>CM051024.1:59793103-61197270 GCA_027627225.1 Congeria kusceri
AATGGCTATGCGCACTGATACAGTTTATGCTCAATTTTAATTCACTTTAAATACTTTTCAATATCAGGCAATTATTAAAAATATTGTTACTATTATACTCTCTTGATTTAGCAAAAACGTTGTAAATTTTAATTGAGTGATTCAAATTTTATTTTTTCATATATTTCATCGTATTATTAGTTTACAACACTAGACTGCACAATGACATGGAATAGTTGTACTAACAACAACATGATATAATAATTATCAGTTTTGACATGTCATTATTTCCAGTGCATTAGACCCTGAATGGGTGACACGATGTATCCAACAAAGAATGCTACACAAAATTATATAAATGCAGTCTGTCGCATGGGTGGTAATTCAATATTCTACACCTCTGCACCAGTAAATTGATCTCAGATGACAAGGGTCACCACACTGTGCTCGCACTGTGACCACAGCAGGGCGCCAGTACACAAAATAATGCAATACCCCAGATTTGGGGGTGGAGGTCAAATAAAAAAAATATTAAACTAGTGATTGAATGCTGTCTTCATTGGAAGGTAGAAGTATGCGCACAGTCTTCAGTTGAAGGTTTTTTACACGCACTGTCCTGAATTGGCGGCGTGTTTGCTCTTGTGATCCCTACGTTTTTGTAGAAGAATTACATTTAATTACTTAAGTTCTGCAAGAGTTTGCTAATAAATTAATCAGTTTAATGAAACGTCACCTTACACCAACTTAGAAATTAATTATTAATTACGGGCGCGTTGTAAAGAGATTCACTGTTACCGATTGGTACAATCTCAATTTAAATCAAAGCGCTGAAGGCACTACAGTTGATAGCTATTGCGTAACACTGGGCACATCACGGACAGTCTTGGTAATTAGATAGGGATGATATACGTCACCTTAAATACAGTGGTTGTAAATGTTTAAACGAAAATATTGATTTACGTATTTACTATAACATTTGTTCAATATTATAAATATGACTTGAACATATGTAAATCAAATTTTGAAATAAATATATCATCATTGTGTAATTATGTTATTTTTTTCTCTCAATCAGGCAGTTTTGAATTGTTTCAATTAAATATATTTATTGTGTCAAATGCGTAGCTGATTAATTTAGGTTCATTGTAAAACGTACGCCACTAATAGAAACGTAATCAGGTGAAGAAACTATATAGATGAAGCAACTTTCAGCAGCTTAAAACTCTGTACGAGTAAAATATATTTAAAGCCTTTCAACAAAATTCCATTTTAAAGGAAAAAAAATGTTGGGCAAGAAACCTCATGAGAGAAATTCTTTGTCCGATTTTCAATTGCATGCTCTTTCTTTGGGCTACAAAAATATATCATTCCTACTCGACATTCCAACATTAAATATGCATTGCTAACACATATTATCTGGATATACATCTATAGAATGAAAAACGACCATTATGAGTTTCATAACCGGACACTCTGCGGAAGACAGATGATTACGCAGTCGAAGATCAAAAGCTGTGGAGTTGAACAAAACTCAATATTAACCTGAAACAACAAACAAGATGCTGAATATTAAAATATTACTTATTACATGAATGCACAGACTGTGCTACAAGCTTTTCCACCGTATTAGCAAGTGTTTTAAGTTCCTTAACGGGAGATACTATCAAAATATTGTTGGTTTCTTTTGGAAATGTCTTAAAATGTATTTCCTTTCAATTAATTATGCATCTGGAGTAGCAAAACTGTCAAAAAAGTATATGAAAAAATTATCATCCACTGCCGAGAATCGAACCCGGGTCCTGCAGAATGCGAGTCCAACATGCTAACCACTAGGCGAGTGTCGCTACGACTTTCAGCGTTTAAAATTCCGCCTGTTGTAGCTTCTGATATGATTAGTGTATCCGACCTCCATCATGATACATCGACTATATCCGGAATGATCCGTAAAAATCGACCGCTACTGCGGAATAACCACTAAACAGCACTTTATCGTTATAATGATGTCCACGTGAATAATAAAATGAGTAATAAACATTCCCTACTAAAATGTATTCATATGATTAATTTAAACTTACTAAAAAGGTTGTCACCCATGCAACGTGATAATGAACTTAATTAAAACACGTCTTGTTTTTGAAGAATGTAATATGAACGTCCTAGAAACTATTTGAAACAGTTAAACGTTTAGATTTGGTTGTTTATTAACAATTATGCACAATAAATTACTTTGCACGCCAGCCAAATTTTATGACAGCATGTTTAACCGCTATGTTTTTTTTAGGATAATTGAACCGTTCAAAGAGTTCTCATTAATAGCTGGAAATTGCAGTTATGATTCAACATGATTCAACATTCGCGTCGTCCCAACTTTCAATGTGTCTCTATAAGTACATTAGGAATGGGTTCTGGGACACACCCCGAATGCTCACATATGAGGCTTCGGCGCGGAAGGACTTTATAAACTTGGAAATACACACAGTAATGCTCACAAAACTCTAACTCTTGTAAAAATCAAAATAGCCCCCGTTTTCCTGTAACGGTTATGAATTTGTTATTAATTTGATATCGAGTAGTCTTCTATTTATCAACTATGCGTTATGGGCTATTCGCTTAAACATGGCTTTCTGAAGATTCATGAAAGTTGCAAACATTGCATCATATGTGTTTTGCAACTATTCCACATGTATCTACTGTGTTATTTACGAAGTCTTTCTTAATGTGTGGATCCTGTTTGTATCCTACTTTAGTTTTTGAGACACATTTTAGTAGAAACACATTTTGAATCATAACTGCGGTTTCCAGCTATATATGAACTGTGTTTAACTTGTTTCCAGTTGAGAGATGCTGAGAGGGGGGGGGGGGGGGAGGGGGAGAGGGGCATGAGTGAACGGTGGAAGACCACCTGTTCGGTATGGTAACTTCCAACGGAACGCTCATGCGTTGGTCATTATAGAACGGGGGTCGTCCAGGTGAAAAGCGAGTGTGCTACTCAAGCAGCAGATTCTGAGAGAATGAATGATTGGATAATTGAGTGAATGAATGAATGAACGAATAAATGAATAAATGAATGAATGAACGAATGAACGAATCAATGAATGAATGAATGAATGAACTGATGTATGGATGGATGGATGAATGCATGAATGACTGAATGAATGAATGAATGAGTGCATGAATGAATGAATGAATGAATGAATGAATGAATGAATGAATGGGCGTTCAATGGCGGCTAGGCTCATAACCACAACCACTGTAGCCATGTCAACTCTGAACCGTGACCTCCCCTAATGACAGTCATCATCCCATGTTCTTCTGCATCCTCACCGTGATATTCATAAATGTGTTTTCTGTAAGCACTGCTAAGCTAAGCACTACAAAACACTACAAAGCATAAAATTATAGAGCTAAACTCGCATCATTTGTATAGACTCCACGTCTTTGTTATGTTATCTGTCCCTGACTTTATTATATTTTACAATATAATATTGCAGAACAACAACAACAACAACAACAATAACAACAATACTAATACCAATACTACTACTACTACTACTACTACTACTACTACTACCTCTACTACTACTACTTCTACTAGTAATATTAATATTATTATTATTATTATTATTATTATTAATATTATTATTTTTATTAATACTTATGATAATTATAATAATTACATTCATAATTATCAACTTCATTACAAAACACAACATTTTTAGTAGCAGTTGTCGTTTGTAGTAATAGAACTTTCCAAAGCAGTGTTAGTAATAGTAGTAGAGTGGTAGTAAAAAGATAATACATGGTAAGTTAGGATTTGTTTTTAATTTGCCAAAAAACTTTAAAGAGAAGTCTATTTCAAAAGCGCACTCAGTATAATGGTTGTGTATACAATGATAAGCATACCGATTTTATTCGGTAATATTGGTAACGTCTGAACCGTGTTCTGAAGTTCCAAAATATAAAGTACCGATATATGCCTCTTTCCATTTCACATGATCTTGCCATTTAGAGCCAGTTGTAAATCACCCAAGTCACGTTGTCTCCTGACAGGTGTGAATGGTAGGAGTTAATGGTGTAGAATTCCTTACGACCAATATCGAGCTAATATCGAGCCATGCCTCCGCGCCGCCATTTATTGACCTGTTTAATACAAAATTATGTTTTACATTAGCATTCATATTTGTTACTTTTGAAATTCATGTTTTTATCCAATTTATAACATATTTAAATCTTGTTAAAAGAAATAAGTTAATGGAAACAGTTTTCACGCTTTATTCGCATCTTAACTTAAAACCTGTACACGTCATGGCATTTTAACTAAGCATAATATTTGTTAAAAGCCCCAAAAAAACAATTTTTATGACGCAACATGGGTAAAAGTAGCTTTAAAATGGATTAGGTTTTACATTGCCATTTCTAAATACATGTATATGTAATTTATTGCGGATTTATACATATCTGTATCACAGTTAAATATGATAATACTGTTTACAATAGAAAAAATACATGTGTAGATTTGTATTCCAATGTTATTCATGTATAAGCCAAGTAGTGTCGAAGCAAACCAAATAGCTTAGATACGCCCGTGTGCGTGCTATCAAAGACATGCATGTGGATTATACATGTCATCACTTGTTTAGCGATATCATTTGTTCCAACAGATCTAGTACGTACGTTTACTGTAGATTGTTTTTGTTTTGTTTTTGTGGAGTTTGATTTGGATATGTCTACAATGCAAACATTAATGTATACAAATATATTGGACATATTGATAAATGACAAATGTGTCCAACAAAATGTTTGGTGTTGTTGTAAATAGTAGATTTAATGTATTACACAATACATTCTTATATGTCATGTCATATTGTGATTCTATTCTTAATATATTTTTAATACTCAAATACAAAAAATAAACAGGACCACCTCTACCACAACAACGTCCACCATCACCTCCACCTTCACCACTACATTCAACTCCTCAACCACCACCTCAAGCTATACCACCACCACCACCACATCCTTCTCTACAACATCTAAATACTTCACAACAATTTCTACAACCATTTTCTCCACCTACACCACCACAACCGCACAACCTACACCACTACCTACACCATCACCACCTCCACAACCACCTACAGCACCACCGACGCCACTACAATCACCATCATCGCCTCCACCACCACCACTTTCAACACCTCCACCTACATCACCACCACAACATCCACCAGCATCACTTCCACCACCTCAACCTACTACACCACAACCACACAACTTCCACCAACACCACCTTCACCTACACTACCACCTACACCACCACCGTCATCTACACCACCACCTTAACCACTACGACCTTCAACACCTCCACCTTCTTCACCACTACCATAGCCGAGTGCACAAACACCACCACCTCCACAACCGCCTCAACCACCACATACAACACCTCTACCCCTACCAACTCCACCACCTCCACCACGATATTCAACACCTCAACCCCTATCATCTCCACCACCACCACCTCCACCACCATAATTTCTACAACCACCATCATCACCTCCAACACCACAGTTTGTACCACAATCTACACAACCTTCATCACCATAATCTCTACCATCTGCACCGCATGCACCTCCGCATCCACCACCACCAACAACTCCACTAGATCTACTATCTATATAAACCCCCTCCTCCAACAGCACCAACACATCACAACCACAATCTCTTTCTCCTACACCACCACCAATTTCAACACAACCTTCGCCATCACGACAAACCTCACCGTCACCACAATATCTACCATCACAACCTATACAACCAAACCCTCCACCACCAACACCTCCACCACCTCCACCACCACATATCAAACACCTCTACCACCTGTACCACTTCAGCCACGAACATCACAACCATCAACTACAACAACCCCACAACCTTCACTAGCATTTCAACCTTTTTACCACCTCCAACACTAACAGCACTATCACTTCCACCACAATCTTCAATACAATTTCCACCACCACCAATAACTTCACCTCACCACCACCACTACCACAAACATCACCACAACCTTCACCTCCACCAGTGCAACCACCAAATTCACCACCATCAACTGCACCACCGTCACAACATAGTTCAGCTCCAAAACGTCCGCCACTTCCACCAGCACCTCCAACACAACCGCCACCACTTTCACCATTATTACCACCAATACCCTCACCCCACCATTTACAACTCTACCCCTAACACCACCATCACCTGCAACACCAACTCCAAGTCAACATCTACCACCAACAACACCAAATCACAACCTGCACCACCATCAACTTCTCCACCATCAATACCTCCACCTCTACCACTATATTTACCTCCACAACCAACACCTCGACCTACACCACCAAAATCACCTCCACCTCCACCACATCCAACCTCGCAAGAACAACTTCCACCAACATTTCCTCCACCGCATCCATATACACTACAACCAATCTACCAACACCAACACCTTCATAACCTCCAAACAAACACCACCACGACCTTCACCACCACCTACACCATCACCACCTCCACCACCACTACCACAACCATATACAACACCGCCTACACCACCATCATCCTCAACACCTCCACCTACATCCACCACTATCATCTCCACCACCTCAACCTACACTACCACAACCACACAACCTCCACCAAGACCACTTCCATCTACACCACCACCTTCACCTACACCACCACTTTTACCACTACGACCTTCAACACCTCCATGTTCATCACCACCACTACATATACGAACAGCATTACCATAAACTAGACCAACACCACAACCTCCCCTAGCTCCTCAACATTCTCTACCACCTCCAACCTACCATCATCATTTTCTCTACAACCATAAACAACAAACCTTCAATACATGTACCCTACCACGACCACATCCACCACGTCCACCACCCAACGACCACATCTACCACCTCCACCACCCAAACAACCACCTCCCCAATCTCCACCACAATGTCCACTACCACCACTACACTTCACGACCACTACTGCTATTAACACCCCCACAACCACCAACTTCACCACCATCAACTGCACCACCGTAAAAACCTATTCCATGTTCCTCAACATCGGCCACTTCCACCAGCACGTCCAACTTATCTACTACCACCACTTTCACCACCGCCATCACTCCCCTCACCCCCACCATCGTCATCTACACTACCACACTTTCCACCACCACAACAACCCCAACTACAGTTACCGCCACTACCACATCCATCTGCACCCCTCAAAATCTCCACCGCCAACAAAACCTTAAAAATCTCCACTTCCACGACCATATCCACATACTTAATCTCCACTATCTCCACCATCTCAATCAGCACCTCCACCACGTTTACTCTTGCAACCACATCCAACACCAACACCACCATCATCATCAACGCCATCTCTATACCAGTCGCCTCTACTACAACAATCTCCAATACCACAACCAGCCCACCACCGCAATCACAAACCACCGTCATCACCTTCACCATCAACACCACCTCTACCAACACCACTCCATCACCACCAGCACCACCATCCTTTTTTCCGCCATCTTCACCACCACTAACTACACTGCCATAATCTCCAACACAATCTCCACCACCACAACCACCACCACTACCAACACCGCCGCCTCTTCTACAACTCCTTCCAAAACTACCTCTACAAGCATCTCCACGACCAAAAGCACCAACTACACGATCAGCAACTACACCACCAGGCACCAGCACAACCTCCTCCACCACGTCCACAACATTCATCACTTCAACCACCGGCTCAACTCAACCAGCACAATAACATACACCAAAGTCACCACAACCACCTTCACCACCACTACCAACACAACAATCACAAACTTCCTCAACCACCACAACAAGTACCGTCACAACCACCTCTCCTTTCAACTTCAGCAGCTCCATCACAACCACTACTGTTGCCTCCACAACAAAAACTACCACCACCTCCAACATTTCTTCCACCATTACCTCCACCAGCTCTACTTCAACACCCACCACCATCACTAACATCAATATCGCCACCACAACCATCACCACCACCTCCACAATCACCATCATCTCCACAACACCACCTCCGCTACCACCACTAGCTTCACATTTCACACCTCACCCACCACAAACACCTCCACCAAAACACCTCCTTCATAACAGCCTCAACCCTCACAACAACCTTCACCTCCTTTGCGCACAAATAACTCAACCTCTATATCTCTTCCCTCTCAACAAGCTCTACCTCCACCCCAAAAACACTATTCACAAGAACCTTCTTCTCCAACACAACCACAACCTCCATCTCACAACAACCACTCCCTCCACCCTGACAACAACCTCCACCTTAAACCTCTTATGGACCTCCACAAATCCAACACAAATACCACATTTACCACCACGCTAAACTCAACCTTAAATCGCATAAGAACCTACATCTCCAACAAAACCACAACATCCAACCTCACAACAACCACCACCGCAAGAAACGCGAACTCAAGCAGAACCTTGACTTCCACCCTCACATAAACCATCACCTCCACCCCCACATTAAACTCAACCTTAAACCTTACAAGGACTTCCACCAACAATAACCACCTCCACCTTCACAACAATCACCACCTCCTATTCCACACTCGTCAATGATAACCATTACCTCTTCTGAATCGTAGCATTGTGACAAATGTGAACAAAAACTTGAAAGATTCAATTTTAAAAGCATGCATATATATTTTGTATTGATGTTGTACGGTGTTCCGTTAGTGCCACTCGTTATTTCACACTTTCGACCTATGATTTACAAGCGCGAGAACGCGAGAACACGATACGAAGTAGCGGAATCACGATGCGAGATTGCGAGATTACGATGCGAGATCGCGAAATTAATATCGCGATCTCGCATCGTAATCTCGCGCCCTTGCATCGTGTTTTTGCGTTCTCGCCCTTGTATATCCAAAGGTCGAGAATGCGAAAACACGATCTGAGGTTGCGAAATTAATATCGCGATCTCGCATCGTATTCTCGCAATTTCGCATCGTATTCTCGCGATCTCGCATCGCAGTCTCGCGATTTCGCATCGTGGCTTCGCAATCTCGACCTGTGGGTTACAAGCGCGAGAACGCGAGAACAATACGAAGAAGCGAAATCGCGATGCGAGGTTGCGAGATTACGATGCGAGATCGCGAAATTAATATCGAGATATCGCATCGTGTTTCGCGTTTTCGCTTGAGCATAGGTAGTTTAACAACGATAATTTTGTTCTTGTCCTACAGACAATTAAGAGAGTATCATGTTAGAATAATGATTGTGTTATTGTTAAACAAATTAGAAGGAATAATGGGCGATTTGCTGAATAGCCAGATTGAATAAATGAGAAGTATATAATGCATTGTTATGATTTTATTATGGAAGACCCTGTGCCATTCAAAAACTTTATTATAATAAATGATGACCAGTATAAACTCATACAAACTGCTAAAAATGTAATCAAACAATATCAAATTTGTAATCACATCTCTGTGTGGGGCCTGTACTCCAAGGTTTACAGAAATGGAACATGCTCTATCCCAAGAATGTGTCGTACACCTCCAGAAACGTTTATAAAGCAGTGTAGTAGACAAATATACACGGAACACTTTGATTAATAAATCAAGCGTTATAAAACAAGGTTTACCCTGTAGAGGGCAATTAACAGTTGAGAAGCAGTATCCTAACATGTTGGATTTCCCTTGTACAGTGCAGTGAGTGTGGCTGGGAACATAATTATATTGATCAATGTTTAAATACTTAAATGTCATGAAAATATTCAACTACATCATGCGTATGAAGTGTTGCAATGGGTTGAAAACATTGTCATTTCATTTATTTCGAAGTCATACACATGTTTAAAAAAAATATATGTATACAGGCAATGTTTTTAAATAATAAAATGTTGTGTTTTTTAAATATATAAATTGAGCATTATAAAAGGATAAAACTCTTGCATTTTAATATTTTCCTCAAATGTTATTGTTAAATTTGCCAAATGTCTTTTATTGTGGCATCTAATTCGTCCTCCATTTTGATTCTTTGTCATGTGCAACCGGAAGGCGAGAATAAACTATCGTTGTTTCGCGATTTCGAAATATGCTCAAACGAAAACGCGAAAACACGATGGGAGATCGCGATATTAATTTCGCGGTCTCGCATCGTAATCTCGCAACCTCGCGTCGTGATTTCGCTACTTCGTATCGTGTTCTCGCGTTCTCGCGCTTGTAATCCACAGGTCGAGATTGCGAAACCACGATGCGAAATCGCGAGACTACGATGCGATATCGCGAGACTACGATGCGAGATAGTGAGAATACGATGCGAAATTGCGATAATACGATGCGAGATCGCGATATTAATTTTGCAACCTCGCATCGTGTTTTCGCATTCTCGACTTTTGGATATACAAGGGCGAGAACGCGAAAACACGATGGGAGGGCGCAAGATTACGATGCGAGATCGCGATATTAATTTCGCGATCTCGCATCGTATCCTCGCAATCTCGCATCGTGATTTCGCTACTTCGTATCGTGTTCTCGCGCTTGTAATCCAAAGATCGAGAATGCGAAACAACGAGTGGCACTAACGGAAAACCGTAATGTTGATTGTTTTAAATTAATGTTTCGCAAAGCAATTACCAATCTCAATTGAAATAGTATTACGATAGATGTGGAAGACATTAACCGTGTTGAAGGATAGAGAAAGTATGTTTCAAGTGCATAATAATTATTACTACAAATTGCTAATTGTGTAATACAATAATTATATTTGTACATGCTTTCGTAAAAATGTTAACCGTTTACTTCTTGATGACTTTGCTCTTTTTTATAATGATAAACAATCTAAACATTTTACAAATTATGAATCTTTTAAACTCAGTTACTTAATCTGTTTAAAACAGGTCATTGACAAAGATTGCAAACAAATAATGGAATGACACGACTAAACTATTGACGTTGGGATGTTAGGTTAAGCGGTTTTATAGCCTTATGTCGATATTCCATTAGTTCGACAAGGAAACAGTTAAATCGTTGTCAGTTGGATGCTATTTTGCTTGTGATAGATTTTAATGTCATTTATAACTTCAATAGAGTTGTTGATGTAAATAGTAATTATTTACATCAACAACTCTATTGAAGTTATAAATGCAAAACAATAGACTGCTGGGTGTTGAATAAATTAATTATAGAGGTGCCTATTTGTGAAACTTTTTGTAAACTAAAGCTGTTTCTCAAAGTTAAAAAACCATGACTTTTATCACTAATTAATGATACTGTACACATTTTGTTATTTGAAATAAAACATCACTTACTGATTTTAATGGAATAATACAATGTAATGAACAGAATAAGCCCAATAAGGTTTACGACAAACTAACCGAGCCCGAAGGGTTCAGTTTAGGAAAACATGATGGAAAAATAAGATCAAATCGCTTAAACATATACAATTGTTATTTTTGAGACTCGAAGTTTGACTTACCTAGAATTTAGATGTTAAGGTTTAAGTCTGATTCTGGAAACGTTTGAAGTCGAGGGTCATGGTGTGTTATCAGACTCCACTTTAGAAAATATATGTTTAGGTCAAACAAAGATTTGATAACTGAATACATAACCATAATGGTTATTAGAACAAGTGCTTATGTGCAAGTCGTATAAAACCAGTGTGTACATGATGCAGGATTTTGTAACACGCTAACCTATTTGAATCAGATGGCATAAGTCCAGTAGTTAAAAGCCACGTTAAGCGACCAATGGCCTTCAATTAGACACTTTTGCCAAACAACTCAAACGAAAAACTCAATGCATATTCAACTACAACATGCGCGCGAGCATAATAAAAAGGTTAAAAATAAATCATTATTTTATAATTTGATAGAATATAATAGGGCTAATATGCGTATCATTTGTCCTTGTACATCAAATACGACTGCTGTATTTTAAAAATACTGTTAGCTGTAATGTTGTTTCAGTTACTGGATAGTTTTACTAATAAATAATGCTTTACCTCTCGTACTGCTAAATTTATGCATTTGTAATTACTAATACATCGACTGTAACGCTCACTGTTTTTGTTGCTTCTAATTCTGCTAATGTAACAAATATATACTTTGACAGCTAATTTTGTAACTGTTACTGTTTCTTCTACTCATAGTTGCATCGATTGATTTTCTACTGCTGTTGTTGCTGCTGCTGCAGCTACTTCTACTGGTACTGCTTCTAATGCTTAATCATCGACCCATAGATCTACTGTTTATGCTATTAATGTTGCTATTGTTATTGCTGCTACTGCTAAAGATCCTAAAACTAATGTATCTACTAACAAGCCTCACGGTGTTCTGCTAGTGCTTCATAGTCAAATATTAATACATCAACTATTACATCAATCTACTGTATTTCTGCTATTAATACACATGCATCTACACATTTATCTACTGTTGCTGCTACTGCTTACATTGTTGGTAATACTAAAAGTAAAACATGCATATCTTTAGCTGCTATTACTGCTACTGCTGCTCTATCTCTCCAACTAACTTAATATATAAACACTACCACTAATGCTATGCTGCTATTATTACAGCTCCGGCTAATATAGCTGGTAATTTTACAATTAATTCTCGGTAGAATCAAATGCTGTTGCATTATATGGTGGCATGGAACTGCCATACGAAAACGACTTAAGGTTCGCGAACACATTCGTGTTACCATTTTAGGTTCGTGTTATTTATCCTATACATAATAGCGTTTGCGATTTTTTTTTTTCGTAATAAATGTATATGCTTAACGCAAAAAAGGTCTGAAAGTGCACAGAACTGACATCAGAAATTCAGTTAAAAAAAACTTATGTGGTATCAAAAATAATAACTAGATAAGATTTACATTGCAAGATAATTATCATGATGATATTCGTGTAAGTAAGATATATGCGAAAGACCTCGCGCACAAATTAAGTGGTATAATGAATATTAACTAGTTAAGATTTGCGTTGTACGATAATTATCATTAAAATATTCATGTTGAGATAATGCGGAAGACCTCGCAACCCCAAGAAAATATATTTTATGTCAGTTCTGAGCACTTTAGTATAATAATAAGATGTCTTGCAGAAAAAATATTAGCAAACGCTATCTTAATATCCAGATAAATATAATAGTAAATACGTGGTAACACGAATCTCTGTTCGCCAACGCCATTATCTTATGATATTGAACGTTAAGGTACTATTCGTTCGGGAAACTTGCAGTCAGGAATACGCGTTTATTTTGAGTAGAAACCGAAAAAGACTTGTTGGCAGAGGCTTAAGGTTTTAAATTAAGTACAGAAGAACGTTCATTATACATTTATAACAGGACATGGGTTCCTAATAACAGTTGGTGCAGTTGTTTTGTCGAAAAACTGTTTCTGTGCTTACTTCGCATATACAAACTTTTGAAGGTCGAGAATTAGATGTTAATTATGCATCGTAGTGCATTTGTATTAAACTTGTGTTTAAACCATGTGCTTTTGATCAAGGTAGGACTAACAATGCAAGGCTAGCGAATGTGTTGCCATTTACTCACAATAATAAATCAGTCCAATGACTCAAAATGCGCCTGCTTTACAGCAAATTAAAGGTCTATCAATTGTCACGTATGGAAACGTTCTAGTGCCAGAGTACGTATTAATATTGCATTGTATTAACTCGTAATTAGGAAACACAAATTGAGACATACTACGTGTTAATTTGGAGATACTAATTCCTTATTACGTGTTAATAGTTCCTACCTAGGAAATCATAAGTCCTAATTTGGGCATAATTAACTAGTTAAGCAATAATAGGTACAAAAATGAATTAGTAAGCCCAAATTACGAAATACTAAGACCTAATTATGAGATAGTATGTCCTAATAAATAAACAATGTAATGTTACAAGTAGCATATTCATGCATACATACGTATGTGTCGTTCATTCAAGTATCCGCGTGCGTGCGTGCGTGCGTGCGTGTGCGTGCGTGTGTGTGATCGTGTGTGTGTTGTGGGTGTGTTTGTTTGCCCGTGCACCCGGCTGTATGTCGGAAATTACGAAGTAATAGTTTGAAGATAAAAATGCACATGGGCGTGCGTCCGTTCATCAGTTCATAGGGAGGACTGGGAGGTACTTATCGAAATGTTAAAGTACATGCACGCTTGCCTCCGTCCATACGTGCGTACGGCTTTTTTAGAAGACAGTAGTGCATGCTAAAATACAAGCGTACGTGTGGGCAATCGAGCGTATTTTGTCAGTATGTGCTTATATACGAACGTAGGTCCCTCTTAATGCAGAGATAATAATAATTGACTCCGTCCGTCTGTACATCGGTACGTACCTTCATACGCACGAAGGCACACACGTCCGGACGGACGGATATACATGTATGTATGGTTTTTGCGAAAAAGTACGTGCGAACAAACAAACGGGTGCATGCATTCTTACAGTCTATTAAATATGACGTCAACTCAGTATTATCTTAATATCAGCATGTACGTTTAGACGGATTGACAAACGGACAGACGGAGGCACGGTTGCATGTACGTACATATATATGCATGCAAACTATGTTTGTACAATAGTAAGGTCTGGGAATCTCCAATCTCGAACTTTAATAGGATTTCCTAATTATGACATACTGAAAAACCAAAATGAATACATACTGTGGCACTACGACGCTTGAATATTCAGTTGCAACTTTTAAACGAATGTTGAGATGCTGATATCGCAGTTTTATTAAAACCATTACATTGCACATTTTATGAATA
Source organism: Congeria kusceri (assembly GCA_027627225.1). Lineage (NCBI taxonomy): Eukaryota > Metazoa > Mollusca > Bivalvia > Myida > Dreissenidae > Congeria > Congeria kusceri. The sequence goes on from CM051024.1 coordinate 59,807,934, forward strand.
CCATGTGCGTTTCATGAAATTGACGGAGTATTTGCGCTGGCGTTGACATTTCGCAGTATTAATGAACGCCTTTTATCCTTTGTTTGGTTTAAATAAGTTTATTTTGGAAATAACATGACGTTTTTGTACATGATAACTTACATGAGAAAACGTTGTAGAAGAGAAAGACTCGTAGTTAGAAACAAACAGGACACATACTTAAAATATTGTGATTGGAAAGTAACATCCGATTAAACACACGTGATTTGTGTGCTATCTATTTGTGCAATTAACATACATTTCTTTGTGTCTTGTCTGTTTGTCCTGTCAACATACATTTCGTTCATGATCGAATCCGTTCGATGTATGATGTTATTGCCGTTATCTATTATCAACACCTATTCAGATTCTACAAAAGTTACCACTTTTTGTTACATATATTTGTGTCGTGAGAAGAATATAATGAAATCTTGTTTCCAAATAAGACTTGTAGCAAAAAATATTGGGAAAGAATGCTATTGTTATAACCATGATAAGTTAAGTATTTATATATTGTTAATTGATAAGGTCTAGGATGTAAAGGAAGATGTAGGAAACACCTACACCTCTGTATTATCATATTTCCTCTGCATGCTTGGTTTATAAATTCATGTATCTGACGCCGAATACTGCGGACTATAAATACACAATGTAACCATCCTTTGGGGCTGTGTTGCTCATATGTCCGTCTGATAGACGATACTTAAATACAACCACATAACACAATGATAATTACCGGCACTATCAGATGCCACAGTTTAATGTTTTCCAGCATGGCTTATAACAACACGATAATATGTCAATGTATTGACATAAAAAAAATGCCGATATATCCATTAACACATATCTCGGGGTTGTGGGTATGAAATGTTAATTGGAATACAGACATTTTTAATAAATAAGGCATGGAAGCGTTAATTGACGCACCCCCGATATACTTGTTCACTGGCATATTTTATCTCGTAAAAACGTGTAAATATACGGCATGTTAGGAAATATTAAAATGTCAGTTGTAAGGTCAGTTGGTGTTACATAGTCCGCTGTCCTAATTTAAGTCGTGCAAAATAAATATATGGCAAGTTGGAAAATATTAAGGCGTCATGCCAGCTGCTGTTACCTAGTCCACAGACAGACAGACAGACAGCCAGCCAGCCAGCCAGCCAGCCAGACATTATGGTGGGATTGGGGCGTTGCGGATGCAATAGATCGAACACATTGAACACGATCGTTTCCATATGTCCGCAGTCCGTATCCGCAAAGCGCATCCGACATGGTATCTAACTATGCATGTTTAACAACGGGCTGTTATACATAAAACATTGGAAAAGTAGAAGAAATAGTCTATATTCATCAGGATAACTCAACCTAAGAGAAAGATTTACACAATTTCAATATAACAATGATATCGGTCAACATGGTGTATGTCAACAAACGGGTAATGGTATATCAAAATAGCAGAGTACACGAACAGCACAGACATTTAAGACTATTGCATGTGAAACAGATACGCATGACGTCTTGGCATTTCTCAATATGCCGTTTAATAACACGATATGTCGAGATAAAATATGCCGACATGTCCATCACGAAATATTTATCTCGGGAGTCGATTAACGCTTCCATATCGGGTCATTTAAAGCTCCCATAGTTTGTAAACAAATAAGAAGTCATTGTCAATCAGACATGAGTCTATAATTCTGTAGTAAAACATAATTACGGCATATAACAGCTCAGCAAGTACCAAATTAACTATTTAAGATCCCGGTACCAAACTAACTTTTCCATAGTGGGGATCAATTTATATTGACCTACGGTTTCATGATGGATGTTTTTGCATATTGTATCTCGCGTAAGTATGTGACAAGTTTGAAAACAAAAACAAATACAAAATCAGACCAGAATCTGTAACCTAATCGGCTGTATTACATTAATTCAGATCAAACAGTTGTGACCGTGGTTGTGATTTTGCATTGTTTACATACCGTTTCAAAATACATTGCTTCCCGTAATGCAGAAGCGGGTTGTTTTGAATTCTGAAAATGTTACCTGTGAACTTATTGCGGTGTAAGTCTATATGAAAGATAAGCAAGAGCTGTTTATAAAACACTTATACCCCACTAGGTTAAAAGCAATCTTTAAAATATTAAGTTTGGTGAAGATCGGGTGAAAACTGTTGGACATAGAGAGTGCAAACTATTTTTAAAAAAAAGTCAATTTTATATAAATCAAGGACATGAACTTCAGTTCCTAGGGCGAGACGAGGTGGTTGATCATCAAACTGGGCGAAGATATAACAACTCTAAATATTTTCATCAAAACTGCGCACTTAGAGAGCGGAAACATCGAAAAATGTTAATTTTTTAATATTCAAGGAGAATATCGTTACAATTGCTGGGACGATTTGGCTGATAATCGAACTTGGCTGAGATATCATACCTACAAACAATGTAATGAAGTTTGGTGAAGATCGGATAAAAACTGTTGGACTAAGAGTGCGGAAAATGCTTAAAAGGCCAATTCAATGAAAATCAAGAGTCATAACTCCACAATTCCTGAGGTAATTTGAGTGATTATCGAACTAGGCCGAGATATTATGCCCACAAACATTTTCCTAAAGTTTTCTGAAGATTGGATGAAAACTGGTAGACTTAGAGAGTGGAAACGAACACGGTTACCGACCGACCGACAGACCGACGGACACACCGACCGACATTTGCATTAGATTAGGGCATAATAAATCCCCCAAAAATGAGCAGGAGAGAAACCCGTCTTTCATCCTCATGGCCCGTAATCACTAACCAATTCTTAGACTTAAGAATAAATAACAGACTTAGGCTCTATAAAATATACTTCTGCGTTGGCTAATATTCGGAGTACCAATTTTGATTATGTCATTAAGAAATTGTTCTAAATCAAGAATGCTCTAATTAGAGTGGGTGATTTCCCAGCACAATACTATTCAAACAACACAACACGAAACACAAGATAAGTCATTAATAGAGTTTCATGTTAATGTGTTATATATTGTTACTGGCGCAAGGGGCGCTGAAGTTGGCCAGACCAGCCAGGCAAGTATTGTTACTGGCGCAAGGGGCGCTGAAGTTGGCCAGACCAGCCAGGGAAGCATTGTAAGTGACACAAGGAACGCCGAAGTTGGCCAGACCAGCCAGGGAAGCATTGTAAATGACACAAGGAACGCCGAAGTTGGCCAGACCAGCCAGGGAAGCATTGTAAGTGACACAAAGAACGCCGAAGTTGGCCAGACCAGCCAGGGAAGCATTGTAAGTGACACAAGGAACGCCGAAGTTGGACAGACCAGCCAGGGAAGCATTGTAAGTGTCACAAGGAACGCCGAAGTTTGCCACACCAGCCAGGGAAGTTTTGTTACTGGAACAAGGGACGCTGTAGTTGGCCAGACCAGCCAGGGAAGCATTGTAAGTGACACAAGGAACGCCAAAGTTGGCCAGACCAGCCAGGAAAGCATTTTAAGTGACACAAGTGATTCCGAAGTTGGCCATATCAGCCAGGGAAGTATTGTTACTGGCATAATGGACGCGGAAGTTGGCCAGACAAGCCAGGGAAGTTTTGTTACTGGCACAATGGACGCGGAAGTTGGCCAGACCAGCCAGGGAAGTATTGTAAGTGACACAAGAGACGCACCTGCACGAAACAAAAACGTAAATATATTTAGAATTATAGCTGTTAATTTGCATATATAATGAAAATTGTATATTCATTCTTATTAAACGCAATTGTCTATTCGCATATTTGCATGTTTACTATCATCCATTACTTTGTTCCTTACAACTGCATCTTTGGCCTTGATTGATAAGGACATTCTGAAACGTCATCTATGACCTTGATAAGGAACGTATACACCATGTTTCTCTAGTAATTAATTTCATTATAATTCATTTAACGTGATTTAATTCCTAAGATGTTATTTTTGTTTGTGTGTATGGATATTCACCGAATTACTTTTATTAAATCATTGTAATCACTTTAATAGTGCGTGTTATTATTTATGTAAACACAGTGTTGGCTAAACAGCCCAAGCTATTGAATTGTACTGTTTACTAAAAGGTTAATTCATTAGTACAAACCATTACGCAACCTTCGTGGGAATAAGAAATGAATGTGTCTTAGTGCGAGAATTCCTTTTATAAACGTGTCTTTACAATATAACATAGTTGTTTATTACAAAAGTCATTAACAGGTATTGTGTATGTAATTATATATGTTTTCATAGTTTTTCATATATAAAGGTGCCGTAAGGACAACAGTTAGTACAGTACTTAATAGTTTATTCGATCGAAATTGTCTAGTTACGTATTTTGTAATTTGACTGTCCAACCATAGGTTCTTCAGAACGGCATCTTGGACAATGACACAGAGAGTTAAAAGGATATTTATCAAGTAATTAATTTTATCATTATACCTTTAACATGACTGTTTTCATGTATTGTAATCTTTGTGGGCATGTTGTGGTTGTCACTGTGTTGCTATCTTACTTCGTTGGTACCATTAGTAGGATTAGGAAATGCATGCGTATTTAGTTTAATGTTAGTAACCAATCGTCAATTATCGCCGTTGTTATGGTCATTCTAGTGTTGCAGTGCTAAAGAAGAGTAATGTGTTGGTTTGATGCGAAAACGGCCACAACGATGCATATCATGATATGTATGATATATAGCTATAGAAATACAAGTTGGAAAGAACACTTTAAAATATCGCAATAATAGAAATCCTGATTGATTGACAGGTTTTAAAAGATGTAACATCGTTAACATAATAACATAAGTATTTAAGATTTCTTACACTTGTGTGTATCATGAAATAAAATGTGAACAAGTTTAATATTGTACTACTGTGTTGCAGGCAACGCCCATATACAGTAATACAAACGAGATGGTGATAGTTGATTCAATATCGGTATGTATGTGATACTCTCGCTCATGTATCTCTTGAGCAGCTGTGGTGAACATTGTTTAATAAGTCTTTGAATCTTCAACATAATAGCTTTAATGTATAAGGTTTTACTGGAATAATGTAAACCCTTTTATGTGATTATGATTAAAATAAATACAATTTAAAATAGGATATTAAAGGGACCTGTTCACAGATTGGCAAAGATATCAAAAATAAAAATACATTATATATGAACAAGCAAAATAAAACTTCTGACAAAGAAATGTATAGGAAATATAGGTTCGATACCCGGCGAATGCAATTTTGTTTATTTACACTTTTTTCCTTATTTAATATTTGTTATCTATTAGTCCAAACTCTTTAGTTATTGCAGTTTAGACATGTAATGGCATTTTTTCAAAAATACGTAAAATATGTGAACAAGTCCCTTTAATAGCACCTTCATAATGTACTTTGTAGGTAAACAATAACGACTAAGGTCTTTTTTTCAGACAGACAACATAGAGCTTTCACAGGACATGTCTGAATACCACGCCCAGTTTTGTGTCAAAGACACGAATAATTTGTTTTATTGTTTCGACGTGACATTAGCATTCCACGAGTGCGTGAGTGATGAGTGTATGAATAATGCATAGTTAGGTTAAATTAATGGATTCTAACGTGTTAGAGTTTAGGGTGTTTGGATCACCTAGGACACCCCGGAAACTGTTTACCACTAAGGTTCTGATTTGGCATACAGTTCTGCACGGAACAACTCTGAAAGAAGAAACATCGAGCCACAAGATGAACCATTGACAACGAATATGGTTTTCCCGCTGGTCTTACAGGTGCATTTTTTTCTGAGATCAGTACGAAAATTAGTTCGTTTCAAGAATCTCACATTACATACATTCGCATTAATGTACTGATTAGTGTTGCTCCTAAACATGTGCAACTTTATTAAACTTGTTCCTACATATACTTGTATTACATGGAAAAGATACTCAAGAAGACCTTAGCAAGACTAAGAGAAAAAGGAATTGAAAATGGAAACGTGGCAAAGGTACTCATAACATGGAAGAAAGGATAATGCATGGTGGTGGATAAAAAACGTTCTGACAAAAGGTAGCTTTATGCTTGTGTTTTGAACTGCAAAGAAATCCGCTACCAGTGAACAATGCTAGCGTACATTACTGTTGGGCTGGTGATTGGTTATTTGTACAACTTTGCCATTCTCAGCCACATTGGAATAGTGTCACAGTTGTGAGCATAGATGTAATAGTAAAGACCAGTCATTGGATGCATTTTTTGTATTTTCATTTAACAGCTTTCAGGACTCTGTCTCTATAAAATGATATACACCATTCATTGAAATTCTTTTTCCACGGTATGGGTATGAATATAATTATAACCGCCAGTTAAAAAATATGAATTAAAAAACCTTTCTGACACTTTCGTGTTGCAATTATTGGTCTGCGGATATCTTTGTATACATATTGTTCTCTTGTTAACGCGCTGTGACTCACACATTTTTACATGTCTGGGAAATATGACATTTTGCGATCATCTAAATTTGAGAACCTTTAAAACGTTTCTTTGGCGACATTTGAACGTATTAGTATTTTTCACATCGGTTAGCACGTGGGAAACATACCGAACATTTCTCTGATTAGAGAGAATCTAACGACTTCTCTCCGTTGAAATGACCTTACCTCCGACACCGTGTACTTGGCGTCTCCATCAATCAGACTTATGTACAGATATTTTCTTTGACGTTAATGATACAAAACTAAATATACCCAAACGGTAAGATAGTTTTTAAAATGTGCATGAATATATAGGGGTCATTTATTCAACATCTATATCAATCATGAGTTATCTGCGATTTAAACCTCTATCGAAACGCTCGTGTTCCATGTTTGTAAAATGATCTTTATATGTGTGTAACACCAATACATATGGTAAAGGTACATAGTGGCAACATTGTTTTTTCTACATTACCCATTGCAATCTGTACTGTTAGTCAGAATGTTACATACATGTACGCATGTTCGTGCTAACCAACCGTTGCTCCCTTATATAAAACACACGTTTCGTACTTGTTTAAAACAAAACAGTTTTTAAAGATATTTCTTTTATTTAGAGAACAGTACATTGTTTTAGCAAATATCTGACGACGAACATGACGATGGAAGTATTACATTGATCGTGAGCAAAACCAGGTACCTAGTGTTACGTTTTTCATGACTGTGTCATACTGACATTAGTGTCAATGATTGAGATCGCAGTAAGCTTTTACAACACATGCTATATGGTTTTATAATTCATTTCTATCTCTTGGTGCAGTGAAGATGCAGTAGCATCAACATCAACAGATATGCAGAGTAACAACTCGAGCAAAGCAATGACAGACAGAAGCGCACAAAATGAAGCTGCATCAGAGAAAGAAAGAAAAGGTACTAAATACATGTACTTTTGCCGACTATCATGTCGATATCATTGGGGTATCTTAGACTGTATCCTTTCATTTAAATGAATATACACATTGCAATTTGAAAATGTAAACAACCAGTTGTTTCACGTACAAACGTATTTGCGCGCTGATATTTTAATATAAGACATATATCATATTACTGTGCAGGCAGCTTGACCTCAGGTATAATTAGGGCCCCGCAGATTGTTTGTCTCTTCGTCCTTCTGTCCGTCCGTCTGACCGTCCGTCCACATTTATTACGTTTTATCAGTCGATAACGGATTTTCTTGAAATTTGTCTTTATTGTAGAGGGTAATTTGTAATTGTGCTTTAACATGTGCGTTCAGATGAGGATTTCAATTGTTCTTCCTCCATTCGCAAATTCCTTGGCGCTTTGATTATTTTCCTTTATTGACTGTATAGAGAATATTTCTTGTAAACGCACCTCCTTCTGTTGAGGGTAACGTGTAGTTGTGAGTTAAGATGGGGATTTAAAATTTTATCAAAAATACATATATTTTCATTTCCTACCATAACTTTAAAAAACTTACTGGCCCAATCTTCAAACAAGCTTTCATTCGGGGCCCTTTGTCACTCCTGCGACAAAGTTCCAGTTGTTTTTGTCTCATGATACTCTACTATTTAGTGCTAACTTGAATAAGTATTATCTGTAACATAATACGTGTTAACATCATAAAATAACCAATATCTAGTGTCACCGCATTGTGTCATGGTTGTTCTTCTTTTACCAGGGAGACCTGATCATATGAAAAGTGAGAATAAATCTGAAAAGGAAGTAAGTGCTGCAATGAAATTACCAAAGCCAGAACAACATCATGCATTTGCCAGTTTGAGAAAGAAGGGTATATATCTAGCAAATATGAAACAAATAAGAGATGGAAATACAAAGGACTTAATAAAACAAAGAAAACAAGGGAATGATGAGATCGTTACATGTTCAGTGTGTAAAGCGTTTTTATCGAAGACATCCTTTTACAAACACAAGAAAAAATTTCATTAATCTGTTTCAGAAGCGTCATCAAGCGCAATAAATGTTACTCTCCTGCAATATGAAAACACCGGTGAAAAATACGTAGGCTATCAGGCAAACATTTTGAGTCGATTTCGTGACAATGGTGTTGGCAACATGTGTAGAAATAAAATACATCTGAAGGATTTTGGCTTCCACAGATATATTGCAAAGGGCGGTAACCAGGGCAAAGAGGCTGAAAAAAAATTTCTTATGACAATGTTAAGACAGTTAGCAAAATAGTTTTTGGACTTCAAAGATATATACAGAAATAGAACGAAAAAAGACTGCACATCCATCACAGAAATGTTTGTTAGAGACAATTTTGAATTTCTAAAAGAGGTTTTGCAGAGCCGTAAGGACTCCAAAAATTACTTGAAGTTATCTCTAGGGTATACAATGAAGAAGTTTGCTCAATTTAAATATCTATCCGTGGGATAAGATGAAACAGCGAATGAACACATAAAGTTTCACCATGTCTTGGCACACAATTGGCCTATTTTATTCGGAGAAATGGAGGGCCAAGCATTTCTCAGTCGGACAGAAACGAGGAAGCCAAAAGAGTTACCTGTTGAGGAAGACGTACAAACGTTAACCAATTATGTGCTACATCAATTAAGAGAACTAACAACAGACAGATACAATTTTATTTCAAACGACGAATTTACACTTCTCAGAAATTTAGTTTTATGTTGAGTTACATTATTTAATGCTAGAAGAGGTGGAGAGCCCAGTAGATTGACTCTTGAACAATGGAAGGAAGCGGAGAATGATGAATGGCTGGGTAAGTGTACGGACTCGGATCTATCAGAACAGGAGCGTAAAATGCTCAAAACCATGAAAGTCGCGTAGCAGACAGGCAAAAGGGACGAAAGTCTGGTCTCTGTTCTTTTTCCAGAAGATACCATCCCAGGCTTGCGAATGCTTGCAGATCCAGAAATAAGGAAATACAACAAATTTCATTTCCCATGTACGAATTTGTCAGACAAACATGTGATCGGGTTCGACAGCATCAGGATTATATGTGCAAAGGCTTTGGTAGAAACGTTAACAGCAACGAAGTTTCGTCATCGAGTGTCGACCAAATATGCACAACTTGAAACGGACGAGCAGGAAAGGGGTGCCTTTTACCGCCACATGGGACATAGTGATGCAATCAACAGAAGTGTGTACCAGTGTCCTCCGGCCGTATTAGAAGTCACAAAAGTTGGAAGATTCCTTCACAACATTGACATAGGTATGCACATATTTATGAATAACTAAAAATAAACTATTTTTGTAAAACATTGTGTGCACACGGTATTGACAAGCGACGGTCCAAATGCGATTGGCTATTTTCGGTGATTTTGATTAATGTAAACAGACGAAAAAATGCCAATATCTGATGGCATGCATTGATTGAGTAGTAGTTATAACAGTGTATATAAATGTCCAATTCTGATATTCTACTGCATAATTATATTGTTTTAAAAACTAGTTATTGCATAGTGGTAAAAACAACCTGTTAATATGTTTTAAGAAAGCGAGTGTATGAGATCCCAGATTACCAAATGATTATCCGGAACTTAATGGGTTTTGGTCCTTCTATATGCTGTGTACCTTTCACTTTTAGTAGGAGAAATAATTTTTGTTTAGAAAGGTCATTCTAAAATAAGAACAAACGCGCGCTTCCGTTTAAGTTTGATCCGCATGCTTTACTTGGATAATACATTCATTGTATATGGCAGTACATGTAGTTATGACGGGCAAAAAGAAATATAAAAATAAAATGTAAATGGAAGTAGATACAGGTCCGAGTTTACGTCTTTTCAGTCGAGATATGTCGTAAAATTTTAATAAACAAATAAAAACATCCCCTTAAATCAACAGATGTCAAAATGGTCAACTGTGCAAAATAAATGCTCAAACAGTTACATGATCGCAAAATGTCACAGGTTCTGATACGAGATGACGTCACGGAGATTACTAGATTAGTGTTTACTAAACTTAAGCAAAGTTAGCAAGTTTTAGAAAACTTGAGCCACCGGCCTTGGTGAGTGGTTCACGTTTTCATGCCGAACAAATAAACTTATCTTTATTCAACACTTACGTAATATTTTATTTGTCCCAGTTTTTATTTTTATTTTGCAAATATATGAAATAATACATACTAAATAAAAAGAAAAACATAAAATGACGTCATAAAATAGCGTAACTAGATTGCGCGTGTTGTAATAAAGCAAAGTTCATTCACCAGGGATTCATTTCGTTGTATTACGTTTAAATCATTACTCAATGGAAAACTGTTAACCTGATTATGTTGACAGAAACACAAGAACAATCAAACCAAAGAATGGAACAGATCACAAACACAATGACAAGAAACGGTAAGCTACTCTTTTGTGTTTGCCCATCATAATTTTCTGTAGTTAAACCTTACATAATGAAAACAGTGTTCCGTCATACTAGTATAATGACTCTTAGCTCGGACATCTCGTTCATAGACCTTGTGCTTAACCTACAGAGCTTTCCGGCCCTCATAAACCCCTTAGGCGTTCTAATGCCATATCGCCGCCACTGTGGTTTTGGTTATCTTGGTTAACATCTCTGGTAAGGTAGTCATTGTTGCATATCAGTCATTTTTTTTTATTTCTTATGCTATGCTTAATGATGTGTACTGACTTGTTAATAAAACTATTTTGCCAACAAAAGTTGGGTTTTGTTTGGTAAATTACGACTGGGCTACTTTGACGGTTTGTAAAGGAAGTGTCCGTTATAGAGAAAACATTTTTTTTCAGGACGATGTGTCTATGTTTACAAACATTATTTACATAATTAATTTGGACGTATTCACAAGTATCTTAATTTGTATTTCAATTCCATCGCCTGTACAGAATCAACCATGCGGGAATCGTTTGCTTCAAAAATGCACGATTCGGATTCTACAGAAATAAGCAGAGGCGGAGAAATTTACATCTCAATTATTATAGTAATATCTCTCAGAGTTTTCCTTACTTTGTTAAACAAAATATTCAACAATATTTAAAGGATTCGAAAATAACTAAAGACGAATCATCTGTTTGCTAAATTAATTATACTCCTATATTGATAAATTGCTGAGTTATAAATTTGCTTTCGTTTAGGTTGGTGAAGAAATCTCAATTGACCAAGGTTCACATATTGAAGGCAAGACCCATAATTTTAATTATTGTCTTCACCAGTGTTTTTTAGCTCACCTGAGCACAAAGTGCTCATGGTCAGCTTTTGTGATTGCCCGTTGTCCGTCGTGCGTGCGTGCGTGCGTGTGTGCGTGCGCGGTCAACTTTTCATTTAAACAACATCTCCTCCTAAACCGCTTGGCAGATTTTCACCAAACTTCACAGGAATGATCCTTGGGGAGACTTCTTTCAATGTTGTTCAAATCTTTCCGGTCCGCTAAATATGTAGGTCACCAGAGCTAAAAAATAGATTTAAAAAGTGAAACCACAAGGCCCAGAGCTTTCATATGTGACATCCTCTAGAGGTCCTCTACAAAGGTTGTTCAAATTATGCCTCTGGGGTCAAAACGAGCCACGCCCCGGGGTCACATGGTTTATATAGAATATGTAGCAAAATGACTTTAAATATCTTCTCCTCTGAAACCACAAGGCCCAGAGGTTTCATATTTGGTATGTAACATCCTATAGTAGTCCTCTACAAAGATCGTTCAAATTATGCCCCGGGGGTCAAAACTGGCCACGCCCCGGGGTTCTCATGGTTTATATAGAATATATAGCAAAATGACTTTAAAAATATTCTCCTCTGAAACCGCAAGGCCCAGAGGTTTCATATTTGGTATGTAACATCCTTTAGTGGTCCTTTACAAAGTTTGTTCAAATTATGCCCCTGGGGTCTAAACGGGCCACGCCTCGAGGGTCACATGGTTTATATAGAATATATAGCAAAATGACTTTAAAAATCTTCTCCTCTGAAACCACAAGGCCCAGAGATTTCATATTTGGTATGTAACATCCTCAAGTGGTCCTCTACAAAGATTGTTCAAATTATGCCCCTGTAGTCAAAACTGGCCACGCCCCGGGGGTCTCATGGTTTATATAGAATATATAGCAAAATGACTTTAAAAATCTTCTCCTCTGAAACAGCAAGGCCCAGAGGTTTCATATGTGGTATATGACATTCTTTAGTGGTCCTTTACAAAGTTTGTTCAAATTATGCCCCATGGGTCAAAACTGACCACACCCCAGGGGTCACATGGTTTATATAGACATAAATAGCAAAATGACTTTAAAAATCTCATCTGAAACCGCAAGGCCTAGAGGTTTCATATTTGGTATGTAACATCCGTATAGTGGTCCTCTACACATGTTGTTTAAATTATGCCCCTGGGGTCAAATATGGTCACGCTTCGGGGGTCTAATGGTTTATATAGACTTTAATAGCAAAATGACTTTAAAAATCTTCTCCTCTCAAACGGCTAAGCCCACAGCTTTCCTGTATTTGGTTCATAACATTGCATAGTGGTCCTCTCCAAAGATTGTTCAAAGTATGCCCCTGGGGTCAAATCTGGTGGCACCCCGAGGGGTCACATGCTTTATATAGACTTAAATAGCACAGTTACTTTACAAATCTTTACCTGAAACCGCAAGGCCCAGAGGTTGTTCAAGATTGTTGATACTATGTCCGTGGGATAAAAATAAACCACGTCTCGGGGATGCAAATTCCAATTGGGTTACAAGGTCTCAGTTGAGCGTCCTAGGGCCCTCAGGGCCCTCTTGTTTTATATGTGATTACGTGTATATACGTAGCTGTGTGTCTGTTTGCCCTGGTATAACATTATGTTATTATATCAATTTAACTATTCAATATTCAAACACTTATCACACATGGGTATTTAAAAGTAATATAACAAATCAAAATTTATGAACCAATAAAAATAGCAGAGACATTCACATAATAAATGTATCGCTAAACACGTATGTGTCTCTATCACCAATGTTCATAAAAACTTCTTTTACGAAGTACCTAATGATATGTCGATGAAATCCAGTAACTGTGGATTAAATTTTATTCGCTGGCAATGAGTGTCAAAGTCGTCTAGTAGTTTCACCGTTATATTAGTGCGATAGTGTGGTCAGCTACCATTCGACCATTCGGCTTCTGTCGTCCGTTCGTCGTCGTTCATTGTTCATCCTCCGTCGTCCACCTTTTCTTCAAAACAACTCCTCTGAAATCTCCATATTTAAACAGAACTTGGTAGGAATTCTGTTTGCCACGACATTCGCAAACTAAATCAAAGTAACAAACTATTTATAATCTTCGTGTCAGAAACCACTGGCTGGATTTCATAATAATTTCCCGGAAATGTTGGCGTACGTTTTTCTTCTTTGTTAATATGTATATTGACAACTTTGAAAATCTCTGAAACGAACGAATTTTTAAACTATTAAGACCTTACAAGGATTCAAACCCGCGACCTCACGATCCCTAAGCCACTCTCTTAATTAAGATCACGACAAATTAGTTATATGTCAATAATTTATTGTGCTAACTTTAATATATTGAACTGTTAATAGCGATAGCTTGTATGTATTGTTCCGGTAGAAGAGTACGGAAACGGAATATGCATTAAGGCCCGATATAAACTGCATTGTGTGTTTTATTTAATAGTTAGTCATCGGGATAAAAGAAGCAAACAGTTTGTAAGTGCTATGTATAATGGTTTCAGAATGTCCAAAATGCTTATAATATGTGTGACAGTCACAATTATTGTGTAACACCAATAATGCTGGGTTAAGTCGTAGCACACCGCTACAATCAACAGAACTAATCTAAATTATTGGGCATTGTATAATTCATATACAAATCGATTATAAAATAATAGTTTTCTTATAGAGTATATAAATATTTATAATGTAAAATAATTGGTTCTTTCTTAAACATAACCACATAGTTATATTCCAGTCAAGGTTGACGCTGCAAACGAAGTTGACGTGCGGGAAGAATTAAGTCAGATTTCGAGTCCAGTAAGTGATGGCGTTCGGGTGCGACAGGGTCAGAACTCGACTCCAGTTGATTATGAAGTTCGGGTGCGACAGGGTCAGAACTCGTCTTCAATTAATAGCGACGTTTGGGTGCGACAGGGTCAGAACTCGACTCAAGTTTAAGATGGCGTTCGGGTACGACAGGGCCAGAATTCGACTCAAGATAAAGATGTCGCTCAAGTACGACAGGCTCAGAACTCATCTCAGGTTAGAGGTGTCGCTCGGGTACGACAGGCTCAGATCTCGACTCAAGTTAAAGATGTCGGTACGACAGGGTCAGAACTCGACTCAAGTTAAAGATGTCGCTCGGGTACGACAGGTTTAGAACTCGACTCAAGTTAAAGATGGCGTTCGTGCGCGACAGGGTCAGAATTCGTCTCAAGTTAAAGGTGACTTTCGGGTACAACAGGGTCAGAACTCGTCTCAAGTTAAAGCCGGCGTTCATGTTCGACAGGGTCAGAACGCAACGGTTAAAGGTGGCGTTCAAATACGAAAGGGTCAGAACTCGATTCCAGTTGATGATGACATTCTGTTGCGACAAGATCAGAACTCGACTCCAGTTGATGATGACGTTGTTGTGCGACAGGTCAGAACTCCTTCGCAGTTTATGATGACATTCTGATGCGACAAGATCCGAACTCGACTCCAGTTGATGCTGACGTTGTTGTGCGACAGGGTCAGAACTCCTTCCCAGTTGATGATGACATTCTGTTGCGACAAGATCAGAACTCGATTCCAGTTGATGATTACGTTCCATTGCGACAAGATCAAACCTGGACTCTATTTGATGATGATGTTCTGGATCGAAAGGGTCAGAACGCGTCTCCAGTGAAATATGGCGATCGGGTACGACAGGATCAGAACTCGAAAAATTTTCTTGTGCGACATTGTCAAAACTCGCCTCCAATAAAAGATGGCGTTTTTGTGCGACAGAGTCAAAACTTGACTACATTTAAAGATGGCGTTCGGGTACGACAGAGTCGGAACTCGTCTCCAGTTCAAGATGGCTTTCGGGTACGACAGGGTCAGAACTCGCCTCAAGTCAAAGATGTTCTTATGCGACATGGTCAGAACTCGCCTCAAGTGAAAGATGTTCTTGTGCGACATGGTCAGAACTCGGCTACATTTAAAGCTAGCGTTTCGGTACGACAGGGTCAGAACTCGTCTCCAGTCAAGATGTTGTTCTTATGCGACAGGGTCAGAACTCGCCTCAAGTAAAAGGTGGCGTTCTTGTGCGACAGAGTCAGAACTCGACTACATTTAAAGATGGCGTTCTGGTACGACAGGGTCCGAACTCGCCTCAAGTAAAATATGATGTTCTTGTGCGACAGGGTCAGAACTCGCCTCCAGTAAAACATGGCGTTCGGGTACGACAGGTTCATTACTCGTCTCCAGTTCAAGATGGCGTTCGGGTACGCCAGGGTCGGAACTCCTCTGAAGTTAACCATGGCGTTCTTGTGCGCAGGGTCAGAACTCGATCCCGGTTAATGATGACGTTAGGGTACGACGGGGTCAGAATTTGACCACAGTTGATGATAGCGTTCGTATGCGACAGGATCAGAACCAGACCTCGGTTAATGATAACGTTCCTGTACGACTGGGTCAGAACTTGACCAAAGGTGATGATGACGTTCTGGATTGACAGGGCAGAACCCAAACCCAGTCATGATAAAGTTTGGGTACGACAGGGTAATAACTCACCTTAAGTGAAAGAGGGCGTTCTAGTTCGACAGGGTCAGAACTCAACTACAGTTCAAGATGGCGTTCGGGTACGACAGGGTCAGACCTCAATTGCATTTCAAGATGGCGTTCGGTTACGACTGGGTCATGACTCAACTACAGTTCAAGATGGAGTTCTTGTGCGACAGGGTCAGAACTCGACTACAGCTAAAGATATCGTTCAAATACGACAGAGTCAGAACTCGCCTCCATTAAAAGATGACGTTTCGGTGCGACAGGGTCAGAACACGCCCAAGTGAAAGATGATGTTCTTGTGCGACAGAGTCAGAACTCGCCTCCAGTAAAAGATGTCGTTCGGATAAGACAGGGCCAGAACCTGACTACAGTTAAAGTTAAAGATGTCGATCGGGTACGACAGGGTCAAAACTCGACTGCGGTTAAAGATGGAGTACGGGTACGACAGGGTCAGAACTCGTCTACAGTTAAAGATGTCGTTCGGGTACGACAAGGTCAGAAACCGAACGCAGTTAATAATAACATGCTGGTGCGACAGGTTCGAAACTCCACTTCAGTTAATGATAACGTTCTGATTCGGCAGATCTTGTGCGACATGGTCATAGCCCGACTCCAGTTGATGATAACGTTCTGGTGCCACAGGGTCAGAATTACTCTCCAGTTGATGATGACGCTCGTGTGCGACACGATAAGAACTCATTTCCAGTTGATGATGACGTTCTGGTGCGACAGGGTCAGAAGTCCTCTTCAGTTGATGACGTTCTGGTTCGAAGGGCTCAAAATTCCTCTCCAGTTGATGATGACTTTCGGGTGCGACAAGATCAGAACTCCTCTCCATTTGATGATGGCGTTCTGGTGCGACAGGGTCAGAACTCGACGTGCGACAAGATCAGAACTCCTCTCCATTTGATGATGGCGTTCTGGTGCGACAGGGTCAGAACTCGACACCAGTTAATGATAACTTTCGGGAAGAATCGGATCAGGAATCCACTTCAGTCAAGGTTGGTGTACTGAATATAAATGAAAGGCACTTTTTAAAGTGGTGGTAAAGTTGATGTGAAATTTAAACAATTCTCATAGAACAGATGAAGGAATTATGAAAAATGACAATAGGAAGCAAAACGATGTATGTTTTAAATACCTGCCAGGTTTTCGGCCGCTAGGAAAAGATTGTCGCATAAGCCATGTATTATCCTTAATTGTAAACAGAAACAACCTCTTCTTTCATGTTAAATAAAATTGCCCTTATTTTATCAAAATGCAAATATGTTCTTTGTGTTTGGAACTAGTTTACAAAATACAAACATTTGCATTTACATAATATAGTTCATTGAAATAAAGAAACACGGCGCCACTCTGTAAAGATGGCCGCCGGCATTGTCTGATTTGCATCTGATTTGCATCTGCATTGCTTCCTCAGTGAGGGTTTAGAATCCATATATGGCTATGTTGAAATCATGGAAACGTTTCGTGTCTAAAACCACTGCATATTAAAGTAATATTGTTTCTTGGATAACCCTCTAAATGTACTTTGAGACATTTATGTTTGCGAAAATGTGACGTTTAGTTTTGTTGTACGGCTCTACAGAAAATCTAATATGGTTTTGTTGTCTATTGAAGCTTTGAAAATCATGTCAGAACACAAGTGACACGTTTGCTACAAATAACCATTGGTTAAACTCAGTTAAGCGATCTAATGCCATCGTTGCCCTCTTCTTTTATTAATAGTTTGACGGTAAACTGTATGGAAAGAAGAAGATACCCAACGGCTGAACATATACTTTTCCAGTACAGTACACGACATTTCTAGATGGGACACTAAAGGAAATTTACCAGGTGGGTGAAATTATAAAATATGGTTCTAGTTATGAAAGTAAATTCAACTTGTATTCGGCAATTTTTAGCACAAAATAAATAATGTGATCTTATGACCACATATCAAATACTTTCATTTTGTATAGCATTGTTGTGATCACGATACCAAACTTGGTACTAATAAGTGTAATTAACAACCATCAGTTCATCTTCAGCTTTGTAATTACACTCACAATTTTACATTTTAGGATACTCCGGAATTCGGGAATTCATTCGTCTTCATCCTGATATTCACGCTGATCTGCCTCTCGCTGAACGATTAAAAGTAATACACGCTAAACTATTTAATGAACGTAACAAGTCCAGAAGAATAGCTCTTTTGCATTCAACACAAATGAAATGAAACAAATGTGGTGCAATACATATTTATAATGTATGGCAACAACTTTTAAAAATTAGAAAGTTATGTTACAAGAAAGACCTCTGTGATTTAAAAGAGGACAGAGGGCCATAATCTGTGGACAAGAAGATCAATATGAACTCTTGTTGGAATATATAATGGTACCTTATAAGTTAGTTGCATTCTTAAACTGTTGGGTCCAGTTACTCGAAGAATAACAGGCTTTACTCTTTTAAAGTATTTCATCAATCAAAATTCCTATTTAACAACCAAAAATAGTATTTATTTAGATTATCTGACATGCAAATTATTGCAATATGAAAATACTGAGCTAAAGCAAAACCAGCTTCAACATACTTAATATTTTTTTTATAAATTGGACCTTCGGTTGAACTCGATGTTATTAGTTTTAAAAACTGTATTGGCCAATTAAAGTGCATATATACTAAAGTGCATAAATATCTTGCAGACACATAACAAACACTTCCTTGTTAGCTTTTAAGCTCGACTATTCGAAGAAAAGGTGAGCTTTCCTACTACCCCCGGCGTCGGCGTCGGCGTCTGAATTTGGTTAAAGTGTGTATTCAAAAGTCTTGTAACTTCAAAACTACATAAGGTATTTACCTGATACTTGTAACTTTCATCAATTCCAGTATCATGGGCAACATTCCCCATAACTCTATTTTGTATTTTTACAGAGTTATGCCCCTTTTTTGTAACTTTCATCAATTCCAGTATCATGGGCAACATTCCCCATAACTCTATTTTGTATTTTTACAGAGTTATGCCCCTTTTTTACATAGATTTTCAAGTTAAAGTTTATATTCAAAAGTTGTGTAACTGCAGTTCGACATAAGTTATTCTCTTGAAACTTGGAATATGCCTTTGTCATTAATTCCAGTATAAGGAGCAACATCTCCCATAATTATGTTTTGTCTTTTGACAAAGTAATGCCGTTTTGTCACATAGATTTTCTGGTTTAAGTTTAAGTTTAAATTCAAAAGTTGTCTAACTTCAAAACCACACAAGTTGTTCACTTGAAACTTGGAATATACCTATGTCATCAACTCCAGTATCAGAAGTAATATTCCCCATAACTCGGTTTTGTCTTTTGACAGAGTTACGTCTCTTTTTCACATTGATATTCTGGTTGAAGTTCATATTTAAAAGTTTTGTAACTACATAAGTTATTGTTTTGAAACTTGCAATATACTTTTGTCCTCAACTCCAGTATCAGGGGCAACATTTCCCATAACCATGTTTTTTATTCTGACAGAGTCATGCCCCTTTTTCACATAGATTTTCTGGTTAAAGTTTATTTTCAAAAGTTTTGTAACTGCAGAACTACATAAGTTATTCGCTTGAAACTTGAAATATACCTATTTCATCAATTCCAGTGTCCGGGGCAACATAGATTTACTGGTTAAAGTTTATATTCAAAAGTTTTGTAACTACATAAGTTATTCACTTAAAACTTGGAATATATCTGTGTCATCAACTCCAGTATCAGGGGCAACATTCCCTATAGATCCTTGTATTTTGACAGAGTTATACCCCTTTATCACATATATTTCTGGTTAAAATTTATATTAAAAAGTTTTGTAATTTTAGAACTACATAAGTTATTCACTTGCAACCTGGACTATATCTGCGTCATCAACACCTTATCAGGTGCAACATTCCCTATAACTCTGTTTTGCATTTTGATAGAGGTATGCCCACTTGTTCCAAAGTCTTCAAATTAATAAACTACAAAAGATTTTTACTTGAAATTTGGTAAATTTTGATAACTCAGTTTTGTATGTCCACAAATGTATGCCCCTTCCACTTTCAAAAATATGTACCAACTGAAATTCTTCAAAGAGTGGAGCGTGCTGTCTTCTGACAGCTCTTGTTGACACGTGTTATTACTGACTTGTAAGGTTACTCAGCAAGTATTACACTCCAGAACACCATCTAAAATAAACTAAGTATTTCATAGTATAATATGTAGGTTATTTCTTACGCTCATTAAAGCTTTATTTTCTATGTATGCATTAAATTGAAATACATGTATACTGGAAAATATATCAAAACTCTGCTTTAAAAGAGTTTAGTATTTTAATTGTATGTATTACAAGAACTAAATTGTCTTTATTTGATTATCATGTAACCATGTTGTTGAATTGTTTTTAAGTGGTATATATACATGTATATAGCTACTGAAATAGACAAACTACAGTGTACATTTTGCGATGAACATCGTACAACATATAATTAAACTGTACATTGTGAACTAAAAATATTTACTTTATCAGTCGTATTTGCAAACAAAGAGCACGAACACCTGACTTAAAATTATGAACAATCCTATTTAACTACTTATAGTATTTATAATGAAAATGTGCAGAATGCAAAGTTGTAAAGTTGTATTCCCTTCGACGAAACCTCAAGACAAACAGAGAGCTCGCTCGGGTTTTCATCAACGAGGACCTTACCCAGAGACGTGCACAGTTGTTATTTGTCGCGCGTGGACTGGCAAAATCAAAGAAAACTGAAAGCGTCTGGTCTGCTGATGGTACAGTTCTCATACGGGTGTTGGAAAACGGCGAGTCGAAAATCAAACGTATCAGCTGTGAATTTGAGTTAGACGAATATAAATTGATGTAACTGGTCTATTCTTTTTTGTGCAGTTTATGTCTGAACCATACTGTTCTAATTAAACAGCACGAATGTCACGGGATTTACGCTACTGTTTACACAATTCAACATGGTATTTTGTACTTTAACATTAGTTGAAGTACAATTGTATTGACTATTATGTACATGAAAACGGTTCTCCAACCACGATACATTGTTGTAGTTCCTAGTTTTATAGATATCTAACTATTGTGAAAATGCCTACATTTTGTGTTATCGGTTATTTTAGCATATTATCGTGACCTATCATAATCCTTGTATAAGTTTTATGTACTACATGTGGCTACGTGTAAATGGAAACCTCGTATTTGTTATTGCGATACATACTACCATCTTTTTGTGTATATTTAGTGTTATTATCGTGACCTATCATAATTGATGTATAAGTATTTACTACATTACGTTATATTGTATCGTAATGTTATATGCTATATATAATCTTGGTGAAACACCTGCCTAAACCAAATACTCCTCTTGTACTGTTTATTAGTAAGATAGAATAAGTAAATTCCATTCTAGTATTCCTAGTATATTACATGTAGATGGAAACCTTTCGTTTTGATACAAAATATTGGGCTATTTGTCTATACGTTGTACTATTAGTATCAGCTTAATATATTAAAAAATTGTATGCATCCTCTTTTCCTCCGGGATATTTTCTCCCCGGAACTCCTCAGTAACATGTTTTTGATGCTGTTATTGTCGTTCGGTATAACTTGCACTTTCCAGAAAAATATCCTATCATGTTAATAATTTTTTGATACTGTTACTGTCGGTCGGTATTACTCTAGCATTTTTCTGGCAAAATAACCTATCATGTTATTATACCTTTTTGACACTGTTACTGTCGTTCGGTATCACTCTAGCACTCTCGGGTAAATTATCCTCTCATGTTTTTATAGTACACCCAAACACATACACTCAGCTTCATTATGCTGTCTAAAAACATAGCATTAGTTTTTATACTTTGTTTTCTTTTCAAGCAGTTGTCCACTGTTTTTCATTATTTACCTTTTCTTCTCTGTCTGTTCTGTAGCAAGCACCGCTATCAAATATTTACACTTGTCGCAAAATTTAGTTCTATGCGTAGGTATTTCAAACGAATCATGTCAGCGTTCCAGTCTCATCTTGTCTACATCGGAACTCTTCATTATGTCAAATACTAAACATATGTCTGGAAACGCTGTCATGACAATATATAGGGCTCCACTCTTTTTCCCTTTACTCATGCATTTACTGTTTGCCTGTCAAGTATGGATGAATGGTTTCAGTCTAATATCACTATACATATGTATATATAGATCAATGAACGCATCGTATACAGTTGAACATTCAAGTAAATGTTTTCGGGTAGCAAATCGTATATACGATGATATTATATTTCTGAAAAAGCTCCTTAACTGCCTTGCTGTTGCAACAACAGCATTTTGGCTTGTATACTTAATTTTACAATCAGGTGACATACATCCGAACCCTGGGCCAACATTATCTGAATTCACTGATACAGATAGTTCTGCTTCCAATTGCAGTAACTCAGCGACACAACACATATCCTTTGTGCATTACAATATTCAAAGCTTATTGCATAAAGTAGACATCCTTTTCACTGGTCTACGAGAATTTGACATAATTGCGTTTACCGAAACATGGCTGACTGACTCTATCCTATCAAGTGATCTCCTCTTAAATGGTTTTCACCAGCCAATCAGAAAAGATCGCCCCCTGGATTCACATGGTGGTGTAGCAATATACATTAATGAAAATATTGCTTTTAAACGTAGACTCGATCTTGAATTAAACCATATTGAATGTATATGGATCGAAATATTTCCTAACAAAAATAAATCGATTCTTTTTGGTGTATTTTATAGACCCCCTAGTGCTGATAGATTGTATATGGAAGCCATTGAAGACTCGATTGGGCTTGCAAATGACACTCGTATAGATGATATTGTTATTACAGGGGACTTTAATTTGAATCTTCTGTCTCCTTCTTCTGCACGAAAAATAGATGACATTTGCATACAATACAATCTCACACAACTTATAAATGAACCCTCACATTACTCAGAGCAAACATCATCAATAATTGACCTAATATTTGTAAGTAACAAGAATAGTGTATTGCTATCTGGAGTTGGCGAACCCTTGTTAGAACAAAATATTCGCTATCATTGTCCCGTTTTCGTAATACTAAAATTTATTAAACCAAAAACTAAAATATACTCTCGACACATTTGGAGCTATGACATCGGTGATTATAATCTGTTACGACGCTTATTGTCAGATATTCAATGGGATCTATGCAAAAGTGAGGACATTGCTACTTATGCTGAAAACATTACCAACACTATATTGCAAACTGCAAAAACATGCATCCCAAACAAAACTGTATGTATACGCTCGTATGATTTACCGTGGATAAACAATAACTTTAAGAAAAAAATTCGACAGCGAAAACGATTATATCGTAAAGCCAAAAAGCTAAATACTGATACACACTGGTCAAATTTTCGACGTGTCCGAAATGAAGTAATTTTACTCTTACGCAATTCAAAAACCGTATATTTTGAAAACATTGCAAACAAACTGAAGTCTTCTGATCTCTGTGCCAAAGAATGGTGGAAAATTCTACGGTCTTTTATTTCTCCAAACTCTCAAAATCCAATTCCACCCCTCTTCGATGAACACTCGAACACTTTCGAGGTAAACGGCCCAAGCAAGGCTAATATTTTAAATAAGCACTTTGCTAGTCAATCTTTAATTAATGAAACATATCGTAATCTTCCATCTGTACACAATGCCAGTACTAATAATTTCCTTCAGACAATTTGTATATCACAGGAAGAGGTCATTGATTCGATTAAATGCCTTAAAGTAGGAAAAGCATCGGGTCCTGATGGAATTGATAACCGAATCCTCCGGGAAGCAATGTACCAACTTAGTTATCCCCTTTGTGAACTGTTTAATTCGTGTTTAACTGCTTGTAAAATGCCGTCTTGTTGGAAAATTGCAAATGTTTGCCCGATCTTTAAAAAGGGCGATCCAGCTTAGCATCAAATTACCGTCCGATATCTCTATTAAACACCTCCGAAAAAGTCTTTGAAAGAATCATACATAAACACATATTTAACTTCCTTCGGTCAAATTCATTTTTCACACCTACACAATCAGGTTTTTTGCCTGGCGACTCGACAGTTAACCAGTTAACGTATATATATAATACCTTTTGCAAAGCCTTAGATAATGGTTTGGAAGTAAGAGCAGTCTTCTTTGATATAAGCAAAGCCTTTGACAAAGTATGGCACAAAGGTCTACTATTTAAACTTCAACAAGCAGGCATACGAGGTAACTTATTGGCATTCATATCTAACTACCTCTCTAATCGAAAACAGAACGTTATTCTATCAGGAGCACAGTCCGATACTATTGAAATTTTAGCTGGGGTCCCACAGGGCTCTATTTTAGGTCCTCTTCTTTTCCTCGTGTATATTAATGACATAGTCACCGATATACAAGCCCGAATTAACTTGTTTGCCGATGATACTAGTCTATACATGGTTGTTAACACTCCAACTGAAACTGCTGCTCTATTGCAATCTGACATAGATAAAATCTGAATCTATACTAATATCACGTAAGGTAAATAAACCTTCTCATCCCACACTTTCCATGCAGGGTATTGAAATACCTATTGTAAACGTACATAAACACTTAGGTGTATATTTGTCTAATGATTGTACTTGGCATATGCACATAACTTTTATAAAAGAAAAGGCATGGAAACGTATTCATATAATGCGTCGTTTAAAATACTTGCTCGATAGAAAATCCCTTGAAATAATATACTTTTCGTTTATAAGACCAATCTTGGAATATTCGGATGTTGTTTTCGATAATTGCACACAATATGAAAAAGACGAATTAGAAAAAATCCAAACAGAGGCCGCACGCATATCATCTGGCTGTACAAGATTGGTCTCTCTAGAAGATCTTTACAACGAAGTAGGTTGGGAAAGTATAAGCTCACGACGTCGCAAACACAAATTAATACTAATGCATAAAATGAAATCAAGAAATACACCTAACTACTTACAATCACTTGTTCCCGACACAGTGGGTGCAACAACCCAATATTCCCTTAGAAATTCAACTAACTTGCAGTGTATCCCAGTGCGTACAACAATCTATTCAAATTCATTTCTTCCATCAACTGTCTCCGAATGGAATAACCTTTCCGATGATGTCAAAAATGCAGAATCGATTCTTTCTTTTAAAAGGCTGATGACCGACCTATACAAAATCCCTTATTCTCTTATGGAAAACGACGCCCTCAAATGTTACTCACCCGCATCAGAACAAAGTGTAGTGCTCTAAATGAGCATCTATTCAGGCGTAATATAGTTGCTTCGCCATTATGCGACTGTGGCGAAAGAGAATCGTCGTTACATTATTTTTTCGAGTGTAGACATTACGCAAATATTCGTGATGAACTAATGAATACTGTATTTATGTATACTACTCCTTCTATTGAAACAATTCTTCAAGGAGATGATTCTCTAGATTATCAAACCAATTCCAAAATTCTTGACGCTGTTCACAAATTTATCACTAAAAGCAAACGATTTGATAGATAGCTCTGCTTCAAAACCTCACCCTCCACTCCCTTCCATTCTTTATGTTTTTTATTTCCCGTAGGTACTACAACTGCTAAACCCTCTTATTCCGTATCTTCACATCGATTTTTTTTTTTCTCTTTTTTGTGTTTTTGTCTTGTATATATGTACAAGTTATATCATTCTTATTCCATTTGTTTATGAATTTGCTTTACTCAAATGTTCCTTGTTATTATCACAGCAAAATCTGCCTCACATGGCTTTCTGTAAACCAATATGTCCGTTTTACATCATGCAACTGTACTTTTCCGCTCAGGAGCAGAACTATATAAGACTCTGTCTTTCGTTCTAATCCTGTTCAAACATGTACTTGTCATAAAACGTTGTATGTATGTTACTGCAATATGTATTCTTGTTTGAAATAAATATGTTTAAACTAAAAGTATCTCTTACTGCTTCATAATACTATAATGGATGGTTGTACTTTTATAATATTGATATACCTAGCATGCAATTTGAAAATATAATGATGAATACCTGTGTGTGTTTTGTGAAATATGTATACATATATGGGCTTACTCTCCCATTCGCCAAATTAACCGATGGTCTTGCATATATACTGTTAATGGCCAAATGTTGTTTGGCTCAATGCCAATGAACTTGGAATTTATATGTATACCAATTAATATTCGCATGTTATTGTATATTCAAATATATTTTTTGCGGTTTCCATAGTATATTCAGTCATATTTGTGTATGACTAATGACATATTGCAGTCATCGATATTTGTGTATGACTAATGTTTATGTTGCCATCATCAATATGATTACTGTTTGATAAATACTATCATCTTATTCGGTTGATTTAACGGCAAGTTAAATACTCCACAATAATGACATCTTCAGTATAAATAAATTCTATGGTAAATTCTCTTAATCATTTTCTATTGGAAGATATTTATATTTTTGAAGAGTGTTATTTTTGTTTATTTTTGTTTATTTTTTATTAATTTATTTGTTTCTATAATACATATTTCCAGAGTAATATTTATGTAATGCATATAATGCCAAATATACATGCAAAATTAATATACAACAAAATGTGAACAAAATACAAGTAGCAAAATAACAAATACACACAAGTACATGCATTACTGTATGAATTTTAATAAAGTGTGCATAAAGATGGCATGAAAATTATATAATAAGAAAAAATATATATCTTTTAAATATAATTAAAATGTTTGGTTTTATTAATTTTGAATGTAATATTGATATTGTAACTGACAACTAGAAAAAGTTGGATTATTGTATATGAGAAAAAGATTTTTTTACCATATCAGCATATATGTAAATAGTAGTTTCTATCCGAAGCGGTCCCAATTTCTACAGTGATTTCGTACTTTTTCCACCTTAGCTTTAATTTTGATTCTGTTGTTTAGATACTGACCGCAGCTTCGAACGGTGGGTTTGCTCTTTGAATATTTCATTTTGCATATAAACGATTTATGGTGAAATTGAAAACATCAACAAAAGGTTTCTCTCCAGTGCAACCAAAAATGCCGTTTATTTGTATATATATTGAGCTAGTTTTATTTACAAGAAATGCTTCTAATATTATAATATTCAATGTTTCTTGACCACATGAACATTCCCAAAACAAATGGTCAACAGTTTCAACACGAGACTGACAGAAGTCACCAAGAGTGTTATTATGTAAATTACACTTAATTAAATATGTATTTGTTGGAATAAATCTGAATTGAAAACTACGCAACGATGTGTAAATGATTTATTTTCAATGTTGTTGTAATTCTCGTTTTGCAGCTGAATGTAATATAGTAATGCATTTGTTTTTTGTGTGTTTTTGTAAGTGTATTTGAAAGTGTTTCTACCGGAAATTGTATCTTTAATTTTTCTATGTTTTCTTCAAGTATGTATTGCTGTAGAATAGAGGTAATTAATGTGTTAAATTGCATTATATCTCTGTTATTGATGTCATATCGGTATTGAAGCCTATTAAATAGTACATTTTCTTATTTCTAAAATCATAAACATGGTATACATATTTAATTCCGTTTAATGACCGTACAACCTTTTGAAAAATAAAGTTTAACATTTCGCAGTTATCGATTTTTTGATCAAAATTATGTCTTTGTTATAACTGTGGTTATTTTGTTTTAATATTATACTCTTGATTTTAACAATACCAAGGCGAAGGAATACATTTCCTCTGTATATTTATTTCGTTTATTAAATCTTTCATTGAGTTCACTGGGAAGAATGAGATTGTTTTCATAGTTTTGCATTTTAAACTTCTATAATAATTTCCATTTTCCTTTGACTATATTTTTAAGGTTTAAACCTCCATTTGCGTTGTCTACATACAGTACTTTTATTTGTATTTGGTAAGGTTTAAAATCACAGATGTCGTTGAAAATGATTTTGTTATATCATTTAATATTGTTATAAATGGGATTAGAAGCACTGAACATGGATAAATAAAGTCTGGTACTGCAAATGATTTTATCACAGTGATTATATTTAAGAAGTATTTAGTAAACGAATGCTTAACACATAGGTCTCGTTTTTTAAACAAACGGTAAAATAATTTATTTTATAATTGTAGTAAAAACGTAGAAATTCCACGAAAACCAATTTTCGAACCAAATGCCTAAAGTCAGAATAATAATAAAATAACAGTTTGGGTGCAAGGTGAAGGTCGTACAGCTATGGTTAGGAATTGCACTTAAGTATAACTTCAGTTAAGAAATTGCTTTTTTAGTTATTAATTAGGACATCTGAAAAATAATGACCCTGAACTTAAGTATGTTAATGTAATTGCAAAAGTTTTATCGGTATAGCAAAAGCTCAATCAACGATTGGGTTATTTAGCAGAAAGCATTTGATCTATTTTAACCTAAGTAATGGTGACTTTGACCCCTAAATAATACCAAACGGCGTCTCTTGATCTTGAACCCACACAAACAATATGCAATCCCATGCAAGGTCTTGCTATAATGTATCTATATATGAAGTTGTATTACAATACGTCAATTCGTTCTTGCGTTATTGAGCCGACACCAGTTTTTTCATTTTAAGTAACAGTAATCTTGACCCCCACCTATTCTATATGCGATCCCAAGTGAAGTTTCAATATAAGGTATGTACATTTGAAGTAACGTAACAATACCTTAAGTCGTTCTTGAGCTGTGGAGTGTTATTTCTAGTAATGGTGACCTTGACCTTGACCCGCCCACTCAAGCGGGGTCTCAGTAAAAGGTATCTACATATTAAAATATTTTAATTCAAGTTATTGAGTAGAAACCGTTTTTCTATTTAAGTAATGGTGACTTTGACCTCATGCACCCTATATGCAATCGCAAACGGTGAGGTGAGGTCTAGATATAAGGTATATACATATAAAGCTTCATTAAAATATTTGATTTCGTTATATAGTTATTGAGCGGAAACTGTTTTAAATTTTTAGTAACGGTGACCGTAACCTTGACCCCACCCACTCCATATGCAATCCCATGCGAGGTCTCGATATAAGGTGTCTATGTATGAAGGTTCATAAAAATATCTTAATATGTTCTTAAGTTATTGAGCGGAATACTATTTTTTCTATTTTTAGTTACGGTGACCATGACCCCACCCACCCCATATGCATACATAGATACGTATGATGTTTCATTAAAATATCTCAATTCATTCTCAAGTTATTGAGCGGTAACCATTTTCCTATTTTAAGTAAAAGTGACCTTGACCTTGATCCAACCAGGAACCAATTCTTAATACAGTTGATATCGAGTTATTTACATTAAGGTCCGATATATTTTAAAACTCACTTATGTGTTAATTAATGAGTTTTCACTTCCACTGTTAAAAAAGTGGCATTGGCTGCAAAAAATAATTAGTTTAATTAAAAAAGTGTGTGTACTTGTTGTATTTAATAAACTAATTCTAAATATTGTTGATTTCGCGGTATTTAGACATAGGCCATACATATTTTTAAAGCTCACTAATGTGTTTATTAATGACTGAAAAAATGGCATTGTCTGCAAAAAATGTATGTTTGATATCATTGTTTAATACTTTAATACCTTTTATTTCACCATTACATTCAATATTATTAGAGAGAAATTGCAAACCTGTGACAAATATGGAAGATGATAACGGGCAGTCTTGTCGTACATCTCTTTTTATATTGAAGCTATCTGATGTCCGTTGTTTATAATTAAGCTATTTATGATTATGCAAAATATTTATATCTACTGAATAAATTTCGATCCAAAGTTTAGTCGCTCGAGGTATTTAACATAAAAGTGTGACCAAGACTATCAATTACCTTTTCAAAATCGAAAAAACAACAATCCTGGTTTGTTTGTTGAGTTCAAATAGGATATAACATCAAATATTGATCGTAAATTTTCCCGAATATATATGTTGTGATGTGAGATTAAGAGATCAGTATATTCAATCCTGGCATGAAACCTTATCATTTCAACTAAAGATGGAATATTATTGTAAATTTAAACAAGATTTTGATTTGGAAAATTATTTATGGTGTGTAAAAAATTAAAAACATTGTACGGAATTAACTCGTTGAAGCCTGTCATCACATTCTCTTGAAATTGAAACTACAGGAAATGCAAACTATGTACACAAAATGTAGTTGAATCTGAATACCATTTTTTATTATGTTACACTGCTTATTCAGATCTTAGAAATGATTATAATATCCCATTTAATTGGCCTAATGTCACAAAATTCAAATACATAATGTCTGATAAGAGAGAAAGTAAAATAAGAAATGTATCAAAGTTTATATATAAGGCAATGAATTTAATAAAAAAAGTAATGTTAGACATTTACCTGCTTTTCCTTATAATGCAATTTTAAATCTCACTTCACAATATATACATATACTAGGAATCATTTGTATATCACCAAGATATGGTCGAATATGTTACATGAGTATCTGAATTTATCAGTATTTATACTGTGCATTCTGAAAAAGAGACTAATTATTATAACAATGTTCGTAAATATATCATTGTTTATTATGTAGTCTCTTAAAACTCTATATACAGATTTGTCAAAGCATTACCGATATTTTGCTTTACGTTTATTATACATTTTTGTTTTGTTTTAATTATGAACTCGTATATTTCTACCATTTGCAGTTGTTGTTCTCTGATAGCACCCATTGTTTCGTTTTCGCCAATAGCGCTATTTTGAAGGGAGCACAAACGTTTTGTTCTAATGATGTATTGGCTGTACTATTTGCTGTTGTTTTTCCCTGATAGCACCTATTTTTTAGCTTTCTTGAATAGGCGCTATTCTACGAGGAACAAACACTTATATATACTACATTGTATGTAACGCGAATGGTAGTATGAAATAAAAAATATTAAAAGTCACTTTTTAATGATATAATATAACCCATCTAAACAAGTAATTAGTATTGTTGTAAATATCGTAATAATCCATATAATTATAGTGTTAATAGATTAATCTTTGTAACTACATATGTAATTAAAATCATAGTCTAATAATGAAAATGTGATAGTCAGATATAAAAGATATGATATAATGTGTTTACACATGCATAAAGTGATTAATGTCGTAGTATATGAATATATTCCATATCTTACGTTAAAAAGATTTTTAATAACAGTGTAAATGTTCTACTTTGTATCCTTTTTATGTATCACTGACATATATTGCAATGAGTACGTTTGCACAATTTCATCTATAATACGTGTCTTAAGCCCACAAGCAATTAGGCGAACTAAAGCAAACATAAATTGCATATTAAGCTGCTTCTTCTCACTATATATATAAATAGTACTTATTTAAATACCCCAAATTACAATTATAACCTTGGACATTTGTTGTATGCGATTGCAGAATTCTATTTAGGTTATATGTGTCTTGGCCATAATTTAATTTAACGTATTGTAAATGGCCAAAGGCAAATGTGCCGATTAGCCAATAAACTCGGAACTGAACTGTTGTTCATAAAACCATTTGTATCAAAGTATATCATTTGTGAAACTTTCTTAATCGGATTGCCATTGCTTTTGTTGCGATTGTGTAATCTATGTTTAACAAACTTATCGTCGAATTAATATGGGTTTTTTTCCTTGGTTTGGCAATAGTGTAATTATTCTTTGATTTTATAAGTCTGATAATGCACCTTTCTCAAAATAATAAGAATAATTTTTTGAATTAATAAAGTGTGGTTTTAAAATAATCCAGATTATAAACTTCTTATGTTATTATTCATTTCTGAAAATGCGATCATTATGACGCAATCGTATTCGTTTAAGTTGTCTTCACATAGTAGCTTTGCTATCGTAATTACGATTGCGGCTTTGAAAAAAATAAATAATCATCTACTTGTCCAGATATAGCTGTTTTGTATAGGTTTTCAAAGAATCGTACTTCTGCTTGTAAAATGTCGTTTTTACATTGTTATATTTCAATTTGTGAATTGTTTATTTTTTATCGGCATTCTTTGTTCGAAATCTTTGAAAGTCTTTCTCTCTGAACGTAATTGACAAATTTCAAAAATATTTCAAATAATTTTTCTTTGAATGACTACCAAATTCATATAACATATATTCGTTAACAGACCTTGTCGTCAGGGAGAGTGGCAGTTTTCCTTATATAGACATATTAAATCGACAATTTCGGAAACTACTAGTAGACTAGACCAATACCAAAGAAATTTTGCAGAAAGCTTTCTTAAGTAACCATCCACTACGTAGACACCGTGTCTCTAACTAGTTTAGCTTTATGTGGCATCTACCACCGTCCAATTTCCTCTATTTACACAGGTCCTTCAGAAGCTTTTACTTTTTATAAGTGTAATTACGTTCATACAAGTATGCCGAAAATGGTAAATTTAGTCTTAATAAAACGGAAACCGAGAACGTTTGTGTATATATGGTATAGGATTTATTAAAGTTGTATTTTAATAAGGAGCAATGTCACTATGTGTATGTATTCAACACAATTACGTACAATATCTACCTCTGATTAGTGCACTTTGCACGCCTTGAAGTATATAATCGCTATTAACAATATTTAGCTCGTTAGTCACATCAGATAAACAGTTCGTGTGACCTCACGATTTGCGCCTGGACTATATTTCTTTATGCATAGATGTGTCTTTTAACATTATTGAGAGTCTTTTTTATTTATAGCAAATCACTCGGTTTGTATTGGTTATCAACATGTTTGTACACGTTTACTAATATAGATTTCATACCGAAGAGCAGTGTGGTAAATGTGTCATTTGAGCATGGGAGTACCGTAACCCGGCAACTTGTTAATGGTTGTGAAGATAATCCACGAAATCCTTGTAAAATTACAACAGTTTATATGCTGTTGCAAATAAAGCATTACTTTATATAAGATTGATACTTCCATCTGATAAGATTGCTACTGTTAACACTTCTGCATTAAATTTGTATATTTGCTGTGTTTTTATAAAATATAAATTATATATGACCAAAATGCGTTCGAAGCGAGCGCTATTTATAAAATGAATGAGTGGTAGGTCAACATATTGTCAGACAATACTACTAATAAGTACGAATTTTGGTGTTAACATTCTTAAAGGGACTTGGGCACGGATTTTTCTATTATTGAAATATACCATTAAACGTCTTAACTTGACAATTGGACGTATCTGAGCTAAACAGATTACGTATATTCTTATTTGGACCATTAAACGTCTTAACTTGACAATTGGACGTATCTGAACTAAAAAGATTACGTATATTCTTATTTGGACCATTAAACGTCTGAACTTGACAATTGGACGTATCTGAACTAAAAAGATTACGTATATTCTTATTTGGGGGATCGGACAATTGTAATTTTTTGATTCTGTAAATAGGTCCCTTTAAGATATAGTATTTTATAGAATTACTTATTCATTTTCTTTTTCGCGTATATTACTACTATTTGTTGCATTGTATGAATTATAAGAAATTAAGTAGTATGTACCTGAATGCACTGTAATGTTGTCTACAAAAGCAATGTTAGTAAAAGTAACATTTAACTCAATAGATATAGTTGTTTTTCTTAATATGACAATATGAGAACTATTTGGATGCAAACAGATGCCATTTCAAATATTAGAAGACGGTGCGTGATCTAATACTTGTTCAGAATAAAATGAGACTACTTCACACCAACGTTGTCGTTTGAATCACCCATACGCCTGCACTTGTTTCAACTTTCAACTGTTAATCAAAAAGTGCCACGCGTTTTCAGTAGAAATGATGTAAATAATCAAAACGCCGACAGCATAGAAAGACTGTTGGCGAAACATGTTAATTATGAGTGCACTTTTGCTAAAAAGGAAACATTTGTTTGAATAAAGTTCAATATCCCACCTTTAAACTTGATAATATGGCTTCTTATTAATTACAAATGTATATCCTCCAGTCAGCTATAGCCATTCGTGCCACGTGACCGTCCAATATTTGACCAATATACGGCCTCAGGCCAAAACGGCTGTCTTCAGCCCAATTACAAGGTCAATATGAATTCAACTAATTCATGACAAGTTTATTAATTAACATTATATCATGCAGCATCGTTCAGTTTTAATAGTACAAGTATTAAAACTATTATTTCGATACAGATATAAATAGAATACAGCATCTTTCAGTTTTACAAGGCCAGCATTAATAACAATGTTTTTATTCTTTTAACTGCCTATTGTTAAATATAACGACCAAACAGTACATAAAGTACTTGCTAAAAAATTAACCAGTTCGCGTTGTTAAAATAATGTATAAAATGATAGCAGAAAAATGGCGCAAAAAATGCCAAAATCTGATTTCATATAAGGCCGAGCTAATCCTGAATCCTGATTTGCCGAATCTCGTATTGGCCGCGTTTTTCCATATTGGCATTGGCCGAGTTTCGAAATTTATTGGCGAGGTTTACATTGTATCAAGCGAACAAACTGACCAGATTCTCATTTAATATTGTAAAGTTAATTAATAATGCAACGAAACATGGTTTAATTAACTGTTTATAACGTTACCCGTACATAAATAAAGCCTGCAAGTTGCAAAGCCTACACACAATTCTGGAGTCTTGTGAAAACTGGTTTTCGTCATCACTATCCATTTTGTTTACATTTACATCGTTATTCCATGTGTGAATATCGATGAACAGTTTCAATCAACTGTATAATATTCCATTCGACAACTTTAATCAGTGTGTAATACTGATTTCAACTAACGCGCTACAGAGAATCTATTACATTGTATTTTTACAAACACTTGCATGAAGTCCCTGAATCAAATTAAGAGATACAGTCTTGCATTATTTGCTTGAAGATTATTTTTCGTCTAGAAATTATTATTTTTGAAAGCGTATACAAGCTAAAATCGTGCATTCATTTCTGCTCAATTACGAAACAGAGCGAGAAGCCTGTTTAGCACACTGCAAATAGAGTAAGCGACCTGTTCCAATTACCCGTTCAACAGAAGTGACTCATTCAATAATAAATATCTTGCAATGTTGCAGGCTAGCAGCCGATGTCAAGTGTGTTAAAATACTTGCAACAAGCATCCAGAAAACTTGGTCATAGACAAGAACATTAATATCGAATAGGGAATTTATTTTTATCATCTAACCGTGCATGTTAATATGAATTACGGTTGTGTTTAATTTGGAATTATTTAGAATTACATTTTTCCCTCAACTAGCTTTACTCCTGAAGATGTTATTGAATTTATAAATAGAGGTTATATCTTTCTATAAATAGACTATGGCGGACGCATCAGAATCGGAGATACTAAACCTTAAGCTGCTTTTGTTGATAAATACCCCTGGCTATTTTTGTGGAAAGTAGGTTGTAAGCATAATCTCCGCGAATCAGGAAACGCCACATGAATTTTAGTCTTAGTGAATATGTATACAGGCAATTGTAATAATCACTGTTTTGTGTGATTGTATTTATTATTGTTAACAGACCCGAAGTATGGTTATACTGTTTATGTACTGTCCGTAGCATTCAGCGTCACATACAACACTATCTCTAATACCAAGATACATTCAGTTATAAACCACGCCACGCATACAGAGGAATATGATACTACAGAGGTGTACTTGCTTACTAAAACCTCCTTTACCTTTAGATTAGAACTCATTAATTAACAATAGAAAAATAATCTGTGTTAATACTTAATTGATTATAGTTTGAACAACATAAGCAAGATTTCAACATAAGAAAGATTTTCTGCTACAAGTCTATAATTCGGACACTAGGTTAATCTTCCCATTAATTTATTCTCTTTCGCAAATATAATGTCCTGTTATCACCAAGTTCTAGCTTCTCGGGTCTGGTAAACACCACATAGTCAATTGAGAAGAACTTTTTCACATTGCTTAGTGATCATTGTCAACTATAATTGATATTATGTGATTAACAAAACAATTATTTCAACCAACCATCTGAATATGAGAATTGTTATCAAAATATCGCTGTATTGTTTCTAGAGTGAGAAACACTGTTGACATGAGTATTATATTTAACGAATTCTTCCCACGAGAAAAATATAGATATAAATATTTCTCGAAGTAGAAATATTATTATATTAGCACAAATTGTCAAAAATCATACACAACGTATATCCACTGTGTTTACTGATTGTATAAGAGCATTATTATGGCTGTTCACTAAAACACACATGATGTATTATTTTTCACTTAAATACACAATATAATTATCTGTCACTCATCATATAAACGCTTAGGCGGACGTCTCATTCTATGCGGACGTTGTTTTGGTTGTTTTTGTTTATCTGTCGGACGTTGTTGTTTATCTGGTTGACTTGTATGTCTTTTTTCTGAACCTGCGGGTTGAACACCATTTTCAACTTCGATACGTCACGGTATACGTGTTTTCCCTTGTCTAAAACTGTCAACATTGAATCTGTCCTTGCTATTACAGTTCCAGGTACCGGATCGAACGTAGTTTCGAATTTGTTTTTCTGTTCTCGTTTTAGCAAAACTCGATCTCCAACATTAAGTGTACTTGGCTGTGTACGTCGCCTTTTGTCTGCATATAGTTTGTTTCTTGTCTTCGCACGACTATCCTTATCACGAATTTCGCAGTAATCATTTTGAACTGGCAGTTTTGGTAATTTTGCTTTCAATTGGCGATTTAACATGAGAATAGCATGCTTATATTCGACTTCACCTGTGCGTTCATAGACAAACTGTCCATGATTGGTGAAGATTGGATAAAAAATAGAGTCTCTATCCTGAATAATGTCCATTTTTGTATATTTTTTCACAAAGAAAGGGCAATAAACTGGTGTTTCTGGCCCGATTTTGCTTATATTGGACGTCACCTTTAATCTTATGGTCATAGACAAACCCTGCAAGATTGGTGAAGATTGGATGAAAAATGAAGTGGCTATTCTGAATAATAACCATTTTTGCTTATTTTTTTTACACAAAGGGCAATTACTCCGCTGTTTATGACCCGATCTTGCTTATATTCGTATTCAACTGTAATCTAATGGTAATAGACAAACTGTGCAAGATTGGTGAAGATTGGATGAAAAATGAAGTCTCTATCCTGAATAATGCTCATGTTTCTATATTTTTTTCACTAAAAGGGTAATAATAAATCCAGTGAAACAGAAAATACCATAAAAGCGGAAATGGCAGTAACTCTGGTGTTTCTGGCTCGATGTTGCTTATATTCAACTTAACCTGTAATCTTATGGCCATAGCAAACTGTTGAAGATTAATGACAACTGGATGAAAAATAAAGTCTCTATCCCGAATAATGTCCATTTTTGCTCATTTTTTCACAAACAAAGGGCAATAACTCTGGTGTTTCTCGTCAGATCTTGGTAAAAATTGGACGAAAAATGAAGCCTCTATCCAGAATAATGTCAATTTTTGTATAATTTTCCAAAAACAAAGGGCAATACCTCCGGTGTTTCTGGCTCGATCTTGTTTATATTCAATTTGACTTGTAATCTTATGTCCGCAGACAAACTGTGCAAGATTGATGAAAACTGGGCAATATCTCCGGTGTTTGAAACACGATCTGGCCGATTTATTTGGCGTCTGCTGAGATCTGATGGTCATTCACAAACTGTGAAAGTTTGGTTAAGATTGAATGGCAAATAAGTCTATATGTTGGAAAAAGGAATTTTTGCACTTTTTGGCATGAAAAAGGGGCAATAACTCTAGTGTCACTGGTGTGATTAGGCTCAATAACAATCCCGTCCAAGATTGTATGGTCATACACAACTGTGCAATATTGGCAAAGATTGGATAAAAAGTGAAGTCTCTGTCGTGAGAACAAAGCAAATTGTTGACGGCACGCGGAATCTGGACTAGTGTTTTGAAACGTACGGCCGGATACCAGACTATGATTGTTAGTGATTTGAAGCCTGTTGAGTCAAAAGTATGCATGTTCTCGATTTTCCATACTACAGTTTAAAACTGATACATTGCAGTAACTGGTTGTCAAATAAACTTCGGTATCTGCATTATTTTAATCACTTTACCATGGAGATTGTGAAGAGCGAAAAATAGGGGTGTCATTAGTTTGACGTGGCTTTTTTTAGAAACTGTAATTGTAATAAATAACATGAGATACACATTATATTGCACATGCCATACATTATCTTAAATAATTAAAAGGGCCCTTTCAGGTTTTGATTTACTAACTGGTAGCCTGCAATGAAAAGGAGTAGTCTTCAGCGGTTTTCGGTTATTTCGTTAACACAGCCATTTTGTAACCATTCATTGTCGGTTATTTCGTTACCATGTCGTTCAATTCGTTACCACTTTGTTTGTGCGTGTCTTGCTGATAATATAATCAAAACAATAGGTATGAAATAATGCTTTGAATCGAGTAAAATTGAACATACGTAACATTTTAAATGTTTGGTTATGCCAAAAAGTCAATCTCATTAAAATCATCTCTAGTCTGACGCTACTATATTATCAGCTGACTGGATCTGATGACTTCGCATTAGGGATCACGTTCAGATGACCATATTATGAGCCAATCAAACTGTTGCCTTCAAAATCTTGCGGTATAACTTCATATATAAACCACAAATACTATGCACGAAATTAACGTGAACTTTGGATGTTTAGTCGCCTTAGGTACAACTATATCCATTATTATCCCCGTGATAATTAACTGTTAATGATTTTTTCTCGAGAATCAGCTGGAAATGCATCACTTTTCAAAAACTGTGGCCAAACATTGCTGTGCAAAAGGCAAGTTCATTGGACGCAGCAGGACTGATGTTTTATTGTTCGGCAGGTCATGTGAACGTGACCTGTTATACGATGTCTTCAGATCCTAACAATGTTAGGATTTGATTTTAGTAAGATTGGCCGAACAGTCTTAAAACGCCATTGTGACATAATCGTTAGAAAATCCGGGTGTTACACATAGTTATTATGACGCCATTTGAAAAGAACAAAACAGAACGTTTATTGATATAACATGTACAATTACAGTTCATCGTTACATATACAATATTATCATAAATTAGCCTATGCATGGCAATGCAAAAGGGAACATTATACAATATTTATAGTTGTTTCAGGTCATCAAATAAATTGTGCCTATTTAAAGCAACAAGTCTCATCGTCGTCTATCATTAGTGTTGCACGACATTTTAAAAATATTTGCTTGTCTGCCAGAATAAATTTTTAACATGTGTAATGAGAGTCTTAGTTTTGATAAAAACATACTTAACTTACAGCTTTAAACTTTGTCTAAATAATCTGCTAATTCAAATCGTGTTAAACTCTTTATATAATGTCAGTGAACTCTTTACATTTACATCATGTTACTTTAAACTATGTACATGTCAATTAGTCTGGTTTTAAAAATGGGTATGTTGGACCGTATAAACACATTAATATTAACTGATTCTGGATATATCCATACATCTTAAAGGCCAGTATTATGAAGCCAGACTAGCACCCTTGATAACCAATCATAGTATTTTCTGCATCATAGCGCATATATATTGAACACACATAAACACAAGTGGTTATTTTAAAATCGTTTTACTTTGCAAAATGGACCAATTAATTTTAGTAGATTCATAAGTAAAACTTATGCAACAAACATAAGTGTTCAGTCAAATCTATTTAAATGCTAAAAAGTTATATGCATTCAAACTTAACAAGAGTTTATTTTTTGATTCGTTATAACAACATGCAATTGGTTTTGTTTAACAGTATATAGCTTTATAAAATATTTTTAAATTCTTACATAACGAGTTATACACGTATAAAGGGAAGCGTCCAAGCTCACCATAGAATACTGAATTAGAATAAATCAGTTTAATCCCTAGTATTCTTTTAACAAATCTTCTATGAACTATTTTAATATCCTCAGCTTTCGAAACTAGAGGGCCATGATGGTCCAAAGCGCTCACCTGAGAACTGGTACAGATGAAGACCATACTGTTATGACAGGTTTGAAAATTAAGGTATCTGAACAATACGAAGAGGGGGATAGTATCAATTTTGATTTAAAACATCGGTTAGTGCAATGGGCTAACTAAAGTACGAGTTGGGTAGTAGATGTGCAATTTTTTTGCCAATGGTTCTCAAATCATTATCTTCGATATTCTTACCAGACACTTTTTCATTAAGTCAGTAGATGTTGATGTCTTTTTTGCAAACAGTTTTGGAGAACTAGTTGCGATAATTGCGATGGCTGTGCTAAAAGGTCAAGTTTTGCTTTTTCTTTCATAATTTTCTGTCCAATTATGATAAATGATGTTAATGCAGGCTCTTAAGACATCAATGTTGCATGTCCAAATAACTGCATGCAAGTCTTGCAACTATTGGAAATCAAATTGTATTTATCAATTTTTATGGTCATGCGCAAATGTGTAAGCTTGGTCAACATTGAATCACTATATTCGACTTCACCTTTAATCTTACGGTCTTAGACAAACTGTACAAGATTGGTGAAGATTGAATGAAAAATGAAGTCTCTATCCTGAATAATGTCCATTTTTGCATATATTTTTTTACAACAAAGGGCAATAACTCTGGTGTTTCTGGTCCGATCTTGCTTATATTCGACTTCAACTGTAATCTCATGGTAATAGACAAACTGTGCAAGATTGGTGAACAAGGTGTTGGTGCTAGACGAAACGGTAAAATCTAGTTAACCAAGAAATGGCACTGTTGAATTAGTATAAGTCCAAATTAGTTCAAGGTCAATGTCAAAGTAAAGTTGGGAAATATAGGTGGATTGAGGATGGTCATAAGCAACAACTGTGTAAGTATCAAAGTGTTGTAGCAAGCGGTATTGGTGCTAGACGAAACGGTAAAATCTAGTTAACCAAGAAAGAGCCCATTTGAATTATTCTAAGTGAAATTAGGTCAAGGTCAAGGTCAAAGTAAGGTTGGGTAATATGGGTGCATTGGGAACGGTCATAAGTAACAACACTGTAAATATCTAAGTGTTGTAGTAAGCGGTGTTGGTGCTAGACGAAACGGTAAAATCTACTTAACCTTGTCACGGACGGAAGGACGAACGGAATGACAGACAGGACGATCACTATATGCCTCCTGCATTAAGATGCCGGGGCATACAAATAAGGTCTCTATCCTGAATAATGTCCATTTTTGTATTTTTTTTAAAAAAAGGGCATTAACTCCGGTGTTTGAAACACAATTTTGGCGTCTGCTGAGATCTGATAGCCATACACAAACTGTGTAAGTTTGGTTAAGATTGGATGGACAATAAAGTCTATACGTTGGAAAAT
The DNA here is from genome assembly GCA_027627225.1 of Congeria kusceri. NCBI lineage: Eukaryota > Metazoa > Mollusca > Bivalvia > Myida > Dreissenidae > Congeria > Congeria kusceri. The sequence goes on from CM051024.1 coordinate 59,849,409, forward strand.
GGCATTTTTGCACATTTTTGCATGAAAAAGCGGCAATAACTCTGACCCAATAACAATCCCATCCCATCGAAGATTGTATGGTCATACACAAACTGTGCAAGTTAGGTCAAGATTGATTAAAAAATGTAGTCTTTATCGCGATAACGGTCCAAACTGTTGACGGCATACGGAAGCCGGACGACGCCGTAGAGGTCCCCTTCGTGCTCAGGTGAGCTAAATATCCAACCTCATAAGCATAACACAGTATGGAAGCAACATAATTAAGAATCAAACACATTCAATATTATTTAAACAGAAACATATATTTCTTTAGTAAAAATAGAGATCTCATGACCTTTAAACTTTTATCAGATAGAGTTTGCGTACTTTGCATAAACGATCCACCATTTGATAATACAATTCCAAGATTATTAAATGATTGAACGTTTCTAGTAAATAGATAACTGGTCTAAGGTTATCGTTGCTTCATTTTTATTACTAAAAAAAGGTTCTCAATATCATTAACAAACACTGAAAACATGTAACATGGAAATTCCACGAAAACCAAATTTTTGTAACAAAATGCATTAAAGTAAGCACAACAATTTTTTTTTAGTAACGGTGACCTTGACCCCAACAACCCTATATGCAATCCCTAGCGAGGTCTAGAGATAAGGTATCGGCATATGAAGTTTCATTAAAATATCTGAATGTCTTCTCAAGCTATTGGATGGAAACTGTTTGTCTATTTTTTAGTAAAGGTGACCGTGACCTTGACCCCATCCACCCCATATAAAATCCCAAGCGAGGTCTAGATATAAGATATCTATGTATGAAGTTTCATTAATATATCTCAATGCGTTCTAAAGCTATTGAGCAGAAACCGTTTTTTGTGTTGTTTTTTATACTTACGGTGACCTCAACATTAACCCCACTCACCCTATACGCAATCCCAAGCGAGGCCTCGATTTAAGGTATTTATTTTTGAAGTTTCATTAAAATATCTCGATGTGCTGTCAAGTTATTGAGCGGAAACCGTTTTTCTGTTTTTTGTAATGGCCTTGACCCCACCCACCTCATACACAATCCCAAGCAAAGTCTCAATATAAGGTATTTGTGTATAAAGTGTCATTGAAATATCTTAATTCGTTCTCAAGTTATTGAGAGAAACAGATTTTTTCTATTTTTAGTCACAGTGGCCTTGGCCCCACCCACCCCATTTGTAATCCTAAGGTCTCGATATAAGGTATCTATGTGTCAAGTTTCATTAAAATATCTCAATGCATTCTCAAGTTATTTAGCGGAAGCAGTTTTTCTATTTTTAGTAACAGTGATCTCGACCTTGACCCCACCCACCGCATATGCAATCCCATGCGAGGTCTTGATATAAGGTATTTATGTATCAATTTTCATTAAAATATCTCGATGCGTTCTCAAGTTGTTGAGCGGAAACCGTTTATATATTTTTAGTAACTGACCTTGACCCCACCCACCCAATCTGCAATCCAAAGCAAGGTATCGATTTAAGGTATCTATGTATGAAGTTTCATTAAAATATCTCGATGTGCTGTCAAGTTATTTTGCAAAAACCGTTTTTCTATTTTTAGAAATGGTGACCTTGACCCTATCCACCCCATACACAATCCCAAGCGAAGTCTCGATATAAGGTATCCATGTATAAAGTTTCATTGAAATATCTTAATGCGTTCTCAAGTTATTGAATGTTAATGAGCAGAACCCGTTTTTCTATTTTTAGTGACAGTGACCTTGACCTTGACCCCACCCGCCCCATATGCAATCCCATGCGAAGTCTCGATATAAGGTATGTAAGTGTCAAGTTTCTGTAAAATATCTCGATGCATTCTCAAGTTGTTGAGCGGAAACCGTTTTTCTATTTTTAGTAACTGACCTTGACCCCACCCACCCAATATGCAATCCCAAGCGAGTTCTCGATATTAGGTATCTATGTATTAAGTTTGATTAAACTTTCCCAATGCCTTATCGAATTATTGAGCGGAAACCGTTTTTCTATTTTTAGTAAGAGTGCCCTTGACCCCACCCACCCCATATGCAATCCCAAGCGAGGTCTCGCTATAAGGTATCCATGTATGAAGTTTTATTACAATAGCTCAATGTTTTTCAACGGAGCGGAACAATTTTTTAACTTGACCGAGGTATCAGAAGAACAAATGTTCTGAGCAAGTTTCATGCTGATTGGGCAAAGAATGTGGTCTCTAAAGTGTTCACAAGCTTTTTCCTCAAAATTGACCTAGCGACCTAGTTTTTGACACAACATGACCCAATTTCGAAAATGTCCAAGATATCATTGAAACAATTGTTCTAGGCAAGTTTCATGAAAAATGGGCAATAAATGTGATCTATGGACTGTGCGCAAGGTTAATATTGCAGAAACAAAATACAGAGCTGTCTAATTCCCCACCATAGAGTCATCATTTTTGTCTAAATACCCGCAGTGGGAGATGGTAGAGAGGTATCGAATGGTCTGGAGTCCAATATAACCGGGATATAAAAAAACCGGGACCCGGAATCATTCGGCGTGTCAAATTCCCACCTGCCGGGAATTGCTTTCAGTCTAAAGTCCCGTACATGCCCGCCGGACCCTCCTTTGGGAAAAAATATTGATAGGTGCATTTTTTCATCAATTGATTTTAAATTTGAAGTAAATACCTTATGTAGTTTAGAAATTATAAGATTTTGGAATAACTAGACCACAGCCAAGGATGCCCCCACCTACGCAGCCTGTTCCACATGGCCCCGCTTTGTCTATATGCATACAAATTATTTTGCAAAAGGAGAATTGTCCTTTTATATTGTACTTTCCGCTAATGTATTCTTTTTTCCATTAAGTAAGTTAAGGTTTCACAAATTTCCAATCAATAATTTTAGTCCTGAAAACAATCTTATAAATCTTAACATTTATACATATAATAACCCTTTGACCTTTAAGTGTGACCTTGACCTTGGACCAAGGCACCTGGTTCTTGCTTGCGACACCGCCTCATAATGCTTATCACTTGTGCCAAGTTATATGAAATTTCTTCCCTGCTGGACAAAATTATGCTCCGGACAGGGTCTATGGCTTAAATTCTAAAATATTTTATATTTGACCTATAAGCGTGAGCTTGACCTTGGACCTAGGGACCAGGCTCTTGAGCGCGACACACTGTCTCACCATGCTTAACACTTGTGCAACGTTGTGTGAAATTCCTTCCATGCTGGACAAAATTATGCTACGGAGAGGTTATATGGCTTAAAATCTTATATTTGACTTTTGACCATTAAGCGTGACCTTGACCTTGAACCTAGGGATATGGTTCTTGCGCTCGACACACTGTGTCATTATGCTTAACATTTCTGCAAAGTTATTTAAAATTCCTCCAATGCTGGATAAAGTTATTGTTCGGACAAGAATCCGAACATACGCATATACGTATATATGAACATACGTACATACCCACACACAGGGTAAACACTATATGCAATTGATGGGAGGGGGCATAAAAACTAAAGTAAATCTATGTGAAAAGAGAGCATAACAGTGTTAAAATACAAAAGAAGGTTGTGTGAATTGTGGCACCTGATGCTGTAGTTGATGACAAAGGTATCTTCCAAGGTTCAAGTGTATAACCTATCATGTTTTGAAGTAAACATTGTTTGAATATTAACTATAACCAGAACATCTATGAGAAAAGGGGCATAACTCTGTCCAAATACACAAGGCAGTCCAAAGGACAGCTTTATCCCCCGCCGTGATCCTTCATTAGATTTTAAAGGTGACTTTGAAGTATCACACTGACCTTAATCAGTTTTGTGAAATTCCTTAAAAGGCATAGGAGATATGGAGCTGACACAAAAATGGAAGCTCAAACATTTGACATTTAAGTGTGACCTTGACCTTGAGGCAGCAAGACTGCTCCATGACTTCTGTACATCGCGTCAATGTAATAAAGATTTGAGACAAGATTTATGAAAATCCTTCAAAGGGCATAGGAAATATGGAGAAGACACAAAAATGGAGGCTCAAACATTTGACCTTCAAGTGTGACATTGACCTTGAGGTGGGGTGACTGCCTCATGCCTTCTGCACATTGCCTCAATGTGATAAATATTTGAGGCAAGTTTAATGAAAATTCTTTAAAGGGCATATGAAATATAGAACGGACATGAAAATACAGGCTCAAACATTCAACCTTCAAGTGTTACATTGACCTCGAGCTGGCGTGAAAGGCCCAGGCCTTCTGCACATTGTCTCAATGAACTAAACATTTGAGCCAAGTTTCATGAAAATCCTTCAAAAGGCATAGGAGATATGGAGCGGACACAAAATGGAGGCTCGAATATTTGACCTTCAAGTGTGATATTGACCTTGAGCCGGCGTGCCTGACTCATGCCTTCTGAACATCATCTCAATGACCTAAACATTTGAGACAAGTTTCATGAAAATCCTTCAAAAGGTGTTGGGCATATGGAGAGGACACAAAAATGTTACGGACAGACGAACGGACGGACGGACGGACGTAGGGCATTTCAATAACCCCCCTCCCGCTTCGCGGTGGGGGATTAAAAACAGAGTTATGGGGAATGTTGCACTTGATGTTGGAGTTGATGACAAAGGTGCATTCCAAGTTTCAAGTGAATAATTTATGTAGTTTTCAAGTTATACTTTTGAAAATTAACTTTAACCAGACATTCTACTTTAACCTGAAAATCTATTTGAAATGGGTATAAAACTCTGTCAAAATACAAAACAGAGTTATGGGGAATGTTGCACCTGAAGCAGGAGTTAATTAGAAAGATATATTGTGAGTTTCAAGTGAATAAGTTATGAACTTTTGAAGTAACAAGGCATTTTAATATAAACTTTAACCAGAAAATATATGTGAAAAAGGGGCATAACTCTGTCAAAATACAAAACTGAGATACCTGGAATGTTGCACCTGATGCTGGAGTTGATGACAAAGGTATATTCCAAGTTTCAAGTAGTTTACAAGTAAATAACGTATGTAGTTTTGAAGTTACAATACTTTGGAATATAAACTTCAACCAAGATCAGATGCGGACGCCAAAGTCATACTGAAATCCTTTGAGGCATTACGAAGTTCTGGAGAACAAACAAAATACAAGTATTTGACCTGTATTTGACCTTGAATTGTGAAAAAAAAAGACATTTGAAGGACAAGCATGGGTCATGTGCGCATCATGGGGAATAATTTTCTGAAGTTATATTAAAGTCCTTCCAGGTATTAAGAAGTTATAGAGCGGAAATGAAATACAAGTATTTGACATTTGACAGACACGCATGGGTCGTGTACACGACACATCGTCTGGTCATGTGGAATAATCATTTGCAGTTATATTAAATCCTTCCAGGCATTACGAAGATATGGAGCGGAAACGACCTACCAACATACAGACCAACACGCATGATTCGTACATAGCCCCACTTTTTCCAGAAGTGGGAGTATAATCATCCAATGAGTCAAAATAACGCTATAACTATCTGGCTCATTATACAACTCAATCAGAATATAGTATATGCAAGTTCGGTTGAGACCATTAAAGAAATAAAGTTAATATTTTGTTCAAGGTGAAATACAGCAATTTTATCAAACAAGAAGGCCATAAGGCCCTAGGTCGCTCAATGAAAGGAGCTAAGGAACTAAACTGTTCTGAGCAAGTTACATAATATTCGACAAAAAATGTGGCCTCTAGTGTTAACAAGCTTTCTTTTTTCAATTTGGCATGGTGACCTAGTGTTTTACCCCACATGACCAAGTTTCTGATTTGTACAAGATATCATTGAAACAACAGTTATGAGCACGTTTAAAGAAGATTGGGCAAAAAATGTGACTTCTAGAGTATTCACAAGCTTTTACTTCAATTTGTCTTAGTGACCTATTTTTTGACCCCACATGACCTAGTTTCTAACTCGTCCGAGATATCATTGGGACAAATGTTCTGAACTAGTTTATGACTTCTACAGTGTTCACAAGCTTTTTATTCAATTTGACCTAGTGGCCTGTGCCGGGCCGGCTAGTTCAGCTGGTAGAGCGCTGGAGTGCCAATCCGGGGATCGTGAGTTCGAATCCCAGCCCGGCCACATAACTTGTGTGGGGATTGGTCATGAAATTATTACTATGGCCATTCTCCCCTACCTCTGATTCAAGTAGGGCAGTTGTCAGTTACTGGCACAAGTATTAGCATTTTGTATTGGTAACCCACTTAAATCGGCTAAGCATGCCCAGGAAAGGTGTGAGTAGCTTAACTGACCACCGTGATATGACTGAAATACTGTTAAAAACGGCCAAAAAATCCAAATAAACAAAAAAAACAAAAAAACCTACTATTTGACCCCACATGACCCAGTTTCGAACCCGTCTAATATATAATTTAACCAAATGTTCTGGGCAAGTTTCATGAAGATTGGGCAATAAATGTAGCCTCTAGAGTGTTCACAAGCTTTTTAAAACATGTTTTAAAACGGAGCGAAACCATTTTCGAACTCGGCCGAGATATAATCAAAACAATGTTCTAAGTTTCATGTTGATTGGGCTAACAAATGTAAGAGTGTTCACAAGCTTTTTCTCTAGCCATATAAGGAAAACTGCCCCGCTCCCTGGTGGCCATGTTTTTCAACGGAGCGAAACCATTTTTGAACTCGGCCGATATCAGAAGAACTAAATGTGCTGAGCAAGTTTCATGTTGATTGGGCAAAAATGTGACTTCTAGAGAGTTCACAAGCTTTTTCTTCACTTTGACCTAGTTTTTGACTCCATATGACCCAGTTTCGAACTCATCCGAGATATCATTGACACAAATGTTCTGGGCAAGTTTCATGAAGATTGGGCAATAAATGTGGTCTATAATGTGTTCACTAGGCAAACGTTGATAATGAACGACGGACAAAAGTCGATTACAAAAGCTCACCATCAGCACGTTGTGCTCAGGTGAGCTAAAAATGGGTAGTAACTCTTATAGAACTAGTTCTGTCTAGCTCAATATCAAACTTGTTCAAGACCATAATAATTATAACCCTAATCCTTATGGTCATACAAATTCTTCCGCTTTATTAAAGAATAAAGAATGCTTAAGAAATAAGTCTCTATTGTGTCAACAAAAAGTGATTTATTTTACACAAAAAGAGGGATATACATTGTAACTCCGGGATTTCTAGTCCAATCTATCCTATTATCGAACATTTATAAAATCTAATGGTCATGAACCAACAGTGAACATTTGGTTACGATTGGCTCTACGGTGTTTACAAGGTCATATATGGCATTATTTACTAGTAACAGAAACGTAGGTAATTCTGGTGCTGATGGCCGATCCTGCTGATTCGTCAAATTCATATGAGATCTTATGGTCAATCTGTGGAAGTTTAGAAAAGATTTCTTGGAGGTTAATTAAAACGGTTTTACTTGCAGTTACAGAAAAACAAGTTTGCTTACCGCAGTTTAATGACCAATAATGGCAACATTTCTGTGGAATTATTTCAAATTATAGCTAAGGTTATAGAATATTTTAAATGTCTTCAATAAAGCCACTGAAGGAAAACTACTCTGCCCCCTGATTTTTGACAAGAGGATTTTTAAAGGTTTCAATATAGTCATATAAGGAATAAGGCCCAGCCACTTAGGGGTCATGTTTTTAAGCGAATCAAAATTATTGAAAAGTATTTTCGTAGTATTTTGGTGGGAGACATCCTAAGCAACACTTCTGTGAAATTATTTAGAAATCCAACAAGTGCTTTTCTGACAAGAAGATTTTCAAAGTTTTCAATATACCATATAAGGTACAATGGCCTTGCCCCCTGGCGGCCGTGGTTTTTAAACAGAAAGGACCCATTTTAGCAACTTTGGTAGAGAACCAACCAAGGAACATTTCTGTTATTTCCTGATCCAAGCACTGGTTTCTGACAAGATGTTCAAAGTTTTCAATAATGACATATAAGGAAAAATGGCCCTGCCCTCTGGCGGCAATGTTTTTCAACAGTGCGGAACCATTTGTGCAACTTTGTTAAATGACCACACTTCAAGCATTATTTCGAAGTGTAGTACTGATTGTGTTCGCTTGCTGTCTGTCGTAATCAAAATTGCTTCTTATAATACGTCATTGTGGTGTCTACGGTGTGTTATATGCCCTATATACTAGTATTTGCATTACCAAACATTTAAAGAACCAGTTTAAGCCACAATTGCCTATTTGATAGGTATAATTGCATGACTCAATGCGATTTTCTTAGCTATAATGTAATTATAAGAGGGCTCCTCTAAAGAGTCAGTGTAGTTTCCATGCATAAGGGCGTTTACGTTTTGTTATCTTCAATAGCGTAAACTGTATGCATTTATTATATTAAAAAACGTATTCAGTCGTATTGTATTTCAAGTATTACGTAACTAGCTTGTGCCTCTTTTCGATAGCATAGCGATATGCTTTGACACGCACCTGGGAACAAATTGGATGTTAATTAGTGATATTAATAAATTAATTTAATTCCTTTTTGAGGGTAATTGCGAGTAACCGTAAGCTGACGGCACCAAATTTTTCTACTTTAATGGAGTCAATATTTTTATTCTATGGTATCTTATTATTTTATTGCGCCAGACTAAACCCTTCTTTCATATGTTGTATAACACAACATTAATGGAACATGAGATTGGATCAGTTGTACTAAAACAGCTTCAGGAAATCTGAATTATCGTTAGTTTTGACATACCATTATTACATGTGAATCGAAATCTCTATGGGTTATCAATGTGACAGTTTCCCTGGGTTTATTTGTCACAGCTTTATCTTTGTTGTTATGGCTGCAATAAATATATAATCTTATTAATGGCTGTAATGGTTATTAGTAATAATCGAATAAGCATGAAAACGTGTGTGTTACTATGTAATGTTGATGGTATCAATACTATTCTGACTATATTAGTTGTTATGTATTGTTAAAACTGTTGGCCTTGATCTTTATCATATGTTTTAGTCTACCTACTGGTAAACAAATATTGAAACATTATGGACGTTTTTTTTATTGTCAATGTATTTAAAAGGAGTGCAATATAAAATCCGATAAATGCAGTCAGTAAGATTTGAGTGATAATCCAATTATTTCAAATGATACGAGGCAGCAAACTGTTACAGCAGCTTGGTGCAAATACTCTAGCGTTCAATACATCAGAAGTATGGGAGGTCGAATAAAGAAAGGTTGTTAGTAAAATGAAATTAGCAAGCATACATGTATGTTGCAATGTATTTATAATGCTAGCAATATTACGTCTCAAAAGTAACCATCATCTAGATAGTTTTAAATATTTGCTTTTTAATATTGTAGTAAAGTATAGGGCACGTTTATTTTTGGAAAATAATACGTACATGCATTTGGTTTGTTTCAAATGAATGTATCTCAGTGTTTTTCTGATTGTGTTCGCTTGCTGGCTGTCCAAATTAAAGTTGTTTATTATAATGCATCAGTGTGGTGTCTAAAGTGTGTTCTATGCTCTATATTGTAGTATATGCATGAACTATAATTGAGCCACAATTGCCTATTTGATAGATGTAATTGCATGTTTCAATGCGGTTTTCTTAAATGAGTGAAATAATATGTATCTGTGTAATTATAAGAGTGCTCTTCTAAAAAGTCAGTGTAGCTTTCATGCGAAAGGGCGTTTACGTTTTGTTTCAATATATTATGATGTCTTCAATAGCGTAATCTGTATGCATTTATTATATTACAACGGATTCCATCGTGTTGTATTTCAAGTATTGCGTTACTTTCGTGTGCCTCATTTTGAAGGCATAACGGGATGCTTTAACCCACATCTGGGGACAAATTAAATGTTAAGTATTCATATTAAACATGAACTTAATTTATTTTGATAATAAATGTGAATAACCGTAATCTGACGGCATAATGCTTTAATGCTTAATTTTATTTATTCTATGGTATCTTATTATTTAACTGCATCAGACTTAAACTTTTTTCCATATTTCTTATATCAGACTCTGAAACAACATTAATGGAAAATCAGACCGGACCAGTTGTTCTAAAACAGTTGCAGGATATCGGACTAATTATTAGTTATTACATGTCATATTCATCTGTGAAGTTTTATCATTGTTCTTATAGTTGTAATAGCTATATATTCACTTTAACGGTAGTAATGGTTGTTATTAATAATAGAATAACCTACTGAACATGTGTGTTGCTATGTATTTATGATGCTAGCAATATTAAACTAACAATGTTACATGTAGTCATTATTTACTGCTAAAATTGATGACCGTTAACTTTATTGAATATTTTAGTCCACCTACATGTTAACAAAGATTTAAACAATATGCAAGTGGGTTTTTTAATGCATTTAAGAAGAGTGCAATATACAATGCGATAAATGCAGCAAGTCAAACTTAAAGACGTTCGCAACAATTTCGTCCACTTTTGTTCAACGACAGATTTTCTTAACAATTTGCATAAATATGTGTCAATTCATCCTAAAACTAAAACAGTCTTAAAAAATAGGGGTCACCGGCCTTGTTCCAAAAATATTGGGGTTTACATACGCTACCTGTCTAAGCCCTTTTTTCAGTTTATGTGACTTGCAATGTTCATTTATATAAAGCGTTCATATTCAAACAAGGACGGAGATTTTTAAATGCATCTTTGTTTTAATCTTTCGTTTGGCAATATACAAGTGCACTTTAATGATAAAACGCGCTTTATCTATAGTTACCATTTAAAAATGACTTTTAATGGACACTTTATGAGGTTAATTATGCATTTAATATGCCTTTGAAAACATCAATTAATTATCAAATATTCGAATATATTTTGTTCCAAACGACAGATTTTGTTAAAATTTCCATATACATGTGTCATTGTATACTGTAACTAAAACAGTGTTAAAAAATAGGTGTCACCGGCCTTTGTCCGGAAATATTGGGTTTTGAATACGGTACCTGTCGAAGCAACTTTTTCAGTTTGGATTTTTTATTAATGTACATGTAGGAGAGCTTTTTTTCAAACAAGGTTATGGTTCTTTCAACTGATATGTTTTCACATGTCTTATTTGGCAATATACAAGTGTATTTTGATAATAAAAAACGCTTTACCTATATTTACTGTTTAAATAATGAATTTGGCTGGACATTTACGTAGGTCAAATGGGTACTAATAATACCTTTTAAAACGTAATTTATTATGCATCAATATATTTGTTCCAAACGACAGAATTTCTTATATTTTCGCACATACATGCACCAATGTATACTTACATCAAAACATTAATAAAAAGAATGGGTCACCGAACTTGTTTGGGAAATATTGGACTTTAAATAGGGTACCTGTGTATTCATCTTTCGTGTTTACGTAAACAACGTATCAATTGTCACAATAGAATGAATATATTTAATGGATCTTTATTAACTAATATGTTTGGCAATACATTGTTTACGTGTGGTTTTGATAATTATAATGCTTTATGAACTTTTAACGATTACACAGATTTATATTTATTGATTTAAATAAGTATATTGTAACCTATAAACAATAAAGAAATAATGAAGCAAAAGGAGAAATTAACCCAATCATTTTCTTTTTGTTGCGAACGTCTTTAAGTGATTATCCATTTATCTCATATGATTCGCGTCACCAAACTTTGACCACAGCATGGTGCCAATACACTAGAGTTCAACAAACGAGAATTGGGGGTAAATCAAATAAAGTAAGAGTGTTAGTAATAATCAAATTTACAATCATACATGTATGTTAAAATATATTAATGATCATAGCAAAATTATTTTAACAAAACAATCCATTATTTAGCGTTCTATATTTGTTCTCCCCAAACACATTTATTTAGCTTCATTTCCAGCATTCGGGTGCTCTCATTGTCTTACTTTCAGTATTATGGCGAGTTTCTTTTGTCATCTAGGCATCTTTTGTCAAATTATACAGTTTAATTGATAGTAATTAACCATAAATTCGCCGGAATAAGGATACCGTTATGGTGTCTTTATAGCTCACCTTCTTAAGTGCGTTTTTCGATTTCTGTCACAGCTATCTTTAGCTTCTACCTCACCTTTTGATACTGCATTGTTGGTAGTGTCACATTTCCAGCATTATGTCGAAATGTAGTGCCTACAGTGTTCGTTTGTTGCTTCTACCTTCCGTTGTATACCCCCATCAAATGGGAGGCATTAGGCATTGCTCATGGCGGTCCGTCGGACCGTACGTACGTACGTAGCACGTCTTGAAATTTTGTGGATTCATGTCCTCTTTTACTGCTGGGCGGATTTCGCTAAAACTTTCACAGATGAAGACCCTTAATGTGTGGTGATCGTGAGGGATGGAATTTTTGCTGTGACCAATTTAGGTAGAATTATGGTCCTCTGTCATATTTTCCAACACGAATATATAATTATCAATTCCTCTTCAACCGCTGGGCGAATTTAACTCACACGTTCACAGCTGAAGAAACGTAATGTGTAGGTGATCGTAAAAGAAGACATTGAGGCTGCGTGGAATTTTGGCAGGTTTATGGGTATTTGTCATTTTTATCACTATAGTACTTCTTGAAATTTTATTGACTAAACTCTTATTTAAGTGCTGCGCTGATTTTGCTCAAACTTTGAAAGCTAAACAACCGTCATGTGTAGGTGATCTGAAGTGAATAAATTTCGATTGCGACCAATTTTGGCAGACTTATGGCCCTTGGCTACTTTATACTGTAGGGTTAGTGTTAGACTGACGAGTCAACTTCTCCTTAACAGCTTAAACGATTTTGCTCAATCCTTCACAGCTAAAGGGCTTTAATGTGTAGGTAATCATTAATGAGGGAAATTCGGCAGCGACCAATTTTGGCAGAATTATGGCCCTTTGCCACTTTTCCATTATGGCATATATACTTCCCGATATTTTGTGGACTTATCTCCTCTTGAAATGCTTGGCGGATGGCTTTCAAACTGTCACAGCTGAAGGACATTAATGTTTAGGTGATCGTAAAGAAACAATTTTGGCTGCGATCAATTTTGGCAGAATTACGGCTCTTTGTCATTTGTTCTACTATCGAATATATTTGAAAAAAAAAGTCCTTTGTCTGTTTCCAAACACATGTCGTGCGGGCATCCGTGTCTGTGACACATCTAGTTGATACTGTATTGTTGAGTGTTCCATGTTTTAAGCATTATGTGGCTTTGTCGTGCTGACTGTTCGTTTGCAGCTTGTAGAAATTAAAACTACAAATTAAAATGCATACTTTCAGCGTCTACAGTGCTTTCTGAGTCGTATATCTGTACTTGTTATATATTATAGAACATTTTTTGTTCTTACTTGCCTGTTTTAATGGGCAATTGAATATTTCAAGGCGGTTTACCAATATGAGTGATATATTTATAACTAAACGAGCGCATATTTGTAAACAATCAGTGTTGTTTACATGCGTAATGGCGTTTTCTATTTGATCAAATATATGACATCTTCTGAAGCATAAAAAGTTATTTTTTTATTTAATTATAAAAACGTGTCAAATCTGGTTGTATTTCAAGCATTAAGTTACATTTGTCTATTTCTTTCGAAAGTTTGTTGAAATGCATCTAAGGAAAATATTAATGTTAATTTTTTTTGATCTTCACAAATAATTGTAATTTCATATGCTAATTGTTTTAGATTACGTATAGCTGACAGAATAATATTCCGCATTATGTATGCTGATTACTGATTAATCGATTGTCTGATTTTATCTTATTTCTCTCCATCATGTTTTCTAATTGTAGACTTTTTATGCATACTATCGATTCGATTTCTGTCTTTATCAGCTTCTGCATACTCATGGCGAATATGCTGCAGAGGGATATTTTGGCAGTTCCACAGGTTTGTTTATGTATTTCATGTCATAAATGCAATTATTGCATTGGCCGTATATTATAACGCAATCGGATATCTCCCGCATTTTGTGGGGATTAAATCCCTATTGTCTGAATACATAATATCTTATGAAGCATATATTATATGCGATTTGGTCTGTAAGAAATATATGCTTACATCTTTAATTTAAATAGTTACTACGTAGACTGTTATATGTGTTTATTTAAATAAAAAAGGTCAATCTACATTGACTTAACATGTGAATTAAAATAAGTGCATAAGGAAAAGAAAGGACAATTTTTGTTATATTTGTAATACGTTCCCGAAATGCGTCTACGTTCTACATTTGTTCTCAACAAATGCATTTCATTTTGCGAGATGCCGGACCACAATCTGTTTGACTACAATCAAGTTAATAATCAATTGTTTGATCACTCGTTAAATAATCCTACTACGAATACCATTACATTGTCTTGATAATGACTTTATTAAGTGCGTTGCTCGATTTCAGTCATTTCCACCATTGAGTTTCTATCATTAGCTACCATTATCTTCTTTTTGACCACTTATTGCGAGTTTCGTATACATTGATATGAGGCTCGTACATTATAATAAAATTAATTACGTTACTTTTTGATATCATACTATTGGGTTGGCCACACTTCAAGCATTATTTTTAGTCTACTTCTGATTGTGTTCGCTTGCTGACTGTCGGAATTAAATTTACTTGTTGAAATGCATCATTTTGGTGTTTACAGTGCGTTCTAAGCCCTATGTACTAGTTTATGCTTGATCTATACTTTATAGAACCATTTTAAGTATTTACATTTTGTTTGAATATGCAATACCTTCAAAATCGTAAACTTAAGGCATTTATCATATTTAAAACGGATTCCATCGTACAGAATCCATTGTATTTAAAGTATTACGATACTTTCTTGTGCCTGTTTTCGTTAGGATAGCAATATGCTTTTACACACAACTGGAGACAACTTAGATGTTAATTAGACATATAATCAAATGAAATTAATGCTTTTGGATAGTAATTGAGGAATAACCGTAAACTGACTGCATACTTTTCTACTGTAATGGTGTCATTTGTTTTTCATTTATTCTATGGTATCTTATTATTTGACTGCGCCACCCTAAAATCTTCTTCCATATGTTGTATAACAGACTCTAAAACAACATCAATGGAAAATGATATGGGATCAGTTGTACTTAAGCAGCTGTAAGATATCTTACTAACTGTTAGCATCGACATACCATAATTACCTGTGTATTGAATTATCTATGGATTATATGGATGACACTTACCCAGGGTTTATATATCAATGCTTTAAAATTGTTCTTTCAGTTGTAATAAATGTTTATATTATGTAATGGTTGTAATGGTTGTTAGTAACAAATCAAATGAACAAGAAAGCATGTACATGTATGTTACTATGTATTTATGATGCTAGCTATATTATAGTAACAATAGTAGTCGTTAGTTATTGTTAAAATTGTATACATTTCTCTTAATAAAATCCACAAATAAAGGTGTATATACCCACTGTCTCTATTTTAGCGTTTTCACTGAACATTGGCGCCGGTACTACCGAGTACTTAACAATTGGTAACGGACTAGGACGGGTATTTTTAAGTAAATGTCTATATTTGAAGTAACTAAGCTAACATAAGCATATTTATCCAGTTTTGACCGAGTGATATATGCCCATATATGTATGGCCCATATATGTAAAGAGGTTACAAGAAAAAAATAAGATAATCGATTGAGTCAGCAAACACAAAGCGAAATGTTATTCTGTCATCCAAACGTTATCCATCATTATTAGCATATGGAATTAAAATTATTTGTTGATATAACATGTGTATTTGCCCCACACACTTGCACAAGAATCTCACCATACTACCGGAATAAATAAGCTCATGTAACTGAATGCTTCAAATACAACCAGATTTGATACGTTTAGAATCTAA
This sequence comes from Congeria kusceri, assembly GCA_027627225.1. NCBI lineage: Eukaryota > Metazoa > Mollusca > Bivalvia > Myida > Dreissenidae > Congeria > Congeria kusceri. The sequence goes on from CM051024.1 coordinate 59,865,253, forward strand.
TAAAGAAATATTGTTTATGCTTCAGAAGATATCATATATTCAATCAAACAGAAAACGCCATTACGTATGGCGAATTTCAGTACAAGGCATATTATGTCAACTAATACAGTTTAATTGGTAGTAATTAACAAAATTATACGTAGTATGATAATGTATAGATAGCATACTATATTAAGTGCGTTGTTGGATTTCTGCGATTGTTGGTAGTGCAATATTTCCAGTAGTATGTCAAAGGGTAGTGCTCACTGTGATTGTTTGCTGCTTCTACCTTCCTTTCCTGATACTGTATTTTTGAGTGTGCCATATATCCAGCATTATGTTGATGTGTCGTGCAGAATGTGTTCTTTAGCAGCTTGTAGAAATTAAACTTACTAATTAAAATGCATAATTGTAGTGTCTATAGTGTGTTCTATGTCTTATATCTGTACCTGTTCTATATGTTATAGAACTAGTTTACATGTAAATCTCAATTGCCTGCTTTATAGAGGCAATTGCATATTTTAAGGCGTTTACCAAACTGAGTAAAATATGTGTAACTAAAAGAGACCCTTTTCTTACGCATATTGGTAAACAGTCTGTGTTGTTTACATACGAAATGGCGTTTTCTGCTTGATTGAATATATGATATCTTCTGAAGCATAAACAATATTTCTTTATTAGATTCTAAACGAATCAAATCTGGTTGTATTTGAAGCATTAAGTTACATGAGCTTATTTATGTCGGTAGTATGGTGAGATCCTTGCGCAAGCGTGTGGGCCAAATACAAATGTTATTTTGTTATATTAACAAATAAGTTTAATTCCATGTGCTAATAATTATGGATAACGTTTGGATGAGAGAATAACATTTCGCTTTGTGTTTGCTGACTCAATCGATTATCTTATTTTTTTCTTGTAACTTCTTACATATATGGGTCATATATGGGCATATATCACTCGGTCAAAACTGGCTAAATATGCTGTTCTTTTGCTCGCTTTGCTAGCTCAGTTACTTAAAATATACACATTTACTTAAAAATACCCGTCCTAGTCCGTTACCAATTGTTAAATACCCGGTAGTACCGGCGCCTATGTTCAACGAAAACGCTTAAATATAGACAGTGGGCATTTATACCTTTATTTGTGGATTATATGAAGATACATGTATACAATTTTAACAATAACTAACGACTACTATTGTTACTATAATATAGCTAGCATCATACATACATAGTAACATGCATGTGCATGCTTTCTTGTTCATTCGATTTATTACTAACAACCATTACAACAATTACAGAAAACATACATTTATTACAACTGAAAGAACAATTTTAAAGCTTTGAAATATCAACCCTGGATAAGTGTCATCCATATAATCCATACATAATTCGATACACAGGTAATTATGGTATGTCGAAGCTAACAATTAGAAATATATCTTGCAGCTGTTTAAGTACAACTGATCCCATATCATTTTCCATTAATGTTGTTTTAGAGGCTGTTATACAACATATGGAAGAAGATTTTAGGGCGGCGCATTCAAATAATGAGATACCATAGAATACATGAAAAACAAATGACACCATTACAGTAGAAAAGTATGCAGTCAGCTTACGGTTATCCTCAGTTACTATCAGAAGGCATTACTTTCATTTGATAATATGACTTATAAACATCTAAGTTGTCTCCAGTTGTGTGTAAAAGCATATTGCTATCCTACGCAAAAGAGGCACAATAAAGTATCGTAATACTTTAAATACAATGGATTCTGTACGATGGAATCCTTTTTAAATATGATAAATGCCTTAAGTTTACGATTTTGAAGGTATCGCATATTCAAACAAAATGTAAATATTTAAAATGGTTCTATAAAGTATAGATCAAGCATAAACTAGTACATAGGGCTTAGAACGCACTGTAGACACCAAAATGATGCATTTCAACAAGTAAATTTAATTCCGACAGTCAACAAGCGAACACAATCAGAAGTAGACTAAAAATAATTCTTGAAGTGTAGCCAACCCAATAGTATGATATCAAAAAGTAACGTATTTGTATTATCATGTACGAGTCTCATATAAATGCATACGAAACTCGCAATAAGTGGTCAAAAAGAAGATAATGGTAGCTAATGATAGAAACTCAATGGTGGAAATGACTGAAATCGAGCAACGCACTTAATAAAGTCATTATCAAGACAATGTAATGGTATTCGTAATAGGATTATTTAACGAGTGATCAAACAATTTATTATTAACTTGATTGTAGTCAAACGGATTGTGGTCCGGCATCTCGCAAATGAAATGCATTTGTTGAGAACAAATGTAGAACGTAGACGCATTTCGGGAACGTATTACACATATTACAAAAATTGTCCTTTCTTTTCCTTATGCACTTATTTTAATTCGCATGGTAAGTTAATATAGATTGTCTTTTTTTATTTAAATAAACACATATAACAGCCTACGTAGTAACTACTTAAATTAAAAGTGTAAGCATATATTTCTTATAGACCAAATCGCATATAATATATGCTTCATAAGATATTATGTATTCAGACAATAGGGATTTAATGCCCACAAAATGCGGGAGATATCCTATTGCGTTATAATATACGGCCAATGAAATAATTGCAATTATGACATCAAATACATTTACAAACCTGTGGAATTGCCAAGATATCCCTATGCAGACATTCGCCATAAGTATGCATAAGCTGATAAAGACAGAAATCGAATCGATAGTATGCATAAAAAATTTAAAATTGAAAAACATGATGGAGAGAAATAAGATAAAAGAAGACAATCGATTAATCCGTAATCAGCATACTCAATGCGGAATATTATTCTGTCAGCTAGACGTAATCTAACAAAATTAGCATATGAAATTACAATTATTTGTGAAGATCAAACAAATTAACATTGATATTTGCCTAAGATGCACGAGCAAGCATCTCAACATACTATCGAAAGAAATAAACGCATGTAACATAATGCTTGAAATACAGCCAGATTTCACACGTTTATAATTTAATAAAAATATTAACTTTTTATGCTTCAGAAGATATCATATATTTATTCAAATAGAAAACGCCATTATGCATGTAAACAACACTGATTGTTTACAAATATGCGCTCGTTTAGTTGCAAATATATCACTCATATTGGTAAACCGCCTTGAAATATTCAATTGCCCATAAAAACAGGCAAGTAAGAACACACATTGTTATATAATATATAACAATTATATAAATATAGGACAGAGAACGCACTGTAGCCGCTGAAAGTATGCATTTTAATTTGTAATTTTAATTTCTACAAGCTGCAAACGAACAGTCAGCACGACAAATCGAAATAGTGCTAAAAATATTGCACACTCAACAATACAGTGTCAACTAGATGTGTCACAGACACGGATGCCCCCACGACATGTGTTTGGAAACAGACAAAGGACGTGTCGCCAGCACTAATTTTTGCCTCAACAATTTTATTTCAAATATATTCGATAGCAGAACAAATGACAGAGCCGTAATTCTGCCAAAATTGATCGCAGCCAAAATTCCTTCCTTTACGATGACCTAAACATTCATGTCCTTCAACGTTGACAGTTTGATAGCCATCCGCCAAGCATTTCAAGAGATGAGTCCACAAAATATCGGGAAGTATATATGCCATAATGGAAAAGTGGCCAAGGGCCATAATTCTGCCAAAATTGGACGCCGCCGAAATTCGCTCATTAGTGATTACCTGCACATTAAAGCCGTTTAGATGTGAAAGATTGAGCAAAATCGTTTAAGCTGTTAAAGAGTCGTCAGTCTAACACTAACCATACAGTAGAAAAGTAGCCAAGGGCCATAAGTCTGCCGAAATTGTTCGCAATCGAAATTTATTCCTTTCAGATCACCTACACATGACGGTTCTTTAGCTTTCAAAGTTTCAGCTAAATCAGCCCAGCACTTAAAAAGGAGTTTAGTCCACAAAGTTTCAAGAAGTACTATAGTGATAAAAATGACAAATAGCCATAAACCTGCCAAAATTCGACGCAGCCTAAATTTCTTCTTTTACGATCACCTACACGTTTCTTCAGCTGTGAACGTGTGAGTTAAATTTGCCCAGCGGTTGAAGAGGAATTGATAATTATATATTCTTGTTGGAAAATATGACAGAGGACCATAATTCTACCTAAATTGGTCACAGAAAAAATTCCATTCCTCACGATCACCCACACATTAAGGATCTTCAGCTGTAAAAGTTTTAGCGAAATCCGCCCAGCAGTAAAAGAGGTGTTGAATCCATTAAATTTTCAGGACGTGCATACGTACGTACGTACGGACCGACGGACCGCCAAGATCAATGCCTAATGCCTCCTATTTTGTGGGGGCATAAAACGGAAGGTAGAAGCAACAAACGAACACAGTACGCACCACATTTCGACATAATGCTGGAAATGTGACACTACTAACAGTGCAGTATCAAAAGGTGAGGTAGAAGTTTAAGATAGCTGTGACAGAAATCGACAAACACACTTAATAAGGTGAGCTATAAAGACACCAAAACGGTATCTTTACTCCAGAGAATTTATGGTCAATTACTATCAATTAAACTGTATAATTTGACAAAAGATGCCTATTCCTGCAACTGGCCATAATACTGAAAATAAGACAATCAGAGCACCCGAATGCTGGAAATGAAGCTAAATAAATGTGTTTGGGGAGAACAAATATAGAACGCTAAATAATGGATAGTTTTGTTAAATAATTTTGCTATTATCATAAATATATTTTAACATACATGTATGATTGTTAATTCGATTATTACTAAAACTTTTTCTTTATTTGATTTACCCCCAATTCTCGTTTGTTGAACTCTAGTGTATTGGCACCATCCTGTGGTCACAGTTTGGTAACGCGAATCATCTGAGATAAATGGACAATCACTCAAGTTTTACTGACTGCATGTATCGCATTTTATATTGCACTCTTCTTAAATGCATTAAAAAACGCACTTGCATATTTTTTAAATCTTTGTTGACCTGTAGGTGGACTAAAATATGTAATAAAGTTAACGGTCATCAATTTCAGCAGTAAATAATGACAACATGTAACATTGTTAGTTTAATATTGCTAGCATAATAAATACATAGCAACTTACATGTTTTATAGCTTATTCTATTATTTATAACAACCATTACTACCGTTAAAGTAAATATATAGTTATTACAACTATACGAACAATGATAAAACTTCACAGATGAATATGGCATGTAATAACTAATAATTAGTCAGATATCCTGCATCTGTTTTAGAACAACTGATCCTGTTTCATTTTCCATTAATGTTGTTTCAGAGTCTGATGTAAAAATTATGGAAAAAAGTTGAAGTCTAATGCAGTAAAATAATAAGATACCATAGAATAAATAAAATTAAACATTACAGTAGAATATTATGCCGTGACATTACGGTTATTCACATTTACTATCAAAAATGAATTTAGTTCATTTTTAATATGAATACTTAACATTTAATATGTCCCCAGATGTGGATTAAAGCATCCCGCTATGCCTTCGAAATGAGGCACAAGAAAGTAACGCAATACTTGAAATACAACACGATGAAATCCGTTTTAATATAATAAATGCATACAGATAACGCTATTGAAGACATCATAATATATTGAAACAAAACGTAAACACCCTTTCGAATGAAAGCTACACTGATGTTTTAGAAAAGCACTCTTATAATTACACAAATACATATTATTTAAATCATTTAAGAACACCGCATTGAATTACATCTATCAAATAGGCAATTGTGGCTCAATTATAGATCATGCATATACTACCATATAGAGCATAGAACACACTTTAGACACCACACTGATGCATTATAATAAACAACTTTAATTTCGACAGCCAGCAAGCGAACATAATCAGAACAAAACTTAGACACTTATCATTCACTTGAAACAAACCAAATGCATATTCATATTGTGTTTAAAAAATAAACGTGCCCTATATTTTACTACAATATTAAAATGCAAAACACTATTTAAAACTACCTATATGATGGTTACTTTTGAGAAGTAATATTGCTAGCATTATAAATACATTGCAACATACACGTTTGCTTGCTAATTATTACTAACAACCTTTCTGTATTCGACCTTCCCCAATTCTGATGTTTTGAACGCTGGAGTATTTGCACCAAGCTGCTGTCACAGTTTGCTGTCTCGTATCATTTGAGATAATTGGATCATCACTCAAATCTGATTGACTGCATTTATTAGGTTTTATATTGCACTCCTGTTAAATGTATTGCCAAATAAAAAAACGTCCATAATGTTTAAATATTTGTTTACCAGTAGGCAGACTAAAACGTATGATAAAGATCAAGGCCAACAGTTTTAACAATACATAACAACTAATATAGTCAGAATAGTATTGATAGCATCAACATTACATAGTAACACACACGTTTTCATGCTTATTCGATTATTACTAATAACCATTACAGCCATTAATTAGATTATATATTTATTGCAGCCATAACAACAAAGATAAAGCTTTGACATATAAACTCAGGGAAAGTGTCACATGTATAGCCTATACAGATTTCAATTCCCATGTCATAATGGTATGTCAAAACTAACGATAATTCAGATTTCCTGCAGCTGATTTTAGTACAGCTGATCCAATTTCATGTTCCATTAATGTAGTTTGAGGGTCTGTTATACAACACATGGAAGAAGATTTTAGTCTGACTCAGTAAAATAATAAGATAGCATAGAATGAAAATATTGACACCATTAAAGTAGAAAAATTTGATGCCGTCAGCTGACGGTTATCCGCAATTACCCTATAAAATGAATTAAATTAATTTGTTAATATCACAAATTAACATCGAATTAGCACCCAGGTGCGTGTCAAAGCATATCGCTATGCTATCGAAATGAGGCAAAAGCTAGTTACGTAATACTTGAAATACAATACGACTATACGATTTTAATATAATAACTGCATAGTGTTTACGCTATTGAAGATAACAAAACGTAAACGGCCTTACGCATCAAAACTACACTGACTCTTTAGTGGAGGCCTCTTATAATTACATTATAGCTAAGAAAAGCGCATTGAGTCATGCAATTATACCTATCAAATAGGCAATTGTGGCTTAAACTGGTCCTTTAAATCTTTGATTATGCAAATACTAGTATATAGGGCATAGAACACACCGTAGACACCACAATGACGTATTATAAGAAGCAAATTTGATTACGACAGACAGCAAGCGAACACAATCAGTACTACACTTCGAAATAATGCTTGACGTGTGGCCAACCCAATAGTATAGTATCAAAATGTAAGGTATACTAATTAATTTTATTATTATGTACGAGCCTCATAACTGTGAAGACGAAACTCGTTGTAAATTAAAAAATAAGCTAATGATAGCAACTCAATGCTGGAAATGACTGAAACGGAACAAAGCATTTAAGAAATGATATAAAGACAATATATTGTTATCAGTAATAGGGATCATTAAACGAGAGATCAAGTAATGTATTATTAGCTATTCAAGTGTAGTCAAACTCTGTCAGGCCCGGCAGCTCGCCAAATGGAATGTATTTGTGGAGAACAAATGTAGGATGTATACGCATTTCGGGAACGTATTACATATACAACAAACATGATCCTTCTTTTCCTTAAGTTATGCACTAATTTAAATTCACACCGTGCATAGTTATTTCTTGGGTGGGGATAATTCCAACAATGACACTTATCATTCACTTGAAACAAACCAAATGCATATACACATTTTTTCCAAAATTAAAGGTCCTCTATTTTTTCAGACCATATTTAAAAGCAAAACACTATTTAAAATATATGGGTGTCGAATAAGTAAGCAAATTAATTACATTTGTTGGATTAATCTTCAATATGATATGGTAAAATATGAAATATATAAAGATAGTACCTTAAATCAAAGTATAGTGTCCTTTTTTATTGAAACAAACACACATAACAGTCTTCATAGAATCTATTTAAATTAACGGTGTAAGGATATTTTTATAATAGATCAAAGCGCATTTAATATTCGCTTGGTAAGATACTATGTATTCAGACAATGGGGATTCAATCCCCGCTATCCTATTGCGCTATAATATATGGCCAATGCAATAACTGCATTTAGGACATGAAATACATTTACAAACCTGTGCAATTGCCATGATATCCCTTCACACGACATTCGCCATAAGTATGCATAAGCTGATAAAGGTAGCAATCGAATCCATAGTATGCATAAAAAGCTTACAATTAAAAACATGATGGAGAGAAATCAGAGAAAATAAGACAATCGAATAATCACCATACATAATGCGGAATATTATTCTGTCCGTTAGCCGTTTACCACAAATATTAGCATATGGAATAAAAATTATTTGTGAAAATAAATAAAATAACATTTGTATTTGCCCCACATGCATGCGCAAGCATCTCAACATACTTCCAAAAGAAATAAACGCATGTAACTTAATGCTCGAAATGCAACCAGATTTAATACCTTTATAATTTAATAAAGAATACCTTTATGCTTCAGAAAATATCATTTATTTAATCAAATACAAAACGTCATTACGCATGTAAAACACACTGACTGTTGACAAATATGCGCTTTTTTAGTTACAAATATATCACTCATATTTGTAAACCGCCTTGAAATTTGCAATTGCCAATATAAAACAGCCAAGTGAGACCTAAACTTGTTGAATAACATATAGAACAAGAACAGATGTAGGTCATAAAACGCACTGTAGACCCTAAATTATGCATTTCAATTTTTTTTTTTTATTTCTACAAGCTGTAAGCGAACACTCAGCACGCTAATCGACATATTTCTGAAAATATGGTACACTCAACAGTACAGTATCAACTAGATGTGTCACAGACACGGATGCCCCCACCACATATGTTTGGAAACAGACAAAGGACTTGTCGCCAACACTAATTCTTGCCTCAAAAAATATATTTTTTTAAATTATTTTATAGTAGAAAAATGACAAAGGGTAATACTTCTACAGAAATTGGTCGCAGCTCAAATTTCTTCCTTTGCGATCGCCATCCGTCAAGCATTTCAAGAGAGGCTGAGTCCACAAAATATCGATAAGTATATATTCTATGGTGGAAAAGTGGAAAAGGGCCATAATTCTGCAACATTAGTCGCTGCCGAAATGCCTTCCTGTATGATCACCCACACATTAAGGCCCTTTTGTTGTAAAAGGTTGAACAAAGTGTATCAAACGGTTAAAGAGAAGTTGAGTATTCATGTCTATATTCTATAGTAGAAAAATGGCCAACGGCCATACATCTGCCAAAATTCATTCCTTTTACATCATCTACACATACTGGTTCCTCAGCTTTAAACATTGAAGCAAAATCAGCCTAGCACTTCAAAAAGTGTTGAGTCCAAAACATTTCAAGAATTACTTTAGTAGTAAACATGAAAAATAGCAATAAATCTGCCAAAATTGGACGCAGCCTAAATTTCGTCTTTTACGATCACCTACACATTAAGGTTCTCCAGCTGTGAACGTTTCAGTTAAATCCGCCCAGCACTGTAAGAGGAGTTCATATTTTGTATATTCTATAGTGGAAATAATGACAAAGGGCCATAATTCTACCAAATGTAGTCTCAGCAAAAATTCCATCTCTCACGAACACCCACACACTAAGGTTCTTAAGCTGTGAAAGTTTGAGCGAATTCCGCCCAGCAGTAAAAGAGGAGTTCAATCCATACAATTTGAAGACGTGCGTACGTACATTCGTACGACCCGACGGATGGCTAAGAACAATGCCTAATGCCTCCCAATGTGTGGGGACAGAAACAGAAAGGTAGAAGCAAGAAACGAACACAGTAGGCAATACATTTCGACATAATGATGGAAATGTGACACTACCAATAATGCAGTATCAAAAAGTGAGGTAGAAGCTATATATAGCAGTGACAGAAATCGAAAAAAACGCACTTAATAAGGTGAGCTATAAGACACGATAATGGTATCCTTACCCCGGAGAATTTATGGCTAATTGCAATCAATAAAACAGTATGAGTTGTCAAAACATGCCTAGTTCTGCAACTCGCCATAATACTGTAAATAAGACAATGAGAGCACCCGAATGCTGGAAATAAAGCCAGATCAATGTGGTTGGGGAGAACAAATATAGAACGGTAAATAATGGACAGTTTTGTTTAAATAATATTGCTAGCATCATAAATATATATAACAACACATGTATGAGTGGTAATTCGATTATTACTAACACTCTTTCTTTATTTGACTCTCCCCGATTCTCGGGTGTTGAACTCTAGTGCATTGGCACCATCCTGTTGTCACAGTTTGGAGAATCGAATCATCTGAGATCAATGGATAATCACTCAAATTTGACTGACTGTATTTATGGCATTTTATATTGCACTCCTCTCAAATGCGTTGATAAAACACACTTGCATAATGTTTAAATCTTTGTTAACCTGTAGTTGGACTAAAATATGTAATGATGATAAAGGTCAATAATTTTAACAATCAATAATAACTAATTGTGTCACAATAGTATTGATAGAATCAACATTACATTGTAACACACACGTTTTCATGCTTATTCGATTATTACTACTAACCATTACAGCCATTAATGAAAATATATATTTATTGCAGCTATAACAACACTGATAAAGCTTTAATGTATACACCCAGGGAAAGTGTCACATTTTTAGCCCATACAGATTTCGATTCACATGTAATAATGGTATATCAAAACTAACGATAATTCAGACTTCCTGCAGCTGTTTTAGTACAACTGGTCCAATCTCATGTTCCATTAATGTTGTTTGAGAGTCTGTTGTACAACATATGGAAGAAGGTTTTAGTCTGGCGCAGTAAAATAATAAGATACCATAGAATAAAAATATTGACACCATTAAAGTAGAAAAATTTGATGCCGTCAGCTTACGGTTACTCGCAATTACCCTCAAAAAGGAATTAAATTAATTTATTAATATCACTAATTGACATTTAATTTGCTCCCAGGTGCGTATCAAAGCATATCGCTATGCTATCGAAAAGAGGCACAAGCTAGTTACGTAATACTTGAAATACAATACGACTGAATACGATTTTAATATAATAAATGCATAGAGTTTACGCTATTGAAGATACCAAAACGTAAACGGCCTTACGCATGAAAACTACACTGACTCTTTAGAGGAGCCCTCTTATAATTACATTATAGCCAAGAAAATCGCATTAAGTCAAACAATTATACCTGTCAAATAGGCAATTGTATAGGCAATTCTGGCTTAAACTGGTTCTTTAAATCTTTGATAATGCAAGTACTAGTATATATATAGGGCATAGAACACACAGTAGACACCACAATGACGTATTATAAGAAGCAATTTTGATTACGACAGACAGCAAGCGAACACAATCAGTACTACACTTCGAAATAATGCTTGAAGTGTGGCCAACCCAATAGTATAGTATCAAAATGTAAGGTATACTAATTAATTTTATTATTATATACGAGCCTCATAACTGTGTAGACGAAACTCGTTGTAATTTAAAAATAAGCTAATGATAGCAACTCAATGCTCGAAATGGCTGAAACCGAACAAAGTATTTAAGAAATTTGTTAGAAAGACAATATATTGTTATCAGTAATAGGGATCATTAAACACACAGAGATCAAATAATGTAGTATTAGCTATTTATTTGTAGTCAAACGCTGTGAGGCCCGGCAACTCGCCAAGTGGAATGTATTTGTAGAGAACAAATCGAATGAATTCGCATTTCGGGAACGTATTACATATACAACAAACATGATCCTTCTTTTCCTTAAGTTATGCACTAATTTAAATTCACACCGTTGTTAGAGTTATTTGTTGGGTGGGGATAATTCCAACAATGGCACTTATCATTCACTTAAAACAAACCGAATGCATATACACATTTTTTCCAAAAATAAACGTGCGCTATTCTTTCAGACCATATGTAAAAGCAAAACACTATTTAAAATATGTTGGTGCCGAATAAGTAAGCAAATTAATTTCATTTGTTTGGATATACTTCATATGATATGGGTAAGTGTTAAATATATAGAGATAGTACTTTAAATCAAAGTACATTGTCCTTTTTTATTGAAACAAACATACATAACATTCTTCATAGAAACTACTTAAATTAAAGGTGTAAGGATATTTTTCTAATAGATCAAAACGCATTTAATATATGCTTGGTAAGATACTATGTATTCAGACAATAGGGATTTAATCCCCGCTATCCAATTGCGTTATAATATATGGCCAATGCAATAACTGCATTTAAGACATGCAATACATTTACAAACCTGTGCAATTGCCAAGATATTCCTACACACGACATTCGCCATAAGTATGCATAAGCTGATAAAGATAGAAATCGAATCCATAGTATGAATAAAAAGCTTACAATTAAAAACATGATGGAGAGAAATCAGAGAAAATAAGACAATCAAATAATCAGCATACATAATGCGGAATATTATTCTGTCCGTTAGCCGTTTACCACAAATATTAGCATATGGAATTAAAATTATTTGTGAAAATAAATAAAATAACATTTGTATTTGCCCCACATGCATGCACAAGCATCTCAACATACTTCCAAAAGAAATAAACGCAAGTAACTTAATGCTTGAAATGCAACCAAATTTAATACCTTTATAATTTAATAAAGAATACCTTTATGCTTCAGAAGATATCATTTATTTAATCAAATAGAAAACGCCATTACGCATGTAAAAAGCACTGACTGTCTACAAATATGCGCTCTGTTAGTTACAAATATATCACTCAATTGGTAAACCGCCTTGAAATATGCAATTACCAATATAAAACAGGCAAGTGAGACCTAAACTTGCTCAATAACATATAGAACAAGAACAGATGTAGGTCATAGAACGCACTGTAGACCCTAAATTATGCATTTCAATTTTTAATTTTAATTTCTACAAGCTGTAAGCGAACACTCAGCACGACAAATCGACATATTTCTGAAAATATGGTACACTCAACAGTACAGTATCAACTAGATGTGTCACAGGCAGACACGGATGCCCCCACCACACATGTTTGGAAACAGACAAAGAACTTGTCGCCAACACTAATTCTTGCCTGAACAAATAAATTTTTAAAATTATTTTATAGTAGAAAAATGACAAAGGGTAATAATTCTGCCGAAATTGGTCTCAGCCGAAATTTCTTCTTTTGTGATCGCCTAGACACTAATGTCCTTCAGCTTTCACAGTTTGAACGCCATCCGCAAAGCATTTCAAGAGGAGTTGAGTCCACAAAATATCGGGAATTATATATTATATGGTGGAAAAGTGGAAAAGGGCCATAATTCTGCCAAATTTAGTCGCTGCCAAATTGCCTTCATATATGAGCACCTACACATTAAGGCTCTTTAGCTGTAAAAGTTTGAACGAAATTTATCAAACTGTTAAATAGAAATTGAGTCCTCCGTCTATAGTCTATAGTAGAAAAATGGCCATGGGCCATAAATATGCCAAAATTGGTCGTAGCCAAAATTCATTCCTTTCAGATCATCTACACATAATGGTTCCTCAGCTTTAAACATTTAAGCAAAATCAGCCAACAGTTCAAAAAGTGTTGAGTCCAAAAATTTTCGAGAAGTACTATAGTAGTAAACATTAAAAATAGCAATAAATCTGCCAAAATTGGACGCAGCCTAAATTTCGTCTTTTACGATCACCTACACATTAAGGTTCTCCAGCTGTGAACGTTTCAGTTAAATCCGCCCAGCACTGTAAGAGGAGTTAATATTTTGTATATTCTATACTGGAAAAAATGACAAAGGGCGATAATTCTACCAAATGTAGTCTCAGCAAAAATTCCATCTCTCACGATCACTCACACATTAAGGTTATTTAGCTGTGAACGTTTTAGCGAATTCCGCCCAGCAGTAAAAGAGGAGTTGCATCCATACAATCTGAGGATGTGTGTACGTACGTGCGTAGACCCGACGGACCGCTAAGAGCAATGCCTAATGCCTCCCAATGTGTGGGGACATAAAAAGAAAGGTAGAAGCAACACACGAACACAGTAGGCACTACATTTCGACATAATGCTGGAAATGTGACACTACCAACAATGCAGTATTGAAAAGTGAGGTAGAAGCTAAATATAGCACTGATAAAAATCGAAAAACGCACTTAATAAGGTGAGCTATAAAGACACCTTACTACGGAAAATGTATGGTTAATTGCTATTGATTAAACTGTATGAGTTGTCAAAACATGCCTAGTTCTGCAACTCGCCATAATACTGTAAATAAGACACAGAGAGCACCCGAATGCTGGAAATAAAGCCAAATCAATGTGTTTGGGAAGAAAAAACACAATTGCATAATGTTTAAATCTGTGTTAACCTGTAGTTGGACTAATACATGTAATGATGATAAAGGTCAATAATTTTAACAATCAATAATAACTAATTTTGTCAGAATAGTATTGATAGCATCAACATTACATAGTAACACACACGTTTTCATGCTTATTCGATTATTACTAATAACCATTACAGCCATTAATGAAAAAATATATTTATTGCAGCTATAAATACAATGATAAAGCTTTGATATATAAACCCAGGGAAAGTGTCACATTTATAGCCCATGCAGATTTCGATTCCCATGTAATAATGGTATGTCAAAACTAACGATTATTCAGATTTCCTGCAGCTGTTTAAGTACACTGATCCAATCTCATGTTCCATTAATGTTGTTTGAGAGTCTGTTCTACAACACATGGACGAAGAAGGTTTTAGTCTGGCGCAGTAAAATAATAACATACCATGGACGAAATTGCATATGGAAATGTAAATTGTCCGTTTGTATTTAAATAAAAATACATAAAAATCTACATAGAAAATACTTGAATTAAAGGTGTTGGGATATGTTTCTAATAGATCAAAAAGTATATATTGTATGTTTTATTAGATAGTATGTATTCAGATAGTAGTGTTTCAATCGCCACAAAATGCAATGCAGCAATTCCAGCACATAACTTCGATATAATGCTGGCAACACGGCACACCAAACAATACAATTTCAAAACTGGAGGTGTCCTACTGCATTTTAATATATTGCCAATGCAATAATTGTATTTTTGACCTATAAAACATGTATAAATATGTGGAGTAGACAAGATACACGGAACTCGCCATAAGTATTCAAAAGCTAATAAGATCGAATCGTAACGACAATATGAATAAAAAGCTTAGAATAAAAACAACTCGCAAGAGAGACACAAGAGAAAATAAAGTAATTGATTAACTCAGCATACATACGACGGATGATTATTCTGTCAACTAATCGTTATCCTTAATTATTAGCATATACAATTTAAAAGATTTGTTTACCTTACAATATAACATTCGTATTTGCCTCACATGCATGCGCAAGCAACTCAGCATACTTCCAAAAGAAATAAGCGAATGTAACTTTATGCTTGAAATACAAATAGATTTGATACGTTTAAAATATATAAGAAATTAATTATGTTTATGCTTCAGAAGATATCATATATTCAGCCGTATAGAAAACGCCATTACTCAATATGCGTAAGAAGGGAGCCCCTCTTAGTATATCACTAAATGTGTGTTAACCTTGAAATATGCAATTGCCACTATAGCATACATAATAGGTACCATTACAGGATATACAATACACTGTAGAAACTACAATTATGCATTATAATAATTAATTTTAATTGTTACAAGCAGCAATCGAACACAGTGATCAGCACTGCCTTTCGACATAATGCTGGAAATATGGAACACTCAACAATACAGTATCAAAAAGTGATGCAGAAACAATTATAGCAACTCAGTGCTGGAAATGACAGAAATCGAACAACACACTTAATAAAGTGAGCTATAAAGACTCTGTAACGCTTTCCATACTACGGAGAATGTATGGTGTATTACTTTCAATTAAACTTAGAGTTAGTTGGCAATGATACTTGTCCTGCAATCCACACATAATACCCTAAAACAGACAATGAGAGCACCCAGATGGAATGTCTATGGTGCAAACTCATGTAGAACGCTCTCGGATGTCGGGAGCATATTACAAATACAAGATCCCTCTTTTACTTCTGCAATCTGAATTTAATGCGCATTAGTATGCTTATTATGTTTTTTTTTCTTACACAAACATGCACTATATTTAATATCATATTAAAAGTTGGCGTACAAAATAATTACATTTTTGGAATATAGACGTGGTATACAATAATAGCAAAAATGCTGAAACATTATCTAGAGCCCATTTTAACTGTCCATTTTTATTCAAATGAAGATTAATAAAATATATACACGAAAAAATGCGTGCTTAAAAGATGTAGGGATATGTTTGTAATAGAACAAATGAATGTACGTCATGCTATAGAGGATATCATGTATTCGGACAATATTTTTTTTATCCCAACTAAAAGCAAGCAAACAATGTCAAGACTAAAAGACTATGGCAAACCAAACATTAACGTTTCAAAACGGGAGGTATCCTTTTGCATTAATATGAACGATCCTCAAATATTGTCAATGCAATAATTATATTTAAGAACACAGGTACATTGAGAAATCTCCCACTGTGGAGTTGACGAAACATGTTGTTTGAGCAATACAATTGGCTTTTCACTATCAACAAAACATTATGACTTGCCAACAGGTGCGTGTGATTTACCAACTCGCCATAATACTGTTAAAAAGGCAATCAAAACAACCGAATGCTGGAAATAGAGAAACATAAAACGCTTGCGCATTTCGGGAACGTAGCAACGTGGAACTATCGTCACTTATCTTGCGATTTATTTGGATATAGTAAGATGTCAAGTGTGCACAGACAGATCAACGGACGGACGTTTACCAAATAAAACACAATTTAAATCTAATGATGCTGTATAACAAAATTAAATTGTTCGCACTAAATAATCACATTTAATTCCTTTCATGTTATTTTTACTTTTATAACAAATATTCAATATATATGAACAAGTAAAATGCATATAGCATACATGTTTGTTTAGCAATTTCTACCGCGCCCGAGAAATAGGTCGGACACGTTTTTTATTGCCAAGCGTGGTCAAAATATTCCAAACGGATTGTTCGTTTGCAATTGTTCAAAGGGTAATGGAGAACAAGCCAACACAAGTCAATTAACATCATTTAAAAACAACAACATTTGGTCGTTTAATATTCGATGTCCTCTAAGGCTATAGATTGATTCATCAAATATAAAGTCTCTATTTTTAGAACTCTATAAATACACTTCATCAACACGCGTGAAAAAGAAGTAAATATTATTTGATTGTTGAGACAAAAATATGCACATATTAAAATTATATTATCACATATTCTGATTACAATTTACTCATTGAACGCAAATTAATTTATCGCAGTCTAATTAAGAAACCAAACCGGAACAACTTGTTTTTCCGCATTAAGTCCCTTTCTCCCAAATAACGTGATGAGGTGAAGTATAATTTCTATATGGGTGAAATGGCATTAGGTAGAATAGAATTAAGGCGTAAATGTTTAAATCAAATTTTCACCAATAACGCGTCAAAATTAGAAAGACATTTTTATTTTCCTAAAAATGTCCAATTATAAATTGTGTTAATAGCGCATGTTGATTTGAGACGTAGTTGTTTTAAAGAAGTTAGAAAATTTCGCCATAGTACTGGTTTTTTATACACTTCGCCCTATGGTCACGATTACATTTATATATATATAGTTTTGTGAAAATAAATAAATTGTTCACAGCATTACTGTTTGGTTCTATGTAACCAAGAATAAAGTTTCTTTTATTACAGTAAGGGAAGTTTATGGATGGGAATATGTTGTTTATAATAGCTTTTGTTGTGGGACATTCCCAGACAATATGTTCTATTGTCTCGTCATCACTTTTGCAAAAGATACACTGGTGATTCTGATAGTCTCATATTAAACAGTAAGTAGTTGGTTCCAATAATTCTGTGGATTATTCTGTATTGGAACCATTGTAATTTTGATTCTGTGTTAATTTAAATGGTAGAAGAATAATAAGTTTCCATTCCTCATCATTACTTGCAGTATCTAATTTAAAAGTCCATTTATATTTTATATGTAAGTGATTTTCTGTTCTATTAAGGATATTGTACATTCTTTTTGTCCCTGGCTCTTGCTTAAAAGTTATCTTAAATGCTGGGGTTACAAATGGCCTCTCCATTTTTGAAAATGTTCTGTAATTTTCTTCTATATTGAGGACCCTAAAGTATGTAAATACTGCATTTTTAACACCCAAGTATCGAAGAAAATCAATGTAATGAAATTCCCATGACTATCAAATAAATCCCCTATATACTGCATACCTGCTTTGTACCAGGAATTAAGGTAAGGCGTAAAAAAATATATGTTAGTTTCAGGTAACATGCCCAAATAAATTAGGGTAGGTAGGTCGGGATTTTTTAAATTGTTTTGTTGGTAAATGGTCAACTTGAAGATTCTAAAACTGAATAAATATTCAAAACGTATCAGTAATATCCTTAAACATTGTTTATAAGTGGATACTATCAAAACAAAACACTCATTTATCCAAAAACACATTTAATTATTGAAAAAGGTAAATAAACCAAAAATCAATCTGACAAACCCAATAAAATGTTCTAGGGTTGGGGCATTTTTTTAGGGTATGTCGGGTTACCTGAAACAAACACATTTTTTGTTACGCCTAAATACTTTTATTTTCGATACATATGCATTGATTATGAAAAAATGGATAATATAAAATATCATGAGTGTTAAAAGGCAATTTTTCTTGGTAAAGAGCAAAACAATGTAGGACATCTTTCCAAAAAGGATTGACAATTGTGTCAGAAAGCGTTTGTGCATAATGTTTTCCACAATGTGCAAGCTTGTTAAAGTCTATATATAATTTAGCAACGTTTAAGCAGCTTCCATTTGAGAAAAATATTCTTTTTAACTATGACAGTTTCATTGCTAGAATAAAAGCCTCCACATTGATCATGTTAAGACCTGCTTCACCATAGTTTTTAACTAAACTGCTGAATTTTATATTGCTTGGTCCATCCCAAATATAGTCCAGGAATATTTAATGAAATAGATGGGTGGACTCTGAAGGAATATACATATATGATTAAACAGGGATATAATTAAAGTTTTTATCAACGTTATTTTACCTGTGGGAGTTATATTTCTTTGTGTCCAACTTGTTTAAGTATTTTCCATTGTGCCAATTTTAGTTATGTAATTCAGTTCTAAGATTTTCTCTAAATCTATATGAAAATGAATGCCAAGCATTTGAAAACATTGCTGATTCCATTGAAGTTTCCATTTAGTTTATACTTTCTGAGCTGTACTTTGTCTTTCTAATCCAAACTACTTTTGTTTTGTCGACCCTTACACACATAACATGCCCTTACCTTTTCTAGTCAATCTCATGGCGATTTCCAGTCGGCGCATCATGGGCCTCATTGTATTTATCGGCTAACTCTACCATTTCCTTAATCCCCTTTGGATCCCTCTCTTTGAGATAAGTAGACAATGGTTTACTTACCTGTTGCAAAACTTGCGCTCTCAACATCAAGTATTTCATCTCTTCATACGTCTGCTCCGTCTCGCTTAAGTCAACACACCTTTCAATATAATTATTTAACCTCGCAGCAAATTAAGAAACTGTCTCACCGCTAAGTAATCTCTCTGTACGGAATTTTGATCTGAAACTTTCTCCAGTTAACCGAAAACGTTTCAAGAGTGCTACCTTAAGCTTGTCGTAATCTAGAGCATTATCTGGGAGCATTCTACTATACACGGCTAAGGCATTGCCCTTCAGATGTGCACTTCACGTTGTTGCTCCTCTCGCGCGTGCTCACGATCTTGTCGCTCAAAATATGTCTGCTTCTCTTTCTCAACATGCTGTCTCAATTCATCTCCGCTTCAACCTAACAATTTAGCTGATTTAACAAAAGGTTAAATGTCCATGATTTCAGATCAATACTTAAACAAAACATATAAAATACAATGCAGACATAAATAGATACACACTACTGTTAATGTGAAAACAAATAAACAAAATTAATTACAAACAAAATAAAAACAAACTTCATAAGACAATCAGTTTCAAATTTGAACAATGCAATTGGCTGCAGATAACTCCGCTTAAGACAATTCAATGTATAGTAAGATTACTCTCCCTTGAATAGTAGAACAATTATGTGCTATTTAAACTCTGTTACCTGATCTCTCACCGACCACGCGCAGTGGTCTGCAGAGCTAGGTACCTGTGTTAATCTGAGGTTTAAAAGTGTTAACTTGATAATGATAAAGATTCTGAAACACATTCAACACGAGACACTAAAACGTATTCCACATTAGACTCTGTAACACATTCCACATGGGACACTAAAACAAATTCCACACGAGACTGTTTCCCTAATTCCACATTATACACGGTAAAACACTCTCATTGTGTATGTGTAGCACATTTCAAACGGGACACTGAAACACATTCCACATGAGACACAGTAACACATTCCACATGGGACACTGAAACACATTTAACACGAGACACTGTAGCACATTCTACATGAAACTCTATAGCACATTCCACATGCGACTCTTTAACGTATTCTACATTAGACACTTTAACACATTCCACACGAGAAACGGAAAAAGGAAACACTTTATACATGAGGCACTGAAATACATTTAACATAAAACGTTGTAGCATATTTCACATGTGACAGTGTAACACATTAAACATGAGATATTTAGGCACATTCCACTGGATACACTGAAACACATTCAACATGAGACACTGTAACAAATTGCATATGAGACGCTCTATCAAACTGTATACTTGGACTGGTCATCTCATGCTTTTCTAATCTCGGGTTTTGTCTTTAATCCTGTCATTTCATACTTTCACAAGATCAGATTCTACTCTGTGCCTGGTCATGTCATGCTTTAATTATGTATTTTATCGTAAATTTTGTCATTTCATATTTTCACAAATCCAAATTGTACCCTGGACCTAGGTTATCCCATACTTTCCAGTCCAAGTTCTTTCCTGGACTTGATGGTCTCCTTCTTTCAAAATGTCAGATTTTACCCTCGGCCTGGTCATCTTATACTTTCACAATGTGAGGTTGTACCCTAGACCCGCCATCTCACATACTTTCACAAGGCCAGGTCCTAGACCTTTTAATCTCATACGTTCCAGGCCAAGTTATACCCTGGACCTGGTCATCTCTTAATTCTACAAGTTCAGGCTGTACCATGACCTGGTCATCTCCTACTTTTAACAAGGTCAGGTTGTATCTTGGACCTGGTCATCACATAACATCACAAAGTCAGGTTTGCACTTGGCTTTCTCATCCCGTCATCTAATACTTTCAGTAGTTCATTATGTACTCTTGACCTGGTTATCTCGTACTATCACAATGTCAAGATAAACCCAGGGCAAGTTCGTTTCATATTATCACATGCTCAAATTGTTCCCTGGCGCTGATCATTTTACACTTTCACAAGGTCATGTTGTGCTCTAGTACTTGTCATTCCATACTATCACAGGGCCAGGTTGTACCATATACAATGTACATGGTCAACCCGTACTCTTACAAGGTAAGATTGTACTCTGGAACGGGTTATCTCATTCTTTCTCAATGCTAGGTTGTACCACAGACCTGGTCATCTCATACGTTCACAAGGTCAGGATGTTCCCTGGATCTGGTCGTCTCATACTTTCACAAGGTCAGGTTTTTCCCTGGACCTGGTCGTTTCGTAAATTCACAAGGTCAGGTTGTTCCCTGGATCTGGAAGTCTCATACTTTTACAATGTCAGGTTGTTCCATGGACCTGGTCGACTCATACTTTCACAATGTCAGGATGTTCCCTGCACCAGGTCGTCTCATTCTTTCAATGTCAGGCTGTTCCCTGGACCTGGTCGTCTCATACTTTCACAAGGTCAAGTTTTTCCCTGGACTTGGTCGTCTCATACTTTCACAAGGTCGGGCTTTTCCGTGGACCTGGTCATCTCATACGTTTACAAGATTGGTTTGTTCCGTGGACCTGGTCGTCTCGTACGTTAACAAGATCGGGCTGTTCCCTGGACCTGGTCGTCTTATACTTTAACAAGATCGGGCTGTTCCCTTGACCTGGTCATCTCATACTTGAACCACGTCAGACTTTTCCCTGGACTTGGTCGTCTCATACTTTCACACAATCAGTTCGTTCCCTGGACCTGGTCGTCTCATACTTTCACAAGGTGAGGTTGTTTTTTGGACCTTGACATCTCATACTTGAAGCTCGTCAGGTTGTTCCCTGAACCTGGTCGTCTCATACTTGAACCACGTCAGGCTGTTTCCTGGACCTGGTCATCTCATATTTTCACAAGGTCAAGTTGTTCTCTGGACCTGATCATCTCATACTTGAACCACGTCAGGCTGTTCCCTGGACCTGGTCGTCGCATACTTTCACAAGGTGAGGTTGTTTCTTGGACCTTGACATCTCATACTTGAACCACATCAGGTTGTTCCCTGGACCTGGTTGTCTCAAACTTGAACCATGTAAGGCTGTTCCCTGGACCTGGTCATCTCATATTTTCACAAGGTCAAGTTGTTCACTGGACCTGGTAATCTCATACCCGAACCACGTCAGGCTGTTCCCTGGACCTGGTCATCTCATACTTGAACCACGTCAGACTCTTCCCTAGACCTGATCATCTGATACTTGAACCACGTCAGGCTGTTGCCTAGACCTGGTCATCTCATACTTGAACCACGTCAGACTGTTCCCTAGACCTGGTCATCTCATACTTGAACCACGTCAGGCTGTTCCCTGGACCTGGTCATCTCATACTTGAACCACGTCAGACTGTTTCCTGGACCTGGTCGTCTCATACTTTCACAAGGCCAGATTGTTCCCTGGACCTGGTCGTCTCATACTTGAACCACGTCAGGCTTTTTAATTGGCCTTTTCATCTCATACTTGAACCATGTCAGGTTGGTCGATAAACCTGGTCATCGGATACTTTTACAATGTCAGGTTTTAACCAAGACCTCATGATTTCATACATTTGCACTTTCTGGCTGAACTCGGAGACCACGCGGTCATCTCCTACTTTCACAAGGTTGATTTGCGCCCTGAAAATGGTCGTTTCATAATTTCGCAATGCCATGTTTTGCCCTTGACCTGCTCATCTTATACTTTCACAAGGCCAAGTAGTACATATAGACCTTTTAGTATATCCATATTTTCAGAAGACTGGTTGCACAACACTGGACCTGGCTATGTACTATTATTACAAAGTCAGGTTGTACTGTTTATATGGTCATCTCATACTTTCTCAAGGCAATGTTTTACTCTGGACTTTTTTTTTCAGTGTCGTAAAGTTGATTTCAGCATATATACAATGTATATTCATACATATCATACAAACATAAAAAAAAATATTTTTAGCATGTCATTGTTGCACATGTATTAGAGTGACAATACGAAATGTATTAGAGTGACATTTTGACAATTGGAAAACAAAAAAGAGTAAAAAATGAGAGGTTATTCTGTAAATAACAATAAAGAAAAAAAATTGGCAAGAATAATAAAGAATTTGATCGCACCAGAAAGGGCCAGAGATCGATAAGACAATAAGTACGTTACCTAACATAACACTATAACACAACAAAAAAGCATAGGGCCATTAGGATCTTTGCAGAGGTCAACGTAAAACAAAACAATATCAAAAACAAGACCAATGTTGTTATACACTCGGTCTTGTTTATTATGGTGTTTCATAATATATGTTACACTTTCAAACCAATTTAAAATATATTAATGATAAAGATAACACAACAAAATGTATACCATGTAATAAGTACAATGATACAGTTTAATAACATGTACTGTATGTAAGGTAACATTGAACAGAAAGAGTGGCCAGCACCTTTAAAACGTACATTTTTGTTTACATATTTTTACATCAGGTGTTTGAAATGTTCGAAATGACGTCCATTTTGACGTCTCACATCAAGCAGTCTCTTCATCAAATTGGCTATCACAGATCTGTCGGTCTGGGTTGTTATCAGTTTCATTTCATGAGTTATTGATGCCTTAAGATCCTTTGTGGACATAGACCAGACTCTGTAACATTGTCTTTGAGGAAACCACACAGAAAAAACTCCAATGGGCTTAGGTCCGGCGAATGAGGTGGCCATGGTCGATCTGTTTTTAACGAGATCACTCTTGAATAAAAAAAAAAGTCCAATCATTTAAAAACGCAAAAAGCTGTGTGCGGTTTCGCACCATCCTCATGGAGGCATATTTTTCTAGTTCAATTCCTTTTTCAACGAAGTGCTGTTAAGAACTTGTGCATTAAGAGCTTTTGGTGTGTCTTTGATTACGTCTTTAATGTCCTCAACATTTTCTGTGCTACGCGCTGTCCGGGGGCGTCCGTGGTTATTGCGCCTTTGATCGAGTACTGATCCTATGGTATCAAATTCATGTATTATTCCGTTTATTATTCTGCTGATTGTCTTTTCCTTTGAATACACTTTTTTTTCATTCTTCTTAAAAATTACTGATTTTCTTTCAAAATACAACTTTAACATTTACTGACACTTCCCTGGACGGCGCCATGTTGGAAAACATCAACGTTTGATGACGTCACCAATAGCGTCATGACGTCAGCTTTGTCCCAAACAAAATTGATGGAGAAAAAAAGTACATTTTCTGACCTTTAATTGAGGTATTGCAATTGTATTGAGGTATAACAATTGTAATACTTGGAAAAATTATCAGAGCCAACTTTGCGTTCACACTATAAACAGTTGAGATTACACAAAACGAGAATACAGTGCTTTTCCTTCAGCCATATAAGGAAAGCTGAACCCCACCCCCCCTGGCGGCCATGTTTTTCAACGAACCGGAACCATTTTCAAACTCAGCCAAGATATCATTAGAAAAAATGTTCTGAGTAAGTTTCATGTTGATTGGGCAAAAATGTAACTTCTAGAGTGTTCATAAGCTTTTTCTTCAATTTGACCTAGTGACTTATTTTTTTACCCCACATGACCCAGTTTCGAACTCGGCCGAAATATCATTGGGACAAATGTTCTGACCGAGTTTCATGAAGATTGGCCAATAAATGTGGCCTCTACAGTGTTCACAAGGTAAATGTTGACGACGCACGACGGACAAAAGGCGATCACAAAAGCTCACCATGAGCACCTTGTGCTCAGGTGAGCTAAAAATAACATAACAAGCCTCAAGTATGCATGTATATTGATTAACAAAGATAAGTTATATAATATACATAATACAGCGATGGAGGTCTTATCGTATAAAAAAATAAAAGTAAGATTAGATAGTAGTCTTTTCTAGAATATCTTTCCATATTTCCTCAAACGATCAATATTTACCATAGAAATTTCCGCATTCTTTTGGTGTTCCAATTGTGATTTTATATAATGTTTTGCATGTTCAATAGTACACTGTACTGACGACATTTTGCATTTGTATATATATATATATATAGTTTTGTGAAAATATATAAATTGTTCACAGCATTACTGTTTGGTTCTTTGTAACCAAGAATAAAGTTTCTTTTATTACAGTAAGGGAAGTTTATGGATGGGAATATGTTGTGTATAATAGCTTTTGTTGTGGGACATTCCCAGACAATATGTTCTATTGTCTCGTCATCACTTTTGCAATCTTTTATATGTAAGTGATTTTCTGTTCTATTTAGGATATTGTACATTCTTTTTGTCCCTGGCTCTTGCTTAAAAGTTATCTTAAATGCTGGGGTTACAAATGGCCTTTCCATTTTTGAAAATGTTCTGTAATTTTCTTCTATATTGAGGACCCTAAAGTATGTAAATACTGCATTTGTAACACCCAAGTATAGAAGAAAATCAATGTAATGAAATTGCCATGACTATCAAATAAATCCCCTATATACTGCATACCTGCTTTGAACCAGGAATTAAGGTAAATACTTTTTTTTCCGATTCATATGCATTGATTACGAAAAGATGGATAATATAAAATATCATGAGTGTTAAAAGGCAATTTTTCTTGGCAAAGAGCATAAATTGTAGGACATCCTTCCAAAAAGGATTGATAATTGTGTCAGAAAGCGTTTGTGCATAATGTTTTCCACAATGTGCAAGTTTGTTAATGTCTACATATAATTTAGCAACGTTTAAGCAGCTTCCATTTGAGAAAAATATTATTTTTAACCGTGACAGTTTCATTACTTGTTTTTAACTAAACTTCTGAATTGTATATTGCATGGTCCATCCCAAATAATAGTCCAGGAATACTTTATCTAGGGTTTTAATGAAATAGGTGGGTGGACTCTGAAAGGATATAAATAGATGATTAAACAGGGATATAATTTAAGTTTTTATCAACGTTATTTTACCTGTGGGAGTTATATTTCTTTGTTTCCAACTTGTTTAAGTATTTTCCATTGTGCCAATTTTCGTTCTGTAATTCAGTTCTAAGATTTTCTCTAAATCTATATGAAAATGAATGCCAAGCATTTGAAAACTTTGCTGATTCCGTTAAAGTTTCCATTTAGTTTATACTTTCTGAGCTGTACTTTTTCTTTCTAATACAAACTACTTTTGTTTTGTCGAAATTAACGTTCAAACCTGATATACTCGAATATTTATTTAAAACAAGTAATGTTTCATTCAGAGAATTTTCTGAACCATCCAAGATAACGGTTGTGTCATCAGCAAACTGTTATAGTTATACCTTTAATATGGCTATTATTTCTTAATTTTATGCACAGTATTTCTGCACAAAGTATGAAAATATAACAAGATAAAGGATCGCCTTGACGACATCCACACGGAATGCGGAAGAAGTCTGATAAATGCCCACATTGTATAATGGCAGACTTTCCATCGTTGTAAAAAATTTCAAACCATCGTTTTATGACCGGCCAAAAATTAAAAAAAGAAAGAGTTCCCTGGACAAAGGACCTGATAGTGATCGAAGGCTTTTTCAAAATCAGTTAAAAGCAGCAGACCGGCAATATCATGTTCTTCAATATATATCAAACATAAGTCTAGTATTTCGCCCTTTGATAAAACCCGTTTGATCATTATGAATAAGTGTGTTCATACATTGTTTCATTCTGTTCGCAATTACACCCGACCCTATGTTGTATATTGTGTTTAGAAGCGTTATTGGTCGCCAGTTGTTTTAAAAAAAAAATAATCTTGACTTATCACCTTTCGGGATACAGGTTATTATTCCCTGTGTCTGAGTTACAGTTCTTAGAGAAAAGGCTTCGTTAAGAGATCTAACAACAAAAATACCTAATTTCTTCCAACAAACTTTGAAAAAATCTGCGGTGAAACCAGAGCTGCCAGGGCTTTTATTATTAGACATATTTTTTTAGACATTGGTTGCTTCTGTTAGAGAAATTTCCTTCTAGCAATTTCGCTTCTTCTTCACTATATTGTGGGCAATTTCGATTTTGTTTTTGATCTAGTAAGGTGACCTTTTAACTTATGTTCATTTATATGTCCGATCTCTTGCTTTAACATTTGTAGTTGTTCAGCATTATCCTCTGAAAAGCTTTGTTCTAATACGTTTATTTTTTTCAAGTTTCGTTTTTTCATTTAGTGTATTTTTTTTCTTTTGTATGAGCCGTAGGATATAGATTTCCCTATCAATTCCATAAGGAGTGTTTCTAAGAAAAGCTGATCCCTGATCGTAAAAGCTAATTCAGAATCTGGAACAAGATTATCGTAGTTATAAACTGGCAATGCATATTGCCCCTTTATCTGATCATTTCTATTATTAATTTCGTTAACATAACGTATGTCTGTAAAAAGTGAATTATTATGTTTCCACAGACCAGATGCATGATTAAATTTGATAAAAGTTAGATCTGAAGTTAATAAAGAATGGTCTGACTGTAAATTAGGTTGTATTGAGGTGGAATCAAAAAAAGCGAAAACATCAGTAGATAGTAGAAAAAAATCAAGTCTCGCTTGTTGAAGTGGGTTTTCCCTGCGCCAAGTATACCTCTTCAAAGAAGGATATTTTTCTCGGAAAGGATCAATGAGATTATACGTTGCTATATATTCTAAAAGTATGTCTCTTGCTTTTGGGTTATTTACATTTTTGTAATTGCAGTAATCTATTTCCGGGTTTAAAACCATGTTCAAATCACCACATATTATTAAAGACTCATTGCCAATGTCGTCGACTATTTCAAAAAGTTTTGAATAAAAGGTAGGGGTATCGTTGTTTGGACCATAAACGTTTAAAAGCGTAAAACGATTTTCCCCAATCGATATATCAATTGCAACAAAATTTCCGTTTTCATCAGTGACGTTATTATGAATCTTATAATCAAAGCCCTTTGATACAAAGATACCAGTACCTCTGGAATTTGATGTTCCGTAACTTAGAAAAAAATTCACCCCCCATTCAGCGTGGATTGTGTTATACATGTCTTTAGTAAAGTGTGTGTCTTGTAGACGGTAAATATTGTATTTTTGTTCTTTCAAAAATTTGAAAACCGTTAAAGTTTTGAGACATCATTTAGACCTCTTCAATTTAAAGAAATAATTATTATTTTATCTGTCATTTAGTTATAAAAGTGTAAATACATATTTATTATAAAACAATAACTCCTATGCTCCACATTGCTGAACTTGAAACATGTTATGAACGTACTCATGACCCATAAACTGTTAAGAAATGAAATAAAAAATGAACATATAAGAAGGATATGCATTATAAAGAGTGACTATTAGAGGTTCCACCTATAAAAAAAAAAAAAACACATACAGAACAGTCTATCGTTCCATATAATCAATATTGAAATAGTACAGTTATGTAATTTTAAAAATGCTACATCATAATTTAGTATGATTTAAATACATGTAAGTGAAATATGTAACAATAATGACCACAAACAAAAACATCCCGAGATAAAAAAAAATACAATAGAGGGTTCTTATTAAAATACCTTCAACATTTTGTTATTAAGACTTTTGTAAAAGTTTGTAAAAAATGCATATGAATTTAATATTTCTACAATTGATAACACCACATACCTACAGACAGTAGTAATACATTTACAATGATTATTACATTTAAGGTTATTAAAACATACAGATGAAACTAATATTTTTACATTTGATTGATTAAATTTAATACTTTTACAATTGACAGCACAAAAATCATGATGGTGACTTTGACCTTGACTCCACCAATCCCATGCGCAATCCCAAGTGAGGTCTAGAAATAGGGTATCTACATATGAAGTTTCATTAAAATATCTCAATGTCATCTCAAGTTATTGAGCGGAAACTGTTTGTCTATTTTTGTAATGATGACCTTGACCTCAGCCACCCCATATGTAATCCCAAGCGAGGTCTAGATAAAAGGTATATGTGTATGAAGTTTCATTAAAATATCTCAATTTGTTCTAAAGTTCTTGAGCGGACACCGTTTTTCTATTTTTAGTTACGGCGACCTTGACCTTGACCCCGCCCACCTCGTACGCAATCCCAAGCAAGGTCTTGAATAAGGTATCTATGTATGAAGTTTCATTGAAATATCTCAATTTGTTTTCAAGTTATTAAGGGTAAACCGTTTTATCTATTTACAGTGACTTTGACCTTGACCACACCCATCCCATACGCAGTCCCATGGCTTTGATATAAAGTATTTATGTATTAAGTTTCATTAAAATATCTCAATGCGTTCTCCAGTTATTGAGCGGGGATCGTTTTTATATTTTTAGTAACAGTGACCTTGACCTTGACCCCACCCATCCCATATGCAATCCCAAGTGAGGTCTGGCTATATGGTATCTATGTATGAAGTTTTATTACAGTAGCTCAATCTGTTTTAGAGTTAGAGAGCGGAAACGAAAAGCGCTATGACCACCCGGCCGCCCAATGACATAGGCCAATCTAGAAACCAAAATTTATCTTCGAAAAATTTGGTCAAAAACAAATTAATCAAAGAAACAAAAGTTGTGAATTTTGTATACCTCTGTAGGGACAAACAAAATACAGAAACAGCAACAATAGAAACAAGGCCAATTTTAACCATAGAATATGCAATCTCATAATATCATAGAATCAGGTTGTATCCTGCACCAGGTCATGCCATACTTTCACAAAATAATGTTTTACCTAGACCTGGTCATACTTTCACAAGTACAAGTTAAATCCTGGACCTAGTCATCTCATACTGCCATAATGCCAGGTTTCATCTTACATTCTGATATTTCATATTTTCACAAATTCAAGTTGTAGCCTGGACCTGGCCTGGCCTTGTAGCCTGGACCTGGACATCTCATACTTTCCAGTCCAAGTTGTCCCCTGGACCTGGTCATCTGATACTTTCATATTGTCAGCGTTTATCTTAAATTTTGTGACCGTATATTTTCACAAGGCCATGATATACTCTGGACCTGGTGATCTCCAGAGTATTTTCAAAAAGTCATGTTTTATCCTGGTCATCTGATACTTTCTTAATGTCAGGTTTTACACTCTAATACTTTCCCAAGTCCAAGTTGTAAATTGACCTGGTTATCTTTAACAAGGCCAATTTGTACCCAGGAAATCTTATACATTCACAGGGATGGGTAGTACTTTGGACCTGGTCATCCCCTACTTTCACTTGAACCTGGTCATCCCATACATTCACAAGGACAAACAGTACTCTGAACCTGGTCATCTCATACATTCACAAGGACGAGTTGTACTCTGATCCTGGTCATCCCATACATTCACAAGGACGAGTAGTACTTTGGACCTGGTCATCCCATACATTCACAAGGACGAGTAGTACTTAGGACCTGGTCATCCCATACATTCACAAGGACGAGCAGTACTCTGAACCTGGTCATCCCATACATTCACAAGGACGAGTAGTACTCTGAACCTGGTCATCCCATATATTCACAAGGACGAGTAGTACTCTGAACCTGATCATCCCATACATTCACAAGGACAGGTAGTACTCTGAACCTGGTCATCCCATACATTCACAAGGTCGAGTAGTACTCTGAACCTGATCATCCTCTACTTGCACACAGACGAGTAGTACTTTGGACCTGGTCATCCCATACATTCACAAGGACGAGTAGTACTCTGAACCTGGTCATCCCATACATTCACAAGGACGAGTAGTACTCTGAACCTGGTCATCCCCTACTTGCACACGGACGAGTAGTGCTCTGGACCTGGTCATCCCATACAATCACAAGGACGAGTAGTACTCTGGACCTGGTCGTCCCCTACTTTCACAAGGTAAGGTTAATTCTTGGCCTTTTCTTCTCATAGCTTCACAAGGTCATGCTTTACCCTTGACCTCGATTTCTCCTACTTTCACAAAGTCAAGTTTTACCATTGGCCTTGTCATCTCATATTTCCACAAGGTCAGGTTTTAACCTTGACCTGTCATCTCCTACTTTAACAATGTCAACTTGTACTGGACCTGGTCATCTCTTACTTTCAAAAGGTAATGATTTACCCTAGATATGAACAGGTGAATTGATTCTTTCACAATGTCATGTTGTTCCGTATACTTGGTCATCTCATACTTTAACAAGGAGATAAAAACAAAGGGACCTTTATTTTTTTAGCTCACCTGAGCACATAGTGCTCGGTGAGCTGTTTTTATAGTGGGACTGTCCTGCGCCGTCCGTGGTCCGTAATGCGTCAACAAATGGGCACACGGACGCGATAGAGACTTCACTTTTCATTCAATCTTGAACAAACGTGCACAGCTTGTGTGTGACCATAATATCTCGGTGAAGTTCGATAATGGGCCAGATCGAATTACGAACACTAAAGTTATTGTCCCTTTTTCATGAGAGAAACTGTAAAATGGGCTTTGTGCAGCATACAGACTTCATTTTTCATCTGATTTTGACCAAAATTGCACAGCTTGTGTATGAGCATAAGATGTCAAAATATTCCGAAAATGCCCTAGATTGGGGTACAAACACCAGAGTTATTGCCCCTTATTTGTGAGAAAAAAAGGCAAAAAATGAACAATGTGGAGGATAGAGACTTCATTTTGTGTCTCTTCTTGACCAAACTTGCACTGTTTGTGTATAGCCATAAGGTCTCAGTTGAAGTCGAATACGGACCAAATCGAACTAAAACAGATATTGCCCCTTGTTTGTGAAAAAATCCATAATTCGTCAACAAATGGCTTTCAGTCTCCATAGAAAATTAACTTTTAATTCAATGTTTTCCAAACTTGCACAGTTATGTTCTAACCTGGGTGCAATGATGGGCCAGATAGAACCAGGAACACTATAGTTATTTTCCCTTTTTATAAGAAAACTTGCAATAAACTTTATTTTTCATCTAATCTTGCACAAACTTGCACAGATTGTGTATAAAACCATAAGATCTCATAATAAACCAATTAATTGTCCAAAATGGGGTACAAACAACGGAGTCAAAACCAAAAATAAAAAACTCTACTTCCTACCATATGTAAATGGTTTTGGCAGTATCAAAAAACAAATTCAATGATGACCATGAAAAGGCTAGCTAATGTCCTAAATGAGCAGTTCCAGTCTGTCTTTACTCCAAAATCCCCATTATCACTACACTTACTCTCTAATATGATATTACAGGACCACTCGGACGTAAGAGCAGAGAATCCGGATCAGCCTACAAGTACCATCTCTTCATACAGTCCCCAAAACAAAACGTCAGATATAATTGTCTCAGCAAAGGGAATAGAAAAACTAATAACTACCTAGATCCCTACAAGGCTCCTGGCCCGACCAAATCAGACCCATTATTCTAAAAATATTAGCAAAGAAATTTCTGTCATCCTTAAGATGTTGTTTACCAAATCCCTGCAAACTGGCACAATCCCAGATGTCTGGAAACAAGCCTTTGTAACTGCCATCTACAAAAAGGGCTACAATACTGACCCAGCCAACTATCTCTCACATGTATACTGTGCGAGGCCCTTGAGCATATTGTATTTTCCAGCATTACAAAACATTTCACTGTAAATAATTTCTTCTACGAACTGCAACACGGCTTCAGAGAAAAAAGATCCTGTCAGACCAAACTTTTAATGCTTGTCGAAGATATTCTTAGAACTGTAAAAAACAAAAGCTAAGTTGACCTGATTCTATTGGTCTTCAGCAAAGCCTTCGAAATGGTAAATCACGAAAAACTTCTCTATAAATTGCATTTCTATGGCATCCGAGGCAGTACACTTTCCTGGATAAAAGCTTTCCTGAATAACATCACAAACCGTAGTCCCTAATAGACCCAAATCTCACTCCATTCCAGTGTCCTCTGATGAACCTCATGGCTCAGTTCTAGGTCCCCTACATTTTCTAATCTACATAAATGACCTCCCTGATTATGCAAAACACTCCAAAGTCCGACTTTTTGCGGACGACACAGCAATATACATGTTTCTTTCAGTAGCCTCTCATTCCAGCCTGCTCCAACATGATCTGGACCAACTGCAGAGGTGGGAAGCTAACTTGGATATGAGCTTTAACCCCCAGAAATGCCAGGTGTTCAAAATAACAAAACGCAAAACAGTACTAGAATCGTCCTACGCATTACACAATACTATCCGTAACTCTGTAAGCTCTGCTAAATATCTTGAAGCCATATCAAATGATTTATTCTGGAACAAACACATATCCACAACATAACCAATAAAGATTATGCTTTCTCAGGCGTTATTTCAAAGTTTGTTTGCCTATAAAACACTAGTCCGTCTACTGCTTACCCGTCTGGGCACCTCATATACAGCCATAAATCAAACTGAAGCTGTCAAAGATGGGCAAAATTGGACAACAGCAAGTTTTCTTCAGTAACTGACATGCTGGAATCCTTCGACTGGAGACGTCTAGACCTCCGACGTATTAACCAATGACTTCTTTTTTTACAGTATAGTTAACAAGCAGGTTGCCGTAACAGCAGAACACTACATACATCTCAATCAAAGGCCATTTAGAAATCAGCATCCTCTCACATACAGACAAATTCAGGCAAACACAAACTACTAAAAATACTCATTCTTACCTCGAACTATAATTCATTGGAACTCCATGCCAGCTGATATCTCTACCCTACCACCGACACAGTTCAGTGCTGCATTCAGCCGCATTTTATCATCTGTCTCGGCCCCTGGTTATTAGATCTGCCGATGCTCGAGGACGGGATCGACCCATCTCACTGAGGGTTGTGATCATTGGCCTCGGCTCTCACTTTTGTTCATGAGTTGCTTTAAAGACTGCCCTCTTAATCAACTTGATTCATCTAACTCTAGTATATAACTACATTTATAATTTATCTATTACATTGACCTATGTTGCTATTATACTGTTTTCATCTCTTAACATTTGTAGATACTCCGACCTTACTATAAAGCCTTCTAAACAATCATTATTTTATTTAAATGTAACAAACTGCTGGTTGACTGCGAGGTCCTCGAAAGGGGTTTGACTTAATGGAAGACAGTTATTGACCCTTGTTTGTAAAATAAACAACAACAAATGGACTATGTTCTGGAGAGATACTTAATTTTTCACTCGGATTGGCAACAAATAGTATTTAAGTAACCGGTTAGATCTAATTGGTTTTGGTATTTGAGCTGTTAACCGGTAAGTAAAATATCATTTATAAGACCTAAAACGCAATTAAAATGCAAATACATCCAGTACGATGGTATACGATTGACTAGTCCTAATCGACGACATACATAAAGCTGACAGGTGTCTTTATTGACACATGCGACTGTTTTCATTTTAAGAACAAAACACCGTATATGCAATTCAGCTGGTTGCTTGAACCTCATGTGATTGCAGAGATTGGGTCACCTCTGTGTAATGTAAGTGTGGTTGGGCATGGTAAACATATCGCCGATTGCTTTTTGTTGCTCTTGGTCCCAAAAGTTTCGACCATACATGCATCTGTATTGCTGTTGTCGATTTGTGAATACCAGAAGCAGGCCGCAAAGGCATCTGCACAGTGTTTGTAACACGGATATTGGGGGTGGGTTTAAAACGTAGCTATAAGCGCAGCCAATATAGACATATCGGGAAAACGCAGCTTTTAGTGCAGCCAATATTTCAAAGAAGGAAAATGACTCGAATGGGATTTTGTATTAGTTAATGGGGATTCATTCAGAAATATTTTATTTAAAATTGCTGAATGTTTTAAACATGATCTATATATTCAATGGATGATTTATTAAGCAAATTCATATACTAAATAATGTCCAGATTACTGTTTAAAACAAATTTATTTTGTTTAAATAAATTTGATAATAAATTACATAATAAAACAATTAATGAATTGTGTTTGATTGAAATATGCAGTCTTCATATGCATTGATGAACACGTTGTTTAAACTGCAATTTAACTATGATTTGTGTAAAAACGCAGTAATTAGCATGATGAATATGCACACGCGAACACTCATAATTAAACAAGACTGTGCCGAAGAAAAAATAAAGTAAGGGACATTGAATAAACGCAACTTAATATTTAATGCTTTATTTATTGACATCATTTACAAAAATATGTGTACATAAAAGCTATAAAGTCAATACTCATAATTAAACAAGACTGTGCCGAAGAAAAAATAAAGTAAGGGACATAGAATAAACGCAACTTAATATTTAATGCTTTATTTATTGACATCATTTACAAAAATATGTGTACATAAAAGCTATAAAGATAAAATTTATACAACTCAATAAAGCATTGTAAATACACATATTAATGTATGTATTCAAGTTGATGTTTCAGTGATTCTGCCTAGAACTGAAAGTGTGTACAGTACAGTAATTGTGTAATACCAGTTGCTTAAATTATATCCAAATATAACTGTTGACATAGATAGATAAATTTAGTTTGTTTAAAACACACACTACAACAATACATAACAAAAAACGATAACATAAAGAGAATTTAAGAGCAGATGTCCATAGCACAATTTACATACAGTGGCAATACATATCATTTAGTGAAACGTATTGAAGGGAATTAGAGTTAAGCACATTAATTTAAAAAATAAAAATTATTTAATATACAAAGAATCGCGTTTTGTATTTAGCACCCTTGGTATATTTTTTGCCTAATCCACATGGTAAAAAAACAACATAAAATGACATTAATCGTCTATATATTGCAAATTAATTAAAGTCTATTATAACAGCCTGCAATAGCTTGTTCTCACACCTTTTTTATAATTATATTATCAGCGCTAATAATGTTACACGTTTTTTAATAATTCGCACATATATTGTTATGTAAAGCGGATAGCGACCCAATTCACCAAATTTACTATTTAAGCATCATAAGCATAGACCTTCGCCGGAGTCATTTATCACGAAGTTGGTGTCGTCTGTGTTGGCGATATTATAGATGTTGTCAGCGATGATGAAGTTGGTGTCGTCGGAGTCGGCGATGATAGTTGGTGTCGTCAGCGATGATGAAGTTTTAGTCGGCGATGATATAGTTGATGTTGTCAGTGATGATGAAGTTTGTGTCGTCAGCGATGATGAAGTTGTGTAGTCTGAGACGGCGATGATATAGTTGGTGTCGTCAGCGATGATGAAGTTGGTGTCGTCAAAATCGGCGATGTTAAAAAAACGTGTCGTCGGAGTCGGCGATGTTATAGATGACGTCGTCGGCGATGATGATGTTGGTTTTTTTGCAGTTGGTGATGACGAATTTGGTGTCGTCGGAGTCGGTGATGATTACGTTGGTGTCGTCGGGGTCGACGATGATAAAGTTCATTAATTTAAACGATAAGGTGATATACAAATAAATAAATAAATAAATAAATAAATATATATATATATATATATATATATACGATCATTGTAGAGCACAGTCAGTATTTCATGCATTTGCAGTTAGTATTTTCATGTTTTATAATATATTTATCCGAAATTAATGTTTAAGACAAAGCTTTTGCATTATACTGAAGACCAGAAGACCAGAACAAAAGATATAGTTTATTTTATCTCAGAAACAGTGCGTAAACATTAAGGCTAGTCAATTCTGGAAATGAAAAAAAAAAACACGCTTCAATTAGAAACAGTGTAACACTGATTTACGTTTTCGTTGAAATACCGGTCGCGACCGAAGAGTGTGACGAAAATAAAAAAAAACAAAAAAAACAACAACATAGATTTCAGATGAACTAGTTTCAACCATCACCAATGATAAGATACATATTCATAACAGTTGTAAATAAAAAGAACTACAGGCCTTGCGGACCGGTTGAAACACCAGCTGAAAGTATACAAACAACTAATATGCAGTTATATCAGATCACATCTACACGTTATATTGAACACGTTATTTGATAATTAATTTAACTATATCGAGACTATTAATATGAATAACAGCTATACACTGTAATAATTTCAAAATAACAACAATATACTGATAGAAAATACGAAATAATAGATCTATTTAAAGTAATGTTCAATCTATGTAACTGGCACAAATTAGTTTAATTAATAATGAATAATTAATAAATAATTAATAAAAATAAATGTTATTTAAAAATATCTTACTCTCCAAATTATATTACAATTACGAAATGAAAGTAATTATTAATATAAATAATTATATAAACATAGTAAAAATATTATGATGATGTATATTAACTTTAAGTCAAAATATTGCAACACTATAACTTAGACATAGTAACACATAGTGCAGGCGTGTGTGTGTAGTACATTTTTATCGAGTGCACCGGGATTCTCACCCATATGGCCATCGCCCCCAGAAGACTTGTTAGTTGGGTTACGGGGGATAGTGCAAGATACAGGAGACGCCCCGTTCCAGAGGCGACCCTGGGTCTTTTAGTGCCCGGTGTGAAGCACCTAGTACACTGCACATCGGGTTAACGTCTCATGCGAAAGACGAGTTAGTACGTCAGTACGAGTTAGTACGTAGCGGGGGCTCGAACCTGCGACCCCTGGGTTGTAAAGCCAGTGCGTTACCACTAGATCACAGATCCGCCAATAGTGCAGGCTGCGCTAAAAGCTGGTTTAATACCTATCGGGCGCGACCCGATATTGGGGCCCTTTCACCCGAAGCGGTATTGTCAATTTTGGGCCATCGTGCGCTGGTTCGTCACGGGAATTGGGCCGTCCTGACCCGACAGTCCAAGTCGTTTGGTTCCAACATTCATGCGAGCAAATAATAATTTCGGGAACCAGAATGCAAAAGTCGGATTCCGCGGAATGTTTTGACAGAAGATAAATACAGACAAGGCAGAATACGTCAGTTTTTATGAAGTTATCAGTATTTGTATGGTATTAATATTACACAATTATATGTTTGTTGAAAAAAAATATAACAAACTAAGAACATTTTTCTATTTAAGCTTTAGAAAGACCAAAGACTTGCAACGCTGGGACCAGGCTGGGTCATTACTCCATTAAATATTCGTGTTGTTAAATGTTCCTTAAGCATTGTCTTTAAATGTAAATTAGGTACTAACGTTGGGACTGTTGGTAATTTTGGACCCGGGTACCCAGTCACCAATTAACCGTGGTTACATGGCAATACACATCTACTCCACAGAATAAACATAAATAAGTTGAAAAATATGGAAGTGTTTTCCCATTTTTATCATGCTTATGCTCAGTTCTTTAGATACCGTTCCTCGTAATAACACTATGAAATCATACTTAAAATAGGTTTGACCATACTCGTTTTTTAAACATATTAAATACAAACAAAATATCTAGAATTAATTTCAAAATACAGAATCTGTAAAATATAGCTACATAAAAAGATAACAGCACTCAGATACGGGTCAACCATAACGATCTCCCATAACAAACAAGCATCTTTCGATACTGTTTCTTGCCTTTGATTGGGTTATGACGTTATCTAAGGCTGGTGCACGTGCTGTTGTTCTTTACAAACTTATATAGCTATCTATTTTAATCTTAATTTTAGTGAAATACTTATCAGTTTAATTTCGAAAAACCGACTGAATAACGATGGAAAAGGGGTTCTAGCATTACTGTTAAACACAAGATCAGAATATGAAAGTAGCGCATTAAAAGAGTGATTATTTTGCTGATTTAGCATGATTGTGTGGCCTTATTACTGAAAGACGATGGCTGGGTAAAAAGCATATATTTCTGGATTGTCGGGT
The DNA here is from genome assembly GCA_027627225.1 of Congeria kusceri. NCBI lineage: Eukaryota > Metazoa > Mollusca > Bivalvia > Myida > Dreissenidae > Congeria > Congeria kusceri. The sequence goes on from CM051024.1 coordinate 59,904,524, forward strand.
TACCAAATACCCTGTTATTCTAGAGCATCTTGTAAAAAAATGGTATCTATGATAGAACGTTATCTGAAGAATAAGGGATGATTATGTGACATCATTGAAACAGATGATGAACAGGATGCTGATACTGAGTATTCATCTGTATTATTGCGGTACTTGACCTTTTAGTAAGTATTTTAAGCAAAAACAACGACCCACACATTTAATATGATTTTATTGCATTAACATGCTAACTGAACCTTTTCCAGAAAATATCAACAAAAATTTTGTTTAAAAGTAAATGATTCGTTCTTAAACTACTGTGTTTTTCAATACACCAAGCTGCCATCTGGAACAATTACGTAATCGGTAATTTCGCTGTAAAACTTGTTTTGCAATAAGTTTGCTGTTAGTGTATAAACAAACAAGTTAGCAAACTGAAAACTCAGTTGGATTGTAAACTTTTATAAATTACAAAACAAAAACTTGAGTCTTCATTGATACTAACTTAAGGATACGGAAGTGTAGACATTGGCCCCCTAATGTCTACCGATGGCAGCAAGCTGATTAGGAAGTTATTTATATCAGTGATTTAAAATCATGTCACTTGTTTGTTTCCAAAGGAACTCATGAATAATGTATTTTAAAGAAAACCAAAAATATGTTAGATGTTGACAATTAAAGGGACTATGTCATCGAAAAGGGCCTCAAGGGGGCAATTTCTTACAAACAAATGATTTTCAGATATTAATATTGATATATAATAATTATTAAAACATGGTATATATAATGAAAAAAGAGTGCATGCATTCTGAGATAAAAAATCAATTTATAATATGGGTCTTGTTTGTTTGGCCCTTTCCATATTTACATTTTGACGTTATAGTTGTGAGTATTTTCTATAACCATAGTTTACACTCTACTTCTAACCAAGCATGATAAAGCGCTGCCTACAGTCATTTGTTCGTATGACTCCTAAGTCGTGAGTTGGATCCCTGCTTGGGGTTCAGGGTTTCCCGCAGGCCTCTATCGCTTGTCGGTCCCGACATGCCTTCAAAGCAGTTAGTCATTTGCCGACATGCTTAGATAACGCCGACATGCTTTAATTTTCAAAGCGACAGCCCTTTATCTATGACACGATCTTTAACCACAGGGCCATACATGAACGCCGTATTGATCGATAACGTCTAACTTCCAACAGTGTTATTGACAAGTGACTTAACTGTGTAGTTCCGCCCACAATGATCTCATTAGCCAATCAAATACGGCGATTTTTAGGGCGGAGTTTATACCTTACTAACAACTAAACAAGTGTTTGACAACAAATACTAGCGTTGCCGGGAAAAGTGAACAGGCACTTTAAAACATTTGATTATTATATTAAACATTTAGTTTTATCTCGGTAATTTTCTTATCCATTTAACAAATTGACAATCAAAAATATGCAAATGAAAAATAATGTAATATGGAGCCTCATTTTAAAATACAATTTAACGTCGCTGAACGTAATTTTGTTCACATAAACAATGCAATTAAGCACGTGACCAGTACACGCACGTTTTTTATGAGACATCAGTGACCTTGTCCATGGCAACATAATTTTTTTACATGGTGATACAGGACCGTATTTTATATTGATCAGGAACCGCACATTCCAGTATTTAACAACAACGGTGATCTATTCGGCTTTTAATGTCCGCATTTAGTATAACTGATATTAACGATTGATTTCTTTCTCATCCGAAAACAGTTAATGAAATAAATAAAAAAGTTTTTAAAAAAAACTAGCGGTCATGACAGAATTTCAAGGCGGAAAAAACATATATGCTTTTCAATGAATCTGAATACCATGTGTGATTGAAAATTAATTTCATAAACACTGCAGCCTAGTATTGTGATGTAAACTGCCTCCAAAGGAGTTAGGTCAACACATTTTTTATTCAAATAAGAAAACCGCGGTTATTGCGATTTTAGTAGGAGAAATATTTGTAATAGTTTCAGTTGTAGAAAAAAGAATTTACAAATTAAAGATAATGGAAAGAGAGTTGCTGGTCGAGCAAAAGGCTAGGCAGTTTAAGTGATAAAGGGTGGTAGTTAAAGCGATACTGTAGATTTGATCGCCGCCGGCACTTCAAACGTCGCAGCCGATTGAGGTTCGAGCCAATTTTTGTCGCGGGTGGGGTGTCGGGATGCCGACATGCCTTCAAGAAATCCTTCGGGAAACCCTGCGGGTTTTAATTTTCCAGACTTTTTTTGCTAATTTGTTTTTATCAAATATCTTATTGTGTATTATATTATGTTTTATTTATTTCATGCACATGTCTTTAAAAAGCGCATTTCTATCATATAATATCTTTTATAGTGTAATAGGAATCCAAATTTTCCATGACATAGTCCCTTTAAACAAGAAAATCAGAAGATAAACAATTACTGCAGAAACAGATACAGCCAGAATTTATATGCCGAATATACAGAATTTTGCATGATTGAGCCATTTAAAGATTAAGCATTTGAATTTGCTTAAATGGTGGAAAACTAATTAAATTAGATAAACAACACTTTTATAACTTGCGTACAATTATCTGTCTGTACATATGAGCATGCTAATACATAAACATTCACCACTAGAGAGCAAAATGTTGAATAAAATGGCTAACTTTAACTTTTGAACAAACAGCCAATTTATTTGTGAACCTAATATAATTAATTTTATTTTTAAACGGCTTGTGCTAAAGAAGTATAAAAAAATAACTACTGTTTCCATTCGCCAGAAAAACCTTTGAGAGGAAATTACCAATTATAATAAGTGACAAGATCCCACAATAGCTGCCCAGGCTTTATATTTTGAAGTTATTGGCTAACATTATATTGTTTGGGGCATTTAATGTGACAAATATGGTTGATTGAAAAGTTTTTGAGTGTATATGTGTTTTTTAGCAATTTCTTAACAAAAATATCAGGTGAAAATGTACTGGGAACCCACCAAAGCTTACCAGCCCAGCTGGGGGTACCCGTCCAGTCTCTTTCAGATGTCAACAGGATTTAAATTGTATTAATACATATTTTATGCAGAAGGTAACTTATGATTGTATATATGTGCATTTTTTAAAAACTTTATATTATTTTTACTTGCGTACAATGTACTTTGTTGTTTTAGAATTTTCATGTGGAAGTTCGATAATGGTACTTAAATACCAATTTTTTGCCATACTGACAATATATGTACAGTTTGTTTTGTTCAACTCATTACCCATATTTTTTGTGATAATTCGTGCAACAGTGAATTATAGATATTTCGATTTAAATTTCATTCTTAATTATTTATAGCTAATTTCTTTTGAAATATATACATACAACATGTATTTGCTTATTCATTTATTGATACACTTATCTATTTTGTTTTGAATGTTTGTGTTATACCCATGTACCATCATTTGTCCACATGGGCTTTGGCCTTCTGGATTTGTTGTAAATAAAATCTCGAAATCTTGAATCTTTTATTTTTAGCTCAACTGAGCATGAAGTGCTCGGTGAGCTATTGGTATAGGGGACCTCTCCTGCGTTATCCGTTTTCCATTGTCCGTGTGCCGCCAACAATTGGGTCCGTTTTCACGCTGGATACCACTTTTTATCCAATGTTAACCAAACTTGCACAGTTTGCGTACGACCATAAAATCTCAGAAGAGATTGTTATTGGCTAAAATCACATAAGTAACACTAGAGTTATTGCCCCTTTTTTATGCAAAAAAAGTGCAAAAATGACTTTTTCTAACATACAGACTTTATTTTCCATTCAATCTTAACCAAACTTTCATGTTTGTGTATGACCATCAGATCTCAGCAGACACCAAAAATGGGCCGGATCGTGTTTCAAACACCAGAGTTATTGCCCTTTGTTTATTGAAAAAATATACAAAAATGGACATTTTTCATGATAGAGACTTCATTTTTCATCCAATCTTCACCAATCTTGCACAATTTGTCTATTACCATGAGAATACAGTTGAAGTCGAATATAAGCAAGATGAGACCAGAAACACCGGAGTTATTGCCCTTTGTTTGTGAAAAAAATATGCAACAATGGACATTATTCAGGATAGAGACTTCATTTTTCATCCAGTCTTCACCAATCTTGCACAGTTTGTCTATGACCATTAGATTAAAAGTGAAGTTGAATATAAGCATGATCAGGCCAGAAACCCCGGAGTTATTGCCCCTTGTTTTTGGAAAAAAAACATCAAGTTATCAATGATTGGCTTGCACACACGATTTTTTGTTCAATGTTGACCAAACTTACACAGTTCATGTATGACCATAAAAACTGATTGATAAAATTTGATTTGCAACAGTTGCAAACCTTGCATGCAGTTATTTGTGCATGCAACATTGATGGCTTTAGAGCCTGCATTAACATCATTTATCATCATTGAACAGAAAATTATCAAAGAAAAAGCGAAACTTGACCTCATAGCACAGCCATGGCAATTATCACATTGCAACTAGTTCTCCAAAACTGACTGCAAAAAAGTCATCAAAATATACTGTTTCAGCACTTTCCAGAATTGTCACTGGGTCAGGTCAGAATATGGAGAAAAATGATTTGAGAACCATTAGCAAAAACACCGCACATCCACTAACCAACTCGTACTTTAGCTAGCCCTTTGCACTAACCAATGTTTTACATCAAATTGATCCTATCCCCCTTTGCGTATTGTTCATATACCTTAATTTTAAACCTGTCAAAACAGTATTGTCTTCATCTGTACCAGTTCTCAGGTGAGCGCTTTGGGCCATCATGGCCCTTTTGTTTAAAACTTTAAATTACTGTTTATGAAAGAAAGTTAAACGTAATATAACAAAACACCAATAACAAAAACAAATGACAAACAAGAATATTGGTAGAACCGATGGATGCTCCCTGAATCCATCAGTGTTGCCGCCTTGACCTCTAATTGTGGGCTTGATCTTCAACCTATCGACCCAATTCATAACCTTACATGATGTCTTGTTATGGCAAAAATTTGAGTAAAGTGATATGAAAATCCATCCATTCATCCGGACTAGCAAAAGGCCAATTTGGACTTTTGACCTTTAAGTATGAGCTTGACCTTTGATCTACAGTCCTGGTTCATATGCATGGCATGCCATCTCAAGTAGGCAAACATTTGTGCTAATTAATTTGAAAATCCCTCTGTTCATGGCCAAGTTGTAGTCCAGTATAGCAAAAGCCAATTCTACCTTTGACCTCTCAAGTGAGGCCTTGACCTTTGACATTTGGACCTGGTTCATGTTCGCTTCATGCTGTCTCACTGAGGTTAACATTTGTGTCAAGTACAGTAGAACGTGTCTAAACCGAACAGCGTCGGGACCGGGCCGATCGTTCGGTTTTCAGAGGTGTTTGGTTTACCCAGGTTTTTTAAATGTCATTTTCATTTAAAAGTGTACATTCTATTATATATGTTTATTCGAGTATATAATAAGACAACACAACATGTTAATGTTCACACTTTTATAATTGTTTATTATTTTTGTTATTTTCAAGTAAACATGTGTATTTGTACATAAAACGACACTCAAATTATCAATTAAACAAGTTCATGAATGTATTTAACGTACAACTTATTTACATCTGTTTAAAGAAATCACCAATTGTTGACCGCTTTTAGTTTATACATATTTATGTTAGCTCGATTATATCACAATCACAAGCTTTAGGCTTAAAGAGGTCAGTGCCAGAATTTACTCTATGTATAAATTTAATATAATATAATGTAAATGTAAAATAAATAAATTTCACATTATTGTGAAACATTAAAAATTTTACAGTGTACGTAAATTTCAACATAAAACACGACCGAATAATCTGTTTTTCACAAGTTGACTATTGTCGTATGCACAAACTTGCTGATCGCTAATTACACCACTGCCCCATTTTATTACCACTGCAAGTATGCCCTTTGTACTTGTGTCACCAATTAACGGGACACACTTCCGCGGTATCGCAAAGTGACACCTAACAGGATACACTGTTCGGTTTATTCAGATTTGTGAAAAAAATCTTTCGGTATTCGGTTTGGACAGGGTTCGGTTTATTAAGGTCTTTTGATATATAAAATAAGAAGGAAAAAAAACGGGACCGACACAGCACTTCGGTTTTGACAGGGATTCGGTTTTCACAGGGTTTGGTTTGGACAGGTTTCACTGTAGTTTTAAAATCCATGGCAAGTTAAAGTATGGACAAGCAAATTTCCGATTTGACCTCTAGGTGTGACCATGACCTTTTACCTAGTACCTAGAGACCTGATTCATGAGCGCTGCATACCATCTCATTGCAGCAAACATTGGTGTTATTTTAAAATTCCTCCATCTTTGGCTAATTGACAGTCTGGACAAGCAAAAAAGCCAATTTTTATTCAAAGTGCAATTACTCGCTGAAAAATCATCAGACTGAATCTACCAGACTAAATCTTGCACAGAAACAAAAATATCTTATTAAAATATCAGTTTTAAATATATAAAGGACAATAACTCCCTAAAAAATCATCAGACTGAATCAACCTGGCAGTATGCGGATGTCCTCTAGGTAGGGATGCTGCATATAAAGTTTCATTGAATTCGGGTTGAAACAAAAATATTCTATTAAATTGTTTTATGTTATATCAAAAGGGCAATATCTTGCAAAAAAATATGACTGAAATGACCTGACAAAATGCCCATATCCACTTGGTAGGGATGCTGTATATAAAATTTCATTGGACTTGAGTTATCAGTTCCTGAGATCTCACATGGAAACAAAAATTTCCTATGAAAATGTCAGTAGGGCAATAACACACTGGAAAGTCATCAGACCAGAATGACCTGACATGTCCAAGTGGTAGGGATGCTGTTTTTCCTGAGATCTCTTGCCGAAACAAAGTACCGGACGGACAGAAGGGCGGATGGACATGTCGTATGAGGGGTAAAATATGTATAATATGGGCCAAATTTGACCAGAAACACCCCTTTTTGGCCCTTGTTTGTGAAACTGTCTGTAACGATTGTCAACAATGGGATTTTGGTCACAGAAGTGACTTCAAGTTTCATTCAATCTTGACCAGACTTGCTCAGTTTGTGTATAACCATAGAATTTCGGATATCGAGTTACTGCACTTCTTTTCATGAGAACAATTGCAAAAATGGACTTTGTGCAACTTAGAAGCTTCATTGTTAGTTCGACTATTCGAAGAGGAAGAATAGGTGAGCTTTTCTACTCGCCCTGGGGTCGGCGTCCGCGTCTGAACTTGATTTAAGATTATATTCAAAAGACTTGTATTCTTGTAACTTCTAAATTTCATGAGTTATTTACTTGCAACTTGGGATATTTCTTTGTCATCAACTCCAGCATCAGGTGCTTTATTCCCCGTAAATCTGTTTTTTACTTTGACAGAGTTATGACCCTTTTTTTTAGCTCACCTGAGCACAAAGTGCTCATGGTGAGCTTTTGTGATCGCCCGTTGTCCATCATGCGTGTGTGTGTGCGTGCTTGTGTGCGTGCGTCGTCAACTTTTCATTCAAACAGCATCTCCTAAACCGCTTGGCAGATTTCACCAAACTTCACAGGAATGATCCTTGGGTGAACCTCTTTCAAAGTTGTTCAAATCTTTCCGGTCCGCTGCATATGTAGGTCACCAGAGCTAAAAATAGATTTTAAAAGTGTAAACTTAAAAAATCTTCTTCTCTGAAACCGCAGGGCCCAGAGGTTTCATATTTGGTATGTAACATCCTATAGTGGTCCTGTACAAAGATTGTTCAAATTATTTCCCTGGGGTCAAAACGGGCCACGCCCTGGGGGTCACATGGTTTATATAGAATTATATAGCAAAATGACTTTAAAAATCTTCTCTGAAACCACAAGGCCCAGAGGCTTCATATTTGGTATGTAACATCCTATAGTGGTCCTCTACAAAGAGTGTTCAAATGATGCCCATGGGGTCAGAACTGGCCACGCCCTGGGGGTCACATGGTTTATATAGAATATATAGCAAAATGACTTTAAAAATCTTCTCTGAAACCATAAAGCCCAGAGGTTTCATATTTGGTATGTAACATCCTATAGTGGTCCTCTACAAAGATTGTTCAAATTATGCCCATGGGGTCAAAACTGGCCACACCCTGTGGGTCACATGGTTTATATAGAGCATATAGCAAAATGAATTTAAAAATCTTCTCCTCTGAAATCGCAAGGCCCCGAGGTTTCATATCTGGTATGTAACATCCTTTAGTGGTCCTTTACAAAGTTTGTTCAAATTATACCCTTGGGGTCAAAACTGGCCACGCCCCGGGGGTCACATGGTTTATATAGAAATGACTTTAAAAATCTTCTCCTCTGAAACCACAAGGCCAAGAGGTTTCATATTTGGTATGTAACATCCTATAGTGGTCCTGTACAAAGATTTGTCAAATTGTGCCTCTGGGGTCAAAACTGGCCACGCCCCGTGGGTCACATGGTTCATATAAACTTAAATAGCAAAATGACTTTAAAAATCTTCTCCTCTGAAACCACAAGGCCAAGAGGTTTCATATTTGTTATGTAACATCCTATAGTGGTTCTCTACAAATATTGTTCAAATGATGCCCCTGGGGTTAAAACTGGCCACGCCCCAGGGGTCACATGATTTATATAGAGTTAGATAGCAAAATGACTTTAAAAATCTTCTCCTCAGAAACCACAAGGCCCAGAGGTTTCTTATTTGGTATGTAACATCATATAGTTGTCCTCTACAAAGATTGTTCAAATTATGCCCGTGGGGTTAAATGTGGTCACGCCTCGGGGGTCACATGGTTTATATCAACTTTAATAGCAAAATGTCTTTAAAAATCATCTCCTCTGAAACCGCAAGGCCCAGAGGTTTCGTATTTGGTATGTAACATCCTTAAGTGGTCCTCTACAAAGATTGTTCAAATTATGCCCCATGGTTCAACATTGACCACACTTTAAGGGTCACATGGTTTATATAGACTTAAATAGCGAAATGACTTAAAAATTTCTTCTCCTCCGAAACCGCAAGGCTTAGAGGTTTCATATTTGGTATGTAACATCCGTATAGTGGTCCTCTACAAATATTGTTCAAATTATTCCTCTGGGGTCAAATCTGGTCACGCCCCGGGGCTCACATGTTTTATATATACTCAAATAGCAAAATGACTTTAAAAATCTTTTCCTCTGAAACGGCAAGGCCCACAGCTTTCCTATATTTGGTACGTAACATTGCATAGTGGTCCTCTCCAAAGATTGTTCAAATTATGCCCCTGTGGTCAAATCTGGTGGCACCCCGAGGGGTCACATGCTTTATATAGACTTAAATAGCAAAGTTACTTTAAAAATGTTTACCTGAAACCAAAAGGCCCAGTAGTTTGTTTAAGATTGTTCATATTATGCCCCTGGGATAAAAATTAGCGACGCCTCGAGGATGTAAATTCCAAGTGGGTCACAAAGTCTCAGGTGAGCGTCCTAGGGCCATCAGGGCCCTCTTGTCATAGAGTTTCTTTTTAAAGTTTATATTAAGAAGTCTTGTAACTTCCAAACTACAACATACGTTTATTCACTTGAAACTTGGAATATACTTTTGTCAGCAACTCCAGCATCAGGTGCAACATTCCACATAACTCTGTTTTGGATTTATGCCCCTTTTTCACATGGATTTCCAGTTTAAATTAGTTTTAATAATACTTTTATTCAAACGTATTATAATTTCTAAACTACATAAGGTATTTACTTGATTCTTGGCAGGGGCGTAGCGTGGCGAAATTAGTTTTTACTCGAAATATAAAAGTAATACAAACTAAGCTGGGGGGGGGCAGGGGGCCACTAGGTATCCGGTGGGTCTAGGGCAAAGCCCGAGCTAGGTGTCCAGGGGGCCGAAGGGGCCTTCGGCCCCCGGAAGCTCCTGAAAGTTAACATTTTATAACCCACTGAATTGCTATTTAGACTCGTATATTTTCTGTCAAGTTTGTACTGTCACATTCATATTCAGACGGTTTTTATCAATGGGTTGCTGTTAAAATATGTGTATCCAATTTAACGCAGTATTCAGTATGCAGGCTCTAACATTTGGCAGTATTCTACCCACAGATATGCTGTCAAATTATAACAAAACTAAACTTCACTAGCTTTATTAGCGTAATTAATTAGGCAGCAAATAATTAAAGATCACCATTTTAAAATTGATTTTTATTTTGGAACTATCCATTCGGAAATACAAGTATGCATATTTAAGGAATGTACATGATGTTTTGGTTTTCTCCTCTTTTTGAGAAGTATACTTAGACCAGTCTGTTATTGGATGGATATCATAAATCATTGAGCTCGTCTGCTGTATTGTTAAAATTTAATACTATGAATTAATATTGGGGTATTTAATTACATGTGTAATAGCATTATAACTGAGTTATAAATGTTACAATACATTTAACCGTTTTAGTTAAACCTAAAGTCTTAGACATAATCAGATGTATATGGAAGACATTGATTTCAAATAAACAATATTCTGAGGGGTTAATTAGGTCCATGGTTTCATTATACATTTTGGGGAAGGCTTAAGCATGTGTCAGACCCCTCTTGTGATGATTTTCATCTTGAAGTTGTCATCCTTGATTTGTGTACACGACAAGGGAAATAATACATTACGCATAGATAAGATAAAACTGTTCGCAAAAAATAAGAGGTCTGGATTTACAAGAGTATCATTTACCCCTAACCCCGCTTTCGTACTGATGTTTATTCCATTTTTCAAACGTAATACCATTTTATTTTCAATGTTTACTACGGCGCTACGTGTCTGCTTGGAATACATCTTTGCAATCAACTCCTGCAATTTTACCCATAACCCTGTTTGTATTTTGACAAACCTTTTCTCGTAGGTTTTCGGTTTATTATTATTATTAGTTTATATGGTGTGGGGTTTTTTGCACTACAAAAGTTTTATACGAGAAGAAAAGTTCCTTCGCTACGTTTTTATGTCCCAGTTGACTCTTCTGCATTTAGTCAAGTACATGGTCGATACTTGATCACTTTCCATGCTTGTCACATGACGTTGTCAATGTCAGCAGAATGTTCCCGCTCTTTTCTGGCAAAACACAGGTTTTACATTTTACATATGCATACATATATAGACTTAAGACAAAATGTGTCTTTCTGACTTTTGAAGAGTTAATATTGAATCGGCATTTGGGTTTACGTTATCTTTGCATATTCAGTTAGAATATTCACTGTGGATTTGGAAACAGATATGTCCATAATTAAAATGAATACTACATGTATTTTAAACAGTGCTTTGTTTATGTTTTAATCTAAATGAAGATATTATTGACAACTAAAACGGTGAGTAAATCACGTGTGCTTTATAGTGTCAGTTTAATATGTTATTTAAGTTGATATGCAGTTGCAAAGATGCGTATAAGGATGTGTAGATACATGTATACAACACTGATTGGTGGATCGCTCACGTCATTGCAAATGATAAATAACGATGCATTATAATAGGTTAATGTAGATTTTCTGGGAGTTCAAACTCCTTCTATGGGGCCGGTGCTAAAGAGTAATTGATGACAGCTTAGGCATGCATGAAACATGTCAGATTTTTGGCGAGCGTTAATCTGTGGCCCTGATAGTGGTCAGAATTACATAACATGGAGGTCATGGGGTTTAATTATCAGCGTATGATCAAAGTAAGGGACGCCCTCTTTATGACTGGGGTGATAATTGTATTAGACAGATTTTAGGATGCATACATATTACGCCCATACACCCGTTCATGCTAGCCCTGGTAGCTTTATGTCCATAAATTTGCTGCAGTTTTCTCATCATACGTTTGGAGTTGTTACATACCACACTTAATATTTCCGTCATGATATTCCGTTTTGTATCAATATGTAAATGTGTCCATTGTGGACATGAATAAAGCTCTATCATGGAGTCATTGTGACAAAACCTGAATTGATTTGATAAATAATTATTAACTTAAATAAAAGATGTACATCAGTCCCAGATTAAAGTGCTTGAAAAATACAGAGCATCTTTGCTTTAGCATGATTTTTCTAATACATGGTGTTGGCATTTTTGTCATTTGGGCCCAAGTGGCATGTCAACAATGCTTTATTGAAATATGTATATTAAAGAAACTATTGATCCTTGCCTGAATAGCCTTGCCTAGTGCTCTCAGCAGCTGTCATGTGCACAGGGTTGAACAAGGTTGATAATAACACATAACTAGCCATGCTTTTAAGTAAATGTTGGATATTGTTTCTAGTAAGTATGCTTTTTTTCCTAATTATGTTGCTTTAACCTGTGGTTTATTTGAAGAAAAAAGCAAAAAACAGAAACTGTATTTGTAAAGAAACAACAACAAACTCAGTACATAATAATTATGAACATGAACACTTTTTTTGTGTCGCCTGACTAGGCGATATATAGGGGTTACATATGTCGGCGGCATCGGTGGCGGCAGCGTCCCCTTTTGCTTGTCCAGAGCACAACTCTTCGACTATTAAAGCTATTAACATGAAACTTCATAGGTTGAAAGAACTCATTGTGGGGAAATGCAGTGCACAAGAACCGTTACTCTGCACCTCATACTTTTGGAGTTATTGCCCTTTGTTTATTTTCATACTTAATTTTTGTCCAGAGCATAACTCTAAGACTATGAAAGCTATCAACTTGAAACTTCATAGGTAGATAGATCTCATTGAGGAGAAGTGCATTGCACAAGAACCGTTACTCTGCATCACATACTTTTGGAGTTATTGCCTTTTGTTTATTTTCATACTTAATTTTTGTCCGGAACATAAGTCTAAGACTATGAAAGCTATCAACTTGAAACTTCATAGGTAGATAGATCTCATTGAGAAGAAGTGCAGTGCACAAGAACCGTTACTCTGCACCTAATACTTTCAGAGTTATTGCCCTTTGTAAATTTTCATACTTTTTCGCCTGACTAGGCGCCATATAGGGGTTACTTATGTCGGCGGGGTGTGGGCGACTTCCCCTTTCGCTTGTCCGGAGCATAACTCTTAGACTATTAAAGCTATCAATATGAAACTTCATAGGTAGATAGATCTCATTGAGGGAAAGTGCAGTGCACAAAAACCGTTACTCTGCACCTCATACTTTTGTAGTTATTGCCCTTGGTTTATTTTCATACTTAATTTTTGTCCAGAGCATAATTCTAAGACTATGAAAGCTATCAACTTGAAACTTCATAGGTAGATAGATCTCACTGAGGAGAAGTGCAGTGCACAAGAACCGTTACTCTGCATCACATACTTTTGGAGTTATTTCCCTTTGTTTATTTTCATACTTAATTTTTGTCCGGAGCATAACTCTAAGACTATGAAAGCTATCAACTTGAAACTTCATAGGTAGATAGATCTCATTGTAAATTTTCATATTTATTTTTGTGTCGCATTTTTGGTTTTAATAAGTCTTTTCTTTGCAATTAGCCAGAGTGCAGTGCTTTTGAAGATTTCAATAAATCTGTTTAAAAAAATGTGAGCATTAACCTTTAGTACTTCTTCATTTGGATTTGTTTTGAAAGTCTGTCTGAGTTTTATTCCAGGTACAATAGAAGCTTCAAGCATGAGACTTGAATATTCAGAGCTATCTGATCATTGACTTAAGAAAATGTAGGTATCACAAAGTTTAATTGTTTCGTTTTGTGCACTAGCTGTATAACCCTGCCAGCAACTCTGAAGCCAGCCATGTCGATCTCAGACATGATGTGGCTCAACCGTGTCTCTCTCAGAAAATGTTGAAATAAGGCTTGTGTAGACAATAACTTAAGGTGTGCAAGGTGTACTTTGCGATATAATCGCTCATATTTCACGTATGCTATCCTGCGTCAGGCGACACATCCGACTTGCGGAGTTCTAGTTTAAAGACTTTTCCAAAAAGAATATAATTGTGTTAAAGCAGCAGTCCATAAATATTTTAATAAAAATAAAACTTTGCAGAAATAGTTTCTAATGGACATTTTACCAGTCAAAATACAAAAAACTGCATTGAAATTGGTAAAATAATAAAGTTTTGGTAACTTTTTATTGTATAGTTATCTGTATGTGATGCCTCTGGAGTAAATCAGCATGTACATTAGTGTATATTCCGTTCGTACCAAACGTTTTCAAACATAGACATTATACAATGCCTTTCAGTCGAATAAACGTCATTCTCGTTCATCAGAACTAATGCCAATTTAAGATGATTTGAATCATATTCTATGGACTGCAGCTTTAATTTCCCCTTTAGCTTCTTTTTTTTTTTATTGTATGTAGATAACAATATACTAATTTCATCTCTAATGTCCATTCAAAATAAATTGTTTTGATAGTAATAGTTCATGAAGCATATATGTGGCAGCCCATGAGATTTTTATACCAATTGCGGCCTGCCTCGTTTCGAGAAAACTGACATCAAAGTTGCAGCACATGATTCTTAGCTCACCTGAGCACGAAGTGCTCGGTTAGCAATTGGTATAGAGGACCTCTCCGGCGGCGTCCGGCGTCTGTATGCCGTCAACAATTTGGACCGTTATCGCGATAAAGACTACATTTTTTATTCAATCTTTACCTAACTTGCACAGTTTGGGTATGACCATAAAATCTCGCACGGGATTGTTATTGGGTCAGATCACACCAGTAACACCAGAGTTATTGCCCCGTTTTCATGCAAAATAAGTGCAAAAATGCCCTTTTCCAACATCAGATCTCAGCAGACACCAAAAATGGGCCAGATCGTGTTTCAAACACCAGAGTTATTGCCCTTTGTTTATTAAAAAAATATACAAAAATGGACATTATTCAAGATAGAGACTTCATTTTTCATCCAATCTTCACCAATCTTGCACAGTTTGTATATTATCATGAGATTACAGTTGAAGTCGAATATAAGCAAGAGCGGACTAGAAACACCAGAGTTATTACCCTTTGCTTGTGAAAAAAATGTGTAGAAATAGACATTATTCAGGATAGAGACTTCATTTTCCATCCAAGCTTCACCAATCTTGCACAGTTTGTCTATGACCATAAGATTAAAGGTGAAGACAAATATAAGCAAAATCCGCCCCGAAACACCAGATTTATTGACCATTGTTTGTGAACAAAATATACAAAAATGGACATTATTCAGAATAGAGACTTCATTTTTCATCCAATCTTCACTAATCTTGCACAGTTTGTCTATGAACCTAAGACTACAGGTGAAGTCGAATGTAAACATGATGGCGCCAGAAACACTGGAGTCATTGCCCCTTGTGTTTTGAAAAAAACATCAACAAGGTATCAATGATTGGCTTGCACACACAATTTTTTATTTAATGTTGACCAAACTTACACAGTTTGCATATGACCATAAAAATTGATTGATAAAATTTTATTTCCAACAGTTGCAAACCTTGCATGCAGTTATTTGTACATGCAACATGGATGACTTAAGAGCCTGCATTAACATCATTTATCATCATTGGACAGAAAATTAGCAAAGAAAAAGCCAAACTTGACCTTATAGCACAGCCATCGCAATTATTAATCCCCCGCCGCGAAGCGGGATGGGGATTATAGGAATGCCCTTTGTCCGTCCGTCCGTCTGTCCGTACACATGAATGGATACTTAGGTGACTAAAATAGTCACATAAGTATCCCTTTGTAAGTAAAAACTTCCTTAGGTGGCTAAATTAGTCCCTTAGGGGGCTAAAATGGCATTAGGGTTAGTCATGAAATAGTCACATAAGTATTCATTTGTTAGAACATCCGTCCGTCTGTCCGTCCGCTCTCCCTGAAGTGACGGTGTGGGGTGAATTGCACACGTACAGGGCATGCTTGCGGGGTTTTTGTTGCTTATGGGGTGCACCCGGTAAAAAACGGTTTAAAACATCCTGAATCGACATAAAAACCCCAGAAAAAACAAATCACAATCGCACCCCAGAACTCACGGTCATTGGTTGCCGTCCGTATTGTGGAAACTGTTACGGCCAAGATTACAAATCTTTTCAATTTCCCACCTTTTGCGTTTACCTATTTATAGCAACTGACCTAATGACACATTGCACACAAGATGCATGCGCAGCCAGCACGTTTTGTCATTTTCAAGATGGCTTCATGATGGAGCGGATGTTGTAGTTCTCGAAGTAGATCAAGGTAGGTGTAGAAGAATTACTTCGCATTCTAATAAACGTGCATTAATGATTATGAGTAACTGTATGTATCTTAAGTGATGTTGTGTGCGCAGACATTATTTTCATTGGAAATTTCTACTGAAAACAATTTAGTCATGCGTCGTTCGACATGTCTTTTGTTTCTTTGTAAGTGTGTTCCCCTTCTTTATGAGAGGTACTGGTAAATGGCCCTTTCCCAATCGAGACAGGACCCTGATTTTTCTTCACAACAATATCAAGAAACGATTTTTACTGAAATCACTACCAAATTACTGGAAGTTGAGCGAAAAAAGTTGTCAAGGTCATTGTGTGGTGCGCACTTGTTTTGGTTTGGATGACAACCATAAGTTGAATTCCTTAATACAAAGACAATATTCAACACAGATGTATGTACAGAGGCTGGTTTCAACACTGGATCATCACATATAAGCCCCACTACCACATGGTTTGTTTTTTTAAATGTAAACAACTGCACTTCCTGTTTGAAGGGTGGTCATAAATTCGGATGAACCTTGATTTCAGATACGAAAAGTATGTTCTCCAAACTCGAACCATAGATACCTTACACCATGGTAATCATAATGTGTATGATACTGTATGTAATCAGCTTCGGTTACGCTCCTATTATTGACTATAAGTCAGCAATTATCACAAACAGGTTTTGTCTTTTATTGACATCTGGAGCCCGCATCGAGTCATCTCGGCACCAGGTTACTTCGGCACTGTAATCAATAGTCATTTCGGCCCTGGAAGATTAACACATCTTTCATTGATGTTGTTATATCAGTTTGAAAATAATTAGCAAATATTGACTACTTAAAATGGGCGTGAAAAAAAAGATTTGTTAAAAATAATGTTTCATCAGTTTGCAACATTCATGTACGCATTGTTTGTATTTAATTGACTAAATTATAAGATTGCAATTAAGTATTTTGTTGTATACCTGGGTGACATAAAGTTTTGATCTGTTCTGTTCAGTATTTTAAATCATGGAGAACATTACGGGCGAATGTTATGTGAAAATATAAGATGTTGTATTGATGGCATGTCAGACAAAATTAGTAACTACTTGCATATAGATTTTGTTTTATTTAACAAATTGTATACTACATTCATATTATGCGCCAGGATTTGTTTCATCCTGTACAAACATAACTATTATTTTGCAATAATTAAATAAATATCAATAACTCCAGTATCAGATTATATAAATGCAATCTTAATAAATGCATATTTTTAGTATATTAATTTTACAATTATCTTTGTACTAAATTATCAAATATATACATGTTATCTTAATGAATACATCAAAAAGTTGATATAAGTATTTTAGAAATAGAAATTACATCATAACTTGGAAATAGAACGACTCTCTAGTGCCGAAGTAACTAGGTGCCGAAATAACAAAGTACTAAAGTAACTAGCATTCCACGAGATTAAAACCCAAACCTACTCCTATATATATGAGGTCGGTATACACCGACCTCATATCGGTGAGTGCTATTTTCCTGTAGCATCGTCCGACATGAATTCATGTTTTACAAGCTGCAATTTCATATTTTACCACTTATTATTCACTTAACAAAGCGTCAACATTAAGTATAAATATTAATTTACCAATTGCTTGCCAAAAAGTCATCATGACACGTAATCCTTATCTTTAAACAAAAGCACTTTTCAAATTCTATGTAAAGTCCTCCATATTGCTCTGAGTAATGTGAAATTTGCATCCTGCTTTTTCATTGGTAAGTAAAAATACTATTCATATTTTGAAGTTTGACCAGAAAAATGTAAATTCATGTGTAACACGGGTTCTTAATATCAGGTCGACCATAAATACTGTACTAAAATGTAATTTAATGCGACAAGCATTGTAAATAAATACCCGTTGTAATAAAGTTTTATGTAACAAACCCCTAAGAACTTGTTATATTCCAAAATAGTTTCAAAATATTCGGCAATCAACAAAATTCACGCAAGGAAACTGCTTTTTACTGCGGCAGCCATCTTGTCAATAAATATCGATGCGAACCCATTCGCGATAGATATTTCCAAGTAAATTTATTAAAAGAACTTGTCCAAACAGTGCCATCTTATACATTAATCCAGTACTTTAAAGAGATAAGCACATATAACAAAGTTTAGTTCACATTTCCTACTCTATATTGAACTCAAACGGCAGGATATAACCATAATGTGTTGAGTTGCCGTAAAACCCAAATAAACAAACAACAACACCGTTACAAGAAGCAATTTCATTGGTCGATATGGTTCCCTTTTTATTCTTAGTTAATAGTCAAAACAGTTACCACAGAAAGTAATGCTCTGTACAGTAGGTCGTTAACATTTGACGTGCGGGGGAAATTTTCCCACCTTTTTTGCAAGAAACAAAGCACATATACACAGTGTTTTTTTTTAAGGCCACTAACCCTGTTTAAAAGGTATATATTTTTCCCTATATTTACCATAAAATTCCCCTCAGAAAATAAGCATTATTTACAAAAAAATTGACGAAAATCGGACCAAAATTGACTATGATAGAGGCATTTTCGTAAACAATCCCATAAAACAATGTTATATAACAAAGTAGATTATAAACATGAACTAAAGCTATTCTACAAAAATAATTCCCCTTTTGTCACAAAATTCCCCATCTGAAGGGCCCCGCCACCTTTCCCCCAAAGGTGTAAAAAACACTGATACATATATATATTATATCAGTACTATGAGTTTGACAATGGTGACGATAAAAAAAGTTAAAACACTAATCACATGCCCATTTGAACATAAATCGTCGAATAAAAAAAGGCCCCATAAGTAGATAGAGTTTAACCTTATGATTCGAGAACGATGAGAAAAGTGGGTTTCAGTGTGACGTCATTGTGAGTATCTGATGCACGCTGGAAATAAACATCCGGAAAAATTATTACTGACAGTTTCACAACAACTGTAAACAACAATGACGCTTTTGCTTTCAAAAAGGCTAGGATATACCGTTTAAACGGTGACGTTTCGTTTATTTCATTTCGTTAAAAATTTTACAAACATATTGGTAGCCTTCTGACCATTGTAGTGGGGTGACTGTTTGTTCACTGTGGGGTTTATATAATGGTAAATAAGCAAATCTTAGTACAATATGGAGTTGTGGGGTGAATGTCTGTACACTGTGGGGTTTATATGGTGATATATAAACAGAGTGTTTGTTTCTACAATGTATGGCTACTTGTCCATCATTGTGGGGTGAATGTCTGTACACTGTGGGGTTGATATGGTGATATATAAACAGAGTGTTTGTTTCTACAATGTAGGGTTACTTGTCCACCATAGTGGGGTGAATGTCTGTACACTGTGGGGTTTATATGGTGATATATAAACAGAGTGTTTGTTTCTACAATGTAGGGTTACTTGTCCACCATAGTGGGGTGAATGTCTGTACACTGTGGGGTTTATATGGTGATATATAAACAGAGTGTTTGTTTCTACAATGTAGGGTTACTTGTCCACCATACTGGGGTGAATGTCTGTACACTGTGGGGTTTATATGGTGACATTAAAGCAAAGTGATTGTTTCTACAATGTGGGGCTACTTTTCCATCATAGTGGGGTGAATGTCTGTACACTGTGGGGTTTATATGGTGATATATAAACAGAGTGTTTGTTTCTACAATGTATGGCTACTTGTCCATCATAGTGGGGTGAATGTCTGTACATTATGGGGTTTATATGGTGATATATAAACAGAGTGTTTGTTTCTACAATGTATGGCTACTTGTCCATCATAGTGGGGTGAATGTCTGTACACTGTGGGGTTTATATGATGATATATAAACAGAGTGTTTGTTTCTACAATGTAGGGTTACTTGTCCACCATACTGGGGTGAATGTCTGTACACTGTGGGGTTTATATGGTGACATTAAAGCAAAGTGATTGTTTCTACAATGTGGGGCTACTTTTCCATCATAGTGGGGTGAATGTCTGTACACTGTGGGGTTTATATGGTGATATATAAACAGAGTGTTTGTTTCTACAATGTATGGCTACTTGTCCATCATAGTGGGGTGAATGTCTGTACATTATGGGGTTTATATGGTGATATATAAACAGAGTGTTTGTTTCTACAATGTATGGCTACTTGTCCATCATAGTGGGGTGAATGTCTGTACACTGTGGGGTTTATATGATGATATATAAAAAGAGTGTTTGTTTCTACAATGTAGAGTTACTTGTCCATCATAGTTGGGTGAATGTCTGTACATTATGGTGTTTATATGGTGATATATAAACAGAGTGATTGTTTCTACAATGTATGGCTACTTGTCCATCATAGTGGGGTGAATGTCTGTACACTGTGGGGTTTATGTGGTGATATATAAACAGAGTGTTTGTTTCTACAATGTATGGCTACTTGTCCATCATAGTGGGGTGAATGTCTGTACATTATGGGGTTTATATGGTGATATATAAACAGAGTGTTTGTTTCTACAATGTATGGCTACTTGTCCATCATAGTGGGGTGAATGTCTGTACACTGTGGGGTTTATATGATGATATATAAAAAGAGTGTTTGTTTCTACAATGTAGAGTTACTTGTCCATCATAGTTGGGTGAATGTCTGTACATTATGGTGTTTATATGGTGATATATAAACAGAGTGATTGTTTCTACAATGTATGGCTACTTGTCCATCATAGTGGGGTGAATGTCTGTACACTGTGGGGTTTATGTGGTGATATATAAACAGAGTGTTTGTTTCTACAATGTATGGCTACTTGTCCATCATAGTGGGGTGAATGTCTGTACACTGTGGGGTTTATATGATGATATATAAACAGAGTGTTTGTTTCTACAATGTAGGGTTACTTGTCCATCATAGTGGGGTGAATGTCTGTACACTGTGGGGTTTATATGATGATATATAAACAGAGTGTTTGTTTCTACAATGTAGGGTTACTTGTCCATCATAGTGGGGTGAATGTCTGTACACTGTGGTGTTTATATGGTGATATATAAACAGAGTGTTTGTTTCTACAATGTAGGGTTACTTGTCCATCATAGTGGGGTGAATGTCTTTACACTGTGGGGTTTATGTGGTGATATATAAACAGAGTGTTTGTTTCTACAATGTATGGCTACTTGTCCATCATAGTGGGGTGAATGTCTGTACACTGTGGGGTTTATATGATGATATATAAACAGAGTGTTTGTTTCTACAATGTAGGGTTACTTGTCCATTATACTGGGGTGAATGTCTGTACACTGTGGGGTTTATATGATGATATATAAACAGAGTGTTTGTTTCTACAATGTAGGGTTACTTGTCCATCATTGTGGGGTGAATGTCTGTACACTGTGGGGTTTATATGGTGATATATAAACAGAGTGTTTGTTTCTACAATGTAGAATTACTTGTCCATCATAGTGGGGTGAATGTTTGTACATTATGGGGTTTATATGATGATATAAAAGCAAAATGTTTGTTTCTACAATGTGGGGGCTACTTGTTCATCATTGTGGGGTGAATGTCTGTACACTGTGGGGTTTATATGGTGATATATAAACAGAGTGATTGTTTCTACAATGTAGGGTTACTTGTCCATCATAGTGGGGTGAATGTCTGTACATTATGGGGTTTATATGATGATATAAAAGCAAAATGTTTGTTTCTACAATGTGGGGGCTACTTGTTCATCATTGTGGGGTGAATGTCTGTACACTGTGGGGTTTATGTGGTGATATATAAACAGAGTGTTTGTTTCTACAATGTAGGGTTACTTGTCCATCATTGTGGGGTGAATGTCTGTACATTATGGGGTTTATATGATGATATAAAAGCAAAATGTTTGTTTCTACAATGTGGGGGCTACTTGTTCATCATTGTGGGGTGAATGTCTGTACACTGTGGGGTTTATGTGGTGATATATAAACAGAGTGTTTGTTTCTACAATGTAGGGTTACTTGTCCATCATTGTGGGGTGAATGTCTGTACATTATGGGGTTTATATGATGATATAAAAGCAAAATGTTTGTTTCTACAATGTGGGGGCTACTTGTTCATCATTGTGGGGTGAATGTCTGTACACTGTGGGGTTTATGTGGTGATACGGTGTCAGTGTCTGTTTAAAGATTGTGATTGCACTCAGTGTATTACGTGTGTTATGTGGCGACGTGGAACAAAACCCTGGACTCTCACAAGGCGCAGGATCGAACCCAGGAAGCCAGCGCCCAGCGACGCGCCAGCAAACGCTTTTGTTTACACAAGTAATAACATCGCCACCTCGACAAGACCCAGCCCCGAGGGGCAGAGGAAACCAGCGGCAAGCACCCACGGAGGTAAATTATTCTAATACAGAGGTTCTGACATACTTAAGAGAAATGAAAATAGAAGTGAGATCGGACTTGGCAAAGTTAAATTCAAAATTTGATGAAATGTCAAACTCAATAAACAATCTTAAAAAAGAAAATGAAACATTAAAAAACGAAAATAAATGTCTATGGCGCGAGATATCCAATTTGAAGACAAAGGTTGATAATTTTGAAGGGCATTCTAAACGAAATAACCATAAAATTCATGGAATTGAAGGGCGTGTTGATGAATCATGGGACATTACAGAACAGAAAGTTCAAAAATTTATCAAAGAAAATTTGAATTCGCCAGATCTGGAACATGTTGACATCGAAAGAGCGCATCGTTTACGCTCCAATAACACTGAAAAATGCTCTATCATTGTCAAATTTACAAAGTATTAAGATCGCGAATCTGTACTAAAACGTGCAAAACGCTGCAGGGGAACCTCGCCGATAATGGTACAAGAAGACTTTTCTGAACGGGTCAAAGTTCATAGGCGTGAGCTCGGAAAACGATTGGTCGAAGAGAGGCAACAAGGTAAATACGTCGCAATGAGCCATAATAGGCTAATTATAGAAAACTCTGTGTACGGTTATGACGACGAGAACCAGTGCGAGAAAATCACTGTACCAACGAGAAAGACGCAATGTTTTAGTTGAATCGTGTAAAAACCCTCAGACTTTCTGGTCAGTAATAAGGAGAAATAGATTTTCACCCACAACTGATTCAACTATTAATCCATATGAGTGGATTACCTACTTTCAGTCACTTCTTTTCAAAGAACTGTAGCAATCAGTACCAAATTTTGATGTACACTCCCAAATTGTCCAAAACGACCAGGTTGATGCTATTTTAAATTCGCCCATCACTGATAACGAAATAAAAGTATCAAGAAACTGAAGCGCGGTAAATCCCATGGTAATGATGGTATTGGAGCTGAATTTTATATAAATACAAAGCATACTATCACTCCAATTCTAAACGTACTATTCAATAATATTTTAACTTTCGGAAACTTTCCGGATGTGTGGAGTGAGAGTATTATTGTGCCTTTATATAAGTCAGGGTCACGAAATGATCCATCGAATTATCGTGGTATATCTCTAATTAATGTTATGTACAAAATATTTTCAGGCATCATTAATGATCGATTAACTAGATTAGCCGAAGAATCGGAATTAATTGATGAAGCGCAGGCCGGATTTAGAGCACGTTATTCTGTGGTCGATAATATGTTTATTTTGCAGAGCATGGCCCAAAAATATATTTCAAAGCCAGGTGGTAGATACTATGTGTTATATGTTGATTTTTTAAAGGCCTTTGATTCATTGGTGCATTATAACATATTTACCAGCTTCAAACGTAAAGGAATCCAAGGTAACCTACTCAGGGTCTTGATCTCAATGTACTCAAAACTTAGAAGCTATCTACGCATGAGCCCGGGCACTATTTCTAGCCTGTTTGCTTGTAACATAGGTGCAAGACAAGACGACTTATGTTCTCCGATAATCTTTAGTCTTTACATAAACGTCTTGTGTTCATTTATCAAACAAAAATGTAATAATGGAATCTTTGTAACAAATGATATTCCAGATATATTTTGTATACTCTTTGCGGATGACATTGCCAATTGTGCGGATACTGCCGTTAATTTACAATCGCAGCTAAATGCTATTGCAGAATTCTGTACTCTTACTAACATGAATGTTAACTTAAAGAAAACAGAAATAATGGTATTTAGAAATGGCGGGCCACTACATGATTATGAAAAATGGTATTTTAATGAAAGTCCGGTTAATACAACATCTGTATACATATATATGGGTATCCTATTTAACCGGAAGTTGTGTTTGTCAGCTGTTAAAACTAAACTAGCAGCGCAAGCTAGAAAAGCACTTTTTTCGATTAAAGAATACTAAATTCCATTCGGATCTTTCGCCCATACTGAATTTTTTAAACTTTACGATTCGATGATTACACCAATTCTTACATTCGGAGCCGAAATCTGGGGCTTCGCCTATAGTGATACTATTGAATGTTCACAGATAGATGTTTGTAAATACTTTTTAGGTGTCAAAACTTCAGTTAACAACTGCGTAGCTTTAGGTGAGTGTGGCCGCTTACCTATGTATGTTATATATCATACAAAATATGGTGTAAACTTCTGCAGATGTCCATTAGTAGATATCCCAAAAATTGTTACAAAATGTTAAAGTCTCTAGATGATATTGGGAGGAGAAATTGGGTAACTCATGTAAAAGAGCTTCTTTTTAAATACGGTTATGGCTTTATTTGGGTTTCTCAGGATGTCGGGGATGTTAATATGTTCATAATACAATTTAAACAACGACTGATTGATTGTGCGACTCAAACATGGCATGAAAACATGAATGACTCTTCTAGATGTGATACATACAGACAATTCAAAACCCTCCTAAATGTAGAAAGATATTTAAACATTGAATTGCCGTTCCAATACAGACAGTCGTTAGCAAGGTTTCGATGTTCGAGTCATAGCTTTGCAATTGAATTAGGTAGACAATTTGGAATCCCTAGAAACCTTAGAATTTGCGATCATTGTCATACAGAAAACAATACCACTATAATAGAAGATAAGTATCATGTATTTTTGAATGTCCAAAATATGCTGAAATTAGACAAAATTATTTGTATAATTGGTATCGTGGTAGAAATAATATTACCAATTTCCACAATCTGTTAAAAAATGAAAACGAGAATGTTATCAAAAAATTGGCCTACTATGTTAATAAGTTAATAAGGTATTCAACTGAAACATAACATTACAATGTTATTTAGTTATTTAGAGATTATTACTGTGTTGTTTCATTTAGTAATACAACTTTTACGGTGTTTATTTTGTACAAATTATATATGTATATAATCATTGGGACAACTCTATGTGCTTTGTATATGTTTGTTTTGTAAAATGTTGTATTATGGGCCGGAGGCCTTTCTTTACAATAAACTTACTTACTTACTTACTATATAAACAGAGTGTTTGTTTCTACAATGTGGGGTTACTTGTCCATCATTGTGGGGTAAATGTCTGTACATTATGGGGTTTATATGGCGATATATAAGTAAAGATTGTGTTTCTCAAATGTGGGGTTACTAGTCTATCATAGTGGGGTGAATGTACATTGTGGGGATTTTATTATGATGATTATACAGTAAACCCAGCTAATATGACCACTTGGGGGTCTTAATAAAGGTTAATGGCAGGTTGATCGTTTTATTGAGGTACATGTATATGTCAAATCACCAAGTCACAACATAGATATATCTGTGTTTTTAAAGTTTTAACAAAAATAACGAATAAATAACTGATATTACAATTAGTTTCTATTTGATGTTTTATAGAATACAGATTGTATACATGTATGTCACTGAGCAAAACAATTAATTAATATGAATCCTTGGTAATTGGTCCCCTTCAGTTATTAGTCCTCGACCAGTAAGGAAAAATTAAATTACTTAAATTAACATTCAGACAGTTGATTAATATCGACAAATGACATGTGGACGTATGTTATGTAGGCAAGTATAGTGCGAATTGGCTCACAATAAGATGAAGTGCTGTGGCCAGTACAACATATAGAAGAGATAGATGATTAAGTCAAAGTCCTTTGTCGGTGTGACAATGCATTGTAAGTGTTAATAGTTATACTTCTTGTAAGAGGTTGTAAATATGTAAAACATGCAACTCTGTTTCTGGGGTTCGGTAATACTGAAAAGGTAATTGCTCAAAAAGCGCAGGGTTATCCGACATAATTGTCCGAATATTATGCATACATGCTTCTGCAAATCTCCCGGTGTTCGAATATCATAGTTGTAACATTGATTTACAACAGGCTAAACAGACTGTAATGATTTTTTAATGAGATAGTTTTGATTTGTGCTGATGAAAATGGGAACATGATTCATTTCTTCAAATCTGCTTATATATGCAGATTAAAATGTAAAACTTAAAATTTGTCCACAGCTTTCTTCTAACTTGATAGATTGTTTTCATATTTACAAACAACGTCCCTTCGAATAAAAGCTTTCAGTTGGATATAAGCATATTACCATGACCTTCAAAAGATCTTGACATAGATAGAAAAATGTGACAATTCCTGACAGCCTGAAAGTTGGATGTGTTTTATTCCGTTCACAACAAAAGATAAACAGTAAAATGAAAATCTGACCTCTAGGCAAAATTTGCTTATTTCAGGTGGTAACAGTGGTTGTTATATTGAAAGAAAAAAAAGGCCACTATACCGCTTTGGTCATTTACCGGTTTGTGTTGAAGAAGGGCTTTTATCCTACCACTAAATGATTGTATAGTAGGAAACTCTACCTGTCAGATAAAGTTTTGCTTTATCCGACAGGCAAGGTTTATCTGACACCCTCATGTATATACTTTTGACGGACTACTTTTTCGGGAAATGTGAATGACGTTTTAAACAAGTAATTTTAAAGGTTACGAAATGTGGCAATATTTAACAGTTCATCTATTGGTGGAAATAAGACACTAAACATTCAATCATTACATTTTATTATATTCTAGTACCTGACAATAAATACTACATTACAATAAATTAAATAGTAACAAATTTGTACAGGAAAAGAATCAATAACCGTTAGCTATTGGTAGTTTCGGTTTAAAATAACTCGCCAAAATTCACGTGCACGCGTAATGACGAAATCACTTGTTTAACGTCATTCAGTTGAGTTAAGTTTACACAGTGTTGGAATTTAAAAAGAGCAATCAGAATACAATCTTTAGTGTTTCTGTGTTTTTGGATGGATTATGATAATAAGATTTATATCAAAAAGTGTATCCATGGAATATATGGCTCGAATGGAACCGGTGAGATTAATTCCATTTCAATTTTCTATAAGTCGAGTGTATTCCGAGCTGGATAGTTGTGGGTGGAGAACAGAGTTGCCATCATAAGGTGTTAGATCTAGTAATTTGGATGCAGTCTTTGATTAGTTTACTTTTGAAAGGAAATTTACATAAAGGGTTATTTCTTTGATTAATAAACCGTTTCTTTGTTGGTTGATCAAAGAAATTCTATCCACAAAGAATTACCTGCTTACACCAACTGTTTTGAAAGGAATAGAAGGATGATGTTTGCACCTTTATAGATTATGCCATGTGCAGATTAACAACTCACTATGGAAGCTAGAACCTCTGTAAAACTAGACTACACAACGTTTTTATCAATGAAAAACTGGGGTGAGTAAAGGTGTGTTTCATTTTTAATTTTATGCTGTGTCATTCAGGAAAAATTGAGTTACACGAGTTGTGTGTATATTTTGAAAGATAATAGCAATGGTATATAATAAACATATCGACGAAGATAGATCTAAATCCTGCATACACTTTTGGAAAGTTAAAATTGCCAGCCATTTTGGTCTTTTGTTGTTGAACAGTTTGGTCGAAACACGGACTTGCATTTGAATAAAACCTTCTTGTCTACTGTAGTGTATAGTACATGGCATGCTGATCAAATCTGAATTGAAGCATATGGTGATTTTTTATCTTGTTACACTGCGTTTTGCATTGAATTGTTTAGTACTATTTCGAGTGGCGGAAACATCATCAATAGAGTCAATATTACTATGCAAGGTTAGATTCAGTCAATTTAATGCGTTTTTGAGTATTGTTTCAAATAATTAAACGTTAATATTGTGTTTGTTAAACATAAAATGAATAAATAAAACTATGGTAGGATAAATAGAATATTAGGTTAGTGTCTTTGTGTACTTGAATTTATCCGACTTCTTTAACTCGTCGGATAAATTCAAGTACACAAAGACACTAACCTAATATTCTCTATAACACAGCCCTTTCCTGGGTGCTTTGATCAGTTTGTTTGACCATCCTAACGCAGTCACATAGACAACTAGAGAAAAGTTAAACAAATACTTTCGGCTTTTGAATGGTAAAACATACAGTTATTATATTATATTTACTTTCACCATTTCACATTTTCAGAAAATGTGATGTCTTCATTATCCTGGGCATTATATGACAAAGGGAGTTAATGATTTACTTGAATTGTCTCTCTTTACTGTGAAAGTATAACGTTCGGAATTTCATGTTTATTGAATTAAAAAATGCTGACTGCTGAAACGTTATATTACCTTTACTATTTTGTATACCGGTAATTTAACTACATCTAACTGCTAGAATGGTCAATCCGTAACTGCCGGAGTTTGGCAGGTTTGTTAGTTTATACAGAAAATACACAGAACTGTTAAGTTTTATTAAATATACAGATGCTGTTATGCCCCCCATCAAAGATGGTTATCGGTGGGTCGGTAGACCACTTTCGTTTCCGCTAAGTTGAACAGTTTTCATCTAATCCTCACCAGTCTTAATTAAAATATTTGTGGGCATAATATTTAGGCCAAATTCTATAATCAGCTAAATCGCCTCAGGAATTGTGGAGTGATATCCCTTGAATTAACTAAAATTGGCCCCTTTAGCCATTTCCTCTCTGTAAGTTGAACGGTTTTTATCCGATGTTCACCAAACTTTATGGAAAATTTTGTAATAATAATATCTAGGTCAATTTAGATAATCAGCTAAATCGACCCAGAAATTGTGGAGTTGCCCATGAGTTATCTGAAATTGGCCTTTTTGAGCGGTTTCCGCTCTCTCTAAGTCCAATAGTTTTCATCCGATCATAACCAAACTTCATGAAAATGTTTACAGGCATAATATCTCAGTCAAGTTCGATAATCAGCCAAATCACTTCAGGGATTGTGGAGTTATGGCCCTTGAATTATCTTAAATTAGCCTTTTTAGCCATTTCCGCTCTTTTAAGTTGAGCAGTTTTTATCCGATCTTCACAAACTTGGTGAAAATGTTTAAGATTATAATATCTTCGCCAAGTTCAATGATCAACCAAAACACGCCAGGAACTGCAAAGTCATGGCCCTTGATTTATACAAATTGGCCTTTTTAGCAGTGTTACCTCGCAATGTCAAACATGCTGAAAATGTCACGTTGACGATTTCACATCTCAAACATTGATTGAGTGTTTCCTTTGTGAATATTTGGTTACCTATTTCCACAAAACGCATTTTTGATCTGTCGCAGAAAACATGGAAAATACTAGGTTAGTGTTGAATATAGAGAAGTTTATCTTGCGAGGCTTAGAACACCGGAAGCATGAGCCTGGGCGGGTTTAAAATAGATTTTTTGATGCATGGGAGTGCAAGAAAACAAGAACCTAGGATCTCGAGTGAGAACCTGGGTTTTTAAATACTTGTGCAAACAGCGAGTGAGAACCTAGGTTCTCAGACTGAGAAGTTCCCGGAATAATTGCGCAATCTGCTTGCCATAATGCCCATCATCTTGAAATATTACCACAGGCATGACTGTAATTAGATCTGATTAAAAGAAACGGAATTGTTCCAATAGTTTGACGAATCCGATATTGAAAACTTAATCCGATTAGCAGTATGTAAACTTGGGGGATTTCTCAAGTTTATTGTATAATTGACGCAATAAAGTGTGTGTTTCTTGACTGATAAAAAAAACACGTTAGTTGGGTGTTTCACATATGCACGCAACAAATGCAACACTTCGTCCTTGCTTTGTGTTAAAAACATTAGTTTCTATGATATATTTCAGTACGCAATATATAACAAGACGTTACGCGTAATAAACATTCCGTTTCTTGGTCTTACATTAGTTAGTATGTGGAGCACGTGTATGTCGTGCTTTTTGGTAAACTAATGTTAATTTATATTTATGAGTTCAAATTTGAAAGAAATATCATTGATGTAAGAAATAGATATGCTATATGTAACATACACTTAAATTATATGTTTTATTTGTTTTCCTGTATTTCATTAACTGATGTATTTTAAATACGCACTGAATTGTAAACACCAATATTTTACAGTCGTTCATTTTATCCACACGATGTAATGGTAATGCAACTTCGTGTCACACAATATTCACTTGATTCTTGAAATCAACAAAGAGCATGTGCGTAGCAGTGTAGTACTATGTATATTTCTGTATTGGTTTCTTGTGTTTTAATAGACATACTGTAACACACTGATTGTTGTGGACTTTATATAGACAATTTATCAGCTTTATTTTTTAGAAATTATAATGTTCACCACTAAAGGAAGACCCTACCAAATATACAACATGTTGATCATTTTGTATAACGTTTAACAATTAATGATTTAGCAACCTTTCCTGTTCCCCTGTTGCAAAACAGGTTAGCCGACTGTATAAAAAGTCTGACGTTTCAAGAATGGAATGGTATGCGAGGTCAGTGTGACAAATTGGGGCTATTGACTTAACATCACATTCCATCATATCACTTAAAACATAAAATATATCATTACAAGTAAGATTTACAGTTCTTCTTATGTTTTTTTCTGTGTGATGATATACAAATGTATATCTAAACATAGATCAATTGATCACACATTTTAATAAGCCAATATTGTGCGTGTGTAAAAATCGAGCATCATGCTCTTTAGGTCGAGTATCATGCTCGATACTACGAGCATGATGCTCGTTAATTGAGCATCATGCTCAATAGTACAAGGACGTACGAAGAGGGTCTTTATTGCCTAACCCAGTATGATGCTCCAAAAACTAGCGTCACGCTCGAATTGACGAACATGATGCTCAATCTTATGAGCATGATAGTCGGCCGAAAGAGCAAGATGCTCGTTTACTGAGCATCATGCTGGTTCATTGAGCATGATGCTTGTTCTTACGATCATGATGCTCGTTTCTATGAGCATGATGCTAAGATATTAAAGACCCTAATCGTACTCCATAAGATAGTTTTGCTAGGCCTTTGACTTTAAATAATAATGCGCACTTTGAGACAACCCCTGAAATAACCGTTCTATCGGTTTCGGATTCAACATTGGCAAACGTTGGAAATGTCTAATATGATAGTCTTTGAATCCCACAACACAATTGTTCCCATATGATAGCCATTGAACTCCACAATGGTTTCCTTGCAATATGATGGCCTTTCAACCCCATCATATTGCACACATATTGCATCTAATATGATGGCCATTGAACCCCACATAGGTATCATTTCAGTATGATGGCCAATGAACCCTGCAATAGTGTCCTTTCAATATGATGGCCATTGAACCCCATAATGGTTCAATCTAATGTGATAGACATTGAACCCCACTATGGTATTATTTCAATATGATGGCCATTGAACCCCACTATGGTATTATTTCAATATGATGGCCATTGAACCCCACAAAGGTATTATTTCAGTACGATGGCCAATGAACCCCACAAAGGTATTATTTCAGTACAATGGCCATTGAACCCCACAAAGGTATTATTTCAATATGATGGCCATTGAACCCCACAAAGGTATTATTTCAGTACGATGGCCATTGAACCCCACAACGGTATCATTTCAGTACGATGGCCAATGAACCCCACAAAGGTATCATTTCAGTATGATGGCCAATGAACCCTGCAATAGTGTCATTTCAATATGATGGCCATTGAACCCCATAATGGTTCAATCTAATATGATGGCCATTGAAGCCCACAATGGTATCATTTCATTATGATTGCTATTGAACCCCATGGCAGTATTTTTTGCATGTAATAGCCATTAAATTCCACAGTGGCACCTCAAGTGATTCTGATAAAATTTCATCACAGTGTCACACTTTACAGAGCTTGAACATGTAAAATCCCACAATGTAGCCTCAATACTTTGGGTATGAAACTCACAAATAACAGCGCTACAGTTCTTTTGCCCACAAACTTCAAATACCCTAATATTTACATCACTTTAAATGTCACATTTCAGTGGAAAATTCATGTACGAAAGTCAAGGGTTACCCCCACAAACGAAATTTAGGGGGTATATAGGAGTGAGCTTGTCTGTCTGCCGGCCTGTTGGTTTTTTGGTTTCCGGATGATAACTCAAGAAATGCTTGACATATTCAATTAATTTTTGGTACATATGTGTAACATCATAGAATACAGGTCAAGTTCGACTTTGGTTACAAACCACTAAATTTTGACAGAGTTATGGCCCCTTTTCGACTTAAATCCCTAAAAACATGGTTTCCAGACGATAACTCAAGAATGGTTCCACATTTTCAAATAATTCTTGGTATACATGTGTAGCATGATAAAATACAGAGTTATATCCCTTTTTTACTTAAATTCCCTAAAAACATGGTTTTCTGACAATAACTGATGAAAGGCTTCACATATTGAAATTATTAGTCCCAGAATCAGAACAGTCAATATTTCTGTCTGCGCTACTAAGTAATACAATAGATTTATTATAAACATTATTGCAGTGAATAAATAGCACTCTCGACATTACTTCAAACTAAATTTTATAATAAAAAGATATTGATTAATCAAATCAAGAGCAATTCGGACATATTTTCATTCCCAACTTTTTGCCTTGCTTTTAAATGCAATTTGGAAAGCATGTGAATAAAAAACTACTTGATACTTTTTAAATCTCTTTATGAAGATTTAAAAAAATGATCTTTATATTGGTATAGGTTATTTTCACTTTTTCTCTTTTAAGAATGTTTACTTTGTTTTCTTAAAAAATAAATGCATATAAGAAATTTTTCAAAAATAAGTCACTTTTCATAAATTTCAGGAGGGACAAGATCTGTTTTGCAAGTCTATGACTGCTTGGCCGAAAACTGCCAGAAAGCAAAACTTCAGTATCCAGAAAGGATAACGGCAACAACTGTGAGGAAATACAAGGCAACCATGACTCAGGTTTGTGCATGTATCAATGTCTATGTACACTTAGTATGTTGTCTCTCTTTGCATACATTTTTATTAGATTTACAAAAGTCATTGTTTAAAGAAATTAGACTTTGTTGAGATAGCTTGAATATGGTGTTGGCTTGATGGAAATCTGTGTTATCATTAACTAGAAACAGAAAAGTGTTGGTTTTCCCTTTCGCTCTTAAGTTTAATATTTTTTGGAGTTTGTAAAGTACATTCAATATTTTTTTATGTTGATGATTATATTCATAATTGCTGTGAATAGAACATTACCCTCGTAAAAGAAATTTCCCCAATGATTTTCAGAATTTGAAAACATTTTTTAACAGGAAAGCTGTATGATGTTTGGAATAATGAGCTTAGTCATGATGCTAATCCCTTTTAGTCTTACTGTCGATTATAAACTTATTTAAAGAACGCAATTCTTTCACTATATAAATCAATGTAAATAACTGACAATTTTACATCTACTTTACAGTATCATACTTTTTTCATAAACCAGACATCCAATGCTAATGTGTTTCCGTGCATTCTACTGAGCAAGCATTCCTCGACATATCATGAAAAGAGAGGGTTCTTAAAACATTCTTATGAAGGAGGTATACTTAAGAAATAATTTTTTATTTATCGTTGTTTATCGGCCAATGAACAACGATTTGGAGTTCTGATGGGTAGGGATTTAACCATGAGGGCGTTAGCACTCATCAGAACGACAAAGACTTGTTTATTGGCCGATAATTGTAATTGGAACTACTTTTTACTATGCTCCACTCAGAATTGGAAATTTTGTTTGCGTTGTGTATGGGTAGTTTAACAAGGATAACTGTGTTCTTTGTCTATAGAAAAATTAGCGAATATCATGTTAGAATAGTATATTGAGAATAAAAGAATACAAGTCGACACAATATTACTTAGGATTGATTATTTTTATGCTGCAGGTCTTGGACCTCAAACAACATCAGTTGGAGTTGGTGATGCGCCACATGGGCCACAGTTTAGACGTCCATAAAATTTATTACCGCTGCACTAGTGATGTTATTGATTGGACCAAAATCGCAAAAATTCTTCTGTTACAAGACAGTGGTAGGGTGGAAGACTTTTAAAACCAGTCCCTCGATGACATTCAGTTGTCAGGTACACATTTTCTTTAGACAGTAACAGTTATACCTGTAAATGTACCAATCATATTCTGGTGCAAATTGCTAATGGACGTGGTCCTGTTTGTCGGAGTCGGCATTGCCAAAAATGGTGTAAACTGATTTAAGGATGTCCGCTGATGTTAACGACCAAGAAAATTTGTATTTTTAGCTCACCTGAGCATCTTGTGCTCATGGTGAGCTTTTGTGATCACCTTTTTTCCGTTGTTTGTTGTCAATTGTTCGTCATCAACATTTACCTTGTGAGCACATATACCACATTTATTGCCCAATCTTCATGACACTTCCCAGAACATTTGTTCCAATTATATCTCAGACAAGTTCGAAACTGGGTCTTGTGGTGTGAAAAACTAGGTCACTCTGTCAAATTTAAAAAAAGCTTGTAAACACTCAAAAGGCCACATTTATTTGCGCAGTCAACATAAAACTTGCTCATAACATTAATTTTGTCCTCTCGATCAAGTTCAAGCTAAAAAATGGTTTGGCTCCGTTTAAAACTTTGCCTCCATGGGGCGGGGCAGTTTTCCTTATATGGCAATATTGAAAACTTATCGTTTTTATTTGTTAAAAACATGGCCGCCAGGAGGTGGAGTAGTTTTTTTTATATGACTATATGGAAAACTTAAACAATCTTGACTGTAACCGCTTGCTGGATTTCAAATTAATTTTTCAGAAATGGTACTAAATTCCTTTCGTTCCAATCATGTTTATGTTATAAATAAAACTTGGCCGTCTGGGAGTGGGGGAGTTTTTCTTATATGGCTATGTAATTTTTTTTCACATAGATAAAATTTACTTGCCAGAAACCGCATGCTGGATTTCAAACTTATTTCACAGAAATTGTCCTTAGGTTACACTACTAAGTTCTGCCTTTTGTCCGTCGTTTCTCGTCAACATATACCTTGTGAATACTCTATAGACTGCATTTATTGCTATATCTTCATCAAATTTGCCCATCACATTTGTTCTAAAGATATCTTGAACGAGTTTGAATCTGGGTCATGTGGGGTCAAAAACCAGATCACCAGAGAAAATTAAAGAAAAAGCTTGTGAATGATCCAGAGGACACATTTGTTGCCCAATCAACATGAAACTTGCTAAGCCTCTCAGGTGAACAACCTAGGGCCTAACAGCCCTCTTGTTTCTATTATTACATAAAACAAATTATTATCATTAAAGTGTCTGTATTGAAATCCAAACAATTAACGTGTATTTGTTTTAATGATATGTCAATAGTGCTGGCAGAAAACTACAATACCGTCATTTAATACTGCTTGAAACACCAGTGAGTCTCACTCTATGCCCAAGGGGACTGCATATGTAATTGAAAGTATCAAAGAACAAAAAGTAAATAAATTCCATTGTAAATACATGTTTGCTAGCTGTTAATGTCTGCATTTTGCAAATATTATGCAGCCCTCCAGAGTGCAGAAAGGATAAGTTTTATATAATAATTAAAGAAAAATGTCATATAATATATTAAAGCAATTTATGCGCCTGCCGTCTAGTGACCATGTATCTTTACATGTTTTCTTGTGAACTTCTTCAAATATGAGTATTTTTTTCTCATTAAGACTTGGCAGAAGTAGACGAGAGAGCAGCAAACACAGACGACGTTCCTTTTGAGGAGCTACTTCAGGCTTCGGAACACATGGATGAGGAACGCATGAATGAGGAACACATGGCTTTGGCAGATGACGTTGAGGAAGAAGCCACAACTTCCACTAAAAGAACTGCCAAGAAAAACTCTGCCTCGAGACAAAAATGGTCCCCTGATGAGGAGGATGAAATAAAACAGATATTCTACAAGTGCTTTGAAGAAAAGAAACGACCGACACCTAAGCAGTGTTTAAAAGCTCTAGCAATAAGTAAGAGGAAAAATGGAAAAATTCAACTGCGTAATATGGATGTACTGAAAAAGAAAGTGTTCAGAATGATAGACAGTCTAAAATAAATTGACAGAGACCTTGACATCCTCCACTTATTCACTTGAAATTTGGAATATACCCTTCTTATTGACTTCAGCATAAGGTGCAACATTCCCCATAACTCTGTTTTGTATTTTGGCATACCGGTAGTTATGTCCCTTTTCACATGGATAATTTTTCAGGCTTAAGTTTTTATTGAATAGTTGGGCGTGCTGTCCTCTGACAGCTCTTGTTTTAATCTCTTAAATCTTTATATTTGATGTGTACTTGCATGTACTTTTTATTGCAAGTAGCATGGTGTTGTATTTAGGTTAGAAAGCCTGATTTATTTGGAAGAAGTTATATTGAACAGAAACACTGTATCAGTAGTATTTGTGCAGATTGTTAGATATACATAGAGCATGGTTTATTAACCTTGAAAAGTGGTATTGCTGCTATTGTTTAGACTATGCAGAAGTTTTATTCTCTGAGTTGTACTTTCATACTGCTTTTACTGTAGATATGCGAGAGCTATTTCATAACAGGCTTACATTCAGAAACAAATATCAAGTTGCAACCAAACTTAAAGTTTTCCTTTGAAACAATATAGTTCATTGGTAAATATAACTCATAGTTAATTCAAATTGGCAATTAAAAAAGTTTTATTTAGAGGAATGACCAGATCACAAAAAAAACAAAGTTTAAATTGCTCCCTGATATGATTTTTGCACCAAGATTTTTTCACAGTTAAATGATCTTAAGCCTTTCAATTGATTCTTTTCAAAATGGTTTGTTATAATTTCTATTATTGTAATGCATTCTTTAAATATTGTTTAATGTGTAGTGTTTAAAGGAATTGAATCTCAGGATGCTCCAATTGTCAATAACAGAAAATTTTAAAATACATGAATATGAGCTTTTATTGTATAAAGCATGTTAAACACTCAATTTGCATAGTTCGTGTCCTTTAACCAATTAAAAGGCTGAAGTTTCTTGTGATATAGGTGATAGGCGTAAAGATGTTCTCTTTTTTATGCTCCCCGCAAAATTTCGGTTGAGCATAGAGTCGCTGCTTTGTCC
This sequence comes from Congeria kusceri, assembly GCA_027627225.1. Taxonomy (NCBI): domain Eukaryota; kingdom Metazoa; phylum Mollusca; class Bivalvia; order Myida; family Dreissenidae; genus Congeria; species Congeria kusceri. Next base: position 59,941,976 of record CM051024.1, read on the forward strand.
GTCCGTTCTTCCATCCCACTTTATTGTCCGGGCTATTTCTCAGCAACTACTGGCTGGAACTCAACAAAACTTTATGAAAACTTTATTAGCAAGAGGAGGTGTGCATACTACCAGGACGTTTCGCTTCAGTTATTTTTCTCAGAGTTATGGGACTTTGAAGATTTCTGAAATTAGTATATAGTGCACAATTCTTGACTTGCTTGTCCGAGCTATTTCTCAGCAACTACTGGCTGGAATTCAATTAAATTTTATGGGAAGCTTCATTACCAAGATGAGGTGTGCATATTACCAGGATGTTCCACTTCAGTGATTTTTCTCAGAGTTGCGTGGGACTTTTAAATTTCTCAAATTAGTATAATAGTGCATAACTTCTTGTCTGGGCTATTTCTCAGCAGCTATTGCCCAGATTTTAATGAAATTTCATGGGAAGCTTCATTGCCGAGTGGTGTGCATATAAGCAGGATGTTCCGCTTCAATGATTTTTCTTGGAGTTATGGGAAAATTTCTGAAATTAGTTTAATATCTCTGCCCTTCTCATTGCATTGATATTGTTTGACACTGCACATTGGGGAGCATCGATCAGTTTTACTGATATCCTTGTTTCTGACAGTTGTAACATTGATTATTGAGATTGATTACCTTTAAAAATGATCTTGCTTTAGCTTATACAGGGCAATTGGATTTTGACAGCAAATGAAGAAACACTATATTCATTCGTAGCTTAACTGAGCATGTAGTGCTGATGGTGAACGTGTGTGGTCGCCTTTTGTCCATTGTGTGTCGTCGGTTGTCTGTCACCATATGCCTCGTTACCACTCTATAGAGGGCACATTTTTGTCTAAACTTCATGAAACTTGCTCAAAAAATTAATCTTATTAATATCTTATGATGAGTGTAAAGTGAGTCGCCTCAGGTCAAAAACTTGATACCAGGAGCAATTGAAAGTAAAGACTTGTTACCACTCTAGATGTCATATTTTTGCCCAATCTTTGCTGATAAAAGGTAAAACTTAGCGCTGGGGGGCGAGTACAGGTTTATCCCAGTAAAGATTGTTTTGAATGATGTTCACATATTGTTTATTCAATGTTTTGATTCACAAAACTTGAAGAAATGAGGTCCTATTATTACACAAAAAAAACAGTATTTCTACTTGGTGTCAACATTGGCCAAATTACAAGCATTTTAAGTTAGTTGCCCATTATTTCACCTTTAGGACCCTTTTGCCATGGTGTGCATCATATTTTGTTTTTCATTGTTGATTGTACTTTGGAAATAGAATATTTGTCCCTTGACTTGTACTGCAAGTCAGCTAAATATTGTTTATTTCCTTAGTTGTATTTTTACCTCGTCTGGTTGTGGAGTGCGAGTGAATTCTTTGAGTCAAAACTTGATGTACATGTATGCAATATTTGTCACTTGACTTGTACTGCAAGTCTGGTAAATATTGTGTATTTCCTTAGTCTGGTAAAAATATTTAAATGAAAATATATTAAAAACTTTTTGTAAGCTGATCAAGCTGTCTTTTTGAATGTACTTTAAAACTAAAAATACCATGTTCTTCGTTAGGCTCATTATTGCATTAAATTCTTGAATTGGTTGAGTTACTTTTTAAGAAAGGATTAATGTAACTTGTTTAATAAAAAATTCTCGAAAGGATACGTTTGTAACGCTTTTTTCATTTGCCCACATAGCTTGGTGGACACATAATGATCACATAATTGACATCGCACTTTCCGTTTTGCGTGCAACTACATATATCTGAATAACTACTGAAAATATTTAATTAAAACTTCTCGTGTGTCTTCCAAGTGCTTGATGCACCAGATTGAGGTTTGAAGAGTCCAGATGGATTATTACAAGAGTTATGTGCCTTTGAAACTTTGCTGATTTGGAGACGTTGCATGCAGCTATGTTAATTTCATGTAAAAAAAAAATCATGAAATAAAGTCTTAAGCATCATAATTTAGTGCACATAATATTTATTGTATGGTAAAACATGCTCCCGTGATATGATTTTCAACTAAGGGAGCATGCTCATGAATTATGGCAACCCCACTTGGAAAAGTTGCTGATTTTCTTATCTGATATATTTTTTAGTTTTAAAATACCAAAATCATATTTTTTTACATTAATAGCTATCAAAATATACAAAAAAGTATACCCTATCCAGGCATTGATGTATCATTTTAAAATGGATACCTAAAGTGATGAAGTCCAAAAATTTGATATGTATTGAAACAAATTTATAACCCTATGTGCACTTACAAAGTAGTGATAATAGTCAAGCCTGGTGTTGTGATACAGCAATTGTGAGTTTACTTTGTAACAACATTCTTTCATGCAGGTGTGTAAAAACGGCAATTGTCTCGCTGATGATATGTCTTTAAATTTGAAGACCAAGCACTGGTTCTACCCAGGAAATTGACTCGAGAGTGTCTCTATAAGCCTTAGGCTTTCGATGCAATCGAGCTAAAATAAATAGTTTTAAACTAAACTAAATTTGATCACATGTAGCAGTGGACATTCTATGATTGGGCTTGGACTAAACAGTTTTTTCATGTTCTCTCATGAATTTTTAGGATGTAATTATAAGTTATTCAGTACAAACCATTGTGTTTCTTGAAATACACATGAAATAATTACCATGAGCGTTGATTGCATTCAAATTTCTTCAAACACGTTACAATTTTAACTGGTGCTTTGGGACACACAACGATCATGCAAGACGAGAATACTTGGCATTATGTTATTATTTTCATATTGGTCTCTGCAGTTAATAGTATATCAAATACTGGAGTGGTTTAAATGGATTTTCAAAACTATAGTTAATATTCTCAATAAATGAACAAAATGGTCCTAAATTTTGTTCATACCAGTTCTTATTCTTGCTGAGCCCATTAGGATCATTTGTCCAGTTTCACCCCATATGTATGGACAAATGTGGAACCCGGAACTGTTGTTTGTACTGCACACCCCACCTGCACAGAATCCCACAAGTGCACTTCAGGGAGTCCGTCTCTCTGTCCGTCCGTCTGTCCGTAACATTTTCGTGTCCGCTCCATATCTCTTATACCCTTTGAAGGATTTTCATGAAACTTGGCTCAAATGTTTAGGTCATTAAGACGATGTGCATGAGTCAGTCACGCCGGCTCAAGTCAAGGTCACACTTGCTAGTCAAATATTCAAGCCTCCATTTCGTGTCCGCTCCATATCTCCTATACCCTTTGAAGGATTTTCATGAAACTTGGCTCATATGTTAAGGTCATTGAGACGATGTGCAGAAGGCATGAGTCAGTCAAGCCGGCTCAAGGTCAAGGTCACACTTGAAGGTCAAATATTTGCGCCTAGATTTTGTGTCCGCTCCATATCTCCTATACCCTTTGAAGGATTGTCATGAAACTTGGCTCAAATGTTTAGGTCATTGAGATGATGTGCAGAAGGCATGAGTCAGTCACGCGGCCTCAAGGTTAAGGTCACACATGAAGGGTCAAATATTCGAGCCTCCATTTCGTGTCCGCTCCATATCTCCTATGCCTTTTGAAGAATTTTCATGAACTTGGCTCAAATGTTTAGGCCATTGAGACGATGTGCAGAAGAAATGGGCCTTTCACGCAAGCTCAAGGTCAAGGTCACACTTGATGTTTGAATTTTTGAGCCTCCATTTTCGTGTCCGTTTTTCGTGTCCGCTCCATATCCCCTATACCCTTTGAAGGATTTTCATGAAACTTGGCTCAAATGTTTTGCTCATTGAGACCATGTGCAGAAGGCATAAGCCAGTCATGCCAAGGTCAAGGTCACACTTGAAGGTTGAATATTTGAGCCTGTATTTTCATGTCCATTCTATATCTCCTGTTCCCTTTAAAGGATTTTCATGAAACTTGCCTCAAATGTTTATCACATTGAGGCAATGTGCAGAAGGCATGAGGCAGTTACGCCACCTCAAGGTCAAGATCACACTTGAAGGTCAAATGTTTGAGCCTCCATTCTTGTGTCTGCTCCATATCTCCTATGCCCTTTGAATGATTTTTATAAAACTTGGCTCAAATGTTTATCACATTGAGGCAATGTGCAGAAGGCATGGAGCAGTCTTGCCACGTCAAGGTCAAGGTCACACTTAAAGGTCAAATGTTTAAGCCTCCATTTCTGTGTCAGCTCCATATCTCCTATGCCCTTTAAGGAATTATCATGAAACTGATTAAGGTCAGTGTGATACTTCAAAGTCACCTTTAAAATCTTATGAAGGATCACGGCGGGGGATATAGCTGTCCTTTGGACTGCCTTGTTGCATTGCAACTAGTTCTCCAAAACTGCAAAAAAGACATTCAAATCTACTGTTTCTGCATTTTCCAGAATTGTTACTGACTGAATAAAAAAGGGTCAGGTAAGAATATCGAGAACAAATATTTGAGAACCATTAGCAAGAACACTGCACATCCACTACCCAACTCGTACTTTAGTTAGCCCATTGCACTAACTGATGTTTAAAATCAAATCGATCCTATCCCCCTTTGCAAATTGTTCAGAAACCTTAATTGTCAAACCTGTCACAACAGTATTGTCTTCATCTGTACCAGTTCTCAGGTGAGCACTTTGGGCCATCGTGGCCCTCTTGTTGTATTTTGTACAAGGCCATTAACTCTGACTTAGAAATTCAGGTTAAGGTTTGCGTGCAACAAGTACATATCTCTGTAACAACTACAGGTATTCAATTGAAACTTCACACTTGGCTTTGGGGTCATTATGTAAGATCACTGGCCAAGGCACATAAGTCTGACCAGCATTTTAGTAGAAATATGCCCCTTTTTTGTAGTGATTAATGCCCATAAATCTGACAAAGCGGTTGAATAGTCGAGCGCGCTGTCCTGAGACAGTTCTTGTTTATTCATTGTGGACCAAACTTACACAGTTTGTGTATAACCACGAAATTCCTAGTTGGGATTTAATGGTAATGGGCAAGATTGCACCAGTAACACTAGATTTATTGCCCCTAATATCATTTTCCATAACTCTTTTTGTATTTTGACAGAGTTATGTCCCTTTTTCACATAGATTTTCTGGTTAAAGTATATATTTAAAAGTTTTGTAACTTCAATACTAAATAAGCTTTTCACTCGAAACTTGGAACTAACCTTTGACATCAACTCTAGTATCAGGAGCAACATTACCCATAACTCTGTTTTGTATTTTGACAGAGTTATGCCCCTTTTTACATAGATTTTCTGGTTAAAGTTTATATTCAAAAGTTTTGTAACTTTAAAATTACATAAGTTATTCATTTAACTTGGAACTTACGTTTGTCATCAACTCCAGTATCAGGGGCAACATTACCCATAACTCTGTTTTGTATTTTGACAGAGTTATGCACACTTTTTACATAGATTTTATGGTTAAAGTTTTTGTTACAAAAATATAAAAGTTTTGTATTTTAACAAATGTATGCCCCTTCCACTATCCAAAATATGTACCAACTGAAATACTTTCAATAGCAGAGCGCGTTGTCCTCTGACAACTCTTGTTTAGCTTTTGTGGTCACCTTTTGTCAGTCGTCCATGGTTCGTCGTCAACGTTTACCTTGTGAACACACTATAGACCACATTTATTGCCCAATCTTTATGAAACTTGCCCAGAACATTTGTGCCAATGATATCTCGGATAAGTTTGAAACTGGGTCATGTGGGGTCAAAAACTAGGTCACTAGGACAAATTGAAGAGAAAGCTCGTGAACACTATAGAAGTCACATTTTTGGCCCAATCAACATGAAACTTGCTCAGAACATTTGTTCTGATGATATCTCGGCTGAGTTCGAAAATGGGTCTGCTCCGTTGAAGAACATGGCCGGGCAGTTTTCCTTATATGGCTATATTGAAAACTTTAAAAAGCTTTTGAACACTCTAGAGATTACATTTATTGCCCAATCTTCATGAAACTTGCCCAGAACATTTGTTCTAATGATATCTCAGAAAAGTTTGAAACTGGGTCAAGTGGGGTCAAAAAATAGGTCACTACGTCAAATTGAATAAAAAGCTTGTGAACACTCTAGAAGTCATATTTTTTACCAATCTTCTTGAAACTCACTCAGAACATTTGTTCAATAATACCTCGGACGAGTTTGAAACACGGTAATGTGTGGTCAAAAACTAGGTCACCAGGTCAAATTGAAAAAAAAAATTGTGAACACTCTAGAGGCCACATTTATAACCCAATCATAATGAAACTTGTTCAGAACATTTGTCCCAATGATATCTCGGACAAGTTCGAAACTGGGTCATGTGGGGTCAAAACTAGGTCACAAGAGCAAATCTAAGAAAAAGCTTGAGAACACTCTAGAGGTCACATTTTTTGCCCAATCTTCTTGAAACGTGCTCAGAACATTTGTTTCAATAATATAACGGACGAGTTTGAAACTGGGTCATGTGGGGTCAAAAACTAGGTCACCAGGCCAAATTGAACAAAAAGCTTGTGAACACTCTAGAGGCCACTTTTTTAGCCGAATCTTCATGAATCGTGCTCAGAACAGCTTAGTTCCGTAGCCCCTCAGGTGAGCGACCTAGGGCCTTATGGCCCTCTTGTTCTAAAGAACAGGCTTCATTTTCATCCAATATTGACCAAACTTCTGCAGTTAATGACCATAAGATCTGAACAGAAGCCAAAACTTAGCTTGATCGTGCCGCAAACACCAGAGTGATGACCCCTTGTTTTGAAAAAAAAAATTGCAAAAATAGACACGGGAGAGACTTTATTTTTCATTTAATCTTAATCAAACTTCCACAGTATGACCATACTTGCGGTCAAATCCAAACATTGGCCAGATTGTGGTAATTGCCCTGTCTTTGTTCAAGAAAATGCAAAAATGTACTTTATGCATGATTGAGATTTCATTTTTGTGTCGCCTGACGAGGCGACATATAGGTGTTACTTTTGTCTGCGGCGGCGGTGTCGGCAGCGGCGTCCCCTTTCGCTTGTCCGGAGCATAACTGTAAGACTATTAAATCTATCAACATGAAACTTCATAGGCAGATAGATCTCATTGAGGGCAAGTACAGTGCACAAGAACCGTTACTCTGCACCTCATACTTTTGGAGTTATTGCCCTTTGTTTATTTTCATACTTAATTTTTGTCCGGAGCACAACTCTAAGACTATGAAAGCTATCAACTTGAAACTTCATAGATAGATAGATCTCATTGAGGGGAAGTGCAGTGCATAAGAACCGTTACTCAGCACCTCATACTTTTGGAGTTATTGCCCTTAGTTTATTTTCATACTTATTTTTTGTCCGGAGCATAACTCTAAGACTATGAAAGCTATCAACTTGAAACTTCATAGGTAGATAGATCTCATTGAGGAGAATTGCAGTGCACAAGAACCGTAACTCTGCATCACATACTTTTGGAGTTATTGCCCTTTGTAAATTTTCATACTTATTTTTGTGTCTAAGACTATGAAAGCTTATCAACTTGAAACTTGATAAGTTGATACATCTCATTGAGGAGAAGTGCATTGCACAAGAACTGTTACTCTGCATCACATACTTTTGGGGTTATTGCCCTTTGTTTATTTTCATACTTAATTTTTGTCCGGAGCATAACTGTAAGACTATGAAAGCTATCAACTTGAAACTTCATAGGTAGATAGATCTCATTGAGGGGAAGTGCAGTGCTCAAGAACCATTATTCTGCACCACATACTTTTGGAGTTATTGCCCTTTGATTATTTTCATACTAAATTTTTGTCCGGAGCACAACTCTTTAAGACTATGAAAGCTATCAACTTGAAACTTCATAGGTAGATAGATCTCATTGAGGAGAAGTGCAGTGCACAGATCTCATTGAGGAGAAGTGCAGTGCACAAGAACCGTTACTCTGCATCACATACTTTTGGAGTTATTGCCCTTTGTTTATTTTCATACTTAATTTTTGTCCGGAGCATAACTCTAAGACTATGAAAGCTATCAACTTGAAACTTCATAGATAGATAGATCTCATTGAGGGGAAGTGCAGTGCATAAGAACCGTTACTCAGCACCTCATACTTTTGGAGTTATTGCCCTTAGTTTATTTTCATACTTATTTTTTGTCCGGAGCATAACTCTAAGACTATGAAAGCTATCAACTTGAAACTTCATAGGTAGATAGATCTCATTGAGGAGAATTGCAGTGCACAAGAACCGTAACTCTGCATCACATACTTTTGGAGTTATTGCCCTTTGTAAATTTTCATACTTATTTTTGTGTCACATTTTTGGTTTAAAGTAGTCTTTTCTTTGCAATTAGCCAGAGTGCAGTGCTTTTGAAGATTTTAATAAATCTGTTAAAAAAAATTTGAGCATTAACCTTAAGTGCTTCTTCATTTGGATTAACGTAAGCTATCTAGCGTCAGGCGACACATCCGACTCGCGGAGTTCTAGTGTTCATCCAGTGTTGACAACAAGCCAGTGAACATTGTTACCATTTTGTTCTTGTTAACTTTTTTTCCTTAGTGACCCAACAAGCACAGATTTACATCAGCTTTAGCAACTTTTGATGTCCCCACCATCAATGATGGGGGAGCATATAGAGTTTACCTTGTCCGTGGGTACATGCGTATGTACGTGTGTATGAATGTTTGGATTCTTGTCCGGACATCAACTTTGTCCAGCATTGGAGGATTTTCAAATAACTTTGCAGAAATGATAAGCATACTGAGACGGTGGGTCGCGGGCAAGAAACAGGTTCCTAGGTCAAAGGTCAAGGTCACACTTAAAGGTCAAAGGTCAAATATAAGAATTTAAGCCTTCTATCACTGTCCGGAGCATAATTTTGTCCAGCATGGAAGGAATTTCAAATAACTTGGCACAAGTGTTGAGCATGGTGAGACGGTGTGTCGCGCGCAGAAACCAGGTCCTTAGGTCCAAGGTCAAGGTCAGACTTAATGGTTAAAGGTCAAATATAAGAATTTAAGCCTTCTTTCTCTCTCTGGAGAATAATTTTGTCCAACATGGAATGAATTTCAAATAACTTGTTGTTTCAAATAACAAGTGTTGAGCATGGTGAGACGGTGTGTTGCGCGCAAGAACCAGGTCCCTAGGTGCAAGGTCAAGGTCAAACTTAAAGGTCAAATATAAGAATTTAAGCCATAGACCCTGTCTGAAGCATAATATTGTCCAGCATGGAAGGAATTTCAAATAATTTGGCACAAGTGTTAAGCATGGTGATACAGTGTGTCGCATGCAAGAAGCAGGTCCCTAGGTCCAAGGTCAAGGTCACACTTCAAGGTAAAAGGTCAAATATAAGAATTTAGGCCATAGACCCTGTCCGGAGCATAATAGTGTCCAGCTTGGAAGGAATTTCAAATAACTTGGCACAAATGGTGAGCTTGGTGAGACAGTGTGTAGCGTGCAAGAACCAGATCCCTGGGTCCAATGTAAAGGTCACACTTAATGGTCAAATATAAGAATTTAAGCCTTCTATCCCTTTCCAGAGCATAATTTTGTCTAGCATGGAAGGAATTTCAAATAACTTTGCGCAAGTGTTGAGCATGGGGACACGGTGTGTTGCGCGCAAGAACCAGGTCCCAAGGTCAAGGTCACACTTAAAGGTGAATGGTCATTTAAGCCAAAGATGCTGTCTGAAGCATAATTTTGTCCAGCAGGGAAGGATTTTAACTACATTGGCCCAAGCGCTAAGCATGGTGTGTCGGTGTGTTGCGCGCAAGAACCAGGTCCCTTTGTATAATGTCAAGGTCACACTAAAAGGTCAAAAGACAAATATAAGAATTTAAGCCATTGACCATGTCCAGAGAATAATATATTGTCCAGCAGGGAAGGATTTTGAAACAACTTGGCATAAGTGATAAGCATTATGCGGCGGTGTCGCATGCGAAAACCAGGTGCCTTGCTCCAAGGTCAAGGTCACACTTTAAGGTCAAGTATATGTATATATGTTACGATTCTTGTCCAGGCAATAACTCTGTCCAGCATTGAAGGATTTTCAAATAACTTGGCAGTGATAACCATTATAAGACGATGTGTCACCCGCAAAAACTTGGTCCAAGGTCAAGGTCACTTAAAGGTCAAGTATAAGAATTAGATCCATGGATTCTGTCTGGAGCATAATTTTGTCAGGCATTAAAAAATTTCAAATAACTTGGCAGAAGTGGTAAGCATTATGAGACGGCATGTGGCGTTCAAGAACCAGGTCTGTAGCTGAAAGGTCAAGGTCATTAATCAAGGTCAAAGGTCAAATAATTTTCCTGAGCATAATATTGTCATGCATGCAGGGATTTTCAGATAAATTGGCAGAAATGATCACAATGACCAGATGATGTGTTGCATGCACAAACCTGACCTGTGAAGTTAGTGAATTACTCCCTTAATTCAGGAGTGTGCAAAACATAATTCAAAAATGATAAAAGGCATTTTGTTGATTTTGCACAGAATGATTTAAGATAGCAAGAGTAAGTGAATCATGCAAGAACCATAACTCATAATTGCCTTAAAGTTTTAATAACTACCCTTTATTGAGTTTTTGTCAGGACTAAAACTATTTTGTGATATCCAAATTACTTCGCACAATAAGAAAATACATTAGCATAAAGTAAAATATAAAAGGACAATTCTCTTTTTGCAAAATTATTTGTATGCATACAGAAAAAGCGGCGCCTTGTAGAAATGGCTGCATAGGTAGGGGTATCCGTGTCTGTGGACACATTTCTAGTTCAGTAATTGGTTATAACTTAATTTTTATAACTTATTAAAACTAATAATAAAACAAAGACACACTTGATTTTTAATAGGCAGTTGATGTAAAACAATTTTAAAACCAAAGCCAAAGTTTGCAAGTTCACAATCTTCTGAAATGAGTTCCTATTTTGTTTTCCCAATTTAAACACACTGACAATATACAAATTAGTAGTTCTTCAGTAGTGTGATTTAAACACTTGCACAAGGGAAGCCACAATGGCCACAAACATCCTTCCTTGAAGTTGAATTAAATTTGCAGATACAAAAACATGTTTCAATAGGGATTTTACCATTTTTGCTGGCGGTTCCGTTGTCTAGTGGTAAGGCAATGGCTTCACAATGCAGGGGTCACAGGTTTGATCCACGCCACACCCTAACCTACTAACTCGTTTTTCGCATGAGATGTTAAACCGAGGTGCAGTGTAATAGGTGCTTCACACCGGCCGCTAACAGACACAGGGACACCTCTGGAACGGGGCATCTTCTGTATCTTGCACTATCCCCCCTTACCCAACTAACAAGTCTTCTGGGGGCGATGGCCATATGGGAGAGGATCCCTGTGCACTCGATAAAAATGTACTACACACACACGTTTTATTAATTGGTTCCTGGTCGCAACACCTCTCGGAGATAAGTTCACAGGTTCTGCATCAATAGACTCTTTCTTGCCATTTATTATTCCTAAGCACCTGCACACATTCAAACTTTATTAAGGCATAGATGCTTGTTATTGTTAAATTATCAATTACTGCCAGTATTTAGGAGGAAAGCTCTGACAATGTTTGCAAAATGTGATTTATTTACTAAAGCAAACCATGGCAAAGTTTGTAACAAAGGGCAACAACTATTGTATACAAACAGTAAAACAACACCAATACTATTGGCTTTGCTGCCTAGACTTGTTCCGTGCTTGTAATAGAATATTTAAATTACATGTCTAGAGGCCGGATCACAGTCCAGTTTCTGCCTTCATAATGAAACGTTCAACATTATTTGAAAAAAATGTGAATATTTAAAAGAAATATTTCCAAACGGCAAAAAAGGTTTATGGTCGGGGGCAAAAAAACATGGTCGGTTGGGTAAGTGGAAACAAACAACTTTTTTTTTACGCCAAAGTATTTCCAATGTGCAAATTAGGCAATCATGCATGAAAAGTTATTGACAGCTGCCAAACTAAAACTGTTTATGGGCAAGTCAAGATCATGCTATTAATGGTAAAATACTGTTAAGTTATACCTGGTATTATGTTTATTTTTCATCTTTTTATTGTAGGAAATATTTTTAGTTTCACCATTATGGTGTATATGTTGTTGCTGTTTATGATGACATTGCTACTAATATCTTTATTAATGATAAAAAGCTGTAGTCAAAATTGAACATTTTGAAAACAAATATTAAAATTCGGATTGAAATGATGTATCTGAATAGCTAGTTCTGCAATTCGTTTTGTTAGCGCTTTTGTTTATGATTGGGAGGAATATTGTATACACATGTTGTGTTTTTATGCTTCCCCCCCAAAAATTGCTAGGGGGGCATAAATCGCTGCTTTGTCCGTCCGTCCGTCCTTCCGTCCGTCCATCCCGTTTTCTTGTCCCGATTATTTCTCAGCAACTTCTGACCAGAATTCAATTAAATTTAATGGGAAGCTTCATTACCAAGAGGAGATGTGCACTGAACCAGGATGTTATGCTTTAATGATTTTTCTCAGAGTTATGGGACTTTGAAGATTTCTGAAATAAGCATTTAGTGCACAATTCTTGTCCGGTCTATTTCTACGCAACTACTGGTGTGAATTCAATGAAACTTTATAGGAAGCTTCACCACCAAGAGGAGGTGTGCACTGAAACATGGCGTTCCGCTTCAATGATTTTTCTCATAGTTATGGGACTTGGAAGATTTCTGAAATAAGCATTTAGTGCACAATTCTTTCACGGTCTATTTAAACACAACTTCTGGCCAGATTTCAATTAAACATTATGGAAGTTTTATTACCAAAAGAAGGTGTACACTGAACCTGGACGTTCCGCTTCAATGATTTTTCTAAGAGTTGTGGGATTTTGAAGATTTTTGAAATTAGAATTTAGTGCACAATTTTTGTCTGGGCTATTTCACTGCAGTTTCTGGCCAGAATACAATGAAACTGTATGTGCTGCTTCATTATCAAAATGAGGTGTGCACAATACAGGATGTTCCCTTTCAGTGATTTTCCTTTGAGTTATGGGGCTTTGAACGTTGCTGAAATTAGTGTATAGTGTGCAATTCTTGTCTGGACTGTTTCTCAGCAACTTCTAGCCAATATTCCATGAAACTTTATGGGAAGCTTCATTATCAAGAGGAGGTGTTCACTGTACCAAGATGCTCTGCTTCAATGATTTTTCTTACAGTCATGGGATTTATGATGACTGTTTATGATTGGGAGGAATATTGTATACACATGTTGTGTTTTTATGCTTCCCCCGAAAAAATTGCTAGGGGGGCATAAATCGCTGCTTTGTCCGTCCGTCCGTCCTTCCGTCCGTCCATCCCGTTTTCTTGTCCAGATTATTTCTCAGCAACTTCTGACCAGAATTCAATTAAATTTAATGGGAAGCTTCATTACCAAGAGGAGATGTGCACTGAACCGGGATGTTGTGCTTTAATGATTTTTCTCAGAGTTATGGGACTTTGAAGATTTCTGAAATAAGCATTTAGTGCACAATTCTTGTCCGGTCTATTTCTACGCAACTACTGGTCTGAATTCAATGAAACTTTATAGCTTCATCACCAAGAGGAGGTGTGCAATGAAACATGGCGTTCCACTTCAATGATTTTTCTCATAGTTATGGGACTTGGAAGATTTCTGAAATAAGCATTTAGTGTGCAATTCTTTCACGGTCTATTTAAACACAACTACTGGCCAGATTTCAATTAAACATTATGGAAGTTTTATTACCAAAAGGAGGTGTACACTGAACCTGGACGTTCCGCTTCAATGATTTTTCTAAGAGTTGTGGGATTTTGAAGATTTTTGAAATTAGAATTAATGCACAATTTTTGTCTGGGCTATTTCACTGCAGTTTCTGGCCAGAATACAATGAAACTGTATGTGCTGCTTCATTATCAAAATGAGGTGTGCACAATACAGGATGTTCCCTTTCAGTGATTTTCCTTTGAGTTATGGGGCTTTGAACGTTGCTGAAATTAGTGTATAGTGTGCAATTCTTGTCCCGACTGTTTCTCAGCAACTACTAGCCAATATTCCATGAAACTTTATGGGAAGCTCATTATCAAGAGGAGGTGTTCACTGTACCAAGATGCTCTGCTTCAATGATTTTTCTTACAGTTATGGGACTTACGATGATTGCTGAAATTAATATATAGAGCACAACTGTCTGGACTCTCTTCTGGACTTACTTGGCAAAGCGCATTGGGGAGCATCCATCAGTTCAATGATATCCTTGTTATGTATAATTAGTGATTAAAGACCAAATTGAGTCTACAGATACATGCATTCTGCCCTTTGTTATCATGTTTATCCTAAAATTGACAAAACAAAAACATGATATAAATTGCATATGAAAACGAGGCTGTTAAAAGCAGACAATTTACGCAAATTTTTAAAACAATAGCAGCATGTTTTATTGTATCTTGACACAAATTCGTAAGCTGACTGCCCCTACAGCTAATCATATCAGTTGGTGGCAGATTAATATATTATAACATGGCATCACAAAGGGCCCTGTTAAGGGCAATACAGTCAATAGATTAGAGGCAGGAGGCGCTAATTGCCTTTGAAAAGGGGAGGGTGGCAGATCAAAAAGGGGCATGGCACAGGTCTGGATAAAACACATGTTTCATGTATTATTATAACTTCACATTAAATATAAATTATATTTATAAATACATGCATTTATAATAATATATTATAAACAAATTTGCGTCTAGGCAAAGAGGCATTACACTGACAGCAGACTGGATTTACACTGGCAACATTTTTAGCTCGTCTATTCGAAGAATATGTGAGCTTTCCAACTTGGCCTGGTGTCGGCATCCAATTCTGATCTTGATTAAAGTTTATATTCAGAAGTCTTGTAAATTCAAAACTTAATAAGTTATTCACCTGAAAATTGTAATATATACCTTTGTTATCTACTCCAGCATCAGGTGCAACATTCACCATTAGTCAGTTTAGTATTTAGACAGAGTTATGCTGCTTTTTCACATAGATTTTCTGATTAAAGTTTATATTGAAAAGTCTTACAACTTCAAAACTACATAATTTATTTACTTGAAATTTGGAAAGTTCCTTTGTCATTAACTCCAACATCAAGTGCAACACTCCCCATAACTTTGTTTTGTATTTTGACAGAGTAATGCCCCTTTTTCACATAGATTTTCTGGTTAAAGTTATATTCAAAAGTCTAACGACTTCAAAACTACACAAGTTATTCACTTGTCATCAACTCCAACAACAAGTGCAACATTCCCCATAACTCAGTTTTGTATTTTGACAGAGTTATGCCCCCTTTTTAAATAGATTTTTCAGATTTAAGTTTTTATTCAACAGATTTATTACTTCAAAACATGATAGGGTATTCACTTGAAAATTGGATTATACCTTTGTCATCAACTACAGCATCAGGTGCCATAATCCACATAACCTTGTTTTGTATTTTGACAAAGTTATGCCCCATTTTCAGATTAAATTGATGAAATAATTGCCATAACTCAACGTTGTATTTCAACAAATGATGCATGCCCCGTCCACTTTCCAAAATATGTACCAACTGTAATACTTAGAATAGTTGAGCGTGCTGTCCTTAACAGCTCTTGGTTGACTTATTTGACTCGCAGCTGGAGTTTCACTTTATTTATATTTGTGTTGCATGTAAGTCAACAGGTATAACTGTGAAACTTTATAGATGTATTCATCAGCATGTGAACTTGTGCACCTAAGTATAGTAATTGCACAGCGCTTTGTGACAAGTGGTGGAGTGTGGGGGCAACCATGTCCTTTGGACACATGTCTAGGTGACTAAGAGTCTTTATATATACTTGCCCCTTGGACATTTATTGTGTTTGAGGTTCTGTTTTGCAATGAGCAGTGCACACTATTTAATACAGAAAGACTGTAACAGCCTATTATTTCTAAAAATTAATTTCTCCTTTTAAGTATGGAAATTGAAAAGGCATCCAATTGTATTTAAATAGTTTTTAAATATATTATTTAACGCCATGCACATATTTTGTTTCAATATTGTACTGTATTTTAAATGTTATTGACTGATATTTAAAGAATAAGAATATTACATGCAATCGCACATTAGTGAGATAAGAAACTTTTTAGTGTGGGCAATATGCCGCGGTACATATTGTGAAATATCGCGACATGAGTCAGTGATATTGTAACATACGTCATACCCAATCAAAAAATCTACATACATTTGAGGGTGTTCCGAAATCTAAAATTAAAATAGTATGGTCCAGGCTGTAACTTGCCCATGGATGGAGGGATTTTTGAATTACCTTGCACAAATGTTTGCCTCAATGAGACTGCTCATCGTGCGCATGAACCAAGTTCATAAGTCATAGGTCTAGGTCACACTAAGAGCTCAAATGTCAAATTGGCACTCTGCTTGTCCAGACTATAACTAGGTCATAGATGGAGGTATTTTTTAAGTACTGGGCACACATTTTTGCCTCAATGAGACAATGTGTATGAACCAGCTCAGTAGCTCAAAAGGCAAGGTCATATATAGAGGTCAAAGGTAACCGGCAAACATCCCTCAACTGCATTTCACTTATTTTCTTCTGTCAAATTACCCTGATTCTTCCCATTCACTTTACCTTGACAATGTTGTCTAGCAGTGTCACAGCGGCACCAGGAGGCATCCATCTGTTCTATTTGACGCAATTTGTCCTCTATCATTGTCAGTACTATATTATTGGTGCCTATCCTGCACATCAGAGATTACTTTTTAACCAAATTCTTTTTAAAATTTTGGTTATTAGATTGGGGTATGTAGTTGGTCGGGTGCAGTCAAACTGGCGTTTCCGCTCAATAACTCGAGAACAAATTGAGGTGTTTTTTAATGCAACTTAATACACAGATACCTTATATCAAAACCTTGCTTGGGATTACATATGGAGTGGGTGGCATGAAGGTCAAGGTAACATTACTAAAAATAGAAATATGGTTTCCGTTCAATAACAAATTGAGATATTGTAATGAAACTTTATTTATAGATACCTTTTAGCGAGACCTCACTTGGAATCAGATATAAGGTGGGGGTCAAGGTCACTGTTACTAAAAAAAAAAAAAATGGTTTTCTCTCGATAACTCAAGAATGAATGAAGATAGTTCAATGAAACTTCATATATAGATACCATATATCGAGGGTTCACTTGATTGCATATGGGGTGGGTGGGGTCAAGGTCACTCGAGAACAATCTAAGATATTTCAATAAAATTTCATTCATAGATACCTTATATTGAGACCTCGCTTTGGATTGCATATGGGTTAGGTGGGGTCAAAAGAAGGTCACCGTTTCTAAAAATATAAAAACAGTTTCTGCTTAATAACTGTAAAATGAATTATGCTATTGTAATGAAACTTCATACATAAATACCTTATTGCGAGACTGGGGTGAAGGTCAAGGTCACTGTTAATAAAGTAGAAAAATGGTTTGCACTCAATAACTGTAGAACAAATTGAAATATTATAATGAACCTTCATACATAGATACCTTATTGCGAGACCTCACTTGGGATTGCATATGGGGTGGGTGGGGTGAAGGTCAATGTTACTAAAATTAGAAAAAAAAAGTTTTATTTTGATCAATAACTTTAGTTTTGCTAAACATATTTTCATAAACGTGGGTGGGTAGGTAGCTTATATCAAACCATAGGCTGGCATTGATTATTGGGGTACTGGGGCTAAATTGGCCAAGATGAAGGTCACTGTTACTAATTCTTTCATTCATATGAAACCATACTTTATCAGGTCGAGATTCTGATCAGATCACATTGAAAACCTGGTTCCATTGCGTGGCCACGTTTTTAGTTTTAACATTGTACTAACTTTTAGGCATTGCCCTTGAAGAATTTGGTTCTTATGGAATTTCCACATTTCTTGTTAAGCAGTTGAAAAGTAGCGTGTACATTTCGCATAAATCAGTCTTCGTCGTAACTGGGTTGCCCGATGCCCGGGACAAGTAGATTTGATTTCTGGCTAGCAGAAAATGCCAAATGCTTGCCCGATATGGATAGTATTTTCATAGGCTTTGCATAGCAAGTGCTTTGAAAAAATTAGTGTGAAGACTGATAAATTCACATAAAAATGTTGTTTTATTAACCCAGGGTTAAATGGAAGAGGTGGATGTGACAGAAGACGAGGAGCTGTTAATAGATGGCCTCTTCTACAAATGTGATAGCCAGAATGAGGGTCTGGTCAGGGTCAACTCTGTCATACAGTATCTCAAGTCCTGCCAGAATCAGAGTAATGTAAGTAAGGTTTTACGCAATCTTTATCTTTGAAAGCTCGAAAAGTCTATTATCAAAATGTTATGTTGCACATTGTATGGGAAAATATTTGTTATTTATCATAGTACAATGTAAGATTTCGTTTGCTGCCATCTTTGATATAATTGTTAATGTTATAACGGGGTTCCCGCAATGGCCGAAGTTAAACTGTGTTTTTAGCTTCATATCTCTATATCTACTACAGATATTCAATTACAACTTCACACATGTCTTCGAGGTCATTATGTAAGATCACTGACCAAGGCCCATTACTCTGACCTGCAATTTAGCAGAATTATGCTCTGTTATGTACTTAAAAAATTCAGGTTAAGATTTGCATGCAAGTACATATCTCTGTAACTTGTTATTGTCTGGTTTTTATGCCCCCACTTTACAGGGGTCATATAGATTTGCCCTCGTCTGTCCGGCCCTCCCATCCCGTCTGTCCGTCAGATTTTTGTATCACGCATAACTCAAAAAGTATAACTGCTAGATTGATTAAACTTTATAAGCATATTTATCAGCATCAGGGCTTGTGCACCTGGGTATTTTGGTGCAGTTTTTTTCCGACAGCGGAGTTATGGCCCTTTTTTAGCAAAAAATGACATTTTTGGACTTGTGTCACGCGTAACTCAAAAAGTATTACTTATAGAGGGATGAAACTTTATATACATATTAATCAGCATGTGAACTTGTGCACTTGGGTATATTGAAGCAGTTTTTACCGCCATCAGTGGAGTTATAGCCCTTTTGATGCCCCCACATTAAAGGGGGGGCATATAGATTTGCCCTTGTCCGTCCGTCCGTCCGATCCTTTCTATCAGATTTTTGTGTCGCGCATAACTCAAAAAGTATGACTGCTAGAGTCATGAAACTTTATAAGCATATTCATCGGGGCTTGTGCACCTGTGTATTTTGGTGCATTTTTTTCCGACATCAGCTGAGTTATGGCCCTTTTTTAGCCAAAAAAAAGACATTTTTTTCCGACATCAGCACAGTTTTGTAACAACCAGCGGAATGTGGGGGCATCCTTGTCCTATGGACACGTGTCTAGTTTGAAAAAATATTAACGAGCTATTATCATCACTTGATTGTCATCGGCGTTGGCTTTTTTGTATTAGATTGGGGTATGTTGTTTTATTCGGTCAGGGTGGCGGCATCAACTTTTTGTTTCCGCTCTCTAACTCCAGAATGGATTGATCTATTGTAATGAAACTTCATACATAGATACCTTATATCGAGACCTCGCTTGGGATTGCATATGGGGTGGGTGGGGTCAAGGTCAAGGTCACTGCTACTAAAAATAGAAAAATGGTTTCCACTCAATAATTTGAGAACGCATTGAGATATTTTAACGAAACTTCATACATAAAGTCATTATATTGAGACCTCGCTTGGGATTGCATATGGGGTGGGTGGTGTCAAGGTCACCATTACTAAAAATAGAAAAATGGTTTCCGCTCAATAACATGAGAATGCATCGAGATATTTTATTGAAACTTCATACATAGATGTCTTATATTGAGGCCTCGCTTGGGATTGCATATGGGGTGGGCTGGGTCAAGGTCCAGGTCACTGTTACTAAAACTAGAAAAACGGTTTGAGTTCAATAACTTGAGAACGCATGGAGATATTTTAATGAAACTTCATACATAGAGATCTTATATCGAGACCTTGCTTGGGAATGCATATGGGATGGGTGGGGTCAAGGTCAAAGTCACCATTACTAAAAATAGAAAAACGGTTTCAGTTCAATAACTTGAGAACGCATTGAGATATTTTAATGAAATTTAATACATAGATACCTTATATCGAAACCTTGCTTGAGATTGCATATGGGGTGGGGTCAAGGTCAAGGTCACCGTTACTAAAAATAGAAAAACTGTTTCTGCTCAATAACTTGAAAACACATTGAGATATTTTAATGAAACTTCATACAAAGATACCTTATATCAAGACCTCGCTTAGGATTGCGTATATGTTGGGTGGGGTCAAGGTTGAGGTCACCATTACTAAAAATAAAAAACGGTTTCCACTCCATAACTTGAGAACTCATGGAGATATTTTAATGAAACTTCATACATAGATATCTTATATCGAGACCTTGCTTGGGATTGCATATGGGGTGGGTTGGGGTCAAGGTTGAGGTCACTGTTACTAAAAATAGAAAAATGGTTTCTGCTCAATAACTTGAGAATGCATGGAGATATTTTAATGAAACTTCATACATAGATTTCTTATATGGAAACCTCACTTGGGATTGGATATGGGGTAGGTGGGGTGAAGGTCAAAGTCATTGTTACTAAAAATAGAGGGTTGGGTGGGGTTGAGGTCACCATTACTAAAAACAGACTATCAGTTTTCGCTCAATACCTAGAGAACGAATTAAGATATTTTCATGAAACTTTATGTGTAGATACCTTATATCTAGACCTCCCTTGCGATTGCATATTGGGTGGGTGGGGGTCAAGGTGACCATTACTAAAAAAACAAAACGGTTTCCACTAACTTGAGAACAAATTTAGATATTTTAATGAAACTTCATATGTACATATCTTATATTGAGACCTCTCTTTGGATTGCATGGTCAAGCTCACCATTTTCTAGCCATAGCTGTATGACCTTTACCTTGCACCCAGAATTTTCTTCATTATTGTGCTGACTTGTATGCATATTGTTTGAAAAAATTGGTTTCCTGGAATTTCCACGTTTCTTGTTAAGTTTTTTCGTTAAAGTCCACTTTTCTTGAAAACTATTTTAAGCTTTTAAACTTGGCATTCTTATTCACCATGATGAGGTGAGCCATGAACTTTAATTTTTTTGTTTTTAATTTTATGAACGTTAGTTTTATGAACGTTATTCTTCCTTCTGTTCCTACTTTTCAGAAATTTTTTTTCCTACTTTCTCCTACTTTTTAATGGAAAATGCTCCTACATTTTTCCTACTTTTTGGTTGAACCATATTGGAAGGCCTGCAGATCTCGCTGCAAACTCAGGAGTTATTACCCCTGGTTTGTAAAAATGTTTTCACTAAAATTTCCTTTTTCCAAAGTTGTAACTTCATTTTTCATCTAATCTTGGCTGAAGTTTGTATGTGACCATAAGATCTTAGCCAGAGGCAAAAATGGGACAGATCTGGCTACGAACACCTGAGTTATTACCCCTTGTTTATGGACAAAATGAAAACATTGCATTTTTCCTTTTTAGACATAGAAATTTTACATATAAGTTATGTGAAAGGTTAAAGTTTGTTGGTAAGCTAGTTTCTCAGACAGGGGTTGAGGGATTTTATTTAAACTTAAAATATTCATTCCCCATATTAAAATGGACCCATAAGCAGAGTTTGGTAACTCAAGTTTGAAATTTGTCAAGATTATACTTATACTTTGAAGATTACAAGATTATATTACACTTAGAAATTTTACTTTCAATGCAGGTGGGGTGGCCGCGTCAACTTTTGATTTCCACTCACTAACTCGAGAAATTTTACTTTCAATGCAGGTGGGGTGGCCGCGTCAACTTTTGATTTCCACTCACTAACTCGAGAATAAATTACATACATAGATACCCTAAAACAATAATTCACTTACACCTTATATCAAGAACTTGCTTGGGATAGAATATGGGATGGGTGGGATTAAGGTCAAGGTCAATACACTGTAGATCCGCTATATTGCGATCCGTTATATCGCGATGTCCAATATATCGCGAATCGGCGGTGGATCCCGATTTTTTTTCATGTACTTCAATATTTTCCTATTACCAAATGCTCATAAATAAATCCAGTTTGATCCGGATTTTCGAGCCTTCACGGCGTCTCTTTTATTCACACTCTCGTAGTGCGACAAACAATACGCCGACTCGCTCAACATCAAAGTGTAACAGTTTAACATCAGCTTACAGGGCGCGTGCCACCCATGACAACGTCCTTTCACTGCTGTCGCTCAATTTAGCACCCGAATTATACGCAGTCCACGTGGAGGGTGTATACAGTAACTGTATGTCATAAATCAATACTGAGCTATCTGAGCTAACATAATTGATACGGCTTATCTGTTTCTTTTTTGTTTCAGGAGAAATGCTAACCGCATATCGTTCGCGATATAGACACCTAATTTTGTTGCTGTGTGCTACGAAACTTTTATACAAAAGTAAAGATCTGAATGTTCTCTGCGCTGCAAAGTTTTTATATGGCGATCAATACACCCACGCTTTCCATGCAGACGACGTGACGTTGCATATGATTGTCAGCAATTTTTCGCGCGCTTTTTCAAACAGAACAAAGAGTTTACACGAAATACATGTGTGTTGTAATTGTTAATAGAATTTATGTTGACTTCACGTGAATAGTGAAATTCGGATAGGCGTTTTGGACTTATATTTTTATACGCGATTTGAAATTTATTCAACGGAATTAAAGGAATAATATTATATTTATATTTTCATATACAAATGAAATATTTTATACATGGATTTAATACATATGGATGTTAACTACATTGAAAAGGGTGAGTTTACTTAATTACATTTATGTTTGAGACCAGGGAAAAACAGGCTAGTGTATACATTTTTATCATACCACTATGCTGATATCGGCCTGATACAAAGGTGCCTGATATATTTTTTAAAGTCAGGTGACTAGCGTTTATATCAGTCAATGTTTGGAGGTACGTCATATTATTCGGAATCAGCTATAAAGTCAACAGTTTCAGTAAAAATGTTTCAGATTCAACAAAACAAACAATTTGATACCAAGAACCTATATAGTTTATTATTTATAATCGTCATAAATCACAAAAACATTATTTGTTAAATATTCACATAAACCCGCACTTTGGTAGTGAGATGACGTCATCTATGGAACACCACAAATTATCCATATAAATTTATTTCAATACATTCATAATAAATGCACTAAAAGTCACTACAAAGCATCAGTTTATGTTGAACCAAAAACATTATTACCAAAAACTGAACACACTATAGTCAAATACTGTCAATATTGACACGATCTTAGAAATGTCAATTTCAATACACAACTCCAAAATGGCGTCTCCAAACAATTTGCCGTTATGTTTTCTCCGATGAAATTGATCGCTGCAATCCATTTCAGTTCGCATTTTCAGTATTATATGAATGATCATGCGTGTAATCTATGGATTCGTAGTGAAAACAGTTCACTTATCATTACGAAATGTTAATAATAAGGTATTATCCAGTCAACTTTTAGAAATGCATAACTACATGTACGTGCACGTTTTAAAGTCGGCTCAGCAAAATCAGCGCCGTGTTTTTGGTTTTAAATATATAAAAATCAGCTCGTTTGGTGATATTTTACGAAAAATGTGGTATGATAAATAGAAAAACAGGTTACTGCCTGGTCTTGTGTAATATATCAGGTTCGGCACGAATAAAATAACGGCTCAGCAAGCCTCACCGTTATATTATTCTAAGCCTCACCTGATATATTACACAAGACCAGAAGACCAGGCAGTAACCTGTTATTCTCTATATATCTACTCAGTACTGAATGGCCTGGCAAGTTATATCGCGATCCGGATATATCGCGATCGCGATCCGTGGACCCCGCGAATCGCGATATAATGGAGTTACAGTGTAGTACTTAAAATATATTAATGTTGATTTTAATAAAAAGCTAGAAGGAATTGAGCTATTGTAATGAAACTTTATATGAAGATACCCTATAGCGAGACCTTGCATGGGATTTCATATGGGCTGGGTGGGATGAAGTTCAAGGTTACCATTACAAAAAATAAAAAAACAATTTCTGCTAGATAACGTATTTTACAGTATTTTAGTCATATAACGGCAGTCAGTTAACCTACTCACACTTTTCCTGTACAAGCTTAGCCAATCTAAACGGTTAACCAGTACTACGTGCACATAATTATGCCAGTAACTGAAAACTGCCTTACTTGAATCAGAGGTAGGGGAAAATGACCGTAGAAATTATTTCATGACCAATCCCCGTACAAGTTATGTGGCTGGGCGGGGGAATGAACTCACGATCCTCGAATTGCCAGTTCTGTGCTCTACCAACTGAGCTAGTCATCCAAACTTTCTGCTCAATAACTCTAGAACCAATTGAGATATTGTAATGAAACTAAATATGTAAATACCTTATATCTACCTTATATCTAGTTCAAGTTGTCGCTTTTGATTGCATATCGCTGGTGAGTCAAGGTCTGCATTTTTAATCTAAACGCTGACAGTGTTGAAAGACTGTTTGCGAGAAAAGAATCTAAATGCATGTTAACGAACAAATATGTTTTCGAGCTAATTATCTAATACAAACGGAATTATATACAAATGAGTAAACAAGCCAATCTGCAACAAGCCACAATAACCGATGAAAAGTGTAGTAGCTAGGAGCGTCTATTGTTAGTGCTTCTTAGCTTATAGAGTCAAACATTGGTCATATGATGCGTGCTCTTGATTTTCCAACAGTTTAAAATTAATAAATTGCAGTAATTTGTTGTCAAAATATGTAGAATAAGAACTCGTAACAAGAAAGAACACTTTCTCTTGAGTAAAAAATAACTGATGTAGCACATTCATTTGTGATCTTATTCCAGGACACCCAGGTGAGTATTTCGGTTACATACAAATTAATAGAGAAAGTAGGGGCATCATTATTTAGAAGTTACAATTTTAATAAATAAGACTATTTTTTTTTAGAAACTGTATTTGTAATAAATCACAATACATATGGCATGCATTATCTTAAAAAATGACAGGTAAGAAAAAAGGCGTGAAATACTCTTTCTGGTTTCGATTTACTGACTCATAGCCTGCAGAGAAGTAGTCCCACGATAACAGGTTCTGGAAATTACCCTCTCAAAACATTTTAATATTTGGCTTTGGTCAACAGGCTAAACAGAAAAATGGTTTTCATCTCAATAACTTGGGAACAAGTTGGGTTGTTTTAAAGAAACTTTATACATGGATATCTTACGGCATAATGGGGGTTGTTGTCAGTTAGTTCAAGAAAAAAACAGTTGTTTGACATTAACTTTGTTTAAGTGTACCTTACTATCCTACAGTCCTACTATGTTGTAGAGAAAATGAGGGTAACTCTAACAAGTCCATGTCTCACCAACAGTCTTTCTACATTGTTGAGTGCATTCATTATGATAATATATATATTATAAGTCAAACACTTCATCAGAATCAGATGAGTGGTAAATAATGGCCATTCATTTTTCATTTACTTTTTAGAATGAGCCAGGCTTGCTTTCATTGGCTCAGGAGCTGGAAACTGTAGGTGTGGAAGGGAAGGTTTCTCTGGCCTCATACAGGTCTGTTCTGAAGCGCTGGATTCATGACGTCAAAGCAAGACGGTTGGTGTTTTGTATAATCTGTTCATTGTGCCTTTGAATTTCTGCTGTCATTTTTTTTTTTACAGAATAAAACTCGAACTCATAAATATACTTTTGAGGGTTGTTCGGGATGTTTGTGTAATTCATAATTAGTTTTGTCATTACTGTACCGAATATGATGAAATTGTAATAGTGTCAACTCGTAAATAATAGAAACTAAGCATATACTAGTAAACAACAATCAGTCGTATCGTTTGTCGTAAAATGGTATCCTTAGTAACGCTATATAAACCATCCTGCGCACGCCAAAAAGATGACATTTTCAACAAAAGGTATTTGACAAAATGTAACATTTTTTTGGTTTAAAGAAGCAAACCAAATTCGTCATGTTAAAATACAACATCCTGGCGTAATTTCCGTAACACAAAAAGTTGTTTCCATCATCAGTTGCCACGTCATGACGTCAACTGGGGATATTGGATTACTGAGTGTCATCGGATTATGTTCTTGACTTACAAAAGCGCCAGTAGAAAGATTCAAACGTGCAAATATTCAAAAAATATTAATTAACCTCTGATATATAAATGACATATATAAATGACATAAACTGTCCTGACGGATTGCACTGTGTGCTCATATGGATTTCATAACGGTCCCCGAATCCTCCGCGTTATTCTCCGCGACCAATGGTTTGAAATGATCAATGATCTGACGTTGGTAGCCAGGTTAATTGAGTCAAAAATGGATGGAAAGTAGTACACACAGACATACAACAAGTGGATTTACAGAGACTAGAATTGCGTTGTGATTGGCGGAGATTATGTGAATCAAATGCTTGATCTAAAGGACTCTTGCCGAGCCTCTGATGTCGTATTGACTGACTGCATGCGCCGAGTGGCATATAGTGACTGTATTTGAAGAGTGACTTTTTTATTTATCAGTATATTTCTTAGATATTTTAAGATGATGATAACATATAAATAATGTTTCTTTGAGAGTAGAGTTTATTATATTATCTTTAAAATGAACAAGAACAGATGTAAATTACACGAACTTCCCGAACAACCCTCATACACTCTACTTTCAGTATATATATCCTAGTATTTGCACTCGTTGAAGATGGGAATGAGGCAACTGTATTAAAGACCAGCTTGTGAGACCATCAATATCTTACGCAATGCCTTGGCAATTGATGTGGCTTTTAATTCATTAAAATGCAATGTATACGACAATCACATTGTATATATTTTTAGCTCACCTGAGCACGAAGTACTCGTTGAGCTATTGGTATAGGGGGACTGTCCTACGTCATCCGTAATGCGTCAAAATTTGGGGCGACGAACGCGATTGAGACTTCACTTTTCATGCAATCTTGACCAAACTTGCACAGTTGGTGTATGACAATAAAATCTTGGACCATTTTCATAATGGGCCAGAGCGGACCAGGAACACCAGAGTTATTGTCCCCGTTTCATCAGAGAAACTGCAAAATGGACTTTGTGCAACATAAAAGCTTCATTTTTCATCTGATCTTGACCAAACTTGCACAGTGTGTGGATGAGCATAACCTTTCAAAATAGTCCAAAAATGGTCTAGATTGGGGTACAAACATCAGAGTTATTGCCCTTGTTTGTGAGAAAAAATGCAAATATCGACAGTGTGGAAGATAGTGACTTCATTTTTAGCTGAACTATTCGAAGAATAGGTGAGCTATCCTACTACCCCCGGCGTCGGCATCCGCGTCGGAATTGGTTAAAGTTTTTATTAAAAAGTCTTGTAACGTCAAAACTACATAAGTTATTCACTTGAAACTTGGAATGTACCTTTTTCATCAACTCCAGTATCAGGGGCAACATTCCCCATAACTCTGTTTTGTATTTTGACAGAGTTATGCCCCTTTTTCACATAGATTTTCTGGTTAAAGTTTATATTCAAAAGTTTTGTAACTTCAAAGTACGTAAGTTATTCACCTGTAACTTGGAACTAACCTTTGTCATCAACTCTAGTATCAAGGGCAACATTACCCATAACTCTGTTTGGTATTTTGACAGAGTTAAGCCCCTTTTTCTCATAGATTTTCTGGTTAAAATTTGTTTTCAAAAGGTTTGTAACTTCAAAACTACATAAAATATTCACTTGAAACTTGGAACTAACCTTTGTCATCAACTTTAGTATTAGGGGCAACATTCCCTATAACTCTGTTTTGTATTTTGACAGAGTTATGTCCCTTTTTCACATAGATTTTCTGGTTAAAGTTTTTATTCAAAAGTTTTGTAACTTCAAAACTACTTTATTATTATTATTAATTATTTACTTGAAACTTGGAACTAACCTTTGTCATCAACTCTAGTATCAGGGGCAACATTACCCATAACTCTGTTTTGTATTTTGACAGAGTTATGCATACTTTTTACATAGATTTTGTGGTTAAAGTTTTTGTTCCAAAAATGTATAAACTATACAAGGCTTCACTTAAAAGTTTTGTATTTTAACAAATGTATGCCCCTTCCACTATCCAAAATATGTACCGCCTGAAATAATTCGAATAGTCAAGCGCGCTGTCCTCTGACAGCTCTTGTTTATCTAATCTTGACCAAACTTGCGCAGTTTGTGTATGACCATAAGGTCTCATTTGAAATTCAATATGGGTGAGATCAGACTAAAAAGACCAGAGTTATTTCCCCTTGTTTGGGAAAATTCAATAATTTGTCAACATCTGGTTTTCAGTCTCTATAGAAAATTAACTTTTCATTCAATGTTGACTAAACTTGCACAGTTTATGTATGGCCATAAGATCTCAGCTGGGTGAAATGATGGGCCAGAAAGAACCAGGAACACTAGAGTTATTTCCCCTTTTTTAATAAGAAAACTTGCAAAAAATGGACTTTGTGCAATATAGAAACTGTTTCTTCTAATCTTGATAAAACTTGCACAGATTGTGTATGACAGTAAGATCTCATAAGACACCAAATAATTGCCCAGATTGGGGAACAAACAACAGAGTTATTGGCCCTTGTTTGTGAAAAAAAAGCAAACAATTGGCTATGTTTAGGATAGAGATTTCATTTTTCAATAGGGTGGCAACAAATAGTATTTCAGTAACTGCTGACCATGGTATTTAAGCTGTTAACCGGTAAGCTGAACATCATTTATAACACCTAAACATGCAATTAAAATGCAAAAACATCCATTATAATGATCTGTTTGGTTGACTAGTTCTTATCGATGATAAAAGTAAAGCTGACAGGTGTCTTTATTGCTGTCCTTTGCAACTTTTTAATTTTTGTTCTATAAAAAAAAGATAAAAGATGTGGAAATCAGCTGGATGCTTGAACCTCATGTGATAGTAGAGATTGGATGAACATCTGTGTAATGTAAATGTGCTTGGGCATGGTAAACATATCACCGATTGCTTGAGTCTTGTTCCCTGAAGTTTTGACCGTACGGCCGCTTTTCCTTGTGCGCGTGATCTGTTGTCTGTATCCCTATCCGTAGTCCGCATGTAGCTTTTCCATGTGCATGTATCCATAGTGCGTAATATAATATTATGTAGTCAGTTTTGCATATTATTTATTTCCTATAAACAGTAATTGAATCTTGATTTACTAGATAATCTTCGATTTAGCATTGTGTATGGGCTAATAATAAACAACAATTTGGAGTTCTGATGCGTAGGAATTAAACCATGTATTCATTGTGACATCACTTTCATTGATAAACATTGAACAAATGTTGTCAGAATGGGAAACTTCATGTTTGCGTTGTTTATGGGTGGTTTTACAAAGAAATTTTGTCTTAGTACAAAGTCTATATAATTAATATACATTTAAAATGAATTTAAGTATTATATATATATATGTATGTGTGTGTGTGTGTGTTTATCATGGACATGTATACATTCTAGTTGATAGTTAAACACAATATTATTCTTGTAAGCCATTAGAAATGTGCTAAATAAAACAAATAAACAGGTTTTGAAGTGTGATGTGGTAGTACATGGTTTTGAAGGCTGTTTAGTTTGATAATTGCAATTACAGTGGAGCATTGTCGATTTATTAATTCCAATAAACCGATTGTCAAATATTTTGGATGAAATGTACATATTATGTATGCATTTATGTAATCTTATCCTAATGTAGACATTATTAGCTCACCTGAGCACGAAGTGCTAAGTGAGCTATTGGTATAGGGGTCATCTGTCGTCCGTTGTCAGTGTGCCGTCAACAATTGGGTTCGTTCTCACGCTAGAGACTTCACTTTTTATTAGGAATGGGACAGAATATTCGAAAAATTGGATAATATTCGAATATAAAAAAACGAATACGAATATTCGATTTTCAAATTTATTGAAAGAACAAAATTTCTTTAAAAAAGCATGTTTTTTTTCCCAGTGTGATTGCAAAGTTAACATGAATTCCAGTCGTATTTCCTGCCTAGCAGGTGGGTGGGGGCAGTGTAACGTTTTTACAACACATGCCAAACATGTCCAATTAACGACAATTGATAATTGGCAGGGGGGGGGACGTCTTTACAAGGGCCGCGAATTAACGGTTTGTAGTAGGCGCGAGCATGACGCATTGCATCCACATGGGCCTTGTGGTGGTAACGGTTTCACAGTTTGCACAAGGCGTACATTGTTGTTTATTGTCCTTAAGGGACATCTATACGGTTAACTTATTTACAGTAAATTACAATTACTCTCAAAGTAAACCAATCAAAATGAATCCATTATCAGCCAATCATTTTTGTTAACAAAATTGGCATGATCTGGTCAATCTTAATATACGTCACTTGTAAATTACTTCATTATATTAACATCGTATATTATAAACAATTTTACCATCGCGTGCTTGGAAGTACTTTACGCGGTCATTAGACAAAAGCCAGGCAACGTGTAATCTGCACAGCAGATACAAGCTTCATGGTTCTGAAAAAAAAGCGGAACAATTAACAAATTAATTAACAATACACTTAACAATATCTTACATTTCTTTATATTTTCCTAACACACTAAGTTATAGCGCTCATTTACCACTGAAACAATGTAAAACAACTACGTACACGTAGTATATATTTCGGATAGGTAGATATTCGGACAGAGTGCCGTATATAGTAGTATATAGTAGTATTTACAAGACGCATATTCGAATACCTAAAACGAATATTCGAATATTGATTTCAATATGCGGTCCCATCCGTACTTTTTATTCAATCTTAACCAAACTTGCACAGTTTGTGTTTGACCATGAAATCTCGGATGGGATTGTTATTGGGTCAGATCACCCCAGTAACACTAGAGTTATTGCCCCTTTTTCATGCAAAAAAAGTGCAAAATGCCTTTATCCAACATATTGCAACTAGTTCTCAAAAACTGTCTGCGAAAAAGACATCAATATCTACCACACGTCCACTACCCAACTCGTTCTTTTTAGTTAGCCCATTGCACTAAACGATGTCTATCCTATCCCCCTTTGCGTATTGTTCAGATACCTTTATTTTCAAACCTGTCGTCACAGTATGGTCTTCATCTGTACCAGTTCTTAGGTGAGCGCTTTTGGCCATCCTGGCCCTCTTGTTTCAACTTAGAATTTTTTCTTTAGGTCAAATTTCACAATAACTTTAAGAGTATTGACTTGAAACTCAAAATACTTGATCACAGTTATGAACCCATTCTGTAGACAAGATGCGGTAATGCTATCAAGGATTTTGGATTGGTAATGCCCTTTTCAACTTAGAATTTTAGCTTTAGGTCAAATTTCTCAATATCTGTAAAAGGTATTGACTTGAAATTCAACACACTTTACCACAGTGATGAACCTATTCTATTAACAATAGGCCAGAATACTATCAAACACAAGAAAGTCAAGTGTAGGACACAGGCGGTGCTCTGGTTTTTAGCTCACTTGAGCACAACGTGCTCATGGTGAGCTTTTGTGATCACCTTTTGCCATCGTACGTCGTGAATTGTCGTGAAACATTTACCTTGTGAACACTCTAGAGGCCACATTTATTGGCCAATCTTCATGAAACTTGGTAAGAACATTTGTCCCAATGATATCTCGGCCAAATCTGAAACTGGGTCATGTGGGGTCAAAAACTAGGTCACTAGGTCAGATTGAAGAAAAAGCTTGTGAACACTAGAAGTCACAATTTTTGCCCAATCAGCATAAAACTTGCTCAGAACCTTTGTTCTGATGATATCTCGGCCAAGTTCAAAAATGGTTCCGCTCCATTGAAAAACATGGCCGCTTGGGTGGGTGGGTCAGTTTTCCTTATATGGCTATAGAAAAAACTTGTGAACACTCTAGAAGTCACATTTTTTGCCTAATCAACATGAAACTTGCTCAGAATATTTGTTCTAATGATATCTCGGCCGAGTTCAACAAAGGTTCCGGTAGGGTGAAAAACATGGCCGCTGGGGGGGGGGGCAGTTTTCCTTAAATGGCAATCTTCATAAAACTTGGTCAGAACAATTGTTCCCATTATATCTTGGCCGAGTTTGAATCTGGGTCATGTGGGGTCAAAAAGTAGGTCACAAGGTCAAATTAAAGAAAAAGCTTGTGAACACTCTAGAAGTCACATTTTTTGCCCAATCTTCATGAAACTTGGTCAGAACATTTGTCTCAATGATATCTCGGCCTAGTTCTAATCTGGGTCATGTGGGGTCGAAAAGTAGGTCTCTAGGTCAAATTGAAGAAAAAGCTTGTTAAATTCGAGAAGTCACATTTTTTGCCCAATCTTCATGAAATTTGGTCACAACATATGTCCCAATGATATCTCAGCCGAGTCGGAATCTGGGTCATGTGGGGTCAAAAACTAGGTCACTAGGTCAAATTGAAGAAAAAGCTTGTTAACACTATAAAAGTCACATCAATCTGTATCAGTAAATCCGTATCCGTATACAAATCTAACACATGGAAAATTGTTCGACTAATGAAACTCAGGTGAGCAACCCAAGGCCATTTGGCCCTCTTGTTTATATCATGGTCAATACGTCCACGATTTCCATGCGGATGATATGACGTTGTGATTGTCAGCATAACTTTTGCTGGCTTTTCAGCAAACCACAGGTTTTACATAAAAAAACATGCGCATACTAAATGTAAATAGAATTTGTGTGTATGTCTCGTGAACAGTAAATTGGGCGTTTCGATTTTGTTTTTATTATGTGCTTTGTCATATTGCAGTGTGATATTAATTAAAACAACAATGACATCGGTGGGTAAATTATGTTTGCTTTTTAGCTCGCGAAAATATATTTGTGTATACATGTATACATATTGAAGTGAATGTTTCGGTCTGGCAAATTTTATTTTGGTCCGGCAGTTTTTGTCAGGTTGTCAGACCAAATGTTCGACACTTTTTGAGCTTTCGGGAAATCTTTAAATGTGTGGAAAAACTAGGTCACTAACTTTGAAAATTAAATTTTGGGTGAATATAAGACAGTGCAAATAAGTTCTCAGAAGAAACTGTGCAAATTGTGTACCCTGGGAACATAAGTTATTTTACTGACTGCCCTTACAAATAAGTAGTTTCATGGCTATTTTGTCTGTCTATTTAACTAGTTTTGCCTTGTCAGCACAGAATTTATTAAACTGTCTTTAAATTGTCAAATAAGACAGATCAATTGCATGGCCAATACACTGAATATCACAACACATGAAATGGGATTTCATTATTTGGTTTAATCTAGGAAGTCATTAGAAATTCTCAAAGTGTGAGTAGTTTTCTGTAATCAGATATGCCTGTAAATCAATGGTGAACGAAATGGCTGGTTTAAAGTATACATTAGTAAAACTGATACCATATTACTTATGTTTCCACTGAGAAGTGGATCAGATTTCATGAATTTTGGATAATCTTGCAAACAGTAATTAGTGGTTAAGTGCATGGAGTGAATTACATACAGTTTGGAATATATGTTTAATATATTACAAATAACTGAGGAATATGCTTAGTTTATCAGAAAAAAAGATAGAGTGTTACTCTGGCAAAACTGTTATGTAAATAAGGTGAGATCTTTAAATGTATATTTGGTGTTATATACTTTGTTGAATTAAATATCAAATATGCATTTATGTCCACTGAAGATAATTGCAAGTCTTGGGCAGAGTTTAATTTATAAAGTATGGACAGAATGTTAATAAAACTTCATATAGTGATGGTGGTCATTGTAATGATGTGCAGATTACAGGAATTGTATCTCTGTTTAGGATATTAATTAATTCCATTACAAATCATCATCTCGAGTAATTGCCTCACTCTTGATAGAGTATATTCGCAATTTAAAATGAAGGGATTCAAGTAAAATTTCATATGTCAGTTCAAGAACATAGCAGATTGTTCCATATGGATGTAAGATTACATTGTTTAATGGATTTTACTGCCAACAAGATTTTAAATCTATATAAAGCATATACAAAAATGAAATTTTCACTTTAAAGACCTGATAAATGACAATTTATTCAGTCTAAGAACATATAAATATTCTTATTGGTGCCCGCTCATGTGCAGCATCTATATGTGACGAGTCTTACTGGAAGCATATGGAAGGAACCTTATTATTTTGTATTTTTAGCTCACCCGAGCATGTAGTGCTCGGTGAGCTATTGGTATAGGGGAGCTCTCAGGCGGCGTCCGTCTGCCGTCAACAGTTTGGACCGTTATTGTGATAAAGACTACATTTTTTATTCAATCTTGACTATCGCGGTAGAAACAACAGGTTTATTGCCCTTTGTTTGTGAAAAAATATACAAAAATGGACATTATTCAGGATAGAGACTTCATTTTTCATCCAATCTTCTCCAATCATGCACAGTTTGTCTATGAGTGTAAGACTACAGGTGAAGTCGAATATAAGCATGATCGGGCCAGAAACACCGGAGTTATTGCCCCTTGTGTTTGGAAAAAAACATCAACAAGTTATCAATGATTGACTTGCACACACGATTTTTTATTCAAAGTTAACCAAACTTACACAGTTTGCAGATGACCATACAAATTGATTGATAAAATTTTATTTCCAACAGTTGCAAACCTTGCATGCAGTTACTTGAACATGCAACATTGATCAGATGGCTTCAGAGCCTGCATTAACATCTATCATCATTGGAAAGAAAATTATCAAAGAAAAAGCAAAACTTGACCTTATAACACAGCCATCGCAATTATCGCATTGCAACTAGTTCTCCAAAACTGTATGTGAAAAAGACATCAAAATCTACTGTTTCTGCATTTTCCAGAATTGTCACTGACTTAATGAAAAAGACATCAGGTAAGAATATGGAGAAAATGATTTGAGAACCATTAGCAAAAAAAACGCACATCCACTACCCAACTCGTACTTGAGTTAGCCCATTGCACTCACCGTTTTAAGTCAAACTTGATCCTATCCCCATCTGCATATTGTTCAGATACCTTAATTTTCAAACCTGTCACAACAGTATGGTCTTCATCTGTACCAGTTCTCAGGTGAGCGCTTTGGGCCATCATGGCCCTCTTGTTTTAATGAACTTCTTCATAACAACAAATGTATTCCTAGTGCTACGCCGATACCGTAAAGATTAATCGTATTTGTGGCAGAAACAAAAAACTTGTCCATGTGTTGTATGAACAATCTGCAGAGCTTAAGTCAACACGCAACAAATATTGGGGATTTCCCAATATTGTACATGCAGTGATTTTTTTCACCTTTTGGGGAAAGGTGGCAGGGCCCTTCAGATGGGGAATTTTAAGCCAAGTTTTTTGTGTTTTTTTTAGCATTATTACATGTTAAAATTCTACTTTGTTGTAAAACATTGATAAATTGTTTTGCTACTAATTGTAATTTAGATTATGCACTAAGTAGGTTGGATGACAAATTGCTGGGATTGTTTACAAAAATTCCTCTATCTTAGTCAATTTTTGTCCGATTTCGGTCAATTTAAAAAAATAAAGCTATTATTCTGAGGGGAATTTTAAGGTGGGAAAAATATATACTTTTTTAGCAGGGAATGGGGCCAAATTTTGATCCCAAATTTGACCTAAAAAAACACTGACATGTCTAATGTACATGAATGAGTTTTCAACTGGAAAACAAAAAGTATTTTAACAGTGAAGAGCTCAAACTTTTATTCTAGTTTGTTATTCATCAACGTTTTATCGGTTTAATTTTACTTTAATATTTTGGTATAAAAATTTGGTGAAATCGCAGACTTCCCGAAAGCTCAAAAAAAGTGTCAGACATTCAATCCGACAACCAGTCAAAACATGCCGGACCGAAATAAAAATTGCCGGACCGAAAATTCATTCATGTATGTATGGTATATAGTATACATTATACATGTATACACTAGTGTGTTTTCGCGATCTCAAACAGCAAACGTAACTTGCTCACCTTTTTAATTGTTGTTAACACCCATAACATACAATATTCAATACATTTAATTAATATCAAACTACGATATGACAATGCAAATCTGAAACACCTGTCAGAATTTTACTGTTCACGAGACATTCACTTATATTCTATTTACATTTCGTATGCACATGTTGTTCATTTTAAACCCATGTTAGCTACAAAAAGCCCACGAAAATTATGCTGACAATCACAACGTCACGTCATGCGCATGGAAAGCATGGATGTTACAGTAATGACTGTTATATAAAAAAAATTGTAGCGCAAAGAACTGTGAAATCTTTACTTTTGAGCAAAACAATTAGGTGTCTATAAAATCGCGAAGGATGTGTAAATTGTATGTGTCATATTTTTTACTCAGTCTAGATCTTTTGTAGACACCATTTATTTTACCTCTAAAATGCGAAAGCAGTTACGCGGTATCGATAACGTTGTTGTCGTATAGGTTAGTATTGATCTATCACTTACAGTATTGGTGAACACCCACCACGGCGTGCAGCACGTTTTTCACGACCCACAGCTGTTTGAAATTAGGCTGCTAATTAAAGCGACTGCAGTGAAAGGACGTTGCGCAATGTAAGCTGGTGATGTCAAACTGTTACAAGTTGATGTTGCGCAGGTCGTGTTATTGTTTGACGCATATCACGAGTTTAAATGAAAAAGTAGCGATTAAGGCGCAAAAATTCGGACCAAACAGGATTTATTTACGGCAGTTGGGGTAATAAGATAATCAATAAAGAGCATGAAAAAAATCATGATCAGATCCACGGCCGATTTGCAAAGTACGGATCACGATATAGCGGAGCTGTATTCAATTGTTCCGATATTACGTATTTTTTATCCACTTACATTATAAATTATCGGAATAAGTCTTTAAAAAGTTGTCGGACGGTCGGACCGATTCATAGTAAATAAATGTAGGACCCACTCAAAATTTGCGGGTCATGTCCTTCAGACCGACGGTTTTCGGGAAGTCTGGATTGTACACACCCTCTTTAAGACATTGTGATGTCAGTACTTTCAGTTTCATCGATTAACACTTCAAAAACATCAGACTAACACAATTTATCAGTAACATCTTTCTTTACATATGCAGGAATAATGTTTTGCAGTTCTGTAATGGTTGTCTTGCTAACGTTACGTTAAGGCATGTCAACCTTATTAATTCTCTGAAGGTTAAGAAGAGCATTAAGTTTGTCCAACGGAAGTTCCTCTTTCCTGACCATATATTCAGTTTTTATGAGATATATGTCTGAATCTGACCCATTAGTGTCAGATATATCATCATCAGCTAACAACACGGAACTTTCTGCTAACATATTTTGTTTATTTGACAGTTTAGTAGCTTCGATATTGTGGGGGGGGCACAGACTCACAATGACGCTCAATAGTTGACCTAAGTACATTTGTAGTACCTCCAGTTCTCCACACAGTACCATAAATTCTTGCGTATAGGACGCCCCCGCATATAAGACGAACCTAAAAATTCAGGTCGTAGTTTGTGGGAAAAAAAAATCTGCTATTAAAAAAAGCTTCTAAATGCTTCGTAACACATCAACATCTTAAATTTTGCGTCCATTGTTTATCAACACCAAAAATATTGTTGTCGTGAAAATCGCTATCTACAAACGTGGATACATTACACTAAATGTATTTTCGAGAGGTGTTGAGAAGTCTCAGTGTCCACACCTTTAATTACACCATAAGCACTAATTGTTTGTTTGACAAAGACGGACAGTTCTGCAAGTATCATCAATGACACCATGGTTATTGTTTGCAGAGTAATACAAAACGTGTGAAGTAGTTTGTCAAGTGGTGTTTACACTACAGTTCGTTTGACCCTGGTTCTTGTTTCTTATGCATTCTGTATTATTGCACATTTTATTATAATTGCGTAAAATTAAGAAATAAAATATAAAACACACAAAATTAGAACTATATATTATATTTTTTAACAATCCCAATATAAAACATCACGAAACTTATCGGGTACGAATATTTGCTTATTCATGTTATTATATATATATTATCTTAGGGACGTCGATCGAGCATCTATTGAAAAGGGCGGCCAAAATACTACGGATGATATTTATAATAGAAACGCTAGGAATTTTTGCTTACATCCGCGTATAAGACGCACCGAAAAAATGATACAATTTTCGGATGAAAAAAAGTGCGGCTTATACGCGAGAATTTACGGTATTCATTTTAAATTCTTCACACAAAGCACATTTGAGTCTAATACCAGATGCATCACTCTCACTGTCAATTCTAAGTCATGGAAAACTGATTTTCCAGCTGGACAGAGTCTTTTCAGTGACTTTGGTTCATCATGGTTTTTTTTCTGGCCACATTTTATAATGTCAGTTAAAAGATTATCAATAATGTAACCGACAATCTTTTCTGAACTAACTACCGACAATGTTGAATTAAAGAAATCGAGCATTTCAATTGGCTGGCCATGACTTGTCAAATTTGTGAAACACAACATGCAGATGCTGGTCAAAAGAAGGGAGCGTTTCTGTGAGCGAGACTGTAATTTTATACGATTGCAGGTCAGGATGGCTCAGACCATGATGGTCTACATATCCAATCGAAAGGGACATTAAAGAAAGTGGGCCGCCTAAGTGTTTATAACGATGATATAATGCATGAAAATAAAAGCTTGTAACCTGTAGTAATGTATAGAATGTGTGTGTCCATGATTTATTACTGTTATAAAAAAACAACAACGTATTTTGCACTTTTATACCACCTTACACTCAATAATGTGGATCGTAATGGATTTGGGCTGTTCTGACTAGACACGTTTGGACAACTCTGTCTAAACCCGACAACGTGTGAACAAAAGATGGGAATCAGTCGTGTTTACATGGAAGTGAAATTTTGAAACAGCTGATCGAAAACTACAAAGTAGGCATTGGTGGTACGCCTGATAATAGCACACGATGCGTATATGGAATTTTACCATGATTTTTTTGACACACTGAATTTTAAATTCATTCGTATTTAGAGAATTTTCATGCGTATTTTATAGTGTTGTTAATGGGTCAGAAAATTTTTAGTCCATTAATCGGCTACATCAACCTACTTAATAACCAATTAATCAGAATTATTATTGGTGAAGGAAACTTTGATAAAACATAACGTATTTAACTGATTTGAGCTGATTTGTTTATTGCCCTTTGTTTATTTTCATACTTAATTTTTGTCTGGAGCATGACTCTAAGACTATGAAGGCTATCAACTTGAAACTTCATAGGTAGACAGATCTCATTGAGAAGAAATGCATTGCACAAGAACTGTTACTCTGCATTACATACTTTTGGAGTTATTGCCCTTTGTTTATTTTCTTACTTAATTTTTATCTGGAGCATAACTCTAAGACTATGAATGCTATAAACTTGAAACTTCATAGATAGATAGATATCATTTAGGAGAAATGCAAGATCTCATTTAGGAGAAATGCAGTGCCAAGAACTGTTACTCTGCACCTCATACTTTCGTAGTTATTGCCCTTTGTAAATTTGCATACTTTTTCGCATGTCTAGGCAATAAAGGGGTTACTTATGTCGGCGGCGGTGGCGGCGGCGTCCCCTTTCGCTTGTCCGGAGCATAACTCTTAGACTATTAAAGCTATCAACATGAAACTTCATCGGTAGATAGATCTCATTGAGGGGAAGTGCAGTGCACATGAACCGTTACTCTGAACCTGATACTTTTGGAGTTATTGCCCTTTGTTTATTTTCATACTTAATTTTTGTCCGGAGCATAACTCTAAGACTATGAAAGCTATCAACTTGAAACTTCATAGGTAGATAGATCTCATTGAGGAAAAGTGCACTGCACAAGAACTGTTACTCTGCATCACATACTTTTGTAGATATTGCCCTTTGTTTATTTTCATACTTAATTTTTGTCCGGAGCATAACTCTTAGACTATGAAAGCTATCAACTTGAAACTTTATAAGTTGATAGATCTCATTGGGGAGAAGTGCAGTGCACAAGAACCGTTACTCTGAACCTGATACTTTTGGAGTTATTGCCCTTTGTAAATTTTCGTACTTATTTTTGTGTCGCATTTTTGGTTTTAATTAGTCTTTTCTTTGCAATTAGCCAGAGTGCTGTGCTTTTGAAGATTTCAATAAATCTGTTTGAGCATTAACCTTAAGTGCTTCTTCATTTGGATTTGTTTTGGAAGTCTGTCCGAGTTTTATTCCAGGTACAATAGAAGCTTCAAGCATGAGCCTTGAATATTAAGAGATATCGGATCATTGACTTATGCAAATGTAGGTATCACAAAGCTTAATTGTTTCGTTTTGTGTACTACCTGTATAACTGTATGGCTCCAGTTTCCTAGTTGTCTAAGCTAACATTAGACTTTCTTAACCAGGCGGTCTATATCCAATAAATTCCTTTGTTAAAAATAGCTAGGCCAGAGTTTTTGTGTCACCTGAAAAGGCTACATATAGGGGTTACTTTTGTTGGCAGCGGCGGTGTCCTCAGCGGTGTTGTCGGCGGCAGCGTCCCCTTTAGTTTATGCAGACAATAACTAGAGAAGTTTTTGTGCTATCATTATGAAAATTTATGGAAGTGTTACTAGGCATAAAAGGAAGGTTACATTGAGTTTTCAGCATAATTGCTTTTATGGTACTTGAATTATTCCCCGTCAGTTCGCTGAGTTCTAGTTATGATATAAACACCAATAATATGCATACAAACATTATAACATCTAGTCAAGTTGCATAATTCCACTGGTGAACATGAAAAGCGACACATATTATTTATGACAAGTCAATACAGTATGCAATTAGGCTCAGCTGTTACAAAAATGTAGTATTTAATGAAGAGGCTTATCAAAAATAATCGTATTAACAAGAAATGTCTTTAAAAAAGACAATCGGCGTTGAAATTAATATTGAGATGTCATTTTTTATCCGAAACAAGAGGGACTGGATGATCGGTTACTTGACTTCTCGGACCCCAGCTTTTTTGGTCCCTACTAAGGAGACTTCTCGGACTGTAGATTTTTCGGACACCATAAGAAAACTTATCGGACAAAAATTTATTTGAGATAAACTTATTAATATGTGTACCGTGAATGAAGCGATCATTCTGTCATGTTTCACGGGTGACAAATGAAATAGTGTTACATATAGACTTTAAAAGGGGCATGGTGAGGTAAAGGGCAGGGTGCTAAGAAAAAGGGGCAGGGCAATCAAGTTGTGTGGCGCAAAATGACTAACCTAAATGCTAGTAATTTACATTACTATAATTGTTACATGAATTTGTCTGGCAAATTTAACAAATTAGCATTGTCAGAAAATAATTGCAGGAATGAATGAAAATTATTATATATCAGACGAGTGTACATTGTTGTGTTATATAATATACTATACGTATCATTAGTTTTGCAAACAGTGTTCATGCAAATGAAGTAAAAGTAACTGTAACAACATTTCAACGTATTACGAGACTTCTTTCACCACATTTTATTTATAGAAAGATGTTAAATATTTTTAGAGATTGAATAACATCTACTGGAAAGGTGCAATTATAATAAAATGCAACCTCAATTCAAATATGAATTAACCTGCACAATAAGTTTATAAATATAAATTCCCCATTTATTGAAATTCTCGGGTTTATGATTCTCCGGACGCTAATTGATGAATGTATATTAGCATAGCTTTACCGCGCGCTATTTTTAGAATGGTGCACCCTTTATCTGGAGTGTGTTGAATACGCTAGAATAGACCGTTTCATATCGATCTTCGCCAAATATCTATGTATGGCTCCGAAACGTTTCACAGCACAATAATTCTCAGATATCGTTCAACCAATTGGATCATTGTAATTGCTATTTATAGAGCGATGTAGGCTAAACGAAATAATTATTCCATTATGTGAATCAATATTACATTCTGTTCATGACATACAATGAGTAAAATTGTTCATAATTATGTTCAGTTCTAGATTGTATGTCGAAGATATGTTTATAACTTTATTTTTACCGCTTATGTAAACAATTTTAATCCCCAAAAGTATGCAACAGTTATTGGTAGACATCGAACCATTGTTGTAATTTTGCATTCCCTAAAATTAGAAAATTTGCCCAATTCTATT
Organism: Congeria kusceri; assembly: GCA_027627225.1. Taxonomy (NCBI): domain Eukaryota; kingdom Metazoa; phylum Mollusca; class Bivalvia; order Myida; family Dreissenidae; genus Congeria; species Congeria kusceri. Next base: position 59,984,057 of record CM051024.1, read on the forward strand.
GACATTCAATTTTCCCGCTGCATAAAATGATCGCAAGAAATGTAGGTCAAAAGTGATCTTAGACAGCTACGCCGAAAAAAACAGATAATTTTCACCTGTCTGATCGTTTATTCTAGTAGCAAGTTAGCAACAACAACTATAAAAATGATTGAAAATACACAAAATGATACAGTATTCCTGTAGGATTCGAACAACTGCACAAACATTTAATTCATATTAAGTTTACTACTACTGCTTTTTTACTGTATCATGAAATCTCCACTGGTTCGCTATTAATAACATAAAATTATGTATTTTTAACAATTGTTTTTATAATCTCCACCATCATGTTTACCAACGCAAAGTGTTAATTCTGTTAATTCTGTGTATATAAACGTTTACTCCAACCTCATATAAAATGTAAACTGATACTCCGCATTACACCCCTTGAATATTCAGTTATTAAAAATCTTTGAGAAACGAGAACAAACATTACGTGTCATATATCTACTAGTCATGTTACATTTTCATGATAATAACTTTTACTCTGAAACATTATGATGAAAATTTAAAAAAATAACACAACTTCGGTTGAGCACCAAAAATGCAATAAAATGAACAAATACTATTTCAAAATATACGTCTGTTTAGACTAGGAAATAATATAAATCTCTATTTGAAATATGTTTGAAACAAAAAAGAAGTAAAATTGACTGTCTGAATGCAACACTAACTATTATTTTCAAATAACAAGGCTGTGAAAATGTTTATGAATTTCCAGACGCATTCAAGTCAATATCACTGTTTAAAAATCCTTGTTTTTATTTGAAAACACAATCATATTTACAAGATCTGATCTAAATATGGAACGTTTTTTCGAAATAATATTGCCAGTTAGGCTAAAAATTCTTTCGGAGCTGACACTTGATGCTGGAATAATCAAATATTTTTTTGCCGGCACAGATAATTTGGGATATCTGTCTGAATTGGTTTTCCACCACTGTAAAGTGTCTGTGCTGGCATCTACACATGGCCTTCGCAAGTAACTTTGCAGTTCATTTTCTGTTACATCATCTGCCATTTTTTCCTTTACTTCATTACCACATAAAATGTCTTCCATTGATGAAGTAGAATTTTTCGGCATAGCTGTCTAAGATCACTTTTGACCTAGATTTCTTGCGATAATTTTATGCAGCGGGAAAATTGAATTCCAATCAAATTGGGCAACTTTTCTAATTTTAGGGAATTCAAACTTACAACATTAGTTTTGATGTCTACCAATAACTGTTGCATACTTTTGGGGATTAAAATTGTTTACATAAGTGGTTAAAATAAAGTTATAAACATATCTTCAACATACAATCTAAAACTGAACATAATTATGAACAATTTTACTCATTGAATGTCATGAACAGAATGTAATATTCATTTACATAATGAAATAACTATTTTGTTTAGCCTAACGACATGCTTTATAAATAGCAATTCTATTCTAGTGAGTTCAACAAACTCCAGGTCATTCTAAACATAGCGCGCATTTGGCAGCCGGTGTATAGAGTCTGGATTGGTTGCCCTTTTGTAAATACTATGATAGAAGCTTGATACCAGACTGGCCGGTGTATAGCTGTGTTACATGCATCAATTAGCGTCCAGAGAATCATAAGCTCGAATATTTCAATAAATGGAGAATTTATGTTTATAAACTTACTAGTATGTTTATTTGAATTTGAATTGCGGTTGCGTTTTATTAAGACTTAATTTAGAATTGCACATTTGTATCAACTTCTCCATTTTTTATACCGCAAACAAAATATTTCATACGACTATATGACGATTTTAAATTATATTTGGTAGGAATATTACTGAATCTTACATACTTTTATAATACACTGTGGTGAAAGAAGTCTCGGAATACGTCGCTATGTAATTAATGTTACTTTTACTTCGCGTAGCATGAATACATTATTTGCAAAACTAATTCTACACAGAAACCCAGATATATTCCTACCGAATATAAATTTACATCACCATAGTCTTATGAAATGTTATGGTGTGTTATAAAAAATGAAGTCATCATTATTTGTAACGCGCTGAATGTTTCCTGAAGATTGCTTTTCAGTATAGGATACACAGTATAAATGATTCTTTGACTTCGAAAGGATTTTGTATTAGATAACTTTAGAGATGAACGTAGGGTTTTAGTTTTTTTTCAACGACATATTTTCTTTAAAATTTGCACAAAAATGCGTCAATTTATCCTAAAACTAAAACAGTCTTAAAAAATAGGGATCACCGGCCTTGTTCCGGATATATTGGGTTTTTAATACAGTACCTGTCGAAGCCCTTTTTTCAGTTTGTGTGATTAGCAGCGTGGAATTATATAATTTCGTTCATTTTCAAACAAGGATGGTGGTTTTTTAATGCATCTGTTTTAAATGTTTCGTTTGGCACTATAGAAGTGCAGTTTAATGATAAAACGCGCTTAATTAATGGACGCTTAACTAGGTTAATTGTTCATTAAATATACCCTCTGAAATCGTCAATAAATAATCAAATATACAAATATCTTTTGTTCCAAACAAAGATTATGTTAAAAGATCCCAAATTGCATCATTGTATACTGAATACTGAAACTAAAACAGTCTTAAACAATAGGGGTCACCGGCCTTGTTCTGGAAATATTGGGTTTTGAATAGCGTACCTATCGAAGCCCCTTTTTTCAGTTTGAATATTTATCAGTGTTTAAAGTATATAGGATAATTTTTTCAAAGGGTTACGGTTCTTTCAACTGATATGTTTACATGCTTTTGTTTGGCAAATACAAGTGTATGTTGATTATAAAAACGCCTACATTTACTGCTAAAATAATGAATTTGACTGGACATTTAAGTGTGTCGAAAGGGAACTAATAATGCTATCTAAAACTTCATAGTTTATCAAATGCATATTTTGTTCCAAACGACATATTTCTTTAAAATTTCGCACATACATGCATCAAAGTATACTTACCCAAAAACATTAATGAAAAGGATGCCTTACCGAACTTGTTTAGGAAATATTGGATTTCAAATAGGGTAGCTGTGTAGCCTTTTTCCTGTTTCGTTTTAAAATGGTTTACATAAACAACGTATCAATTACCAAAATAGCATGGAAATATTTAATGGATCATTTCTGAACTGATTTGTTTGGAAATTCATTGCGTAAGTGTGTATTTGATTATTAAATATCCTTTATGAACTTTTACTACTAAAACAATTTATTTTGAATGGACATTAGAGATGAAATTAGTATATTGTAACCTATTTACAATAAATAAAATATGAAGCAAAAGTAGAAAATAGCCCAATTATTTTCTTTTTGTTGCGAACGTCTTTAAGAATAACTACACTCGTCTGATACAAAATAGTTTTCACTCATTCCTGCAATGATTTTCTTACATTGTTTATTTGTTAAATTTGCCTAACAACTAACCATTATGTTAACGTAAATTATTTAGGTTATTAATGTATCACTGGTAAAAGCATGGGGCGGTATGATCGGTTTAATCACAGTACAATAATTAATAATGATTGAATTAATCTTAAATTAATATTGGGGTTCGAAAAGTTGTCTGATGGTGTCCGAAATATATGGGGATCCGAGAAGTCTTCTTATATAGGTGGGGACCGAAAAATCTGGGGTCCGAGAAGTTACGTAACCGATCTTCTTGGCACAATTGTATTATGTTTAGGGTAAAACTGATATATCAATATTAATTTCAATGCCGACTGTCTTTTTTAAAGACATTTCTTGTTTGGTTTATGTTCAACGTCAGTTTTTGGTGGTGCAGGGGTTATTTCATCTTCATCTGCACATGGCAATGCAGTTTCCTCCAGTACATTTTCATTATGGTCTTTACACACTGACACAGTGTTTTGTTTCACAGGCGCCTCTCTTAGCAAAGTCACTGATATTGATTGTTCTGCTTCACTTGCAAACTGCATTGTGCGAAGACTGGGTGTCAGCCTGCAAGCGATCAATTCCATGTTTACAGTGTCTGTTCTAGTCACTAGATCACTTTTAATTCATTTCAGACTTTACCAATTTAATCATCTCACTATCATTGTCATCAATCTGAAGAACATTTTTTAAAAGCTGGAAGGATGAGACCCAGAGTCGGTATTTGGTCAGATGATAACATCTCGGTTGCTTTCTTAAATGGTTCTAACAAGAATCAAGCACTTAACTTCATTTCTTTCTTTAAAGCTAAACATTTTATTTTCAAGATCTTTACTCCTCTTTCCTAATGTGTCTTCAGTTGCAATTGATGTTAAAACTGGAAATAATTTGTCAATTCTGGCAAACATGTCCAAGGTAGAATTCCATCTGGAGCATACATCTTGAATCAGGTGTAGAGTTGGTCCATTCGCTGGCAACTGTTTGTTTAACAAAAGTTCTGTAGCATTCGTACTAGTTTTAAAAAATGTAACAATAGATCTACCTTTCATAATTAAATTCTTAGTGTCTACATTTTCTAAACCATGTTTAACAATCAGGTTCAAAGTGTGTCCATAGCAGCCTAGTCTTGGGTACCCTAACATGTTCATTGCATTCTTCTCATTTGCTGCAATGTCCGTTACAAAAACTGGATCTTTAATGCCCCAATCGTGAAGTGTCTCAGCAAGAGGATTACTGATGTTTTCACCTACAAAATAATTTGAAGATCAAATCAAATATACATAGATAATAAGATAAACATATACCAGTATGCAGTTATTAATATTTTAAGTGTTTACATTACGTACACGCCTGCAAGCCTTACAACATGTATGAATGATTTTATTTACATAAAACTGTATCAAATTTGTTTTCATTATCTAATTAGGAATTTTCTAAATTTAGTAATTAAAACATTAGAATGTTAAGTTATTAATTCTAAGAAATTAACTAGTAATTATGATATAACTGTAGTGTCTATGTATTATAATAATAATAAAAATAAAGAAAAGAAGATGATGATGATGATGATGAACAAAAAGAAGATGATTATGAACAAGAAGATGATGAAGAAACTGCCAGTCTGTTCTTTCAGTCTCACAAAGTTGTTGTTTAAACCAATGGTAACAGTAACATCAGCTGAACCAAGCTCTTCCAAGTAACAAGGACCATCCACAAGCCAACAAACGCAAGTATCAACTCTGACATACACTGTTACAGGTGAAGATGTTATGTCTGCAAAGATTGTTTGGGCAGTAAAGTGTGCAAAGTCTGATATCAGTTTTAGGGCTAGTGATGGCATTTCTGAGACATTCAAAGATATGTTCAAGTGCAAAATAGCTGAGTGCTTTAGTGTTGGAAGAACAAAGCTATCATACAAGCTAACAGATGGACTGTATCCAGCTTTTTCCCAGACCACACAGGCTCAAGTGAAGAATCAGATGGACCTACATAATTATTAGGTACTGGCCACCAACACATAATGATATCTAGTGTAGGTATTACAAATCCGTGTTTTTCACTCATGCAGATGGCAAAACAGTCGCTAGAAGTATTTTAACAGCCCTACAGGATGGAGTCCAACTAGACATGTTGGCAACTTTGGGGAGTTATGGTCCAAATGTGATCAAGACCATAAACAGAGTTATCAAGTTTGATAAAGGATGCATATCCAGATTGGCATGGTTTTATAGCTATTGACACATGCAATCTTCATGTAATTTACAATGCATTTTGCAAAGGGATTCATGAATATGGCCAAGATGTGGAGGATTTTGCGCCAAGATTATTTGGCCTGTCAGCTGGTCAACGAAATGACTACAAACAGTGCAAGTGGACCTCGGTCTCCAATAAGAGTTGTTCATTAAACACTCACATGTTCGCTGACTCAGCATAGGTCCAGCCTTGCAGCGCATCATTGATCAATGGCCAGGCATTTGCGCTTATGTGACACAACCTGAGAAAAATCCAAGAATTGTCCATAAAGTGTCAATTTCAAGCTTATTGGACATGCTGTTCACTGATCAGATATGAAATTCAAGATTCTGTTCTTGCTGTCTGTGATACCTGTTTTTGAAGACTTCTTGACAGAATTTCAGAGTTAACTGCCATTGACACATTTATTGTATAGCAGAATGACCAAGTTGTTAAACACCATTTTGCGAAGATTCCTTACACCAGACATTGTGAATCAGACACAGGGCAATATCTAATTGGTGGTATTTTCTAGTTAATAATAAATAAAATAATGATGTAGTTGGGTAGAAGAGGAGGATAGACCTACTTTGCCTTGTTATTTCTTTTCCTATATTTTCCTATATTTTGGCCTTCAAAATTTTATTTTTTGATGTCATTCCTATATTTTTGTGATGAGAAATCAGTGGACACCCTGTTATTTGTAAAGCTAGTAATTTTTTGTTGTGTGGAATTGTTTTATCTCAATTATCTGTATGTTTTTGTGTTGCTCTTCAATATGCCACTTTATGGTGGATGTGGAATCTGCAAACAAAAGCAAAACATTTAGTAAATTTGTAAACTAAAAATGTTACTTAATAAAATATGAATGCAAACAAATGCAGATCCCATAAAACAATAGTTATGCAGAACAATGAGAACATTGTTTGGATTTTAACACTGGTCGATTCATTAGCTCACCTGAGCACAACGTGCTCATGGTGAGCTTTTGTGATCTCCTTTTGTCCGTCATGCGTCAACATTTCATATAATCAACATCTCCTCCTAAACCCCTTGGTAGATTTTCACGAAACTTCACAGGAATGATCCTTGGGTGACCCTCTTTCAAATTTGTTCAAATCGTTTCGGTCGGCTGCATATGTAGGTCACCAGAGCTAAAAATAGATTTAAAAACTGAAAACTTTAAAAATCTCTGAAATCACAAGGCTTGGAGCTGTCATATTTGATATCTGACATCCTCTAGTGGTCCTCTACAAAGATTGTTCAAATGATGCCCCTGGGGTCAAAACTGGCCACGCCCCGGGGGGTCACATGGTTTATATAGACTTGTATAGTAAAATGACTTTAAAAATCTTCTCCTCTGAAACCGCAAGGCCCAGAGGTGTCATATTTGGTATGTAACATTGTATAGTGGTGCTCTACAAAGATTGTTCAAATGATGCCCCTGGGGTCAAAACTGGCCACACCCCGTGGCTCACATGGTTTATATATACTTAAACAGCAAAATGACTTTTAAAATCTTCTCTGAAACCGCAAGGCCTAGAGGTTTCATATTTGGTATGTAACATTGTAAAGTGGTCCTCTCTAAAGATTGTTCAAATGATGCCTCTGGGGCCAAAACTGGCCACACCCCGGGGTCACATGGTTTATATAGACTTTAATGGCAAAAGGACTTTAAATATGTTCTCCTCTGAAACCGCAAGGCCCAGAGGTTTCATATTTGGTGTGTAAAATTGTATAGTGGTCCTCTACAAAAATTGTTCAAATGATGCCCCTGGGGTCAAAACTGGCCACACCCCGGGGGTCACATGGTTTATAAAGACTTTAATAGCAAAATGACTTAAAAAATCTTCTCCTCTGAAACTGCAAGGCCCAGAGGTCTCATATTTGGTATGTAACATTGTATAGTGGTCCTCTACAAAGATTATTCAAGTGATACCCCTGGGGTCAAAACTGGCCACACCCCGGGGCTCACATGGTTTATATAGACTTAAATAGCAAAATGACTTTAAAAATCTCTGAAATTGCAAGGCCTAGAGGTTTCATATTTGGTGTGTGACATTGTATAGTGGACCTCTACAAAGATTGTTTGAATGACGCCCCTGGGGTAAAAGCTGGCCACATCCCGGAGGTCACATGGTTGTTATAGACTTGAATAGCAAAATGACTATTAAAATCTTCTCTGAAACCGCAAGGCCCAGAGGTTTCATATTTGGTATGTAACATTGTATAGTGCAGGCCTTTCCCCAGGCGCTTTAAGAACAGCGGTACCGCTGTGCCTTAATTTCCAAATCCATCTCACCTCAATGCTTAAAATCCCAAAATCAGTCTGCAGCACAGTATAATTTCAATAAGTGTCTAACAGCAGCTCACTCAAAAATCAATAATTGCAGACAACATTTCAGCCAGGTTGTTCTCAGCACAGTAAGGTGTATACAGGGTGCTATTTTTAGATCTTATGAAAGCAGCTAGTGAGTTACACAGTGTTGTGACCTAAGTGTCAGAGTGTTAGAGTTAAGAGGTGTTGAACACCATGTGGTAATTTTAGGCTTCTGTGTGTTTTGATTAACGGCCGTAGTCAACAGCAGATTAATGAGTTCTTTTAGAGTTGGAAGTACCTGTTAATAAATGTTCAACCACTCAAGGGTGCTTTAGGGTCCTTGGGGATGACCACTGACATGTACAATGCTCCCCACCAGAATGTTATTGTGTAAGTAAATTAGCATTATTAATGTTGAGGCAATGTGTTTGAAATATAGAGTCAATCAGTCTTAGTACCGTAAAACGCCGTATATATAACGCGCGGTCATGTATAACGCGCACCTACTTTTTAAAGCAAAAAATCAGGGAAAAAAAGATTTTAATTGAAATTTTGGAAAGCTGAAATAAGCAGATGTGTGCTTTTGCAGGCGTTTTTTGGATAAAAATGCACACAATTGCACATATAATCAGTTATATTTACATCGCCGATCTCCTGCGTTATTTCCCGAGTACCTATTTGATATAGAGCAAAGGTTACATTACACCAACATGTTATTGACAATTTCATATAATTCTTTCAAGAATTTGTGCGGCCCTAAAAAGGACCTTTGTTGCTGTCGTCATTGTTCTTGGTGATTAGTCTATGACATGAGACGTGAACAGCTCAATCTTCTCAACTCCATTATTGACACGAGCCGTGACAAACAGAAACAACGAAAGTGTAAAATATTTATTAACACATTTGAATTGCAAAGAAAACTGTTTTTCACACATTTCGACAATGGCCGCTAACAGAAATGCTATCGTAAATCGACAATGGTCCTCAACAATGTTGGTTGTTACAAAGTACAGTAGGGCATAGTATTATCAATACAACAATAACATTTAAATCAAAATGGCTTCCTTTTGTTCAGTTTTGTCTTCCAATTCATTGTTTAAAATACTGGATACGTACATGAAAAAGATAAAAAAAATAGTTGTCAACAGTTGTATTTTCATTACCAGGAAGCAATATGTCGTAAGTTACACAATGCAGTGGAAAATTCCTCTTACATCATTATAGTAGTATATAACGCGCATCAAATTTTTGAATCTGATTTTCGGGGCAAAAAAATGCGCGTTATACACGGCATTTTACGGTATATAAGACCGTCTTATATCATGGAATTTTGACTTTAGAGCTACTGCATAGAATTGGCTTACAGGCAAATTGTCTAATTTGATAATGAAATAATAACAATAGATCTAGATCTAGTCTAACTGAAGTGGAAAGACAAAATGATGCAGTAATTGAGTCTGTGGCTTTGTCACTGCAGTCTGTTTCCCATCATGTACAGAAACATGTAACATAAAGTCTAGTCATCTTCTTCAAAACCTTTCATTTGTTCAGTGTAATTAAATGTGTGCAGCACACAAGAAATGTTAAATACTTTTTTTTTAGCTCACCTGAGCACAAAGTGCTCATGGTGAGCTTTTGTGATCGCCCGTTGTCCGTCGTGCTTGTTTGCGTGTGTGCGTGCGTCGTCAACTTTTCATTGAAACAATATCTCCTCCTAAACCGGTTGGCAGATTTTCACCAAAGTCCACAGGAATGATCCTTGGGTGGGCCTCTTTCAAAGTTGTTCAAATCTTTCCGGTCCGCTGCATATATAGGTCACCAGAGCTAAAAATAGAATTAAAAAGTGAAAACTTTAAAAATCTTCTCCTATCAAACCGCAAGGCTCAGGGCTTTCATATTTGATGTGTGACATCCTCTAGTGGTCCTCTACTAAGATTGTTCAAATGATGCCCTTGGGGTCAAAAGTGGCCACGCCCCAGGGGTCACATGGTTTATATAGACTTGTATAGCAAAATGACTTTAAAAATCTTGTCCTCTTAAACCGCAAGGCCTAGAGGTGTCATATTTGGTATGTAACATTGTATAGTGGTCCTCTAAAAAGATTGTTCAAATGATGCCCCTTGGGTCAAAACTGGCCAAACCCCAGGGGTCACATGGTTTATATAGACTTAAATAGCACAATGACTTTAAAAATCTTCCCCTCTGAAAGTTCAAGGCCCAGAGGTTTCATATTTGGTATGTAGCATTGCATAGTGGTCCTCTACAAAGAGTGTTGAAATGATACCCCTGGGGTCAAAACTGGCCACAATCCGGGGGTCATATGGTTTATACAGACTTAAATAGCCAAATGACTTTAAAACTCTTCTCTCAAACTGCAAGGCCTAGAGGTTTCATATTCGATTGGTAACATTGCATAATGGTCCTCTACAAAGATTGTTCAAATGATGCCCCTGGGGTCAGAATTAGCCACACCCCGGGGATGACATGGTTTATATAGACTTAAATAGCAAAATGACTTGTAAAATCTTCTCCTCTGAATCCGCAAGGCCCAAAGGTTTTATATTTGGTAAGTAACATTGTGTAGTGGTCCTCTACAAAGATTGTTCAAATTATGCTCCTGGGGTCAAAACTGACTACACCCCTGGGGTCACATTGTTTATACTGCAGCACTATTATTTTTCAATAAGCCTCCAACACTCAAAAACCAACACAGCAGACTACATTCCAGCCAGGTGTATACAGTGTGCTATTTTTAGATCTTATAAAATCAGCTAGCAAGTTACAAATTGTTGTGAGGGTGCTTTAGAGAATGGTTGGAGATGACCATTGAAATGCATAGAAAATGTTACCCACCAGCATGGTCAATCATGTTGTTGTGTAAGTAAATTAGCTGGATGTAATGTTTAGGCAGTGTGTAAGAAATGTAGTCAATCAGTCTTAGTATATAAGACCATCTTATATCATATATTTTCACTTTAGATCTACTACATTGAATTTGTTTACAGGCGAAGTGTAAATTTCTAATTTAATAATGAAATGCCAAATATGAAATGATAGCATTAGATCTATAAATAGTCTAACTTAGGTGGAACTGCACAATTTTTTGTAAGACAAAATGAATCAGCAATCGAGTCTGTGGCTCTGACACTGCAGTCTGTTTGTGCACAATTTTTTGTAAGACAAAATAAATCAGCAATCGAGTCTGTGGCTCTGACACTGCAGTCTGTTTCACCAGCATGTACAGAAAAATGTAGCCTAGAGCCTAAAGTCTAGTCATCTACTTTAAACCTTTCATTTGTACAGTTTAATTAAATGTGTGCAGCACACACAAAAATACACACAGATCATGTCTCTCCAACAAAGTTCTTAATGCTTTGTTGGCAGCCTCCACCCAAGGACGTCTTCTCAGAAGAACAACTTTTTAGTACCAGATATTGGACAGGGCTTTCATATTTGATATGTGACATCCTGTAGTGGTCCTCTACTAAGATTGTTGAAATGATACCCCTCGGGTCAAAACTGGCCATGCCCCAGGGGTCACATGGTTTATATAGACTTATATAGAAAAATTACTTTAAAAATCTTCTCCTCTGAAACCACAAGGCCCAGAGGTTTCATATTTGGTATATAACATTGTATAGTGGTCCTTTAGAAAGATTGTTCAATTGATGCCCCTGGGGTCAAAACTGTTCACACCCCAGGGCTCACATGGTTAATATAAATGTAAATAGCAAAATGACTTGAAAAAACTTCTCCTCTGAAACCACAAGGCCCAGAGGTTTCATATTTGGTTGGAAACATTGTATAAAGATTGTTCAAATGATGCCCCTGGGGTCAAAACTGGGCACACCCTAGGGGTCACCAGGTTTATATAGACTTAAATAGCAAAATGGCTTTAAAAATCTTCTTATCTGAAACTGCAAGGCCCAGAGGTTTCATATTTAGTATGTAACATTGTATAGTGATCCTCTACAAAGACTGCTCAAATGATGCCCCTGGGGTCAAAACTGGCCACACCCCAGGGCTCACATGGTTGATATGGACTTAAATAGCAAGATGACTTTAAAAATCTCCTCCTCTGAAACTGCAAGGCCTAGAGGTTTCATATGTGGTATGTGACATTTTATAGTGGTCCTCTGCAAAGATTGTTCAAATGATGTCGCATTGGTCAAAACTGGCTCTGCCCTGGGGGTCACATTGTTTATATAGACATAAATAGCCAAATGACTTTAAAATCTCCTGAAATCGCAGTTTTTTCGTATGTGATATGTAACATTGTATAGTGGTCCTCTACAAAGATTTTTCAAATTATGCCCCTGGGGTAAAAAGTGGCCATGACCCGGGGTGTCACATTATTTATATAGACTTATATGGCAAGTGGGCCTTAAAAATCTTCCTTGTTGAAACCGTAAGGCCCAGAGGTTTTATATTTTGCGTAAAACATTGTGGAGTGGTCATCTATCTACAAAGATTGTTTAAATGATGTCCCTGGGGTTAAAATTGGCCACCCCCTGGGGGTCACATGGTTACATTTAAATAGCAAAATGACTTGCAAAATCTCCTCTGATACCACAAGGCCCAGTGTAATCATATTGGGTATGTAACATTGAAAAGTGGTCCACTACAAATATTGTTCAAATTATGCCCCTGGGGTACAAGGTGGCCATGCCCTGTGGGTAACATGGTTTATATAGACTAAAAAAAATAACTGAAATTGCAAGGCCCAGATCTTTATACTCGGGTATGGCGTTTAGTGCCATTTTCCCTCTTGTTATTAGCCATTATGCCTTTAACTCAGGTGAGTGACCTAGGGCCATCATGGCCCTCTTGTTTGCAGATTGTGACAGGGGATTTTCTACCATACAAGGTGAAAACTACACACAGATCATGTCTCTCCAACAAAGTTCTGAATGCTTTGTTAGCAGCCTCCACACAAGGGCCTCTTCTCAGAAGAACAACAACAACCAGATATTGGAAGTGAACACCATGCATTATCACATCTTGGTGGACACATGGCACCAGCAGAAACCATGAAGAACAGCTTTCTAAATTTGTGTACAGTGCTTGCACTAACATGAAATCTTTGTGTTGGATATAAGTGTTGGATAGTGGAAGACCTGAACATTTCAGACATGAAATGAAGTTCCGTATAAATAAAGCTTTGTTTAAGGTCATTTCTGATAATAGTGTGATAATATGCCAATTACTTCGTAAATGGCAAAATGATTTTAAAATTCTTCTCTGAAACCACAAGGCCGAAACGTTTTATATTTGGTTAAAACATTATATCGAGACCTCGATTGGGATTGCCAATGGGATGGGTGGGGTCAAGGTCCAGGTCACTGTTATTAAAAATAGAAAAACGGTTTCTGCTCAATAAGTTTAGAACGCATTGAGATATTTTAATGAAACTTAATACATAGATACCTTATATTGACACCTCGCATGGGATTGCATATGGGATGGGAGGGGTCAAGGTCAAGGTCACTGTTACTGAAAATAGAAAAACGGTTTCCGCTCAATATCTTGAGAACGCATTGAGATATTTTAATGAAATTTAATACATAAATACATTATTTTGAGACCTCGATTGGGATTGCATATGGGGTGGGTCAAGGTCATCGTTATTAAATATAGAAAAATGGTTTCGGCTAAATATTTTGAGAACACATTGAGCTATTTTAATGAAACTTAATACATAAGTACCTTATATCAACACATTGCTTGGGATTGCATATTGGGTGGGTGGGGTCAAGGTCACTTTACTGAAAATAGAAAAACAGTGTCCGCTCAATAACTTGATAAGGAAAGCATTGCGATATTTTAATGAAACTTATTACACATATCTTATATCGAGACCTCACTTAGGTTTTGTTATTGGGTGGGTGGGTCAAGGTCACTGTTATTAAAAGTAGAAAAACGGTTTAAGCTCAATAACTTAAGAACGCATTGAGATATTTTAATGAAACTTCATACGTAGATACCTTATATCGAGACCTTGCTTTACCTGTGTGGTGGGTGGGGTCAAGGTCAAGGTCACTGTTACTAAAAATAGAAAAACAAATTTTGCTCAATAACTTGAAAACCTATTGAGATATTTTAATGAAACTTCATACATAGATATCAGGTGAGCGACCTAGGGCCATAGTGGCCCTCTTGTTTTGTATTGAATGCAACTTGACATTTTAAATAGTTAGACCTAAATAATCATTTGGTGATCTTAGTAAAGAATAAATAATTTAAATAGGCGTTAATGTGATGAGTGAGACTTACCATATCATGTCAGATTGTGTGTTAATCAATGATTAATATTATTAAGGATGAGATTGTTTTTATGTTTCTAGAGTAAACAATTTCATTTCAACAGTAGTTACTAAGAAGGGCATTAGCAGCATCACAACAACAAAACGTTGTTTATTAGCCAACAACTATTATGTGAAAATTACTTCGATTCTAACATTACCAAACAAGATATTCTGCAATTGCAATGCGAACTATATTTCACAATTTCGGAATTAATATTTTGACTTGTTTATTTGTAGTTGACTTGCTTGTCAGTAGTTAAACAACCATACATTTTGTTGTCTATGACTCGTTGGCAAACACTGCGCGTCTACACGTGGCATGTTAGTATATTCAATGAACAATTACAGATTGGTTTAATACTAAACTGTCTGTTGCTTGAAATAAGTTGTGCAAAATATTGCATTACCGGAATTAGTGGTTATTTAATACATTATAAAAAATTGTTTAAATATTAAAGTAGATGATTTTTTTGTCTCATTGATCTATATGTGGTTTAAATGACCAAAAAGATGAGCACTGTAAACAGAATTTTAACTTAAATGAAATAAACAGGCAGCAGTTTGACATAAATTGACATAAATTGTTTCGTAAAATGGCATGTGTATAGTCACAATACATGGCGAAAGGTCTAAAAGACGAAACATCCCGGATGCGTACTTACTGTGATTCTTATATTGTGTGTTGTAATAATTGCAAAACACATATTCTTTGTCGATGTTTGCGTCCGTTGCCGCTTATGACAGGTCCTTTAAATGCATGGAAAAATGTTTACATACGATGGAAGGCTTTGATTTGCTTTTTTTTAAACCATTGTTGACGGTACCATGTTGGAAGCCATATTTTACAATGACACCCGTTGCCTGTGAAATGCGCGTTTTGATTGGTCAAATAAATAAAATTGACGAATGAGATTATTGTTTCAAATGACTAAGAATTCTGGAAAATTGCAAAGAAAGACAACTCTGGTATGAAAAAATATAATCGTCGACAAATTGAAAATCTTCATCAACTAATTAATCAGTGTACTGTTGTCGTTCATTAACTGACGAAATGATTAATCAGCCCATCATTAGTATTTTACGCAGAAACGCATCTTATCTGGACTTCTGTGGAAGATCCCATATTATCCTTATAATGAAGTATTTTTATGCCTCCACAAAGTGGGTGGCAATAAGTGTTGTCCTTGTCTGTCCGTCCGTCCATCTGTACATCCAGAAACTTTCACAGCTGAAGATTGAAAAACCTTAATGTGTAGGTGATTGTAAAGGAAGGAATTTTGGCTGAAACCAATTTGGAAGAGCTATGGCCATTTAATTTTTTCCATTATAGAATGTATACTCACCAAAATTGTGTGGACTCAACTCCTCTTTAACTACTTTAACTTGCTTAAACTGTCACAACTGAACAACCTTAACGTGCAGGTGATTGTAAAGAAGATAATTTTGGCTGCAACCAATTTGGACAGAATCATGGCCCCTTGTCCTTTTTTATACGCCCGTGTGAAAAATGGGTCGTATTATGGGAACGCCCGAACGGGCGGGCGGGTAGTTGGGCGATCGGGTGGGCGGGCGTCTGGAGATCTTTGTCCGGAGCATAACTTTGTCCAGCATAGATGGGTTTTTAGCTCACCTAAGCACAAAGTGCTCATGGTGAGCTTTTGTGATCGCCCGTTGTCCGTCGTGCATGCGTGCGTGTGTCGTCAACTTTTCATTCAAATAACATCTCCTCCTTAACCGCTTGGCAGATTTTTACCAAAGTTCACAGGAATGATCCATGGGTGGACCTCTTTCAAAGTTGTTCAAATCTTTCCGGTCCGCTGAATATATAGGTCACCAGAGCTAAAAATAGATTTAAAAAGTGAAAACTTTAAAAATCTTCTTCTATGAATCCGCAAGGCTCAAAGCTTTCATATTTGATATGTGATCGTCTAGAGGTCTTCTACAAAGGTTGTTCAAATGATGCCCCTAGGGGTCAAAACGGGCCACGCCCCTGGGGTTACATGGTTTATATAGAATATATAGGAAAATGACTTTAACAATCTTCTCCTCTGAAACCGTAAGGCCCAGAGATTTCGTATTTGGTATGTATCATCCTATAGTGGTCATCTACAAAGATTGTTCAAATTATGCCCCTGGGGTCAAAACGGGCCGTGCCCTGGGGGTCACATGGTTTATATAGAATATATAGGAAAATGACTTTAAAAATCTTCTTCTCTGAAACCGCAAGGCCCAGAAGTTTCATATTTGATATGTGACATTTTCTAGTGGTCCTCTACAAAGATTCTTGAAATTATGCCCCTGGGGTGAAAGCGGGCCATGCCCGGGGGTTCACATGGTTTATATGGAATATATTTCAAAATGACTTCAAAAATTTTCTCCTCTGAAACCGCAAAGCCCAGACATTTCTTATTTTGTATGCATCATCCTATAGTGTTCCTCTACAAAGTTTGTTCAAATTATGCCCCTGGGGTCAAAACTGGCCACGCCCTGGGGGTCACATGATTTATGTAAACTTAAATAGTAAAATGTCTTTTAAACTCTTCTTCTCTGAAACCGCAAGGCCCAGAGGTTTCATATTTGGTATGTAACATCCTATAGTGGTCCTATACAAATACTGTTCAATTTATGGCCCTGGGATCAAACTTGGCCACGCCCCAGGGGGTCACATGATTTATATAGAGTTAAATAGCAAAATGACTGTACAAAGTTTCTCTTCAGAAACCGCAAGGCCCAGAGGTTTCTTATTTGGTAGGTAACATCATATAGTGATCCTCTACAGAGATTGTTCAAATTATGCCCCTGGGGTCAAAACTGGCCAAACCCCGGGGGTCACATGATTTATATAAACTTAAATAGCAAAATGTCTTTAAAAATCTTCTCCTCTGAAACTGCAAGGCCCAGAGGTTTCGTATTTGGTATGTAACATCCTATAGTGGTCCTCTACAAAGATTGTTCAAATTATGCCCCATGGGTCAAAACTGACCACACCCCAGGGGTCACATGGCTTACATCGACTTAAATAGCTAAATGACTTAAAAATTCTTCTCCTCTGAAACCGCAAGGCCTAGAAGTTTCATATTTGGTACATAACATTGTATAGTGGTCCTCTACAAATGTTGTTCAAATCATGCCCCTTGGGTCAAAACTTGTCACGCCCCAGGGGTCACATGGTTTATTTAGACTTACATAGCAAAATGACTTTAAAAATCTTCTCTTCTGAAATG
The DNA here is from genome assembly GCA_027627225.1 of Congeria kusceri. Taxonomy (NCBI): domain Eukaryota; kingdom Metazoa; phylum Mollusca; class Bivalvia; order Myida; family Dreissenidae; genus Congeria; species Congeria kusceri. Next base: position 60,001,555 of record CM051024.1, read on the forward strand.
GCCAGGTCCACAGTTTTCCTATATTTGGTATGTAACATTGCATAGTGGTCCTCTCCAAAGATTGTTCAAATTATGCCCCTGGGGTCAAATCTGGCCGCACCCCGAATGGTCTCATGGTTTATATAGACTTCAATAGCAATATGACTTTAAAAATCTTCACCTGAAACCGCAAGGCCCAGAGGTTTGTTCAAGATTGTTCAAATTATGCCCCTGGGATAAAAATAAGCCATGCCTCAGGATGCAAATTCTAATTGGGTTACAAAGTCTCAGGTGAGCATCCTAGGGCCCTAAGGACCCTCTTGTTTAAATAACTTGGCAGAAGTGAGACAGAGTGTCGCGCAAGAACCAGGTCCCTTGGTCCAAGGTCAAGGTTACAATTCAAGGTCAAAGGTTAAATTGAAAAAATCTAACCTAATCACTTTATCTGGAGCATATCTTTGTCCATCATGGATGGATTTTCAAATAACCTGGCAGAAGTGACAAGCATGGTGCGATGGAGTTTCGCGCGCAAGAACCACGTCCCAAGGTCAAGGTCACAATTCAAGGTCAAATTTAAGAAATCAATCCTTAACACATTGTCCAGAGCATATCAACGGATTTACAAAGAACTTGACAGAAGTGAAAAGCATTGTAAAACGGAGTGTCGTGCGAAAGAACCAAGTCCCTAGGTCCAAGGTCAAGGTCACAATTCAAGGTCCAAAGTCAAAAATAAGAAATCATTCCTGGACACTTTGTTCGGAGCATATCTTTGTCCAGCATAGATGAATTTTTAGCTCACCTGAGCACAAAGTCGTGCGTGCATGTGTGCGTGCGTTAGTGCGTGCATGCATGCGTGTGTGCGTCGTCGACTTTTCATTCAAACAACATCTCCTCCTAAACCGCTTGGCAGATTTTCACCAAAGTTCACAGGAATGATCCTTGGGTGAACCTCTTTTAAAGTTGTTCAAATCTTTCCAGTCCGCTGCATATGTAGGTCACCAGAGCTAAAAATAGATTTTAAAAGTGTAAACTTTAAAAATCTTCTCTGAAACTGCAGGGCCCATAGGTTTCATATTTGGTATGTAACATCCTATAGTGGTCCTCTACAAAGATTGTTCAAATTATGCCCCTGGGGTCAAAACCAGCCACGCCCTGGGGGTCACATGGTTTATATAGAAAATATAGCAAAATTACTTTTAAAATCTTCTTCTCTGAAACCACAAGGTCCAGAGATTTCATATTTGGTATGCAACATCCTTAAATTGTCCTTTACAAGGATTGTTCAAATTATGCCCCTGGGGTCAAAACGGGCCATGCCCTGGGGATCACATGGTTTATATAGAATATATAGCAAAATGACTTTTAAAATCTTCTCCTCTGAAACTACAAGGCCCAGAGGTTTCATGTTTGTTATGTAACATCCTATAATGGTCCTCTACTAAGATTGTTCAAATTATGCCCCTGGGGTCAAAGCTGGCCACGCCCCTGGGTCACATGGTTTATATAATCTTAAATAGCAAAATGTCTTTAAAAATCTTCTCTGAAACCGCAATGCCCAGAGGTTTCATATTTGGTATGTAACATCCTATAGTGGTCCTCTACAAATATTGTTCAATTTATGCCCCTGGGGTGAAAACTGGCCACGTCCTGGGGGTCAAATGATTTATATAGACTTGAATAGCAAAATGACTTTTACAATCTTATCCTCAGAAACCGAAAGATCGAGAGGTTTGTTATTTGGTATGTAACATTGTATAGTGGTTCTCTACAAAGATTGTTCAAATTATGCCCCTGGGGTTAAAACTGGCCACGCCCCATGGGTCACATGGTTTATATAAACTTAAATAGCAAAATGTCCTCATAAATCTTCTCTTCTGAAACCGCAAGGCCCATTGGTTTCGTATTTGGTATTTAACATCCTATAGTGGTCCTCTACAAAGATTGTTCAAATTATGCCTCATGGGTCTAAACAGACCACACCCCAGGGGTCACATGGTTAATATAGACTTAACTACCACAATGACTTTAAAATTTGTCTCCTCTGAAACCGCAAGGCCTAGAGGTTTCATATTTGTTATGTAACATTGTATAGTGGTCCTCTACAAATATTGTTAAAAGTATGCCCCTGGGGTCAAAACTGGTCAAGCCCTGGGGGGTCACATGGTTTATATAGACTTAAATAGCAAAATGACTTTAAAAATCTTCTCCTTTGAAACGGCAAGGCCTGTAGCTTTCCTATATTTGGTATGTAACATTGCATAGTGGTCCTCTTCAAAGATTGTTCAAATTATTCCCCTGGGGTCAAATCTGGCCACCCCCCAAGGGGTCACATGGTTTATATAGACTTATATAGGAAAAATGACTTTAAAAATCTTTACCTGAAACCGCAAGGCCCAGAGGTTTGTTCAAGGTAATTCAACTTATGCCCCTGGGATAAAAATAAGCCACGCCTCGGGGATGCAAATTCCAATTGGTTTACAAGGTCTCAGGTGAGCATCCTAGGGCCCTCAGGGCCCTCTTTTTTAATAATGTGGCAGAAGTGACATGCATGGGTGGCAGCGTGTCACGCACAAGAAGCAGGTCACTAGGTCTAAGGTCATGGTCACAATTCAAGGTCAAAGGTAAAATATAAGAAATCTATTCTTAACACTTTGTCCGGAGCATATCTTTGTCCAGCATGGATGGATTTTCAAATAACTTGGCAGAAGTGATAAGCATTGGGAGTCAGAATGCCGCACGCAAGAACTATGTCCCTACGTCCAAGGTCAAGGTCACAATTCAAGGTCAAATATAAGAAATCAATCCTTAATGTCCGTAGCATATCTTTGACCCGCATGAATGGATTTTCAAATAACATGGTAGAAGTGGTGGGACAGCCTGTCTCGCACAAGAATCAGGACCCTAGGGCCACATTTAAAAAGGTCAAATGCATAGAAATTAAACCACAGGGGCATTAGCCCACGTTGTTTTAATAGCCACGCAAGAGAACGACATAGAGTTGTTTATTGGCCGATAAACAGTATTTCAATTATTTCAATTCTAACATGATTTTACATATTTTTTGCAATGTTAATTGGTACTTCTTTTTACTATACTCAGAATCGGAACTTCTTTTGCGATGTTTATTTATAATTTTGTTCTTTGTGTATAGAAAAATTAGCGAGTATCATGTTAGAATAATTGTTAAACAATACAGGAGTACAGGAAATAAATCTGCTATCAAACTAACATATCACTTGACTGCTTAAACAAGTAGCTCATTCAGCAAACATTTCCTTCAAAGATTTACAGAAGAGAAACAGGTGTACTATGTGCATTGACTGTTGACTATAGGCATTGACTGGTAGTGTTTATGCCACTGACTGATTTCTTGTAGTACCCGATAATTTGTTCCATTGTAGTTGTCATGCATGCTTAAGGCCATGATGATAGGGGTCGGTTAGAATAGGCAGTATGACATACCAACAGTTCTGATGGTATAAACCTGGCAAGGGTGCAAGATGCAATATTGTATATTGCAACCACATTGTTGTTGACTGTTAAGCTATTGTGACGATTGCAGATAGTAATGATGATGATGATGATGTATTTATTATAAAGTGGTCGTGATGTGGATAATGGTTATGGTGTTGTTAATAGAAGGTTGACAATGAGGAACATGATGGTGATCATACGTATTATGATCCATTTGATTTCAGTCACAGCACCAGCTTCCTTGAGCGTGATGGAGCCTTACTACAACAGATAGACATGGATAATATCTCCAACAACAGTGCGGGTGAGAATGTGCCTTGACTATGTTTTGATCAGATAAATCATGAAATGGATGGTAATTGTAGGACAGCTGCTCAGCTTAGCAAATTATTCAGCGATTTTATCAATCAATATCTTTGATCGAGGTCTCCGTTAGTAGTCCTTAGATTAGGAGGAAAGAAATGATGATGACTGATTTATATTGAGCATGTTCTTTAACAATCCAGATTTATTTTGTACATGTTAATAACGTAACTGTGCAAACGGTAGCAATGTTTACATTGTTTTGCATTATTTCTCCCATCATAGTATTTTGTTTGGGGAGTAACCATTCTTGGAAGTGTAACATTGATTTCCCCAAACAATTGTTAAGACTTGTACTTGGCAACCTTAAATAATTTTAAAATTGTGTATAATAATGTTATTTCCAAAGCTTTTGTGTGATGTGTTGCATACCATGTACATGCTTAATGAAGGCCAATATCCACCTTTTATGTGCAAAGTCTGATATTCGTACATGGGGTTTGTTCAGGATGTCTTCTCATCAGTCTGTCATTTTAATCTCGACTTTTCGAAGAAAAAGCAAGCTATTCTACTTGCCGGGGCGTCGGCATCCGGACTAGGTTAAAGTTTGTCAGTAAGCTAGTTTCTCATGAATGGCTTGAGGGATTTCATTCAAACTTGAAATAATTATTCCCCAAATAAAAATGATCCTATAGGCCAAGTTTGGTAACTCTAGTTCACAGTGTTAAAACGAATCGGTAACCTCTCCATAAAAAATAACCCAAAATGCACTCTCTCCGTTACGGTACCTGTCCCTCTCCATTATAAATCAACATGGAAAACTACCGGTAGTTACGTTCATGTTAATATATATTATTCTATCGCTTAAATACGAGTTTTATTTTGTTCACGGAACATCTTGGATATTGAACTGCTAATGCATTATGGATTCCCTTTTATAAAACAGCCTTTATACCCCCACAAACGAAGTTTAGGGGGGGTATATAGGAGTGAGCTTGTCGGTCTGTCGGGCCGTCGGTCTGTTGGTTTTTCGTTTCCGGATGATAACTCAAGAAAGGCTTGACATATTCCAATAATTTTTGGTACACATGTGTAACATCATAGAATACAGGTCAATTTCGATATTGGTTACAAACCACTAAATTTTGACAGAGTTATGGCCCCTTTTCGACTTGAAATTCCCTAAAAACATGGTTTCCGGATGATAACTCAAGAAAGGCTTGACATATTCAAATAATTTTTGGTACACATGTGTAACATCATAGAATACAGGTCAAGTTCGATTTTGGTTATAAACCACTTAATTTTGACAGAGTTATGACCCCTTTTCGACTTACAATTCCCTAAAAACTTGATTTCCGGACGATAACTCAAGAATGGCTTGACATATTCAAATAATTATTGGTATACATGTGTAGCATCATAAAATACGGGTCAGGTTCAACTTTGGTTACAAACCACGAAATTTTGACAGAGTTATGGCCCTTTATTTGACTTAAATTCCCTAAAACTTAGTTTCCTGAAGATAACTCAACAATGGCTTGACATATTTAAATAATTATTGGTACACGTGTAGCATCATAAAATACAGGTCAAGTTCGACTTTGGTTACAAACCACTAACTTTTGACACAGTTATGGCCCCTTTTGGACTTAAATTCCCCCAAAACATGGACAGTAACTCATGAAAGGCTTCACATATTTAAATTATTTTTGGTACATAGGTGTATCATCATAAAAAACAGATCAAGTTCACTTTGGTTACAAACCACTAAATGTTGACAGATTTATGGCTTGTATTGAAATTAGATTTTTCCAAATACACTGTTGACCATTCACAAATTTAAGCATTCTCTCTCTGTCCATTTCTTTCGAATGAATGCCATAGTTTTGTGACAAGGCCATATTGTGGGGGTATATCCATCACTCATGTGACAATTCTAGTTTTTTCTAGTAATAGTGAAAACAGTTCTCAACACTGACTGACATTTGCTCTTTTTTGTGTGTCGTTCTTTCCTTTGTTTAATTAAAAACTAGTATATTATGAACGTAACTTAGGTTTAAAATGATTCCCTGATGTAGGTATGTAGTAACCGATTACATAATTAGTAGAAAAATGATATAAATGACATAAGCTATGCAACATCACAAAATACGCAGGTACATGTAATCTCTATGTATGAGGAGCCGGTACCCTCTCTGTCGCTACAACTTTTATTGATTTTTTCGTTACAAAACAAAAGAAGTAAAACCTTTTAATATCACATTTATTATGTAGTTTGGGATCATGAATACTGTACTATCTATAACATGATGAATGCATGGTTATTTTCTTAGATTGAATATTTGCATCAGTTCTATAATAAGCGCTAGACAAATGTATGGCATTAAACATTATACAGATATTTCATTGGCATTTAGGAACAGTCTAATAGTTTTCCTGAAGTAGAGGGGACAACTTTTCAACTGTTGCCCCGAGGCCATTAGCAGGTTGGTCCCCTTTTAATAATGATGAGGGCAACACGCAACAAAACCATGAAACTTCACAAAATGTTGGCTGTTGAGAGGAGCTTGTTTCAACAAAGTTGTTAACAGTTAAAAACACTTAATTATCATTAATATAGTAAAGTGGGTAATCAAACTGATTAATTCAGGCTGTTTGCTGCCCTTTAATTGTTGTTTTCTATTTTAAAAAGAGCTTTTGTCTTAAAACTCCTATTGGTTTTGATTCAAAATTGTTCAGAGTTTGGATTAATTTGTTTTAATTCTCAAAATTGCACATACATACCGATTTTGTACAGTTACTTCATTCACGACCAAACTATTGTATGTGACCAACTTTTGCCTTTTTTGAGTAGATCTTTGACAGTTGTTGCACTGCGTCTTGTAATTTTTGCCAGATTATAATTGATCGTCACTAGTGAATAGTTACAAGGTCATTAAAACTTGATATTTTTATACACTGTTTGAAGTCGGACATTGTCGGAAAATTACGGAAATTAATTTTAGTATTCAAATTATGAATGTGATAAAGTTTGATGAAGACTGTAGATCGATAATTGGTGCAGTGTGTGTGATGTTTCTTAAAAGGAAGACAAACACTTTTACAGCTTATACATTTTAATCCTCTCACAAATTAACCCACACAGACCAACTACATAAAGCAATGAGTATATATTTAGCCCTGTAACTTGAAAACAAGACATTACATAGTGGTTTAAGCACTTGTCTTACAACTTAAAGGACCCTGGTTCGAACACCAGTGAAGTATTTTAATGCCCCCAGCATAGTGATCGTCCTTTCCGTCCTCCTGTCCGTGACAAAGTTTAGTAGATTTTACCATTTCGTCTAGCACCAACACCGCTTACTACAACACTTCGATACTTACACGGTTGTTGCTTATGACCATTCCCTATCCACCCATATCACCCAACTTAACTTTGACCTTGACCTAATTTGGACTTATAATAATTCAAAAGTGCCATTTCTTGATTAACTAGATTTTACCGTTTCGTCTAGCACCAACACTGCTTACTACAACACCTGGATATTTACACAGTTGTTACTTATGACCGTTCCCAATCCACCCATATCACCCAACCTCACTTTGACCTTGACCTAATTTGCACTTAGAATAATTCAAATGGGCTCTTTCTTGGTTAACTACATTTTACCATTTCGTCTAGCACCAACACCGCTTGCTACAACACTTGAATACTTAACGCAGTTGTTGCTTATGACCATCCCCAATCCACCCATATCACCCAACTTCACTTTGACCTTGACCTAATTTGGACTAAGAAATGGGCTACCCAGCATCAGCTGGGGGCATGTGTGTTTATCAAACACAGAATCTTGTTAAATCTCGGTTATTTGATTGGCTATGTCATTTTCAGGCTGGTGGGCGGATGGTCGTAGTGGCGGCGTCAACTTTTCGTTTCCGCTCTCTAACTCGAGAACGGATTGAGCTATTGTAATGAAACTTCATACATAGATACTTTATAGCAAGACCTAGCTTGAAATTACATATGTGGTGGGTGGGATCAAGGTCAAGGTCACTGTTACTAAAAATAGAAAAATGTTTTCCGCTCAATAACTTGAGAACGCATTTAGATATTTTAATGAAATTTAATACATAGATACCTTATATTGAAACCTTGCTTGAGATTACATTTGGCGTGGGTGGGGTCAAGGTCACTGTTACTAAAAATAGAAAAACTGTTTCCGCTCAATAACTTAAGAACACATTGAGATATTTTAATGAAACTTCATACAAAAGATACCTTATATTGAGACCTCACTTGGGATTGCATATATGGTGGGTGGGGTCAAGGTTGAGGTTCCCATTACTAAAAATAAAAAATGGTTTCCACTCCATAACTTGAGAACACATTGAGATATTTTAATGAAACTTCATACATAGATATCTTATATCTAGACCTCACTTGGGATTGCATATGGGGTTGGTGGGTCAAGGTCAAGGTCACCAGTACTAAAAATGTTATTTTTTGCTGACTTTAATGCATTTCATTTGAAAAATTTGGTTTTCTTGGAATTTCCATGTTTCTTGTTTTTATTTTAATTGGAAATGGACTGTATACAAGCGCAGTTCTGGTAAAAGCCTAACGTCTGTGTCTGAGTCACAGATGTGGATCCTACACGGCGACTGGGTGTCCAAGTGGGATCTGTGTACCGGATTGACAACAAGGGCCCCTCTTCTTGGCTGTCCAATTTCACATTTTTAGACTGATGTGATGGAGTCAAAGTTTTCCTTTTCATTTGCGTCTGTAAAAATAAAGTAGTATATTATCATACAACTTGTAGAATCAGTACAGACACATTGACAATACAATGTAATTGTAAAGTATTGCAAAATACGTTTTAAGCGTCTATTTGTAAGTGTCTGCTTTTGGGGTAATCGCTAGATTTCACGTTTTCATTTTTTTCGGCCAATCTACCATTAACATTTTGAAAACAGATCGTCACAAAGAGATGTAATTCACCCAGATGTCGAACTCACATACCCGTACATTAACAGGTCGACAGCCGAGCCTCATTTTATAGTATTCGCCAAAATAAAATATAAAAGCAACAATGTGCATTTGATATAATTAAAACAAATGTGCATTTATTGCATACAAAATTTAATCAAATAATATATTCATATTATTTTAAAATATAATGTTCTACTATGTGTTTGGGTGTACTAATTACTCGAAGTTTAAGGAATTAAATGTTTTTGTTACTTATTATCGCATTATTTCGTTTACAGTTATGTGTACATATCTCGCGATAAAAAGCATCATTTTTAGCCCTATATATGTCAAAACGCTTGTTAGTTGCTTATCAAATCACAATTGTCTACGGTTATCATGTCGCAAAAAGACAATACACTTGTTTTTGGATTTTCTTTGATGCACAAGATTTTAATTATTTTGCATTAAGCATTAATGGGGATTTTTTTCTGAAAATCGCGTGTATTGTTTAATTGATCACCAGATATGGAGAGGACACAGGTTCCAAAAAAATGTAGTAACGGAGATGATACAGGTTCCAGTGTGATTATATTTCATTCGTTTTGTACATATTTGAGACAACATTTATCATTTTTTGTGATTTTTACTTATGGAATTTCAGTTGAGAATGCACTCAACAGGAACTGACAGAAATCGATACCCATATAGACACAAATTTCAAATGGAAATATGTGTGGTTGATGACTGTCTGAAATTGTTTTCTTTCATTTGAGTTCCTTATTGCATTTGTACAAACCACAAACATGCTGTGTCTTAGCTTAATTTTACGTCATAACTGGCATTTTTCTGCGTCATTCGATGCCACCAAACACCCAAACCTCCTGATTTGACAGAGTGGGACAGATACCATAACGGAGAGGGTGCGATCTGGGTTATTTTTCACGGATATGTTACCAATTCATTTCAGCACCGTGTAGTTTGAAATTTTGTCAAAAAACAATTATTCCCCATATGAAAATGAACCTATAGGCCAAGTTTGGTAACTCTTGTTTAAAATTTGTCAAACTTACGGGCCTTTTTACACTTAGAAATTTGTTACATTTAAAGCAATTAAGATAGGTTAAAGTTTTTTTGGTAAGCTAGTTTCTCCGAATGGCTTGAGAGATTTGAATAAAACTTATTACATGTTGTTTACAGTTTTCTCCTGCCGTAAACTTTGTTGACCGAGAGTGTTTTAGCATGGCCACTCACTTTTGGTATTGTTTTTGCGGTGCAAGTGTGCCTTTTAACTGCATCAACATGGCCATGTGTTTGCGTTGAAAATCACAGCATAAACGCGTTTGCTCACGTTTTTTGCGGCGACTTTCATATGGCGTTACATGTGGTTAAGGTCAAGGTCACCAGTACTAAAAATAGAAAAAATGGTTTCCACTTTGAAAATGCAAGAACGAATTGTGCTATTGAAATGAAATTTAATATGTAAATACAGTGTAAATAATATTAGCTGTAGATCAAGGCAAAAAAATGAGTATTTTAAATGTTTTCTTTAAGGTTTTAGTTTTCTTGCCAAGCTTTTAATATATGTTCATGCTGCTTACAGTATGTTGTATGTTCTATTGTTTAGAGCTATCCAACTTCATAGACACGTCTGCTGTTGGTGGAACCCTAGGATCTGAATGCGACTAGTAAGTCCTCCTCCTAATAAATATCTCTCTCTTGGCTGCACAGCTATACTACAACAAAAGGCTTCACATTTGTTCCATTGTGGGCACATCCAATTGTCTATCGTACACAAACAAAATCACCCTTGCATTGTAGCTCAAATCTGTGACTTATTACTATAGAGCAGTTCTCGTGGTTCCTCTATTTTCCTTTGTTATTTTGGTATTGGCCTTGTATGCACAATAGAAACTTCATATTTTAGTATTTCTTGACCATAATTCATATATTTTGTATGACTAAAAGACAAAAAAAGAAAGAAAAACAGATTAGTGGATTTGATTTATGATTGTTATTTTGGATAGATCTAGGCATTCTTTATTTAAATGTTATGTGTTAATGTCACATTTTGTATTTATTAACATTAATCTATTGTTCTGGCCTACTATGCAATCTCTGTTTACATTAACCTGCCCTTAATAACAGATCAGACAGCAATGGGATCCTTATGGAATGAAATAGATGTTTTGGTCTTTCTCCCTGACTAAAATCCCCGTAGGCCTCTGCAAGTCCTTGCTATTGATATGAGGGTGTTGAGAGTAGCTGTTGTGTTGTGTGTTAGTGAGACGTCAGAGCTGCTACATGAGCTGGGGGACCTGCGGTTCCAGAACCGGCGCCTGCTGGAGGAGAACACCAAATTCCAGAGGCAGATGGACTCCCAGGATGAACTGCTTGCTCTCAGACTCAAGGAGGAAGAGGCCCTAAAAAAAAAGCTGAAATGGTGGGTCCTTAATTAATAACCATCTCAGTCCAGTACAGTAATGTATGGGTTTTTTTTGCGGATGGCAACAAATATGTAAATATAAAATTTGTGGAACAAAATTTAGTCATTTGAATATTGAACCTGTTTATCAATTTATTTCTTTAATTATACTAAGGATATTTACTGCAAAATACGTTGTATAAGGCATGATTTTTACCCTAAAATTTGGCTATGAAAATTTGGTCCACATTATACACTGTAATAGTCATCTTCAGCCATGTTTTTAATGCCCCTGTAGGGCATATAGTGATCACAACATACTTCCGTCCATCCATTCCACTTCTTGTGCGAAGTATAACTAAAATATTATTGAAGGGATTCAAATGATACTTCATATAATGATAGAGGGATTTGAGAGGATGTGTAAAGTACAACAACCATAACTCTTAAATTGCCCTTTGGTTAATTTTCTTGTGTGGAGCATTACTGGAAAAGTATTGAAGGGATTTAAATGACACTGCATGTAATGATAGAGGGTTTTAAGACAAAGTGCAGAGTACAAGGACCATAACTCATTCTTCAATCTTTACGGTGTTATTGCCCTATGGTTAATTTTCTTGTGCTGAGCATAACTCTATTAGTATTGAACGAATTTAAAATAAAACCACATATATTGATATGAAGGGATTTAAAATAAAACCATATATATCGATAGAGGACGTTGAGAGGAAGTGCAGAGGTCAAGGACCGTAACTCTTTCTTCAATATGTTTGGAGTTATTGCCCTTTGGTTAATTTTCTTATGAGGAGCATAACACCATTAGTTTTGGAGGGATTTAACATAAAACCACATATATTGATAGAGGATGTTAAGAGGTTGTGTAGAGTTCGAGGACCATTTATTAACTCTTTCTTTATACTCTAAAATTAGACAAATGTCTAAACGCCCTTTTCTTCTAAACCTGTGGCTAGTTTGTCAAATAATTACACACAAATGTTTCTGCATTTATTTTATATTATCAACATGAAAATTCTGCCTTTTTTCAGCAAGATCAGCTTATACAAATACCTTTAGCAAACTAAACAATCTGGCTTTTATATGGTTTCATATCGTTCACATTCTATTTCTTGTCATTTCAAATGTTTCACTTGGTATCCAGACAAAATCCCCCAAGACACAATCTTTTGCATTGCCTGCCCTGTGTGTGTTATTGTGCTACCTCCACAGTGGTTGTGTGTGTTATTCTGCGGCCTTCCAAGTGGTTGTGTGTGATATTGTGCTGCCTTTCCAGTGGTTGTGTGTGTTATTGTGCCACCTCCCCAGTGGTTGTGTGTGCTGTTGTGCCTGCTGCCCAATGGTTGTGTGTAATTGTGCCGCCTCCCCACTGGTTGTGTGTGTTGTTTTGCCCCCTTCCCAGTGGTTGTGTGTGTTATTGTGTAGCCTCCCCAGTTGTTGTGTTTGTAATTGTGCCACCTCCCCAGTGGATGTGTGTAATTGTGCCACCTTTCCAGTGGCTATATGTGTTATTGTGCTGCCTACCCACAGTTTGCGTGTGATTGTGCTGTCTCCCCAGTGGTTGTGTGTGTTATTGTGCCACCTCTCCAGTGGTTGTGTCTGTTATTGTGCAGCCTGCCTAGTGGTTGTGTGTGTAATTGCGCTGCCTTCACAGTTGTTGTGACTGTTATTGTGCAACCTGCCCATTGGTTGTATTTGTAATTTTGCGACCTGCCCAGTGGTTGTGTCTTATTGTGCCACCTCCCGAGTGGTAGTGTATGATTGTGCCATCTCCACAGTGGTTGTGTCTGTTATTGTGCCATCTCCAGAGTGGTTGTGTCTGTTATTGTGCAGTCTCCACAGTGGTTGTGTCTGTTATTGTGCCGTCTCCACAGTGGTTGTGTCTATTATTGTTCCATCTCCAGAGTGGTTGTGTCTGTTATTGTGCCGTCTCCACAGTGGTTGTGACTGTTATTGTGCCGTCTCTACAGTGAATGTGTCTGTTATTGTGCCGCCTGCCCAGTGGTTGTGTCTGTTATTGTACCACCTGCCCAGTGGTTGTGTCTGTTATTGTGCCGCCTGCCCAGTGGTAGTGTCTGTTATTGTGCCGTCTCCACAGTGGTAGTGTATGATTGTGCCGTCTCCACGGTGGTTGTGTCTGTTATTGTGCCGTCTCTACAGTGGTAGTGTATGATTGTGCCGTCTCCACAGTGGTTGTGTCTGTTATTGTGCCCCCTCCCCAGTGGTTGTGTCTGTTATTGTGCTGCCTCCCCAGTGGTTGTGTCTGTTATTGTGCTGCCTCCCCAGTGGTTGTGTCTGTTATTGTGCCGCCTCCTCAGTGGTTGTGTCTGTTATTGTGCTGCCTCCCCAGTGGTTGTGTCTGTTATTGTGCCGCCTCCTCAGTGGTTGTGTCTGTTATTGTGCCGCCTACCCTGTGGTTGTGTCTGTTATTGTGCTGCCTCCCCAGTGGTTGTGTCTGTTATTGTGCCGCCTCCTGAGTGGTTGTGTCTGTTATTGTGCCGCCTCCTCAGTGGTTGTGTCTGTTATTGTGCCGCCTCCTCAGTGGTTGTGTCTGTTATTGTACCGTCTCCCCAGTGGTTGTGTCTGTTATTGTGCTGCCTCCCCAGTGGTTGTGTCTGTTATTGTGCCGCCTCCTTACTGGCTGTATGTGTTGCAGCATGCAGGAGAGCCTGGATCTGCGTCAGTGTGTGATGGAGGAGAATGAGGAGCTCAAGTCTCGACTGCTGGCCCTCCAGGATCAGATCTGTAGCCGGGACAGCCGCATCCTCGCCCTCGAGAGGGATTATTCCAGTCTCGAGAACCAGGCCAGGACGTATGAAGCAAAGGTAAACATAGGCCACCAGTACAGTTAATATCAGTTGTAATTATAATGGTCTTCAAAACCTGTGTTATTAGCTCCACTGGCAAAAGGCCAGCTAGCTTATGCGATGGCGTTTTTCCATCGTGGGTGTGTGCCTCTGTGCCTGCACCTGTCTGTCGGTAAACTTTTCCTTTAAACGATAAAGGCTGACTTTGATGAAATTTCACAGAAATGTTCCTTCGGTGGTCCTTAACCGAAGTTGCTCAAATGGTTCCGGTCCGCTGCACCTGATGGCAACCAGAGCTATAAATAGAAAACTCTTTTAAACAACATCTCCTAAATCCCTCTGTGGATTTTGAAATAATTTCACAGAAATGTTCCTTGCGTGGTCCTCTACCAAAGTTGCTCAAATGGTTCTGCTCTTTTGAACGACATGCCCGCCAGGAAATTGCGTTATTTGCGACTGGGCCGTGATATTGCGATAGCGTTACAAGCAATGTTATATACACTATGTCTAGCGTGATTTCTGCCTAAAACACAGACCCACCGTGGACAATTTTTCGTCAGCGTGGAAAATCACCGCGATTAAAAGGTGGTTCCATCGCGATAGAATCGCGGAATCGCGGTGATAGTGGGTGAGCACCGCGGGCGTTATCGGGAAATCAATCTCACGGTGGACCACTGCGGTCGCGGTGGGTCGCGGTGAAATACAGGTACATGTGAATGAACAAGTACAGTTCGATATTTCAGACCGTATACTATTCGCAAAGTACAAATCGTCTTCTATTAACCGATACTTACCAATTAATATAATCACAGTTTGCAACTTTAATCTTTTTTATTTTGATCTCTTTTTTATTTTGATAATTTATTCCGAAGTTCCATGTTCGCAGTTGTGTTGTGAAATCGTAAACAAAGAGTCAAGGGCATTAATACAAGTCTCGCAAAAATTCGCAATCTGCGTTAATTGACAGTTTGACGTCTTCAAAGTAAAGCCGACAAGAAACAATAAAATAACGCCTTTCTCGGCGATAAAATTGGCTTCTTTTGTTTAGAGAAGCGACATGCTTAACCAATCGCGTGTTTGTTACTCAGTGGCAATCGTCCTATTATGAAAGAGCACGTGCATAGCTCCGCCTTTCGAACTTTTACAGAGAACAAAGGTGTTGGTTATGTCAATCATTGTTATAAAATCACGTTTTTTACCGACATGTTAATCAATTGTTTTGATAGTCATATTAAAAATGCAAAGATTTGTCATAGAATCGGACAACGAATTTGATGAGGTCTTTGTGATTTGACTGACGCATATTTTCATTTTCCCGTTTTGTCATAATGTTCCGTATTTTCCGAAAACCATGTTCTTGGTCGTACCTGAAATAAAATGTAAAATATTTTTTAAAAAGCTCAATGTGAAATTATGACTCACTAAAATCACCGCGATCCACGGCGATTTCTTATCAACATTTTTTATTGAGACTGTCACCGCGGTCACCGCGATCCGCCACGGCGACATCACCGCGTTCCACAGTGTTCCACGGTGTATCGCGGTGACTATAGTAGTGTGTCACGCTGGGCTGAATCACGGTGGTGCGTCGCAGAAGGCAGAAATCACGCTAGACGTAGTGTATATTGAAATATATAGGGATCAGGCAGGGACCTTGGACTAAGCATTGTTATATGCGATATATTTCTTGTAATGAAGTATCTTTAATAGAATTTATTACTTGATTCAGTTAGGTATTTTGTCAAACGTTTTATTAAAAAGAGAATACATAATTGGTGCCAGAATGGAGAAAGTTTGTCGAGCTTAGAAAATGAAAATCATTCAGTCGTGTTTACATTTACACATATGCAGTAAACATTGGACTCAATTGTGTTTCATTGTAATGTAGACAAATGCATGAATATGAATATAATTGGAATCAAGCAACTGTGATAAACTAGACTACCAGATAAGTTATGGATGGAAATGCCAGGTAAGTAGACATGTATTTCAATTTTATGCTGTGTCATTCTGTATTTGACAAGTTAGAATACAATATCATTGTAGGAAAAACCTGGAAGATTTCTCCAGTCCCCCACTGTTGGATGTAGAAACATGATAAATGGAACTAACAGTCTTTCACAAATGTTTTCCATGTGACATTTTTAGTGTTTATGCATATTCTACGAAATTGCAATTTGTTAAAAGTAATTATAAAGCTTGTTATATATCTGGTGCTGTTGTTGTGTTTCCTCAGTGGCAGAAGGTGTCTACTGACCTGGAAGCTGCAGAGGCAGAGCTACAACTCAAGGAGAATACATGTCTGCAACAACAGGTACTCGGCTAGTTTTACTTCCCATTAGCCTCTTGTTATATATATCCTAAAGACTACAGTAAGCCATTCCCCCTTGATTCCATTTGATTTCAAACATCATTTAGTTTAATATTTCTATACTTTATTGTTTTTACCTTTTTACCTGCTTGTTTTTGTGTATTGATGAGTCCTGACTTGTGATAGAGTAAAGGTTTCTATTTGTTATTATTTATAACAGTTGTATTGGTTAATGTCCATGTGTGTGCCTTATATATCAATATAAATAAAAAAGATTTAATTGCTAAACATTGATGATAATGTTTCACAACTAGTTTAAGATAACTAGAGCCATGATGCCTTATGAATTAAAATTAGTTATTTTCACAAACACCGTAATTGTAATGAATAGTTTTATGACCAATTATATATGAATAAATATAAAAGAGAATCAAATCGAAATTGGTTGGTTTAGTATCAAAAATCTAATCAAGGATATTACAATCGAGTTATTGATACTTCGAAAGAATCTTTGCAGCTTTATCTGTGTTAACACTTTAGCAGAACTTTTTTTACCCCCACAAACGAAGTTTAGGGGGGGTATATAGGTATATAGGAGTGAGCTTGTCTGTCTGTCGGTCGGTCGGTCTGTTGGTTTTTGGTTTCTGGGTGATAACTCAAGAAAGGCTTTACATATTCAAATAAATTTTGATACACATGTGAAACATCATAAAATACAGGTCAAGTTCGAAATTGGTTACAAACCACTAAATTTTGAAAGACTAATGGCCCATTTTTGACAAAAATCCTCAAAAACACGGTTTCCAGATAATAACTCAAGAAAGGCTTGACATATTCAAATAATTTTGGTACACATGTGTAACATCATAAAATATAGGTCAAATTCAACTTTGGTTACAAACCACTAAATTTATACAGAGTAATGGCTCCTTTTCGACTAAAATTCCCTAAAAACACTGTTTCTGCACAATAATTCATAAAAGGCTTCACATATTTGATTTATTTTATGTAAATAGCTGTAACATCATATAATACCATTTAAGTTGGACTTTGGTTACAACCCACTAAATTTTGACAGTGTTATGGCCCCTTTTTCGACTTAATTTCCCTAAAAACATGGTTTCTGTATGATATAGAAAGGCTTGACATATTCAAATCATTTTTATTTATCTAGTGTTTACGACATACCTTTTGTCATGTCCAAACATGTGTGGTGGGGGCATCCGTGTCTGTGTACATCTTGCATGTTTATACATTGTACAAAACACTGTCTGGTCTGTTTAATTTGTTGTTTGGTTATACCCCTACAAACGAAGTTGTTTTTTTTGTGGGGGGGGGGGGTATATAGGAGTGAGCTTGTCGGTCTGTTGGTTTTATGGTTTCAGGATGATAACACAATAAAGGCTTGACATATTCAAATAATTTTTTGTACACATGCCTAACATCATAGAACACAGGTCAGGTTCGACTTTGGTTGCAAACCACTAAATTTTGACAGAGTTATGGTCCCTTTTCGACGTAAATTCCTTAAAAACATGGTTTCCGGATGATTATTCAAGAATGTCTATTACCATGAGATTACAGTTGAAGTCGAATATAAGCAAGATCGGACCAGAAACACCGGAGTTATTGCCCTTTGTTTGTTAAAAAAATATACAAAAATGGACATTATTCAGGATAGAGACTTCATTTTTCATCCAATCTTCACCAATTTGTCTATGAATGTGAGACTACAGGTGAAGTCGAATATAAGCATGATCGGGCCAAAAACACAGGAGTTATTGCCCATTGTGTGTGGAAAAAAACATCAACAAGTTATCAATGATTGGCTTGCACACACGATTTTCAACAAAAATTTTCAAATTAGGTTATAAGATTGGGGTATGTCGTTCGGCAGGCAGACAGGAGGGGTGGCAGCGTCAACTTTTCGTTTCCGCTCTCTAACTCGAGAACGGTTTGAGATATTTTAATTAAACTTCATTCATAGATACCTTATATCGAAACCTCGCTTGAGATTGCCTATGGGGTGGGTGGGGTCAAGGTCAAGGTCACTTGCTAAAAATAGAAAAACGGTTTCCGCTGAATAACCTGAGAATGCATCGAGATATTTGAATGAAACTTCATACATAGATACCTTATATTGAGACCTCGCTTGGGATTGCATGTGAGGTGGGTGGGGTCAAGCTCAAGGTCACCGTTACTAAAAATAGAAAAATAGTTTCCGCTCAAGAGAACCCATCAAGATATTTTGATGAAACTTCATACATTGATACCATATATTGACACCTCGCTTGTTATTGCATATGGGGTGGGTGGGGTCAAGGTCAATGTTACTAAAAATAGAAAAATGGTTTTCGCTCAATAACTTGAGAACGCATCGAGATATTTAATGAAACTTCATACATAGATACAATATATTGAGACCTCGCTTGGAATTGCATATGGGGTGGGTGGTGTCAAGGTCAAGGTCGTCATTTCTAAAAATAGAAGAATGGTTTCCGCTCAATAACTTGAGAACGCATCAAGATATTTTAATGAAACTTCATATATATATACCTTATATCGAAGCCTTGCTTGAATTTGGGATGGGTGGGGTCAAGGTCACAATTACTAAAAATAGAAAATGGTTTCCGCTTAATAACTTGAGAACACATCAAGATATTTTAATGAAACTTCATACATAGATACCTTATATCGTGACCTCGCTTGGGATTGCATATGTGGTGGTTGGGGTCAAGGTCAAGTCACCATTACTAAATATAGGAAAACTGTTTTCGCTCAATAACTTGACAACGCATGGAGATATTTTAATGAAACTTCATACATAGATACCTTTTATCGAGACCTCGCTTGGGATTGCATATTGGGTGGGTGGGGTCAAGGTCTCCATTACTAAAAATAAAAATTGTTTCTGCTCAATAACTTTAGAATGCATCAAGATATTTGAATAAAACTTCATACATAGATACCTCATATTTAGACCACGCTTGGGATTACATATGGGGTGGGTGTGATCAAGGTCTAGGTCAATGTTACTAAAAATAGAAAAACAGTTTCTACTCAATAATTTGAGAAGGCATTGCGATATTTTAATGAAACTTCATACATACAGGCCTTCAACCATTCCTATTTTTTCCTACTTTTCCCACTTTTTCCTACTTTTTTATTTCCTTCCTACTTTTTCCTATTTTTGCACTAAAACCTCCTACTATTCCTACTTTTTGCTGGAGAAAAAAAAAATTTTTTTTGTTAGTTGTATTTTCAGAATGTAAAAGCTGTAGAACTGGCAAGTTTCTGTTGAGGAAAGGTGTGGCAAGCAGCTCCAGCCATCTGATGTAAACTCTAGTTTTTAAGGTCAGTATTGGAGTTATTGATTATATAGGACTGCTAGTTGTTATATGGGTACAACTCCAGAAGCATCCAGAAACACTTAATAATATATGTAACCCATTGATGCACTGCTGAGGGTATTTGGTTACTTTCAAATGGACAATTCTAACATCAAATATTATTAGCAATAAAACAATATGATCAGGGTGGCCACACATTCTGGAAAACAGGGAAAATTATCAGGTAAGAAAATCCCTGCAGAGAAAAATCAGGGAATTTCAAAATTTGGCAAAAAACCAGTGAATTATCAGGGAATTATACAAAAATTGGACTACTGGTATTTTGTCTTCCTGACATTCAATAGATGTAAATCTTCAAACATCTCAGTCATTGTGCAAGCTTGAACATTTATATTTGCCTTTAAAATGTTCTGGTTCTTCTGTAAATGTAACAAGTAACAATAAACAAACATTGCTTAATTAAGGATGCTGCGTGTAGTAACCTGATAATGTATTCTGCATTAGTTGGTCTGCTTGTATATTGCACATATGTATATTGCTTTATATGTAGATATTATTAACACTTGCTCACTGCTCTGAATATGCTTCTGGAGTTGACCCAACTTAATTTTTTTGTAGAATATAGTTATTTTGATAATGTGAACCTAAATGCTTGAGTACAAACTATTGTATGGCATGTGTTATAATTGAGTTAGCTGTGTGCTGTGAGATGATCTCAATAATGCTAACAACATTATGAAAAACATGTTTCTGTTATTATGTTACTAATAAAATAAAATAAAAAACATTTTAGGCTGTGAGCATCAGATGGCTGCACCTTTCAACTACAGAAGCTTGGCATGTAACAGCAACTAAGATACCTACAACACATTAGCTTTCTGAATGGTGAGAATAATCATCTGTAAAGGTAAGAGTTGGTTTACACAGAACTTTCTTTCATGATAAGGCTCACTTTTATGCATTTCGTTCGAAAAATTTGGTTTTCTTGGAATTTCCAAATGTTCTTGTTTATTCAATGTTGACCAAACTTACACAGTTTGCGTATGACCATAAAAATTGATTGATAACATTCGATTTCCAACATTGATGGCTTCAGAGCCTGCATTAATATCATTTATCATCATTGGACAGAAAATTTTCAAAGAAAAAGCTGAACTTGACCTTATAGCACAGCCAATTATCACATTGCAACTAGTTCTCCAAAACTGTATGCAAAAAAGACATCAAAATCTACTGTTTCTGCTTTTTCCAGAATTGTCACAGACTTAATGAAAAAGGGTCAGAATAAGAATATCGAGAAAAAATGTTATGAGAACCATTAGCAAAAACACCGCACATCCACTACCCAACTCGTACTTAGCCCACTTCACTAACCGATGTTTTAAATCAAATTGATCCTATCCCCCTTTGCGTATTGTTCAGATACCTTAATTTTCAAAATTCTCTGGTGAGCGCTTTGGGCCATCATGGCCCTCTTGTTCTTAGAGTTATGGGACTTTGAAGATTTCTGAAATAAGCATTTAGTGCACAATTATTGTTCGGTCTATTTAAACGCAACTAATGGCCAGAATTTAATGAAACTTCATAGGAAGCTTCATTACCCAGAGGAGGTGTGTACTGAGCCAGGATGTTCTGCTTCAATGATTTTTCTTAGAGTTATGGGACTTTGAAGATTTCTGAAATAAGTATTAAGTGCACATTTTTTGTCCAATCTATTTCTACACAGCTACTGGCCAGATTTCCATTAAACTTCATGGGAAGCTTTATTACCAAAAGGAGGTGTGCACTGAACTAGGACGTTTCGCTTCAATGCCTTTTTAACCAAATTGTTATTAGATTGGCATATGTCCTTGGGCGGGCGGGCGTAGTGGCGGCGTCAACCAGAGACCCAGATAAGGCCCGTACACGCGTACATTACGCACACATAATTGAAAGATATGCAATGAAAAATAAAATTTGGGAGTACGAGGGGTGTTCGGAAATTATTGAGACACTTGTTGTATTGTACATAATAAACGTCATCCAGTTACGTAAACTGACTAACACATTTAAACATCTTACAAATTTAATTATCAAAAATAATATATTTAAAATAGTTTTATAATTATACACGGTATAAATGTTCAACGTTTCTCTAACCGGAGCACCTTAATATAAAATTAGCCAACATAAAACCTATCTAACAAAATATTTATGTTATTGAATATATAGCGGGAAAACGTCAATCTTTAATGTGTCATCAACGCATTGCGATATTGACATCATATACTTGAAGTGTGATAACGTTAGGTTTAATAAGATTCGAGCACCTTGTATTTGAAGAAGTCGAGTGAAAACTCGTTGGTAGCGAAATCATGGATTCCGCGAGTAAGACGGAGCAGCAAACTTTCATAAAATTTTGCGTAGAGCTCGGAAAAACACCAACAGAAACTAAGAAAATGCTGGATCAGACAAATAGTGGACGGGGAGTATCACGGGCTTTAGTATATCGATGGCACAAGCGTTTCTCGGACGATTCGACCACTCCGTATCACACAAAAGGAGGAGGAAGACCATCAATAATAACGACGAAACTGACGTTGGAAGTGACTGCCGCAATCAGAGATGACACTCGCCAGACTGTGCGGGAGATTGCGCAGCGTAACGACATAGAAGTGGCTACTGCCCATAAAATCTTGACAGAAAAACTGAATATGGAACGGATATGTGCACGATGGGTACCACGAATGCTCACTGACGAGGAGCACATGAGGCGAGCTGCTGCATCCAAGATATTTGTTAAGAGGTAGAAGGTTGGTGGCGAGCGGTTTCTCGATTGTATCATAACAATTGATGAAACGTGGATCTACTACTATGATCCTGAAACAAAGCAGCATTCAAGCATGTGGACTGAAAAGGTCCTAAAAAAGCAAGAGTGAGCAAATTGGCAGGGAAACACATGGTCATCATGTTCATGGACTGCCATGGGATTCTGTTGACGCACTTTGTTCCAGATGGACAGTGAATGTAGCTTACTATTCAAAGGCAGTGTATAAAATGTCGGAAATACTTTTTAACAACATGTTATGCCCTTTAATCAAACATATGAACATATTTAACTGTGTTGATTAATATGAAATAATTAATAACACCGTTATTGTAGACTTACCAGTTGTTTTTTTTCTGTGTGTGATTAACGTTATGTGGTACGAAGGGACCTTACCCATGCTCTGCGGAAGAAGCGACCCGAACTGGCACAACAGCAAGAGCACATCATCTTTCGCCAAGACAACGCGCCAGCCCAAACTGCATCCACAACAAGGCTAGAGATCGCTCTACTAGGATTTGATCAGATTGTGCATCCGCTTTACAGCCCTGACCTAGCCCCAATGGTTTTTGCGGTTTTCCCGCAGATCAAGTTGGAACTCCGAGGAATCTGGTTTTGTGACTTTGATCAATTGAAATGTGCGACTTTGAATGCTGACGATCAGTGGTGCAGTAACGTGTATGATAAATGGGTCCAACGCCATATGAAATGCATTTGATTAGATGGCGTTTACTTTGAGAAGGAGTGAAGGTGATATTGACGTTGCGTTGACGTTGCAGATACTACGACAGAGTGATATGCTGCAAATCGAGGTTGTAGTCTGTGTACGTGTCTGATATTGCTCATATTTCGCATGTTAACAGCAATAAAGTTGATCTTTCTGATGGTGTAAAATATAGTTTGTTTCTCTTAGTGCAACCCTGTAAGAAGCACTGCCTCAATAATTTCCGTACACCCCTCGTACATATACGCAGCGGAAATAAATTTGTGTACATTGACGCACAATTTTTTCCATTAATAAATAATTTCACATTTTAGTGACTATAAGTTATATAGAAGAAGTTTTCACGGGCCTGCACTACTGTATGTGCAGTTTATTTGTAGTTAGCAATGAAAACAAAATGTAAAATGAATTCTTACTTGTAACATGAATGTATTAAAATGGTGTTGATACAATTTTTTAAGGATCAATTAAATAATAATATGTTATTTTTCACCAACTTTGATACTGTACTGCTTAGTTTGATGTAAATTTACTACCAATTAACCAAAATAGAGTGTACATTTACCCCCATGAATTCTAGAGAGAGTATACATTTACTCACAAATTTTCAGAATTAAGCGTACATTTACCCCCAATACAACAGCTTATCCTGAGCACTGGCGTCAACTTTTCTTTTCAGCTCTCTAACTCAAAAAACGGATTGAACTACTGTAAGGAAACTTCATACATAGATACCTTATGGGGTGGGTGGGGTTAAGGTCAAGGTTACTGTTACTAAAAATAGAAAACGGTTTCAGGAAAAAACAAACAACAAGTCGATGAAAAACTGTTTTTTTCACAACTTATTCATGGCAGTGGTCCAAGCTAAAGCAAATATTTATTTGCAAACTGTTATATATCATCTTCAGTTTGGGAACCTACTTTAACACAGTATGTTAACTGTAATATGACTGGTTGCACACTATTTTTACAAATATTGGTAAAAAAAAAAAACTTTAAGTCATTTTTATGCCCCCACTTTAGAGGGGGGGGGGGCCATATAGATTTGCCCTTGTCCGTCCGTCCTTCCGTCTGTCCTTCCGTCTGTCGGATTTTTGTGTCGTGCATAACTCAAAAAGAATAACTGCTAGAGTGATGAAACTTTATAAGTATATTCATCGGCATCGGGGCTTGTGCACCTGGGTATTTTAGTGCAGTTTTTTTCGACATCAGCGGCGTTACGGCCCTTTTTTTTAGCAAAAAGTGCTATTTTTGGACTTGTGTCGCGCGTAACTCAAAAAGTATTGCTGCTAGAGTGATGAAACTTGACAAACATATTAATCAGCATGACCTTGTGCACCTGGGTATTTTGGTGCATTTTTTTCCAACATCAGAGTTTTGGCCCGTTTTTAGCAAAATATGACATTTTTGGACTTGTGTCGCGTGTAACTCAAAAAGTATTAATGCTAGAGTGTTGAAACTTTATAAACATATTAATCAGCATGTGAACTTGTGCACCTGGGTATTTTGGTGCAGTTGTTTTGGACATCAGCAGAGTTATGGGCCTTTTTGTAGCAAAAAATGAAATTTTTGGACTTGTGTCGTTTGTAACTCAAAAAGTATTATTGCTAGAGTGATGAAACTTTATAAACATATTAATCAGCATGTGAACTTGTGCAACTGGGTATTTTGGTGCATTTTTTCCGACATCAGCAGAGTTTTGTGACAACCATCGGAATGTGGGGGCATCCGTGTCCTATTGACACATTTCTAGTTTTGTTCAAATATTGCAATATTGCATAACTTTTCAAATTTTTCACATTGTCAAAATCGTTTTTTTCGTTCAGGCATCCGAAAACCTACCAGCCCGAGGACGATAAACATAGAATCAAATTGGTATGGCCTAACTTGAGAATGCATTGAGAAATTTTAATGAAACTTAATACATAGATACCTTATATCGGTACCTCGCTTTGAGATTGCATATAGGGTGGGTAGGGTCAAGGTCACTGTTACCTGTTACTAAAAATAGAAAAATGGTTTCCTCTTAATACCTTGAGAACATGTTAAAATATTTTAATGAAACTTGATGCATAGATACCTTATCGAGACCTCGCTTGGGATTGCATACGGGGTGGGTGGGGTCAAGGTCACTGTTACTAAAAATATAAAAACAGTTTCTGCTCAATAACTTGAGAGCACATTGAGATCTTTTAATGAAACTTAGTACATAGATACCTTATATTGAGACCTCGCTTGGGATTGCATATGGGGTGGGTGAGGTCAAGGTCACTGTTACTAAAACAGGAAAACAGTTTTACCTCAATAACTTGAAAACAAATTGAGATAAATCAATGAAACTTCATACATAGATACCGTACATCAAGACCTCGCTTGGGATTGCATATGGTTGGGTGGGGTCAAGGTCATTGTTACTTAAAATAGAGAAACAGTTCCGCTAAATAACTTCAGAGCACATTGAGATATTTTAATGAAACTTCATACATAGATACCTTATATCGAGACCTCGCTTGAGTTTGTGTATAGGATGGGTGGGGTCAGGGTTGAGGTCATTCTTACTAAAAAAAAAGGTTTCCGCTCAATAGCTTGAAAACACATTGAGATATTTTAATACAACTTCATACAGAGATATCTTATTTCTAGACCTCGCTTGGGATTGCATATGGGGTGGGTGGGTTTGAGGTCACCGTAAATAAAAATAGACAAACAGTTTACGTTAAGTAGCTTGATAAGAAATTGAGATATTTTAATGAAACTTCATTTGTAGATACCTTATATCTAGACCTCGCTTGGGATTGCATATGGGGTTGGTGTGATCAAGGTCAAGGTCTCCATTACTAAAAATGTTTAATGCATTTTGTTTGAAAAAGTTTGTTTTTGTGGAATTTCTAGGTTTCTTTCATAAGAGTTGTTGGACTTTGACGATTTCTTAAATTAAAATATAGTGTGCAATTCTTGTCCGGGCTATTTCTTCGCAGCTACTGTCCAGAATACAATGAAACTGTATGTGATGCTTCATTATCAGAATGAGGTGTGTACAGTACTGGAAGTTCCTTTTCAAGGCTTTTCCTTGGAGTTATGGGTTGCTGAAATTAGTGTGTAGTGTGCAATTCTTGTCTGGACTGTCTCTCAGCAACTACTAGCCAATATTCCATGAAACTTTATTGGAAGCTTCATTACCAAGAGGAGGTGTTCACTGTACCAGGATGCTCCTTTTCAATGATTTTTCTTACAGTTATGGGACTTTTGATGATTGCTGAAATTAATATACACAGCACATTTGTCTGACTCGGCTCTTCTTGTTGCATTCCCATTACTTGGCAAAATGCATTGGGGACAATCCATCAGTTCACTGATATCCTTGTTAATATTATTTGCAAAGTTTCCAGACCGTAAACTTCAGGACATATTAATGTAGCCTATTTTATATAAGTTTATTGTTAACAAAAGTTATAAATATAATGCAATACAATATGTTATTATACCCCCACACAAGCAGTTTAGGGGGGGGGTATATAGGAGTGAGTCTGCCGGTCTGTCAGTTTGTCATGATTTCCGGACGATAACTCGAGAAAGGCTTGACACATTCAATAATTTTTGGTACACATGTGTAACATCATAAAATACAGTTCAAGTTTGACTTTGGTTAAACACCACTAAATTTTGACAGAGTTATGGCCCATCCGCGACTTAAAGTCCCTAAAACACGGTTTCCTGATAATAACTCGTGAAAGGCTTAACATATTCAAAAAATTTTGGTACACATATGTAACATCATAAAATACAGGTCAAATTTGACTTTGGTTACAAACCACCAAATGTTGACAAAGTTATGGCCCCTTTTCGACTTAAAAATCCCTAAAAACATGGTTTTTCAGACAACATCTCATGAAAGGCTTCACATATTTAAATTATTTTAGGCACATAGGTGTTACATGATAAAATACAGGTCAAGTTCACCTTTGTTCACAAACCACTAAATGTTGACAGTGTTATGGCTCCTATTGAACTTAATTTTTTCCAAATACTCTGTTAAACATTGACAAATTAAAGCATTCTCTCTCTGTCAATTTCTTTCAAATGGATGCCATAGTTCTGTGACAAGGCCATATTGTTGGGGTATAATTAAATTTGTCACTAATGTGACAAATCTAGATTCAATTGTTGTTGATGATGCGATTTTGCCTCGATGTGGCTATGGTCACTTGAACTTCCAAATACTAACTGCTCGCTGTCATGAACGTCAATTAAACGGACAGGAAAATAACTTCAGTTGTATTGATTTTTAGGTCGACTTTTCACATAATAGTCCAAGCTATTCTACTCACCAGTACTTCGGCGTTAGCATAATGCTCTGGTCAAGGTTTGCGTGCAACAAGTACATATCTTTATAATTACCTACTACAGATGTCTTCAGGGTCATTATATAATTAATAGCCAAGGCCCATAACTGTGAGGTATATTGAGATTAAAGTTTAGCTCTGTAACTACTACAGATATAGAAAATTCACACGTGTCTTCGGGTCATTAAGTAAGGTCACTGACCAAGGCCCATAACTTTGACCTGCAATTTAGCAGAATTATGCCCATTTTTGTACTTTGAAAATTAAGGTTAAGATTTGGCTGCAACAACTCCATATCTCTATATCTACTTCGGATGTTCAATTAAAACTTTACACATGTTTTCAGCGTCATAGGAGGGATTTACAATCAGCCAATATGCTAAAAATAGACTCACTGATAAGAACTGACCATAGCAACGGTTGCTGGTCGGACAAACTTTGTAGGACCTGCCTTCTCTTCTCTATAGATTTGTTACAGAATTGGGTATAAATTTACAATCTAAATCTTTAAACCATTTTAATCTAAACATCTAACAGTGAATTAGAATGTCCTTACCTGTCAGTTAGTTCTGGGGTGGTATTCTGAAACTTTCTTAGACTTATTTTAAGTTAGCTTTAATAAGTTTTAGTTTTATAAGATTTAGTCAATAGTGTCTTGAAATTGAAGACATTTCTTTGTTTACTCTTACTATTGTAACAGTTAAAATGTCCAAGAAAAATATTAGAATAAGTTTTTTTGTATCTTAAAAATGTTAGACAGTGTTCAATGGATCTTCTACAAATAATAAAAATTTATACACTTATATTGTCTTAGAAAATTACATATGGACCCTTTTTGACTTAAATTCCCGAAAAAGATGGACAATATCTCATGAAAGGCTTCACATATTTAAATTATTTTTGGTACATAGGTGTAACATCATAAAATACTGATCAAGTTCAACTTTGGTTACAAACCACTAAATGTTGACAGAGTTATGGCTTCTATTGAAAATGAATTTTTCCAAACACACTGTTAACCATTCACAAATTAAAGCATTCTCTCTCTGTCAATTTCTTTCAAATGGATGCCATAGTTTTGTGACAAGGCCATATTGTGGGGGTATATCTGTCACTCATGTGACAATTCTAGTGTAATAAAAACTTACCTCAACTTTACGATCGTTATTGAAGTGGTTCATTAAAATCATTTTCAAAATAAATAAGTTTATTTCTTGTAGGCATCTGTCCTTCCACTTTATTTCCAAATATATGATAATTTACTTTATTATGCCCCCATCAAAGATGGCGGGGTATATTGGTTTGCTAATGTTGGTCAGTCTGTAGACCACTTTTGTTTCCACTCTCTGCATCTTACAGTTTTTATCCAATCCTCACCAAACTTTACGAAAATGTTAATGGTCATAATATCTTGGCCTAGTTCAATAATCAGCCAAATCGCGCCAGGAAATGTGGAGTTATGGTCCTTGAATTGTCAAAAATTTGCATTTTTAGCCGTTTCCTCTCGAAGTCTAAAGGCCCTGTCACACTGCGAGCGTACAGTGAGCAAAAAAAAAATAATAATAATAAAAATATTAACGTAAACACTGTCATTCGCTCCAAAAATTCCATGATTTTGAGAGCAAATGAAACAATCTTTTCGAGTTGAAACATGCATCGCGTTTGAAAGCGATTGAATAGCGAATAAGAAGCATTTAAGTAGCATACAAACCAAATGAGAAGCGAATGTAGTGCGTTGGCATTTTGATAATGATCAAGGTTGTAGCGAATAAGGAGCGAATGCGAGCTAATAGTAGCAAATGGATAGCGTATGCGTTGCGTTTGTGTTGCAAATGCATTGCATATGGGTAGCGATCGGAGTGAATGCGTAGCGCATACGTAGCGATTGTGCCTTGTTTTGGGTACCGCATCCAATTGTGACGAATAAAACGCGGCACGGCACCCTCAACCTCAGTACCAGTAGTCGTCACAGCCACCGTACCACCCACAGCCTCAATATCAGCAACAGTACCCGCCACAACGACAGACACCCACTGCCACCGCAACCGCCACCACTGCCGCCATCTCAACTGGAAGTTTAACTGCACTGTTGCTGTCGTCCGACATGACCCAGATTTTCTCTGGAATATCAGGCATGGATACAAATGTGAAGACCCCATATCATGTCGATCACATCTAATCATGGTCTCAGCACACCTTCAACCCTGAGCAGATCCACCTCCCCATTGTCTAACACCCACAAATGATCTGAGGTTGTGGTACAGGATGACCAGGGCCTACATCCATACACTGCATAGCATGGATTACTTTCATCAACTTGATGCTATTTTATGTACATGTTGTTTTGTTTCAATACAAAACTTATTGCTTTATTTATTATGAATCAGGTGTACAAAACAGTATAGTATTGTACGTTGTTTTATTGTTTACAGTCCAGATGTCTTGCTGATGAATGTTTATATCATGTTTTGTATTTAATTAGATTTTTCATAACTTGTAAACTATGAATTGTTTTCACTGTGCCCTTAGCACTTTAGCCATAATAATATAGAAAGGTGGCCCATGATGTTGTGTGTCTGTTACCAGTTTTGTTGAGTTGGATACAGGTTGAAAACAATCACATTCCTACCTGTCTGCAGCTCCACCCAACAAAACAGGTAACACACACAACAATATGGGTCACCCATCCATATTATTCATATATGTTTTTAAAATATTTTTATATGTCTGTACGATAGACTTATAAAATATATGTTTAATTCCAACATGATTGTCTCAGTTGACTTGCGTAACGTGTCAGAAGTAAGCTTATACAAGCATGCTGAAAGTTCTGTTTCGTCAGCCTCGGTGCCAGTCTATGCAGCAGCTCATCAAACATAGCTGGGGTCATGCGGAGGAAGTTGTGGAAAGAGGTCGGATCTTCTCTCCTGAGCTCCACCATGAGTTGATCAAACACACCAAGCTGGGGTCTTCTTAGGATCCATGGCCTCACCCAATGGGCACGCTGCCTCCTTCTTAGCCTTCTTCTTCTCACCGTGAGTTGGACATTCAGAATCTGAAGATTGCGCTGATTCATAATTAAAGCAAGCAGGAGGTGCCTTCTGGCTTGATCTTCCATGGTGACAACAGTTTTAGATGTGTACTCGGTGAAGGCTGGATTTGCAATGGAGATATCCAGAGGATGCTTGTTCTTTTATACTCTAAAGCGGCAAGTGCGTTACTAGGTCGGAACACAATATCTTTAATCGCAAAACTTTGCGAGTGAATGAATTGAGTACCAGCGACTGACGGCAAACAGGAACGCACGAGAAATGCATTGATGTGAATGCCGAACGAGTGGGGAGCGATAAGTACGAACGAGTAGCGATAAAAAATATTATGGTCATTTTTCATACGCTTCGCATTCGCAATTTTTATCCAATCTTCACCAAACTTGCTGAAAATGTTTGTGGCTGAAATGTCTCGGCCAAGTTTGATAATCAGCCAAATCGCCACATGAATTGTTGAGTTATGGCCCTTGAATGATCTAAAATTGGCATTTTTAGATGTTTCAGCTCACTAAGTTCAACAATTTTCACCCAATCTTCACCAAACTTCAGGAAAATGTTTGTGGCCATAATATCTTTGCCAAGTTTGATAATCAGATAATCGCCCCAGGAAGTACAGAGTTATGGTCCTTGATTTATCTTAAATTGACCTCTTTAGCAATAAACACTCTCTATGTGGAACAGTTTTCATCCAATCCTCTCTAAACTTGATATTTTAAAGATTATTTAACTTAGAGGGGGCATAACTGTTTTACAAACAGCTCTTGTTGAGTTTGTTATATATATACCACTAGTTTTGTTGTAAGATTGTATAAACTACCTTTAGAATTTGTGGTAAGCAAAATATATTGCCTCATCCATATATGTATGTACATGTGTTTTCTGGAACATGTTTCTGTTTCAGCATAAGCTCCTAGATGAAGAGGAACTGAAGTCCTGTCATGCAGACCTCCTGGAAGAGGTACCTCTGCTTTCTGTTCTTGGTCCATGTGATTGTTGTATTTGAGAGCGACTATTTGGGTGAATACAATTGCAGCTGTAATTTCATTAAGAAGTTATTTTGAGTTGCCACCCTTTCTTTTTTGGTTAATATACATATTAATTACTGATAAATGCAAACATGCATATTTTCATAGTAGATTGTTTGGAATTATTTATTAAATTCATCCTTTCCTTCAACAGCATTTTGCAGATAAAATTTTTATAGCGCCACAAATGAAGGTCTGTTGGTTTTTAGTTTCTGGATGATAACTCAAGAAAGGCTTGACATTTTCAAATAATTTTTGGTACACGTGTAACTTCATAGAACACAGGTCAAGTTCGCTGTTGGTTACAAACCACTAAATTTTGACAGAGTTATGACCCCTTTTCGACTTTGTGTATTTTTACCTTTATTTTCCAATCTGTCGCAACACTGTGGTGTTTATATGTTCTCAGGTGAGTGCTTTGGGCCATCATAGCCCTCTTGTTGGTAAATATAAAATTCCTCAATTACTATCAAAGACATTAAATTGAAACTCAATATACTTGTTTATGGTGTTCTGAACCCATTCTGTAGACAAGATAAGGTAACTATATCGTGATTTTGGTGAAGTTATTGCCTTTTTAGCTCGACTATTCGAAAAATAGATGAGCTTTCCTGCTACGCCCGGCGTCGGCGTACGCGTCCGCATCTGAATTTGGTTTTTATTCAAAAGTCTTGTAACTTCAAAACTACATAAGTTATTCACTTGAAACTTGGAATATACCTTTGTCATCAACTCCAGTGTCAGGGGCAACATTCCCCATAACTCTGTTTTGTATTTTGACAGAGTTATGCCCCTTTTTCACTTTAGATTTTCTTGTTCAAGTTTATATTCAAAGTTTTGTAACTTCAAAACTACATAAGTTATTCACTTGAAACTTGTAACTAACCTTTTTCATCAACTCCAGTATCAAGGGCAACATTGTGTATAACTCTGTTTTGTATTTTGACAGAGTAATGCCCCTTTTTCACATAGATTTTCTGGTTAAAGTTAATATTCAAAAGTTTTGTAACTTCAATGCTACAAAAGCTATTCACTGGAAACTTGGAATATACCTTTGTCATCAACTCCAGTATCAGGGTGAACATTCTCCATAACTCTATTTTGTTTTTTGATAGAGTTATGCCCCTTTTTCACATAGATTTCTGTTTAAAGTTTATATTCAACAGTTTTGTAACTTCAAAACTACATAAGTTATTCACTTGAAACTGGCAATTAACCTTTATCATCGACTCTAGTACCAGGGGCAACATTACCCATAACTATGTTTTTTATTTTGACAGAGTTATGCCCCCTTTTCACTTAAATTTTCTGTTTAAAGTTTATATTCCAAAGTTTGGTAACTTCAAAACTACAGAAGTCACTCACTTGAAACTTGGAACTAACCTTTGTGATCAACTCCAGTGTCAGGAACAACATTCCCCATAACTCTGTTCTGTATTTTGACAGATTTATGCCCCATTTTCAGATACATTTTCTGGTTAAAGTTTATATTCAAAAGGTTTGTTACTTTAAAACTACATAAGTTATTCACTTGAAACTTGGAACTGACCTGTGTCATCAACTCCAGTATCAAGGGCAACATTCCCCATAACTCTGTTTTGTATTTGACAGAGTTATGCCCCTTTTTCTCATAGATTTTCTGGTTAAAGGTAATATTCAAAAGTTTTGTAACTTCAATACTACAAAGCTATTCACTTGAAACTTGGAATATAGACATAGACATTATTTATTCAGATCCAATACGCCAAATGTGGCACATGAGGACAACATATTTACATACATGACATGGTAAACTATATACATATATTTACATAACATTCATGAGCATACGTTCTTGCGGAGAAGAATCTTTATTTAGAAAGTTTTATTTAAGTAAATTAATAATAATATCATTCCTATAATTATAAGTTTGTGGTGTTAAAATAATTTAAAATACATTGATCTTTCACACCAAAAGTTAATTACGATGTATAGTCTAATGAGACCATGAAAAACAGGAATTATAATTTATAGTCTTAATGAGAGAAAAGGATTTTAAACATATATTCGAGTATAATAAAGATATATAGTATAAAACATACCAACATGTTAAATATGTATTTTATCAGGCAAACACTAAAATACAAACTTTAAGATGCAACACGCAATATGTATCTTTTCATGCGTATATATATATGTGTCATTGAACAACATGTATATTCATAATTAAGAAACTCAAATGAAGTTTAGTCACAACAATAATCATTTATATAATATATCTGTACCAAATAGTAAGTAGTACTCGAAATATGCGCCCTATCGAGACGAAATATAGAGATTTTGCACATATTATTGTGGCTTATTGTGTTTTATCTTGTCATAGTGTTTTATGGCCAAAGTCTACCGAACCATACACCCTATCAAAAAGAAATATAGGGCTTTCGCGGTTATAATTATACCTAATTAGACTTTGTCGTTTAGTCTGAAATGTACTATGAGTCGAAATAAATTGTAAAATTAGTCAATAAAAATAGCAAACGTAATAAATAAGTACATGAAAAGTGTATGCAGGGCATAGTATGCCAACACACGTTAAAATCAGTTATAAAGCCATAAGGTGTTTGAAACACACATATAAACAATGTTTTATAGAGTTAAGCCTTTAATATATACAATTGCCGTACACAATAATACAATTTATAAACAAATCCCCCGGTCATAAAAAAACGACCGCAACATAGTGGGTATAACTATCGATTTTAAAAGAATGTTGTAAAACAGTTATAATGTTTGCTCTTTAGCCTTAAAGCCGAGATATGTAGAGCAGGCTAATTTTGTCAATGTAGTTACATTTTCTGATTTCAAAAGTGTGATGAATTTTGGCATGTTAGGTCTTATCCAATAATACCTATTAATATATTTCTTTCTGAGTTCTGTTAAAATAGAGCATTCCATAACAAAGTGAAATTCGTCATCGATTTTTTGACAGTGTATGCATTTTCTATCATTATATGGAATAGAAGTAGGCTTATGCCATCGGCCAGATTCAACCAAAAGGCGATGAGAGGAGACTCTGAGTTTACATAAAGCAATGCGATATTGTTCATTTCTAACAATATTAAGGTAACATTTAAAATCATTATTTATGTTAATTTCCCTATATAAGAGAGCTCTAGAGGATAATGTTAGTCTGTCATTCATGTCTTGGTAAAAACAATCGTTGGTTCTTTGCTTTAGTAATGATAGAAAGATTTCTTTTTGACCAACACCTTGTGTTATCCAGACCTCGTAAAAGCCTAAAGTTGACAATAACTGATGCAATAAACTAACCCAGTTTTTCTTAGTAGGTGTCGATTCAAAGTGATGTTTCATCATGTTGTATATAATTTTTATTAATTTATTTTCTTTACTTTCGAGGATCTTGAACCAGTATTTTACAATTTTAAAATGTCTATCGACAAGTAATGAATGACGCCCTAACTCTCCGTAAATAAAATCATTTTGAGTTGCTTTCTTTACACCTAATATGTTTTTACAGTATTGTGTGTGAACACATTCAATATTTTTAGCATTATGGAAGCCCCAGACTTCGCACCCATAATTTAAAATAGGATGTACAAGTTTGTCAAATAGTTCTAATCGGTGTTTAATACTTACGTTTGTAAAGTTATATAAATATTTATTAAGCTTAAACATAGCTTTTCGTGCTTGGACTGCCAGTGTTATTTGCGTTTGATTAAAAGATCCCCCAGAGGAGAGAACAATCCCCAAATAAGACATATTACTAACTATTTCAATGACTTCATTATTATATGTAAATTTTATGTTTCTTGGCAGTGTTCCGGATTTTCGAAATACAATTACCTTTGTTTTATTAACATTAACCTTTAATTTCCACGATTGACAATAATTATAGAGAATATCAAAACCACGTTGTAGGCTTTGCGGGTTGTCAGCAAATAATACAATGTCATCAGCATATAATAGTATAAATATTTGAAACATGTATGATTCAACACCTTCGTACCCATTTAACATTAGCGTTTCTTCTAAATCATTAAGGAAAAGGGAAAACAACAGTGGTGATAAACATTCACCTTGTCTTACCCCTAACAAACAACTGAAATCATTGCCTATCGTGTTGTTAAGTTTAATTCTAGATTTAATCGAGTTATACATACTTTTTATGACGTTTAGCATTTTTCCTCGCACACCTAGACGAATAAGTTTCGACCATAAGTTTGGCCTAACCACATAGTCAAAAGCCTTACTAAAATCTACAAAACCACAATATTACTGTTTTCTATTATTAATCATATGCGTAATAAGACCATGTACAACAAAAATGTTGTCCGTGGTACTCATATTTTTTCTAAAACCAGCTTGAGATTCAACATAAACAACATAATGTTCCGCCCATGAGTCAATACGATTACTGAGAATTCTAGTAAAAAGTTTTCCCATTGAGCTCAAAAGTGTAATCCCCCTGTAGTTGTTACAATTATTGATACTCCCCTTTTTGTGTAAAGGTACTATAAAGCCTTCAGACCATGATTCTGGAAAAATTCCAAGTGAGAAAACCTTATTGAAAATAGAATTGAAACAATTTGAGAACTCATGGTAACCATACATGAAAAATTCATTAATTATTTTATCAGGTCCTGCGCTACTTCCACATTTTAATTGTTTAATTGCTTTATTTTCCTCTTGGCTAATTGTACTTTCTAGTTCATCAAACATAATTTGAAATTCTTGGTTCACAAATCTTTCGTTAAAATATAAAATGTCTTCGTTCGGGTTAAAAAAGTGATCATTTGGGTTATTTATACTCTCAAAATATTGCTCAAAAGTAGACATTGGTATGTTCGGTTCCGATATTCCTGCAGATTGTTTCAGCATTTTCCAATATTCTTTTGCATTTTTATAACGGTGAGTAATCAAAAGTTTTGTTTGTTTATCATCATACTCAAATTTGCATATTCTTAATATACCTTTGTCATCAACTCCAGTATCAGGGTGAACATTCCCCATAACTCTATTTTGTATATTGATAGAGTTATGTCCCTTTTTCACATAGATTTTCTGTTTAAAGTTTATATTCCAAAGTTTTGTAACTTCAAAACTACATAAGGTATTCACTTGAAACTTGGAACTAACCTTTATTATCAACTCTAGTACCAGGGGCAACATTACCCATAACTATGTTTTGTATTTTGACAGAGTTATGCCCCCTTTTCACTTAGATTTTCTGTTTAAAGTTTATATTCCAAAGTGTGGTAACTTCAAAACTACATCACTTGAAACTTGGAACTAACCTTTGTCATCAACTCTAGTATCAGGGGCAACATTACCCATAACTATGTTTTGTATTTTGACAAAGCTATGCCCCTTTTTACTTGAATTTTCTGGCTAAAGTTTATATTCAAAAGTTTTGTTAGTTCAAAACTACATAAGTTATTTATTTGAAACTTGGAACTAACCTTTGTCATCAACTCTAGTATCAGGGGCAACATTACCTATAACTCTGTTTTGTATGTTGACAGAGTTAGCCCACTTTTTACACAGACTTTGTGGTTAAAGTTTTTGTTTCAAAAATTTATAAACTATACAAGGCTTCACTTAAAAATATTGTATTTTAACAAATTTATGCCCCTTTCACTATCCAAAATATGTACCAACTGAAATACTTCGAATAGTCGAGCGTGCTGTCCTCTGACAGCTCTTGTTTCAACTGAGAATTTAACTTCTATAAGAGGTATCGACTTGAAATTCAACATTTTCATCACAGTGATGAACCCATTCTATAAACAAAAGAACAGAGTACTATCAAATGTCGAGCGTCCAGCACCCATAGGCGGTGCTTTTATCATGCACCAATTGAAAATTCAGGGGAGCATATTCTTGCTGCCTTGATTGTCCTTCTATCCATTTTCTGCTTTTCTTGCCTCAGCAATAACTGGCAGAAATTTAATATATGTTTATTTTAAGTTTACTAACCTACCTAAACAAGCGAACTTGCTGACATTTTAGTTATTCAAAAAAGTTATACAGAAATTTATTTGTTGTTTCCTAAAAAATTAAACAATTAAAATTCCCCCCCAAAATGTCATGACTGCAACATAAAATAGTTGGAAATTTCTTCTATTCCCTTGCATTGTTACATAACGGACTATGAGCATTAAGTAATTTAACATTGTGGTGAATGATATGTGGTAGATTTAAAGCGTGCCACCAACAAAGGCCGTTAAAAATGATTACATGCAAACAGAAGCACCAGAGGATATTTACAGACACTTAACAAAATGAAAGTTATACGAATGGATACACCATTTGGGACCCTTGAAACGTCTTCAATACTGCTTCTAAGATAAGTGGTGAATTATTTACTATGTTTAAGTAGCTGCATGATTTAAGGCTTTTCAAATGGTTGTAGTGCTTATACATTGATTTATTGAAGCAGTTACTTTTTTGTCCATGCAGAATTTAGACATAGATAAGATTTAGTTACAGTATAATAATAATTTTATCTTCAAAATATTGCAATATATAAATTTCTTTTAGAAACTGAAGGAGCTGGGTGCATTGAAGGAAAAATGCAACCAACTTGTGGAACAAAATGAGGTAATATTATTTTAGATATTTATATGTAGTCTCCTAACAAAACTTTTTTACAATTGAAAATGTTTTATTGCAGTATTTTCAAACTTTAATAATAATGATATGCATTTTGCAGTCTTCCCTTAATTATGTTTTGGGGGTTTGTCAGTCATGCATGAGTACATGCTGCATGGCGTATGTGTGTGTGTGTGTGTAAACATGTTCAATCAACATCTCCTCCATGTAGTATGTGTGTGTGTGTAAACATGTTCAATCAACATCTCCTCCATGTAGTATGTGTGTGTGTGTAAACATGTTCAGTCAACATCTCCTCCATGTAGTATGTGTGTGTGTAAACATGTTCAGTCAACATCTCCTCCATGTAGTATGTGTGTGTGTGTAAACACGTTCAGTCAACATCTCCTCCATGTAGTATGTGTGTGTGTGTGTAAACATGTTCAGTCAACATCTATTCCATGTAGTATGTGTGTGTGTGTAAACATGTTCAATCAACATCTCCTCCATGTAGTATGTGTGGGTGTGTAAACATGTTCAATCAACATCTCCTGCATGTAGTATGTGTGTGTGTGTAAACACATTCAGTCAACATCTCCTCCATGTAGTATGTGTGTGTGTAAACATGTTCAGTCAACATCTCCTCCATGTAGTATGTGTGTGTGTGTAAACATGTTCAGTCAACATCTATTCCATGTAGTATGTGTGTGTGTGTAAACATGTTCAATCAACATCTCCTCCATGTAGTATGTGTGTGTGTGTAAACATGTTCAATCAACATCTCCTCCATGTAGTATGTGTGTGTGTGTAAACACGTTCAATCAACATCTCCTCCATGTAGTATATGTGTGTGTGTAAACACGTTCAGTCAACATCTCCTCCATGTAGTATGTGTGTGTGTGTAAACATGTTCAGTCAACATCTATTCCATGTAGTATGTGTGTATGTGTAAACATGTTCAATCAACATCTCCTCCATGTAGTATGTGTGTGTGTGTAAACATGTTCAATCAACATCTCCTCCATGTAGTATGTGTGTGTGTGTAAACACATTCAGTCAACATCTCCTCCATGTAGTATGTGTGTGTGTAAACATGTTCAGTCAACATCTCCTCCATGTAGTATGTGTGTGTGTGTAAACACGTTCAATCAACATCTCCTCCATGTAGTATGTGTGTGTGTGTAAACACGTTCAGTCAACATCTCCTCCATGTAGTATGTGTGTGTGTGTAAACATGTTCAGTCAACATCTATTCCATGTAGTATGTGTGTGTGTGTAAACATGTTCAATCAACATCTCCTCCAAGTAATATGTGTGTGTGTGTAAACATGTTCAATCAACATCTCCTCCATGTAGTATGTGTGTGTGTGTAAACATGTTCAATCAACATCTCCTCCATGTAGTATGTGTGTGTGTAAACATGTTCAATCAACATCTCCTCCATGTAGTATGTGTGTGTGTGTAAATATGTTCAGTCAACATCTCCTCCATGTAGTATGTGTGTGTGTGTAAACATGTTCAGTCAACATCTCCTCCATGTAGTATGTGTGTGTGTGTAAACACGTTCAGTCAACATCTCCTCCATGCAGTATGTGTGTGTGTGTAAACATGTTCAATCAACATCGTCTCCATGTAGTATGTGTGTGTGTGTAAATACGATCAGTCAACATCTCCTCCATGTAGTATGTGTGTGTGTGTAAATACGTTCAGTCAACATCGTCTCCATGTAGTATGTGTGTGTGTGTAAATACGTTCAGTCAACATCGTCTCCATGTAGTATGTGTGTGTGTGTAAATGCGTTCAGTCAACATCTCCTCCATGTAGTATGTGTGTGTGTGTAAATACGTTCAGTCAACATCTCCTCCATGTAGTATGTGTGTGTGTGTAAACATGTTCAATCAACATCTCCTCCATGTAGTATGTGCGTGTGTGTGTAAACATGTTCAATCAACATCTCCTCCATGTAATATGTGTGTGTAAACATGTTCAATCAACATCTCCTCCATGTAGTATGTGTGTGTGTGTAAACATGTTCAATCAACATCTCTACAATCATTCCTTGGACCCATTCAGTCATTGACAATACATTTAGTTGCATCCAGTGCGTATCCTTTAAAGGGACTTGTTCACAGATTTTACGTATTTTTGAAAAATGCCACTAAATGTCTTAACTGCAACAAAGCATCTGGACTAACAAATATTAAATAAGTAAAAAGGTAAATTAAAAAATTTGCTTTTGCCATGCCTCGAACCTACCATCTTCGGGATATAAAAAAAAGATGCTCAAACCACTCAGCCATTCTGACTTTCTAACAAGTAGTGCATTTTTATTGCTACGTATGTGAGACATGTGTTTTCTAAAATACCGATATAAAGCATTACTAACGCTTTATAATTTTATCCTTTTCAACTGATGATTATCTATAAACGACACTATTTTTCCTATATATTTCAATGTTAGAAGTGATATTTTGCTTGTTTATTTGTAGTGTATTGCCAATCTGTGAACAGGTCCCTGTAAATACATCGAGTTTGATTCAGTCCCTGCATGTCTATTTTATTCGATAAATGACCCAAGAAATCATTCTTTCATGATTATTATACCTCCCTGCACAACAAAGTTCAGTGTTTTTTTCAGGGTAGCTGTCTAAGATTACTTTTGACCTAGATTTCGTGCGATAATTATGCAGCGGGAAAATTGAATGCCGATAAAATTGAGCAAATTTTCTAATTTTAGGGAATGCAAACTTCAAACAATGGTTTAACGTATACCAATAACTGTTGCATACTTTTGAGGATTAAACATTTACATAATTGTTTACATAAGCGGTTAAATTAAAGTTATAAACATATCTTCGACATGAACATAATTATGAACAATTTTACTAATTGTATGTCATGATCAGAATGTTAAATTCATTCACATAATGAAATAACTATATTGTTTAGCCTACATAATCGGCGCGCTCTATAAACAGCATTACAATGCTACAATTCACGGGGACGACAGTCGGTCACAACGTACAATGTTGCCTGTTGAGCTTGCAAGCACAGAATATAAAGTGGTAAATTTCTGGTATTTTTCTGATAAATAAGCAAAATAAATATTAGCAAATTTAATTGAGCTTATATTTCCTATTATTTTATCATTGTGTAAAAATATTATTGTACGCTGTAACCGACTGTCGTCCCCGTGAATTAATTCTAGCGAGTACAACTCCAGCAGGAGAATCATTCTAAAAATAGCGCGCGGTAAAGCTGTGTTAATACACACGCATCAATTAGCGTCTGGAGAATCCTAAACCCGAGAATTGCAATAAATGGGGAATTCATAAACTTACTGCTCATTCATTCCCGCTATTATTTTCTGACACTGTTAATTTGTTAAATTTGCCTGACAAATTCATGTATCAGTTATGTTCATGTAAATTACTAGTATTTAGCTTATTCATGTATCACTGGTGAAAACATGGGGCGGTATATGATCGGTTTATTCACGGTACAGATATTAATAATTATTGAGTTTATCTTAAATTAATTTTGGGGGCTGATTAGTTTTCTTATAGTGTCCGAAAAATCTAGTGTCCGAGAAGTCTCCTTAGTAGGGACAGAAAAATATGGGGTCCGTGAAGTCACAGCTTGGTCCTCTTGTATTATAGCCTAATTACCATAATTTTGTGGGTTACCATAGTTTCGTGGCCGTTTAAAAGCAATAGAATTTTTGCTCGTGCATCCGAAAACATTATCCAAATTTCTCTGTTAAGTGAATTGTATATTTTTGCAGTATCTGAAAAGGAAATCCTTTAAATGTCAACCAGTAAGTGACTTGGTAAGTTAAATCACCAATTAATGACATTAAATACACAAATTATTCACTACCCTTCAACTATTTTGGAATTAAATTCATGAAATTTCGTTCTAAAAAATCGTATATTTAGAACAGTTCTCCAAGGATAATTGCCCATGTATGTTTATCTCCCTTGTGTTATTTCTCACTGGAATTTTGCTATTTTCGGTAAAAAAATACATAAACAATCCCCCTTTCCTTAATTTGACTGACATTTTCAAACTTTTAACTTTAAGTTAGCATTCCTACCCACGAATAGCTGCGTGCAATATTATCATTTATTTAATATTTAAGAACAATAACAATATAAATATTTATAGATTCATGAAGCCTAAAGTTAAACCTGCACAATGAAAAGTGAACAAGTGTGTAGATTTCGTCAGGCCTATATTGTAACCTTTTAAATAATATGATAAGGATTGTGTATTTATAGTGATAAAATATTCAAAAACACTAGTTTTCACCAAGATTCTCATTCTTTGATCAGCACAGGCTCCAGCACAAACAAAGTGAAACTAAATTGATGCTGTAAACACTCTTTCCCAACCAAAGTAGGTCAGCCAATCAGAACCCACGAAATTATGAGAAGCTTCCAGACGATACAGATCAGTAGGGTCAGGTATAATAACATAACATATCCATTAAATAACAACAAAAATCGGTCTTTTAATTAATTTGTTTTCAAAGAGCACATTGCAAATTGTGTTTTAACCAACTCAGTGGTGAGATAACTGAAGGTATTAACTCGCATGCGCCACAATCGTAAATAAGACCCACGAAATTAGGGTGACACGGCATATTTAGGGCAAAAAAATGACATCTCAATATTAATTTCTACGCCGATTGTCTTTTTCAATGACATTTCTTGTTTCACCGTTGGGTAAAGGTGGTGGGGCCCTTCAGATGGAAAATTTAACGGCCAAAGGGGTTGTTTTTTATTTTGGAAAAACATTATTACAATTTTATATTCTACTTTGTTATAAAACATTAATGAATTGTTTTACTACAAATGATAATTTAGATTATGCACAAACATGGTGTGATGAAAAGTTGCTGGGATTGTTTGCGAAAAATTTTCTATCTTAGTAAATTATTGTCAGATTTTGGTCAAGTTTTTTGTTCAAAATAAAGCTTATATTCTGAGGGGAATTTTAAGGTAAATACGGGGGACAAATATATACTTTTTAAGCAGGGGAATGGGGCTAAATTTTGGCCCCAAATCGGCCATAAAAAAACACTGAAGTTGTAAGGGGTGTATACTGGAATCAGCCAGCCTGCCTGCCTGCATGCCTGCCTATTATAACTGTAGCTGCACTATTATTATTATTATGTACTATTTGATCATATCCGATGTACTTATGTCACATCATACGTTTCAGAAACACCAAGAAGAGAAGGAAGGTGTACAGGTCACTCTTGCACAATTGAATGGGAAGTTTCAAAGGTTAGCAGTTATGTGTTCAATTCATACACAATTAATAGTTCGTCTTATAATTAAACAAAATTATATTCAATAAAATACTCAAACAAATCACAAACAAGAGGGTTTTAATTATGCCCCCCTTCGAAGAAGTGGGGGTATCTTGCTTTGCACCTGTCCGTCGGTCGGGCGGTATGTCGGTCGGTCGGTCGGATGGTCGGTCTGTCTGTATACCATTTCGTTTGCGCACGATATCTAGAGAACGCTTTGACCTACGCTTTGATGAAAGTTGTTATGCTGGTTACTTGGGAGGAAAGGAAGATGCCTATACGTTTTGAGGTCAACAGGTCAAAGGTCAAGGTCACCGTTGCTAAAAATAGAAAAACAGTTTCCAATCAATACCTTGAGAACGCATAAAGATATTTTAATGAAACTTTATACATAGAAACCTTATATCGAGACCTCTCTTGGAATTGCATATGGGATGGGTGGGGTCAAGGTCAAGGTCACCGTTACTAAAAATAGAAAAACAGTTTCCGCTTAATAACTTGAGAACGCATAGAGATATTTTAATGAAACTTCATACATAGATACCTTATATTGAGACCTCGCTTGGGATTGCATATGGGTGGGTGTTGTCAAGGTCAAGGTCACCGTTACTAAAAATAGAAAACGGGTCTCTGCTCAATAACTTGAGAACGCATCGAGATAT
Organism: Congeria kusceri; assembly: GCA_027627225.1. Taxonomy (NCBI): domain Eukaryota; kingdom Metazoa; phylum Mollusca; class Bivalvia; order Myida; family Dreissenidae; genus Congeria; species Congeria kusceri. Next base: position 60,045,709 of record CM051024.1, read on the forward strand.
TGTCATGAAACATCATACATAGATACCTTATATTGATACCTCGCTTGGGATTGCATATAGGGTGGGTGGGGTCAAGGTCACCGTTACTAAAAAATAGAAAAAACGGTTCCCGCTCAATAACTTGAGAACGCATCGAGATATTGTAATGAAACTTCATACATATATACCCTATATCGAGACCTCGCTTGGGATTGCATATGGGTTGGGTGGGTCAAGGTCACCATAACTAAAAATAGACAAACTGTTTCTGCTCAATAACTTGAGAACGCATCGAGATATTTTAATGAAACTTCATACGTATATACCTTATATCGAAGCCTTGCTTGAGATTGCATATGGGGTGGGTGTGGTCAAGGTCAATGTGACAATTACTAAAAATAGAAAATGGTTTCCGCTTAATAACTTGAGAACATATCAAGATATTTTAATGAAACTTCAGACATAGATATCTTATATTAAGACCTCTCTTGGGATGGCATATGTGGTAGGTGGGGTCAAGGTCACAGTTACTAAAAATAAAAAACGCTTTTCGCTCAATAACTTGACAAGCATTGAGATATTTTAACGAAACTTCATACATAGATACCTTATATCAAGACCTCGCTTGGGATTGCATATGAGTTGGGTGGGGTCAAGGTCACCGTTGATAAAAATAGAAAAATTGTTTCCGCTCAATAACTTGAGAACGCATCGAGATATTTGAATGAAACTTCATACATAGATACATTTTATTGAGACCTCTCTTGGGATCTCATATGGGATGGGTGGGGTCATGGTCAAGGTCACCATTACTAAAAATAGAAAAATGGTTTCCGCTCAATAACTTGAGAACGCATCGAGATATTTTAATGAAACTTCATACATAGATACCATATATCGAGACCTCGCTTGGGATTGCGTATAAAAAAAATTCTTAACAATTGCACATATTCACAACTTTGCTGCAAGTCGGGGGGCATACATGTTTTACAATCATCTCTTGTTGATAATCTCATTAATGCATGTGTTTATAGGAAAGTATGTTTTTAGCATTCATTGTGTGGCTTTTCCTGAAAGAATACATGTAATGTACCATATTTTGAAAATATCAGCCAATGTTTTTAAGTACATATTACATCCTTACAAAGTGAACTTGTCTCTTTTAGCTTTAAGAACCAATTTGTTAAAAAAGTGACAGTCTTTAAGTGTAAAAATATGTTTTTAAAAAAAATGCTTTTTAGTGAATTTTTAGCTTGACTTCTTGAAGAAAAGGCAAGCTATTCTACTCGCCGCGGTGGATTTCATTCAAACTTAAAACTTTTATTCCCCACATTAAAATAAACCTCTATGCCAAGTTTGGTAACTCTAGTTTGAAATTTGTCAAAATTATGGGCATTTTTACACTTAGAAATTTTACATATAAGCTATATGGACAGGTTAAAGTTTTTCAGTATGCAGGTTTCTCAGAAATGGCTTGAGGGATTTTATTCAAACTTATAACACTTATTCCCTATATTAAAATGAAATCATATGCCAAATTTGATAATTCTAGTTTGAATTCTAGTTTGAAATTTGTCAAAATTTTAAGTGGGTGGAATGGCGGCGTTAACTTTTGATTTCCACTGTCTAACTTGAGAATCAGTCTTTATACATAAATACCCTAAACCAACACTTTACTCCGGATTGCATTTGTGGTGGGTTGGGTGGAATCAAGGTCACTGTTACTAAAAATAGAAAAAAAATCTGCTTTATAACTCGAGAAAAAATTGAAATATTTTAATAAAATTCAATTTATAGATACTGTATAACTAGACTTTGCATGAGATTGCATATGGGGTTAGTTGGGTCAAGGTCACAGTTTTGAAATTTAGACATGCTTCCACTCAGTCACTTGAGAAAGAAATTAATTTTGTTTAATTGGCCCCTACTGTACCGTTTGTTTTAGCAAAAATGCCAGAAACTCGGACAAGCAAAAGAAAAGTCGAGCGCGCTGTCCTCCGACAGCTCTTGTTAATAAAGCTACTACTTCACATTGTTGAGCCATTTCTATAATTAATGTAAAACTAGATGAAGGCTGCATTATTGATTTAGTTAATAGGAAATAACTGAGAGTTGTTCGATGTACATTGACAGCCCAGTGTGTTCCTTAAGTTGTCTGTTTCTGAATCACTTCTTTGAACTGAGTTCTAGTGATTGTGTTGCCCCAGACTGCAGAGCCAGGCTGAGCAGTTTGGTCTGTGCAGTGGTTCCCTGCTGGAGGAGCCGGAGCTAGCTGCACCGGGAACCAGGCTGTCCCCCAAGCTGCCCTTCAGCACGCCTTTACACAGGCACTCCATCTGTATGGAACTCAGGGACAAAGTGAGCATTTCCACATACTGGGAATTTGTGTGTTGGTAAATATACGCCACCAAGACAATGATTAGTTTACTTTGAATTTATTTAACAATAAACCATTTTAAGTAAACAGCAAAGAATGCAGTGCTTCATCCTCATATGTGTGATGTTGCAAGGTCAAAGTTACGACCTATGTGTAGTGACTACTATTATTTTACCGTATATCTGGTAATATTGATGTCATGCAAAATTCTGCAAAAATTACAAACAATGCATTTTCACGATTTTTGTACTGGCAAATTATTCAGAAATTCTTTTGAACACTTATTCTCACTTTAATTCAAACACACAAATGGGATATGTTAACATTTTTTGATGTGTGAAAACAAAATACTACAAACCTATTTAAGGTTTAAAGACATTCGCAACAAAAAGAAAATAATTGGGTTAATTTCTCCTTTTTCTTCTTTTTTTTTTATATTGTTTATAGGTTACAATATACTAATTTCAATGAAAATAAATGTATATTTTTGTACGTCTTTAAGTTCCAGTCAATGGTTAGTGTTTATGTAGTGTGTCATTAATCACAATATCCTTACATACTGTCAAAACATTTATAACCAATTTAAAATCTACAGATATTTTCATCCCATCTTTGAAAAGTTACACTTTGAAGGCATAATGTGAATGATAAAAGGTTCACCAGCTAACATGTTCAAGAGTCCTCTATTTCCCAAACAAGCACGGACGCCCATACTTTTTATGACTGTTTTAGTTTTGGTATACATTGTCACATGTCTATGCCAGGTTTGAACCAAATCTGAGCAATTTTAATTTTGAATGTCGTTTGTGACCTCGAATTTTATAACAGCAAAAATTACCTGTCATACCTTATGTTATTATATAAGCTGATCCTGGGAAAAAAAATTCCCCTGTAATTTGTGAAGAACAGGCTGATAAGGGCTAAGTGAACAGTTTGTGGAATTCAGTCATAATTCGTTTGATGCTTAATTAATGTAAACTTCTCACAATTTATATTTTAATAATTTATCATATTTCTCAGGAATTTACCTGTATTGTGCTCATAAAGACATCAGCATTGATAAAGTTTTGTCTGTGTGTATCGTTATTTCAAAAGAATGTGTTGCAGTTCAAATCACATTGTAACTAAATTCCTTGTTCTTTGTTGTGGTGTATAGCTGGGTGATGACAAGCACCTGCCATCCCCCCTGTGTGAGAAGCTGGAGGTCACACACCACACTCGCGCCTCACTGCCCTTAGCCCTGCTGCCCCCCTACATGTCCGCATGGGACGTAGACCTGTCCGGATCATCGCTGCATGATTATTCTCTTGAACTGGTAATTTGTTCTGTACATCAAAATAAAGATCTGTGTTATGAATTTTATTATGCTCCCCTAAAAGTATTTGCCACCTTGTCCTCATTCTAATTTTGCCTCGAAGATGGCGGGGTATTTGCAAATGTCTGTCTGTCTGTCTGTCTTTGGTCAGTTTGTCGGTAAACCAATTTCGTTTCCGCTCTCTAAGTGTAACAGTTTTCATCAGTTTTCATCACCAAACTTCCTGAAAATGTTAGTTGGCAAAATATCTTGACCAACTTTGATAATTAGCCAAATCACCCCAGGAATTGTTGTGTTATAGCCCTTGAATTATCTAACACTGGCCTTTTTTACCGTTTCTGCTCTCTAAATCCAACAGTCTTTATCCGATCTTCACCAAACTTGATGAAAATATTTGAGAGCATTATGTCTCGGCCAAGTTAAAAAATTAACCAAATCGCCTCTGGAACTGCAGAGTTATGGTCATTGATTTATCGAAAATTGGTCCTTTTAGCAGTTTCCGCTCTGTGTCAAACAGTTTCTATACGATCTCACCAAATTTGATATTTTAAAGATTGCTTTTAACCTAGAGGGGGTATACCTGTTTTACAAACAGCTCTTGCTCAAGGTCTGTCAGATTTTTGTGTCCCCCATAACTCAAAAAGTATAACTGCTACAGTGATGAAACTTTATAAGCATACTCATCAGCATCAGGGCTTGTGCAACTGGGTGTTTTGGTGCAGGGCACTCAGGGCCCTCTTGTTTAGCAAAAAATGACATTTTTGGACCTGTGTTACTTGTTACTCAAAAAGTATTATTGCTAGCGTGATAAAACTTCATAAACATATTAAACAGCATGTGAACTTGTGCACCTGGGTATTTGGGTGCAATTTTTTCAGACATCAGCGGAGTTATGGCCCTGTTTTAGCAAACAATGACATATTTGGACTTGCGTCGCACATAACTAAAAAAGTACTACTGCTAGAGTGATTAAACTTTATATACTTATTAATCAACGTGTGAACTTGTGCACCTGGGTATTTTGGTGCAGTTTTTTCCGCCATCAGTGGAGTTATGGCCCTTTTTTAGCAAAAAATGACATTTTTGAATTTGTGTCGCGTGTAACTAAAAAAGTATAACTGCTAGACTGATGAAACTTCATAAACATATTCATCAACATGTTAACTTGTGCACCTGGGTAGTTTGGTGCATTTTTCCTGACATCGGCAGAGTTTTGTGACAACCAGCGGAATGTGGGGGTATCCGTGTCCTACGGATACATGTCTAGTTTCTTCTTTGTAATAGAATTGTTTTTGATTTTTTTTTTCGTGCAACATTTTATTTTTTCACAGTAAACTTACATATACATGCATATATTCACACAATTACTATTTTAAATTCATTTTATTATACATATACAACAAAAATGTGACCAGCATTTTAGCAGAATTATGCCACTTTTTTGTAGTGATAAAGGCCAATAACTCTGACAAAGCGGTTTAATAGTCCAGCACGCTGTCCTGAGACAACTCTTGTTTATCTTGTGTTGCATGTAATTCAGAAAGTATAACTGCTAGAGTGATGAAACTTCATAAACATATTCATCAACATGTGAACTTTTGCACCTGGGTATTTTGGTGCAGTTTTTTCCACCATCAGCAGATTTATGGCCCTTTTTTGGCAAAAATTCACATTTTTGGATTTGTGTCGCGTGTAACACAAAAGTAAAACTGCTAGAGTGATGAAACTATATATAAAATTATTCATCAGCATGTGAACTTGTGCACCTGGATGTAGTTATTGCATAGGGTTTTGTGACAACCAGCAGAATGTTGAGGCACCCGTGTCCAAACACATGTCTAGTCCTAACAAAGTTGCATCATCTGCATATTGGTATGTTTTTTTGTCTCATACTTACATACAGTTTTGACTACATATTTGGTCATGCAATTGTAGTGATTTTTAGATTTAAAAAATTATTTCTGCTCTTCCCATTTCATTCTCATCAACTGACAAAGCGCATTATTGGGAAACATTATATTCTTGTTCTTTTTAAATACAGTTTCTTATTTTTGTTCACTGGGAAAGACAGCAAAATTATGATTTTTATCATCAGTAAGATAAATAATTACCTATTATAATATTATAATAGTGCAAGGTTTATACATGTATTATCGAACATTATCCAAACAAACTAACATGTCTGCCATATGCATTATCACAAATGTCTTTATAATATAATATTTCATCTATAATTGTAATCTTTTACATAGGACTTCAACACATTAGTTGTATATAAAAACTTGCAATTTTAGTCATTAAAGTTGTTCATTGTCATGCAGTAGCAAACAACTTCAGTGCATTCATTGCTTGGATTACAATATACCACTGTGAAGCCTTTGTCCTGTTTCCAGAAAGCATCATGTATCATCTTGATCATCCTTTGCATACTATGCAACACAGTTTGCCTTGTCTCGTCTGTATGTTTGTTAAGTTTCAAGAAGTACTCAATAAATACCATCATGTACATTTTGTTTACATCATTTTAACTAATAAAGAGTAAATTTCCTGTACCCTTGGAAGTGTATGAAGAAGACCACCATAGTTAACAAAACTTTCATATTAAAATGAACATGAAATGAACTTTTTTTTCCATAACTTGAGGTTAGGTTTAATTTTTATTGCATGGATCAGCTTCAAAACCGCAAGAGCCTTAGTCCTCAGCCAGTAGACGTATATCTAGAAACAGGCCTGGGTCGCCTCAAAGACATGGAGAAGGATGCTCTACAGAGAGAGCTCATTAAGCAGTATAGGTGAGTAACAGAGAGTGCTCATTAAGCTGTACAGGTGAGTAACTAACATACAGAGAAATCTAGCTCAGTTGTCAATCCGGGTATTGCAAGTTTGAACCCCAGCCCACCCACATAACTAGTATGGGGATTGGTCATGAAATTATTTCTGCGGCCATTCTCCCCCCTACCTCTGATTCAATTAGGGCAGTTGTCTGTTACTGGCATAAGTATGTGCACTTGGTACTGGTAAACCGCTTAGATCGGCTAAGCTTGCCCAGAAAAAGTGTGAGTAGGTTAAGAGAGAGAGCTCATTAAGCTGTACAGGTGAGTAACCAACATACAGAGAGAGCTCATTAAACTGTTCAGGTGAGTAGCCAACATACAGAGAGAGCTCATTGAACTGTAGTTGAGCAGACTACACAGTTTTTTTGCACACCTATCTAAGCCAGCCTTTGACTTACTCCAATGAAATTAAAATAGAAAAATAATTAATATATAAATGAATGATAAAACAAAACAGATAAAAATTGAAATAAATGTTATTGGTTAAAATATATATACAATACGTTTTTAATTAATTTTATAATAATACATAGTGTTACTAAAAATAGTAACATTTTGACGTCGATTACGGGCCGTAATGCGGCTCCGCTGAGCCGATATAATTATAATTGGCCGCGGCCGATTTTTCGATAATCGAAGAGAATCCGATCGCGCGACGTCAACGACCACGAATGGCGTATTTAGTCAAAATTAAACTGTTATATCTGAAAATGCAAATACTGACTATTAACGAAAGTTTGTAGTTAAATTGATTAAATATATATACGATCTATAGCCTATGCATCTTTTAGTTTGAGAAAAAGAATCACTGAACAAAATTGAACAGATCGGAAACTTTTACTGTACCTCAATTTCAATCCATTGCTTCCAACAATAAAAATCCAACAATACTGGAAGCACTTCAATTCCATTGTCTTGTATCCATAAGCCTTAATTTTTAACAATCATGATATTAATTTCATGTGAACCATTCTGACCAGAAACACGATTTACGAAATCGCAATGACTGGTCAGAACGTTTGATTTTATTCTATTCAAAGTCTCAGAATATATTATTTATCCAACTGACACATTCATCATTCAGAATTCGTCCATGCATGATTTATTAAACTAATAGTAATGTATTTTACTAAAAATAAAAGCAAACACGACATAACGTTATCACAACAAAACTGCGAGTCCAGCGAAAACTGGTTTGTTTCGTCACTGTTTTTCTGTTTATAAATTACGTCATTCGTTATAATTGCGTCACGTATTGCGTAATTAGTTGAATGTTAAATAAAAGTATGGAAAGTTTGTTTGGTGTTTTTGTTAACATTTTGTGTAATAAAGAAAGTAACATGATTCTTTTCTTGTGACAGGATAATATGTATTATAAACGATAATATACGGCAGAGCTGGGCCGGGCATCTATAATCGGCCCTAGCCGTATAACGTTATATCGGCAGCGGGCCGATTATAGATGCGCGGCCCAGCTCTGCCATATATTATTGTCTAATTAATTGGTGCACTTGACTTTGTGGAACAATTCAAATTTTTACTGTCAGAATCATACACCATTATTTGTACCAGATAATGTTTTAGTTATATCAGTTTAATGTGTAAAATAAACTTAATATAGATTTTATAGCAAAATATCCAGTGTGTTCCTGTCTTGTAGAATTACATGTGCAACCTAGCCTTGTTTTTAGGTAAGTGTTGAAAAAAGTTGATTTGCTGGTGCAGAAACATGAACCACTCGCCAATGCTCTTGGTTCATGTTTTCTAAGCCTTGCTAAATAAACATATCTTTATTCAACACTAACCTAGTATTCTCTGTATCTCTTTATATTAATGCAGTGGTCGAAAGTAAAACCTAATGTAGGAGTTTGCCTCGATAAATAACTTTTGATGAAAATCTTTGTCAATTCATGTTTGAAGTCTGGGAACATATTGCTAATGGTACCATAATTACATTGCAGTGGTTAAACCAGTTTTTGTCTGATTCATTGTGGTGCATTATTTGTCTGTGCTTTAATTGGAATAGAATAGCAATCATTCAGCTGGCTGACATTTAATTAAGTAAAAAGTTGGCAATGTTTGCTGATACAAGAATAGACACTTTCTTGGGTGAAATGTATTGATTGTTTAAGCTGTATACACCAGTCTATTGGGTATTGTCAGAGATTTGGGAAAATACGGCCTCTATTTGATAACAGGATTCAAGGTTGCTTCTTATTTGTTCCCATAATATGGTGTTTTTGCTGTGTTTTTAATCCCTTTTAAATGATAAAATATCTGTAATACTAGTTTTGACATTGAAATGAGCTGTGGAGAGCTGTGGATGTATTTCAGTTCCCCCTAGGTAAAATGTGCTAATAAAAGAAGTGTATGTGGACACATTATGTTATAACTGATATAGGTTACCTTCAATGAGCTAAATGCAGGTCTTAATGAGTACAATAGACACATTTCCATGTCAAGATCTGTATCCAGGCTAGTGAAGTCTTTAGTCACAACACTTGTGACAGGTTGGGAATACAGTGCACATTTAACTGTGTGGAGTATCGGACTTCAGTTGTGTAATTTTGGTCTGCATTTAAAGCCTCTGAATCCACATTAGCATAAAATAAATACCATAAAATCTAATATTTTTCTTTGTCTAAATTAAACAATTGAACAAAACCATGTTTCTCATTGTTACACTATTACTGACTGTGATATATTTTACAACTTTTTCCTGATCTGAAAAAATCACGTCATCAATGTAAATTGTTTTATTAAGATCGTCTGTTAACATATCTGAAAGCATAAACCTTGCTAAACTGTACAACATTTCGTTTTCAATTTATGTAAGGTTTAATACATCATTAAGTTATGCCAATTTTCGCTATACATTTTCCAACTGAACTGATTTGAAATTCCTTTTCACGATTATGCACAATGTCAGCAAATATTACCATTTCAGAAAATGTAATTATGTGTTTTATTATTTTACAGTAAGGTATGGCATCAAATACTATGTTTATGCCCCCCATCAAAGATGGCAGGTATATTGGTTTGTAAATGTTGGTGGGTCTGTCTGTCAGTCGGTCTGTTGGTATACCACTTTCGTTTCCGCTCTCTAAGTTGAACAGTTTTCATCCGATCAACACCAAACTTTTTGAAAATGTTTGTGGGCATGATATATAGGTCAAGTTCGATAATCAGCCAAATCTTCCCAGAAATTGTGGAGTTATGGACCTTGATTTATCTAAATTTGGCCCTTTTAGCCAGTCCTGCTCTGTAAGTCCTACTGTTTTTATCTGATCTTCACCAACCTTCATGAAAATGTTGGTAATAATAATATCTAGGCCAGGTTTGATAATCAGCCAAATTGTTGCAGGAATTGTGGAGTTATCGCCATTGCCAAATTAGCCTTTTTAATCCTTTTCCGCTCGCTAAGTCCAACAGTTTTCATCTTATCTTCACCAAACTTGCTGAAAATGTTTGTTGGCAAAATATCTCGGCCAAGTTTTATAATCAGCCAGATCGCCCCAGGAATTTTGGAGTTATGGCCCTTGAATTATCTAAAGTTGGCCATTTTAGCAGTTTCCGCTCTCTTAAGTATATACTTGTATAATTTTATGGAACAATTGTTAATTAAAAGTGGATTCAATGACTTTAACGTGTATAATTGTTTGCATGTTGTTTTTTCGATTATATCATGTAATTTACTTGGGTTGCCAGTGTTAAAAATGTGATATTTGGCTGATTTAATGCCAACTATATGCCAAAGACGACCAGTAAAGATAAACATAATGGTCCTCCTATAATTTTACATAATAAGCTCTTGGTTGATATTGTGTCATTTAGAAGAAAGATCATATGGAGTAGTCTGTATAAAGACTCATTATTTTTCCATAGAAGCTGTGTGTATTTGATTGTTTTTTGGAAGCTAGTGTTCACTTGCCTGCCTATGTGTTGTCCTTGCTGCTATTGGAATACCATGACAGGGAATTGAGAAATACAGTGGACTGATTGTGTTGATATCCTCTGGGATTACTGCTGGAATTGTAATTGTTATAACAGGTATCAGTTTAATGGAAAATAGTCCTTTCCTAACAAAATTGCATCGGAAGTCGAATATTCCGTTATAAAGAATGTCATTGTAAAGAGGTTTGACTGTATATGATAGCCTGTGTAGTACGCAGTTCATAAATTTGCATACTTGGTATTTTTGTCATGTAAGGACACCTGAAAAATATAATGTAGAAAAAAAAATAAAAAAATTAAATAATCTGTTGAATTATTAACTTTTTTTTTTAAATTATACAAATATGCTCTAGTAATAAAAGTTAGTATAGATGAAATGATGGCATGTGGATTTGATAGTATGGAAAACTTCAACAAGTTATTTGAATGATTATTATTATTTTCTTGAGGTTATTTTTGCAAATAGTTTATAGTTCAAACACATGTAAAAAAAATGAATATATAACTCTGTAATTATGACAACTAACAAATATTATGCTTATTCTTTTCTTTATATTTTTTAAGAAATTTAATACAATATAAAGTGTTAGTATGTCAAGATGTATGTTTTAACAACAGAATAAGGAAACATTATGATGCTTGTCCAGGATGCAAACAAACTGGCGTGTGTTTGCTTCTTGTTGCCCTAAAGACTGACCTGGTAGAGGTGTGAAATCTTCCTCCAAATGGTGTGAAAAGTGTATATGACAATCTGATTGATTGTATCGCATTACAATTTCAATGCAAACACTATGATTGGCTGAAAAGTTTCAGTCATCAGAACAAATCTCTTGTTAAATTGCAAATTTGTATTATTGTGTATTTTTTTTTAGTAAAACATAATAGGAACGGAAGAGCTGCCTTATTCGTAGTACCCTGTCATTTGATAGTATCGCAATTTGCACTATTGCCTTTTGACTTTTGACTGTATAAAAGAAGATACATATAAATGGTTTTCTTCAATTCGTTTAAATCCCACTATTTTAAATATTAAGTATGCTACAGTGTAGTTTATGTTGGTTTCTGTGGACAGAATCTTGTTCAGAAGCTGCTTTAGAAATGTTGAAGAGACCTTTCTTTATTCTTTCTTTATTTCAGACTGAATGTGGACTTAGCTGAGAAGTGCCATAAAGCTGAATGTAAGTGTTTACCTTCAGTGCTATCATCAACAGCTTGTGTAACAGGTCTCCATCTGTGTGGGCGATGTGAAACATTTATGATTGCTATAAGGAGACCTTTCCTTTTATTTGCTCTGAGCTAAAAATGGCTTTGCACCAAGTGTCTCCTGTAAGGTTTAATTCGATGCATACTATTAGGATTTTAAATCGAATTGAACAATATTATATAATGCATACTTTTGTTTTGAATGTTTTCCGAAATATTATATCTCTATATATTTAGTGAAGGAGGCAGAGCTCACTGAACAGTTAAAAGACATAAAATCAAAATATGAAGAGGAGAAAAAGAGAAACCAGGAATATTTAGTGGTATGTAACCTTCTGTACTGTGCATTTTTTAGCTCACGTGAGCACGAAGTGCTCATGGTGAGCTTTTATGATTGCCCGTTGTCTGTCCTCTGCCCGTGTGTGTGTCTGTTGTGCATCCATCCATGTGTCAATTGTCAACTTTTCATTCAAACAACATCTCCTAAACTGCTTGGCAGATTTCACCAAACTTCACAGGAATTACCCCTCAGTGACCCTCTTTCAAAATTCCACTGTAGGTCACCAGAGCTAAAAATAGATGTAAAAAGTGAAAACTTCAAAAATCTCCTTTGAAACAACAAGGCTTTGAGCTAGTGGTTCTCTAAAAAGTTTGTTGTACTCCCACAAACGAAGCTTGTATATAGGAGTGAGCTTATCGGTCTGCCGGTCTTTCTGTGTAACCAATCTCTTGCACGATGGCTCCATTTCATTCACCTCTGTAGTTGGCTCGAAAAGGAGCAAGCGGCATATTGCATGTGGATTTTAAAAATCTTGTCCTCTGCAACCGCAAGGCCCAGAAATGTCATATTTGGCATGAAACATTGTAGAGTGGTCCTCTACAAAGATTGTTCAAATTATGCCTGCCCCTGGGGAAAAATAAGCAATGCCCCGGGGGTCGCACAGTTTTTGTACAGTTATATGGCAAGTGAACTTTTAAAAACTTTTTCTCTGGAACCATACGGCACAGAGGTTTCGTATTAAGTATGTAACATTGTATAGTAGACCTCTACACAAATCGTTCATATTATGCCCCTGGGGTGAAAAGTGGCCACGCCCTGGGGGTCACATGGTTTATATAGACTTAAATAGCAAAATAACTAAACAAATCTTCTCCTGAAACTGCAAGGCCCAGATCTTCATACTCAGGTGAGCACTTTAGGTCCATTTGACCCTCTTGTCTTTATAATAAATATGAATAATCAAACATTGTAACTATTGATGTTTCTGACAGTTATTAATTACTCTAAAGATCAAACTTCTACTTGAATATTTCTCACTTCTCAGTAGGAAAACCTCTTCAATAAAGGATATTTCTATTAACTCCTGCATTTTCATCATCCAAGCATGACCTTCAGTTAAAAAAAATATTATTTTCTGCCTTTCTTATTTCATTTCCATGACTTGACATATTATTGGGGAGCATTCACCATTCCAAAGATATGATTGTTTGTTTTTCCTTAAAGCAAAGATATTCCAAGAAGTTAAATAAGCATGACAGCTAACCAACCAGATGAATGATACAGTGAATTATTGATGATTTCAGTGTAAGATTGTTGACTTTTCATGAGTGTCGGAATCATATTTTCACTAGTGGCATAAATATTAATTTGTTATGACCTCAAATGAAATAAAGTAAAATAATATAATCTTACACTGAAGTTAACAGATGTTCTTTTTATTTCTTGCTGATTATTAAGAACAAAATATCTTCATTCTGTGTTACCTCATGGTGAGCATCCAGTAAAGCTGCTTGGTGCACACATTCGCAAATTCTTATTTTTAACTGGCGAGTACAAGTCACTCAGTTGAGAGCATTGGGACATCATTCCCCTCTTGTTATATATAATACCGTCGCTTTGTGCTTACCAACAATGGATGCTCCATAATGCCGCTTTGACCTCTAATTGTGGCCTTGACCTTTAAGCTATGGACCTTATTTATACCCGTGACATGTTGCCTTGTTGAAGCAAACATTTGTGCAACGTAATTTGAAATCCATATATTGATAGCCAAGTTATAAGTCCTCACAAACAAGAGCCAATTTCGACATTTGACCTCATAAGTGTGACCTTGGCCATTTTTCTAGGGATCTGGTTCATGCTGCATGTCTCATTGTGGTTAACATTTGCGCCAGGTAGTTTTAAAATCCATGGCAAGTTAAAGCACAGACAAGCAAAGTGCCAATTGACCAATAGTAGTATGAACCATGACCTTTAATCTACTGACCTGATTCATGACGACCACAACACCCCATCTCATTGCGGCAAACATTTGTGCCAAGTAATTTTTATATCCATCCTTACATGGCCAAGTTATAGTCCATACAAGCAAATAAGGCAATTTTCTGTTATTGACAATCACAGCCAATACATTGCAGCCTCTTTTTTGATTCCCTTTTTCAAGGGAGACAGCTCCTGCAGTTCTCGATTACGGGAATGTGAAATGGGTCAGTTAGAATTTGGACGGGTGGAAAAAGCAGTGACTATATGCTCCCTATGTATTTGGGGAGCATCAAAAGTAGTAAAGGATTGTTCAGATGATAAAAGATTTTGTCCATTTGAAAAAATGAAAATGCTCTGTCAATTCTTGTTTATGTAAAGTTCTGCAAGAAATTTAGACTGTAGTATGTTAAAATAAATATAATTAACATAATATAATGTACACATGAACTAATAATTTCTACAATACCCAGGATCAGAAACTGTGTGCAGTTAAACCCTCACGTCATGTTTGGTTAAATACCTGTCATGCTTGAGGCATGTGATACACTGAATCATATCATTTGATGATCCAGTCAGGGTAATAATATCCCATCTCATTTATGGTTTAATTTGCCTTGAAAAACCAGTCTTGCATGTAAAGAATATGTTTGTACCAATATATCTTCTCAAGTTGTATTTAATTATTAAAGATGGTTTTGCTCATGGATGTACTTTTCTCTCTAGCAAGTAATCCAGTAATAAAATTAAATTTAACAGATTAATATCTTCTTTCCACATTTCATAAGCAACCATAATTAGAACAGACAGAATTAGAACTTCTTAAGCTTACTTTCCCTTTCATGTGTTAAGTGGAAGATGACTTGTGTTAAGTGGAAGATGACTTGTGTTAAGTGGAAGATGAACAATAAGTGCAGGGTTTTTGTATTGAAATGGTTCACCATAGACATTGGCTGTGCATTATGATATGCCAAATACTTTTTACACATACCTTACTAATTTTTAACCTAAGCAACTTGATCATGTTCGTCCTGTGTTTTTAGTTCACCTGAGCACAAAGTGCTCAAGGGTCAGCTATTCTGATCAGTCACTTCAAATTATTTTGATACATTAGAAAACATGGCCGCCAGAGGGTGGGGCTTTTTTGCTTATATGGCTATATTGAAAACTTAAAAAATCTACTTGTCAGAAACCACTGTTTGGTTTTTGAAATAATTTCACTAAAATTTTCCTTTGGTGACCCACTACCAAAACAGTTGGCCACCTGGGGTCAAGGCCTTTTTCCTTGTCAGCAACCACTGGTTGGTTGTTTCTTGGGTGACCCTGTACCAAAATACTTCAACAGTTTTTGATACGTCAAAAAACATGGCAGCAAAGGGGTGGGTCCTTTTTCCTTAAATGGCTATTTTGAAAACTGTAAAAAATTTATTGTCAGTAACCACTGGTTGGATTTCTAAACAATTTCACTGAAATGTTCCTTGGATGACCCTCTTCTCGGTTTGTATTTGGTTGGATTTCGAAATAATTTCACACAAATATTTATTTGATAGACGTCTACCAAAATATTTCAAATTATTTTGATATGTTAAAAGACATGGCCCCCAGGGGTGCGGGGCCTTTTCCTTATATGGCTATATTGAAAACTTTAAAAATCTTGTTTCAGAAACCACTGGTCGGTATTTCTTGGATGGTTCTCTACCAAAATACTTCTAATTATTGTGATTCCTTCAGCCCTTTTTCCTTAAATGGCTACATATATATTAAAAATGTTAAAAATCATCTTGCTGGTAACCACTAGTTAGATTTCAAAATAATTCCACAGAAATGTTCTTTGGGTGGTCCTCTACCAAAGTACTTCAAATTATTTTGATTTGTTAAAAAAACATGACTGACAGAGGGCGGAGCCATTTTTAGCTTAACTTTTCGAAGAAAAAAAGTGGAGTTTTTGTCGTCGCCCTGTCGTCTGTCTCAGCGTCTGCATCAGCGTCTGCATAAGTTAAGTTTTTTGGTTAAGTTTCTTGTCAGAGTCCATTTGTCAAACTCTATCAAAGGTTTCCATTTGAAACTTTCAATACTTGTTCACTATCAAAAGGGTACTCATTACATCACGGTAGGTAACCCTGTAATTTGTATTTCCAAAGTTATCTGCCCTACTTTGTACTTACAGCTTAGGCATAAAAAAAAATGTTTGTTTTAGGTAACATGACCAAAAAAATGAGGGTAGGTAGGTAGGGAATTTTTTTTTTTTTTTTTTTTAGTGAATGGTCTACTTGAAGCATCTAAAACTGAATGAATATTCAAATTAATATACTTTAACATTGTTTTGAAGTAGATGTTTTAATTAAGCAACTTTTGCTGCAAATGTTTATCAATTATGCACTTAAAATATGATACAGTTTTACTATATTGTCATATAAATTTCCAAATACAGGAAAATCATTACAATCTGTGGAAACCAGGCTACCTGTCCAGTTTATATCTATATTAAAGTCAATTTGCAAGGCACTGATTTTTATTATATCATATCAAAATGTATACTCAGTGAACTGAATATAAACAAACTTTTGTGCTTGTTAAAATTTCTACATAATTACTAGCTAGATCCCAGATGTGCAAGTTTACTGTGTTCTTAAAGTTATGATACAGCTAAATGCTACATTCTTCAGTATAGCTATTAACAACTGAATAGAAAAGTAGATAAATTTAAAACATCTGTTGAGAATCATCTTTAAGCATGGCCACAAATAACTGAATTTTACACTGTGATGTACATGACCGTTTATGTTCTATATGTGCAAAATAGTACTGCCTCAGTGAAATTGACGTCTATCAAAATGCATCAAAAGTATGCTGTAGAAACTGTATTATTTTAAAGACAATACAAACAACTCCAGGGTAGATAAAAGCAGTTTTAAATAAAATGATTTAAAGCATTTTTTTTTTTGGTCATTTCTGTCAAGTTTAAAGGAGAATGTGTAAACTACTACTAAAATTACCATCATAAAAATCTTACTTTAATACTTCATAGGAAGGAAGTATTGAATGGGATCCAGCCATTAAATAATTTGACAATGCATATGAAACGCTTTTAACATATTAACAGAAAAGTCGTCCAGACAATTCGGCTGACGAAATGAACCGCAAGAAATCACTTATTACCACATAGAAAATATATTTCTAGAGAAAAAATTACCGAAAAGATAAATAATCCGACGAACTCAATAAAATGTTCTAGGGTCGGGGCATTTTTTTAGGGTAGGTCGGGTTACCTGAACAAACATTTTTTTTTTTTACGCCTTAGCTTATTTTGACAATTTTTTGGTAAATTTAAAATTTCACAATAACTATCAAAGACATTAAATTGAAACTCAAGGTACTTGTTTGTGGTGCTGAAACCATTATGCAGGCAAGAGGAGGTAACTCTTTGAAGGATTTTGTTGGAGTTATCAACTCTAGTATCAGTACCAACATTACACATAACTCTATTTTGTATTTTGACAGAGTTATGCCCCCTTTTTCACTTAAATTTTCTGTTTAATGTTTATATTCAAAAGTTTGGTAATTTCAAAACTACGTAAGTTATTCACATGAAACTTGGAACTAACCTTTGTCATCAAATCTAGTATCAGGGGCAACAATACCCATATCTCTGGTTTGTATTTTGACAGAGTTGTGCCCCTTTTTTACATAGATTTTCTGGTTAAACCTTAGATTCAAAAGTTTTGTAACTTCAAAACTACATAAGTTATTCACTTCAAGCTTGGAACTGACCTTTGTCATCAACTCCAGTATCAGTGGCAACATTTCCAATAACTCTGTTTTGTATTTTGACAGAGTTTTGCACACTTTTTACATAGATTTTGTGGTTAAAGTATTTGTTCCAGAAATGTATAAACTATACAAGGCTTCTCTTAAAAGTTTTGTATTTTAACAAATGTATGCCCCTTCCACTATCCAAAATATGTACCACCTGAAATACTTCGAATAGTCTAGCGCGCTATCCTCTGACAGCTCTTGTTATAACTTGCAATTTTCCTTTTAGGTCAAATTTCTCAATATTTTTATGAGGTATTGACTTGAAATTCAAAGTAGTTGATCACAGTGATGAACTTATTCTGTAGACAAGAGGAGGTAACTCCATCAAGGATTTTGCTTGAGTAATTGCCCTTTTTTTCCAACTTTCGTTGAGATCAAATTTCACAATATCTGTAAGAGATATTGACTGGAAATATAAAATACTTGATCACAGTTATGAACCCATTCTGTAGGCAAGATGAGGTAACTATATCAAGGATTTTGGTGGAGTTATTGCCCTTTTTTCAGCTTAGAATTTTTTGCGTTAGGTCAAATATTTCAATAGCTATAAGAGGTATTGACTTGAAATTCAAAATACTCCATGACAGTGATACACTTATTCTATAAACAAAAGCCTAGAGGACTAATATGAGAAAGTAAAGTGTCCAGCACTAGTAGACTGTGCTCTTGTTGAAAATCTTATCAGAATCCACAGGTTGGATTTCGAATTAATTTCACAGAATTGTTCTTTTGGTGAACCTTTACCAAATTCCCTTTATGATTAAAAAAAAAACAGGGCCGCCAGGAGAGTAGTTTTTCCTTATATGGCTTTAATGAAAACTTTGAAAATACTCTATAACAACCTGCTGGATTTTGAAATATTTTCACAAAAATGTTTCATGGGTGACTAATCTACCAAATTCCTTCAAATTATTTGCTTACGCTATATCATGGATGTCAGAGGTCCATCCTTGATGTCAGATGTCAACTTTTACTTCACCTCTGAACATGCTTTAAAAGCTTTACAAACCATTATGTTTCATTAAACTCAGGTTAGCGACCCAGGGCCATGTTGGCCATCTTGTTTTGTTTGTGTGATGTCTAAGTGTATTCATAAAATAAGATAAAGTGCCTGATGCGAGACACACAACTCTGTCTTCGATATTTATGGACTTAATTTAAAGTGCCTTTAAGTGTGGACCACACTTCCCCATAGACAAGAGTTATATTTGTGTACTCAGCTCTTCCAAATGCCATCCACCTTTTGTTAAAAAAATACAAGAAATATCTTTTTTTTAAAGATATTCGGTGTATGTTGTAAATGTTTGTAAAGAATGTAAATTGAACATGCAACATGAATATTTAAAACTGATGCATATGTTGATTTGGTTTATAAACAAACAGTCTCATTTCTTCATAGATCGTTATTCTACACGCATTTAGTATTATTTTTTGATATTATTTAAAATAAAATAAATAATGAAATTTTCGTTATCAAATAGCGAACTCATATTTTCATGTGGCTAGCTCCTAAAACAGTAGTATGAAATGTTTCTATATTTGAAATAAATAAAAAGAATATCAGTGATTCACTATTATGTAAAGTTAGAATAAGACATCAAACATAGAATAAACTGTTTCCTTACAGCAATGTTTTATATGCGGTTTACCATTTGTAATTTAAAAATTTGGCAGAGTATTTAGTGCACTAGACACCTGCATATATAACTGAATCAGTAAAATCGATTTCACACAAAACTTTACACTTTTATGCGTGCATGAACACAGTTTATAAATACAGTAAAAATGAACAAAGACACAATCAGTTTAAATGAAAAAGTCATGGAAAAATGCTAATTATACCAAAGGTATTGACAGAATATAATAGACATACATAAACAACATGAAATGCACACTTTTATGTGAAAAAAAGAACATGAATCATGTCCATTCTATGTTTGATGTCACATAATGCTGCTGAAATTGTTTTTTGGAATTATAATTGCATTATTGGCGAATTTGTGTCTAAAACGATTGAAAAGTGACAAAGGAGGGTGTTCCACCTCAATAAATTCAACAAATTCAACATATTTGGTGAACTCTAGCTCACTCTGGAAAATGGATAATCCGTTTACTGTTATCAAGTACACTGCTGATCAATTATGGAGTTTTTGATCATGCCCAAGAAAAGAGATTATGTTGGACAAGGATGTTCTTAATATATTAAAATCGCATAATTTATTGAAGTATAGAGGTAAAAGAGCTGGTCGCCTGAGGACGCGAATCAATGGTGTAAACTCGAACAATATCAAGCAATTAAAGTTTGACCCTACATACAGCATAAATGAACACAGAAAAAGCAGATTAAAGGTATCAACTGTTAACACTAGATCTGTCAGAAGAAAATCAGCAGACCTTCTTCAATATGTTTTGGAGGAGAATATAGACTTATGTCTGATAACCGAGAGCTGGCTACAGTCAGATGGCGATGATGTTGTACGGGGAGAACTAGCACAGGACGGCTATGGTTTAGACGATGTCTCCAGACCTAATAGAAAAGGCGGAGGAATTGCCCTGTTGTATAGAGACAATCTTAGAGTTTCAAAAAATCCATGCAAACAATTTCAATTCTTTGAGTATGCTGAGTGGAAAGATTATGACAAAAGTTTTGCCTTCTTGATTATTGGCTTTATAGACCACTATATTCTGAAAACCATCCAGTCACTGAGGCAATGCTTATGAATAAACTTCCAGAGTTTTTAGAAGTAATTTCACAGAGAACTGAACCAGTGATCATTATGGGCGATTTCAGCATCCTTGTGGACAATAAATCCGATTATCATTCTAAACGGTTCTCACAATGCCTAGACTCATTTGGACTTGAGCAAAATGTCAAGGCCCCAACACACACAAGTGGTCATACGCTGGACTTGATTGTTTCCAGAAAGGGCGATAAATTCTCTGAAATCACAGACCCTCTGTGTAGCTCCTTTATATCTGATCACTGTTTTGTTACCTGCTTGGTAGAGCAATGCAAATCCGTAAAAAACAGAAACTGGAAATCTTTGACCAAAGAAACCTTACAAACTGATCTTTTTGATTTAAACTCGCTGGTGGAAAAATCAACCAATGTAAATGAACTTGTGACTGACTTTAACACTGCTATGTAAGTTATAGTCAATAAAAATGCTCCTTTTAAAGAGAAGACCGTCATTTGCAGACCAAAAGTCCCATGGCACATTAAGTACTTAAAAATGCTTAAACAGTACAGGCAATCAATTGAAGAAATATATTTAAATGATAAAACTGGCATTACAGAGTATACTTACAAACGTGTTAGAAATTATTACAGTCGTGCTGTCGCCAAGGCCAAAACTGACTTCTATCAGAACAAAAGTGAGGCAGAGGGTAACAAGAAAAAGCTGCCAGGGGTAACTTCTCGATTGCTTGGTCGTGTGAAGGACAATCCACTTCCACCTTTCTCTGATGATAGGCATCTGGCAAATGATTTCCTGAGGTTCTTTTCTGACAAACTTTCAAATTTGAGAGACCAGTTAGATAACATAAATTGTGATGCTTCCCCTGGAGTCTTAGAAACAGCATATAATGGTACCTCGTTAATAGAGTTTAAATCAATTTCAGAGCATGATGTTGCAAAACTGATTCAAGGATCAAAATCAACAACCTGTGTACTTTACATCATGCCAACAGTATGGTTGAAAGACAATTTACATTATGTTACTCCGGTAATCACGGAAATCACAAATCGTTCATTATCGTCAGGTTTTTACAAACGAATGGAAAAATGCAGTGATACAACCATTACTGAAGAAACTGGGTCTCCCTTTGGAACTTCAAAACTATCGACGGGTGTCTAACTTGTTGTTTTTATCAAAAATTCTTGAAAAGGTCGCCTTGAAGCAGATCATAGATCACATTGAAGAAAATAACTTACTTCCATCATATCAAAGTGCTTATCGTAAATACCACAGTGTTGAAACAGCTATGCTTGAAATGTATCATGATCTCTTGTTTGCAGCTGACAAAACCAAGTAACAATAGTTGTAATGGTTGATCTTAGTGCTGCTTTTGACACCATTGATATACCACTGGTGATTACAATTCTTGAGAATGATTTTGGAATTAAAGGTACACCACTTAACTGGGTACACTCTTATTTAACTGCAAGATTGGTGGGAGTGGATATTAATAACTCTTCTTCGGACACAGAACCCCTCAGATTTGGCGTCCCACAGGGCTCCTGTGCGGGCCTGGTGATTTTTACCATGTACATTGCTGCTTTGAATAAGGTTGTGCAAAAATATCCTGCAGATCTTTACGGTTATGCCGACGATCACAAGCTCGCGTTCAAGATCCAAGCGGGTAACCCACAAAATGAGGAATCTGTACTATAGCAGATTGATGATTGTCTTAAAGACATCATTGAATGGATGACTCGCTTCAAACTGAAAATTAACAATTCAAAAACAGAAGTAATTATATATGGTACTAAACGTCAGTTGTTAAAAATTAACATCTCGAGCGTAAATGTCTGTGACTGCGTAGTAAAGTGTGTGGATCACCTACGAGACCTTGGTGTACAGATGAACAGCACTCTAAGTTTTGAAGATCACATAAGAAAGTAGTGGCAAATTGCTTGTGTGCAGCTGACAAATCTGAAAGTCATTCGTAGTCATCTTTCACAGAAATCTACTGAGATTCTTGTGCACGACCTTATTCACTCGCACCTAGATTTTTGCAATGGACTTTTCACTGAAATCCCTGAATATCAGATTGACAAACTACAGCGAATTCAGAACAGCGCAGCCAGAATTGTTACTAACACTCCATACGACCAATCCAGCAAGGATATTCTCAAAGCACTGCACTGGCTTCCAGTGCGTGCACGAATAAAGTGTAAAATTCTTGTACTCGTATTTAGAATTATACAGGGAACCGCTCCAGTTTATCTCGGACAACTGTTCACTTACAATCAAGGTCAATACAGGTTAAGATCAACAGACGTTACTAACTTTACCATTCCCAGAACCCAAACAAAAATGGCTGAAAGATCCAGAGCTGTTATTGGACCTAAGTGGTGGAATGCTCTTCCAAAAGACTTGAAGTGCTTGCAGAATGAAAATCAATTCAGATGCAAACTTAAAACACATCTGTTCAGTGTTTTCTTTGACTGATTAATGCATAATATGAGGGCTTTGTACATAGGACTATGTAAAGCGCAATTGAATATTGAAAAATAATTTTTGCGCTATATAAATGTATTTGTATTTGTATTCTAGAGTTCAAATAATACAGTGTTCCATTATTTCATGTCAAAGCAATGAACTGATGAACTGGCCCATGTTTTAAATCAGTGCTACTTGAATAACCCAAATAAGTCCGACTCATCTTCTATCAACATCATTATGTTTATCTGTACAAAGTAAAACTAAGCATTTTACAATTACAACGAAATATATAATTATATTTGAAGCATTTTTGATGATTAAAATATTTTAGTATACAATTCAATATTCATAGTCTATATAAAAATAATGTCTATTTGTAGATTGAATAGCCTCTACACAAGAATTTGGTAGAAACATAAGTATTTCACAAGAAAAGCAATGATGCAGAGCACCATAAGGTGCCGGGAAACTATGAAACGTCCATATGTTTAAGATATCTTAATTATGCAATGTCCGTATAATTAACTGCCTCATATTTTTCATTGGTGATTTTTTTTTTCAATCTCACTAATTTATACAGTATTTGTCACGTAAATCAAAATTTACTAGAAGTTACATTGTTTCCAAGAAAATGAGAATGAATATGAGCATTTTTCATATTTGTTATGGATTAATCATTTATACTATGTGTGTCAAATAAAAACACACATCAGGGAACATTCATCGCAATTAAAAATAATGATTTGACTTCATTTTGTGAAAACACAAACGTAAAGTTATATTTAATAGTGGCGAATTAGATTTATATTCCTTTGGGAAAATACGTTTCGAGCGTTTTTGTGTATAGCTATTATTGTTTTAATGTATTCATAAAATGCACGTAAGTAAAAATACCAAATGTAAATCAAATTAAGTTACTTATGTCCGAAGCTTCCGCCAGTGTCTATTTATAGGAAGATGCAAAATTTATTTATACATTGAATAGCCTCTACAGGAGAGGATAAGAGAAAATGCAATTCTAAATAATTCTTAATTAATAGATCTACCAACCGTTTTTCAAATAAACATGCATGGAAAGTTTTTAAATATAAGTAATTCTCTTCGTTATTAATCTTATTGTCTGTGGTTCTCTGGATGCTTTTTAGACGATTCAGTGTGGTTGACGTGTTTAATATTAATAGACGCAGGTTAGTTAGCGATCGCGAGTGTATTCTATGAAATGTTGCCTATGAATATGCAATATTAATGGGGTATTTTCCCAAGGTCATGTTACACGTCCTGTAAACACTGGCATGTAGATTGAAAGTGAAAATTGAGCCAATGCAAGTTCCGAGAAGGGAGCTCAGAACTGGAAATTAGTCAACAAAATAAACAAAGTAAAGAGGTATGTGTGGATTTCTCCACATTGGCTTATTTTTCCATTCAACTCCGAAAAGACATGGAGCCATTTTTTTCCAGGCGGTGGAGGGGATTTCTTTTAAACTAGCTGATGCAATATTAGGATTTATTCATTCGGGACTACTGGCGGGAAATTTTCACAACATTTGATTGGATGTTGAGAAAGGTCAAAAGTTGGGTTAAACAGCTACGCAGAATAAAAAGAAATAATAGAGGACATTGAGAGGAAGTGCAGAAGACAAGAACCATGTCTTTGGACGTCTCCACCAAACATGGTCAGGTGGCCCAGAGAATATCTTAACCCCGTAATTGCAAATCTAGTTGTGTATATCATTAGCATGTTAAGTCTAGTTATTCTTTGCTTGACCATTCGTCCAGAGTATGACACTTGATCAACTTTTGCATCAGGCGCAACAATCTGCAGTATTCAGTTTTGTATTTTGACAGAGTTAGGGCTGTTTTATCATGTTAAAGTTTTGTTTCAATTGTCCTTAAACTTCAAAAATGCGTAAGGGATTCACTTGAAACTTGGAATAAAACACTGTCTTCAATTTAATTTGTGTATGTTGACAGATTTATGCCACATTTTAACATAGATTTTCAGATTATAGTTTAGATTTTTCAGATTATAGTTTAGATTTGAAAGTTCTTTAACTTCAAAACACAGTATTTTTACTTGAAACTTGGAATATACCATTGTCATCAATTTCTGCACCAGGTGCTATAATTCCCATACAGTTTAATATTTTGACAGATTTATGTCCCTTTTCAATTTCAAATTTGAAGTTAAAGTCTTTGTTTAAAAATCTTGTAACTACAAAAGGCATTCACTTGAAACTTGGAAGGTAACATTTTCATCCAATTCTGCCTTGTATACAACAATGCTAATAACTCTTACCAGATGATCTCTAACTTTACTACCTTTAGTAATAAACAAGTATATGTTTCTAGCCATTTGTATAATTCTTCCATCCACTTTGAAAAAATTAACCAACTGGAATTCTTCTAATAGACAAGCGCTCTGTTCTCGGACAGCTGTTGTTAAATGTCCCAATACTCGGGGTATTACTGTACTTGTTTGTTTTCTGATCAGGGAATATGCTAAACTTACAGTTGTCTATTGCATTTACAGAATGATTGATTGTATTAATGACTGTTATTATATGTTTATATGTAAATATCCATGCCTAAATGAATACTTATTTAAATGAAAGAGACAAGCCTGTAATAAAGACGATTGTAGCTCTTCATGTGTAAACAGCTTTGATTTTCAAGTACACCCCTGGGGTACATTTTATTGTTGTTTAATAGTGGGCTTGTAGGGTAAATAAGTATAGTGGAGGTGGCAGGTTTATGATATGAGATTGATATTGAAGTTATTGCCATGTATTTACCAGGCTTCAGCAGATGTAGCAAACAGTGGGTATACAAGTCATATATGTTTAAAACTTTCATCAAATAAACCAGAACTTTAAAACTGTTCATACATTTGGACATGCATCTTTGGTTACTTGGATATGTGCATCTACTTGATTTCAGGTATATTTTTTAATTTGATTTGTTAATACACACGGTATAGGCCAATTTTTTGCCACAGCACATTTTAAATGGAAGCTTGTCAGATTAAAACAAAACAAAAACAAGTTCTAATAATTGTATTCACTTAAGTATCATCGGTGTCAGAGTTGGCTCTTCTGTTTAGTTTTTCGTGTAGGTCCACTTTTCTTGAAAACTATTTGACCTACAGCTTTCAAACCAGGTATACTTATTCATCAGGATGAGATGAGTATGTAGGAAATCAAAACACTGATAATGTAGAAAGACTGTTGGCGACCTTTCCCACCTTTAAACTTGATCATAGGGCTTCTTACTCTATAGTATATGATATCATAATAAAATATATTTGTAAGTAATGAACAAATATTTTTCAAGCTCATTATCTACTGCAAATGGAATTCTATACTTGCTAGTTAACAAGTCAGTCTGTAACGAGCCATGCAGAATAACCATAAAGCATGGAAGTTATAGGAGCTTCGATTGTTAGCGATTTGTAGCCTACTGAGTCAAAAGTAGGTCATATGATGCGTGCTCTCAATTTTCCATACTACAGTTTAAAATGAATACATTGCAGTAATTTGTTGTCAAAATATTCAGAATAAGAATCGGTAACAAAAAATAAAACTTTCACAACGAGTAAAAAATAACCGATGATGCGCATTAATGTAGTGGTCGTATTCCAGGACACCCAGGTGAATATTTCGGTTACATTCAAGTAAAAAGCGAAAATATCAGGATCATTAAGTTGACATAACATTTTTAATAAATTGACTTTTTTAGAAACTGCAATTGTAAAAAATCACATATACACATTATGATGCACATGAGATACATTATCTTAAATAATAAAAATGTAATACAACATTCTTGATTTTTTTGCTGTTTTGAAGAAGGACCCTATCAAGTTTCAATTTACTGATTCGTAGCCTGCAAACAAAAGAAATGGTTTTCCGCGATACCTATTTTGGAATTTACCCTCTCAAAAGACCGTTGGCTTCTGCCAACAGTCTCAAACACAACTCATTATTGAGTTTTGATCGATTTATGGCCCTTTTTCAACTGAATTTTTATTGTTGTGTTTTTTGTTTAGGTCCATTTTTCTTAGTTATTTGACCTACAGCTTTCAAACTTGGAATGCTTACAATATTCAGCATGATCAGATTAGTGTGTAGGAGAAGAACCATAATCTGTCATGAATTTTGATTGAATTATGGCCATTTTTGACTGAGATATTTTTTTTTTGTCGAGCCCGCCTGCGGTAAGCTCGATTTAGTTGTCACAATGGCTGTTCAGTGTATGTGCTGAAGTTTTTGCATGCGTCATCATGCATCCATGCGTTTGTCCATCCAATCTTGTCCTGACTGTAACTTCATCATTCATCGCTCAATTTTAAAATAACGTGCCACAAATGTTTACCGTGTTGAGACGGGGTGTCGCGCACAAGACCTGTGTCCCTAGCTCAAAAGTCAAGGTCACACTTAGAGGTCAAAGGTCAAATAAAGCTTGTCCGGACTGTAACTTCATCATTCATCAATGAATTTTAAAATAACTTGCCACAAATGTTCACCATGTTGAGACGGCATGTTGCGCGTCAGACAAAGGTCCCTAGCTCAAACTTCAAGGTCACACTTAGAGGTCAAATATGGGCATGATACATCTTGTCCGGACTGTAACTTCATCATTCATCAGGGAACTTGCCACAAATTAATGTTCACTTGCAGACAGCGTGTCACATGCAAGACCTGTGTCTGTAGCTCAAAGGTCAATTTCACACTTAGAGGTCGAATGTCAAATCTGGGTATATACAGCTTGTTCAGACTGTTAATTCATCGTTCATCAGGAAAAACCTTGCCACAAATGTTTACCATGTAGAGACACACGTGTCCTAGCATGACCTGTGCCCCTAACTCAAAACTCAAGGTCCCACTTAAAGGTCGAGATGTTGCCAAAAGGCATCTAGTTCTCGGTTAAGTATTTTCTTTAGGTCCACTTTTCTTAAATCCAATTGAACACATAGCCTTCAGTCTTTGTGTATTACTTCCGTATAAGAACCAGAACTCGGATCTGGATTTTTTGTTGGATTTATGACCCTCTTTCGACTAAAGAAATTCTTTGTTTTTTCTTGGTGTAGTTGCTTATTTAGGTCCATATTTCTTAAAAAGCATTTAACCTTTAGTCATCAGACTTGGTATACTCAATTTTGGTGATTTTCCAGCATCCGTCAGCCGCCATCCTACTCTACAGGTCACATTTTTACTCGGATTACCATGAAACTTTGCCAGAATGTTGTACCCAGTTAATGTACATTGATTCCTGAAATTGGGTCATGATGGGGTCTAAATCTAGGTCACTAGGTCAAATTAAATTTAAAAAAATGTTTTACCCCCTAGGACTAACAATTATCTTCAGAATTACACTTTGCCAGAATGTTGTCCTCTATGAAATCTGGGCTCTGGTAAAATATGGGTCACCTGTGGTCAGAAACTAGGTCACGAGGTCAGTTGACAGAATTGCATGTTTTTCTACTTTTTAAAGTGACGTTTATGATCTAGTGGCTTCATTTTCATCTGATCAGGGTTTTTTCATTAGACCAGGTTAAAACTTGGTCAAATTGTTGTCTTTTATAAAATATAGGTTCTGATAAAGCATATGGTCAAAACTAGGTCACTGGGTAAAATTAAGTTAATATAAAATCTTGGTTGGTATCAATAACGGGCCAAATCGGACCAGAAAACCTTAGAGTTATTGCCCCTTTCATAAGGAAAAATGAAGGAATTGCATTTTTCTGGTGAAGTTCTCTTCATTGTTCTTCCAATCTTGACCAAACTTCCTCTTGTTTAAGTTAGGCTTTTAGATGCACTTTTCTTAGAATGCATTTGAACAACAGCCTTTATGTTACAATATAATCTGTTTGTTAAGTCAGGTAATGTGTGTCTGACTGTATATGTTGCTCAGGAGAGTGCTGACCAGACAGGTGTGCTGCAGGTGAAGCTGAAGGACCTCTGGAGGCTGGTGCACAACCCAGACGAGGACACCTCACAGGTACAGTGTGCACTCCTCACATGTACAGTGTGCACACCTCACAGGTAAACCTTGCACCTCACAGGTTCACCATGCACCTCACAGGTTCAGTGTGCACACCTCACAGGTACACCATGCACTCCTCACAGGTACAGTGTGCACTCCTCACATGTTCACCTTGGTCCACACAGGTACAGTGTGCACTCCTCACATGTACAGTGTGCACACCTCACAGGTAAACCATACACCTCACAGGTATGCCATGCACTCCTCACAGGTACACCATGCACTCCTCACTTGTTCACCCTGGTCCTCACAGTTACACCATCCACTCCTCACAGGTACAGTGTGCACTCCTCACATGTTCACCCTGGTCGTCACAGGTACAGTGTGCACTCCTCACATGTACAGTGTGCACAACTCACAGGTACACCATGCACCTCACAGGTATGCCATGCACTCCTCACAGGTACAGTGTGCACTCCTCACATGTACAGTGTGCACACCTCACAGGTACACCATGCACCTCACAGGTACGCCATGCATTCCTCACAGGTACACCATGCACTCCTCACATGTTCACCCTGGTCCTCACAGGTACGCCATGCACTCCTCACAGGTACACCATGCACTCCTCACATGTTCTTCCTGGTTCACACAGGTACAATGTGCACTCCTCACATGTTCACCCTGGTCCTCACAGGTACACCATGCATCCTCACATGTTCACCCTGGTTCACAAAGGTACACCATGCACTCCTCACATGTTCACCCTGATCCTCACAGGTACACCATGCACTCCTCACAGGTACAGTGTGCACTCCTCACATGTTCACCCTGGTCCTCACAGGTACAGTGTGCACTCCTCACATGTACATTGTGCACACCTCACAGGTACACCATGCACCTCACAGGTACACCATGCACCTCACAGGTAAACCATGCACCTCACAGGTACACCATGCACCTTACAGGTACAGTGTGCACTCCTCACAGGTACACCCTGCACACCCCACAGGTACAGTGTGCACTCCTCAAATTTACAGTGTCCTCTCCTCTTACATGTACACCCTGCGCTCCTCACAGGTACAGTGTGCTCTCCTCACAGGTACACCCTGCACGACCCACAGGTACAATGTGCTCTCCTCACAGGTACACCCTGCACTCCTCACATGGACAGTGTCCTCTCCTCACATTTACACCCTGCACTCGTCACTGTGAACCACTTCTCTCAGGTAAACCCCTCATCATGTTCTGGTACTATAATTATGCCCCCCCCCCCCATCGAAGATGGTGGGGTGTATAGGTTTTCTAATGTTTGTCAGAAGACCAATTTCAAGTTCATCAGTTTTTATCAGATCTTCACCAAACTTCATGAAAATGTTTGTGGCATAATATCTCGGCCAAGTTCCATTATCAGCCATATCGACCCAAAAATTGTGGAGTTATTGCCCTTGATTTATTTAATATTGGTCTTTTTAGCAGTTTTTGTCCGTATGTCCTACCATTCTCATCCGACCTTCACTAAACTTGATATTTAAAATATCGCTTTTTACTAGGGATGTCAGCAGATATCTGGTTATCTGAATATCTGGATACTATATTAATATCCGGATACAAAATAAGTAGCCGAATATTCTAGCAAACTTTACTTGGTGCTTTCACACTACCATAAGGCAACATAAATAATTCTGCATTTCGGGCAACCCGACCCTACCTAGCAAAAACCACCCAACCCGTGTGAAATCCGTATTCTTCAGATTTTAGATAATTTTCAATGTTTTTTTACCAAAATGTAGCTTTAAAAATAAAGTTATAAAAAAAACTCAATCCCGACCGTATCTAACATTTTTGAGATCGTTTCCCGAAACACAATATTTTATTTTTTTTGCCTTACTTTGACATTGTTAAACAATGTGTCACACTCTATTATTCCAATTAGGTATGTCCGTTTTGATCTAAGATGGTATTCTACCAATTAGCAATACCAATTGATGTCAAATACCAATGTTCCATCCTACTATTGAAATCAAATGAATACATATTTGTTGTTAACAAATCATTTCCAATCAGTAAAACTTAAGAGACTGTCTTATCCAATCAGTTTGCTTCAAATTATTACTAGCATTATACTTAGTTTCTTACTTTATACTTTACAAACCATTGTATTGTGCAGACCGAAACCATTGCGCAGGACAAAATTGCACACAACACACATCAAACAAAACGCGTAATTTAAACTATTGTGTTTGTAAAATAAGTTTTCGTAGTTGTGGAAGATAAAACGCTTTTAGATGTGAACTTAATTTTGCAAGTTTTACAAGCGCCAGATTCTAGCCACTATTGCCGATCTATATGGGACTATCAGGATATTACATACGAATATCCGGATAACAATTCCGATATCCGTTGATATTCCTACTTTTTTACTTTTTATCTAGAGGTGGCATACCTGTTTTATGAACAGCTCTTTTCTATAAGGGAGTAATGGGGCATTAATTGCGTGAAATTTGCTTGTTTGCTTTCTAAGCTTTTTCTCACTAACGCATGGATCAATTTTAATGAGACTTGGTATTGATGGTCAATACCAGCTTTGTTGTGCATGTTTCGATATGCATGATTATAAAGTTTATTTTTCAACCAATCTTAGCTTCATTGATATTTCTGGGAGTTATTGGACTTTGAAAGATTGCTTAAATTAGTATATAAAGCACAATTCTTGTCTGGGCTATTTCACATCAACTACTTGCTGGAATTCAACGAAACTTAATGGGAAGATGCATTACCAAAAGTAGGTGTGCATATTACCAGGATGTTCGGCTTCGATGATTTTGCTTTGAGTTATGGGACTTCAATGATTGCTAATAAGATTAGTCTATAGTGGACAATTATTGTCTAGGCATTTTTTAGCTACTTCTAGCTGAAATATAATGAAACTTCATGCAGAAGCTTCACAACCAAGAGTAGGTGTGCAGATAACCAGGATGTTCGGCTTCAATGATTTTTCATTGAATTATGGGTCTTCAAAGATTGCTAAAATTAGTTTATAATGGACAAATATTGTCCAGGCGATTTCTAAGCCACAGATTTGGTCCTGCAGTTCTAGTGATTTTGGCAATTTAATATCTCTGCACTTCTCATTGCATTCCCATTGCTTGACAAAGCGCATTGGGGAGTATCAGTCAGTTTTACTGCTATTGTTATTTGGTATAGCAATAACCATAATAAACATTAAAACCTGTTTTGATAGTGTTGTTGTTTATCTTGCGACGCTATGATTATTTGTTTTAACAAAACACTGAATATTTAAAAGAATAAATGGTCTGTTGTACATATCCCTTCCAATGATATTAGCAGCAGTAATAAATTACAAAGTCTCTGTCACTGCCCAAAGCCTTTTCTAATGCTTTTGCAGCTGACAATGTCATCACTATTATGTGAAATGTGGCCATTCTGACAGCCTTCTGTGATTTTTCAGAGCAGTGACGCGTCCTTGTCACCTTCAACAGAGGCCCTGAAGCAACAAATATGCCATGAAATATCTGCCCTTAGAGAGAAACTGAGCGCAAGAGATGCTGCTTTGCAAGCATTGGTATGGAATGTAATATTTGGTGTCTCTAAATGAAGGACCTGCTGTGTTATTTATGAGACATCAACAAAATTGAACCATGCCTTAGTTTTCCATTCTGTTTCTAAGGTCCTGTTTACAAGTGAAGCTTGTGTTAATTTTTTAAGATTATTTTTGCCTATTATTGAATGCCATTAACTATTATATATAGCTGCTTATGGCGTAAAGGCACTTTAAAGACAATGTCTGATCATGTAAACAAAATTTAAGTTGAATCTTAATTTGACAAATAAATGCTATACTTCATTATGAACGAAAAATTGAATCAAGGTTTTTTCATGAATATAGTATAATTAAGAGTTTAGTATTTATCTTAAAAAGTCTTACAAAATGTTATTACAGCCATGTTTGTTTACGATAAAATGTCAGACTGGCCATTGGTGTGTTTCCCTTATAATGCTTTGTGGAAAGTGACTCTTGTGCAGAGTGAATTGAAACACAGCCATCACGACCTATATGTATGTCTTTTATTTCTGTTCAGTGTGATAATTATCTGTCTCAGGCAATCAACTACAAATCCATCATGGTCCTCTTTTTAATATTCTATGTAGGTCTATTATGGAAACATGTTGTTTTAATATAAAAGGAAATCAAAATATGAAATGTTTCAATCTTACATTATATGTATATAATTTGGCCATAGTTATACAACAGTATGTTAAAGCCAGAAATATAACTTTTGAAAATGCTGTTGTGTTGTTTTCAGACACAGAAATTCAGTTACTGGAAGACACCTAGGAAAGGCAGATCATCCAGTTCCACTCTCGTTGGTAAGTCTGCAGAGTTGTGGTCCTGTTAAATATACCCTAAGTCATTTGTTGTAGATCATTGTAAATTTCATTAAGATTATTACACTGAAGCTACACATTTAATTTTAGCACATGCTATACCTTGTTTTCCGTGTAATACAGCCGTTATGAATATTTTTATCTTACACATGTGTAAGATAACATGTTGGGCCTTTTCATTGGCTACATATTCTTTGACTGACCAATCACATGATGTTATTTTGGTAAAATGACGTCGTCAGTACACAACTTTTACGATTTATCAACATCTGTTAGTAAAATTATAATTTTTTTTTGTTTAAAAGCGTATGTTAAGAAAGATCTGACACTCGGTCATTTCATACCATGTATTTGTAAACTCGTCCAGGAAATTTGTTAGTAATCTTGCCAAAAGCTTACTAACAAAATTCCTGAACTCGTTTAATAAAATAAGGTATGAAATGACAACTCGTGTCAGATCCTATATAACCTTATACGTTCAAACAAACATTTTGGTTATTATATGGAGTTATGTCCTTTTTGGACAGGCGGGCAAGGTGTCAGCGTCAACATTTGGTTTCCACCCAATTACTCAGGAACCAATTGAATATTGTAACTTCATATTTAGATACCTCATTGTGAGACCTTGCTTGTGATTGCATATGGGGTGGTAGTGATCAAAGTCAAGGTCACCATTACTAAAAATAAACGGTTTTCACTCAATAACTTGAGAATAAATGCCATCGTAAGGTGTTGTATTCCTTGCCTTAGCTATATGACCTTCACCTTGTGTCCAGACTTTTAATATAATACTGACTTCTATGCATTTCATTAAAAATCGGGTTTCGTGGAATTTCCACATTTCTTTTTGTAAAGCACTTTTACATTAGTTTATATATTTAGTTTAATACAACTTAAGAATTGTTTGTTGTCATGCTTCTTTGTGGTTTTAGTGTCGAAACTTAATCATGCTTATTATATGTTTAGGTGACATTAATTTGTTTTATACATAATCTACAGTTTTGTGTCTGTCATGGTGTCCTCCTTTTTTTCAGATGCCTTGAATATTGATCATATAAGAATAACTCGTAGACCCTCTTTTGCGACAAAACCAGAACTTCCATGCCAGTGCAGAGAACAGATCCACCAGTGTAACAAGTCTGTACCATTGTCTAGAAAGTTTGGCAAACACTCTGAAGATCTAGACTCTAAGGTCCGCCATCCCGGCAGCTCAGGATGCTCAGAAAGTAATCAGTATGAGTGGTGCTATGAGGAATTAGATGAAGGTGATATTGAAACTCAAGACATGCACTGCAAAAGGTTTGACATTCCACGTAGGTTTATAACTGACGGTAATGGAGACAATAATAATTTAGTTTACAGACTGAATGATAGTTGCAACCATTTTGATGGTGCTAGGGCAAGAACACATATTAAAGAAACAGAACAACTCAGAAAAAGTGAAAGTAAACTGTTGGAGTCCTCTGAGACTGTATTGCGGAGAAAAAGTTATAACAATGCTATGGTATACAAGGAAGATATTGAAACTGACAGAGCTGAAGAACAGTCTGTTAAATTAAATAAAAATGACCAATCCCGTACTCAAATTGACCCAGTCTCAGATGCAAGCAGTGCTGATATAACAAAAACCCTAGATTACTGTTCATCTGCTCATAGAAGTCGCAGTGGCAGTTATAAGGCAGCCATTGAACAAGGACCTGTCAACTATGCCTGCTCTGTGTTAGGAGACTCAGAAATGACTCCAGATTTTGAGATTAATGAATCTTTGTCAATATCGACTGCACCAAAATACTCCAGTACCCCATTACCATCTTCTTTGAAATCATATCCTTGTGTTACCAAAACTGTCAAAGTCTTTATGTCAGAGAGTGTGGAAAGTTCAACAGACACAAATATTTTGGCAACAAATTTGTTCAAGGTCGGCAGGGTCAGTCTAAGCAGGTAAGTTATGGTAACAGTGTGTGATTGGTCCGCTCAATAACTTTTGAACCGTTTGAAGGATTTTCAGTTTACTTGGCACAGGTCAATTTAATATTGCTTGTCTCAAATGTTCTGCATGAGAACCCTGGGTTTTGCGCACCACTAACATTTTATAACTCTGAAAGACAATATTAGAATATCTTGGAATATCTTGTCTGGACTAAACCTTTCACATGCATGATTCAAATTGATACTTCTTTGCATAAATATTCTCGATGAGACTTTTGAGCGTTTTTCATCAGCCACATGTCTTAACCTTGTTGGTCAAGGTAGCAATAATGGGTGAAATGTTAAATAGAGGCATTTCTTTCCCTGCTAGTTCTTACATTTACATGATTTAAATTTAGTACTACATGGCACAAGATTACTCCATTCTGAAAGTCACTAAGCACTCAAACGATTGAACTTTGAAGGTGAAGGTTATAATGATGTATCAAATATCACACAGTGGCATAGTGGTCCACATGCCTGGGCTGTAACTTTTGTATAAACATTACAAGCAACAAGCCATTGGGTAGAGACTTTTTGTTTTAACAAAACTCTGTGGAACAAGCACACCAAGCCGGCAAGCATGACTTTGCATAGTCGTTGCCATTATTTTTCAAACTGCTGCATTTACTTTTTCCTCCAAAACTGCCAGTGAAATATTGGATACCAGAGTAGGAAAATATTCTCTAGTCCTAACTTGTTATAACCATGCTTTTTTTCGATAAGCAAGGGTAAGCCAAGGAGCTTAAGATATGTGACAGGTAATCAGGTAGACATATGATTTAAGACCTTTATGACAAGCATTTAACATAAAATTTTATTCAAACTTGTGACAACAGTAGGGCCTTTATCTTTGCCAGAACTCAGGTGGGCCCTTTAGGCCATCGTGGTCCTTTTGTTTCAAATATGTTTAAACCCTTACAATATTATAATACCACTACTAAGAAGTGCATGAATTCATATGTTTTATGAAACTTTACTATTTTCCTCAATTTCAGGATTTGTCACACTTTTTTCCCAGTGGACTTAGGAATTGTATTCTGCCCCCCCCCCCGCCCCTTCCACTGCTGCTAATATAACCTGTGACTGTATAAACTTGTAGTTCAGTGCAGTTGTCCTGTATTTCTTGAAGGCTTTCCCAGTGCACCAGCAACAATTTGTCAGTTCTGCTGGAAGAAGACGGTAGCAGTGACAGGCGCATGCCATCTCCAGACATGAGGTAACACTAATGTGTCTAACAGGGCTGATCTATAGTATATTATTATATTTGAGAAACAGTAGTTTGTCATTTAAGATGTAGATGTACTGAATTGGTACAATATCCTCCTTGTTTGTCAACTAATGTGTAAGATGATGGGCACTGACTATATTCACTAGGTACATTTTATGTTTTAGTGATGGTACTACTCATTCAAATGGAACATCTAAACCATTAATCATGGGTGGTGAACTTTGTTCCAATAACATGGACTGTTCTGTGGAGGTATGGAGTATCACACAGAGTGATCTGGAGAGTAGAGTCAGCTGTACTGGTGGCTCCACCCGTGATTCTGGCCACTCCAGCACCATGGAGAGCTTTGATAGGGACAATGTCACGGACTTTGCTGATGGCTCAGATGATGAGATTGAGGGGTAATTTCTTATTCTGAGCTGGTATTCTTGCTATTAATGATTTAATAACACGTAATATCAATTTAAGATTACAGAGAACATTTAAAAATGTAAATTAATTTTCAAATTGTGGAAGTCAGTGTCTCTTTTGCTAATACCTTGATGTCATAATGCTAGAGTCAGTCAAATAAACC
The DNA here is from genome assembly GCA_027627225.1 of Congeria kusceri. Lineage (NCBI taxonomy): Eukaryota > Metazoa > Mollusca > Bivalvia > Myida > Dreissenidae > Congeria > Congeria kusceri. The sequence goes on from CM051024.1 coordinate 60,082,780, forward strand.
AATGTAATTATGTTGCCTTAACTGAATCCTAGTAATATAGTTCATTCCAAACATTAATTGCACTTTTCTTGAGCTTGTGTGTTGACTATAAATAATATTAACAGCTAATTCACCTTCAATTGAGTTAACACACTTTGGGCTATGTAGTAATACAGTTTTTCTGTCTGAATGTCTGTTCATTTGGTTGTGGAGCAACACAAAAACATACAGGAATGAAATCTCATTATGATAATAGAAGGCAATAAGTGCAGATTACAAGGAACATACTGTGCATTTAGTATGCTTGAAATAATTGTCCATTGTTTAATTTTCTAAAAGTGAACTTTTTTCTACAAATATTGAGGGAATTCAAATGAAACTTGCATGTAGAGGATGTTTAGAAGAAGGGTAGAATACAAAAACTATGTGTCCAATTATATGAAGCAGCAATTGTTTTCTTGTGAGAAAGAATGACTCCTTAAATATTGAAATGATTGGAAGCCCAGAAAATCTTCATAACACTCTAGCGAGCATATTTCTTACTAAATCAGCTTGATTCTGTTGACAACTTTGTTGCCTCAGTGAAATCTAGGTCAAGTTGGATAATGGGTCATATACAGTGAAAAACATCCGTAAGTCAAATTGTATGAAACACTAGGAGTCTTACTTTTCATCAGATACTCCTGAGACTCGATCAATTTGATTGCTTCAGTGAAATAATGTAGCAGTAGTGTAATGAATGCCTTTTCCACTAAGCTCCTGATGAAAATCAATATTTTCTCTTTGAAAGATGGTAAAACAAGAAGCGTCGAAAAATTAATAAAAATAAGTCAAGTTATTCTGTTATTTTTTTACCATTTAAGACAAAACAAACTTTTAATGAACCATCGACATGCTTAAGGCATTTTATGATTTTACGTTTTCACTAAGGACTTTGGTGGCCCTGTTGTGTGTCAGTTGGTCAAATAATGTTACGTTTTCACTAAGGACTTTGGTGGCCCTGTTGTGTGTCAGTTGGTCAAATAATGTTACGTTTTCACTAAGGACTTTGGTGGCCCTGTTGTGTGTCAGTTGGTCAAATAATGTTACGTTTTCACTAAGGACTTTGGTGGCCCTGTTGTGTGTCAGTTGGTCAAATAATGTTACGTTTTCACTAAGGACTTTGGTGGCCGTGTTGTGTGTCAGTTGGTCAAATAATGTTACGTTTTCACTAAGGACTATGGTGGCCGTGTTGTGTGTCAGTTGGTCAAATAATGTTACGTTTTCACTAAGGACTTTAGTGGCCCTGTTGTGTGTCAGTTGGTCAAATAATGTTACGTTTTAACTAAGGACTTTGGTGGCCCTGTTGTGTGTCAGTTGGTCAAATAATGTTACGTTTTCACTAAGGACTTTGGTGGCCCTGTTGTGTGTCAGTTGGTCAAATAATGTTACGTTTTCACTAAGGACTTTGGTGGCCCTGTTGTGTGTCAGTTGGTCAAATAATGTTACGTTTTCACTAAGGACTTTGGTGGCCCTGTTGTGTGTCAGTTGGTCAAATAATGTTACGTTTTCACTAAGGACTTTGGTGGCCCTGTTGTGTGTCAGTTGGTCAAATAATGTTACGTTTTCACTAAGGACTTTGGTGGCCCTGTTGTGTGTCAGTTGGTCAAATAATGTTACGTTTTCACTAAGGACTTTGGTGGCCCTGTTGTGTGTCAGTTGGTCAAATAATGTTACGTTTTCACTAAGGACTTTGGTGGCCCTGTTGTGTGTCAGTTGGTCAAATAATGTTACGTTTTCACTAAGGACTTTGGTGGCCCTGTTGTGTGTCAGTTGGTCAAATAATGTTACGTTTTCACTAAGGACTTTGGTGGCCCTGTTGTGTGTCAGTTGGTCAAATAATGTTACGTTTTCACTAAGGACTTTGGTGGCCCTGTTGTGTGTCAGTTGGTCAAATAATGTTACGTTTTCACTAAGGACTTTGGTGGCCCTGTTGTGTGTCAGTTGGTCAAATAATTGTATGTTTTTACTAAGGACTTTGGTGGCCCTGTTGTGTGTCAGTTGGTCAAATAATTGTACGTTTTCACTAAGGACTTTGGTGGCCCTGTTGTGTGTCAGTTGGTCAAATAATGTTACGTTTTCACTAAGGACTTTGGTGGCCCTGTTGTGTGTCAGTTGGTCAAATAATGTTACGTTTTCACTAAGGACTTTGGTGGCCCTGTTGTGTGTCAGTTGGTCAAATAATTGTACGTTTTCACTAAGGACTTTGGTGGCCCTGTTGTGTGTCAGTTGGTCAAATAATGTTACGTTTTCACTAAGGACTTTGGTGGCCCTGTTGTGTGTCAGTTGGTCAAATAATGTTACGTTTTCACTAAGGACTTTGGTGGCCGTGTTGTGTGTCAGTTGGTCAAATAATGTTACGTTTTCACTAAGGACTTTGGTGGCCCTGCTGTGTGTCAATTGGTCAAATAATGTTACGTTTTCACTAAGGACTTTGGTGGCCCTGCTGTGTGTCAATTGGTCAAATAATGTTACGTTTTCACTAAGGACTTTGGTGGCCCTGTTGTGTGTCAGTTGGTCAAATAATGTTACGTTTTCACTAAGGACTTTGGTGGCCCTGTTGTGTGTCAGTTGGTCAAATAATGTTACGTTTTCACTAAGGACTTTGGTGGCCCTGTTGTGTGTCAGTTGGTCAAATAATTGTACGTTTTTACTAAGGACTTTGGTGGCCCTGTTGTGTGTCAGTTGGTCAAATAATTGTACGTTTTCACTAAGGACTTTGATGGCCCTGTTGTGTGTCAGTTGGTCAAATAATGTTACGTTTTCACTAAGGACTTTGGTGGCCCTGTTGTGTGTCAGTTGGTCAAATAATTGTACGTTTTCACTAAGGACTTTGGTGGCCCTGTTGTGTGTCAGTTGGTCAAATAATGTTACGTTTTCACTAAGGACTTTGGTGGCCTTGTTGTGTGTCAGTTGGTCAAATAATGTTACGTTTTCACTAAGGACTTTGGTGGCCATGTTGTGTGTCAGTTGGTCAAATAATGTTACGTTTTCACTAAGGACTTTGGTGGCCCTGTTGTGTGTCAATTGGTCAAATAATGTTACGTTTTCACTAAGGACTTTGGTGGCCCTGTTGTGTGTCAGTTGGTCAAATAATGTTACGTTTTCACTAAGGACTTTGGTGGCCCTGTTGTGTGTCAGTTGGTCAAATAATGTTACGTTTTCACTAAGGACTTTGGTGGCCCTGTTGTGTGTCAGTTGGTCAAATAATGTTACGTTTTCACTAAGGACTTTGGTGGCCCTGTTGTGTGTCAGTTGGTCAAATAATGTTACGTTGTCACTAAGGACTTTGGTGGCCCTGTTGTGTGTCAGTTGGTCAAATAATGTTACGTTGTCACTAAGGACTTTGGTGGCCCTGTTGTGTGTCAGTTGGTCAAATAATGTTACGTTTTCACTAAGGACTTTGGTGGCCCTGTTGTGTGTCAGTTGGTCAAATAATGTTACGTTTTCACTAAGGACTTTGGTGGCCCTGTTGTGTGTCAGTTGGTCAAATAATGTTACGTTTTCACTAAGGACTTTGGTGGCCCTGTTGTGTGTCAGTTGGTCAAATAATGTTACGTTTTCACTAAGGACTTTGGTGGCCCTGTTGTGTGTCAGTTGGTCAAATAATTGTACGTTTTCACTAAGGACTTTGGTGGCCCTGTTGTGTGTCAGTTGGTCGAATAATTTTACGTTTTCACTAAGGACTTTGGTGGCCCTGTTGTGTGTCAGTTGGTCAAATAATTTGAAAGCCATTAAACAATGAGAAAATATCTTAATGTTCTGATAGAAGGCATTAAGAGAATGTGGAGAATAAGCGAACCATAACTCAATAGTACTAGCATTTACCTCCAGTTGTTTGATTTTTGTTTCATGTATAAATCATTTACTTGTGTGAAACTTCATGTAATGAGCATGGGTATTAATTGGAAATGCAAAATGCAAGAATCATAACTAATTTCCCTTTGCAAAACATACCTCAATTACTTGTAAATACACTCAAATGAAAGTGGAATTAGAACCATAAATCTGTCTAGTATGTTTGTGGAGTTATGCTTTTTGTATGCCATGCAGAGAATGACTGCATTATTTATGGCAGGATTCAAACGAAACATCAGAGGAAGTGAATATTGCAAAAACTATAAAGCTCTGATTAAATGGCCCTTTGTTTTTTTATTAGTTCACAGACATGTGGGTCAAATTAAATATAAAAAAAACACTTGTTAACCGATTACCCTCATTTATCATCAGATCAAATTTAAACATTTCTAGAATGTTGTCCTCTATGAACTCTAGACACTTGTAAAATATGAGTCATCTGCTGTCAAAAACTAGGTCACTATATCAATTGAAATCAGGGATCATATTATTTTTAGTTTTGCCGGTCTGAGACCGATTGGGTTTGAAAAAGACTGATTGAAATGACAAGCAATCGGTCCGACAAGTTTTCTTTAATGTCTCCAGTAACTATAAAAATCCTGATAATCCTCTGATTTCAATACACAGTACACACATTTTATGGCTCCAATGCACTGTAGGTGCGAACTCCGGTGGATCAGAGATGCGTGAATGACCCCAGTCATGTCACTATCGATCGATAATTGGAGTGCTTTTGTTGTAGCTTGTTGACTGTGTAATATTACTAACACCGATCCGTCTGTGATGTCAATCTCCACGATAAAATCGTGTCCGGTTACAATAGGGACTGATAATAGCAGCCCATGTAATCCTCGTGGAAAATGTGCATTTGCTGCATGATAATTTTATTTACTTTGCTGCATTCGTAATGGTATAAAATATTCATAGTAATATGAAATATAGCTTAACAATGTAGTAAAAACAGTTCAATACAATTAAAGTTTAGTTGTTAGTTGGCTAATTGACGTTCATGACGTCACTTAGTTAATTTTAATGTACGAAGTGACCATATTGTATTACATTATATTTTAACTAAAGTTCAGCAAAACTCATATAACAGACATAGAAATTTTCAGTTTTTTGAAGATTAAGGTATGAAAACTTTGTAGTTAATAATTATAATTAAAATACACAATTTCGGACATACCTTATTTTCGGATACAGAATGGGCGTTTTTATAGTACTTCTTGAAATGCATTATCTTTAAATTTTTGTGAGTTTAAACTCACAAATGACAAAGAAACAAACATTTATTGAAGACTGAGGTGTGAAAACTGTGGAGATAATATTTATACTTTAAAATACGCATGTTCGGACATGCACCATTTTTTTAGACACAAAATTTGGATACAACATGAGCGTGATCGGCGGATCTCAGGACCGATTGACTTTTGAGAAAAATATGATCCCTGATTGTAATAATTGTGTGTTTTTAGCTCTTGGTATAGGGGACCTATCCAGCGTCGTCCTTATGCCACCAACAATTTGGCCCGCTATCGCGCTAAAGACTACATGTTTTATTCAATCTTTACCAAACTTGCACAGTTTGTGTATAACCATAAAATCTTGGATGGTTTCGATAATGGGCCAGATCGGACCAGAAACACCAGAGTGATTGTCCCATTTTTTGCCCCCCCCCCCCCCCCCCCCCAAATATACATCTATTCCTGAATAACTCACCTGGTAAAGGGAGGTAAATGCAGTATCAGGAAGATAAGTGTCATAAATGTGTTGTTTCCCTTTGTTGGTTACTCACAGATATAACCCAGATAGTGGAATCTGCTTATCAGTAAAATCAATACATCACTCTGAGTCAACATGATACTTCTATTTGAGATCAGCATCATTACACATAGTATCCATTGATAGCCTGCTTCTGACATATATTTTGGCTGTGTGTGCAGCAATAAGATTTTCCACTGTCTGTCTTGGCATCCAGTCAGGAAAAAGATTTGAACAATAATTAATAGCTAGAATTCATGTTGTAAACAAGCAATCAGAATATAGGATTTAGATCATGTGATCTAGTGCCTGAAAGGGTTAATTATTTTCTGTAGTTTTTGGACTGTTTAGTTAGTAACTTATTCAGTATCATTTAATCATGTAACTTTTGGACTGACTTTTACATTTGAATTGGAATTTTGGAAACTCAAGTAATTATCTTACATGATTTTTGAAGCTGATTTATTATTTCTCCTTAATTGAAAAATACTTCTACACTGTTTTATATTTTCTCCTTAATTAAGAAATATTTTTACACTATTTAGAGTGCACCATGTACTTGCTGCTTGTATGGTATATATAGTAAGGGCTTGTAGTTTGGGAACTCTTTTTAGCTCACCTGAGCTCGAAGTGCTAAAGGGTGAGCTATTGTGGTCAGTCTGTGTCCAGCGTCCGTTGTACGTCGTCTGTCGTCAACATTGTACTTCAAACAGCTTCTTCTCTGAAACCTTTGGGTGGATTTTAACCTAACTTGGGAGGAAGGTTCCTGGGATGGTCCTTTATTGAAATCTCAAACAATCTTCTTCTTAAAGCCATTATAATGCTTTACACTCAGGTGAGCGACCTAGGGCCATCATGGCCCTCTTGTTAAACTTTAAGGTAACGTTTACAAACTAGCAGCTTCATTTTTTCTCTGATTAAGTTGAAACTAAGTCAGAATGTTAACCTCAATGAAATCTGAATACATGTAGCAAATTGGTCAGGTGAATGGAAAAACTAGGCCTCTTGGTCAAATATTTATTATCTGTGATACAGATTAGGACGCTTGACATAAATTCACATTTACCAATTTAAGTTGCTTTTACTCTCTTGTATTTTGTCTCAACACATTGAACCAGGTGAACGATAAGGGCCATCTGCTCTCTTGTGTTTTGTGCAGAACTTAGCTAGATCAGGGCTTTCCTTAGACTTTGAATTTCAAGAGTCAATGACTCTTGGGGTCAAATTTTCAAGAGTCAAAATCAAATTCCCCAAGAGTCAGATATAAACTTCAAGAGTCAATGTTTTGTGGGTAGTATATATTCGTTTTCCTTCTTTTTATTATTATTTGTATTAATTTTATATTTTTATTTTATAATTTAATAATATTATTATTTTAATTTATTAATTATTATTGTTTTTACTGTATTATTATTTTCTTTTTAATTTATTTAATTATCTTCTTATTATTGTAATATTATTATTATTAGATCTATTATTATTATAATTTATTATTATTAATAATTATTATTATTAATTATTATTATTATTATAATTATAAAGACGATTTTAGTATATTTTTTACACACTTTAAATACCACTGTCTATTTTTTACTAAATCGCATATTCATGTACAACAATAAAACATACGCTTTCCTTCCCTAAAAAAATATACGTAGTTACGGTCCCCACATATTGTTTTACTGTTACAAAGTATATTAACAAGCTGCAATAAAATAATTATTCAAATGCTAAAGATCGCAAAGTTTTTGCACTACAAAAGTTTTATACAAAAAGAAAAGATTTCAAAGTTCTTGCACTACAAAGTTTTTTTTTCCCAGATGACATGTATATATTTGGTAAAGTACATGGTCGATACATGCACACTTTCCATGCGTGGAACATGACGTTGTCTGTGTCAGCATAACTTTCGCGCGCTTTTCTAGAAAAGAAAGGATGTACATGAAATACACAGACTATTAAAAAATGTGTTTGAATGTTGGATATTTCAGATATAAGAAACGTTACGTAAAAGTCAGAATTTTCTAATTTTGAAATATATTTTGCATGAAATTTAAAGGAAAGTAATTAAAAACAATGCCTTTATATTTAGGAACTAAACTAAATGTGGTTATTACCAACAACGGAAGCGGTGAGTAAATTGTGTTTTAAGCGTTTAATGCTCGGGAATAAACATACTCTAGCCAACGCATGTACATTAACTAAAGTGTGGATACATGTATATTACGCCGACTGGTCGATTGTTCATGTCATTGGAAGTGTATATAACTATGCGTTTTAATTGGTCAATATAGATTTTTTGAGCGACAAAACTCCGCCTAATGGGCGGAGCTACACAGTAACTTGACCGCTATTTAAAGATTGACTCCGCCTCCAACCAATAATCGCTGAGTGTTTTATCAACTTTGACATCGCTGCTCAGCCAAAGTTACCCCGTATGACGCAAGTCTGGAAATTGCCCCGGATCAAAGGTGACGCATGAAGTAATTACCTCGCGAGTCAAACAAGCGCATTTTAAAATTCCCACGCGTCAAAACCCCAGGAGCTCGGGTCAAAGGAAAGCCCTGTAGATGATGTAATTGTCTTGTGGGGAGCATAATTTGTGTGCACTTTTGAAATTTAAAATACAATTGAAACACGAAAACTTACTTTTAAGCAGTTAGTTTTAGTTTAATTTTCTTTCATGGCATTAGTTACAGAAGTTTTGTAGAGTCATTAAAACATGTTCTGTGAATGCATTATAATCAATACATGTCAGAACTTTGCACCTATGTTTTTGTGATTTCAGAGATAAAAGCAGCTCAAGACAGCCAGTTGACATATTGCCGGACGTTTCTGTCATTCAGCAGTCAGCGTCATGCCAGCATAGTAAGAACTGCACTCAGTGTGATAGACGTGCCACCTCTTATGTAGAACACTCTCCCTTTCATCCTCAGTCAGTAGACTGCCCACGTGAAGCTGAACCAGGGTCCGACCAGTCCAATGATCTTCAACAATCTCCAGTTGCTTGTTGCTCTATTACCTCTGATACTACCAAAGTCAGTGAAGCTAGCATTTCAGTGACATCTGTCTGTGCTTCTACAACCTCAGAAAATATTGTGTTGGACATACCAATATCTACTGCTCTTCCCACTTCTGACTGTGTTTTCATTACCACAACTTTGTACTGTAATTCTACTGACTTGAAATATGCACCTACAATATCAGCTTCTGTCGGTGACTGTGTAAAAAAGTCAGCCTTAGATTCTTCAAAACCTCTGATTCTGTTATCTGCTACCTCCATGTCTGAACCTTCAAATTCACTTTGTGATCATTGTTCATCAGTGATTAATATATCTACTGGACATGCGTGTACCAAATCATCCATTGTGCTTTCTGAAATGTCAAAGTCATCTCCAAGCTTTCATTTGTGTAATTCTACATATGTGTGTGACTCTTCATCTTGTAGTAAATCAAGAATAGATTCCCCTAGAACAAGTGCAAACTCGACTTATGTTATTACTAATAACAACATGCATAATCCTGGTTCTGATTCAAAACTGTATATGCAGACATCCACATGTGTGACCAGTGATTCATGTGCACCTGTTTTATGCACTTCTGGCTTCAAAGGAACAACTGAAAGATTAAATAATAGGGGTAACAATGTTGATTTTAACAGTTTAACAAGTGCTGGTTTGAATGAGAGCATATCTTATTATTTAAAAGCAAATCAGAAACTGAAATTTGAGAAGGAAACTGACATAAAAATACAATCCCAGTCTCCAACCCCAACAGAAGTTGGTAAGATTTTGAACAGGGAAAGTTGTATGCAAAGAAATCTGCATAAAAGTAGGACGAGGACTGTTATGTCAGAAAGCTATTACCAAGCTTTGTCTCCAAGTGAAAGAATTGTGTTACGCTCTGGTAAATGGTCGCCAGTTAAGTATGGGGAATGCAATGAAAGCAGCACTGGCAGCACAGGTAGTGGTGAAAGAAGCTTGAATGAGAGTTTCATTGCTAGTATGGAGAATCTGGAGATTTCTGATGAGGTCCACAATACTTCAGCGTGTGTGGATGTGGCTACTAGAGAAATGTTTCATGTAGAACTCGGTGACCTATTGGATGGCTGTGTTGATAGTCCAGTGGACTATACTACAGAGAGTGCACAGGACAGAAATGAGTATTCGACTGGTAAAAGAGCTACAAAACAACTTTTAGATTTAACTTTTAACAAAAGCTTAGAATTTGTAGATTCAAATAAGAAAATGTTGGATGTTGAAAAAAAGTGTTCAGAAATATTAGAAGAGCAATTCTTCACAAATAAAAGTTATATAGGACTGGCCAGTCTATCAGAGGCAAATGATGAGTTGGAAAGTGAAGAATATGACATTGATATAGATGTATTGCCACGAAATACTCTGACAAAAAAGAGCGATTTAGATGATAGTGAACCAAATTTCCCTTTAGTAAAATTTTACAATCCAAATATAGAACATTGTGTAAGGACAAGGATTTCCCCTGACATTAACACATGTATAAGTCTTGGTCCAAAAATAAAGGCTGAAACATACAAAAAGGGAATGCATTCAATGCAAGAATTGGTTCCTAATGGATCAGAAAGAGTTCAATCCCAAAAGCAGCCCAATGAATCTGTACAGAGTTCTCTTAACGCATCTGATGGAAGTGACAAAGAAAAAACTTTTATTGTGTATACAGATAATGAGAAGAGCATGGATGGGGTTAGCAGCTTAACTACAAGTCAGCAAGAAAAAGAGGAAGAAGTGACAAGTGGATCAGATGCTACATACACTGTTGAATGTGCTCACTTACCTATTTCAGGTTGTAATAGCTGGGATGAAAGCAATAGTGAAAGCAGTCACAATTCTAATAACAATCTGAAGGGAACTTACAACCTATTTCCTACTTTTGAGTTTAAAACGACATACACAGAACTGGACGATAATTGGAGTGTTTGTTGTGGGAAAGAAAACTTGTTGAACACTATGGAAGCTGGTATTGATTTGGCACATACTTACACAATCAGTTGTTGCAGACAATTTAAGAACTCTCAAAGCATAAATAATAAATTGTCATCTCAGTCTAAATTAAATTATACTTTCATTGTTTTAGCCAAGCCATCACAAATGCATGTCTGCCATACTGCAGTGGCTGAAGAGGAGGCTGCAGCTGTTACTGAGAGTGGCCGCTACTCTGCTACAGGCATTGTACATATAGACGATGCTGACCACCACAGCCAGGCTGCAGGACACTCACGGAAACATGAACAACATCCAAAGGTAGGCCAGTTCTTTGTTCATCTCACCTAGTTATCAAAACATGTTACTAGTAAATTAGTACATGCACTTCCTTGCTGTGGATATGTTGGAATAAAAAAATGTGCCTTGAATTTGTTTGCAGAAACCTCGTTTCCCATTTCACGAGCTATTCCGTGTTAGATGTTTAAAACTAGCAAAACGTCTTTGCATATGTAACAAAACAGTCGGTTGAAGATTCTCGTTTTAAAGTAAAAAATAAGTATTTGAGTATAACTGTTAAGCTTGACTAAATTGGTAAAACTTGTGTATTGTGCAAAAGGTCACACTACACTAAATAAATAAGACGTAGGACTGGCTGTACTCTCTAAGTAAATCAACAAGTTTTACTGAAAGACATGTTTTTAGGTTTATACACTTGCTTTGATATTCTTTTTAGCTCACCTGAGCACAACATGCTCATGGTGAGCTTTTGTGATCGCCTTTTGTCTATCGTGAATTGTGCGTCGTCAATATTTACCTTGTGAACACTATAGGCCACATTTATTGCCCAATCTTCATGAAACTTGGTCAGAACATTTGTCCCAATGATATCTCAGACGAGTTTCGAACTGGGTCATGTTCGGTCAAAAACTAGGTCACTAGGTCAAATTGAAGAAAAAGCTTGTCACATTTTTAGCCCAATCAACATGAAACTTGCTCAGAACATTTGTTCTTATGATATCTTGGCTGAGTTCGAAAATGGTTCCGCTCCATTGAAAAACATGGCCACCAGGGGGCGGGGCAGTTTTCCTTATATGGCTATAGAAAACGCTTGTGAACACTCTAGAAGTCACATTTTTGCCCAATCAACATGAAACTTTCTCATAACATTTGCTCTTATGATATCTCGGCTGAGTTCGAAAATGGTTTCGGTTCATTGAAAAACATGGCAGCCAGGGGGCGGGGCAGTTTTCCTTATATGGCTATATTGAAAACTTTTAAAAGCTTGTGAACACTCTAGAGGCCACATTTATTGCCCAATCTTCATGAAACTTGCCCAGAACATTTGTTCTAATGATATCTCGGGACGAGGTTGAAACTGGGTCATGTGCGGTCAAAAACTAGGTCACTAGGTCAATTGAATAAAAAGCTTGTGAACACTCTAGAGGCCACACTTATAGCCCAGTCATCATGAAACTTGTTCAGAACATTTGTCCCAATGATATCTCGGATTAGTTCAAAACTGGGTCATGTGAGGTCAAAAACTAGGTCCTTAGGTCGAATTGAATAAAAAAGTGTGTGAACATGCTAGAAGTCATAATTTTTACCCAATCTTCTTGAAACTCGCTTAGAACATATGTTTTAATAATACCTCCGACGAGTTTGAAACTGGGTCACGTGGGTCAAAAACTAGGTCACCATTCCAATTTGAAGAAAAAGCTTGTGAACACTCTAGAGGCCACATTTGTAGCCCAATCATCATGAAACTTGCTCAGAACATTTGTCCCAATTATGTCTTGGACGAGTTCGAAACTGGGTCAGGTGGGGTCAAAAACTAGGTCACCAGGCCAAATTGAAGAAAAAGCTTGTGAACACTCTAGAGGCCACATTTATAGCCCTATCATCATGAAAATGGCTCAGAACATTTGTCCCAATGATATCTCGGATTAGTTCAAACTGGGTCATGTGGGGTCAAAAACTGGGTCAATTTGAAGACAAAGCTTGTGAACGCTTTAGAAGTCCAATACTTTGCCCAATCTTCTTGAAAATTGATCAGAACATTTGTTTCAGTGGTATCTTGGACGTGTTCCAAACTGGCTCTTGTGGGGTAAAAAACTAGGTCACCAGGCCAGATTGAACAAAAAGCTTGTAAACACTCTCGAGGCCACATTTAAAGACCAATCATCACGAAGCAATCATCATGAAACTTGATTAGAACGTTTTTCCCAATGATATCTGGGACAAGTTCGAAAACCGGTCACATGGGGTTTAAAACTAGGTCACCAGCCCAAATTGAAGAAAAAGCTTGTGAACACTCTAGAGGCCACATTTATAGCCCAGTCATAATGAAAATTGCTCAGAACCTTTGGATAAGTTCAAAACTTGGTCACTTGGGGTCAAAACAGGCCAAATTGAAAAAAAAAGCTTTGAACACTCTAGAGGCCACATTTTTAGCCGAATCTTCATGAAACTTGCTCAGAACAGTTTAATTCCTTAGCCCCTCAGGTGAGCGACCTAGGGCCTGGTGGACCTCTTGTTTGGAGATGTGGTAGGGTGTGAGTGTTTTAAGATTGGAGACTACAGTAGGACACTTGCGCTGAGGCGGGTTACATTAAACTAGAAAGTAGCCGGTAAAAAGATGGTGATAAAACAGTCAACTTGTTGTTTTTTTGTCAAGTTCTTTCTAACATATTACATGACATACCCTTTTTAAATTACATAAGGATTGGAATTAGTATATTGTGACCAAAACCAGAAGACCAGATAAAAAGAGTACATGCATAGTTTACACTTGGAAAATCACAAGATATGCAAAGAAAATAAAATCAAGGTGTACATGTATGCATACATTCAAGTGTAGGTGTTTACATATGGAAATTAAAGCAGACACATGCAACTATTAAAGGTGTGAATGTGTAGAAATTACTTATTTACAACAGTTTTTGGTATCTTAATGAAATCTCTAACATACTACTTAAGATTACTTCAATCTGTTATGCCCCTGAAGGAGAGCATTTTTTAAATCGAACCGTCCATCCGGCCAAGGTTAAAGTTGTTTATAAAGTCAAATATCTTGAATACTATCAAAGGTATTAACTTGAAACTTGAAATACTTCTTTACTATCAATGTCTTCACCTGGGAAAGTAGCCCCCATAACTCTATTTTGTACCTTGACAGATTTATTCCCCTTTGTGAACTTCGAGATTTTGATAAAAGTTTTTCAGAGAAGCCATTTTGACTGAAGAAATTTAGTTTACATTTTTTATTTACTTTTATATACAAATATTCATTTTGGTGTCAATAGGTCTCACAGAGCATTTGGGGGCATATGTCACCTGATAGTAACAGCACATCTTTTTTAGCTCGACTATTAAGAGAATAGGTGAGCTTTCCTACTACCCCCAGCGTCGGCGTCCGCGTCTGAATTTGGTTAAACTTTTTATTCAAAAGTCTTGTAACTTCAAGTCTACATAAGTTATTCACTTGAAACTTGGAATATACCTTTGTCATTTACTCTGTATCAGGGCAACATTCCCCATAACAAAGTTTATATTCAACACTTTTATAACTTTAAATCTACATAAGTTATTCACTTGAAACTTGGAAACTTTGCAATCAACTCCAGTATCAAGGGCAACATTCCCTATAACTCTGTTTTGTATTTTGACAGAGTGATGTCCCTTTTTCACATAGATTTTCTGGTTAAAGTTTATATTCAAAAGTTTAGTAACTTCAATACTACACAAGCTATTCACTTGAAACGAGGAACTTACCTTTTTCATCAACTATAATATCAGGGTGAACATTCCCCATAACTCTATTTTGTATTTTGACAGAGTTATGCCCCCTTTTTCACTTAGATTTTCTGTTTAAAGTTGATATTCCAAAGTTTGGTAACTTCAAAACTACATAAGTTATTCACTTGAAACTTGGAACTAAACTTTGTCATCAACTCCAGTATCAAGGGCGACATTCCCTATAACTCTGTTTTGTATTTTGACAGAGTTATGCCCCTTTTTCACATAGATTTTCTGGTTAAAGTTTTTGTAACTTCAAAACTACACAAGTTATTCATTTGAAACTTAGAACTAACCTTTTTTGTTATCAACTCCAGTATCAGGGTGAACATTCCCCAAAACTCTATTTTCTATTTTGACAGAGTTAGCCCACTTTTTACATAGACTTTGTTGTTAAAGTTTTTGTTCCAAACATTATAAACTATTCAAGGCTTCACTTAAGAGCTATGTATTTTAACAAATGTATGTCCCTTCTACTATCCAGAATATGTACCAACTGAAATACTTTGAATAGTCGAGTGCGCTGTCCTCTGACAGCTCTTGTTCTTGTTGTTATGGGACTTGGAACATTGCTGAAATTAGTAACTATCATGATCGATGGAGATCAAGATTTGAGTTACGACAGGACCCAAATGATATTAATAAAGCCAGACTGACTATTGACTTCATTGTTCCTTGAGATCGCAACACATCTTATCAGAGCGTGGTGTTTTTTCTTGTCTACGATCAATCCCGATCACCACGATTTGTATGCACGATTAGATACGATTTGTCACGCTTTGTTACGATGCAATAAGATCTGATACAATGATCCTGATGGACAATTAATTTCAGTTGATCGTGTTAATCGTAGAGAATTTTTGAACCGTTCAAAAGCATTCTACGATTTTCACGATTGCCACAACTGACCTCAAGATCTGATAAGATCTGATAGTATCACCATGATTGGTCCACCATTAAGGCACCGATTTCAGTCATGACACGAATGCGATAGTGGGAACACAGCATTATGAAAGTCAGGTAATTTGAAAATTATTATAGTACATGAAAAAAATAAGGGATCCATGGCTGATTCGCGATAACAGCATCGCCGTAATGCTCTGGTTAAGGTTAATGTGCAACAACCACATATCTCTGAAACTACTACAGATATTTAATTAAAACTTCACGACTTCGGGTTAACGACCAAGGTCTATAACACTGACCTGCAATTTAGCAGAATTATGCCCCTTTTTGTACTTCATATCTCTATATTTACTATAGATCTTCAATTAATACTTCACACATGTCTTCGGGGTCATTATGTAAGGTCACTGATCCTAGGCCCATAGCTCTGACAAAGAGGTATGAATAGTCAAATACTCTGTCCTGAGACAGCACTTGTTAATATTGTTATATTTTCTACTTGCTTTTTATAACCAACGCAACTTGGCATAGTGAAAAACGATCGTTATAAGTTTACTTACTGTGCATACTCTGCGGGAGACAAGAGATAGTGGACTTATTAATCTGTCGAAGTGAAAATAATTTTGACTAAAATTTAATATATTGTTAACTTTAAAAAAGACCAAGATGCGGAATATTTTATAAATTAAAATTACACAAATGCACAGTATGTATATAAACTTTATACTGTATTATTTTGCTTAAATATTGTGTGATTATGTTTTCTAATGTTTTAAATATCGTCATTTAGACGTAATCATGAAATTTTACATTGATCAAAGAATAAAAAACAGTTATGCTATCAGACTTAACAAGACAATTATCATGTTATTGAAATATACATATTATCATTTTTATCGGGAATAAACTGAAGTTTCCGAATTGTGTACTATTTTCTTCCGCAATTTAACTCAAAATTTGATCATACATTAATAGCTGCCAACCACCCGACTATTTTGATTCTTTTTAAACATATTATGTTCTAATCACATTCTTTATCAAACTGATGAGCAGTAATATTTGGCACTTACTTTTGAATAGGCGAATCTGACTGATTAAATACATTAACATCATAGTGACTGAGACCATCGGCCTACAAAATGCATATAATTGTTCTTGGAACACCTAAAAATTGACTTGCAAGAGAGCTGTACCATTGTATGAATGTTGTTTTGGTTATTCCATGCATTGAAATGATAGGCTTGTACTGTATACAGACTACAGGTGGGGTTTCTTGGAATGCTCATGCTTTCTTTCAGGCAGTAAATGTTGGCCATAAATCCATTTGATCCTGAGCATCAATTCACTCTGGACTTCATTTACTGGGCTCTTAACTTTCCAATCTACATGCTGCCATTGCTATATGCATTAATTGCTTCCAGTTTTCTGTATAAATTGATTCTGGTGAGTGATTTCATACATATATTTTAATAAAGAACATATCCATGACATCAATGCTATAGTTGTGCAAGCAGCAGGATGTTGGTTTGTAAACATTGAAAGGCAGCGAGTGCTAGGAATGTTTATTTCATTCTTCCAGCATTCATTAACTGTAGATAGTATAATATAGTAGTCTACCTACTTACAGCAGGTGTTTTATCTTGCTGCACCAGTGAATACAGTAGCTGGTCTGTTTGTTGAAAATGTGAATGCTTCTTGGAATTTCTTTTACTACTATATAATGCATTTAGATGTTATTGCTTGAAATTAGCACATGTTCTATGTGAATACTCAATATGTGAATTAGTATGAAGTTAGAATCAGAGATATTTCTTTTTATGTGAGAAAGAGACACTGATGGAAAGATACCTTGCACACAGTTTACTGGATTGTAAAACATGCCGTTTGGATTCAAGGTAACTGTGCTGAACAAAAGGGTAAAACATGTTATACAGTTTGCAGCAGCATGTAATGTAAAGATATGTTGCTTTTCTCACATTTATGTGCATGAAATACTGCTTGTAAAATTATGACAATAATCCATACAGTCCATACAGAGGGTCCTATTTTTATAAAAAATTAAGCAATGCCAGCAATAATACTTTTTAGTTCACCTGAGCACGAAGTGCTCAGTGAGCTATTGGTATAGGGGACCTCTCCTGCGTCAGCCGTCGTCCGTGTGCCGTCAACAATTTGTTTCGTTCTCACGCTGGAGACCACTTTTTATCCAATCTTAACCAAACTTGCACAGTTTGTGTATGACAATAAAATCTCGGATGGGATTGTTATTGGGCCAGATCACAACAGTAACACTAGAGTTATTGCCCCTTTTTCATGCAAAAAAAGTGCAAAAATGCCTTTTTCTAACATAAAGACTTTTTTCCATCCAATATTAACCAGACTTTCACAGTTTGTGTATGACCATCAGATCTCAGCAGACGCCAAAAATGGGCGAGATCGTGTTTTGAACAGCGGAGTTATTGCCCTTTGTTTATGAGAAATTGACATTATTCAGGATAGAGACTTTATTTTCCATCCCATCTTGCACAGTTTGTCTATGACCATGAGATTACAGTTGAAGTCGAATATAAGCAAGATCGGACCAGAAACACCAGAGTTACTGCCCTTTGTGTAAAAAATGTGCAAAAATGGACATTATGCAGGATAGAGACTTCATTTTTCACCCAATCTTCATCAGTCTTGCACAGTTTGTCTGTGACCATAAAATTAAAGGTGAAGTCGAATATAAGCAAAATCAGGACAGAATCACTGGAGTTATTGCCCTTTGTCTGTGAAAAAAAAATACAAAAATGGACATTATTCAGGATTTGAGACTTCATTTTCCATTCAGTCTTCATTAATTGTGCACAGTTTTTCTATGAACGTAAGATTACAGGTGAAGTCGAATATAAGCATATTCGGGCCAGAAACGCCAGAGTTATTTCCCCTTGTGTGTGGAAAAAAAAATCAACAAGTTATCAATGATTGGCTTGCACGCACGATATTTTTTTCAATGTTGACCAAACTTAACAGTTTGCATATGACTTTAAAAATTGATTGATAAAATTTGATTTCCAACAGTTGCAAACCTTGCATGCAGTTATTTGTACATGAAACATTGATGGCTTCAGAGCCTGCATTAACATCATTTATCATTATTGGACTGAAAATTATCAAAGAAAAAGCAAAACTTGACCTTGACCTTATGGCACAGCCATCGCAATTATCGCATTGCAACATGACCGAATATTTAGGTGAATTACAGTAGTTCTCCAAAACTGTCTGCGAAAAAGACATCAAAATCTACTGTTTTTGCATTTTCCAGAATTGACACTGACTTAATGAAAAAGGGTCAGGTAAGAATATAGAGAAAAATGATTTGAGAACCATTAGCAAAAATACCGCACATCCACTACCCAATTCGTACTTTAGTTAGCCCATTGCAATAACCGATGTTTTAAATCAACTCTATCTTATCCCCCTTTGCATATTGTTCAGATACCTTAATTTTCAAACTCGTCACAACAGTATGGTCTTCATCTGTACCAGTTCTCAGGTGAGCGCTTTGGGCCATCATTGCCCTCTTGTTTAGAAACTGTAATTGTATTAACTCACAGTATATACACATTATAATACACATGACATACATGATCGTAAATTCTTTAAAGGTAAGAAAACAGGCATGAATTTTTGCTGTTTTGAAGAAGAGTCCCTTCAGGTTTTGATTTACTGACTTGTAGCCTGCAAAGAAAAGAAGTAGTTTTCCGTGATACCTATTTTGGAAATTACCTTCTCAAAAGACCGTTGGGTTCCGCCAACAGTCTAAAAATAAATAACTTTCGTGTGTGTCCCTAAATACTGGGTCACACTTTCAGCTTTAAAAATTAGAAGGACCATGTATTGAGGACATTGACCATGTATTGAGGATCATATCTTTGCCCTTTAAAATATGACATGTTCTTTGCTTGGCACTAGGTGGTTTACAGGTCCCTGACAGTATGTGTTGACTAATTTTTGTCTTTCTAAACAGTGTGAATGTTACTGATATAAACAAGAGGTCAACAATATTACTAAAAGTCTTAGAGAACTTCATGTGAACTTCAACACTGTGTGAATGTTGAAACATCAACATGCAGAAGCTGCTATGGGTGAACTGAATGCAGTGCAATGCTTGATAGTGTTTGGCCTGGGTGTAATCTGTTGAAGTTGGCATTCCTTTGTTAAAATAGAAAACATTTTGCTGCAAGCATTTTATTGCTGGAAGAATCTTGATGAAATGTATCTCAGGTGTCACATCTCTCCATGCATCCAGTCATGTGTGCATGTTTATCAGCAATCTTTCACATGACAATCCAGAGACTGTGCAATATGCAGTGTCTTTGGGCTAAGTTGCAGATACAGTAGAGAGTAACCATACTGATCGAACTGTAACTATTGTCATTTGCAGGCATTAACCGTATGTACTTTTACATGTAGGCAGTAGTAATATGTACGTTTGCAGGTAGGCAGTAACCATATATACCTTCATTTTGAGGGTTGAAAACCAGAAGGTGCCATGGCAATCAATACCAGTCTGGTTTTCAACCTTCGATTTGTAGACAGTGACCATAATTAGTTTTGCTTGTAGGCAATAACCGTAATTACTTATAGGCCGTAAGCATGTTAACATTAACTTGTAGGCAGTAACCATATATACATTTTTTTAAGGCAGAAACCATATATACAATCACTTGTAGGCAGTAACCATATATACCTTCACTTGTAGGCAGTAACCATATATACCTTCACTTGTAGGCAGTAACCATATATACCTTCAAATGTAGGCAGTAACCATATATAACTTCACTTGTAGGCAGTAACCATATATAACTTCACTTGTAGGCAGTAACCATATATACCTTCACTTGTAGGCAGTAACTATATATACCTTCACATGTAGGCAGTAACCATATATAACTTCACTTGTATGTTGTAACCATGTCTACATTCACTTGTAGTCAGTAACTTATATTCCTTCACTTGTAGGCTAAGTAACCATATATTTATGCATTCCAGGGATCTTATTATTTTCAGTTTTGCCGGTCTGAGACTGATTGCGTTTGAAAAGGACCGATTGAAATGACTGGTATTTGGTCTCTGGTGTCAGTCTCAGAGTGTATTTCTCCACAATATACTTGTGTCCAGTCACAATAGAGACTGATAATAGCACCCGCATGTAATCCTCGTGGAAAACATGCATTTACTGCATAATAATTTTATGTACTGTGCTGCATTCATAATGGTATAAATATTTGTAGTAATATGAAATCTAACTAAACATCATAGTAAAAACATAGTTCAATACATTTAAAGTTTATTTGTTAGTTGACTTAATTGACGTTCATGACGTCACATAGTTAATTTTAAAGTACAAAGTGACCATATTGTATTACATTATATTTTAACATTAGTTCAGCAAAACTCATATAATAGACATAGAAATTAAAACATAAAAGTTTATTGAAGATTAAGGTATGGAAACCTTGTAGTTTATAATTATAATTAAAATACACAATTTCGGAAATACATTATTTTTTTCAGATACACGTAATTCAGATACAGAATGGGCTTTTTTATTGTACTTTTTGAATTGCATTATCTTTAAATTTTTGTGAAGTTAAAAGTCACAAAAGACTTTTAAAATATGCATTTTCGGACATGCACCATTTTTGAATACAAACAATTCAAATACAACATGAGCATGATCAACGGACCTCAGGACCAATTGACTTTGTAGAAAAATATGATCCCTAATGCCTTCATTTAGAGGCAGTAACCATATGTGCCTTTACTTGTAGGTTGTAACCATGTTTACATTCACTTGTAGTCAGTAACTTATATACCTTCACGTGTAGTCTGAGTAACCATATATGCCTTAACTTGTATGCAGTAACCATATATACCTTCATTTGTAGGCAGTAACCATATAAGCCTTTACTTGTAGGCAGTAACAATATATACCTTAACTTGTAGGCAGTAACCATATATACCTTTGCTTGTAGGCAGTAACCATATATACCTTCACTTGTGGGCAGTAACCATATATACCTTCACTTGTAGGCTGAGTAACCATATATGCCTTTACTTGTGGGCAGTAACCATATATACCTTCACTTGTAGGCTGAGTAACCATATATGCCTTTTCTTGTAGGCAGTAACCATACATACGTTTGTTTGTAGGCAGTAACCATATATGAGCTGCATATGTCTTCACTTGTAGGCAGTAACCATATATGCCTTCACTTGTAGGCAGTCACATATATTTACTTGTAGGCAGTTACCATATTAACCTGTAGGCAATAACCACAGTTACCTTTAAGTGTGTAATTATCTAGGCAGAAAGTGTAATTGAAAAATATTATTTAAAGGCATTCTGTACACTACTGTGATATTTTGAACTCGTACACAGCTGACATACTCACAGTGGACTCACATATCGGCTCGCCCAATATGGTATGTCAGCTGTTTACTTGTCTAAATATATCACCGTATTGTACAGAATGCTGTTAAATAACCTAACGGTATTTTACAACGAAAATATATGGGTTTTTTTTTAATGACATAATGGGCGACAGTTGGTTTCCCTCTGTGGCGGTTTTTGCTTCAAATAAAATTCATGTTCACATCAATTACAATAAATTACAAATATTGATGTGGTGTCAGGACAGTCCATCTAAGTTATGATTATGTATAGCTAGGGTGTGTTGTGCCCGTGTGGGAAGTGTTGTGAACTCGTTAGTATAGCTAGGGTGTGTTGTGCCCGTGTGGGAAGTGTTGTGAACTCGTTAGTATAGCTAGGGTGTGTTGTGCCCGTGTGGGAAGTGTTGTGAACTCGTTAGTATAGCTAGGGTGTGTTGTGCCCATGTGGGAACTGTTGTGAACTCGTTAGTATAGCTAGGGTGTGTTGTGCCCGTGTGGGAAGTGTTGTGAACTCGTTAGTATAGCTAGGGTGTGTTGTGCCCGTGTGGGAAGTGTTGTGAACTCGTTAGTATAGCTAGGGTGTGTTGTGCCCGTGTGGGAAGTGTTGTGAACTCGTTAGTATAGCTAGGGTGTGTTGTGCCCGTGTGGGAAGTGTTGTGAAGCCATAGAACCTGTCCGGAGCAAAATTTTGTTCAGCGGGGAAGGAATTTCAAATAACTTGGCAGAAGTACTAAGCATGTTGAGATAGTGTGTTGCGCACAAGAATCATGTCCTAAGTCCAAGGTCAAGGTCACATGTACTTAAAGGTCAAAGGTCAAATATAAGAATTTAAGTCATATACACTGTCAGGAGCATAATTTTGTCCATGGAAGGAATTTTAAATAACTTTGCACAAGTGATAAGCATTATGAGGCAGTGTGTTGCATGCAAGAACCAGGTGCCTTGGTCTAAGGTCAAGGTCACACTTAAAGATCAAAGGTCAAGTATATGTATAAATGTTAATATTTATAAAGTTTTTTTGTCAGGACTACAACTGTTGATTGGAAATTTGTGATGCCTCAACTTACTTCACAGAATAAGAGAATATATTAGCAGAAAGTACAGTATAAAAGGACAATTCTCCTTTTGCTAAATATTTTGTATGCATATAGACAAAAGCGGGGCCATGTAGAACAGGCAGCATAGGTGGGGGCATCCGTGTCTGTGGACACATCTCTAGTTTGAAATTTTATTTTATTTGAACGATTTTAAAATGTATGTGTTGTCACTGTTTATCATGTACTGAATTACCAAAAAGAAGAGTAGTAAAGATTAATAGTAGTAAAGGTGAAGAACATCAGTCTCAATTAAATCATGTATTGTGGTTTAAATTGCTTAACTAATCTACAGCACATTTTTATCATAATCTAGCATGGCACAAAAATGACTGTGTTTATTACTCACCCCATTTTCTACAAATTATTGAGAAAATAGTATGGACATCAATCTGAAAAAATTTGTTAAAAATGCCCTAAATAAATATAAATGTAAAGAATACTCAATAGTATAAAATAAAAAGAACATTTGTTTGTTCTCAGTCCACCCATATCACCAAACCTAACTTTGACCTTGACCTAATTTGGACTAAGAAATGGGCTGTCCAACACCAGCATGTGTGTTTATCAAACACAGAATCTTGTTTTATACCGTAATCTTACGAATATAATAGGCACTCATGTATAATACGCACCCCCAAGTTTGAACAATATTTTGGGGGAAAAAATAATAATCTGAATATAATACGCATCCAAAATTGTGGTGTCTGTTCATTTTGCACACGATCTATTTCCTTTGTTTTGGTGTCATAAAATTCATTTGCTGTGAAAATCGCCAGTCTCTTTGTTCTTTGTTATCAATTTGATATGGTTTTTCACACCTACTCCTGGTCTCCACACCTCTCATTCAAGGGCAGAGCTTTGCCCAGAACAGTTACACTTATGGCATTGTTTGTACTAGATTTTGACACTTGTATACAAAAACACATTTGTTTTTCAAGGCAATTGTTCTTTTAATTGAAAAGAACAAGCAATTGTTCTTTTAATTGAAAAAGAACAAGCAATTGTTCTTTTAATTGAAAAAGAACAACATCAATTTCTTTTATTTTGTTTCAAAACTTGATCAAATATTAAAAACAATTAAATAACGTAGTGTACTACATCTTTCGAAACTACCACCAAAGCAGCACTTGTCTCCCTTTGTATACAAACAAAATGGTGGCTGTGTTGACTATAAAATCATTAAATGCATGTTTCAAGCAATTATTAGGATGAACATTTTAGGTAAGCTTTACATTCAAATATAATACGCACCCCCTACTTCTGATAAAAAATTTCAAGAAAAAAAGTGTGTATTATATGTAAGATTACGGTTAATGCATGTATTGTCTTGGGCTGTCCGGCTAGCTCGGTGGTTGGTACACTCGCTTCTGACCTAGGCGTCCCGGGTTCACTTCCCACTCCCTGCGCATGTGAGTTTGGTTGGTGGTCACCTTACCGGACAGGTGGGGTTTCCTCCGGGTACTCCGGTTTCCCCCCACAGCACAAGACCACACAAAAATTAAATATCTTTCAGTAAAAAATAAATAGCTGGAAATTGCAGCTATGATTCAAAATTCGTCTCAACTTTCGTGAGTCTATAGTAAGTTAATTAGGTAGGAGTGCTGGGACACACTCCGGGTCCTCACATAATGCAGCCTCAGGCGCGGAAGGACCTCATAATACGCATGTATTGTCTGTTTATTTTTAGCTCACCTGAGCACGAAGTGCTCGGTGTGCTATTGGGGACCTCTCTGGCGTCGTCCATCATCCGTCGTCTGTATGCTGTCAACAATTTGGACCGTTATCGCATTAAAGATTACTTCTTTTTTTTCAATCTTGACCTAACTTGCGCAGTTTGTGTGTGACCATAAAATCTCGGATGGGATTGTTATTGGGTGAGATCTCACCAGCAACACCAGGGTTATTGCCCCTTTTTCATGCCAAAAAAGTCCAAAACTGCTCTTTTCCAACGTATAGACTTTATTTTCCGTCCAATCTTAACCAAATTTTCACAGTTTGTGTATGACCATCAGATCTCAGCATACGCCAAAAATGGGCCAGGTCATGTTTCAAACACCAGAGTTATTGCCCTTTATTTATTAAAAAATATACAAACATGGACATTATTCAGGATAGAGACTTCATTTTTCATCCAATCTTCACCAATCTTGCACAGTTTGTCTATTACCATGAGATTACAGTTGAAGTCGAATATAAGCAACATCAGACCAGAAACACCAGAGTTATTGCCCTTGGTGAAAAAAAATATGCAAAAATGGACATTATTCAGGATAGAGAGTTCATTTTTCATTCAATCTTCACCAATCTTGCACAGTTTCTCTATGACCATAAGATTAAAGGTGAAATCGAATATAAGCAAATCGGACCAGAAACACCAGAGTTATTGCCCTTTGTTTGTGAAAAAAATATGCAAAAATGGACATTATTCAGAATAGAGACTTAATTTTTCATCCAATCTTCACCAATCATGTACAGTTTGTCTATGAACGTAAGGCTACAGGTGAAGTTGAATAAAAGCATGATTGGGCCAGAAACACCAGAGTTATTGCCCCTTGTGTTTGGAAAAAAACATCAACAACTAATCAGTGATTGGCTTGCACACACGATTTTTGATTCAATGTTGACCAAACTTACAGTTTGCGCATGACCATAAAAATTGATTGATAAAATTTGATTTCCAACAGTTGCAAGACTTGCATGCAGTTATTTGTACATGCAACATTGATGTCTTCAGAGCCTGCATTAACATCATTTATCATCATTGGACAGAAAATTATCTAAGAAAAAGCAGAACTTTACCTTATAGCACAGCCATCGCAATTATCGCATTGCAACTAGTTCTCAAAACTGTTTGTGAAAAAGACATCAAAAGCTACTGTTTCTGCATTTTTCAGAATTGTCAATGACTTAATGAAAAAGGGTCAGGTAAGAATATCGAGAAAAATGATATGAGAACCATTAGCAAAAAAAACACATCCACTACCCAACTCTTACTTCAGTTAGCCCATTGCACTAACTGATGTTTAAAATCAAACTTGATCCTATCCCCCTTTGCGTATTGTTCAGATACCTTGTCAAACCTGTCACAACAGTATGGTCTTCATCTGTACCAGTTCTCAGGTAAGTGCTTTGGGCCATCATGGCCCTCTTGTCATTGTGATTTTGACGGCCTACTTTTCTTAAGTTATGCACTACCTCATGGGTGTTGTTTAGTTTGATAGTACTGTGAAACAGATATTGTTAGTAGTCTGTAATCTAAAGCTTACCATTTCTATCAAGAAACCGGGTCAGGTCACTGGTTGCTAATGAGGTGATAAGGTTACTAATCAGTTACCAGGTATGTTGTTACCAGGTATGTTGTAACTAGTGCCTTCTTAGCAAGCATGTGGGTGGGCTGGGATTACAATGCTACAAGTTTCCAACTTTTAAATAAATAACATCAAGATGGTTTTACATAGGGGAATGTTTGCCGCTAATGGCCCATTGATGTACATTATAAAATTATAACCATATCTCATATAAAATAACAATGAAGAAACTTGGGAATTATTTTCCACTTTGACATATCTGGAACTTCACTGTACAGTTGTTACAGAGTAGGGAAACAGCTGAGCATCATGGAGAGGCCCCTGTCAGTTCTGATACTGACCAGATATAATGAGTACTCGAGCATGTCCCTCCTGATCTTGGGTTGAGATAAGATGCTGCTGCTGTTAATACTGCCTGGCTCTGTGAATGGCTGGCCATGTAGTGTGGTTATCACCAGTGGCTGGCCATGTAGTGTGCTTATCACCAGTGGCTGGCCATGTAGTGTGCTTATCACCAGTGGCTGGCCATGTAGTGTGCTTATCACCAGTGGCTGGCCATGTAGTGTGCTTATCACCAGTGGCTGGCCAGGCCATGTAGTGTGCTTATCACCAGTGGCTGGCCATGTAGTGTGCTTATCACCAGTAGCTGGCCATGTAGTGTGCTTACCACCAGTGGCTGGCCATGTAGTGTGCTTATCACCAGTGTGTTGTTCTGACTGTTAGCAACCTCTACATTCAATCACAAATTGGGCCACCCTTGCCATGTCCATCTCTCAATAACTATTATGAAAATGCAGTCAGACAAATGTGCACAATCTTCTTGCAGGAAGGTCTGAAGACGGCAGTGTGTTTAATTAATTCTAAAAAACTGGGAATTTTTCGGTGTAGCTGTCTCAGATCACTTTTGACCTAGTTTTCTTGTGATAATTATGCAGCTGGAATATTGAATGCCAATATATCTTCGACATACACTCTAGAACTGAACATAATTATGAACATATTTTCTCATTGTATTTCAATAACAGAATATTATATTCGTTCTCAGAATTAATCCACTGTTTTGTTTAGCCTTGCTGTACGCTCTATAAATAACATTTGATTCTAGCGAGTTCAACACACTCACGATCATTCTAAAATTAGCGCGCGTTGAGCTGCCGGTGTATAGCTGTTATAATATTAGCGTCCAGAGAATCATAAGAGCGAATATTTCCATGAATGGGCAATTTTTTAAAATAAACTTATTGTGCATGTTAATTTGAAATTGAATGGTGGTTGCGTTCTATTAAGAATTAAATAGAATTGCACATTTCTATCAACTAGATGTTAATCAACCTATAAAAAGATATATGTCAATAAATAAAATGTAGTGAAAAAAGTCTCGGAATACGTCAAAGTGTTATTCATGTTACTTTTGCTTCATTTGCATAGCATTAATACATTATTTGCAGTACCAAAAATACACAGAAACCCTTGATACATCATATTCCTACCGAATATAATTTTAAATCGCCATAGTCTTATGAAATTTTATGTTTCTGTTATCAAAAATGAAAGTCATCATTATTTCAAATACGTTGAACGTTCTCTGAATATTACTTTTCATTAGGATACACAGTATAGATGATTAACTGACTTCGAAATGTGTATGTATTATGCATAGATAACTTCCGAGATGAAGGTATGTATATTACTTAAGAATAACTATACGCGTCTGATACAAAATAATTTTCATTCATTCCTGCCATTATTTTCGTACATTGTTAATTTGTTAAATAATTTATATAATAATGATGTTAACGTAAATTATTTAAGTTATTCATGTATCACTGGTGAAAACATGGGGCGGTTTGATCGCTTTATTCACGGTACAGATATTATTGAATTAAGCACACATTAATTTTGGGATCTGAGAAGTGTTCTTATGGTGTTCAAAAAATCTGGGGTTCGAGAAGTCGCCTTGTCTAAGTGGGGACCGAAACATCTGGGGTCCGATCATCTTGGCCCTCTTATATTATGTTTAGGGTAAAAATTATATCTCAATATTAATGTCAACGCCGATTGTCTTTTTTTAAAGACATTTCTTGTTATAAATGATTTGAGACAATGAGATTGCTCGTTTCTTAAATCATTCAGTAGTTTGTTTAGTGTTATAGTAGTTTACAATCAAATTTGCTGTTTTTACCAAAAGTTCACGAAAATAATAAATCATGAATAATTCATGAATGTAATACTTAATGAATAATTCATTAGTGATTCCCATTCAAGAATCCTTTATGAACTCTTTTTGTCAACAAACTTTTTGTGAACTGGCCATTTAATGGTCATGAATTGTTCATGAATAGTTCATGCATTTAGTTCCTGAACAGTTCAAGAACAACACATGAACTATACATGAATTATTCATGAGAATTTGGGAAGCTTGTATGATTAATACATTTTCTGTCAGTATGATGATGATGATGATGATGAAACATGTCACAGATATGTGTATCTTTGTTATAATTATTATGGTACTGAGTATTAACATTAAGTACTTACAATTGAATTATAACAATATCCAAAATTGTTTGTCTGAAAAACTGGTACACCTGTATTTCAAAACTAAATTGTACATATTTAAACCTTATCTTGTTAAATAACAACCATTTCTTAAAATAATAATTACCAGACTTTATACATCTCACAAAAACAATGATTCAGAAAGTATGAAACAGCACAAACAAGAAATGTCTTTAAAATAGACAATCGGCATAGAAATTAATATTGAGATGTCATTTATTTGCCCTAAATATAATACAAGAGGACCAAGCTGTGACTTCACGGACCCCATATTGTTCGTTCCCTACTAAGGAGACTTCTCTGACCCCAGATTTTTCGGTCCTACTAAGCAGACTTCTCGGACACTATAAGAAAATGTATCGGCCCCCAAAATTCATTTGAGATAAACTCAATAATTATTAATATCTGTACCGTGAATAAGCCGATAATATACCGCCCCATGTTTTCACCAGTGATACATGAATAAGCTAAATACTAGTAATTTACGTAAACATAATTGATATATGAATTTGTCAGGCAAATTTTTAAAATTAACATTGTCAGAAAATAATAGCGGTAATTAATGAGCAGTAAGTGTATGATTTCCCCATTTATTGCAATTCTTGGGTTTAGGATTCTCGAGACGCTAATTGATGCGTGTGTATTAACACAGCTTTACCGCGCGCTATTTTTAGAATGATTCTCCGCTGGAGTTGTACTCGCTAGAATTAATTCACGGGGACGACAGTCGGTTACAGCGTACAATAACATTTTTACACATTGATAAAATAATAGGAAATATAAGCTCAATCAAATTTGCTAGTATTTGTTTTGCTTATTTGTCAGAAAAATACTGGAAATTTACCACTTTATATTTTGTGCTTGCGAGCTCAACAGGCAACATTGTAGGCTGTGACCGACTGTCGTACCCGTGAATTGTAGCATTGTAAGTGCTATTTATAGAGCGCCGATTATGAAGGCTAAACAATATAGTTATTTCATTATGTGAATGAATATAACATTCTGATCATGACATACAATGAGTAAACTTGTTCATAATTATGTTCATTTCTAGAGTGTGTGTCGAAGATATGTTTATAACTTTAATATAACCGCTTATGTAAACAATTATGTAAATTTTTAATCCACAAAAGTATGCAACAGTTATTGGTATACATTAACCATTGTTTGAAGTTTGCATTCCCGAAAATTAGAAAATTTGCCCAATTCTATTGGCATTCAATTTTCCCGCTGCATAATTATCGCAATAAATCTAGGTCAAAAGTGATCTTAGACAACTACGCCGAAAAAAACTTCTATTAACATACCCACAGTAATAGCCACAGAAAGAACAGATGTTGTCTTAGCTGAAAACATTAGTGACATATTATTTTATATATGTACATTTGCACAACAAAAGGATGGTTTTGTTGTAAAAAGGCCAAACATACATGGCTATGCATTATTTAAATAAATTCATAAGTGTTGTTAATCAGTGTCCAAAATTTTAGACGATTAATCAGCAACAAGTTCTGACTAAATAACCGATTAATCAGGATTCTTGTAAGTTAAGGAAATGCTATAAGACTGCAACGTTTCAATGGTTTCCATTGTTTTATTTAGTTTGGTTATAAATATGTGTCTGATTTATATAGCAATTATGAAGGAAATAGGCATAAAACATGTTTTTGTAAATACAGTTTGTGAACTGCATTATCCTACTAACACCTGGACTATTGACAAGATACTGATTACATGTCAAATATATTCATTATTGAAAAGTTAAGCAACCACACAAACACTTTAAATCTTTATCTTGGGTACAAAAATGCAAAATTTATATACAAAAATACAACAAACATGGCAAAGATAAAACATGTGAGGCTAAGGGTCTAAAGAAATAAGCAATGCATATATATTTGTTAAGCCTTTTATTAATTTTGTTATGTTTATCTCAACCTGAAGTGCTAGGTGAGCATTCGGTATTAGGGGACCTATCATGCATCGTCTGTCTTCCGTGGTCATGAAATCTCGGGTAGAAATTATATTGGGCCAAATGTGGCCAGAAACACTAGAGTTATTTTGCTTTTTTAGCTCACCTGAGCACAACGTGCACATGGTGAACTTTTGTGATCTCCTTTTGTCCATCGTGAGTCGTGAATCGTGAGTCGTCAACATTTACCTTGTGAACACTAGAGGCCACATTAATTGGCCAATCTTCATGAAACTTAGTCAGAACATTTGTCCCAATAATATATCGGCCGAGTTCGAAACGGTCATGTGGGGTCAAAAACTAGGTCACTAGGTCAAATTCAAGAAAAAAACACTCTAGAAGTCACATCTTTTGCCCAATTGACATGAAACTTGCTCAGAACATTCGTTTAAATGATATCTTGGCCAAGTTCGAAAATGGTTCCGATCCATTGAAAAACATGGCTGCCAGGGGGCGGGGCAGTTTTCCTTATATGGCTATGGAAAAAGCTTGTGAACACTCTAGATCATATTATCAGTAAGACATAGAAAAATAAAGTGGTTACAAATTGACCGACATGGTTAAAAAATGACCGATCGAGGGGTACAAAATAACCGAACATGAATGGTTACGAAATGGCTATGTTACGAAATGACTGTAGGCCCATTGTAGCACAGTTATGCGATAAAAGATTCAAAATGGTTGCCTTTGTGAAAGAAATCTTTTGAGGTCAATGATTTTACTTGAATTACATGTAATTTGGTCAAATAGGGTTCACTTTTTACCGTTTACTAGTATATTTTGAATATTTCTTTATATAAATTCTGTTGTTCCGAGAATATTTCCATATTTTTATTTCGTTATGTTTTTTTTAAGACCGGAGTTTCAGCGTTCAGATTTATTCTGGGGATGTTGATTTCTTGTTAAGATTCATGACTAGTCAAATTTTTAAGGAAGAAGTCACCAACAATAATTCCCAATATTCCATGGATTTACATAATGCGTATCTTACCTTTTGAATGAGTGTGAAACTGAAAATAGTAATTTCTGTCCTTTGTGTCATTGAACATGTAGTACTTGCTGAATTATACATAAAATGACCATTTTAAAAGTATTGTTTGTAAATAAATGCATTTATCTAATCTTTTTGCCAACAGTATTCCAAATTCAATATAAATCTATGTTCTATCAGTTTATATTCTGCCTTCTTATGCTCTGTTTATTCGGCTTAGCTTCTAAGATCACTTTTGACCTAGATTTCTTGTGATAATTATGCAGGGTAAAAATTGAATGCCAATATAATTGGGCAAATTTTCTAATTTATGGAATGCAAACTTACAACAATGGTTAAATGTATACAAATAACTATTTCATACTTTAGGGGATTAAAATTTACATAATTGTTTACATAAGCGGTTAAAATAAAGCTTATATTTCCTATTATCTTATTATTGTGTATGGTGTAACCGACTTGTGTTAATACACATGCATCATTTAGCGTCCAGAAAATCCTAAACCCGAGAATTTCAATAAATGGGGATTTTATATTTATAAACTTCTGTTCATGTTAATTTAAATTTGAGTTGTGATTACGTTTTATTAAGAATTATTTATGATTGCACATCTTTCTACAAGTAAAATGTGGTGAAAGAAGTCTTGTAATACATCAAAATGTTGTTCATGTTACTTTAACTTCATTTGTGTAGCATGAATACACTGTGTGCAATACTAATGATACATATTATATTATTTAACATAACTATGTAAGCTAGTCATATATATATAATAATTTTCATTCGTTCCCACTATTATTTTCTGACAATGTTTATTTGTTAAATTTGCCTGACATGTATCAATTATGTTTACGTAAA
The DNA here is from genome assembly GCA_027627225.1 of Congeria kusceri. Lineage (NCBI taxonomy): Eukaryota > Metazoa > Mollusca > Bivalvia > Myida > Dreissenidae > Congeria > Congeria kusceri. The sequence goes on from CM051024.1 coordinate 60,115,303, forward strand.
TTACTAGTATTTAGGTCATTCATGTATCACTGGTAAAAACATGGGGTTTATATATGATTGGTTAAATTTAGATATTAATGATACGATACAGATATTAATAATGATTGAGTTTATCTCAAATTAATTTTGGGGCCAATTCGTTTTCTTACGGTGTCCGAAATATCTGGGGTCCGAGCAGTCTCCAAAGTAGGGACCGGAAAAACTGGGGTCTGTGAAGTCAGTTAATTGATCATCTTGGTCTTCTTGTTTTATATTTAGGGCAAAAAATTACTTCTCAATATTAATTTCAATGCAGATTGTCTTTTTTAAGACATTTCTTGTTTTAACCGATAGACGATTCATGCATTCGGGACTATTGCCCTAGTTTTCTGACTACTTCTCACTGACATGATGGTTATCAACAGTGAAATATGAATTAGCAGTTATGTTCATGATAGATCACTGTATAGCCTCATAGCAATCTTTAGCATGACTTTCATGGCTTTGTGTACTTTTATTCTGAAGCTGCAGTGCTTTGACTGACATCTCACTGGTCTGCAAACTATTAATGAAAAGATGATATTGACGGAATTCTTAGTTCAAACTATGCCATACTTTCAATGAAAACCAATCACTTCTGTTGAAAATGATCATTATGCGCTTTTAAAAATCATCCAGGAAATTAATTTTGTTTTCAATTTCCTGTTATAATGGAAAAGATATCTGGACAACTTTTAAATATGCCCCCCATCGAAGATGGCAGGGTATATTGGTTTGCAAATGTCGGTCAATCCGTGTGTCAGTCTGTAGGTAGACCACTTTTTTTTTGGCTCTCATAAGTTCAACAGTTTTCATCTGATCTTCACCAAACTTCACGAAAATATTTTGGGGCATAATATCTAGGTCAAGTTTGATAATCAGCCAAATAGCCCCTGGAACTGTGCAGTTATGGCCCTTGAATGATCTCAAATTAGCCTTCTTAGCCGTTTCTGCTCTCTAAGTCGAACTTTCATCTAATCTTCACCAAACTTCCTGAAAATGTTTGTAATAATTATATCTAGGTCAAGTTTAATAATCGGCTAAATCGCCCCAGGAATTCTGGAGTTATTGCCCTTAAATTATCTGAAATTGGCCTTTATAGCAGTTTCCGCTCTCTTAAGTTCAACATTTTTCATCCAATCTTCACACAACTTCAGGAAAATGTTTGTTATAATAATATCTAGAGCAAGTACGATTATCAGCCAAATCGCCCCAGGAATTCTGGAGTTATTGCCCTTGAATTATCTGAAATTGGCCTACTGTGGAATCACTTGAATTCGCAGGGTACAAATTTCGCCGCGCACTTGCGATCGCGGACATATTGGCACGGTCTTAAATTCCTGCAACTACGATTTTGAAAAAAAAAAAAATTGTTTTTTACACAAAATATGTGTCAATTATGCAATAAAACGAAAAACCATACAGAACGCCAATGAAGGGTCCTATTGTGACAGCTTGTTTGTTGCAATAAACACGTACATTAGTACCTGATAATACTCTTAATTGACAACAGTGGTCGCAGATTTAGGCGAGACAATAGGTACAATATATCACGTTATGTCAATCTGACACCTTGTTAATTAAGTGCCGATTGAAGTACTCTTTTTGGCTCCACATCGGGGGCGCGAATTCTTTACTTAAAAAATCAAATTGTGACAAGTAACATCTTCATGTTCCTTTTACTTATTGTATTACAAGTGTTCAAATTCATGCTTTTGTGCAACTGTGTTATAGAAATACAATTTTGCTGTTAGGTGCTACACAATTTTTATACAAAGTAAAGATCTCAATGTACTGCAAAGTGTTTTTATGGCAATCAATGCACCCACGCTTTTCATGCGGATGACATGACGTGTTACATGTCGGCATAATTTTCGCGCGCTTTTTTAGCAGAACGAGTGATTAATATGGAATACACATGCAGTTTAATGGTAAAATATAATTTGTGTTTACATCACGTGAACAGTAATGTTTGGAAAGGCGTTTCGGATTTCGAATTGATTATACGCGATTTGAAATTAATTACAAGGAATAATATTAGATCTCTATTAGATCTCTATATTTTTATATACAAATGGAATATTTTAGAAATAGCGACCAATCTAGTACTGTATTTAAATTAAATGGAATGTAGTTACATGTACACACCATTTTCTGAAAATAGGGTGCACGTAATTTTCTGTGTAAATAAACATGCTGCCTTCATCTGTATTTAAATTGTCTGATTTACTTATTTCGATTTGTCTAAGATTTTAATGATTCGCACTTGCATTTTAGCAGAAATTATTTGAATAAATCTTTCTTTTTTTCCTGTTTTCATAAAATCACGTTTAACAAGATGCCTACGTGATTTAATTGTGTAAGCTACTATGGCATGTGTACTGACATACAAAAGCATTATGAACAGAAACCTCATTTTTCGATGCGTATTATATTCAGATTTTTATTTTTCCCCAAAAATATTGTTGAAACTTGGGGTGCGTATTATACATGAGTGCCTATTATATTCGTAAGATTACGGTAAATTAGGCATTTCTGTTCTCTAAGTCCAACAGTTTATAGCCAATCTTCACCAAACTTGGTGACAGTCTTTGTGGGCTTATTATCTCGGTTAAGTTTGATCAACCAAATTGCCCCCGTAACTGTGGAGTTATGGCCCTTGATTATCTAAAATTAGCCTATTTAGCTCACCTGAGCACGAAGTGCGTAAGGGTGAACTATTCTGGTCAGTCACCGTCCGGCATCCATCATCGTTGTCCTTCGTCCTAGTCAACAATTTACTTAATCAATCTTCTCCTCGGAAACCACTTGGTGGTAATTAACCACAGCTGGTATGAATGTTCCTTGGGTGGTCCTCTACCAAAATACTTCAAATTGTTTTGATTCTTCCAAAAACATGCCCCCTAGGAGGTGGGGCCTTTTTTCCTTATATGACTAAATTGAAAATTTTTAAAATCTTGTTGTCAGAAACCACTGGTTGGATTTTGAAATAATTTCACACAAATGTTCCTCGGATGGTCCTCTACCAAAATACTTCAGCTTATTTTGATTAGTTAAAAAACATGGCTCCCAAGGGGGCTGGGCCTTTTTCATTATAATTCTATATTGAAAACTTTAAAAATCTTCTTGTCAGTAACCACTGCTTGGATTTTGAAATAATTTCACACAAATGTTTCTTAGGTGACCCTCTACCAAAGTACTTTAAATTATTTGGATACAATAACAAACATGGCCACCAGGGGGTGGGGCCTTTTTCCTTATACGGCTATATTGAAAATTTTAAAAATCTTCTGTTCATGAGAAACCACTGCTTGGATTTCATAATAATTTCACAATCATGTTCCTTGGGTGACCAAAACCAAAACACTTCAAATTTGGATTCATTAAAAATTTGGCCGCCATGGGGCCAGGACTTTTTAGCTCGACTATTCGAAGAATAGGTGAGCTTTCCTACTACCCCCAGCGTCGGCGTCCGCGTCTGAATTTGGTTGAAGTTTTTATTCAACAGTCTTGTAACTTCAAAACTACATAAGTTATTCACTTGAAACGTGGAATATACCTTTGTCATCAACTCCAGTGTCAGGGGCAACATTCCCCATAACACTGTGTTGTATTTTGAAAAATTTATGCCCCTTTTTCACTTAGATTATCTGTTTAAAGTTTATATTCAAAAGTTTTGTAACTTCAAACCTACATAAGTTATTCACTTGAAACTTGGAACTAACCTTTGTCATCAACTCCAGTATCAAGGGCAACATTCCCCATAACTCTATTTTGTATTTTGATAGAGTTATGTCCCTTTTTCACATAGATTTTCTGTTAAAAGTTTATATTCAAAAGTTTTGTAACTTCAAAACTGCATAAGTTATTCACTTGAAACTTGGAACTAACCTTTATCATCAATTCTAGTACCAGGGGCAACATTACCCATAACTCTATTTTGTATTTTGACAGAGTTATGCCCCCTTTTCACTTAGATTTTCTGTTTAAAGTTTATATTCAAAAGTTTGGTAACTTCAAAACTACATAAGTTATTCACTTGAAACTTGGACCTAACCTTTATCATCAACTCTAGTACCAGGGGCAATATTACCCATAACTCTTATTTTGTATTTTGACAGAGTTATGCCCCCTTTTCACTTAGATTTTCTTGTTAAAGTTTATATTTAAAAGTTTTGTAACTTCTAAACTACATAAGTTATTCACTTAAAACTTGGAAATAACCTTTGTCATCAACTCTAGTATCAGGGGCAACATTACTCATAACTCTGTTTTGTATTTTGACAGAGTTATGCCACTTTTTACATGGATTTTCTTGTTAAAGTTTCTATTCAAAAGTTTTGTTATTTCAAAACTACATAAGTTATTCACTTGAAACTTGGAACTAACCTTTGTCATCAACTCTAGTATCAGGGGCAACATTACCCATAACTCTGTTTTGTATTTTGACAGGTTAGCCCACTTTTTACATAGACTTTGTGGTTAAAGTTTTTGTTCTAAAAATTTATAAACTATACAAGGCTTCACTTATAAATATTGTATTTGAACAAATTTATGCCCCTTTCACTATCCAAAATATGTACCAACTGAAATACTTCGAATAGTTGAGCACACTGTCCTCAGACAGCTCTTGTTCCTTAGATGGCTATATTGAAAACTTTAAAAAGATCTTCTTGTCAGTAACCACTGGTTGGATTTCGAAATAGTTTCACAGAAAGGTTCCTTGGGTGACATTCTACCTAAATACTTAACATTATTTTGATATTTTAAAAAACATGGCCCCCAAAAGGGGGTTGGGGGGGGGTCTTTTCCTTATTGGAAACTTTGAAAATCTTCTTGTCAGAAACCACTGGTTGGATTTCAAATTTATTTAATAGAATTGTTCCTTTTGTTACCGTCTACCAAATTCTTCCCTATCCGTGGGTACATACGTATGTACGTATGAACATATGTTTGTATGTACGATTGTACGTATGTTCGGATTCTTGTCCGGACAATAACTTTGTCTAGGATTTTCAAATAACTTGGCAGAAAAGTTAAGCATAATGAGACGGTGTGTCGCGCGCAAGAACCAGGTCCCTAGGTCCAAGGTCAAGGTCACACTTTAAGGTCAAATGTCAAATATAAGAGTATAAGCCAAAGACTCTTCCCAGAGCATAATTTTGTCCACCATGGAAGGAATTTAAAATAACATGGCAGAAAAGTTAGTCATAATGAGATGGTGTGTCTCGCGCAAGAACCAGGTCCCTAGGGTCAAGGTCAAAATTTAAGGTCAAAGGTCAAATGTAAGATTTTAAGTCATAGACCCTGTCCGGAGCGTAATTTTGTCCAGCATGAAAGGAAATTACAATAACTTGGCACAAGTGCTGGGCATGGTGAGACGGTGTGTCGCGCACAAGAACCAGGTCCCTAGGTCCAAGGTCAAGGTCGCACTGAAAGATCAAAGGTCAAATATAAGAATTTAAGCCATAGATCCTGTCCAGAGCATAATTTTGTCCAGCATGGAAAGAATTTAAAATAACTTGGCACAAGTGTTGAGCACGGTGAGACAGTGAGTCGCGCACAAGAACCAGGTCCATAGGTTTAAGGTCAAGGTCACACTCAAAGGTCAAATATAAGAATTAAAGCCATAGACCCTGTCTGGAGCATAATTTTGTCCAGCATGGAAGGAATTAAAATAACTTGGCACAAATATTGAGCACGTTGAGACGATGTGTCGCGTTTAAGAACCAGGTCATTAGATTCAAGATCAAGGTCACACATAATGGTCAAAGGTCAAATATAGGAATTAAAGCCATAGACCCTGTCTGGAGCATAATTTTGTCCAGCGGAAAATTCAAATAACTTGGCAGAAGTGCTAAGCATGGTGAAGTGGTGTGTCACGTGCAAGAACCATGTCCCTAGGTCCAAGGTCAAGGTCGCACTTAAAGGTCAAAAGTCAAATATAAGAATTTAAGCCATAGACCCTGTATGGAGCATAATTTTGTCCATCATTGAAGGAATTTAAAATAACTTGCACGGTGAGATGGTGTGTCTCACGCAAGAACCAGGGCCCTAGGTCCAAGGTCAAGGTCGCAGTTAAAGGTCAAAGGTCAAATAGAAGAAGTTAAGTCATAGACACTGCCCGGAGCATAATTTTGTATAGCAGGGAAGGATTTTAAAATAACTTGGCAGAAGTGATTAGCATATGTGGCAGTGTGTCGCGTGCAAGAACCAGGTGCCTTGGTCCAAGGTCAAGGTTACACGTAAAGGTCAATTATGTGTATATATATGTTAAGATTCTTGTCCAGGCAATATCTTTGTCCAGCATTGAAGGATTTTCAATAACCTGGCAGAGGGTATCAACCTTTATAAGATGATGTGTCGTCCACAAGAACTAGGTCTAAGGTCACCTTTAAAGGTCAAAGGTAAAATATAAGAATTAATACCATGGACTCTATATGGAGGATAATTTTGTCAGGCATGGAAGAATTTTCAAATAACTTTACATACATGATTAGCATTATGAGATGGCATGTGGTGTGCAACAGCCAGGTCATTTGGTCTAAGGTCAAGGTCACTCTTAAAGGTTAAAGGTCAAATATAAGAGTTTAAGCCATTGTCATTGAGTATAATTTTGTCCGGCATGGAAGAATTTTCAAATTACTTGGCAGAAGTGATAAGCATAATGAGATGGCATGTGGCATTGAAGAGCCAGGTCTGTAGCTGAAATGTCAAGGTCACTCATCAAGGTCAAAGGTCAAATAATTGTTCGAGCATAATATTGCCATGTATGCAGGGATTTTCAAATTAATTGGCAGAAATGATCACCATCACCAGATGGTGTCGCATGCAAGAACCTGACTTGTGAAGTTATTGAATTACTTCCCTTTATTCATGAACACTCTAAGCATAATTCAAATATGATAGAAGGCATTTTGTTAATTCTGCACAGAATGATTTAAGATAGCAAGAGTAAGTGAAGCATACAATAACCATAACTCATAATTGCCCAAAAGTTTTAATTACTATCCTTTATTTAATTGTGTGTCAGAACTAAAACTGCTTTGTGATAACTCAACTAACTTCTCAGAATAAGAGAATACATCAGCATTAAGTATATGGAGGCTATCTTGTGCCAAAAATGTACAAATGTTTTTTGTAGAAAATTTTTGTACAAATCGACAAATTACAAATGTAAAGCGGTTAAAAATTAACTAACATTTTGCAGTTTTCAAGATTACACGTGCAATTGTAGAAATACGATTTTATTTTAAGAAATATAATTCCGCTCTTTCGCTGTTAGTTAATCGCAACATGGTTTTGTGCAATTTCTAATGTTATGTTATGGAAAAGGAATCGGTAGAAAACCAAAATCCTATATAATATCCATTCTATTGAATAATTTCTCATAAAAAAGATCTAGCTTTACTTAATTCAATGTTTTGAATATGCGAAAAAGTTCATCTGAGAAAGCGACAGTGGAACAACACAAATGGAAAGTCGCCGTTTACATTTCTCGGTTTACAAAACTCGAAAGAAACAAGTATCGAATTTTGCACATGCCCATATATGGAAAATGTCAATAAGAATGTGGGAGGAGCCTATCGAACGCTCGTGCATCATCGGAAATTACCGGATTTAGTGGAAGGTCTACAGTACTGTAGACCGTTTATGTCAAATATACATTCTAGCAAAGTTACGTAAATACATCCGGACAGTATGTAAATCCGGACACCGGAAAGAAATATATGTTCGTATTATCTATGGAATTTATTAAGCCATCTATCTGTCTCGGTAATGTAAGATATATTTCAGCAGAAACCACGGCATTGGTCAATATATATTGCCGCCATAGAGTCTTTTGATGGTTTTTGCTGTTCAGATTTATTCTGAACGCGAATTATTTCAGCTACCACGGCGTATACATATTGACAATTGTTAAAAAAGCTGATATTTGATTCCACAAATGCCTGTGTCGGCTGTGAGTGTGAGCAAAAGCTGTTCTGAGAGTTTCTGTCATACAGAAGACATTAACTACAGTACTTTAATGTGTCACATAACCTAATTGTGACATATTTTAGTTTATCAGTTAAAAAATTCTTGTGTGTATATTTTATATCAAAAGTAATTGGTAATGTATGTTCATGGCAAATGTATTAATTATATTAAGCTTTAAGAAAAGACATGTGTAAAAATTATAAAAGCGACCATTTCCATTGTCATTATGTTCACTCACAAAAAGCAGTAGGCCTACTTATATCTTTGTGCTAGTTACTAGTATATGGTAATGTTTTGATTCACAACTGGGTATGTCCTGAAAAAAACAAAACAACAACATACACTTGTACATGTGCAATAATTATGCAAGGTTCTTAAAAATGACATTTAATTGTTATTATAATGAACTTAATATAATAACATGTTCTGAATTTCATTATTTCTATGTAAATATTAACTGATTTCTGTACAGCCTTGTTCTTTTGGGTTATATAAGGCATGCAACCAAAGGCTTTATTTTAATTCCCTCTCAGAAAATGTGGAGGGTCTTGAATCGTTTGTCAATATAATTTGACCAGTTGAAATCTTTGTTTGATAGAGAATGCCAATTTATTGTTTTTATTTTAACAAGAAGAAATTACTGAGTGATACCTTTGTATTATTTTTCAAAATACAATTGCATTAGAGAAACATCATATTTATGTTCTTAAAGGCTTTAAAATAGGGCACTTTAGGATACTTTTTTTCTTAATTTAAAATATATTTCCAATTTCATGAAAAAAATAGAAACAGTCGTTGAGACAAATACTTATTTCTGTGGAACTTTTTTGTTAAAGTTCATGCATTGGATCAAAAGCGATGAGAGGAGTTATTGGCACTGTGATATTTACCAAAATCAAGTAACAGATTTGCTTCTAGCACATGTTGGGCCCTACACAGAAATTGAGTTAAGCACATATACAATGTACATTAACAGTAGCTCTAAATATGTGTTTAGTGACTCATTCATTAGATTAATTACTCTAAGCCAGTGTTTCAGAGCTGTGCATTAGCTTGACTACCAACTTGTCCTGTCAGGCAAGTACTTTGAAAATTAACTTGCGCGATTTGTAGACGGAGCTCTTGATTGTACTGGTAAACCATTTCATGGCCAAACTTCATCGATTACATTAATTTGCATACGGTGAATCCCGAACAACACCGGAGAAAATTGGGGGCGGGGAGAATACTTCGGAAAACTCCGTAAGCATTTCCTTATATGGAAGTCAGTGAAATTGCAACTTGCGATTTGTCATTTCCGAATCGCGATTTGTCATTACCGAATCGCAATCGGTGAAGTGTGAAAGTAAGTTGGTCAGATGCCAAAACTTAATCGTTATTTTACATTTTCATAAGTACGTTGAGAAGAAATAGAAGTGCAGGGTAATAATGCGAGTGGTCAAAATAAAGAACTGTATACTGATTTTAATGTTTCCAAATGTAAAGGACTGCTGTCTTATTAATTTTTATGTAGATATCTAGTTGATAATCAAGAATTCGATTTGTTTTCACAATAATGTACTTTTCTTGTTTGAAAATAGAATTTAGATGATTTACTTTCTTATTTTAGAGAATGGATTTTATACATCTGAAAATTCCGCTTATATTTCTATGTTTGTACATCATTACATTTTTGGCACAAGATAGCCTCCATATAAGTACAATATAAAAGTTCAATTCTCCTTTTGCAAAATAATTTGTATGCATACAGACAAAGCGGCACCATGTAGACATGGCTGCATAAATGGGGGCATCTGTGTCTGTGGACACATTTCTAGTCCTTATAATGGCTTTAATAAAACTTTGCAAATATTCTATTACCACTAGCTGGATTTTGAAATTAAAAAAAAAAAGTTTCATGGGTGACTATCATCTACCAAATTCCTTCAAATTATTTGGATACGCTATATCATGGATGTCAGAGGTCCATCCTTGATGTCAGTTGTCAACACTTACTTCACTTCTGAACATGCTTTAAAAGTGTTACAAACCATTAAACTCAGGTGAGCGACCCAGTGCATTGATTTTTTTTCGCTAATTTGAGTGCCGTTTAAAGGCAGTTTCCCCTGACAAAATATCCTAGTTTTTCCCAAAAAACTGTCCATTTTCTTCCCCCAAGTAATTTATAGTATTTTACGGGTGGGTGCGGAAAAATAGAAGAAAAAAAACAATTATTGAATTTGCACCATTATCATGAAAAAAGTTCAGTAGATACAAAATTAAATATATATTAATCATTAAGAAAGCATAATAACCACACATTTCATGAGAAATAATCTTTTTAAAACTTTTCCTATTTTGAATTTTGTTGAGATAAAGTTCCTCATTTCATGGGCACTGTGAGGCAGTTAGGAAATTTTTAAAACAAAATCACTGATTTTAACCTAGAGGAGGCATAACTGTTTTACCAACAGCTCTTGTTAAAAATAATGTAAGCATCAGGCATGGTTATAAAAGGTTTAGCTGTTTGAGGCACTGGTCAAGTAATTGATGCCCTTGTGAAAAGCCATATTCTGGTTTTCAGTACAGTCAGTTCGGTGAGCTATTGGTATAGGTGCACTGTCCAGCGTCGTCCATAATGTGTCCACAATTGGGTTCGCTACAGACTTCACTTTTCATTAAATATTTACCAAACTTGCACAGTTTGTGGATACCATAAGATGTCGCATAGGTTCCATAATGGGCCAGATCTGATCAGGAATACCAGAGTTATTGCCCCTTTTTCAAGAGAAGAAGAAATGGACTTGTGCAACATACAGACTTCATTTTTAGCTCACCTGAGCACAACGTGCTCATGGTGAGCTTTTAGGATCGCCTTTTGTCCGTCGTGCGTCGTGTGCCAACATTTTAATTCAAAGAACATCTCCTCCTAAACCACTGGGCAGATTTTCACCAAACTCCTCAGGATGATCGTTGGGTGACCGTCTTTCAAAATTGTTCAAATCGTTCCGGTCCGCTGCATGTGTAGGTCACCATAGCTAAAAATAGATTTAAAAACTGAAAACTTTAAAAATCTTCTTTGAAACCACAAGGCTTGGAGCTTTCATATTTGATATGTGACATCCTCTAGTGGTCCTCTACAAAGATTGTTCAAAAGATGCCCCTGGGGTCAAAACTGGCCACGCCCCAGGGGTCACATGGTTTATACAGACTTGTATAACAAAAATCTTCTCTGAAACCGCAAGGCCTAGAAGTTTCATATTTGGTATGTGACATTGTATAGTGGTCCTCTACAAAGGTTGTTCAAATGATGCCCCTAGGATGAAAACTGGCAACACCCCGGGGGTCACATGGTTTATATAGACTTGAATAGCAAAATGTCTTTAAAAATCTTCTCCTCTGAAACCTCAAGTCCCAGAGGTTTCTTATTTGGTATGTAACATTGTATAGTGGTCCTCTACAAAGATTGTTCAAATGATGCCCCTGGGGTCAAAACTGGCCACACCTCGGGGGTCACAATGTTTATATAGACTTAAGTAGCAAAATGACTTTAAAAATCTTCTTTGCAGAAACCGCAAGGCCCGGAGGTTTCATATTTGGTATGTAATGTTGTAAAGTGATCCTCTACAAAGATTTTTCAAATGATGCCGATGGGGTCAAAACTGGCCACACCCCGGCGCTCACATGGTTTATATAGACGTAAATGGCAAAATGATCTAAAATTCTTCTCTGAAACCACAAGGCCCAGAGGTTTCATATTTGGTTACAACATTATATTGAGACCTCGAATGGGATTGCATATGGGATGGTTGGGCTCAAGGTCAAGGTCACTGTTACTAAAAATAGAAAAATGGTTTCCTCTCAATAACTTTAGAATGCATTGAGATATTTTAATGAAACTTAATACATAGATACCTTATATCGACACCTCGCATGGGATTGCATATGGGGTGGGAGGGGTCAAGGTCACTGTAACTAAAAATAGAAAAATGGTTTGCGCTCAATATCTTGAGAACGCATTGAGATATTTTAATGAAACTGAAGACATCAATACATTATATTGAGACCTCGATTGGGATTGCATATGGGGTGGGTGGGGTCAAGGTCAAGGTCACAGTTATTAAAAATGGTTTCCGCTAAATATCTTGAGAACGCATTGAACTATTTTAATGAAACTTAATACATAAGTACCTTATATCGAGACATTGTTTGGGATTGCATATGGGGTGGGTGGGGGCAAGGTCACCGTTACTGAAAATAGAAAAACGGTGTATGTGTATGACCTGAAGATTTCAAAATAGTCCAAAAATGGGGTACAAACACCAGAGTTATTGCCACTTGTTTGTTATAAAAAATTGAAAAAAATGGACAATGTGGAGTATAGAGACTTCATTTATAGCCTTATCTTGTCCATACTTGCACTGTTTGTGTTTTACCATAAGGTTTCAGTCAGTGACCAATATGGGCCACATCAGACCAGAAAGACCTGAGTTGTGGCCCCTTGTTTGTGAAAAGAACAAACATAATTTTTCAAAAATTGCCTTTCTGTCCCCATAGAGAATTAACTGTTTATTCCTTGTTGACTAAACATCCACATATTGTGTATGACCATTAAATCTCATCTGGGTGCATTGATGGACCAGAAAGAACCAGAAACACTAGAGTTATTCCCTCTTTTTATGAGACAATTTGCACAAAAAAAGGATTTTGTGTAACATAGAAAATTCATTTGTCATCAAATCTTTGGTCAGTCTTGCACAGTTTGTGCATGGCCATAAGATCTCATAATAAATCAAGGAATTGCTCTGATTGGTCTGTAAAGAACGAAGTTATTAGCCCCTGTTTGTGAAAAAAAGAAGAAAATGGACTATGTTCAGGATAGAGAACATTTTTCACAAGGGATGGCAACAAATAGTATTTCTGTAACTGGTTAATAGGTAATGGTATTTGAGCTAAATATCATTAATAAGACCTAAAAACACAATTTAAAGTCAAATGATCTGGTTGATTGACTAGTCCTTATCAATGATAAGCGTAACGATGACAGGCGTTTTTTTTGCTGTCACTTGTGACTGTTTTAATTATTGTTATGCAAAAATAAGAAATAAAACACCGTGTACAGAAATCAGCTGGATGTTTGAAACTCATGTGAGTGTAGAGATTGGATGAAACTCGTGTGTAATGTGTGATTGAGCATTGTAACATCACCTATTGCTTGAGCGTTGTTCCCTACAGTTTCGACTGTAAATAGGCCGGACAGGCATCTCTATAAGCACCTGTCAATTGCCAGGTTTACTACAGAAGAAAGCAGGACAGGCATCTGTATTGCACCTGTCGATTGGCAGGTCAACAACAGTAAGATATCTGTTTTATGTGGGTCATTTTGTAGGCGATGAGATTCAGATGTCAGAGCTATTCTCTTTCATTGCCCATACTCAGGAAAGTGCTTTGGGCCGTCATGGCCCTCTTGTTTTTAATTCATTTTCAAATACTGGTTACTTATATATGAGATACATTTTCTAAGTTGAAGTCTGTACCAGTGACTATGTTGATAATTATTGTACTGGTAAGCAGTGTTGAAACAAATTGAATAAAACATGCTGAGACATTCAAGACTTTATGTGATACAAAACAGTATTATCTAAAACCTGATGAACATTACCAATAATGCTTCATTCACTGTGAAATTTGTTACAGTCTAGCAAACACATGGCTCTGTTCTTAATTATTTGAAGGTTAAATAAGCATTGATGGTAATATCTCTTATAAAGGATCTACATGTGTGTCATTATGTTGTCTGAGTGTGTCATGGAGTGCCTTCTCTGTTGTGTACAGGCATGGTACCCAACGTTCTTCTAGAATGTTTACCTGGTGAAGTACTGCTTCCCATTGACCTGCCCCCTCCAACATAGGCATTGTACCAGTTTGTATTCCAAACTTTGGAATTGTCAACATTGTTTCAGGTTCCAGAGAAGAACAAAAAAGACCAGCAATCTGCAGTAAATCTAAAGAATGGAAATTTGGCTTCTTCAAAATCTCAACAAGTAAGGAGCACAATGCTGTATTTATTTGCTTTGTTAATTCACATCAACACAAAGTGCTCAATGTTGAGCTATTGTGGTCAGTTACAGTTGGTGTTTCAATAGCCTGCCATAACTTTGAAAGTCTTTCTGGATGTTATTGAATAATTTTCAGCTCGACTATTCACCGAACTATAGTTCGAGCTATACTACTCACCCGTTTGTCGGCATCGCGTAATGCTCTGGTTATGGTTTGCGTGCAACATATCCATATCTCTGTAACTACTACAGATATTCAATTGAAACTTCACACATATGTTTGGGGTCATTATGTGAGGTCACTGACCAAGACCCATAACTCTGACCTGGAATTTAGCAGAATTATGCCCCTTTTTGTACTTAGAAAATCAGGTTAAAGTTTGCGTGCAACAACTCCACATCTCTATATTTACTACAGATATTCAATTGAAACTTCACACATGCTTTCTGGGTCATTATATAAGGTCACTGGCCAAGACCCATAACTGTGACCAGCATTTTAGCAGAATTATGCCCCTTTTTGTACTTAAAAAAGTCAGGTTAAGGTTTGCGTGCAACTACACCATATCTCTGTAACTCAAGAACGAATTGAATTTATTGTTATGAAACTTTATACATAGATACCATATAGTGAGGCCTCACTTGGGATCGCATATGGGGTGGGTGGGGTCAAGGTCAATGTTATTAAAAATAGAAAAACAGTTTCCGCTCAATAAGTTGAGAAAGCATTAAGATATTTTAATGAAAATAAATAAATAGAGACCTTACATCGAGACCTCGCTTGGGATTGTATATGGGTGGGGTGGGGTCAGGGTCAAGGTCAAGGTCACTGTTAGAAAATGAAAAATTGTTTCCGCTCAATATTTTTCTAGGTCAATTGACAATATTGCATGTTTTTCGACTCTTAAGTGACGTTTACCTCTAGCGGCTTCACATTTCTTCTAATCAGGCTGAAACTTTGTCAGAATGTTATCTCAATAGAAACTGGATACAATATGGTTCAAGTCGGTTTATAAACTAGGTCAAATAAAGACAAAATAATATTTTGCACTCTAGGAGCCACATTTTTCATTAGATCAGTTTTAAACTTGGTCAGATTCTTGTCCCCCATAAAATAAATGATCTAATAAAATATGGGTAATGTACGATAAAAAAAACTAGGTCACTAGGTCAGATTACCTAATTATCATTTTTTACACTAAATCACATTTATCATCAGATGAGGTTGAAACTCTGTAAGATTATTGTCTTCCATAAAATCTAGATCCTGATTGAATATGAGTCATCTGCAGTCAAAAACTGGGTCACTAAGTTAAATCATGTGAAAAGCTTCTTTAAATACTCAGGCAATGGTTTAAAACCTAAGTCCCTAGGGTAAACAACTTAACATTGTCACTTCTTTAAACTTAAAGGACATATTTTTAGCTCACCTGAGCACAAAAAAACTGCTCATGGTTTTGTGCTCATGGTGAGCTTGACCATATAGCATGACTATCTGGGATGTAACATCTGTTAGTGGTCCTTTACAAAGTTTGTTCAAATTATGCCCCTGGGGTCAAAATGGGCCACGCCCCGGGGGTCACATGGTTTATATAGAATATATAGCAAAATGACTTTTAAAAATCTTCTCCTCTGAAACCACAAGGCCCATAGGTTTCATATTTGGTATGTAACATCCTATAGTGGTCCTCTACAAAGATTGTTCAAATTATGCCCCTGGGGTCAAAAGTGGCCACACCTCGGGGGTCATATGGTTTATATAGAATATATAGCAAAATGACTTATCAATTTTTCTCCTCTGAAACGGCAAGGCCAACACCTGTCCTATATTTGGTACGTAACATTGCATAGTGGTCCTCCCAAAGATTGTTAAAATTATGCCCCTGGGGTCAAATCTGGCCACACCCTGAGGGGTCACATGCTTTATATAGACTTAAATAGCAAAGTTGCTTTAAAAATCTTTCCCTGAAACCGCAAGGCCCAGAGGTTTGTTCAAGATTGTTCATATTATGCCCCTGGAATAAAAATAAGCTACGCCTCGGGGATGCAAATTCAATTTGGGTTACAAGGTCTAAGGTGAGTGTCCTAGGGCCCCAGGGCCCTCTTGTTTCAGTATAATGGGTTAAAACTTGGTCAGATTGTAGTCAATCCATGAAATCTATGATACGGTAATATATTGATTATCTGTGATAAAAATTAGATCACATGACATAAATGTATTGACCGACTTTCTGAGTTGTTTTTACCCTCTTGTATTATGTCTCATCTTGGCCCTCTTGTTCATTAAGCTTATGAATGTACAACATTGCTTCCCCCCCCCCATTGTATAAATATCAGTTTGATCTCAGACAAGCTAGATGGAGCCAATTACACCACAGTAATTTGCTGTTATTGGTTAACACAATTTTTTTTAGTTGTCTTGAGACTCATGTAAAGTCTATCAGGACCAATCTTGCATAAATTGTTTTTGACCATAATAGCACAGACACATTCAATAATGGGTCAGTTATGAATAGAAATAACAGAGTTTTAGATGGGGGGGGGGGGAATAATGTCTGTGTGAAACCTACCAGAATGCCTCAGAATTCTGATTTATAATAATCACATAGTAAGCCTTGATTAAAAAAGGAAGTTACTCTATTTTCCTATATACCACTTTCATATGCAGTAATTTTCCTTATTACTCACATATTCAGTGATGTCATCTTGACATATTTTTGCCATAATATTTTGCCTTGTGATATATGGTTATTTATTTAATAATTTATTAATTATTTTATTGACTGCCTCCAAAGGTAATTTAGGGGTTTGCATTTATCACATTCTTTGGCCATCCGTCAATATGTCCCTTTTTGTGTCGCCTGACTAGGCGACATATAGGGGTTACTTATGTCGGCGGCGGTGTTGGCGGTGGCGGCGGCCCCTTTCGCTTGTCCAGAGCATAACTCTTAGACTATTAAAGCTATCAACATGAAACTTCATAGGATAGATAGGTCTCATTGAGGGGAAGTGCAGTGCACAAGAACAGTTACTCTGCACCTCATACTTTTGGAGTTATTGCCCTTGTTGATTTTCATACTTAATTTTTGTCCGAAGCATAACTCTAAGACCATGAAAGCTATCAACTTGAAACTTTGTAGGTAGATAAATCTCATTGAGGAGAAGTGCAGTGCGCAAGAACCGTTACTCTGCACCTCATACTTTCGGAGTTATTGCCCTTTGTAAATTTCGTAAATTACTTATTTTTGTGTCGCATTTTTGGTTTCAATAAGTCTTTTCTTTGCAATTAGCCAGAGTGCAGTGCTTTTGAAGATTTCAATAAATCTGTAAAAAAAAAATTGAGCATTCACCTTAAATGCTTTTTCAGTTGGATTCACATAAGCTATCCGGCGACACATCCGACTCGCGGAGTTCTAGTTGATTGTATATGTTAATGAAAAATTTTAATTAATGGTATTGTTATATTTGGTGAAGAGCAGGATATCAGGTGTGGACCAGGCGTGTGTCCTGTCACTCCTACCTAATGTACTTTTTTAGACACATGAAAATTGGGATGAAATGTTACATTTTAGCTGCAATTCCTTTGTGTTTATGATTTAATGAAATTGTTTGGACTTTTGGTGTGATCATGTGCAGTGGTGCTTATATTATGCCTGGAGAAAACGTCCAGTATGGTGACCACTAACCATGTGTGAGAATTAAACCTGTCCGCTTTGGTGACCACTAACCATGTGTGAGAATTAAACCTGTACAGTATGGTGACCACCAACCATGTGTGAGAATTAAACCTGTCCAGTATGGTGACCATTAACCATGTGTGATAATTTAACCTGTCCAGTGTGGTGACCACTAACCATGTGTAGGAATTAAACTTGTCCAGTATGGTGACCACTAACCATGTGTGAGAATGAAACCTGTCCAGTATGGTGACCACCAACCATGTGTGAGAATTAAACCTGTCCAGTATGGTGACCACCAACCATGTGTGAGAATAAAACCTGTCCAGTATGGTGTCCATGAATCATGTGTGAGAATTAAACCCAGGTTGGTTATGTTAGAAACAAGTGTGCCAACCACTATGGACAGCCTTGTTGGTAGAAATTGAAATTAAATGTATAGGGTGCACAGCAGGAAGCACTGCCACATGAAGCCTGTCCTGAACCATGTATTGTTTCAGATGTTGCCATGCAGGGAAGATGAAGACCAGGGCAGGGACACGGAGGATTCAGTCAGCTTCAAGCCAACATCCATGCTGTCCAAGATACGAGAGGTGAGCTTTGTGACCAAAGTGTTCTGAAGCTTTCTTCAACAGTCTAAATTGTTTTTCCTCACCTACTGTATTGTACCTTTTTAACGCCCCCTTATCTATTTTGAAAGTTTAGAAATGTCTTTCCTTTAGCAAGTTATCCCAATTATCTAATTAAATCCATCATTGGAAAACATTCAAAACTATGGTAAAGACCGTGTATAATGCACACTTCTTTACCCTAAATTTTGGCTATGAAAATTTGGTGATCATATTATACACAGTAACAGCCATTTTCAGCCATGTTAATTTTTTTTACTGTCTGGTTGATAACAATTAAATTCATAATATTTAGTTTGCAATGAATTCATAATGTACTGTTAATCAATGTTTCACTGCGTTCTAATTACATCTTAATAATAACCCCATTTGAACAAACAGTAAACGCAAGGCTTTTATAGCAACGCCTGTTAAGACTAATAAGAGTTACAGCTTGACATCATCAATTACCTGGGAATCCAAAACTACAAGCCTTTAGCTACAGCCATAGCAACAATGTCGGCTTGAAGGTCTTTGATGTAACTGCCGAACTTCGGCCATCCTCTAGCAGTTTGTAACTAAAAGCGTGACACGCTTTGCATGTGGTTGGTGTCAAAAAGCATCAATACTACTGTACCTTAATATTATGCTAGAGCTGTCAATAGAACATTCTAGGAGAAATGTCAAGGTGTCAAAATATAAACTGTAAGTTTTGGCTGATGAAATATACATGTGGATTATTATGGAAAGTGTATTACGACAAAACACGTTTTTAGCTCGACTTTTCGAAGAAAAGGCAAGCTATTCTACTCGCCCCGGTGTCGCCGATGGTGTCCGAGCTAGGTTAAAGTTTTTCGGTAAGCTAGTTTCTCAGGAATGGCTTGAGGGATTTCATTCAAACTTAAACATGTATTCCCCACATTAAAGTGAACCTATACGCCAAGGTTGGTAACTCTAGGTTGAAATTTGTGAAAGTTATGGGCCTTTTTACACTTTGAAAATTTTACATAAGCTATATGGACAGGTCAAAGTTTTTTGGTAAGCTGGTTTCTCAGGAATGGCATAAGGGATTTCATTCAACTTAGAACACTTATTCCCTATATTAAAATAAACTCATGGGCCAATTTTAATAACTCTAGTTTGAAATGTGTCAAAACTATGAGCCTTTTTACACTTTGAAATTTTACATATAAGCTATATGGACAGGTTACAGTTTTTGGTAGGCTCATTTCTCAACTTTCCGTTTCCACTCTCTAACTCGAGAACGGCTTAAGCTGTTGTAATGAAACTGCAAACATAGATACCTTATAGCGAGACCTTGCTAGGGACTGCATATGGGGTGGGTGGGGTCAAGGTCACTGTTACTAAAAATAGAAAAAAACGGTTTCTGCTCAATAACTTAAGAACAAATTGAGATATTTTAAGAAAACTTAATACATAGATACCTTATATCAAGACCTCACTTGGGATTGCATATGGGGTGGGTGGGGTCAAGGTCACTGTTACTATAAATATAACTTGAGAACGCATTGAGATATTTTAGTGAAACTTAATACATAGATACCTTATATTGAGACCTCGCTTGGAATTGAGATATTTTAATAAAACTTAATACATTGATACCTTATATCAAGACCTCACTTGGGATTGCATATGTGGTGGGTGGGGTCAAGGTCAAGGTAACTGTTACTATAAATATAACTTGAGAACGCATTGAGATATTTTAGTGAAACTTAATACATAGATACCTTATATTGAGAGCTCGCTTGGATTTGCATATGGGGTGGGTGGGGTCAAGGTTACTGTTACTAAAAATAGAAAAACGGTTTCTGCTCAATAACTTGAGAATGCATTGAGATATTTTAATGAAACTTTATACATACATTCCTTAATTCGAGACCTCGCTTGGGATTGCACATGGGGTGGGTGGGGTTAAGGTCACTGTTACTAAAAATAGAAAAACGGTATCCACTCAATAACTTGAGAACGCATTGAGATATTTTAATGAAACTTAAAACATACATACCTTACATTGAGACCTCTCTTGGGATTGCATATAGGGTCAAGGTCACTGTTACTAAAATAGAAAAACGGTTTCTGCTCAATATCTTGAGAATGGATTGAGATATTTTAATGAAACTTTATACATAGATACCTTATATCAAGACCTGGCTTGGGATTGCATATGGGGGGGGTCAAGGTCACTTTTACTAAAAATTTTATTGATGTGCTCACTTTAATGCATTTCGTTAGAAAAATTTGGTTTTCGTGGAATTTTCATATTTCTTGTTTTAGAAAAAAAATGCCAGTAACTCTGACAAGAACAAGAAAAGTCGAGCGTGCTGTCCTCCGACAGCTCTTGTTTATGTTAACATGATTTACGTTACATAAATAGGTGTTTTGTGCATAAGGTAATTAATATGAAAACTTATTTAATTATGTTTTTTATGAACTTTATGGTATTATTATACAACAACAACGAAAAAACGCACACACAAAAAGACAATTAGCAGATTATTAGCACTAAACATAAAGAGTTTGTACCAGTTTGAACACATGTAATTAAAACTATGTAATCACTTTCGTTTTCATAATTCAAAATTGAACATTTGTAATATAGAAGTAAAATTTGTTATTTTTTATTGGTGAAAACGCTGATTTTCAGGTCCCTATTAAATGCCGCCTCTTAGTAATGTTATGCCCCTGGAAGCGTTTAAAAGGTACAATATGGTAAGCATGAAGTGCTCAGTGAGCTATTTGTATAGTTGACTTTGTCCCTACTCTGACTTGTCTTGTTTATTATTTAATCTTTACCTTTCCAATATTCTATATTTAAATAGAAAGCTAGTGAGTTCTTAAATTTAAAGTTAATAAATTTCCTGTTTTATGAATTAGAATTACAGTCTTGCATGAACTGTCTACATTATGTATTTATTTGTGATACCAAAGTTTGCATTATCACAAATGTATCGCCAGATTTAAAATATGGTTACTGCTGAATAGTGTCTTACATTGTTGAGATATTTTTAGCTTTCAACACGATATTTGGTTTCATGGTTATAAATGTTTTAAGCTCATCAAGTTTCATAATATTGAATGTAAAATGTGTCATAAAACAGTAAAAGGGAGATGTGGAGATGATGCGTATGCTATGGTTATTGAGTAACTCTCTATATATGAGCAGTCTTGTAGTTGTATTTTTGCATTTCTGTAAATGTGTAGAATGGATTGACATTTTATAAAATATGTTTTAAATAAGCCTTATGTCATTAACATTCATGTATTTTGGAAGCTGGACATTTTGTAATCATTAAATTCATTCAACATGTATGTATGAAATCACTAGCAATATTGTGCTTTTCAAATGTAACTATGCTGGATATATGTCTATTGAAAGGTAATAAATCTATTTTGTTGGCCTGAACTGCACTAAGCCCTGTGAACAACAGTAGGTTAAAGGTTAATACATCTTAAAACATTTTGTTTTATTATTTCCCTAACGGTGTTACCCGAGAGGGAAGGTTTGCCCTCCATCCGTCCGTCTGTCCGTCCATATGCAGATTTTTTTAGCTCACCGGAGCATGAAGTGCACAGTGAGCTATTGGTATCGGGGACCTCTCTGCCGTCAACAATTTGTTTTGTTCTCACGCTGGAGACTTCACTTTTTATTTCCCCACTTTTTATCCAATCTTAACCAAACTTGCACAGTTTGTGTAAGACCATAAAAACTCGGACAGGATTGTTATTGGGCCAGATCACACCAGTAACACTAGAGCTATTGCCCCTTTTTCATGCAAAAAAGTGTAAAAATGACTTTTTCCAACATATAGACTTTATTTTCCATCCAATCTTAACCAAACTTTCACGGTTTGTGTATGACCATCAGATCTCAGCAGACGCCGAAAATGGGCGAGGTCATATTTCAAACACCAGAGTTATTGCCCTTTGTTTATTAAAAAATATACAAAATGGACATTATTCAGGATAGAGACTTCATTTTTCATCCAATCTTCACCAGTCCTGCACAGTTTGTCTATTGCCGTGAGATTACAGTTGAAGTCGAATATAAGCAAGATCGGAGCAGAAACACCTGTCCAGAGTTATTTCCCTTTGTGAAAAAAATATGCAAAAATGGACATTATTCAGGTTAGAGACTTCATTTTTCATCCAATCTTCACAAATCTTGCACAGTTTGTCTATGACCATAAGATTACAGGTCAAGTTGAATATAAATTAAATTGGGCCAGAAACACCTGAGTTATTGCCCTTTATGAAAAAAAATGTACAAACATTGACATTATTCAGGATATAGACTTGATATTTCATCCAATCTTCACCAATCTTGCACAGTTTGTCTGTGACCATAAAATTAAAGGTGACGTAGAATGTAAGCAAAATCGGGCCAGAAACACCGGATTTATAGCCCTTTGTTTGTGGAAAAAATATACAAAAAGTGACATTATTCAGGATAGAGACTTCATTTTTAATCCAATCTTCACCAATTGTGTACAGTTTGTCTATGAACGTAAGATCACAGGTGAAGTCGAATCTAAGCATGTTCGGGCCAGAAACACCCGAGTTATTGCCCCTTGTGTGTGGAAAAAACATCAACAAGTTATCAATGATTGGCTTGCATACATGATTTTTTATTCCATGTTACACCATAAAAATTGATTGATAAAATTTGATTTCCAACAGTTGCATACCTTGCATGCAGTTATTTGTACATGCAACATTGATGGCTTCAGAGCCTGCATTAACATTATTTATCATCATTGGACAGAAAATTATCAAAGAAAAAGCAAAACTGGACCTTATAGCACAGCCATCACAATTATCGCATTGCAACTAGTTTTCCAAAACTGTCTGCAAAAAAGACATCAAAATCTACTGTTTCTGCATTTTCCAGAATTTTCCCTGACATAATGAAAAAGGGTCAGGTAAGAATATTGAAAAAAAAATGACTTGAGAACCATTAGCAAAAACACCGCACATCCACTACCCAACTCATACTGTGGATTCAGTTAATTTCGTTGACATTAAATTTTTCATGGATTCGTAAAATCGGTAATAATCGTGGATCTTAAATTCGTGGATTTCGATTTTTTGCCAACAACCTTAAAAAAATACTGTATCTATGTGCTTTTTGTTTATTCTAACAACCCTTGCGCTCAGTTGACATCCGCTAAAACAACAACGTGTCAATTACCCGCATTGTCCGTATCTTTTCGTCTCAATCTCGCGATAATGTGGTCCCTAGTGTAACAACACCATACCAAGTAGCGGGATTAAACATAGGTGCACTATACCAGTATCGCAATAAACAGTCCAATTAATAGTGGTACCCATAGTGTCTTGTATAATTGTAATAAAACAGTGGGTCCTATTAATGGCAGGTTGACACGAAGCCAGTTAAGCGCATGACAATTAACAAGTGACAAACTGCGAATATTGATACCTGCGTGACAATTGAGCAATCTGTACCTTTCAGTTATTCTGTCAGTATTATCTGTTCTTTCAAGAAGGAAACATCATACAATTATTTATTTTTTCAAACTTAGTAAAAGTATAATTTAACATCATGTCAGTATTCACAGTAAATAATTATCAAGGGAGGTAACACAATCACCCAAACATGGGTCAAAAGTAGTTGCGCCCCTTTAGTCTGACGTCACAGTAGGGCAGATACTATTAATTTCTGATATAAGACTTCGGACATAAACGTTACGTTCGTCGTACGTTGGAATTCGTGGTTGAGCTGACCCACGAAAATCCACGAAAATTAGTGTCCGACGAATAATAATGGTTTTAAAGTACTTTAGTTAGCCCATATCACTAACTTAAGTTTTTAATCAAATCGATCCTGTCCCCCTTTGCGCATTGTTCAGATACCTTAATTTTCAAACCTGTCACAATAGTATGGTCTTCGTCTGTACCAGTTCTCAGGTGAGCGCTTTGGGCTATCATGGCCCTCATGTTTTAAATTTGGTATACATCAAAAGCAATGTGAGGATTATGCACAACCTTTTATTTTTCACCAAAGGTTAAAAGTCAGGTGACTGTTACAAATAATGTAAGAAACTCAATGCTGCAATAACTCGAAAATTATACAAGATATGATCATGAAACTTGTTATACAGATTAAGGGTGATTACAGTATTATTTACAACGTTTAGTTTTTCACCAAATCTTGGTAGGGGTTTTGACCAGTGCGGGACTCTTGTATTGCTTGCAATGCTATGATTGCCTTGTTATTTTTAGTTCACCTGGCTTCCAATAAAAAACACAAATATAATTAACACCAGCTCCTAAAAGATGCTACCGCAGTGCTACAGATAAGCATTATTTTGTAGTAAAAGCAAATTGATTTTCTAGAAAATGTTTTTAGCTCGACTATTCACCGAATAGTTCAAGTTATACAACTCACCCTTTCATCGGCGTAATGCTCTGGTTAAGGTTTGCATGAAACAAGTCCATATCTCTGTAACTACTACAGATATTGAATTGAAACTTCACACATATGTTTGGGGTCATTATGTGAGGTCACTGACCAAGGCCCATAACCCTGACATGCAATTAAGCAGAATTATGCCCCTTTTTAGCTCGACTGTTCACCGAATAGTTCGAGCTATACTACACACCCGTTCGTCTGCGTAATGCTCTTGTTAAGGTTTGCTTGCATCAAGTCCATATCTCTGTAACTACTACACTTATTCAATTGAAACTTTACACATTTGTTTGGGGTCATTATGTGAGGTCACTGACCAAGGCTCATAACTCTGACCTGCAATTTAGCAGAATTATACCCCTTATTGTCCTTGGAAAATCAGGTTAAAGTTTGCATGCAACAACTCCATATCACGGCCATAATATTACGTCACTGGCAAAGACCCATAACTGTGACCAGCATTTTAGCAGAATTAATCGCCTTTTTGTAATTAAAAAAGTCAGGTTAAGGTTTGCCTGCAAGAAAGAATTCAGGTTAAGGTTTGCATGCAACAAGTACATATCTCTGCAACTACTAAAGATATTTAATTTAAACTTCACACATGTGTTCGGGGTCATTATGTGAGGTCACTGACCAAGGCCCATAACTCTGACCTGCAATTTAGCAGAATTATGCCCCTTTTTGTACTTTGAAAATCAGGTTAAAGTTTGCGTGGAACAACTCCATATCTCTATATCTACTAAGATATTCAACTGAAACTTTACTATGCATGCCTTTGGGGTCATTAAATAAAGTCACTGGCCAAGACCCATAACTGTGACCAGCATTTTGGCAGAATTAATCCCCTTTTTGTACTTAGAAATTCAAGGTGGGTGGGTGGGGTCAAGGTAACTGTTACTAACAATAGAAAAACGGTTTCCGCTCAATTACTTGATAACGCATTGAGATACTTTAATGAAAGTTTGCATGCAACAACTCCATATCTCTATAAGTACTACAGATATTCAATTCAAACTTGACACATGTCTTCAGGGTCATTATATTAGGTCACTGACAAAGGTTTAAAACTCTGAACTGCAATTTAGCAGAATTATGCCCCTTTTTGTACTTAGAAATTTCAGGTTAATGTTTGTGTGCAACAACTTCATATCTCTATATCTGCTACAGATATTCAATTAAAATTTCACACATATCTTCAATGTCATTTTATAAGGTCACTGGCCAAGGCACATAAATGTGACCAGCATTTAAGGAGAATTATGCCTCTTTTTTAGCTCACCTGAGCACGAAGTGCTCATGGTGAGCTTTTGTGATCGCCCATTGTCCATCGTCCGTGCGTGCGTGCGTCCATCGTCAACTTTTCAATCAACTGACATCTCCTCCTAAACCGCTTGGCAGATTTTTACCAAACTTCACAGAAATGATCATTGGGTGATCCTCTTTCAAAGTTGTTAAAATCGTTACAGTCCGCTGCATATGTAGGTCACCAAAGCTAAGAATAGATTTTAAAAGTGTAAACTTTAAACATCTTCTTCTCTGAAACCGCAAATTATGCCCCTGGGGTCAAAACTGGCCACACCCCGGGGTCACATGATTTATATAGAATATATAGTAAAATGACTTCAAAAATCTTCTCCTCTGAAACCGCAAGACCCAGAGGTTTCATATTTGGTATGTAACATCCTATAGTGGTCCTCTACAAAGATTGTTCAAATTATGCACCTGGGGTCAAAACTGGCCTCGCCCCGGGGGTCACATGGTTTATATAGAATATATAGCAAAATGACTTTAAAAATCTTCTCCTGAAACTGCAAGGCCCAGAGGTTTCATATTTGGTTTGTAAAATCCTTGAGTGGTTCTTTACAAAGTTTGTTCCAATAAGCCCCTGGGGTCAAAACAGCCACGCCCCGGGGGTCACATGGTTTATATAGAATATATAACAAAATGACCTTAAAATCTTCTCCTCTGAAACCACTAGGCCCAGAGGTTTCATATTTGGTATGTAACTTCCTATAGTGGTCCTCTACAAAGATTGTTCAAATTATGCCCCTGGGGTCAAAACTGGCCATGCCCCAGGGGTCGCTTGGTTTTTATAAACTTAAATTGCAAAATGTATTTAAAAATCTTGTTCTCTGAAACCGCAAGGCCCAGAGGTTTCTTATTTGGTATGTAACATCATATAGTGGTCCTCTACAAAGATTGTTCAAATTATGCCCCATGGGTCAAAACTGACCACACCCCAGGGGTCACATGGTTTATATAAACTTATATAGCAAAATTCTTCTCCTCTTACACCTCCAGGCCTAGAGGTTTCATATTTGGTATGTATATGTGGTCCTCTACAAATATTGTTCAAATTATGCTCCTGGGGTGAAAACTGGTCACGCCCCGGGGGTCACATGGTTTATAAAGACTTGAATAGCAAAATGACTTTAAAAATCCTCTCCTCTGAAACGGCAAGGCCCACAGCTTTCCTGTATGTAGTACGTAACATTGCATAGCGGGCCTCTCCAAAGATTGTTCAAATTATGCCCCTGGGGTCAAATCTGGCCACACCCACTTAAAAAATCTTTACCTGAAACCACAAGGTTTGTTCAAGATTGTTATGCCCCTGGGATAAAAATAAGCCACACCTCGGGGATGCAAATTCCAATTGGGTTACAAGGTCTCAGGTGAGTGTCCTATGGCCCTCTTGTTGTAGTGATAAAAGCCAATAACTCTGAAAAAGCGTTTGAATAGTCGAGCGCCATGTCCTGAGACAGCTCTTGTTTATTTTAAGTCTTTTTAACCAGATTTTTCTTCGAAAAATGTGGGTTCTTAAATTGGGTTATGTCTCGGTCGGGCAGGCAAACAAGCCAGCAGCGGAAAGACGGGTGGGTGCGTGTCTGGTGTCCAACTGGGGTTTTCGCTCAATAACTTGAGAACATATTGAGGTATTTTAATTCAACTTCTTTGATAGATACCTTATATTGAGAACTCCCTTGATATTTAATGTGGGTTGTGTAGGGTCAAGGTCAGTGTTACTAAAAATAGATAAACAATTTCCTCTCAATAACTCAAGAAGGCATTGAGCTATTGTATTGAAACTTAATACCTTATATTGAGACCTGGCTTCGAATTGCATATGGGGTGGGTGGTTTCAAGGCCAAGGTCACCATTACTAAAAATAGAAATATGGTTTCCGCTCAAGAACGAATTGAGATATTGTACTGAAACCTCAAACATAGATACGTTATAGCGAGACCTCGCTTGGGATTGCATATTGGGTGGGTGGGGTCATGGTCAAGGTCACTGTTACTAAAATGGTTTCTGCTCAATAACTTGAGAACGCATTGAGATATTTTAATGAAACTTAATACATAGATACTTTTACATGGAGATCTCGCTTGGGAATGCATATGGGGTGGGTGGGGTCAAGGTCACTGTTACTTAAAATAGAAAAACAGTTTTTGCTCAATAACTTGAGAACGCATTGAGATATTTTAACCAATCTTTATATATAGATACTTTATATGGGGACCTTGCTTGGGATTGCATATGGGCTAGTGGAGTCAAGGTCACTGTTACTAAAAATAAAAAAACATTTTCCCCTCAATAACTAAAAAAAATGGAGATATTTCAATGAAACTTCATACATATATACCTTTTATCAAGACCTCGCCTTGGATTGCGTGTGGGGTTGGTGGGGTCAAGGTCAAGGTCAAGGTCACCATTACTAACAATGTTATTTTTATGCTTACTTTTATGCATTTTGTTCGAAAAATTCGGTTTTCGTGGAATTTCCACGTTGCTTGTAATTGGTATTTGTTAGCCAAAGTATTAAAGAGAATGTTCCCTTAATAGTAGAAGTGTAACAGACCGTATTGCAGGTATTGACAATTGCCATAGTGACATGGCATGTACCATGGTCTGTCATAGAGCAATAGACAATAGACTGAAATAAATATTGATCTGAATCTCAATCTTGATATAATCAACATTCGTACCCTGTATATTTGCTAATGCTGAAGTATTTTTCTTGAGTCTAAGTCTGTTCTTAATTCTGAAGTCAAAGAATGGGTTGGTGAATACAGGCCCAGGTTACTTCATTCAGTTCACATCCCTGTTATTTTGTCTGCAAGGTTTATGTTGAATCAGTGTGGTATTATATCATTCATGTTGGCTAGTATTGACCAATGCTTATTGTTAACACTTTGACATGCAAAGTTTATAGCAAAATTTCAAGCCTCAACTCAGCACAAAAGAAATTAGTCGTGACTATGACACTGCTATGGGTGCTACCTGCTCCTGCATATTGCACTTGGCATTTTTGTCAGTTGCAGTTTTCATGCATTGAGTTTATATAGGTCATATAGCTAACACGGGAAATATGTGGAATCAGTACAATGATGGTAATAAAGATTGTGGTCTATGGACATAATGCAGAGAGACAGATTCCACACAGTGGCTCTAGAAAGGCAAGATGGGGTGTAGAAAGCTAATGGTTAATAGCACTGACTTTTTGCACCTACTCACCTACTGGAACCAGCACCTTCATGCAGCCTGCTTCAGGCCAGGCAAATCATGCATTGGTGTCTGGCATATATGCCATGTCCAAGTCCATTAAATCTCTTAACCGTAGGTACCATGTACATTTAATGTTGACTGTTGTATAGATGCAAACTTAATATATTTTGATTTTCTGATGTAACATTTCCTATTTCTCATGTTTGCTTGGCTAGAGACTGTATGATTACATGTAAGGCAATGATTGGAAGTATGCAAGTCTTCTGTATAAAATACAGGATGCCATAATATACTATTTTCAGTCAAACAAGCTGTTAGATGATGGCAATAAATCAAGACTGGTGATTTTAATTTGGGTTTTCTAGTGTGTTAAATGTTCATTACTGATTTGGAAATGTTCATGAGCAGACATGTTCATTGCAGCTGTTAATGTGATACGCTGCTGATTGTGTCAACTTAAATTCATGTTGGGTGTATAATGCCTTTATCACAGACATAGAGAATACTAGGTTAGTGTTGAATACAGATAAGTTTATTTAACGAGGCTTAGAAAACATAAACCACGAGCCTTGGCGAGTGGTTAAGGTTTTCGTGCCGAGCAAATAAACGTATCTATATTCACCACTTACCTGGTGTTCTATTTATCCCCTCATTTTCTGTCTTTATTTTGAAAATAAACGATAGAAAATCGCTAAATAACATGAAAAACATCTAACGATGTCACGAAAATAAACAACATGACGTCATTATAATGCGCGTGTTTGCTGTATTTCGTCAGATGTGATGATGGGATAAAAGTTGATTCACCTGTAAGCTAAGACCAAGGATTGAAGGATTGTATGTTGTATAAGACCTGGAGTCAGACAGTCCTGTATGCGGGCACCCAGGAAATATAGATGCACAAAGTTTACTTCCATTTATTCTTCACACAAACATACATTTCTAGTTATACAACAATCCAAAGACGATTATTTCCCTATTTGATAATAACATAGACTACCTATGCATCAATGACTGTCCTAATAACAATTCAAAATGTCGTATAAGTGATCCTATAAATGTTACTTTTTTTTTAAATGATCCAAAGAATGAACGAACGAACAGACGAACGTACGAACGGTTATCTGAAAACAATAAATTCCTTTTTTAACAAACATGATACACAATCCTGTATTAATAACACAACAAATCATACATGATAAAATAATGTAAACATACATTAATATTCTAGAAACGCACATTCTCACTCACTCACAATTCAGTTTCAATATTAAATTTAATTTTTAATTATCATCATTCTGTGAATTTCTGATAGAAACTAATACTGATTCAACAATTTACTGTACAAAAATGTAACCTCAAGCCTAACGTTATATTGAACAAAAACTGATAATGTTTTAACCCAAATAAAGTAATTGTACTCACTGAACATTGGTGTCACTCAAATTCTTAATATTTCATTAAATATAACTGCATCTATACTCTCTGAGATTCGGCTCTGGACTGATATGATTTCACTAATTAGCCGGTAAATACCTTTCTTTAGAATAAACATACATAACTGGACTTGCTAATCAGATAATAAGTGACATGTAAACGGAAAGTATTCATAATCAGATAATAAGTGACATGTAAACGGAAAGTATTCATTCCCACGCTCTTAGATACACCAAATGGTCCGCAGCGCTTACAGTCCTGTCCTGTAAGTTGTCTTCTGGGGATGTCTTGTTTTGGTGGTTATTGTCAAACAGAGATGGTCTGTTTAGGTTCAGTAGGGCTACACTTTCCAGTTGGTTAACAAATTTTATAGCACTTTAAGACAGATTTGTGCTTTGATGTTTGATGTGAACTAAGTCTTACTGGTACAGTGTGGAAGGTGTGTCTATAGAGCTTCATTTTATGAGCAACTTTAACATGGCCACTTCTTGATTTATGATATAAAAGTTATCATGCAAAATGGATGTTTGTATATATTGTACAGTGGAGAAATTCTGCACAGCTCTTGAAACTTCTTTGTTAATACATGACACCAGTTCATAAATGTATAGAAAACCAATAGTAGCACAGTGGGCACCGAGATGATGTATTCTATGGATAATTGACAGATAATGTATCATGTCTGTCATTGTCAGAGATAACACACTATACATAAAACAAAATACAACAAATTGTGTATAGACACAAATCACAGTACAATAAATGGTTATAATAATTTTGTCTGAAGTTTTTCTTGTAGAATTCCAAGATGTGAAGTATTTTCTGTAGATTACATTATTTTTTCTTTTTGATAAGGTTTGATAAAGGACAATATTATATTATACATTGGTAAATAACATTATTTTTGTTTGGCCCAATTGTAGAAGTCAGGTGTCTATTAAAAAATCTCCTGTTTTGCAAGTGCCATATGGTTGAGAATTTGTGCCAAGAAATTATTAAGCAGTGGTGGGCTCAAAAGGTGGAGTATGTATCTTGGCATTGTCTTGATGCAACGTGTGCTGGGAAAAAATGGGAAGTTAAAATTCACCCCTTGCATGAGGATTGACATGTTTGCTGTGATTTTGTAATTATATGGACAACTGTGCTGTCTCTTACTCACAGAAAACAGTGCTTCTGTAATTTATCGAATATTTTAATGGAATATAACGGATTATAGGAATTATCATGAAAATATTGGGTAAGATTGTTTTTCATTAATTTTGTGTTGTAATTTCCGAGTATGTTAAGACAGTAGACAGGTTGGAGTATTTGCTTGCATTCATAATTAAAAGATGAATAAAACATGTTAAAATTGTGTATTTATACAGCATGACACTCCTATCAGTGCCCAGTCTTGTTCTAGTTTGCCACTATGTATCCTTAGAGAATGTACCTTGAGTCCTGCATTTCCAGTAATCACAGCCAGTGATCAGAGGCTCCTCTGGCAAGCTGAGGAATGTGAACACATGGTGTCTCCAGATGTCAGCATGTGAGTCTGTGTTCTGAGGGATCAAGTTCACAATATGTGTGATTGGATGTAGCATGATGTAAATGTCAACTTAGGTAACAGAAGACTGACTGTATGGATGTAGCATGATGTAAATGTCAACTTAGGTAACAGAAGACTGACTGTATACATCAAAACACAATTTAAGACTGGGTGCACATTAACACATTAAGGTGGATGGTATAAATCACATAATTTGACTGTATGCATAACAAGAAATATCTTTTAAAAAGATATTTGGGGTTTGTGGTAATTTTGCATATAACAAATGTAAATTAAACATCCGGCATAAATATTCAAAACAATGTAACTAAGACTAGATCCGAATGGCATATAATACTCAAATACTAAATAATACTAGTAGTTTACGAATCCGAACATACTATTATATATAAATTATTATATATGTTACTTAATGTATGTGTGTTTTTTTAAGCGTCTACATTTTATATATGCTGTTCGGTTAATTAAGTATTATGTAATGAAATTACAACAATATATTCAGCAACACCTAACGTGATGCATAAACGGTTATATATACATTGACAAGCCGGAACATACACGGCAAGAAACTTTATTAACTCATTACATTTCTGTTTGAAGTATGCACGCACTTAAATATGTTATAATATTACTGACTAGATAAATCTTGTTGAGATGTAAAGAATACATGTATGTTGACAATTATATTTTTCAAGTATTTCGCCTTTTCAACTGTACACTTTCCGTTTGACCCTACACTGACCTGCAGGTGAGCAAGCGTGTGGTCACTTCACCCTCAATATGACTATCCATCTGGCTTTTGAAGTTGTTGCCACTTTTTTTTGCCAAATTTGCAAACTTGGAGCCAATTAGGCATCGCACATAATATTTAGTTAGATACGTTCGGGTGGCATACTATATATAATTATACTAAATATAAATTATATTTTCACTTATAATTGTTACTGTAATGCATTAATAATTATTCCTGATAAAGAATACAATAAATAAACAAAACACCATACATCTCTTTAATCAATTTATTTCAGTAACATTGAATTTAATATTAAGTAACAAAACATAGCATATTTCATATGCAAATGCAGTAAATAATTATTTATTTATTATCATGTCCATGGTTCATAATAGTTTCAACAAGAAATACTTTAGCAATGCACTATTAATATGTGTATTAACATCATCAATATATTTTTTTTTTAAATAGACATTTAATAATGCATAAATGTTACTATTTTACTTATAAATAGGGTACATATTAATTCATAAATATACATATATAAATACAATGGCACACATTAAGCAAGGCAAGGTACACTGGAAAGGAAACTGAAAATATACAGAAGACATCGATTAGCAGCAAATCTATATATATTATGTTCACATACCAAACAAGAAATGTCTTTAAAAAAGACAATCGGCGTTGAAATTAATATTGAGATGTCATTTAAAAATAACCTAAACAGACGGCCAAGATTATCGGTTACGTGACTTCTCAGACCCCAGATTTTTTGGTCCCCACCAATATTGGACTTATTGGACCCCAGGTTTTTTGGTCCCCACCAATATTAGACTTATTGGACCCCAGGTTTTTTGGTCCCCACCAATATTGGACTTATTGGACCCCAGATTTTTCGGACACTATAAGAAAACTTCTCGGACCCAAAAGTTTATTTGAGATAAATTTATTAATTTAAAAATTAAATAAAATTATAATTATTATCTAGGCTGTGAATAAACCAATCATACAGCTCCATGTTTCCACCAGTGATATATGAATAACCAAAATAATTTAGGTTAACATAATTGTTATCTGAATTTGTCAAGCCAATTTAACAAATTAACAATGTAAGAAAATACTTTCGGGAATGAATTAAAATTATTATGTATCAGACGAGTCTATATAGTTATTTATAGTACCGGTAATATACCATTCATGTTAGTTTTCTAATACAATAACGATTTAAAGTCAAATAAGCATTTATAATTTTATACTGTGTATTCCAATAAAAAGCAATAGTCGGGGAACATTCAGCGATTTTTGAAATGTTAAGACTTTATTTTTGATAACGCAACCATAAAAATTCATTAGAATATGACGATTTTAAATTATATCAGTAGAAATATGATATATCAGGGGTTCCTGTGTATAGTTAGTATTGCAAATTGTATGTTTATGCTACGCGAATAACACTTCGACGTATTCCGAATCTTCTTTCACAACATTTTATCTATTGAAAATGTAGAATCTTTTTATAGATTAAATAACATCTACTGGAGAAGTTGATAGAAAGATGCAATTATAAATAATCGTTAATAAATCGTAACCACAATTTTAATTCAAATTAACAGTAAGTTTATAAATATAAATTCCCCATTTATTGAAATTTTTAGGTTTATATTCTCTGAACACTATTATTGATGCATGTACGAGTATATTAACACATTTATACAACGGTGCTAGCTACGCACGCTATTTTTAGAATGACACTACTGTTTCTGGAATGTGATGAACTCGCTAGAATCAATGGGCTACATGGAATGGCGACAGTGTGTATGATATTTATGAATGGGAACATTGCACAATTGCTATTTATAGAGCGTACAGCTTATATAAATGTAGGCTAAACAAAATAGTTATTTCGTTACGTGAATTAATATAGCATTCTGTTTATGGCATACAATGAGAAAATACGTTCATAATTAGCCTCAGTTCTAGAGTATATGTTGAAGATATGTTTATAACTTCAATTTAACCGCTTATGTAAACAATTATGTAAATTTTTATTCCTCCAAAGTATGCAACAGTTATTGGTATACGTTAAACCACTGTTTGAAGTGTGCATTCCCTAGAATTAGAAAATTTGCCCAATTCTATTGGCGTTCAATTTTCCCGCTGCATAATTATCGAAAGAAAATCTGGGTCAAAAGTGATCTTAGACAGCTACGCCGAAAAAATTCCAACTTCCAACAGTCTTTAAAATTTCTGTTCACTGGAGCATTTTGAAGTTTGAGCATGTTAGATGGAGAAGGTACGTCAAACGTTTTTACAAGGAGTATTTACGTCTGAACTGGCCATTTTGACAAGTGAATTTTCATTTTCAAATTCAACATTTCAAAATGATTCTCGTAACTAACTGTTTACTTACGGACTTTTGCTTATTTAATCATGAGCGGGTTGAAAACACTGCATACTAACTATTATGTTTTGATTTCTAATTATCGTTTGATCTTGTCCTTAATCTGTTACAAACATTGCACACTTCAATTAATTGCCGGTATCAACGATTACAGAAAAAGCTGTTCATTCTACATGCAATTATAATGCAACTCTAATTGCCTTGGGCCATGTAATCAGTCGGCTGTTATCACCTTATCGATATGCATTCAGTTTCACGCTTCAGTTAATTCAATCGTACCGCTTGCATCACTCCTAAATCAACACATACACGATAATTGTTCAGGTTAGCCGAGTCAGCAAGACCGCTTAGGCTAAAATGTCGCTTACGTCATTTCAATAGTTAATAATTCGGACAAAGAACGCTGTCACCAGAAAAATCGCCAAACTTGAACATTTGTCGCCACTTTTGAGATTTTGTCGCATTTTGTGACAGTGGCGATCGCCAGCGCGAACCCTGAACATGCACTGTTGACCAATGAGATTCTTTGTTACAAAATGTTGTACACACATCGTTTGTGTGGAAAATGTCTGCCTTTTGAATTGCATGTAAACGCGGTACTTTCAAAGGCGCCACACAGCCCAAATTGATCTATGCTATCTATTGACAACAACAGTGAGAGTGTTTTTAGTTACGTTTTATTGAAATATGACACAAAATTCCGCATGTCTTACCCCAGAAGGGATGATTACCCTTGAAGTTGTCATTCTCGAGACCAGTCGAGAGCTGTCGAGTGAGGTTTTTCTGTGATATTTCTCAATACTTAAACTAAATATTATTACAAAACCAAGGATAGTGTTGTACATCTCCTTAAAGGAAATTTATTTGTGCATCATACTAGACCAAGTTTGAGAAATCTATGGCAAACTGACAAATCTATGAACCACAAAACCAATGCACCTTACAGTTAGGGCGTCTGGAGGGCGTCTGAGATCTATGAACTACGAAACCAATGCACCTTACAGTTAGGGCGTCTGGAGGGCGTCTGAAATCTATGAACTATGAAACCAATGCACCTTACTGTTACAGTTAGGGCATCTGGAGGGCGTCTGAAATCTCTGAACTACGAAACCAATGCACCTTACAGGTAGGGCATCTGGAGGGCGTCTGAAATCTATGAACAACAAAACCAATGCACCTTACAGTTAGGGCGTCTGGAGGGCGTCTGAAATCTATGAACTACGAAACCAATGCACCTTACAGGTAGGGCGTCTGGAGGGCGTCTGAAATCTTTGAACTACAAAACCAATGCACCTTACAGTTAGGGCGTCTGGAGGGCGTCTGATATCATCGAACTACAAAACCAATGCACCTTACAGTTAGGGTGTCTGGAGTGCGTCTGAAATCTATGAACTATGAAACCAGTGCACCTTACAGTTAGGGCATCTGGAGGGCGTCTGAAATCTATGAACTACGAAACCAATGCACCTTACAGTTCGGGCGTCTGGAGGTCGCCTGAAATCTATGAACTACGAAACCAATGCACCTTACAGTTAAGGCGTCTGGATGGAGTTTGAAATCTATGAACTACGAAACCAATGCATTTTACAGTTAGGGCGTCTGGAGGGCGTCTGAAATCTATGAACTACGAAACCAATGCACCTTACAGTTAGGGCGTCTGGAGGTCGTCTGAAATCTATGAACTACAAAACCAATGCACCTTACAGTTAGGGCATCTGAAATCTATGAACTACGAAACCAATGCACCTTACAGTTAGGGCGTCTGGAGGTCGTCTGAAATCTATGAACTACAAAACCAATGCACCTTACAGTTAGGGCATCTGAAATCTATGAACTACGAAACCAATGCACCTTACAGTTGGGGCATCTGGAGGGCATCTGAAATCATCGAACTACAAAACCAATGCACCTTACAGTTAGGGTGTCTGGAGTGCGTCTGAAATCTATGAACTACAAAACCAATGCACCTTACAGTTAGGGCGTCTGGAGTTGAATACCTTGTTGGATATTAGATAATGAAAAAAAAATGCAGAAAAGGTGTTTTTTGTCATATATTGATTATTGATCATTTGAAATTATGTTTTTACAAATTATGATCATAGCTACATGTCAAATGTCTGTGGGTTACTATATACATTGATATTTAGCAGCTGGGCCCATTAACTTGTTTTGCCTATGAGGGTACACAATATGAAAGTGAACATTACTATAAAGTGTGTTTGTACTTTGAAAATGGTGAAGAAAGATACTGATGTTGACTTAAGATTTAAGTGTACCTGAGTACTCTTGGTTTTTGAGTGGTTGGCCATTGTCAGTTGTGAGTCATGTCGAGTCAGTATATTTCTTTAAAAAAAAAAAACATTTTCACTCCAATCCGTGTAAGGTCACAACAGTTTGCAAAACTTGTTCCTTGAGTCTTTGTTTTCAAATCCAGTTGATGTTTTCAGAATAATGTTTAATATATTTTGTTGACCCACTACCAATTTCATTCATGCCATGTACATTGGAGACCTGCTAAATTAGACCCCCACGTGACCATGAAAAAGTCAGGTTTAGTGGGGAAGTCACTATATTTAGTTTCTGAAATGTAACTGAACAACCAACAGTAGAAAAACACATTGTGTAGTATTTTATTAATAATTATGCCCCCCTTCGAAGGTATCTTGCTTTGCACCTGTCCGTCCATCGGTCGGTCAATCGGTCCGTAGGTCTGTCCCTAGACCATTTCGTTTCCGCATGATATCTTGAGAACGCTTTGACCTATGATCATGAAAGTTGGTACGCTGGTTACTTGGGAGGAAAGGAAGAACCCTATAAATTTTGAGGTCAATAGGTCAAAGGTCAAGGTCACTGTTGCTAAAAATAGCAAAACGGTTTCCCCTCAATAATTTGAGACCGCATTGAGATATTTTAATGAAACTTTATACATAGATACCTTACATCGAGACCTCGCTTGGGATTGCATATGGGGTGGGTGGAGTCAAAATTAAAAATAGAAAAACGGTAGACCATTTCGTTTTCGTACGATATCTTGAGAACGCTTTGATCTACGATCATGAAAGTTGGTACGCTGGTTACTTAGGAGGAAAGGAAAAACCGTATAAATTTTGAGGCCAACAAGTCAAAGGTCAAGGTCACCGTTGCTAAAAATAGAAAAATGGTTTCCCCTCAATAACTTGAGAATGCATTGAGATATTTTAATGAAACTTTATACATAGATACCTTACATCGAGACCTCGCTTGGGATTGCATATAGGATGGGTGTGGTCAAGGTCAAGGTCACCGTTATTAAAATAGAAAAACGGATTCCGCTCAATAACTTGAGAATGCATCAAGATATTTTAATGAAACTTCATACATAGATACCTTATATTGAGATCTCGCTTGGGATTGCATATGGGGTGGGTGGGGTCAAGGTTACTGTTACTAAAAATAGAAAAATGGTTTCCGCTCAATAACTTGAAAACGCATTGAGATATTTTAATGAAACTTAATACATAGATAACTTACATCAAGACCTCGCTTGGGATTGCATATGGGGTGGGTGGGGTCAAAGTCACCATTACTAAAAATAGAAAAACTGTTTCCGCTCAATAACTTGAGAATGCATTGAGATATTTTTATGAAACTTCATACATAGATACCATATATCGAGACCTCGCTTGGGCTTGCATATTAAAAAAAATTCTTAACAATTGCACATATTCACAACTTGACTGCAAACATCTCTTGTTATTAACAATTTTTCGTTGAATTAATAACAATGGGCTGTGTCATCATATCAATAAATAATTAAGTAAACTGAATACGAATCATAAATACAGATACATTATTTCACCATCTCTAAGTTAATGAAGTTTGCACTTATAGTCAATGTGTTTAATTTTTGCAATTATCTTAATAAACAATAATAAACTCTGCATTTATTATTGCTATGTTTGCATATGCAGCATTAGGAGCAATATACCGGCAAAGTATGTAAATCCGGACAGTACTTAAATCCGGACACCTTAAAATACATGTGTTTGTATGATCAAGACCAATAATTTTATTGTATTGATTGATGCACACACATGACTAAGCAACGTATGTCAAGTTTCAACAGAATCCATTGGGTATTTTTACACTTACTTACTATTGTTTTTATCTTCCTTTTAAATGTAAACATTTGGATTTGGGGATGGAAATCAAAACAGTATCTCCAAAAAATAAGGCATTACAAGGGAAAATTTTGAAAGTAAACACCAGAAAAAAAAGTCAACAAAGGAAAAAAATTAAAAAAATCGGACAAACAAGGTGTAGTTTAATGTTTATTTCTATTATTATTTTAAAAATTATTTATATTTTAAAGTGTCCGGATTTAAGTACTCTCCATCCATATTTCGGTACATGTTACAGGCCTTTTTTAAACGCATCAGTTGCTTTTAGATAGCAGATTTCACTAATATTCTGACCAAAGCTTCAGATTAAACCCTACTTATTGTATTTGACTTTCTTTTTTGTCTGAGGCAATTATCCAGAGAAATCGTCCAAAAACCAGCATAAGTGTCCGGATTTACGTACTTCGCCAGTATAGTTCCAAAATGTATTCTTCATCCAGAAAATGTGATTTACTGTAAAGGTACTAAAAGGTGCTAATACAGAGCATTTGTTTAAGTCTTTATACAGGGGTGTTTGTCGTTATCAAAATAATGTGGGCAGGAACCAATATGAAAGTAGTTTTAATTCCAGAATGCATTGAGGGAAAGCACACAGGTCAATATTGTAACCATGTGACTGATGGACATGCACAATATAATTGTCTCTTTACAGTGATTTGTTATTTTCGTGATTTGCAAATTGTTTGTGTTCCATTGTTAATTGTGCGCAACCTTAATTCGCAGTAAACACACTTTTTACAAGATGTCATAGGTACAATAAAAAAAGACCAGGAAGGTTTTGAGGGGGTAAATCACTTTTGACAATCAGTTGTGATCTCACAGTATATTTGTATAGCAAATGTGATTGCAGAGGTTTGGGTTCATTATGTGGCTGTATGAAAACTAAACTAAATACTATTTTGTCAGAAATGTATTCAGTAATAAATCCTGTCCTTATTGTACCTATTACCTTTTATTACAGTATTGGGAAAACTTCTAAGTGACACATGTCCATTATAGGCCTCTTCAGGTAGATGACAGTCATTTAGCTCTGTATTTGTTATTTAATTATTGCCGGTACATGTACTATCAGCACTGATTTTGAAGTGACTTAAATCATTTAATACAATAAGGAATGTCTTCAAAGCATCATAAAACTAACATTAAAATGTGTACATAAAGTGTGAATGTGACATACAGTGTTAAATTGTCTTTGAAGGCCTGGACCATGAAGGTCTACAAGCTTCATTACTTGTGCGAAAAACATGGGACACTAGCCTATCAAGGGGATTCCTACGTATAAATGTAAACCAGCTCTTAAATCTTCATTATAGTTCATTAGGCTTTGTTGGTACATCAATGTTCTAGTGTAAATGTATATGTTACGATGATGTTATGCATTTGTTCAGAGTAATGTTGGATCACCTAGTGTAATTATATTTTTAATACATACTGTATAATTGTACTAATATATTCAAGTGTTGTTTGAATTGTGTTCATTCTAACACTCCAAGTAATAACAGATCTTGTGCACCAGGTAAAACATTTTTTAAATACTAGTTATAATTAAGTGGTGTTCCTGGAATTAATAAAGGCAGGTAAATTGATTGAACAATGCACACTTCATTGAATTTGTAAATTTGCGTTTTATTTATGTGAATTATAATCCATCCATCTATTAGTCTGGAAATTACGAATGAAACCATTAGAATGGTATTAGATGTCATAAAACAAATATGTATCATCATAGTGTTTAATCGTATAGTTAAAAAGGTCTTGCATTTTACTTTTCACCATTTAGAACCATATACATTATGCTATTGAAAAGAATGAAACAAAATGAAATTTCATAAAGAATGTAAATATCAGAAGCAAATTAAGGACAACTTTTGATCCTTGAAATGTAAGTACATAACACTTGAAAGTCATGGTTTACTAACATACAATTGAATATGCTACAGAAACAACTATTGAGATGCAATTTGTAATGTATGTTATACCCCCACAAACGCAGTTTAGGTGTGTGGGGGGGGGATTTATAGGAGTGAGCTTGTCGGTTTGTCTGTTGGTTTTTGGTTTCCAGATGATAACTCAAGAAAGGCTTGACATATTCAAATAATTTTTGGTACACATGTGTAACATCATAGAATACAGATCAAGTTCGATGTTGGTTACAAACCACTAAATTTTGACAGAGTTATGGCCCCTTTTCGACTTAAAATTCCCTAAAAACATGGTTTCCGGATGATAACTCAAGAAAGGCTGGACATATTCAAATAATTCTTGTGTGAACATGTGGAACATCATAGAATGCAGGTCAAGTTCGAGGTTGGTTACAAACCACTCAATTTTGACAGAGTTATGGCCCCTTTTCAACTTAAAATTCCCTAAAAACATGGTTTCCGACGATAACTCAAGAATAGCTTGACATATTCATATAATTCTTGGTATACATGTGTAGCATCAGTACGGTTCAAGTTCGACTTTGGTTACAAACTACTAAATTTTGACAGAGTTATGGCCCCTTTTTTGACTTAAAGTCCCGAAAAACATGGACAATAACTTCACATATTTAAATTATTTTTGGTACGTAGGTGTAACGTCATAAAATATAGATAAAGTTCAACTTTGGTTACAAACCACTAAATGTTGGCTCCTATTAAAATCAAATTTTTCCAAATACACTGTTGACCATTCACAAATTACAGCATTCTCTCTGTCCATTTCTTTCGAATGGATGCCATAGTTTTGTGACAAGGCCATATATTGTGGGGGTATATCCGTCACCCATGTGACAATTCTAGTTACAATTTATTCAATGTGAGGTTAAGTTTAAAAAAACAAAATTTTAATTGAATATGTGTAGTAACCAATGAAAGCCCAAAAGATTACTTTCGGCACTTATGTTAACAAAACCACATAAAACATTATTAATTAAGACTTTGGAATCTGGAAGTTTCATATTATGTGCCTA
This sequence comes from Congeria kusceri, assembly GCA_027627225.1. NCBI lineage: Eukaryota > Metazoa > Mollusca > Bivalvia > Myida > Dreissenidae > Congeria > Congeria kusceri. Next base: position 60,157,814 of record CM051024.1, read on the forward strand.
TAGCAAACAAAGTTAAATTTTGATATGTATGTATATATATTACATCACAAACAGTTTACAGTTCTGTTATTTGTTGCAATGCTTAAAAGATGATACTATCTTTTATAAAAGTGCAATCATTATGGTGCAAAGGAGTTTGGTCCAGATAGCATTAACAAACTTGACATAACATTTGAATTTAAAAAATGGTTGATTATGTAGGTCTATCATTGGTATTTTGTAACATTCACAAAAAGTATTTTGTTATGCATTGCGCAATATTGCTCAACAACATGTCACCTTATTTATAAAAGTATTGTTCTGACATAAAGACATTAATTTGGCTCAGGTATGTTAAAATAATTTATTCATTTATTCATACAGGGCTACTGACACCAATTTTTTCACACAATTTGATTTGGTTATTCTGTAGGACAAACTTGACTTTGACAGCTTTGCAGAAGTCTTGAAGCTGTTTTAAATCGACTTTTCGAAGAAAAAAGTCCAGTTATTGTCCTCATCTGCGTCGGCGTCTGCGTTAGTAAGATTTTTGGTTAAGTTTTTGGTCAGTCTAAGTCCTTTTTTAAAAAACTATCAAAGGTATTCATTTGAAACTTTCAATTCTTGTTCATTATCAAAAAGGTAATTCATTACAACAAGGCAGGTAACCCTGTGATTTGTATTTCCAGAGTTATCTGCCCTTGTTTTGACTTAACAGCTTATAATATTTTGACTTTTTTGTTTTTAAATATAACATTTCTCAATAACTATCAAAGACATTAAATTGAAACTCAAGATACTTGTTTATGGTGCTGACCGCGTTCTGCAGACATGAGGAGGTAACTCTTTTAAGGATTTTGTTTGAGTTATTACCCTTTTTTTCAACACAATTTTCGCTTTAGGTCAAATTTCTCAATTCCTGTATGAGGTATTGACTTAAAACTAAAAGCACTTTATCACATTGATGAATTTGTTCTGTAGACAAGAGGAAGTAACTCTATCAAGGATTTTGTTTGACTAATTGCCCTTTTTTGAACTTTTTTGCTTTAGGTCAAATTTCACACTACACTAAAACCCCGCTTTACGACCACCTTGATTATACGGCCACCCCGCTAAAGCGGACACTTTTTAAAAGACTAGATTGTTTTCCTATATATTTCAATGGTTGCAAATCCCAATTATATGGGCATCCCCCTATTCCGTATTACGACCACTAATCCCAGACCGAAAGTACCAAATAATGCTCAAAATAACCCTGGATACTGCGACCAGTGTCATTTGGTCATTGACACTTTATATCATCAATTAACAACATATGCCTTGGAGATAATTAAACATACTGCTTTGCAGTATAAAAGGAGCGCATGGGAAAAAATGTTAATAATGTTTTGATAAGGAATTAGCACATTGACTGTGTATAAGATTACGTTAATTGATACTAGCTGACAGTTAGTGGGTAACACTGATGAATGCTGAACCTTAAATGGGCTTAGTTAATCAAGTTTTAAATAATTTCCGACTTAATGTAAAGTTCATATTCATAACTATAATTTACATAATCTGTATTCAATAAAACATTTTATTGAAAACAAATTGGAATTTCGTTATCTATTCATTATTCATTCTTTTCATTAAAACTTACATTAAATTACACAGACATATACATGTACTGACTCGGTGATCTGTCGTACCTTGATAATGCAACCACCTCGTTATTTTTTAAGACCCCCAAGTGGTAATGTTTTCCTTCTCACTGAGACAGCTTTATCTCCCACCTGTACTGTGTTACAGGTAAATGTTTCCCCTCACACTGAGACAGCTTTACAGCCCCACCTGTACTGTGTTACAGGAAAATGTTTTCCCCTCTCACTGAGACAGCTTTACAGCCCCACTTATACTGTGTTACAGGTAAATGTTTTAACGCTCACTGAACCAGCTTAGAGCCCCACCTGTACTGTGTTACAGGTAAATGTTTTCCCCTCCCACTGAGACACAGCCCCACATGTTCTGTGTTACAGGTAAATGTTTTTCCTCTCACTGAGACAGCTTTACAGCACCACCTATATTGTGTTACAGGTAATTGTTTTCCCTTCTCACTGAGACAGCTTTACAGCACCACCTTTATTGTGTTACAGATAATGCTTTTCCTCTCACTGAGACAGCTTTACAGCCCCACTGAGTTACAGGTAAATCTTGTCCCCTCTCACTGAGACAGCTTTACAGCACCACCTGTACTGAGTACAGGTAAATGTTTTCCCCTATCACTTAGACAGCTTTACAGCCCCACTTATACTATGTTACATGTAAATGTTTTAACACTCACTGACCCAGGTCGAGCCCCACCTGTACTGAGTTACAGGTAAATGTTTTCCCCACCCTGCCAATTCAAATTTTTGGCTGAAACTGTAAAGTGCTACTTGTAGCTAGCCTCCCAGGACTGTCCTCCTGGTGTAATTGCCTGTCAATGAATTGACTGGCTAGTAACTTGTTATTGGTTATAAGAAAAACAAAGGTGATTTGTTTTAAAGTTTATGCTGGAGATAGAAGTTTAAAGTTTATACTGGAGGTAGAAGTTTAATACGACTACAGTGTAGTAAAAATTGGTTATGGAAAATGAATGACAAATCATGTAAGTAAAAACTTAAAAAATTAAGTTTGTTTCATGTTTGTCTTAGAGTATATAGTCATTGTCTTGATGTTGTTGGTGCAAATTTTTGTGTCGCCTGACTAGGTGACATATAGGTGTTACTTTTGTCGGCAGTGGTGGGGGCTGTGTCGGCGGCGGTGGCGTTCCCTTTCGCTTGTCCGGAGCATAACTCTTAGACTGTTAAAGCTATCAACATGAAACTTCATAGGTAGATAGATCTCTTTGAGGGGAAGTGCAGTGCACAAGAACCTTTACTCTGCACGTCATACTTTGGAGTTATTGCCCTTTGTTTATTTTCATACTTAATTTTTGTCCGGAGCATAACTAAGACTATGAAAGCTTGAAACTTCATAGGTAGATAGATCTCATTGAGGAGAAGTGCAGTGCACAAGAACCGTTACTCTGCATCACATACTTTTGGAGTTATTGCCCTTTGTTTTCATACTTAATTTTTGTCCGGAGCATAACTCTAAGACTATGAAAGCTATCAACTTGAAACTTCATAGGCAGATAGATCTCATTGAAGAACCGTTACTCTGCACCTCAAACTGTGGGAGTTATTGCCCGTTGTAAATTTTCATACTTATTTTTGTGTTGCATTTTTGGTTTTTATTACTCTTTTCTTTGCAATTAGCCAAAGTGCAGTGCTTTTGAAGATTTCAATAAATCTGTTAAAAAAATTTGAGCATTAACCTTAAGTGCTTCTTCGTGTGGATTCACGTAAGCTATCCGGCGTCAGGCGACACATCCGACTCGTGGAGTTCTAGTTTATTTGAAGTTTGGTATAGTTGTCTTACATGATGGTTGGTGCTGATGTAAGACATGATGTTTGGTACTGAGGTCTGACGTGAAGTTTGGTGCTGTTGTAAGACCGGATGTTTGGTAATGAGGTCTCACATGATGTTTGGTACTGAGGTGTGACATGATGTTTGGTACTGAGGTCTGACATGATGTTTGGTGCTGATGTAAGACATGATGTTTGGTACTGAGGTCTGACATGATGTTTGGTACTGAGGTCTGACATGATGTTTGGTAGAGAGGTCTGACATGATGTTTGGTGCGGATGTAAGACATGATGTTTGGTACTGGGGTCTGACATGATGTTTGGTGCTGTTGTAAGACAGGATGTTTGGTACTGAGGTCTGACTTGATGTTTGGTACTGAGGTCTGACATGATGTTTGGTGCTGATGTAAGACAGGATGTTTGGTACTGAGGTCTGACGTGATGTTTGGTGCTGATGTAAGACAGGATGTTTGATGCTGATGTAAGACAGGATGTTGGTACTGAGGTCTGACATGATGTTGGTACTGATGTGAGACATGATGTTTGGTACTGAGGTCTGACATGATGTTTGGTGCTGATGTAAGACATGATATTTGGTACTGAGGTCTGACGTGATGTTTGGTGCTGATGTAAGACAGGATGTTTGATGCTGATGTAAGACAGGATGTTTGGTACTGAGGTCTGACGTGATGTTTGGTGCTGATGTAAGACAGGATGTTTGGTGCTGATGTAAGACAGAATGTGTGGTGCTGATGTAAGACAGGATGTTTGATGCTGAGGTCTGACATGATATTTGTGCTTCTGTATGACATGATGTTTGGTGCTGATGTCTGATAGGACATCTTATTACTGTACCATAAACATTGAAACAGGTTGTGTTTCAGTTGTTTTTTGTAATTTTTGCTTTTCACACTAATACAGTTTATTTACTCTGTTTATTTCAGTCCCACCTTGCAAAGCGTCGAGAAATCACCAGGCAGATCAAGATGCCTCTGTTGTCTGAGTCAGCTGAGAAAGATGTATGTGAGAAAAACGATGAACTTATGAAAATAAGCCCTGTTGTAATAGTAAAGGTAAGGCTGAAAACTGGAAGTGCTTGTACTGTTTCTCATTAACACATCTTTATATATGGTATTAATAGGCCATCCTAGTGTACCTTTCAGGGGGGGCGGGGGGGGGGGGGCATATAGATTTGCCCTTGTCCGTCTGTCTGTCCTGTTCGTCTGTCAGGTTTTTGTGTCGCACTTAACTCAAAAAGTATAACTGCTAGAGTGATGGAACTTTATGAACATATTTATCAGCATGTGAACTTATGCACCAGGGTATTTTGGTGAAGTTTTTTTTCCCGACTTCAGCGGAGTTATGGCCCTTTCTTTAAGCTCACCTGAGCTCAACGTGCTCATGGTGAGCTTTTGTGATTGACTTTTATCCGTCGTCCGTCGTCAACATTTACCTCGTTAACACTCTAGAGGCCACATTTATTGGCCAATCTTCTTGAAACTAGGTCACTAGGTCAAATTAAAGAAAAAGCTTGTTTACACTCTAGAAGTCACATTTTTTGCCCAATCTTCATGAAACATGGTCAGAACATTTGACCCAATGATATCTCGGTTGGGTTTCAAATCTTGGTCAAGTGGGGTCAAAAACTAGGTCACTAGGTCATATTGAAGAAAAAGCTTGTTGTGCATCGTCAACATTTACCTCGTTAACACTCTAGAGACCACATTTATTGGCCAATCTTCATGAAACTTGCTCAGAACATTTGACTCAACGATGTCTCGGCCAATTTCAAATCTGGGTCATGTGGCATCAAAAACTAGGTCACTAGGTCAAATTGAAGAAAAAGCTTGTTAACACTCTAGAAGTCACATTTTGTGCCCAATCTTCATGAAACTTGGTCCGAACATTTGTCCCAATGATATCTCGGCCGATTTGAATCTGGGTCATGTGAGGTCAATAACTAGGTCACTAGGTCAAATTGAAGAAAAAGCTTGTTAACACTCTAGAAGTCACATGTTTTGCCCAATCTTCATGAAACTTGGTCAGAACATTTGTCCCAATGATATCTCAGCCGAGTTCAAATTTTGGTCATGTGGGGTCAACAACTAGGTCACTAGGTCAAATTGAAGAAAAAGCTTGTTAACACTCTCGAAGTCACATTTTTTGCCCAATCTTCATGAAACTTGGTCAGAACATTTGTCCCAATGGTTTTTCGGCCGAGTTCAAATCTGGGTCATTTTGGGTCAAAAATTAGGTCACGAGGTCAAACTGAAGAAAAAGCTTGTTAACAATCTAGAAGTCATATTTTTTGCCCGATCTTCATGAAAGTTGGTCAGAACATTTGTCTTAATGGTATCTGGGCCGAGTTTACATCTGGGTCATGTGGGGTCAAAAATAATTCACTATATCAAATTGAAGAAAAAGCTTGTTAACACTCTAGAAGTCAAATTCTTTGCCCAATCTTCATGAAACTTGGTCAGAACATTTGTCCCAATGGTATCTCGGCTGAGTTCGAATCTGGGTCATGTGGGGTCAACAACTAGGTCACTAGGTCAAATTGAAGAAAAAGCTTGTTAACACTCTAGAAGTCACATGTTTTGCCCAATCTTCATGAAACTTGGTCAGAACATTTTTTTTAATAATAACATAGCAGAGTTCGAAACTGGGTCATGTGGGGTTAAAAACTAGGTCACTAGGTCAAATTGAAGAAAAGCTTGTTAACACTCTAGAAGTCACATTTTTTGCCCAATCTTCATGAAACTTGCTCAGAACCTTTGTCCCAGTTAGGCTCAGTTCAAAACTGGGCAATCTGAGGTCAGAAACTAGGTCACTAGGTCAAATTGAAAAAAAAGCTTGTGAGCACTCTAGAAGTCACATTTTTTGCACAATTAACATGAAACTTGGTCAGAACATTTGTTCTAATTATATCTCGACCGAGGTCGAAAATGGTTTCTCTCAGTTTAAAAACATGGGCGCCAAGGGGCGGGGCAGTTTTCCTTATGTGGCTATAGAAAAAGCTTGTGAACACTATAGAAATAAAAAAAATTTGCCCAATCAACATGAAACTTGCTCAAAACCTTTGTTCTTATGATATCTCTGCAGAGTTTGAAAATGGTTCTGCTCCCTTGAAAATTATGGCCGCCATGGGGAGGGGCAGTTTTCCTTATATGGCTATTTAAAAAGCTTGTGAACATTCTAGTAGTCGCATTTTTTGCCAAATCAACATGAAACTTGCTCAGAACCTTTGTTCTTATGATATCTTCGCTGAGTTTGATAATGGTTCCACTCTGCTGAAAAACGTGGCCGTCATGGGGCGGGGCAGTTTTTCTTATATGGGTATAATGAAAACGTTTAAAAACCTTGTGAACACTCTAAAGGACACATTTATTGCCCAATCTGCATGAAACTTGCCCATATCGTTTGTTCCAATGATATCTCGGCAGAGTTTGAAAAATGGCTCGTGTGGTCAAAAACTAGGTCACTAGGTCAATTAGAAAAAAAAAAGTGAAAACTCTACTTTTGCCTAATCTTGTTGAAAATTGCTCAGATCATTTGTTTCAATAATAACCTGGGACAAGTTCGAAACTGGGTCATGTGGGGTAAAAAAACTAGGTCACCATGGCAAAATTGAACAAAAAGCTTTAAAACATTCTTGAGGCTACATTTATGGGCCAAGCATCACAAAACTTGCTAAGATCGGTTTATTATGCTCCCCGAAAAATTTCGGGGGAGCATATAGTTACCGTCTTGTCCGTCCGTCCTTCCGTCCGTCCCTTTTTCTTGTCCGGCTATTTCTCAGCAACTAATAGCCGGAATTCAAAGAAGCTTTATGGGAAGCTTCATTACCAAGAGGAGGCGTGCATATTACCAGGACGTTCTGCTTCATTGATTTTTATCAGAGTTATGGGACTTTGAAGATTCTGAAATATGTATATAGTGAACAATTCTTGACTTTCTTGTCCGCGCTATTTCTCAGCAACTACTGGCTGAATTCAACAAAACTTTATGGGAAGCTTCAGTACCAAGAGGAGGTGTGCATGTTACCAGGACGTTCCACTTCAATGATTTTTCTCGGAGTTATGGGACTTTGAAGATTTATAAAATTAGTGCACAATTTTTGTCCGGGCTTTTTCTCAGCAACTACTGGACAGATTTCATTGAAACTTTATAAAACTCTTCATTACCAAGAGGAGTTGTGCATATGACCAGGATGTTCCGCTTCAATGATTTTTCTCAGAGTTATGGTACTTTGAAGATTTCTGAAATTAGTTTACAGTGCCTAATTCTTGTATGGGCAGTTCCCATCAACTACTGGCCAGATTTCAATAAAACTTTATGGGAAGCTTCATTGCTCAGAGGATGTATGCATATTACCAGGACGTTCCGCGTCAATGATTTTTTTTGGAGTTAGGGGACTTTGAAGATGTCAATTGTGTCATATCTTTTTTTCAGGAACTGCTATATGAATTCAATGATGCTTGATGGAATACTAAATAACTAGGAATTGAAATAATCATACCGGTATTACAGTAATGATCCATCACTTTGATTTATTTTATTTTGTTAACCAAAATTGTTGAAGAAAAATTTTGGTTATTAGATTGGTGTATGTGGTTGGGCGGGCATGTGGTCTTTCGTAGCACTTTTTGTTTCCACTCTCTAACTCGAGAACGGATTGAGCTATTGTAATGAAACTTCATACATAGATACCTTATAGCAAACCTTGCTTGGGATTGCGTATGGGTTGGATGGGGTCAAGGTCACTGTTATTAAAAATAGAAAAACGGTTTCCGCTTAATAACTCGAGAACGCATTGAGATATTTTAATGAAACTTAATTCATAAATATCTTATATCGAGACCTCGCTTGGGATTGCATAAGGGGTGGGTGGGGTCTAGGTCATGGTCACTGTTACAAAAAATAGAAAAACGGTTTCAGCTCCATAACTTGAAACTGCATTGAGATATTTTAATTAAACTTAATAAATAAATACCTTATATTGATACCTCGCTTGGGATTATATATGGGGTGGGTGGGGTCAAGGTCAATGTCACTGTTACTAAAAATAAAAAAACGTTTTCCGCTCAATAGCTTGAGAACACATTGAGATATTTTAATGAAACTTCATACATTGATACCTTATATCAAGATTGCATATGGGGTGGGTGGGGTCATGGTCAAGGTCACTGTTTCTAAAAATAGAACAACGGATTCTGCTCAATAACTTGAGAACGCATTGAGATATTTTAATGAAACTTAATACATAGATACCTTATTTCTAGACCTCTCTTCGGATTGCCTATGGGGTGGATGGGGTCAAGGTCACCATTACTAAAAATGGACAGTTTGCGCTCAATAGCTGCAGAAGACATTGAGATGTTTTAATGAAACTTCATATGTAGATACGTTATATCTAGACCTGGCTTGGGATTGCTTATGGGGTTGGAGGGGTCAAGGTCACCATTACTAAAAATTTTATTTTTGTGCTGACTAATGCATTTCATTCGAAAAATTTGGGTTTCATGGAATTTCTAGTGATTTTTAGTCATTTTATATTGCTTGACAAAGCGCATTGGGGAGCATCCATCAGTTTTACTGATATCGTTCATTCCTTAGCCGCTCAGGTGAGCGACCTAGGGCCTTTTGGCCCTCTTGTTTAGCAAAAAATGACATTTTCTGACTTGTGTCGGGTGTAACATTTTTGGAACTGGGTCATGTGGGGTCAAAAACTAGGTCCCATGTTTTGCCCAATGAACATAAAACTTGCTCAGAACATTTGTTGTGATCATGAAATTGCCCAGAACATTTTTATGCCCCCGGCATCTTCATCCTTCCATCCGTGACAAGGTTTAGTAGATTTTACTGTTTCGTCTAGCACCAACACCGCTTACTACAACACTTGGATTTTTACACAGTTGTTACTAATGACCGGTACCAATCCACCCATTACACCCAACTTCACTTTGACCTTGACCTAATTTGGACTTAGAATGATAATTCTAATGGTTTATTTCTTGGTTAACTAGATTTTACTGTTTCGTCTAGCACCAATGATAATTCTAATGGTTTATTTCTTGGTTAACTAGATTTTACAGTTTCGTCTAGCACCAGCACTGCTGACTACAGCACTTGGATACTTACACAGTTGTTGCTGATGACCATTCCCAATCCACCCATATCACCCAACATCACTTTGACCTTGACCTAATTTGGAATTAGAGTAATTCAAATGGGCTGTCCAGCACTAACCGCGGGGCATGTGTGTTTTATCAAACACTGAGTCTGGTTTCTAATGATATCTCAGACGAGTTTGAAACTGGGTCATGTGGGGGTCACCAGGCCAAATTGAAAACAAAAGCTTTTGAACACTCTAGAGGCCACATATGTAGCTTGAAAAAACTTGATCAGAACTGTTTTGTTCTAGTGCCTTATGACCCTCTTGTTTTGCAAAAAAATGACATAAATTTTGTGGACTTGTGTCGGGCATAACTCAAAAAGTGTAACTGCTAGAGTGATGAAAGTATATAAATGCATTCATCACCACGTGAACATGTGCAACTGGGTATTTTGGCGCATTTTCTTACATCAGCAGAGTTTTGGCCCTTTTTTAGCAAAAAATGACATTTTTGGACATATGTCGCGTGTAACTCAAAAAGTACAACTGCTAGAGTGATGAAACTTTATAAACATATTCATCAGCATTTAAACTTGTGCACCTGGGTATTGTGGTGCATTTATTTCTGACATCAGCAGAGTTTTGGCCCCTTTTTTTAGCAAAAATTTACATTTTTGGACTTGTGTCGTGTGTAACTTGAAAAGTATAACTGCTAGAGTGATGAAACTTTATAGACATATTCATCAGCATGTGAACTTATGCACATTGGTATAGTAATGCATAGTGCTTTGTGACAACTGGCAGAATGTGGGGGCATCCGTGTCCTTTGGACATGTGTCTAGTTATTTTAAAAAATGGGCTGATTATATGTGTCATCCCCAAGCAAAATTTCTTTTAGATCATGCAGTTTTCCCCACAATGATACTTTACACCAGAATTGTTATGCCCTATACCAAATTTTGGCGTTTTTTTTCCCCAAAAATCTAGAGCCTGGGCCTCTATAAAAAAAGTTCTGAGGATTAGAGTCAACACAAACAATGAATGCTATAAGTGTCCTATTTGACATGAAGAGCACGTAACATTTTTATACCCCTGCACTTTAAATGGGATGACATTGTTGTTTATTCTATACATTTCTGAAAATCCCTTTCATTATACACCCGAAGTTTAGGGGGGGTATATAAGAGTGAGCTTGTAGGTCTGTCGGTTTTTGGTTTCCGGATGATAACTCAAGAAAGGCTTGACATATTCAGATAATTTTTGGTACACATTTGTAACATCAGGTCATGTTCAATGTTGGTTACAAACCACTAAATTTTGACAGAGTTATGGCCCCTTTTCGATGTAAAATTCCCTAAAAGCATGGTTTCCGGATGATAACTCAATAAAGGCTTGTCATATTCAAATGATTTTTGGTACACATGTGTAACATCATAGAATACAGGTCAAGTTCTATGTTGGTTACAAACCACTAAATTTTGACAGAGTTATGGCCCCTTTTCGTCTTAAAATTCCATAAAAACATGATTTCGGGACAATAACTCAAGAATGGCTTGACATATTTAAATAATTCTTGGTATACATGTGTAGCATCATAAAATACGGGTCAAGTTCGACTTTGGTTACAAACCACTAAATTTTGACAGAGTTATGGCCTTTTATGGACTTAATTTCCATAAATACCTGGTTTCCTTATGATAACTCAACAATGGCTTGACATATTAATTATTGGTACATATGTGTAGCATCATAAAATACAGGTCAAATTCGACTTTGGTTACAAACCATTAAATTTTGACACAGATATGGCCCCTTTTTGACTTAAATTCCTGAAAAACATGGACAATAACTCATGAAAGGCTTCACATATTCAAATTATTTTTGGTACATAGGTGTAACATCATAAAATACAGATCAAGTTCAACTTTGGTTACAAACCACTAAATGTTGACAGAGTTATGGCTCCTATTGAAATTATAATTTTCCAAATACACTGTTGACCATTCACAAATTAAAGCATTCTATCTCTGTCCATTTCTTTCGAATGGATGCCATAGTTTTGTGACAAGACCATATTGTGGGCATATATCCGTCACTCATTTGACAATTCTAGTTAAATCTGTTCTTTTCGTACCCTTTCGATTAAGGTAATATGCAGGGTTCTGTTCTGCTAGGCCATCGGTTAATTGACATGTTACACAGTATCAATATCTGTTAAATGATTTAAAGTTAGAATACTTCCAGTTGTAGCACGCTATCCATAATAAAGCGTCTTTTTAATATTTAAAACACACAAATTTGCAAATGTAAACCCAAAACCCATTAAACTTTATATTGAGGCATAAATTATTGTATCTGTTAGACTGGTATGACTGTTATGGATTGCTTGTTGTTAACACCTCCACATGCAAAGCTTTTATGCCTGTTTGGCAGGAGCCAACTGTCAGGCCAATGAGAAAATTTATCTGGGAATAAAGTTAGCTTTGCATTTTTTTTTTTTAAAGAGAAAATTGTCTGTACATTCACCTTATTTCATCCAATTATTCAGCACAACAGTGTCCTAATACAAGAATCATATTCATGTTCAGGATGATGTGCTGAGACCGCCAGAGCCGTCTACAGAGACTGTCATGCCCAGCATACCAGATGACTTCCTCAGAAAGCTGGGTCTTACACCAGATGGCAAAAGGTATCCTAACCTTGAATGCAGCCATTGGTGTCACTACTGACCATTCCACTGGAGGCCTGCCAGTCAGACCTATAAAGCCTCTGAACAGGCTTTTTCATGAAATCTTAAAATCCTGCCAGAACAATACTAATATTGCTGACAAATATGGTATTGTTACATTGCATATGGAAGAGTTGAGTTGTTTATGTAGGTATATAAATGTTAGGCCAGTTAGTGTAGGGGGGGTGGTGGTGTCATGGTCAGCAGTCCCGGTAGGCCAGTCTGTTGGGGTGTGTCATGGTCAGCAGTCCCCATAGGCCAGTCAGTGGGGTGTGTCATGTTCAGCAGTCAGTGGGGTTGTGTCATGGTCAGCAGTCCCGGTAGGCCAGTCAGTGGATTGTGCCATGGTCAGTAGACCCCGTAGGCCAGTCAGTGGTGGTCAGCAGACCCCGTAGGCCATTAAAATGGGGTTGTGTCATGGTCAGCAGTCAGTGGGGTTCTGTCATGGTCAGCGGACCCGGTAGGCCAGTCAGTGGGGTTGTGTTGTGGTCATCAGTCCCGGTAGGCCAGTCAGTGGGGTTGGGTCATGGTCAGCAGACCGGTAGGCCAGTCAGAGGGATTGTGTCATGGTAAGCAGTCAGTGGGGTTGTGTCATGGTCAGCAGTCCCGGTAGGTCAGTCAGTGGGTTTGTGTCATGGTCAAGCAGTCCCAGTAGGTCAGTCAGTGGGGGGGTGTCATGGTCAGCAGTCCCGGTAGGCCAGTCTGTGAGGGGGGGCCATGGTCAGCAGTCCCAGTAGGCCAGTCAGTGAGTTTGTGTCATGGTCAGCAGTTCAGGTAGGCCAGTCAGTGGGGGGGGACATGGTCAGTAGGCCAGTCAGTGAGGGGGGGACATGGTCAGCAGTCCCAGTAGGCCAGTCAGTGAGGGGGGACATGGTCAGCAGTCCCAGTAGGCCAGTCAGTGAGGGGGGGGGGGTGATCCATGGTCAGCAGTCCCAGTAGGCCAGTCAGTGAGGGGGGTCCATGGTAAGCAGTCCCAGTAGGCCAGTCAGTGAAGAAGGGTCCATGGTCAGGAGGCCAGTCAGTGAGGGGGGGACATGGTCAGCAGTCCCAGTAGGCCAGTCAGTGAGGTGGGGACATGGTCAGCAGTCCCAGTAGGCCAGTCAGTGAAGATGTGTCCATGGTCAGCAGTCCCAGTAGGCCAGTCAGTGAGGGGGGGGACATGGTCAGCAGTCCCAGTAGGCCAGTCAGTGAAGAAGGGTCCATGGTCAGCAGTCCCAGTAGGCCAGTCAGTGAGGGGGGACATGGCCAGCAGTCCCAGTAGGCCAGTCAGTGAAGAAGGGTCCATGGTCAGCAGTCCCAGTAGGCCAGTCAGTGAGGGGGGGTCCATGGTCAGCAGTCCCAGTAGGCCAGTCAGTGAGGGGGGGGGTCCATGGTCAGCAGTCCCAGTAGGCCAGTCAGTGAGGGGGGTCCATGGTCAGCAGTCCCAGTAGGCCAGTCAGTGAGGGGGGGTCCATGGTCAGCAGTCCCAGTAGGCCAGTCAGTGAGGGGGGACATGGTCAGCAGTCCTAGTAGGCCAGTCAGTGAGGGGGGTCCATGGTCAGCAGTCCCAGTAGGCCAGTCAGTGAGGGGGGGACATGGTCAGCAGTCCCAGTAGGCAAGTCAGTGAAAAGGGTCCATGGTCAGCAGTCCCAGTAGGCCAGTCAGTGAGGGGGGGACATGGTCAGCAGTCCCAGTAGGCCAGTCAGTGAAGAAGGGTCCATGGTCAGCAGTCCCAGTAGGCCAGTCAGTGAGGGGGGACATGGTCAGCAGTCCCAGTATGCCAGTCAGTGAGGGGGGGGACATGGTCAGCAGTCCCAGTAGGCCAGTCAGTGAGGGGGGGAATTGGTCAGCAGTCCTAGTAGGCCAGTCAGTGAGGGGGCCCATGGTCAGCAGTCCCAGTAGGCCAGTCATTGAGGGGGGGACATGGTCAGCAGTCCCAGTAGGCCAGTCAGTGAGGGGGGGGGACATGGTCAGCAGTCCCAGTAGGCCATTAAGTGGGTTTTTGTCATGGTCAGCAGTTTCAGTAGGTTTGTCAGTGGGGGGTGTCATGGTCAGCAGTCCCAATAGGCCAGTCAGTGGGGGGTGTCATGGTCAGTAGGCCAGTCAGTCCTTGGTCAGGTCCAGAAAGAATGATCTCCATTGTATGCCTTCTTTAGAGCTTGCATGTTGTTACTCATTAAAATGTTGAACCATATTATCTATTGGGTCTGATTTGGTGTGTAAAATTGTTTCACCTCATCACTGATTATGAAAGTTGGTGTTCCAAGCACCAGCTCCCAAAATACACAAATGAGGCGTGTTGTGGGAAAACCGGGCTTAATGCATGTGCGTAACGTATCGTCCTGGATTAGCACAGGCTAATCCTGGACGACACTTTCCGCCTACAGTGGATTAATGTTTAGAAGAGACTTCCTTGAAACAGAAAATGCCATAAAAGCGGAAATTGTAGTCCTGCACAGGCTGATTCGGGACGACGCTTTACGCACATGCATTAAGTCCGGTTTTCCCACCACATGCCTCAAATAATGAAATCTGTTTTGGAAACATCAAAGATTTGTAACAGAGCACTTATTGATATATATTCAGTGAACCAGGCACATAAAGGCATCAATCATTAAATAAGACATTTTTAGTTTGATTTACAACGACATTCGATTACAAAACCAGGTCGGTCATGATCTTAGTTGCGCACAAATGCACTGCATGTAAATATGGCTACAATTGATAACTTGTTTGAGATAAGCTCTTTGTATGACTTAATGACAGTTTGAACATTTTTTGGTACACCAGATTTTATTTGGCAATGAAAAACAATTTCAACATTGGAGACCTTGATTTTGTTATCAATGTACAACTAACTATGGAGGCATAATTCAACTAACCAAAACATGATGCTACATACTGGATATGCTGTGGGCCTTAAAGTTTTGTATATTTTTCACATTAATATCACTCTTGTTGTTTACATTGGTAAAAAAAAACACGATCCAACAATTAGTGGTGTTCCAAGTGTCAGCTGGTGCCATCTAAAGTTCTTCTTTGTTCATTCAACATATTAAACGAGTAGGTCGCGGTGGCGTAGTGGATATGGTGTCCGCCTAGCGATCGGGAGGTCCCGGGTTCGATCCCCACTCTGGGAGCGTTCTCAGTGTCTCCCCCGAAGACACCAAGTACTGGTTCTACCCAGGAAACGGACTCGAGAGTGTCTCTATAAGCCTAAGGCTTTCGATGCAATCGAGCTAAAATAAATAGGTTTAAACTAAACTAACATATTAAAAATGCAATCCAAATCATGGTTACAAATATTGCTTGACCAATAATGTCATAGTCCCGTAGGCTCTTTAACTGTGATATAGTTGTGATCTGTCTCATCCGGTCCCAACATTCAAACTCTTGTCTTCTGTTCAAACCCATGTATGCTGAATTTCCATTTGTACCCAATGAGCATGGAATGAGCAGAGAAAACTACAAATACTGGATCGGATTGACAAAACATTTGTGCACACTGTAATAACATGACATGTTACCTGAAAAAGGCTTTTCAGCCAAAACGTTGTGATTAAATAAATTAGCTATGTTTGAAGTTTGATTTCTTCATGAAATATTTATTGCACAATGTAATAAAAGAGATGTCCAAGTGTTGCCAGGAAACATGAGAAAGAACACAACATAGAGCATAGTGTTTTCTAAATATGTGAAATGTTTGTGACTGTCAATATCATTGAATGAAAAAAGCCCACACTGATAAGAAATGTGAAAATAGTGTATTCATCTCTCTGATATTTGATAAAGCAAGAACGTACATGAATATGATATCAGAAACCTTACATGTGATAATTGTTGAACTTGCCAGATCTGAATGATTTTCGGCATGTTCTCATTTTCTGTTTTATTCTTCACGTAAATTGTGTATGATAAGTTCTAAATACAATCTTTGTTCCTTATCTCCGGTTTATTACGCGAGTGACTGTTTTATGTGGGACCAAAATTGAATTGATTAGTTTTATTCTTACAATAAAATTCAAATGTCTGTGTATGCTTAATAATAATGTCATAATTAGTCATTTAGCATGTATCTTAACCAAAGAACTTTAATTACAGTTCAGTAGTGCTGTTTATTGTTTAATTGACTAAGTATGCAGAGATTGTCAGCAGATAGTGTACAATGGATATGGCGATCTAGACATTCCATGTGCTAACCTGCACTGGCTGGATATCTGGTATTGACAGTGTATTGGACACTGATAGTCCTCATTAGTTAGTGGCTGGCTAATGGAGGAATTTAGAAAACTCTGTGACAAGATTAACTTGCAGTTTAATAATAATGATGAGAGGTAATATGCATTTTTACGACATTAATTACCTTAGTTTATTTCCTGGAGTTTAATAATAATGATGAGAGGTAATATGCATATTTACGACATTAATTACCTTAGTTTATTTCCTGCAGTTTAATAATAATGATGAGAGGTAATATGCATATTTACGACATTAATTACCTTAGTTTATTTCCTGGAGTTTAATAATAATGATGAGAGGTAATATGCATTTTTACGACATTAATTACCTTAGTTTATTTCCTGGAGTTTAATGATAATGATGAGAGGTAATATGCATTTTTACGACATTAATTACCTTAATTTATTTGCTCTATTACATGTTATTGGTTTTTCTGTTAAATATTATTTTTCTAAATACCATAACAGTACATAAAATAATAATAAAAAGTGCACTGTTTACATGAAGTTGACAGTTTTTCTAAAACTGACATATATTGTGTATTCAGTAATTTGGCACAATATGCTATTGTTTAATTATGAGTTTTATCGTAGTTTAAAGTTTGTACAGGAAAAGTGAAGGACATGTGCAAATTCCTAGAGACTATACATGTAATTGTCCTTAAACAAGTTTAAAATATTCCACTTCTCTGTGTTCTGTCAGAGATTTGTCTTGTGCAGTTTAAGACTTTGATTGATAAGACCTTGTCTGAGGCAGTTTGAGATATAATAGGTGAATAGTTGAGGAGGTGTGGCAATAGCTGGAAATGAATATCTCCTACAATGACATCCCCTCCCATGACAAATGACATCCATGTGGTCCAATGGGTGTCCTGGTACATGGTGAGGTAGCTTATCTGCTGACAGCTTCATGTCTGGGTCGTGTTCAATGAAGGACAATGAAAGTGCCTGAGATTGAAGGTCCACCATGGTGACTGGGCTCACACCTGTCACTTTATCACCACTAATCAGTGGATAATTACAAGTACTGAGGAATGTTGAAACCAGATCTGTCAAGTCACTCATCTAATCAGGCAAGTTAATGAGGAAGTTAATTATTTTCCAGTTTATCAGTTCATTTTGAAAAGTTTAAGGTTTACCAGACCTTTATTGTCAGATAAACCAAACACTTTTTATGCTCCCAGAAGCATTATAGCCCGAATTCTAATTTCACTGCCATTCAGTTTGTCCTGGTGTTAAATTAATTTTCCCCCCCCCCCTGAAATGCGCATATTGTCAGGTTGTTCCGGTCTAATTATTTTTCAGGGAGTTATTGCCTTTGATTATAAATAACATTTTAACAGGAAATTTTTAATTTCCGCACGAGATTTCAGGAACTAATAACTCGAATTCAATGAAACTTTATATGCAGCATTCCTACCAAGAGGACATGCACATATTGTCAGGTCATTCCGGTCTGATAATTCTGCAGGGAGTTATTGCCCTTTTTACTTAAAATTTGACATTTTAATACGATATTTTCGTTTCTGCATAAGATCTCTTGAACTAATAGCTCGAATTCAATGTAACTTTATATGAAGCATCCCTATCCCAGTCTGATGATTTCTAAGAGAGTTGCTGCCCTTTGATTATAAATTGGCTTTTTTTCGGCATAGCCGTCTAAGATCACTTTTGACCTAGATTTCTTGCGATAATTATGCAGCGGGAAAATTGAATGCCAATAGAATTGGGCAAATTTTCTAATTTTAGGGAATGCAAACTTCAAACTATAGTTTAACGTATACCAATAACTGTTGCATACTTTTGAGGATTAAAAATTTACATAATTGTTTACATAAGCGGTTAAAATGAAGTTATAAACATATCCTCAGCATATACTCTAGAACTGAGGCTAGTTATGAAACGTATTTTCTCATTGTATGCCATAAACAGAATGCTATATTCATTCACGTAACGAAATAACTATTTTGTTTAGCCTACATTTATATAAGCGCTACGCTCTATAAATAGTAATGATGCAATGTTCCCATGCATGAATCTCATTCACAGAATTGCCGTTCCATGTAGCCCATTGATTCTAGCGAGTTGAACACATTCCAGAAACAGTAGTGTCATTCTAAAAATAGCGCGCGTAGCTAGAAACAGTGTATAGCTGTGTTAATATACTCGTACATGCCAATAATAGCGTTCAGAGAATCATAAACCTAACAATTTAAATAAATGGGAAATTTATATTTATAAACTTACTGTTCATTTGAATTAAAATTGTGGTTACGATTTATTAACGATTATTTATAATTGCATTTTTCTATCAACTTCTCCAGTAGATATTATTAATCTGTAAAAAGATGCTACATTTTCAATAGATAAAATGTTATGAAAGAAGAATCAAAATACGTCGAATTGTGTTATTCGCGTAGCATGAATACACAATTTGCAGTACTAATTATACACGGTAACCCTTGAAATATCATATTTCTACTGATATAATTTAAAATCGTCATAGTCTAATGAATTTTTATGTTTGCGTTATCAAAAATAAAGTCTTAACATTTCAAAAATCTCTGACTATTGCTTTTTATTGGGATACGCAGCATAAATGCTTATTTGACTTCAAATCGTTATTGTATTAGATAACTTACATGAATGGTATATTACCGGTACTATAAATAACTAAATATCTGGGGTCTGAGAAGTCACGTAACCGATCATTTTGGCCGTCTGTTTATGGTAATTTTTAACTGACATCTCAATATTAATTTCAACGTCGATTGTCTTTTTAAAGACATTTCTTGTTTGCTATAGCATGGATTTTAAAATTACTTGGCACAAATGTTTGCTACCATGAGCTGGTGTGTACCACTCATGAATCCAGTCCCTAAGTCAAAGGTTAAGGTCACCCTAGAGGTCAAAGGTCACAAAAGTCAAGGTCATACTCGAAGGTTAAAAGTCGAAATTGGATTTTTGCTGATCCCAACTTATGAATTAATGGATTTTAAATCACTTTACACAAATGTTTGCCTCAACATGACAGTGTGACTATGCATGAATGAGGTACTTGAGGTATGAGGTCTTTTCACAATGAACCTGCATTATGTGAGGTATGGGGTCTTTTCACACTGAACCTGCATTATGAGAGGTATGAGGTCAATCACACTGAACCTGCATTATGTGAGGTATGGGGTCTTTTCACACTGAACCTGCATTATGTGAGGTAGGAGGTCTTTTCACACTGAACCTGCATTATATGAGGTATGAGGTCCTTTCACACTAAACCTGCATTATGTGAGGTATGAGGTCCTTTCACACTGAACCTGCATTATTTGAGGACCCGGGGTGTACCCCACCCCCCCTACCTAAAATAACACATCAAAACTTGGGACAATGTTTTTTATCATGTTAGAGTTTATAGTTTTGTAATAGTATACTTCAACATTTCATTTCAGGGAAGAATTAAACAAATCTGTTCACATCCACAGAGTTTTAAAATACTGATAACATATGCTACATACATCATTGTTGAAGTCTGGCTGTGAGCACTTGCAGGATCAATTATCAGTTTAGTAGTTGAAAGTGGTGTTCCAATCAGTAAAGTGGACTTTATCAATTGGCTTTAACTTCTACTGTTACTTGACATTCCTTATCAACCTATTTGTCAGATAACCTAACAAGTACTGGCAATTAATTGTACCTTTTGTATTTGTAGATTATTAAAATGGGAAAGATAAGCTGTGGTTTTTATAGTGTACCTGTATGGTATATGGTATACCTGTCCAACACAAGGGACTTCCTTGTTAACATTGGGGGCATTTTTTAGCTCTTTTCATTTATTGATTTCATATCTTGTGGGATTTAAGTTCAAAAGTCTGACACTAGTCAGCTGGTGACGTTTTCTGGGAAGCTCTTCCTAAAGAATTTGGGTACCTCATGCAAGATCATTTCAACTGAATGTGATTGTATAAAAACAGGGCAGTAGCCAATGCAGGAATACAGACCAAAACACAGCAACCCAAGATGTTCTGGACAAAATCCTGCGCACATTCTTTATATAAGTTATGAAAAGTGTTTCTTTCAGGTTGTTGTAGTCGGAATGTGCTGTTAATGAACTGATCTCCAGTTGGGCCTCCATTGGAGCCTGTACATGTGTCCATTGATAGAAATGCATGTACTTGTATGCTGTCAAATAAAATATCAGATTGGAATCAAAAATTATTACTGATACAAACCTGTATTGTCATAATTGAAATTGCTGTTACAGATTTTTCAAAATTGTGTGCAGCCTGAATGTCTAATGATGCTTGGGAATTGCATAAAAGAAGGCAATACTCAAGGGATATTGATTAAAATTCATGAATATTTATTACTGCCAAGAACAAGATAATTGATGTGATGATGATCGATTAAGATCTACTTATTATGTATGCTTTAAAATATTATTTTTTTCATTATTGACCTGAAAGGTAATTATATAATTAGTCCATTAATGTAGAAAATTGCAATTAGTTGCACTGAATAAGTAAAACTTGCACAAAAAGAAATCCTTCCAGATCAGGAAGGATTTTACTTGTGATGGCAGTGGATACTGTTAACTGCTAGGGGAGGTAACTGCTGCGAGGAGTTTGGTAATGATAAAACAAGAGTTACCTAGCTTTGTCAATGCCTGTTTACTTCAATATAACCACACTTCACACTGTGAAGAAGTAAAGTTGGTATATAAAGACTAATAATTTAATGTTTGGGCCAACTGGTAAAAAAAGCTTGAATTTGTTTCTTTGCTAATTATAATAAATTGTCGCATTGTCACTCAAATACATGTGCAACAATGATACGCCTGAAATATTTTTGTATATGTATGTATGATGTGTATGTATGAACATTGTATATATGCTGAAATAATGTATTACGACATTGAAAAAAATGATGCCATGCCCCAGGTATCTCAAATATTGTAACCATTATAATTATGCTTGTATAATGACATTTTTATCTTCAAAACTGCAACCGCCTTGGAGAAGGTTGTCCTTATGCTTGTCTTGTCCCTGGGAGCCTAATGGTTCTGACAAGTACGCCCCCTTCCAAGTAGAGTCCTTTATTGCTTTGCAAATGTTGCAAATGTTGCCCTTCAGTTTGTCTGTCTGTTGGTAGACAAAACCTTTTCTGGGCAACAACCAAGGCATAGGTTCTTTAAACTCAGTAGGTAGGTTTGTCATGACTAGTAAAGGATCCCTATTCATTAATGAGTGCATGGGTCGAAGGTGAAGGTCAAACTGAATAATAGTTTTAAAATATGTCCATGCAATAACTATTGAACAATAAGGCCTAGGTTCATAAAATAAGGTAGGTTGGTTTTCACTATGTTGGATCCCTATAGATTATTGGGTCATAGGGTCAAAGGTCAAGGTCAAACTGACCAATAGTTGAAAATACTTGTCCAGGCAATAACTATGGAACTTGTAGGCCTAGGTTCATGAAATCTGGTAGGTAGGTTGGTTAAGACTAGAAGTGGATCCCTATTGATTATTGGGTCATAGGTCAAGGTCAAACTGACCAATAGTTGGAAAATGTTGTCCATACAATAACTATGAAACCATAGGCCTAGGTTTGTAAAACTAGGTTTGTCTGGACAATGGCTGAACAAAGGTTTTTCGGTGTAGCTGTCTAAGATCAATTTTGACCTAGATTTCAGTGGGAAAATTGAATGCCAACAGAATTTGTCAAATTCTCTATTTTTAGGGAATGCAAACTTACAACAATGGTTTAATGTATACCAACAACTGTTGCATACTTTGGGGGATTAAAATATACATAATTGTTTACATAAGCGGTTAAAATAAAGTTATAAACATATTTTCGACATGCACTCTAGAACTGAACATATTTATGAAAATATTTTCTCATTGTATGACAAGAACAGAATATTATATTTTCAGAATTAATCCACTGTTTTGTTTAGCCTAGGGGCTAGCTCTATAAATAACAATTGATTCTAGCGAGTTCAACACACTCATGATCATTCTAAAAATAGCGCGCGTTGAGCTGCCGGTGTATAGCTGTTATAATATACATACATCAGTTCGCGTCCAGAGAATCATAAGAGCGAATATTTCAATAAATGAGTAATTTATGTTTATAAACTTACTGTGCATGTTAATTTGAGATTGAAAATGGCGGCTGCGTTCTATTAAGAATATAATAGAATTGTACATTTCTATCAACTTCTCCAGTAGATGTTAATCAACCTATGAAGAGATATATATCTTTCAATAAATAAAATGTGGTGAAATAAGTATCGGAATAAGTCAAAGTGTTATTCGTGTTACTTTTACTTCATTTACGTAGCATTAATACATTATTTGCACAGAACCCTTGATACATCATATTCCTAGCGAATATAATTTTAAATCGCCATAGTCTAATGAAATGTTATGTTTATGTTATCAAAAATGGAAGTCATCATTATTTTAAATGCGCTGAATGTTCTCTGAAGATTGCTTTTCATTAGGATACACAGTATAAATGATTAATTGACTTCGAAATGTGTATGTATTATGCATAGATAACTTCAAGATTTTAATAAGGTAGGGTATATTACTTAAGATCTGAATAACTATACCCGTCTGATACAAAATAATTTTCATTCATTTCCGCAATTATTTTTGTACATTGTTAATTTGTTAAATTTGACTGACAAATTTATATGATAATGATGTAAACGTAAATTATTTAGGCTATTCATGTATCACTGGTGAAAACATGGGGCGGTATGATTGCTTTATTCACGGTACAAATATTATTGAATTAAGCACACATTAATTTTGGGATCTGAGAAGTTTTCTTATGGTGCTCAAAAAATCTGGGGTTCGAGAAGTCGCCTTGTTTAAGTGGGGACCGAAACATCTGGGGTCCGAGAAGCCACGTAACTGATCATCTTGGCCCTCTTATATTATGTTTAGGGTAAAAATTATATGTCAATATTAATGTCAATGCCGAATGTCTTTTTTTAAAGACATTTCTTGTTTAAATGTTGGTAGGTTTGTTATGCCATTGATTCCAATGCCTGTTGATGAAGCAATTCACCCAGTCAGTATCAATCTGCCATCGGGGCATTCATCACTGACAGTGATAGTTCTTGTTTTAAATAATGTTAACGAGGTCGCTAATTTTCTGTATACCATTATCATGAAATGTTCTCTGCCACAATAAGAGGTCCTTGGGATGATTATAGGTTTATGAACGTTCCCGTAAGACAGGATACTTCATTGGTGAATAAGATAACTGTTGAAAAGAAGATGGCAGCTTCATTGAACTTCATTAAAGAAAAGACGTCTGAACCATATAATAATACATTAGCTCCAATGAAACCGTCAGAAGAGTGTGTTATGTTAGCTAAAATGTGATGTGACCAACACTTATACAGATGAAGACTTTAAGATTACAAAATATCTGTTATCTTGTATCTTGTGTGATGAAGATAATTATAACAAAGATATCATTGGAAGGCATTGGTGCATGTATAAATGTACATTACAATGGCCCCAGCACTACAGCCTGTGTCTGAAGTTTTACAATGTAGCTGAAGGGTAAATAATCCATGACACTAGTCTATTGATTTTCATACTAAGGATGCCATGATGTGGATTTGGTTACACCAGAGAGTTAAAAACCTTGAGAAGTAAGCTTTCCTGCTGAACAGATTCTCATGTTTAATTAGAAGTGTAGCATTAAACCCCACAAGGTTCAGGACTGATGGGATATCTAAGGCATCTGATGGTGTGTCTTTTGCTCAATTAACTGTTCCTGCAGGGAGATGTTAGAATAGGCCAAATGCACATTAATCCATGTTGTTAACCCCACTGTTTAAATTGCAATGTATTGCCAGTAGGGCTCTTCTCCTATGTTGATGGATTGCTTAAAAAAGGTTAAGATAATGGATATTGATGACAAGGGTGGCAGGATTGTCTTTGATAACATTTGATAATGTATAATAGATGTGCACAGATTGAAGTCAAGTTGCCACTGGAGTGAAAGGCTATGTGCTGTTAAGGACTTACATCTACTTGAAATCCACAAATCTTACAAGATGGAACATGTGCCTGTTTAACTACCGTATTTGTTTGCTTGGCATTGTTACAAACATGGGTAGAGTAAACAGTGATTTTTATTTTATTTGAAATGCATGTTTGTTTTTCATGTGGGTTTTCTAATATATTAGTGTGAATACTTCCATAATGCCATCCGTAAAATGTAACCAGTCTCTGCAATTGAGTGTTGTTTGATGGTGAATATTTGTATTATTTTTGGGGTGAAAAAATATTGAGAATTTAGAAATGACATGTGAAGAGGAGCTCATAACTTTTATTTTCTGGAGTAAGGAGAGATAGGGTTAATGCTAGATTATCAGAAACAAACATAGTGGGACAATGTCATTTGCAGATGTCGTCATACAAGCAGTGCGAGCTGCAAAAGGGTAAGTGAAGTGAAACCTTATACTGACCACATACTAGGTATTTAATATTGTGTTATCATAACTACTTAAAACCTAACTATTACATAACTGTCATACCTAAATATGATGAGAGCTGTAGGTGTCATCTACAGAATGAAATGCAATAAAAACCATCAATCAGAGAAGGGAAATAATCGTTTATCTTTAGCCGTCCTCTACCATTGTATAATATTATTGTTCCTTTTACTCAGTGTGTTACATGCTCACATGTGATGTGCTTAACTCTTACATTATGGTCCTTCCACCTGGGGTGGTTAACCTACCAGCATATTGTTGGCCTGTCTTACTGGTGGTTAGTAAGGTACCACCTTAATTGGTTAGAAGTCCTGGCACAGCAGGTCTCCATCTGATATAGTTAACCTGAGACATTGTTCTACCTACATCTACTTCATGTGTTTATGTTAGACCTTGCATTTCCTGCCCCAGCCTGCTATTTCTACTGGACCCATCTTTCTGTGTGCCACCACTAGCTGTGGATGACTTGTGAAGTCTGCTATAAGAATGGCCATTGTTGTGGCTCATCTGCCTCATATAGATAGCTTTTTGGTCTGCCTGCATTTCTGCCATTACCGTTGTATGATTCCCTTCATTCTTAGATCGTCATGGTACCTTGGTTTCATAGAAGCATTAAGAATCATTTTCACCACTGTTTCAAGGAGCTATGATAAATGCCATAATTCAGTTTGTCTAGTATTTAATTATGGAAGTATACAGAACTAGAATATTCTGAAATTTGTGGTGGTGCTTATAGTATCATGCTCTGGATTCCAGTTGTATGTGAGTGTAATAAATACCTATTTCTGTTTATTACAGGTTTAGAATATGATTCAGTAAGTCCATAGTGTACCACCTCAAACATACCAAATGTGAAATTATGGTTTACAGTATTCCATTGCTATTATCTTTGTGTTTGAACCTTTGACAGCTTTGCTGTCAGTTAACAAGTCAGTAAATGTTTTTGTTGACCTTTCATCCCCATTACCAGGGTTGAGCTTGGAACTATTATATCTGACATAGAAATGTTAAGCAGATACACCAGTTTCTTACTCAGGACTCGAAATTTAGGATTATCCCTGTCTGCCAGAAAACTTGTCTATATGTGTCAGAAGGCCATATGACCATGTGTTATGGCTTTAATCATAATTACAATTTTGCCAAAATTAAAACCTTACTAATTGATTTTTACTTTTCCAAACTACACTCTTTATTATGGGTTTGGAGTGAAATAAAAGTAAACTGTAGAAAAAAAATATTCTAAAATTAGATTCTCATTGATTTGAAAGCCAGACAGTTCTCGTGTTTGTCCTTCAATCCTAAACTAATTTCCGTGACACTGTCATGTTTGTCTTGTGGCTGATTTGATAGTGCTGCTGTTATGAAGCTGGTGTTCATGTTGTACATCTCGAACATAGGCAACTGGTGGAGGAAGATAATGCAGAGTAATTGGAAATCATTGTCACTTAGGCAATAAGTCAAAGTCTTCTTACATTGTCTTGAAATTAAGGAAATAGTATTAATCATAAAAGTTTAATGCATACCAATTACAAAGTTTTGTTTTATAAATATTTTACTTAGACAGTTTTGCAAGTTACGGTATTTGAATACATGCAAATCAAACCCATAGCAACAGTTACCAGACACATTGCATCTTATACTTGTTTTGCTAACAGAACTACTAATTCTTTAACTATAATTGCTTCACGTCATTTATAATACCTGGCTCCATGGCTACAAAAGAATTCACATTTAAGCTATAGTCTTCATCATATTACATGTTTCATTGTGAACATTATTTACAATACATAATTGCACATTGATTGAAGACTTGGACCAACTGTAATGTGTAGACATGTGCTGTGGAGAGTCCTGGACAGGACTACCCCACAAAAGTAGACCCATGTAGCTGTGTATTTAATAGTAGTACAGCTGTGTGCATGGACCTGGAAGTAGACCCATGTAGCTGCGTATTTAATAGTAGTACAGCTGTGTGCATGGACCTGGAAGTAGACCCATGTAGCAGTGTATTTAATAGTACTACAGCTGTGTGCATGGACCTGGAAGTAAACCCATGTAGCTGTGTATTTAATAGTAGTACAGCTGTGTGCATGGACCTGGAAGTAGACCCATGTAGCTGTGTATTTAATAGTAGTACAGCTGTGTGCATGGACCTGGAAGTAGACCCATGTAGCTGTGTATTTAATAGAAGTACAGCTGTGTGCATGGACCTGGCAGTAGACCCATGTAGCTGTGTATGTAATAGTAGTACAACTGTGTGCATGGACCTGGAAGTAGACCCATGTAGCTGTGTATGTAATAGTAGTACAGCTGTGTGCATGGACCTGGAAGTAGACCCATGTAGCTGTGTATGTAATAGTAGTACAGTTGTGTGCATGGACCTGGAAGTAGACCCATGTAACTGTTTATTTAATAGTAGTACAGCTGTGTGCATGGACCTGGAAGTAGACCCAGTAGCTGTGTATTGAATAGTAAGTAGTACAGCTGTGTGCATGGACCTGGAAGTAGACCCATGTAGCTGTGTATTGAATAGTAGTACAGCTGTGTGCATGGACCTGGAAGTAAACCCATGTAGCTGTGTATGTAATAGTACTACAGCTGTGTGCATGGACCTGGAAGTAGACCCATGTAGCTGTGTATGTAATAGTAGTACAGCTGTGTGCATGGACCTGGAAGTAGACCCATGTAGCTGCGTATTTAATAGAAGTACAGCTGTGTGCATGGACCTGGAAGTAGACCCATGTAGCTGTGTATTGAATAGTAAGTAGTACAGCTGTGTGCATGGACCTGGAAGTAGACCCATGTAGCTGTGTATGTAATAGTACTACAGCTGTGTGCATGGACCTGGAAGTAGACCCATGTAGCTGTGTATGTAATAGTACTACAGCTGTGTGCATGGACCTGGAAGTAGACCCATGTAGCTGTGTATGTAATAGTACTACAGCTGTGTGCATGGACCTGGAAGTAAACCCATGTAGCTGTGTATGTAATAGTAGTACAGCTGTGTGCATGGACCTGGAAGTAGACCCATGTAGCTGTGTATTGAATAGTAAGTAGTACAGCTGTGTGCATGGACCTGGAAGTAGACCCATGTAGCTGTGTATGTAATAATAGTACAGCTGTGTGCATGGACCTGGAAGTAGACCCATGTAGCTGTGTATGTAATAGTAGTACAACTGTGTGCATGGACCTGGAAGTAGACCCATGTAGCTGTGTATTTAATAGTACTACAGCTGTGTGCATGGACCTGGAAGTAGACCCAGTAGCTGTGCATTGAATAGTAAGTAGTACAGCTGTGTGCATGGACCTGGAAGTAGACCCATGTAGCTGTGTATTTAATAGTAGTACAGATGTGTGCATGGACCTGGAAGTAGACCCATGTAGCTGTGTATTTAATAGTAGTACAGCTGTGTGCATGGACGGAAGTAGACCCATGTAGCTGTGTATTGAATAGTACTACAGCTGTGTGCATGGACCTGGAAGTAGACCCATGTAGCTGTGTATGTAATAGTACTACAGCTGTTTGCATGGACCTGGAAGTAGACCCATGTAGCTGTGTATGTAATAGTACTACAGCTGTGTGCATGGACCTGGAAGTAGACCCATGTAGCTGTGTATGTAATAGTAGTACAGCTGTGTGCATGGACCTGGAAGTCGACCCATGTAGCTGTGTATGGAATAGTAAGTAGTACAGCTGTGTGCATGGACCTGGAAGTAGACCCATGTAGCTGTGTATGTAATAGTAGTACAGCTGTTTGCATGGACCTGGAAGTAGACCCATGTAGCTGTGTATGTAATAGTACTACAGCTGTGTGCATGGACCTGGAAGTAGACCCATGTAGCTGTGTATGTAATAGTAGTACAACTGTGTGCATGGACCTGGAAGTAGACCCATGTAGCTGTGTATTTAATAGTACTACAGCTGTGTGCATGGACCTGGAAGTAGACCCAGTAGCTGTGTATTGAATAGTAAGTAGTACAGCTGTGTGCATGGACCTGGAAGTAGACCCATGTAGCTGTGTATTTAATAGTAGTACAACTGTGTGCATGGACCTGGAAGTAGACCCATGTAGCTGTGTATTTAATAGTAGTACAGCTGTGTGCATGGACCTGGAAGTAGACCCATGTAGCTGTGTATTTAATAGTAGTACAGCTGTGTGCATGGACCTGGAAGTCGACCCATGTAGCTGCGTATTTAATAGTAGTACAGCTGTGTGCATGGACCTGGGCCTAGGAAAGGACCGTGTGTGGTGATTCAGGGTCTCTCCCATACGGCCATCACCCCCAGTGCAAGATACAGGAGATGCCCCATTCCAGAGGCAACCTGGGACTTTTAGTGCCTTGTGTGAAGCACTTAGTACACTGCACCTTGGTTAAACCATCTCATGCAATAGATGAATTAGTAGGTTAGGGTGTAGCGGTGGTTCTAACCTGCGACCCCTGGGTTGTGAAGCCAGTGCATAACCACTACACTACCGATTCACTACTAGGATAGGACTACAGACAGTCTCAAGCTATCTTATTTGTCAGCCAATGAAATTTCCATTACATGTTTGATTAATGTACTGTCAACATATAGAAATTTGTCGGTATGAAATTTCATGGTATCTTTAAAAATGACAATTTTGTTGGTACATTATTTTGTGGATTTCAGAATTCGAAGAAAGACATGCAAACACTACAAAGTACTTTTCCTAAATTAAATATACCCAATTTATCATGTAGTAATTTGCAATGTTCGTGCTTGATAATCTCCACAGAAGACGTGTTTATTAGTCACATGTGTGTAGGGGTATTATAGTATGTGTATGTTACAGATAATTGTTCGATCAGACCAATTAAACTGTGTCCTGCATTTACCTCCAACCATAAATTGCCATTTAATTGACATGTGTGTTGTTGTAACAATATTTGTTAGCCTTAAGGTCCCAAGATGACAATGAGTAATAAGGGCATTACACACTGAGGTGTGGACAAATTACGGTGTCCCTTATTTGCATCACAACATTATTTGACATTAATTGGCACTTCTGATAAATCTGCAAACTGATACTATTTCAGCTCCAATAAAGTGATAAAAGTTTATTAAGTACTTTTAATATCGTGATTATATTTAGTAATAAACATTTTTGGATGATGGTAACATTCGGATGCTGAATGTATGAAATTTTGTTTGGGACTTGAATTCGTGGTTTGGTCTACCCACGAAATACACGAAAATTTGTACCCCACGAATAATAATGGGTTTACAGTATGTATTTGAGACTTAGATTAAGAATGAGAACTTTGTTAGTTGCAGGCCCAGACTTATTTCAATCTCCAACCGACTACTAAATGGTATTAGGTGTTGTGTGGAAGGTGTGGAGAGATAGTCAGAACCAGTATAGATCAAGATCTACACTGCATGGTCATGTAGGCTGTTCAGGATCTACATTTTGACATTGCAAAGTTTTAATTGCATTTACGCATAAACCACAATACATGATGTTTAAAGACACAGATCTTGTAAAACCAACAGGGAAGCAATTGTTACGAAATGTCGATTTGCATGTTTTGACACAGATTTTATAATGTATTTAGTCAACGTTTACAACACCGCTATGATGATTGTGTTTCAGTTGTGAGGAGATGTCAGACCAGGAGGTGGAGGTAATCTTGTAGTTGTTGTTTTAGTTGTTCTTTTACTGTCATTGGGTGAAGTTGATAAAGAATTGTTGTTGCTTTTAATAAATGTGAATATGTTAAAAATATTCCATACAATAAAGAGACTATTCAACTTAGTTGAATATCATATGTTAACACGTGGTAGGGATAAAGTATGTGCATTTCTTGAAACCAAAAGGACATGCTATGAATTCAAACACACAGAAGTAACATGTTTGTGATGTTCAAGTTGAGCTTAACACTTGCACATGGCATCTGGAGACATCCTTTATTTTGACTAGTTAACTTTCCTGTTTAAGTGTTGAAGTGTTGTATATTTATTTTAAAGTATGTTGATGAGAAGGTGCATGTATTGCAATGTCAAGTGAGATAGCTGTTGGTGAACTGTGTGGTATTCAATGTATTCAATGTCCTGCTGTGTTGTGTTCCCAGAGCAAGTTCACGAGCCTGTCCCTGGCCTTCAAGACGGACGCACAGACTCTGGAGAAGCGCTTGGAGATCCAGGAGCGGTCCCGCGACATTGCTGAGCAGAACGTGGACAAGGAGCTTCAGGGCCTGCGCCTGGGACTCACGGTAACACACACTAAATAATGCCTTCAGATGACATCTCATTGTTAAGTACTTGATGCTAGGTTCCAGCTATGGTCTTAATCGTGGACCAATCATGGTGATCGTATCAAATCTTATCAGATCTTATCAAATCTTGAGGTCAGTCGTGGCAATCATATTAATCGTAGAAAAATTTTGAACGGTTCAAAAATTCTCTACGATTAACACGATCAACTGCAATCAATTGTCCATTGGGATCATCGTACCAGATCTTATTGCATCGTAACAAAGCACTACAAATCGTATCTAATCGTGCATCCAGATCGGGGTCGATCGTAGACGAGAAAAAACACCACGCTCTGTTAAGATGTGTTGCGATCTCAAGAAACAATGAAGTCATTAGTCGGGGGGGCTGCATTTATATCATTAGGGTCCAGTCGTAGATCAAATCGTGATCTCCATCGATCATGATCGTGAAAGACATCGCGACCACAATCGTATCCTATCGTAACGGCGCGCATGGATTCGTGATAAGCGTATCGGAACTTATCTGTACTAGAACGTCCTAATTCGGGGAACCCGATATGGATTATCGTGTTAGATCGAGACCCAATCGTGGACAAGATCAAAACAATCCCAACGGAACGTTTGTAATCGTATCTAAACTGGAGATCAGACCGTGACAGATCGTGACACCTGTAATTGACAAATCGTGACCAGATGGCAACAGAGCGCAAAACATCGTATCAGAACGTATGGACTCGCATCACATCATATCTATGCCTGAAAAAATCAAAGAAATGCCACCATCACGTACAAGTGGCCAATCGTGGCGTTTGTGACGGATCGCACCATAGTGGAAACCTAGCATGATGGGATATTTAGGAGGAAGGCACTTGTGAGATTCTCTATTAGGTGTGTTTCAATAAAGTAATGACCCAGAATTCTATTGGATTCCACAACTGACATTCCTTTAGGGTGGTCACCAGATGTGATTAAACCTTGTCTCCAAGTCACGTGCTACATTTTTAGCTTGACTATTCACCGAATAGTTCGAGCTATACTTCTCACCCGTTCGTCGGCGTCTGCGTAATGACGGGTTAAGGTTTGCTTGCAACAAGTCCATATCTCAGTAACTACTACAGATATTCATTTGAAACTTAACACATGTTGTCGGGGTCATTATGTGAGGTCACTGACCAAGGCCCAAAACGCTGACATGCAATTTAGCAGAATAATGCCTCTTTTTTCTGCCTGTTTGAAAAATGGGAATATTTATGGGAAGGGCCCATGGCGGGCTGGTGGGCGGCGGAAAAACTTTGTCCGGAAGATATCTGTATCCAGCATGGATGGATTTTCAAATAACTTGGCAAAAGTGACAAGCATGACGAGAAAGAGTGGCGCGCGTTAGAACCAGGTCCCTAGGTCCAGGGTCAAGGTCATAATTCAAGGTCAAAGGTCAAATTTAAGAAATCAAGCCTAAACACTTTGTCCGGAGCATATCTTTGCCCAGCATGGATGGATTTCCAAATAACCTGGCAAAAGTGACAAGCATGGTGAGATGGAGTGTCGTGTGCAAGAACCAGGTCCCTAGGCCCAAGGTTAAAGTCACCATTTAAGGTCAAAGGTCAAATTTAAGAAGTCAATCCTGAACACTTTGTCCGGAGCATATCTTTGTACAGTATGAATGGATTTTCAAATAACCTGGCAGAAATGACAAGCGTGGTGAGACGGAGTGTCGCAGGCAAGAATCAGGTCCCTAGGTCCATGGACAAGGTCACAATTCAAGGTCAAATTTAAGAAATCAATCCTAAACACTTTGTCCGGAGCATATCTTTGTCCAGCACGGATGGATTTTTAAATAACTTGGCAGAAGTGACAAGCATGGCGGGGTGTAGTGTAGCGCTCAAGAACCAGGTCCTAGGTCAATTCAAGATCAAAGGCGTAGTGGCTGTGTCAACTTCGTTTCTGCTCTCTAACTCAACAACGGACTTAATACATAGATACCTTATTGCTAGATTGCATATGGGGTGGGTCAAGGTCAAAGTCACTGTTACTAAAAATTGAAAAACGGTTTCCGCTCAATAACGTGAGAACTCATTGAGATATTTTAATTAAACATAATGCATACATACTTTATACCGAGACATCGCTTGGGATTGCATATGGGGTGGGTAGGGTCAAGGTCAAGGTCACTGTTACTAAAAATAGAAAAACAGTTTCTGCTCAATAACTTGAGCATGCATTGAGATATTTTAATTAAACTTAATCTATCGATACTTTATATTGAGACCTCGCTTAAAATTGCGTATGTGGTGGGTGGGGTCAAGGTCAAGGTCACTGTTACTAAAAAAGAAAAATGATTTCACTCAAAAACTTGAGAACGAATTGAGATACTTCAATGAAACTTCATACATAAATACCTTACATCAAGACCTCACTTGGGATTGCGTACAGGGTGGGTAGTGTCAAGGTACAAGGTCACCATTACTGAAATAGAAAAATGGTTTCCGATCAAGTACTTGAGCTCGCATTGAATTTTTTTATGAAACTTCATGCATAGATACCTTATATTGAGACCTCGCTTGGTATTGCATACAGGGTGGGTGGGGTCAAGGTTACCGTTACTAAAAATAAGAAAAAAACGTTTCCGCTGAATAGCTTGAGAACACATTGAGATATTTTAATGAAACTTCATACATAGATATCTTATATATAGACCTCGCAGGGGATTGCGTATGGGGTGGGTGGGGTCAAGGCCACCATTACTACAAACAGTTTCTGCTCAATAGCTTGAGAAGACATTTTTTCATATATAGATACCTTATATCTAGACCTTGTTTGGAATTGCATATGGGGTCAGGGTCAAGGTCACCATTACTAAACATTTTATTTTTGTGCTGACTTTAATGCATTTCATTCGAAAAATTTGGTTTTCAGGGAATTTCCATGTTTCTTGTTTATTTTGTCATCTTGATTATAGATTTAAGAACATATATGGAATAGTTTTGATTCCTCAACTCACCCACCACACAGAGAGAGACTTTGGAGATGAATTTGATGCACAAATACCATGACTCTTATCATGACTCTACCTTATTAGTTTTTTATTGTTTCTCTTTTGTCGTTGAATCTTTACCCTAAAAAAGCTTCTTTGACGGGCGTATCTTTGTGACAGTGGCACTCTTGTTGTACTTAGAAAATCAGGTTGAAGTTTGCATGCAACAACTCCATATCTCTGTATCTACGACAGATATTCAATTGAAACTTCACACATGGTCAATATATAAGGTCACTGGCCAAGACACATAACTGTGACAAGCATTTTAGCAGAATTATGCCCTTTTTTGTACTAAGAAAAGTCAGGTTAAGGTTTGCGTGCAAGAGCAAATTCAGGTTAAGGTTTGCATGCAACAAGGACATATCTCTGTAGCTACTACAGATATTCAAATAAAACTTCACACGTGTCTTCGGGGTCATTATGTTAGGTCACTGACCAAGGCCCATAACTCTGACATGCAATTTAGCAGAATTATGCCCCTTTTTGTACTTAGAAATTCAGGTTAAAGTTTGGGTGCAACAACTCTATATCTCTATAACCACTACAGATATTCAATTGAAACTTAACACATGTCTTCAAGGTCATTTTATAAAGTCACTGGCCAAGGCACATAACTGTGATCAGCATTTAAGGAGAATTATGCCCCTTTTTAGCTCACCTGAGAACAACATGCTCATGGTGAGCTTTTGTGATCACCTTTTGTCTGTCTTGCGTCGTGCATCAACATTTTCATTCAAACACCATCTCCTCCTAAACCGCTGGGCAGATTTTCACCAAACTTCACAGGAATGATCCTTGGGTGACCCTCTTTCAAAATTGTTCTAATCTTTTCGGTTCGCTGCATATGTAGGTCTCCAGAGCTAAAAATAGATTTAAAAAATGAAAACAATAAAAATCTGCTTCTCTGAAACTGCATGGCTGAGAGCTTTCATATTAGGTATTTGGCATCCTCTAGTGGTCCTCTACAAAGATTGTTCAAATGATGCCCCTGGGGTCAAAACAGGCCACGCCCCAGGGGTCACATTGTTTGTATAGACTTAAATAGCATAATTACTTCAAGAATCTTCTCCTCTGAAACCGCAAGGCCCAGTTGTTTCATATTTGGTATGTAACATTGCATACCAGTCTTCTACAAAGATTGTTCAAATAATGCCCCTGGGGTCAAAACTGGGATGCCTGAAACTCAGGTGAGCGACCTAGGGCCATCGTGGCCCTCTTGTTTGTAGTAATAAATACCAATAACTCTGACAAAGAGGTTGAATAGACAAGCGGCTGTCCTGAGACAGCTCTTGTTAAATTGTTCTTTGTGTGCCCAGTGCTTACATATTCAGTCATATGAAAATCTAGAATTACTGATAGAATCTCATGCATGAACCAGCTAACTGTTCTAAAGACAACCTGGCTGTTTCATTAAGATAGAGTAATCTGCTTCAGGGTCATAAAGGGATGCATCTGGAAGGAGTGTAGTTCATAATTGGAGACAGTTTATTTGTATTACCTATACTTTGCAGTCCAATACACAGCAGTATTTTATCAAGTAAATGACATTCAAATGTTCTCAATACAAATAACTTATTGCAGTTTTGGGTTGAAGCAGGCAGTGTATACAGTATGTGTATGGTGTGCTGTTTCAGACACTGAACCAGCTGTGCACTGACCCCCAGGTTCGCGAGGTGCTGGCCAGGATTCAGACCCATATAGACGTGCTGGAGAAGTCCACAGCGCGGGTCTCCAGCCGGGCGGAGGTGTTCGGAGCCATCCAGCAGGTGAGTCTGCCTGCATACCGAGTCAGCAATCCTCGACCCTAAAGTTTTTAGCAACGATTGTTTTCCTTGAAATCCATTTTTGTCAGATTTTATATCATTTTTAGGGATGTAAAGGAATATTTGAATCTTAATTTTGGATTCGAATATTCTATTATTTTATTTTATATTATAAGAATATTATATTTTGTTCTAACCGTGTTTAAAATAATAACAACCAAACAAGTGTTGATTTTGGTGGTGTCATGTTAGTATCTCTTGGCTTTCCGATTCATGCGTACAAGTATACGTGTCATATGGCCCCCATACTGCGCAATTACATTCCTTTGCTAATTGACAGTTATGGGTTAACAATAGGCCCATGGTGACAGTTTGTGCGACCCGGGAAGTCACTATGCCATTCAGATTAATTAAGAAGGGGTCAAGTTTTGATTGCAATTAAATATTATGCCCTATTGATTTGCATCTCGTTATTGGCTAATCTGCACACATGTACATATGTTAAGTTGTTGTTTTTTTTACCCGAGCCATGCTTGTTTTGTGATTTGATCGGTATTTGATTGTTTAGTGTTATTAAATATTTTTATAATGTACTTTTTGTTGATTATTCCTTGAATTGCATTTTAATTTACATAACTAAGACTATGATATCTGCTATAATGGTGATGACAACATCAATTAAGTCATATTGTCTGCCTGCACACCGGGCCAGCAGTGTCTTCTCAGTGTTCTCACTTTCAGACAGGTCCACTTTGTAATAACATTTAACATCACTGAGTGTAAGATTGTTACAAATCTTGTGTCTGACAGAGTGGGTGTTAGCTGGTTACTCTGTAAGATTTAAAATAGGTAATGCATTAATCAGGCCAGATTGATTTCTATAAAATGATTCTTCAAATCGTGGAAGTATCTATTTCATTTGTGATTTTTCTGTAAAACATTTTTTAAAGATCAAATGTTATTTTCAACAGTAAAGAATAGTGGTTAATGATTTGTTTCTGGGGTATTGTTGCTTGTCAACTCTACTACATTCTGGTGCTGTTTGCTGTCTAGGAGAAGAGGATGAGCAGAGCGGTGGAGATTATGATCCGTCATGTGGAGAATATACGCCGGGTGCATGAGCGGGAACATGCAGAACTGGAGGAGGCCAGGTAACTCTCGCTGCACCTGTCAAGTTCCCTCCCTTTACCTTCATTGATATTTAGGAGTCCTAGTTACGCAGTCTGAAATGACCGTCAAAGAATTAGTAAAATGTATAAAACAGTGATGTGATTGGTTATTATGCAAACAATGTTTTGGTGACCCTTTATTGGGTTAGGGTATTTTCCTTCCCTAAAGTGTTTCTGCAATCACATCCCTTATAATAGCTTCATTTTATTGAATTGTAAATGTGCATAACCTTAACTAATGTTGATGTTTCATTGATTTAAACAAAATTAAATAATTACATTTTTATTTCTGCCCTCACCAAGAGGTGGAGCATATAGCAATCGCTCCATCCGGACCAGTTGTATGTCCGTCATACTGTTCATTTCTGCTCCTGAACTTCTAGATGCCTGGAAGGATTTTAAATTACTTCAGATTATGTGTGTGTGGTGCATTTTTATTGAGTGCACCAGGAATCTCAGATTATGTGTCCCGTACATCACCCATGCTTGTCTGTCAAAGGTCACAGTTCAAGGTCAGAGGTCAAGGATTTTTGTTTTTGCTCCATAACTCAATGCCTTAATGATGTAAATATTACGTCAGATTATTATTCCCCATGACCAGGTGATGTGTTGATTACATCATCCATGCTTGTGTGTTAAAGGTCAAGGTCACGATTCAAGGTTAAAGGTCAAATATTTGTGTGTAGCCTTGTAAATATTACTGTTTGGCATGGAGGGATTTTCTTGATGACCATCATGAGATGGTATGCTGCGCACTTTTACCAGGCCTGTAACTTAAAGGTCAAGGTCAAACTTAGAGGTCAAAGTCAAATATAAAAATGTCCATCCATATTTTGTTTCTGCTCAATAACTTCTATATGCCTGGGGCCATATCCACAAAGCTCCTAACGAAAATCGTAACTGCAGTCATATTGAAGTGAAAAATTCAAATACAATTTTCCACGTAAAAATAAATATTTTATATTTGAAATCTGGTAAAATAAGAAGTATCTTTTGATTCTTTACAAGATTATGGCCATTTAAGACAAAATTAACTTTAAAATAACCAGCCACAGACTTTATGAATTTAATGATTTTGAGACATTTCGTTAAGTGTTCACTAAAGAGCTTTGTGGATCTGTGCCCTGGACAGATTTTAATATTACTTCAGATTATGATCCCCATAACCAGATGATTTGTCATGTACCTGACCCATGCTTGTCTGTCAAAGGTAAAGGTCACAATTCAAGTTCAGACATCAAAATTTTGTCTGGAGCATAATTTTTTTCTGACATGGAGGGATTTCAGATAAATTGGCAGAATTGATGACCATTATAAGATGGGATGTCGGGTGCAAGAACCAGGGTCAATATCACACTGAGAGGTCAAATACCGCAAAACCATTAATAATCATGGGGCACTAATTTTCGTGGATTTCGAGGATGGAACAAATCACGAATTTAAGTTTCCAATGAATAATTATTTGGCCAGCTATTTTTTTCGACCGAATGTGCACTTTCCTGGTGCGTATACCTACATGAAGACAATATGTAAATATAATGTTTACAGTAGTTAATTTAAATATAAGAGTTTGTTTATGATAAATACATGATGTGCATTTATATCATAAATGATTCAGTTTAATATCCAGTTTATTTTTGGTGTGACAAATAGCCCCTATCTAATCTGCATACACTCCAAAGGAGGCTTCGGTGTAATACACTGTGTACCTTATTGACACTTGACATATCTGCTTTATCTGCTTATGCAGTAACGCTGTATATAATTGTTTGGTCATAATTGTTATTGATTGCCACTAATTGGTAACTGGCTTCATTGTTTCAAACGATCAATAATGGTCCAACATGTTAACCCGTGTATTTGGGCCCATTGTTTAATTGACACATTTGTAGTCAGACCCTCCCACAGTGACGTGCCGTGGTTATTTTAACAAGGGTCTATTGCTTAATTGACAGGTCGATAATGGGGCCCACTTACCACAGGGACGCTCCGTTTATGACCATAAGGTGTTACAAACAGAAAACAGCGATACCCTTAACGCATTTCTAGATGCTTTTTTATTAATAAAATTTAAAATCCACGAATTTAAGTGTCCACAAAATTGTTATTTAAAAAAAAAAAAGAGCACGAAATTTCATGCCGACGAATATAAATGGTTTTGCAGCATAAGATTTAACATTTGTATTCTACATGCCAAGAGGGATTCAGCTATAAATTTGAACAACTTGTTTATCATCATGAGAGGATGTGTCCCAGGCAAAAACAAAGTCTGTTTGTCAAGGTCTTACTTAAAGGTCAAATATATGAATGATATTTTTGTAGGATACATAATTTTGTCCAACATGGAAGGATTTTAAGATGACTTGGCTGGAATGATGATCATTATGAGACTGTGTGTCACATGCAAGGACCATGTATGTAACCGAAAGAACAACATCACTCGTCATGGTCAAAATAGTTGTCCAGGGCATATATTATACTCATTTTCGAACATTGTGTTGCTTTCTCTGACAAGCATATGCTTTCGGGCGCATACATCACATCCTGTGACAGTCATTGTTTGTTTTTCTTTAATACTTTTGTAGAACAAATCACAACAATTATGACCATTATATTTTGGCTAATCTTGACTTCTCTTCATTTGTAGGAAACTTCTTCAAGACAGTAGATCACTTGCTCCATCCACCATAGACTTGCCTGGAGGTAATAACTGTTGGGGACACTCACTGTGACTCCTTCATTGTGAATTCTGTTGTAAAGTCATGTCATCTCAACTATACAGTGTAAAGTATGTTGCAGGAAATGGAATACACCTCTTATCTGTACTGTGATGGCTATGCCTAATCAATACATCACTCTGAGTCAACATGATACTTCTAATTTAGATCACCATCATTACACAAAGTGACCCATTGATACTCTGCTTCCTAAATTTTGCTATGTGTGGGATTTTCCACTGTCTGTCGTGGCATTCAGTCAGGAATAAGATGTAAACAACAATCAATGAAATTCATGTTGTAAACAAGCAATCAGATAATAGGGGTTAAATCATATGATCTAGTGCCTGAAAGGGTTAATTATTTTCTGTAATTTTTGAACTGTTTATTAGTAACTTATTCAGTATAATTTAATCATGTTACTATTGGACTGACTTGTACATTTGAATGGGGATTTTGGAAACTCAAGTAATTATCTAACATGTTTTAAGCTTATTTAATTTGTTCTCCTTAATATGGAAATACTTCTTCCGTAATCTTACGAATATAATACGCACTCATGTATAATACGCACCCCGAGTTTCAACAATATTTGTTGAGAAAATAAAAATCTGAATATATTACGCATCTGAAAATGAAGTGTCTGTTCATAATGCTTTTGTATGTCAGTACACAAGCCATAGTAGCTTACACAATTAAATCACGTAGGCATCTCGTTAAACAAGATTTTATGAAAACAGGAAAAAAGCAAGATTTATTCAAATAATTTCTGCTAAAATGCAAGTGAGAATTATTAAAAACATAGAAGAATTGAAATCAGTAAATTAGACGATTTAAATACATACGAATGCAGCATGTTTATTTACACAGGAAATTACGTTCACCCTATTTTCAGAAAATAGTTTGTACATGTAACTACATTCCATCTAAATTTTAATACACTACTAGATTGGTCGCTATTTTTTCAATATTACCTTTACCCAATGCTCGCACATTGCAGTACGTGATTTACGCATGTTCAATGGGAATACCCCCGTCCCGATTTGACGTCAATTACAGCATATCTTTAAATAGAAACATATCCCAAAATGCACTCGATACTTCCGAAAAATGGCAAACGTTTGTGTTTATGTAATTCTTAAACACATTTATCGTCAATATTGCCCAGAATTTGCTTTTAGAAATGAAAGTTGTGAATATACGGGATTATCGGGTAATGGATAGAGACGGGAATAGTCATATGTATCCAGTAATTGATATGGTCAGGTTTATACGAATCTATGGTGGAAAGGGTGAAGTAAATAGATAATGGATAGAAATTTTCAGGTAAACTTTACATTCAAGTATAATACGCACCCCCTACTTCTGATAAACATTTTCGGATAAAAAAGTGTGTATTACATTCGAAGATTACGGTACACTGTTCTATTTTTTCTCCATAATTGAGAAATAATTTTACACTATTTAGAGTGCACCATGCTACTTGCTAGTATGTGCTTGTATGGTATATATAAGAAAGGGCTTGTAGTTTCTGGAATCTTTTTATAGTTCAACAAAATAAAAGTGACCTTCCTTGCAACAATTTCATTTACATTTTATCTCACCTAAGCACTTCATGCTCGATGAGCTATTTGTATAGGGGGACAATCGTCCATCATCTGTAATGCGTCAACAATTGGGCGTGTGGACAAGATACAGACTTCACTTTCATTCAATCTTTACAAAAATTGCACATCTTGTGTTAGACCATAAAATCTTTTATAGGTTCGATAATTGGCCAAGTCGGACCTGGAACGCCCCTTTTTCATGAGAAATCTGAAAAATTGACTTTGTGTAACATACAAGTTTCATTTTCCTCTGAATTCAACCAAACTTGCACAGCGAATGTATGAACTGAATATTTCAAAATAATCAATAAAATGGCCTAGATTGGGGTACAAACACCAGAGTTATTGCCGCTTGTTTGTGAGAAAAATGGATGTGGAGTATAGAGACTTCATTTATTGCCTAATCTTGACCAAACTTGCACTGTTTATATTTGACCATAAGGTCTCAGTCAATTCCCAATATGGAACATATCAGACAAGAAAGACCAGAGTTGTGGCCCCTTTTTTGTGAGAAAAAATCCATAATTGGTCACTAATTGTCTTTCAGTCTCCATAGAATATTAACTTTTCATTCCTTGTTGACTAAACTTGCACAGTTTGTGTATGACCATTTGATCTCATCAGAATGCAATGATGGGCCAGATAGAACCAGGAACACCAGAGTTATTTCCCCTTCTATATGAGAAATTTTTTTTTCCAATAAATGGACATTGTGTGCCTTAGAAACTTCATTTTTAGCTCGACTTTTCGGAAGAAAAAAAGTCAAGTTATTGTTCTCACTCTGTCGTCTGCATCAGCGTCTGCATTAGTTAAGTTTTTTGGTTAAGTTTTTTGTCAGAGTCCATTTCTCAAAACTA
This sequence comes from Congeria kusceri, assembly GCA_027627225.1. Taxonomy (NCBI): domain Eukaryota; kingdom Metazoa; phylum Mollusca; class Bivalvia; order Myida; family Dreissenidae; genus Congeria; species Congeria kusceri. The sequence goes on from CM051024.1 coordinate 60,200,192, forward strand.
TCAAAGGTGTCCTTTTGAAACTTTCAATACTTGTTCACTATCAAAAGGGTAATTCATTACAACAAGGCAGGTAACCCTGTTATTTGTATTTCCAGAGTTATCTGCCCTTGTTTGGACTTACAACTTAGAATATTTTGACATTTTTTGTTAAATATATAATTTCTCAATAACCATGAGGAGGTAACTCTTTCAAGGATTTTGTTGGAGTAATTACCTGGCGGCATCTGTATACCGTCAACAATTTGGACCATTATCGCGATAAAGACTACATTTTTAGCCCACCTGAGCACGAAGTGCTCGGTGAGCTATTGTTATAGGGGACCTCTCCGGAAAACTGAGCACGAAGTGCTCGGTGAGCTATTGTTATAGGGGACCTCTCCGGCGTCGTCCGTCCTTCCATCGTCAAGGTGCCATCAACAATTTGGACCGTTACTCGATAAAGACTACATTTTTTATTCAATCTTTACCAAAATTGCACAGTTTGAGTATGACCATAAAATCTTGGACGAGTTCGATAATGGGCCCAAACGGACCAGGAACACCAGAGTTATTGCCCCTTTTTCATGCAAAAAAAGTGCAAAAGTGCCCTTTTCCAACGTACAGACTTTATTTTCCATCCAATCTTAACCAAACTTTCACGGTTTGTGTATGACCATCAGATCTCAGCAGACGTCAAAAATGGGCCAGATCGTGTTTCAAACACCAGAGTATTTGCCCTTTGTTTATTATAAAATATACAAAAATGGACATTATTCAGGATAGAGACAGACATTTTTCATCCAATCTTCACCAGTCTTGCACAGTTTGTTTATTACCATGAGATTACAGTTGAAATCGAATATAAGCAAGATCGGACCAGAAACACCAGAGTTATTGCCCTATGTTTGTGACAAAAATGAACATTATACAGGATAGAGACTTCATTTTTCATCCAATCTTCACCAGTCATGCACAGTTTGTCTATGAACGTAAGACTACAGGTGAAGTAGAATATAAGCATGATCCGGCCAGAAACGCCAGAGTTATTGCCCCTTGTGTTTGGAAAAACACATCAACAAGTTATCAATGATTGGCTTGCACACACAATTTTTGATTAAATGTTGACCAACTTTCACAGTTTGCGCATGACCATAAAAATTGATTGATAAAATTTGATTTCCAACCAGTTGCAAGACTTGCATGCAGTTATTTGTACATGCAACTTTGATGTCTTCAGAGCTTGCATTAACATCATTCATCATCATTGGACAGAAAATTATCAAAGAAAAAGCAAAACTTTACATTATAGCACAGCCATCGCAATTATCGCATTGCAACTAGTTTTCCAAAACTGTTTGCGAAAAAGACATCAAAATCTACTGTTTCTGCATTTTCCAGAATTGTCAATGACAAAATGAAAAAGGGTCAGGTAAGAATATCGAGAAAAATGATTTGAGAACCATTAGCAAAAAAACCGCCCATCCACTACCCAACTTGTACTTGAGTTAGCCCACATCCACTACCCAACTCATACTTTATAGTTAGCCCATTGCACTAACCGATGTTTTAAATCAAAATTGACCCTATCCCCCTCTGCGTATTGTTCAGATACCTTAATTTTCAAACATGTCACAACAGTATGGTCTTCATCTGTACCAGTTCTCAGGTGAGCGCTTTGGGCCATCATGGCCTTCTTGTTTTCTACTTACAATTTTGGCTTTAGGTCAAATTTCTCAAAACCTGTATGATGTATTGAATTGAAACTCGAAGTACTTGAACACAGATGAATTCTGTAGACAAGAGGAGGTAACTCTATTGAGGAATTGCCCTTTTTTTAGCTCACCTGAGCACGAAGTGCTCGGTGAGCTATTGGTATAGGGACCTCTCCAGCATCGTCCGGCGTCCGTATGCCATTAACAATTTGACCCATCGCGATAAAGACTACATTTTTTATTCAATCTTGAGCAAACTTGCACAGTTTGTGTATGACCATAAAATCTTGGACAGGTTCCATTATGGGCCTGATCGGACCAGGAACACCAGAGTTATTGTCCCTTTTTTGGCCCCAAATACATCTATTCCTGAATAACTCACCTGGTAAAGGGAGGTAAACGAATTATCAGGAATTGCCAGAAATGTGTTATTTCCCTTTGTAGCTCAGTCACAGATATAGCCCAGATAGTGGAGTCTGCTTATCAGTAAAATCAATACATCACTCTGAGTCAACATAATACTTCTAATTAGATCAGCATCATAACACATAGTAACCATTGATAGCCTGCTTCTGACCTATATTTTGGCTATGTGTGCAGCAATAAATTTTCCACTGTCTGTCTTGGCATCCAGTCAGGAAAAAGATGTAAACAACAATCAATAGCAAGAATTCATGTTGTAAACAAACAATCAGAATATAGGATTTAGATCATGTGATCGAGTGCCTGAAAGGGTCAATTCTTTTCTGTAGTTTTTGGACTGTTTAGTTAGTAGCTCATTCAGTATCATTTAATCATGTAACTTTTGGACTGACTTTTACATTTAAATTTGGGATTTTGGAAACTCAAGTAAGTATCTTACATGATTTCTGAAGCTGATTTATTATTTCTCCTTAATTGAAAAATACTTTACAGTGTTTTACATTTTCTCCTTAATTCAGAAATATTTTTACACTAGAGTCCACCTTGCTACTTGCTAGTATCTGCCTGTATTGTATATATAAGTAAGGGATTGTAGTTTGGGGACTCTTTTTATAGTTCAACAAAATTAAAGTGACTTCCTGTGCATAACTTTTATTACATTTCATCTCACCAGAGCACTTCATGCTCGATGAGCTATTGTTATAGGTGGACTGTCCTGCGTCGTCCGTAGTGCATCGGAACAATTTGGCATGTGGACGTGATACACACTTCACTTTCATTCAATCTTTACCAAACTTGCTCAGTTTGTGTATGACCATAAAATCTTGGATAAATAATGGGCCAAATCAGACCATGAACACCAGAGTTATTGCCCCGTTTCATGAGAAAATCTGCAAACTGGACTTTGTGCAACATACAAACTTCATTTGTTCTCTGAATTTGACCAAACTTGCACAGCATGTACATGAACTTAATATTTCAAAATAATCAATAAAATGGCCCAGATTGGGCTACTAACACCAGAGTTATTGCCCCTTGTTTGTGTGAAAAAATCGACAATGTGGAGTATAGAGACTTCATTTATTTCCTAATCTTGACCAACTTGCACTGTTTGGGTTTGACCATAAAGTCTCAGTCAATTTCCAATATGGAACAGATCAGACAAGAAAGACCAGAGTTATGACCCCTTGTTTGTGAAAAAAAAATGCATAATTTCAAAAATGGGCTTTGAGTCTCCTTAGTGAATTAACTTTTCATTCCTTGTTGACTAAACTTGCACAGTTTGTGTATGACCATAAGATTTCATCAAGGTGCAATGATGGGCCAGATAGAACCAGGAACACTGGAGTTATTTCCCCTTCTTTGTGAGAAACTTTGCCAAAAGAGGACTCTGACATAGAAACTTCATTTTTCATCTAATCTTGATAATACTTGCACAGCTTGTGTATGACCATAAGATCTCATAATAAACCAAGGTTTTGCGCTGATTAGGGTACAAAGAACAACGGTATTGGTCCTTGTTTGTAAAAAAGAAGCATAAAATGGACTATGTTTAAGAGAAAGATTTTATTTTTTCATTTGGGATGGCTACAAATAGTATTTTAGGTTAATTGGTTTTGGTATGTGAGCTGTTAACCAGTAAGCTAAATGCCATTTATAAACCTAAAACACATTAAAATGGAAATACATCAAGTACAATAATGGTCTGTTTGATTGAATAGTTCTAATTGATTATATAAATAATGCTGTCATTTGCGACTGTTTAAATGATTGTTCTGTTAAAATAAGAAGAAAACACTGTACATGCAATTCAGCTGGATGTTTGAACCTAAACAATGTGCCATTGCAAAGATTGGATGTCAACCTCTGTATGTAAGTGTGATTGTGCATGGTACACACCGATTACTTGTGGTTCAGCTTGGTCCCAACAGTTTCGACCGTAAATGCATCTGTTTTGTGCCTTTTTATTGCCAGGTCAATAACAGAAGTATAGAGACTGTATAGCGTCTGTAGATTGCCAGGTTAGCTACAGAAGAAGGCCAGGTTGTCTGATTTGGGTCATTTTACGGGTGATGACATTCAGCTGGTGTCTGTCATTGCCAGTATTCAGGTAAGCGCTTTGGGCCATTATGGCCCTCTTGTTTGTGATATTTGTAAAAACAAAACATAATCCAATGATGGTTTCAGGCGGTGATTTGTTGTCTCGGCGATCAGCCTCCGTGTGCCAAAACAGCCTTTTCACCGGCAAGGTAAGCACCTCCACTGCCACCCACACAGCTCTATTGATATCTGAGTAATTGCATAACCTTGTAGTAGAGAGGATGTAATGCATTATGATCAGCGGCATTACTGGTGCATTCTTCAGTTTGGTTCTTCCATCATTACAAAGTTAGTTCAATTACAGTGATGTACTCATATTTAGAAAAACTCACACAATATTTGATACTATGTAAAACAATATATAGAGGATATTTGATGGTTTCTGTAGAATATAGATTTTGTATTGCCTTGTGATCATAGAAACTATGCCACTAATGGAAATATAAATATGTATGATCACTCGTGAATTATAATCGATATTCTACAGAAACTAACATATTTTCTGTTTAGCTCACCTGAGCACAACGTGCTCAAGGTGTGCTTTCGTGATCACCTTTTGTCCGTCGTGTGTCATCCGTCATCCATTGTGCGTGAACATTTTCATTCAAACAACATCTCCTCCTAAACCGCTGGGCAGATTTTCACCAAAGTTCACAGGAATGATCCTTGGGTGGCTCTCGTTCAAAATAGTTAAAATCGTTTCGATCCGCTGATACGCAGGTCACAAGAGCTAAAAATAGATTTAAAAAGTAAAAACATCTTCTCCGAAACTGCATGGCTGAGAGCTTTCATATTTGGTATTTGGCATCCTCTAGTGGTCCTCTACAAAGATTGTTCAAATGATGACCCTGGGGTCAAAACTTGCCACGCCCCGGGGGTCACATGCTTTATATAGATTAAATAGCAAACTGACTTTAAAAATCTTCTCCTCTGAAACCACAGGGCCCAGAAGTTTCATATTTGGTATGTAACATTGCATAGTGGTCCTCTACAAAGAATGTTCAAATGATACCCCTGGGGTCAAAACTGTACATGCCCCGGTGGTCACATGGTTTATATAGACTTAAATAGCTAAATGACTTTGAAAATTTTCTTCTCTGAAATTGCAAGGCCCAGAGGTTTGTTATTTGGTTGGTAACATTGAATAGGGGTCCTCTACAAAGAGTGTCAAATGATGCCCTGGGGTTAAAACTGGCCCTGCCCCGGGGGGTCACATTGTTTGTTTAGACTTAAATAGCAAAATAACTTCAAGAATCTTCTCTGAAACCGCAAGGCCCAGTGGTTTCATATTTGGTATGTAACGTTGCATACTGGTCTTCCACAAGGATTGTTCAAATGATGCCACTGGGGTCAAAACTGGGATGCCTTAAACTCAGGTGAGCGACCTAGGGCTATCGTGGCACTCTTGTTCATTTTATGCTTAAAAATGACTTATTTTGGTATTTTTTTCCGAATTCCCAGTGAAAAAGTAGTTCCATTATCAAAGTGGTACTTTTCACTGTTTTAAAACAGTGAAATACTAATTCCATTTAACTGATATTGCCTGTAAACCACCGGAAAGCATAAAATAAAGCATAGTCATACTAATCTACTGATTGGCATGCATAGTGGTGCTGCAAATACTTAGCAAGATTAACTTAATAAAAAACTTTTAAAACCACTGTCGGTCCCTGTGGAACTTTTAACGATAACAGGTGTTAATTGCCAATAGTGTCTGTCTGAAAACATAGAAAAGCAATTTAATTTCTTTTCTGAAAGTTTCTGAAAACAAAGTGACATGAAAATTAATTATTTTGGCCAATTTTAAGGGTGTCTGAAACAAAAACAGACATTAAATATGGTAGTCATGCATTGGTTTTGTGTGCCATTTATGGTGACCCATTGTGATTGGCCATGTTGCAGCTGTCCCCTGGCAGCCTTACATCCGAGGGTCTCTACCCCACCATGGCTAAATCCATCAAACTGTTGAAGGTAGTCAAACCCTCACTCTTGTACATGTTGCCTGTCAATGGTGTCTTTGGTCTTTTTGGTTCATGTATCTTTAGTAAACAGAATATGGTAACATTAGGAGAGAACTAACAATTTTGGGTATTGTTTTGGAATTGTGTAGTATATACTATGTGTTGGTCAATTATTAGTCATTATCAAATACCTTTTTATATTTAGCAGCATACCATGGATGTGTGCCCAGTCCTTGTGTGTTGGATGTTCCTATGTTATAGAAACAATAATGCTTGAAAACTGTGGACATGTTCTTAATTAACAGTCATTACTACATGTTCACAATAAAACTCTAGTCCATGAGTAAATTGTTAAAATAACTTTACATTTTGCTTATTTTGCAGTCAGAATGGTTGATTATTATTTATAGATCTATAGGAAATAAAAAGACAAAACACAGTGATAGGAACTACATCTATTAATGAAGTATGCACTCATGGTTAGATGTAAAAAAGGTAGTATAATAGTGTCGGAGACAAATTATACTTTATTGTAAATAGGTAAAAAAAATACCATGATATTTAACATCATGCTGTATAATAAGGTGATATGTTTCAGACTTGTACACAACTAACATAAATTATTGGACTCTTTCAGACTTGTACTCAACTAACATATTGGACTCTCCTCTTTGCTCGTCCAGTATAGTTTGCAGTTTTGTACTTTTCCTAATATATCATTGTACTGTACAAAATGCTGTTAAATAAACTTTTTTATATTTTTATGCCTCCGAATGAGGGCATAAAGTAGTGCACTGTCCGTCCATTTTGATTGGGTGGATCCATCCGTCTGGACTTCGTTTCCGCTCTGTAACTTTTAATGCCTGGATGGATTTTAATATAACTTTAGATTATTATTCCCCATGACCAGACAAAGTGTCGGGTACAACTCCCATGCTCGTCGGTCAAAGGTCAAGGTCACAATTTAAGGTCAAATGTCATGAATTTTCATTTCCACTTCATAACTTCTAAATGCCTGGAAGGATTTCATTATAACTTAACATGCCAACGTATAACTCCCATGCTCGTCAGTCAGAGGTCAAGGTCAGAATTCAAGGTCAAAGGTCATGAATTTTTGTTTCCACTCCATAACTTTGAATGCTTGGAAGCATTTTAATATAACTTAACATGCCAGCGAACAACTCCCATGCTCGTCGGTCAAAGGTCAAGGTCAGAATTCAAGGTCAAAGGTCATGAATTTTTGTTTCCGCTCCATAACTTCTGAATGCTTGGAAGGATTTTGATATAACTTTTGGTTTTTATTCCCCATGACCAGACACTGTGTCGTGTACAAATCCCATGCATGTTAGTCCAATGTCAGGGTCACAATTCAAGGTCAAGGGTCAAGGATTTTTCGTTTCCTCTCTGTAACTTCTTAACGCCTGGAAGGATTTGAATATAACTTCAGATTATTATTCCCCATGACCAGATGATGTGTCTCGTACAACTTCCATGATCGTCAAAGGTCAAAGGTTGCAATTCAAGATCAAAGGTCAATTATTTTTTTTCCACTCAATAGCTTCTAAACGTCTGGAGGGATTTAAATATTACTTCAGATTATTAGGTCTTCTCCATTACCAGACAATGAGTCTCATACAACTCCCATGCTCATTTGTCAAAGGTCAAGGTCACAATTCAATGTCCAAGGTGACGGATTTCAGTTTCTTGAACCTAATTTCTAATCGTCGAGAAGGATTTTATTATTTCTTCAGATTATTATTTCCCATGACCAGGCGATGTGTCGAGTACAACTCCTATGGTCCTTAGTCAAAAGTCAAGGTCACAAATCAAGGTCAAAGGTCAAAGATTTATTTTTCTGCTCATTAACTTCAAAAATCCTGGTAGGATTAAATATTACTTCAGATTTTTTTTTTGCCATGACCAGACGTTGTGTTGCATACCACATGCTCCTCGGTCAAGGTCTGTGGGTCCAAGGTTACACTTTAAGGTCAAATATTCGAATGAACTTTTTTGGATTTATTTTTAGCTCACCTGAGCACGAAGTGCTCAAGGGTGAGCTATTGTGGTCAGTCTGTGTCCGGCATCTGGCGTCAACATTTTACTTAAAACATCTTCTCTGAAACCACTAGGCAGATTTTAACCAAACTTGACAGGAATGTTCCAGGGATGGTCCTTTACCAGATTTCCTCAATTTATTAAAATATATTGAAAACTCTGGTTGTCATGGCAACCAAAAGCTTAAAAACTTTAAAAATCTTCTTGTCAGAAACCACTGGCTGGATTTGAAAATAGTTTTAACAGAAATGCTCCTTGGGTGGCCCTCTACTAAATTCCTTCAAGTCATTTTGATTTGTTAAAAATCATGGCCGCCACGGGGCGGGGCAGTTTTGTTTATATGGCTTTATTGAAAAATTTAAAAATCTTCTTGTCTGAAACCACTGGCTGGATTTTCAAATAATTTCACAGAAATGTTCGTTGAATGACCCTCTACCAAATTCCTTGAAATTATTTTGATTCGTTAAAAAACATGGCTGCCAGGGGGGCGGGACAGTTTTCCTAATACAACTATATTGAAAACTTAAAAATCTTCTAGTCTGAAAGCACTGGCTGGATTTCAAAATAATTTCACACAATTGGTCCTTGGGTGACCCTCTACCAAATTCCAGGAAATCATTTTGATTTGTTAAAAACATGGCTGCCAGGGGGCGGGGCAGTTTCCCTTATATGGCCGTATTGAAAACTTTAAAAATCTTCTTGTCTGAAACCACTGGCTGGATTTCAAAATAATTTAACAGAAATGCTCCTTGGGTGACCCTCTACCAAATTCCTTCAAATCATTTTGATATGTTAAAAAAACATGGCCGCCAGGGGGCGCTGGCAGTTTTCCTTATATGGCTATATTGAAAACTTTTAAAATCTTATAGTCTGAAACCACTGGCTGGATTTCAAAATAATTTCACAGAAATGTTCCTTGGGTGACCCTCTACCAAACTTTTTGAATCATTTTGATTTGTTAAAAAACATGGCCGCCAGGGGGCGGGTAGTTTTCCTTATATGGCTATATTGAAAACTTTTAAAATCTTCTTGTCTGAAACCACTGTCTGGATTTCAAAATAATTTAACAGAAATGTTCCTTGGGTGACCCTCTATCAAATTCCTTGAAATCATTTTGATTTGTTAAAAAACATGGCCTCCAGGGGGCGGGATGGTTTTTCTAATATGGCTTTATTGAACACTTTAAAAATCTTCTTGTCTGAAACCACTGGCTAAAAAAAAAAAAAAATCCAAAATAATTTCACATACATGTTCTTTGGGTGACCGTCTACCAAATTCCTGGAAATCATTTTGATTCGTTAAAAATAATGTCCGCGGGGGGGGGGGGGGCGGGACAGTTTTCCTTATATGGCTATATTGAAATCTTAAACAATCGTTTTGTTAAAAGCCATTATGATGCTTTACACTCAGGTGAGCGATCTAGGGCCATCTTGGCCCTCTAGTTATTTTTTTATTTGGTAAATGGTCAACTTGAAGATTAAAATACTGAATAAATATTCAAAACATATCAGTGATATCCTTAAACATTATTTATAAGTGGGTACTATCAAAACAAAACACTTATTTATCCAAAAACGCATTTAATTATTTATAAGGTAAATAAAACAAAAATCAATCTGACAAACCCAATAAAATGTTCTAGGGTCGGGGCATTTTTTTAGGGTAGGTCGGGTAACCTGAAACAAACATTCTTTTTTTTATACCTTAGTAGAATATGCACCTGAACATAGTTTCTATCACGTTGGAAAATTATAAACTGTGCCCTTATTCATAAAGCTCCTCAGTAAAGTGCAATGACTAACATAAGAAAAATATATTTCTTTAATTTGGTCAGTAGGTTTATAATTCTATTAATTATGCCCCCCTTCGAAGAAGTGGGGGTATCTTGCTTTGCACCTGTCCGTCGGTCGGATGGTCGGTCTGTCCGTAGACCTTTTTTTTACCGCACGATCTCTAGAGAACGCTTTGACCTACGATCATGAAAGTTGGTATGCTGGTTACTTGGGAGGAAAGGAAGACGCCTATACATTTTGAGGTCAACAGGTCAAAGGTCAAGGTCACAGTGGCTAAAAATAGAAAAACGGTTTCCGCTCAATAACTGGAGAACGCATCGAGGTATTTTAATGAAACTTAATACATAGATACCTTATATCGAGACCTCGCTTGGAATTGCATATGGGGTGGGTGGGGTCAAGGTCACCGTTACTAAAAATAGAAAAACGGTTTCCGCTCAATAACTGGAGAACGCATAGAGATATTTTAATGAAACTTCTTGCATAGATACCTTATATTGAGACCTCGCTTGGGATTGCATATGGGGTGGGTGTGGTCAAGGTCAAGGTCACCATTACTAAAAATAGAAAAACTGTCTCTGCTCAATAACTTGAGAAGGCATCGAGATATTTTAATGAAACTTCATACATAGATACCTTAGTTTGAGACCTCGCTTGGGATTGCATATAGGGTGGGTTGGGTCACGGTCAAGGTCACCGTTACTAAAACTAGAAATAAACGGTTTCTGCTCAATAACTTGAGAATGCATCGAGATATTTTAATGAAACGTCATACATATATACCTTGCTTGGGATTGCATATGGGTTGGGTGGGTCAAGGACATCGTTAAAAATAGAAAAACGGTTTCCGCTCAATAACTTTATAATCCATAAAGATATTTTAATGAAACTTCATACGTAGATACCATATATCGAGACCTGGCTTGGGATTGCATGTGGGGTGGGTGGGGTCAAGATCAAGGTCACCATAACTGAAAATAGAAAAACAGTTTCTGCTCAATAACTTGAGAACGCATCGAGATATTTTAATGAAACTTCATACATATATACCTTATATTGAAGCCTTGCTTGAGATTGCATATGGGGTGGGTGTGGTCAAGGTCAATGTGACAGTTACTAAAAATAGAAAATGGTTTCCGCTTAATAACTTGAGAACGCATCAAGATTTTTTAATGAAACTTCATGCATAAATATCTTATATTAAGACCTCTCTTGGGATTGCATATGTGGTGGGTGGGGTCAAGGTCACCGTTACTAAAAAATAGAAAAACGCTTTTCGCTCAATAACTTGACAAGCATTGAGATATTTTAATGAAACTTCATATATAGATACCTTATATCGAGACTTCCCTTGGGATTGCATATGGGTTGGGTGGGGTCAAGGTCACCGTTGCTAAAAATAGAAAAACAGTTTCTGCTCAATAACTTGAGAACGCATCGAGATTTTTCAATGAAACTTCATACATAGATACGTTATATTGAGACCTCTCTTTGGATTTCATATGGGGTGGGTGGGGTCAAGGTCAAGGTCACCATTACTAAAAATAGAAAAACGGTTTCCGCTCAATAACTTGAGAAGGCATCGAGATATTTTAATGAAACTTCATACATAGATACCATATATCGAGACCTCGCTTGGAATTGCATATTAAAAATATTTCTTAACAATTGCACATATTCACAACTTGGCTGCAAGTCGGGGGGCATTCATGTTTTACAAACATGTCTTGTTTCACATTACTTATTATGATGTTCACCAAACTATAGTTTAACTGAAGAAGAAAGCACTTGTCATATATAATGCGCTTTATTGCATGTGGCGTCATTTGTTTTATCCTGTGTTATTAATGATTATTGAGAGCTTATTTATACTAGTACAGAGTGTTTGTTTATTCAGGATCTTTCTGTTCAGCCAGTATGGATTGCATTCCTTTAGTATGGATTTAAATGTTGAAGGTTGAGGTGTCCACTATAGGCATTGTCTGGTATACATCAGTTGTCGTCAGGCTATATTTTCAGCTTTTATTCATTAATCTAAGATGACATGCGCAGAGTTTTCTATAGACAAAGAAGAAAATTTCCGTTGTTACATTGCCAATAAACAACTCAAAAAACTAGTTCTGTAACTGTAAAATATAGTTTGCATTGTAATTGCAGAATATATTGTAAGGTCATGTTAGAATCGAAATAATGTTCACTTTATCGTTGTTTATTTGTAAATAAACGATTTTTAGTTCTGGTGTGTAGTACCGTAAAAGCTCCATGTTTTCTTACACTATACACCCTCTTTTTTAGCCAAAATAATTATTTTTTGTCACTATATATTTTCGGACATCCTGATTTTAACCCATAATTAATGAATCTAAATTTTCGGACATTTTATATGACAGTGGTATTTTAGCAGACTTCTAACCTGTTTGCGTTAATCCGGTGACACATCGCAAATGTGTAGTTACAACCGGATGGTCATAAAACCTGGCAGATGAATGAGTGGAGGCGGAGGACCGTTACATTAGCGTTATTGGGTAAAGAGCCATGTGCCATAAATAATGGGTTTATTCGATTGTGTATACGGGTAGTGATATCGTATATTAAATATGCTGTTATAATTATCGTATTAAGGAACCAGTCTTAATCAGCCTTAATTATTTACCAATAAATTCTGCTTAATTTATTCAGTTGTTTTAATTGGATACCGGTCGCATTTGAAATCTATTGTTATGCCAATTAGTACCAATTAACAATTTAGGTATCTACGGTACTATGACCCTACTCAACACGATAAGTGTGACAAACAGGCTCCAGTTTTATCGCACAATTTAGGTATCTACGGTACTATGACCCTACTCAACACGATAAGTGTGACAAACAGGCTCCAGTTTTATCGCACCCTATCACCAGTTGCACGAATGTTTGAAGGTGTTAAAGACAATCGTTTAAGATTTTTGTTTCAAGAACACACAACAAAATCATAATTTGCATCTTTTATTGCATTAATTATAGATCAATAATACACGAGATGGTAATCTTTGAACTCGGTCGACAAAAATGCAGTCTTGGCGTAATTTTCTGTAAAACAAAATCATACATATGAAATTATTTATAATTCATTGCAAACATCGCTAAAAATTAATAATACTATAAGGCTTGGTATTAAACAAGCAGGCGCAATCATTAATCGATACTATCCGTTTATATTCGGCAAAAAACGTTATACACCTGACATATCCGAACGTAATTGCAATATTGTTATAGGGTCTATAAATTTTCGGACACCTGTAATTCGGGAATATTTTTTTCTATCCAAATTTTCGGACACGAACAGTTTTAATTATTTTTAAGTGTCCGAAAAACATAGAGCTTTTACGGTAATTAAACCACGAGATAAACAAATCAAAAAATTTTTTTTATCTAAATCCTTAAGTGTGCTTACATGGTCTGTGTTTTCATTAACAAGATATCAATGATTTGTTGTCCCAGACTTCACGAAGAAGAGTCAGTGAGATAGCCTTACCGAAGGTACTGGGTGGTTCAGGGGCTGCAACTCTCCATCCTTCTGCCTCCATGGTAAGTGGAGTTGTCTCCCTTGCTTCATTGTCACAGTATAGCTGATGATCTAGGACAGCTTCTGCTCTCATGTGCCCAGTTTCAGCAGGGTCTGCCTGAAATATACAAACAACACAACTGGCAAGTAGAATGTTTGGATAATGATTGGGGATTTCAGTATTACATGTAAATTTTCAGTTTTTGTCTGGAAAAAATGTTCAATGTTTTTGTTTTCTGCATGGTTTACACATTAATCAGTACCTGAATTTTGAACACCAGTGTACAAGCTGTGACTGCTGATCTTTCATCTGACTAGAAACACATGCGTGTCTTCCTTTCAAGTTTATATTATATGCATTTGTTTGTTACAGTTTGCTATATATCAATGTTTATACTGCTTCTAAACAGTTTTAATAAAAACTAGTTGTGTATCTTCATTTGAGGTGTACTTTTCTGCATGTTAACAAGTAGGCTGTGTGATGTTTGTTTAGATGGTTTTAATAAAGTTTTATAATCCATTAGTCACTGGTTTCCAGGTATAGGAATATTGTTCCAGCTTGTTTTCTCATAACTGTCACCAAGTCATTAATTTGAGTCTGTGATATTTCAAGTTTAATCGTATTGTCTAATCGTAATTGTATGACAATTTTATGCCAAATATTTAGATTCAAATGATTGCCTGTTAACAAGCGATGTCAACAAATATTTGTTTGAGTTTCCGAAGATTCAAATTATATAATGTGGTTTGAATATTTCATTATTTTCTAAAATTTATTTTCTAAACAATATATAAAAAATAAGAAAGAGCAAGCAGATGTCAAACTAATGTAGTCTTGGTGAGTTACTATTTAGTAGTTTATGAAACCCACACAAAACTGCAAAGTCTTTTTGCACCCCGTCCGGTAAGCAAAGCATACGCTTGTCATATGGCCCTCTGTTGTCAGAAAACAACAGAATGCTGAATAGTAAGATGAAAGCTCCATGTTTCCATTGCCTTTACGCTTACATGTCTGTGGCCCTATCCCTCAGTAGATGTGGCCCTATCCCTCCCTTATCCCTTGGGAGATGTGGAAACTAGTGATGCAATGGCCAGTTGTGCAGATATTGATCAGCATACATTTAGAGCTTTGAGATTACAGTCTTTCATCTCATACTACAAATGTGTACAAATCCAGGAAAAAACAGTTAAGCTAAAGGTGTGGTAAATGTGGTTTATAATCATGCATTGTCCTCTTGGAAAATGTGTGTGTTGCATAAGTGCCATAGTGTGCATTCTTTTACAACATTAAACAGAAAAACCAAAATACATCAAAAATTTGTTCAAATGGTCAGTCGAATATTCAAATGCCTTTCCTCATACATGCCATAATTTTTTGGATCATTTCCGGGACTCTGCCTGCGAATTTCCGGGATTTTTACTGATTTTACAGGACATGTATGAAAATTAATTACTTTTCCAGATAAGCGTTCTTATTTGGCGGGAAAGTTTGTGGCGGGAAATAGGGGCGTGTGTTCATGTATTTATTCCAATCCAAGGCAATGTACTTTGTTTCATGAAAAATTGTTTGTTTTTTATAACAAACTCATTACTCATAGCAATAAAAATATTCATTAAAATGCTAACGATCGCAAAGTTATTGCACTATGAAACTTACATACAAAAAGTAAAGATTTTAAAGTTCTTTCACTACAAAGTTTTTATTGCAAGTTGACACGTCTATATTTAGCAAAGCACATGGTCAGTACAAGCACGCTTTCCAGGTGTGGAACTTGACGTCGTCGGTGCCATCAGACATTTCGCAATCTTTTGTAGCAAAACACGGGTTTTACATGGCAGACATGGCATAACAAAAAAAATGTGTTTACGACTATTTTACTTGAAATATCAAGGAAAGTTATTTAAAACAATGCCTTATTTAGGTAGTAAACTAACTGCGGATATTGTAAACAACGGAAACCATTGAGTAAACTGCTTTTAATTATGGTCAGGATTATAAGTACTCTTTCGTTATCAACTGATGCATGTATACACTTACTAATGCATGTATAAATGTTTATTATGCCGATTGGTCGACTGTTCGTGGCATTGGCAAACTGAAAATAACTCGGCTTTTTAATTGGCTAATATCAATTTTTCTGTGGTAATGACGCCCCGCCTTAAAGGCGGAGCTACTCTGTGACTGATTGCAGCTTAAGAATGCAGTGTGACAACTGCTGTTAATTGCTCGTTTATGACACGTTACCTTTATTGGGTATGCATTGGGGACAAATTGGGGATTAGTGGTCTGTCAAAAGTTAATCTAATATAGGTATGCACAGTTTTTATCATTTCCGGGACATATGAACTAATTCCGGGACTGCGGGATGGGCACTGCATTTCCGGGACAATCCCAGATGATCCGGGACATATGGCATGTATGCTTTCCTGGTGTTTGTTGACATACCTACCTTTGACTGCCAAAATAGTATTATACATTGTTGTTGAAAAGCAAATGATTAAGCAGTGATTTTAATTTAGTTGCGTTTGCACAATTATGCATGTGTTATAAATGTATTGCCATTGCATTTGGTTGTATAATAATATGGATGTGACCGTATAAGAAGCTAATGACTGTGAGGTGGGTTTGCCACAAACAGTTGGAACAAGTGTATTACTATGTGTGTGTGTTCACACTTCACAAATTCAGAAAACTACAGTCAGAGTTTACAGCTTTTGCCTAACAAAATTATAGAAAATTTGAGTTGGACATTATATATACCATATAATTATGCCCTAATAAACACCCAAGGGGTAGTTTAATGTGAGTCCATTTCTTAGTGTTCTGCCATTATTATACGACTGTGTAGCTCATTGTAATTACATTTATTTAAAAAAAGATTTACAGAAACAGTTGTCTTGCATGCATTTGCATGAGTGTTTAAACAAAAGTGAGGGCATTAATTTGAATGGAGGTTTGGGTGTTATTAAAATTGGGGGGAGGGTTTATTAGGGACTATATGGTATTATTATACGAGATGATTGGAGTAAAGCCGGAGGCTGAGTATGTATAGATAGCATTCCGTTCTGGACATAAGAGAGGATTCGCACTTTAAACAGCGAAAAAATCTACTACGCTCTGACCTACCCATGCACATGCGCAGTCGCAACGGAAATGACACACCAAAAACATGCATATATTTAACATGGTTTTGTTGCCATAAAAACCAAACGGGCGGGAAATAATAAAATCATATAAAATATAAAATATTATCCATACAAGCATAATATAATTATGCACAATAAATAAGAGGAGGGTCTATACATGCTCAGCCTCCGGCTTTACTCCAATAATGACCTTCATCGATCGCTAAAGCTTGGATGAGGGCACATTACTTTCATAAAGCTTTCAGCTTTCACATGTATAGATAGCATTTTTAAAGGCAACAAAACCAAAACTTCCATTGAACTTGACCAAAATACATTTCTAATAATTTATTGAGCCTAGTAACATATCATCGTAGGACCTAACCAGACAGAACAGCATTACTGAAAGACACATTGCTAGAACTATTCAAAGTACATCTATAATAAAACTTTATAAATGTTTTATCCGACTTCCAATCTGCAGTGTCTAAAATAGTCCTTCATGAACATCCTTTGTAAAGGCTACAGATATAGAAGCACCTCTGAGTAAATGTGCCTAAAAATGGTCCGAGTCAATACCAGAAAATTCTAATATGGACTTCAACCATCTAGCAACAGTGCTAGTAGTCATTTGCTTGAAAGTTTTATACTATACAAGCACAAACTGTGACTTCCTTACAGGTTTTGTAGCATCTATACAGGCAAGAAGTGTATGCATAGCGTGCAGCGCCTCATCATGAAAAAGCTCCACTTTTAATGTAAAAGAATGTCCTAATCGGGACTTTGACAACATAATTGAAAAAGTAAACCCAACGTCCTGTTGTTTAATAAACAATATATCAGTATTCATAGATACCAAGGTCAGAGCTCTTGGTGCCGTAACCAAAGTCAGAAGAGCTACAGTTTTCAAAGTCAACATCTTCAAGGATAAAACCTGTATAGGCACTAATGTTTTCAAATAGTTCAACACAACAGACACATCCCATGTAATAATATACTGGGGTTTAGGAGGCAGACACAGAAAAACACTTTTCATAAACCTAGACACTAAAACACAATCCTTACCCAACGATTACCAAAAAAGGGAAGAGTTTGAAGCAGCATAGCTTTATGTGTGTCAGTCACTGAATATGAATTTCTCAATCTAAAAAGATAATACAAAGAACTAAGTATCACTGCTTCAGTCGTTTAAAAAGGGATAACGACCCCGGATACCATTCCAAGTATACAAGTGCACCATGCGATTTGGTACTACTTCTTGGTTCTGACTGAACAAAGTTTGCAAATGAACTGTTCAACTGGCCACGAAATTCCCTGGACGATAAGGGATTTCCTGATACAACCACCGCGATCAAGTGCAGGCGTCTCCCCAAAGGGTGAAGTTGATAGTTGTGCGATGGAGCCAATAGGTCCTTGTGCCTGGATAACCTTATTGAAATGGATAAAATGATTTCAAAAATAAAAGGAAACCAAAATTGCGAAGTATATTAAGGAAAATTAAATTTCCACTTTGTCTATCAATATCTTGTTTACTACCTTTCCAATCATATTAAATGGAGGAAATATATATGGAATTCATTCACTCAAAGGGAAATTAAAGGCATTAATTGCGTAAACGCCCGGTTCTGGAAACCAGGACACAACAATAGGCAATTTTTTATCCAGCTTGGAGGCAAATAAATCAATATCAAGGTAAAAACATTGTGTACACAATCTCTGAAAAATTACTCATTTCAGTTCCCATTCAGTAGAGTCCAAGAAATTTCTAGATTAAAAATCAGCTTTGTTTTGAACTCCTGGAACATAAATTGCAGACGAAATAATATCTCTTTCAAAACACCAATCCCATATTACTTAAGCAAGAGAAACCATACATGTAGCTAAAGTCATTTCTCCCAAATCATTTATATAAGAAACAGCTGTTACATTATCTGACTGTTCTTGAAAGTGCTTACTGTGATAACTACTATACAGTGACTGTAATCAGTAATACACCAACAAAAGCCCCAAAAAATGAATATTATTTCTTGACTCCATTTGCGTACACCTACCATAAGCATGGACACGCGTGACTAGGTCGACACAAGCAACCCCTTCCAATGAGGCATAGGTTTGGCAATGAACATCAACTGGGTTTTGTCTAATGAATTTCCCATTTTTGCTGTTAACATTATTTATCCACCAATATAACTTCCTGACGCTTACCTCATACAACTGCAATTTAATACTTAAGTCTACAGAATTCTGGATACCTACTAATTTATCTCTTTCAAGTGTACGGTAATGCATCTTGGCTTCAAAATGTGCAAAAAATGTGTTAATGCCAAGTCCACTGAAATAAGCTAATTGTCTGACCTCAATCCACTCTAAAGAAACCAACATGTTGGTCATAGAAATGAAATTTTCCATTCTGTTTTCAGCCAAGTAAACCTTAGACTCTACAGAATCAATAATGAAACCAAAGAACATAATTCTCTGACAAGGTTGTTACACAGATTTATGCCAGTTCATATCAAAACCTAATGCAACCAAGGTATCAACCAATGTATTGGTATTATAAAAACACTCCAGTTTGATATGGTTCATATTAATGGAGTCATCTATATAATAACATTGAATATTTTGCATTCTAAACCATGCAAAAACAGGTTTGAGAATTTTCATAAACAAATATGGTGCAATTGATAAAACAAAAGGAAAACAATCATACACATTTGGATAGTCTGCCGCTCCACAAAAATTTCTGGAATTTAGTGTCCCGTTTCATGTATAGGAACCAAAAATTAAGCATCAGTGAGATATATTTATGAAAAATAAACATTCCTATGTACAAGATATAAAACAACATAAAAGGTCTCTCTCTTGCTAAAAAGGGTTGTATTCAAACAACTGATCCAAATATTTTAAATTAATAACTGGTCTATATTCTCCATTTGACTTGGGAACAATAAATAAATTTGATATGAATTCGCCAGTTTCATGTAAAGTTTCAACGATAGCACCTTCATTTAGTAATTCACAAACCTCACTATATAATTGCTATCTCCCATCGTTCATCTTTAAATGTGATTTCTTTAGGAGTGACATTTTAATATTGTTCATTTTCAAGAAAAATTTTATGTCCAGTAACTGCGTTTAAAATCCATGAATCATTCGTAATTAGTTTCAAATTTTTTTTTATGATTTCTTAAATTACCAACAACACTTACTTTATTCAATCCTGATCGTATAGGGCTGTAAAGATTGCAGTCGGTGCTCTCCTAGGAGGCCTGGACCTGCCATACTGTCTGTAACCCCCATAAGTACCTCATTGTGGGTAAGGTTGATATCTGCCAACCTGACTGAACGATCCCGATGGATGTCTAGGATACCTTCCTCTGCCTCGAGAACTGTAATTTTAATTTCCACGGTGGCCTCCAACGTATATGTAATAATCTTTTCCCAGCGAAACATGAAAATCACAATTTTTATAATTTTCTTTGAAATATCATTCTCGAACAACATAGTTGTAATGAGCATAGAAGTCTGACACAGACTGGCATACTTCTTAAAAACATGGCCGAATTAGATACCTTCTTAAAGATAAATGATACTGAATCTGTCCAAACAGAGTCAGAGAATCAGATAACAAGGTTAGTGCCTCCGAAGAAACATGGCCTTTCAATAATTCTGCCATCTGAATGATAGGCACAATACGGCAGAAACTAAAGACTGAAAATTGACCATAAGCCTGTCATTAGCATGTACTTTCTTGTCTAATATTCTCTATATCTCCTGGTTCGCAAGAGGCAGTGTAGCGTTGTCAAATTTTCTGGAATTTTATATTTATTCAAGAGCACAACTGTATTACATTGAACTGTGCAAGACACATTGATAAGCTTTGCAAGAGAGTCTGAAACAGATTTTCCTTCACAGTTACTTTCAGTTTGGGTAAAAACTCTTTCATCATCACTTATTTTGTCATTCTGACTCACTAGAACCAAACAAAGCTTCAGAAAAGCTACAATGTAAATCACTATAATCCTCATTGTCATAGACATTTCTAGCATCAAATTCAACCGTCAATGGCTCAAATGGTACCCCAACTTCATTGTCAGCCTCTAGTACCACGTGGCTAACCACATGCTCCGAAAATACCTGAAGGTAAAATGCCAAGCAAATTCCTCAAATGTCCTTCTGTGACAAGTTCGTAATGTCAAAAATATTATGTTTACTGTCCGAAGACGTATTCTTCTTGCCCGAAGACTTACTTCCTTTCTAAACACTCTTTTTACGGGTAGTCATACAAGATTTCAATAAAGGTTTGGACTTACTTTTCTTCGACGGCTGCTCCGTAACGGTGTCAGAACAACTGGAAAACTCACCTTTAGATAATGAATAGTCACCTAATTACAAGATAATTATCTTCGTTGTCCAACATGGTGTATAAAAAAAAAAATTGAAAAAAATGAAAAAAGCTTAAATTGACAAGCATTTACGTCTGAACCCCTCAACGTCAACACTTTTTATGCATGTTTTCGGTGTGTCATTTCCGTTGCGGCTGCACATGTGCATGGGTAGGTCAGAGCGTAGTAGATTTTTTTGCTGTTTAAAGTGCGGATCCCCTTATATGTCCAGAACAGAATGCTATCTATACATGTGAAAGCTGAAGGCTTTACGAAAATAATTAGCTAAATCTTGTTGTTGTTTTTTTGTAAAAGAATGTTTTGACAATTACGATTTGTGTAGAAATATTACACAGGTGGTCAAAACTTAGGCAAATGCTTTTAAAAGCTTGTTAACACAATGAGATCCTTAGTTCTCTAGGTACCCCGGTCACATCCCTATAATTATGATAGAATATTTTATTTGCATATGTTTGTGTGTGACATATTCATGTCACTGAAGTCATTTGGGCATTACAGCAACAACATAACTCCTATTAAAATACATTATAGAGTAAAAACATGTTGTTAAAATATGACATGTTTATTACTGGTTCTGATAATGATATTGCTTGGTGCCTGAAAAATGAAATTGTCAGTACATGCATGTAGTCACTTAGGTTACTCACATGTTTAACCATGTATTGTGTGTTGCATGCTGTATATAGGACGTTTCCTATTACGAGCCTCACACCCGTAGGGCGGTGTCCCTGCGCTCCCTCTGCTCAGATAGCTCCCTAGATGAGGACGAGGTAAGGCTACATAGCCCAACCCCCTGCTCCATCACTCCCCCCCCCCATACCCTGTGTACACAGTACACCACCTGCCTTCACAGGACTCCTCACACCTTGTGTTCACAACATTGTCATTTAAAATGATTTTGAAAAGAGTAATTGACAACCAGTTTTAGTGGGTGATCATAGTAGTGTTGTTCTTGTATTTAGCTCACCTGAGCACAAAGTATAGGGGACCTCTCCTGCGTTGTCCTTTGGCAGTGTGCTCTCAACAATTAGTTTTTTGTTCTCACGCTGGAGACTTCACTTTTTATCCAGTCTTAACCAAACTTGTGTATGACCATAAAATCTCGGACGGGATTGTTATTGGACGAGATCACACCAGTAAAACTAGAGTTATTGCCCCTTTGTCATGCAAAAACCTGCAAAAATGCTTTTTTCCATCCAATCTTAACCAAAGTTTCAAAGTTTATGTATGACCATCAGATCTCAGCAGATGCCAAAAATGGGCCAGTTAGTGTTTCAAACACCAGAGTTATTGCTATTTGTTTATGCAAAAATATACAAAAATGGACATTATTCAGGATTTTTCATCCAATCTTCACCAGTATTGCACAGTTTGTCTATGACCATGAGATTACAGTTAAAGTCGAATATAAGCAAGATCAGACCAGAAACACCGGAGTTATTGCCCTTTGTGAAAAAAATATGCAAAAATGCACATTATTCAGGATAGAGACTTCATTTTTATCCAATCTTCATCAATCTTGCACAGTTTGTCTATGACCATAAGATTACAGGCCAAGTTGAATATAAACAAAATCAGGCCAGAAACACCAGAGTTATTGCCCTTTGTGAAAAACAAAACAAAATGGGCATTATTCAGGATAGAGACTTCATATTTCATCCAATCTTCACCAATCTTGCGCAGTGTGTCTGTGACCATAAAATGAAAAGTGAAGTGCAATTTAAGCAAACTCAGGCCAGAAACACCGGATTTATAGTATACACAAATGGACATTATTCAGGATAGAAACTTCATTTTTCATCCAATCTTTACCAATTGTGCACAGTTTGTCTATGAACATAAGATAACAGGTGAAGTGAAATATAAGCATGTTTGGGCCAGAAACACCAGAGTTATAGCCCCTTGTTGGTGGAAAAAAACATCAACAAGTTATCAATGATTGGTTTGCACACACGATATATTATTCAATGTTGACCAAACTTACACAGTTTGCGTATGACCATAAAAATTGATTGATGACATTTTATTTCCAACAGTTGCAAGTCTTGCATGCAGTTATTTGTACATGCAACATTGATGGCTTCAGAGCCTGCATTAACATCATTTATCATCGTTGGAGAGAAAATTATCTAAGAAAAAGCAAAACTTGACCTTCGCAGCCATCGCAATTATCGCATTACAACTAGTTATCCAAAACTGTTTGTGAATTAGACATCAAAATCTACTGTTTCTGCATTTTCCAGAACTGTCACTGACTTAATGAAAAAGGGTCAGGTAAGAATATATCGAGAAAAATGATTTGAGAACCATTAGCCAAAATACCGCACATCCACTAACCATACGTACTTTAGTTAGCCCATTGCACTAAGTGATGGTTTAAATCAAATCGATCTTATCCCCCTTTGCGTATTGTTCAGATACCTTAATTTTCAAACCTGTCAGAAGGGTATTGTCTTCATCTGTACCTTCTCAGGTGAGCGCTTTGGACCATCATGGCCATCTTGTTGTACATCTACTGGGATCAAGAAGGAAAATCACATTCATAATTAAAGCTGTGAATGTTTATTTTATCTATAGGACTATTAACTAGATGAAGACCATCGGGTCATTTTAACTACCTTTTAGTCTCATTGACCTCCTTGAGAACTGTTTGTGAGCACAGGGTCTGGTCTATCCTTTGATATATCCCAACCCTAGGTAGTTGTTTCATGTTCATGTAGACACAGCATACTCTCTCAATAGATGTATGTTTTCCTGAACCATAGCAGCTAACAACAAACTGGCTACTACATAGTACAAGAGTGGTATTGTTCCAGGTATTGGTGTACATTTGCAGTGCATGGCTTCCTGGAGCAATGCAGCTAGCATCTAGAACAGCTGCAGCGAAGGATGTAGTCTGTGTGTGTCTGTGTAAATTGCTGTATTATTGAATTATGGATTGGCAACAAATGCCAAATTAGATTATACTATTCCAAATAAATATTCACTATGGTTATTGTTTATCATGTTCCCTTTAAAATGCCAAGATTTACAACTGAGAAAAGATTAGTTCTTTATTTTGTGAAGAAAATATGATAATAAATAAATAGTATTAGTTCTTTATTTTGCAAAGTAAAAGGAACATTTTTTATTGGGATTAGCAGATCATTAGCTTTTTGGAAAACTTGATTTTCTTGAGAAAACACCAAATCACAAACACCTTTTTCACCTTCTGAGAACTAATTACAAGATCTCTGATGTGACAACTTACCAAATGAATGTATACTACTGCATAAGCAAGCCTGACATGTATGTTGATATTCTGCATGGTACTGCCAGTTCCTGTCCAGTGTTTGGAGCCTTTGCAAGCTGTGTATGCAGGTAGTCCAGTTACCGCACAAGTTGGTTGCTGAAATAATGTTTATGCTGTTCTTTTTGTTTCAGACGTTCTTATTACTTTGTGAATTAGTGCATCAATTATTTATGGCTTTATTGTGACTATTTTGACTGCAACATTTCTGGCTTCGGCTGCATTTAGACAATGCATTAAAGATTTAAAGGGACCTGTTCACAGATTGGCAAATTGACAATTTTCAAAAAAAAAATCATAGATTCTAAAAAGAAAAATATGTTATATATAAACAAGCGAAATAACGCTACTGACAAAAATATATTGGAAATATAGTGTTGTGTATGAAAAATCATCAATTGAAATGGATGCAATTGTAAAGCGTTTGTAACGCTTTTCGTCGGTATTTTGGAAAGCAATTTTATTTTCATAAAATAAACAACAATTTAATTTTCACAAAATATCAAACTTACTATATTAAGCTTGGACAAGTTGAAGTTTGACAAAATGCTGTTTTCCTTCATCTCTGCTGAAGTTGTACTGTATAATCAAATGCTCTTTCATAATCTGCATACCTGTGTGAAGAAGGGGATACATGTATGTATTATACTTCTGTTATCAGCTGTTTACAAAAGAGCATTAAAGGGACCTGTTTACAGATTGGCAAATTGATAAAATTGAAAAATACATTATGTATAAACAAGCGAAATAACTCTACTGACAAAGAAATATATTGGAAATATAGTGTTGTGTATGAAAAATCATCAATTGAAATAGATACAATTATAAAGCGTTTGTAATGCTTTTCGTCGGTATTTGGGAAAACATATGTATCACTTACATTTTTAAAAAATGCGAAAATCTGTTAAAAGTCCTTTTAAAGGCATAAAAATAATAAGTATAATCTGAAAAAAAAAAAATATTAAACATAGTGTTATCCTAAAATAAGGACCCATCAGAATCTGAACCTGTATTTAAAAACAGGTAGGCAGTGGCAAAAATGTTGCAGTATTGATTTAACATACAGTTCTCTTTACTGTCCCTTTGTCATGTTTACAGTTCAGTATGCTTGTTGCATTGGTGTCAGTAATGACTCTGTTGCAAAAGCACCAGTCTGAAGTTATTAATACATTGTAAGGCAACATCTAGAACATTATGATCTTTTTCATAGAAAAAAAAAGTAACACTCTGTGTTACCTAAAACTTAAGATCATCTAGTCTTTTTACATTTTATTTCTAAAGTCTGTTCGCCATAGGAGAACTCTCTACTTTCTAACACAACTTGTGGCTGGATGCGTGCAATATCCATCCATCATATGCAATACAATCATATACTAAGTAACATAAGTTTTGCAACAAAAATAAAACTTGATATATTTCATTGAGTCATTAAATAAATAGCATTTCATTTCTTATAGTACTGGTCCTACCCTTTAAAGACAGTTAACTAGTGAATATCAACATCATGCTTGATGTATATGTCACAGTGTAGTAATAAAATACGACCAATAAACAATGTTGTGTTTACACTTTCAGATGCATTTTATATTTGTAACATCCTAGTTGTTGTTAAACTTATTTTACTTAGTATATATCTGTGATCTCTCTCAGGCAATGTAGGCTACTATAGCACTCCATCATCTGTCTATGCAATCTCCTTGTGTTACAATTGAGGAAACATTAAGAAAATAAGAAGATTGATTTGATTTAAAAAAGTCATGACCATCATTTTAATTGGACATTTATCTTTGAAATACCAAAGGATCAATCAGCATTCTCTCTGATTTGAATGGCTTGTGGATGGCAATGGAAATTTGTTTGTACTTTAAATGATACCATGTTATTGATGAGTTTGTACTTATTATGCTGCCAGAAAAATTTTGGGGGGAGCATATAGTTGCCGCTTTGTCTGTCCGTCCATCCTTCTGTCTGTCCATCGCGTTTTCTTGTCCGGAGTATTTCTCAGCAACTACTGACCAGAATTCAGTGAAACTTCATGGGAAGCTTCATTACTAAGAGATGTGCACCGAACCAGGATGTTCCGTTTCAATGAGTTTTTCTCAGAGTTACGGGACTTTGAAGATTTCTGAAAAAAGCATTTAGTGCACAATTCTTGTCTGGTCTGTTTCTACGCAACTACTGGTCTGAATTTAATGAAATTTTATAGGAAGCTTCATTACCAAGAGAAAATGTGCACTGAACCAAGGCGTTCCCACTTCAATGATTTTTCTCAAAGTTATGGGACATTGAAGATTTCTGAAAGAAGCATGTAGTGCACAGTTCTTGTCCGGTCTATTTAACGCAACTGTCGGCCATTATTAAATGAAACTTTATAGAAAGCTTCATTACACAGAGGAGATGTGCACTGAACCAGGATGTTCTGCTTCAATGATTTTTCTAAGAGTTATGGGACTTTGAAGATTTCTAAAATAAGTATTTAGTGCAAAATTTTTGTCCAATCTATTTCTACTCAACTACTGGCCAGATTTCAATTAAACTTTATGGGAAGCTTTATTACAAAAGGGAGTGTGCACTGAATGTTCCGCTTCAATGATTTTTCTAAGAGTTGTGGGACGATTTCTGAAATTAGAATATAGTGCACAATACTTGTTCGGGCTATTTCACCGCAACTACTTGCCAGAATGCAATGAAACTGTATGTGATGCTTCATTATCAAAATGAGGTGTGCACAGTACAGGATGTTCCCTTTCAGTGATTTCTGTGGAGTTATGGGACTTTGAAGGTTGCTGAAATTAGTGTATAGTGCGCAATTCTTGTATGGACTGTTTCTCAGCAAGTACAAGCCAATATTCCATGAAACTTTATGGAAAGCTTCATTACCAAGAGGAGGTGGTCACTGTACCAAGATGCTCTGCTTCAATGATTTTTCTTACAGTGATGGGACTTTGATGATTGCTGAAATTAATATATAGAGCACAATGGTCTGGACTCTGCTCTTCTGATTGAATGCCCATTACTTGGCAAAGAGCATTGGGGAGCATCCATCAGTTCCCTGATATCCTTGTTTATTGTGGTAGGATAAATTTTACAGCACAATGCATCATCAGTTGTTGGCATCCTAAACTGTTCTAAAAGAACGAGCATTCCTTAGTTTTGCCTGTAGTTGTTGTATGCAAGTTCTCTGTTTATCTTTTAACAGGGCAGTAACATGAATTCTGCACATCTGGAGTCTGACACTAGTCCCTCCATACGACAGGTTACAGCATGGCTGCTGAATATCTCTGCCTAACTATCTGTCTGCCTGCCACAACAAATTGATCAGTTGTTCTACGGATTTTGTCCACAAAAAATTGGAGCGAGCGAGCGAAATAAAAAACAACAAATTTCCATTTTCGATAAAATCGGAGGCGAG
Organism: Congeria kusceri; assembly: GCA_027627225.1. Classification (NCBI taxonomy): domain Eukaryota; kingdom Metazoa; phylum Mollusca; class Bivalvia; order Myida; family Dreissenidae; genus Congeria; species Congeria kusceri. Next base: position 60,227,992 of record CM051024.1, read on the forward strand.
CGAAAAGCGCACAATAAAAAAAAAATCCTATTTTGCCCATAGTGATTAAAAATTACTGCCAAATGCCATCATAACTTGATATCTTGTCAATTATTTCCTCTTCATCTGCTCTAGTCCATAAATTGTTGTCAAAATCAATAGATATGTAATAAACTAAGCAACTAATTTCTCAATTTCTTCTTCGACCATGTCCTACAAAGGGTTTTGTGCAACAAGTCTTCAATAGTGATTCTGCTATTAAATTAACGCCCGGCAGTAAATACTAAATAGCCATATCTTAACTATAAGAAAGTAGACCTTATACAAGGTAATTGTCATTATCAAAATATATATTTGATACACCAAGTCATTCACTACCAACAGTTTAATAACATGAATATGAAATGTCATACAATAAACACACAACAATTTAGGAATGACCAGTGTAACTTCTGTATCTTAAAATGACACGACGAAACAAGTGGACGCCACCATTTTTTAAAAACATAAACCAGGGCTCACACTGGCTGTTATTTTTCATGAGCCAATTTTTTAATTGACTCGCAACATCGTTGCGTGTTTCCATGTCAGGGAATGGTTATATCATAATAATCTTATTGTTTTAATTGTTATACACTTATACTTCACTGTGCTGTATATTAATTGCATTATGGCATTAACAAAAGCATTAGTATATTTAGATTTTTGTATTAACATGTTTGTTAATTGTTCATTGCAGTAAACTTGGATAATTATTTTTCTTTAAACATACACTCTTAAAATATCTATAAGATGTTAGCAAAATATATCCAAAAATAAATTGAAATTAATAACTAACATAATGAATTGGCTTGCCCTGTTTAATGTACCTTTATATATAAAAGCTGAACAAAATGTACACCAAACAGATACGTTCAATTTATAAAATGGACATGTCAAAAACAACTTATATGTGTGGATATTAGAAGTAAGAAATCAAGGACAAACCGCTGGTCAAAACTGTCCGAAATGTAAACGTACCCGATTATCAGTCCATTTGACATATTCCGGACATCCAATTTCACACATCCTTTATCTACAAGATAATCCTTTAATTAATTGTTGTGTCTGCTGATATTATGAGAGCTTGCTAGCAATCATCTTTAATTAGGCAGTGAATGCTGACAAACAGCTCGTTTTCACAACTTTGATCAAACATGTTAAGAAATTGCCGAGTCGAAATACATATGGCGGCTGTGCCAGACTGGCTATTGGAGAGTAAAAGTTTGGGTCATAAATTATGTGCTCTGTACAAAAACCAGTCACCGCAAAGTGCCTTATTCACGTGTATATCAGTACCAATTGCTTGTTATGATTTGGGGACACCACGAAGTCAGCGTTTAACGTAAAATGAGACTCGTTGATGAAAACTTCATTTTTAAAAATCGGGTGCAGGGCAAAATTATATGTGCGGGCGCAAAAAAAAAAGATTTTTTATTTTTTTTTGATTTACGATTGTAAGGTGTGGCAAATCCGACGATCATCTGATCAATTTGTTGTGGCCTTAAAGCCCTCGAATCTGTCTCCATTTACAATGTTTTGTCAATAACCAGGGGTGTACCTTGGCCAAATATAAGTTTAAGCATAATAAACGTTGCAACGTTTTATGTTGTTCTAAAGTAATAATTAAACATTTAAAAAATAAGCTTAATCTGCACTATATTTCAAATATAAAGGTAAATTTCATTCTGATAAAAATGATAAAATGTTGATCCAATTGTGCTGACAGTATGCCCATTTTGCAATCTTAAAAAAAAAAAAATTCCAAAAATGTCGATTATCTTCTGTTGTTGAACAATATTTTTACATGATAGACATTAGTGTCTTTGAATTTAGGCAAAATTGTAAAATCTGTCATTGCCAGTAATGAGGAATATCAATGAATAACTGTGTTTTGTTGATGTTTTTAACTTGGATAAATAATATTACATTTTTCTATTTGTTCTTTACATAATGCAGATTCGTTGGCTTTTAACCTCTGCCTTAAGTTGTAACAGTCTCTGTTCCAGTACAGATTTTCTGTAACATTTTGCATGCAGCCTGTTTAATGATTTTTTTTAAATATTTTTGTTCAATGATTTTTAGCTCACCTGAGCACGAAGTGCTCGGTGAGCTATTGGTATAGGGGACCTCTCCGGCGTCATCCGGCGTCCGTATGCCGTCAACAGTTTGGACCGTTATAGCGATAAAGACTACATTTTTAATTCAATCTTGACCTAACTTGCACAGTTTGTGTATGACCATAAAATCTCGGATGGAATTGTTATTGGGTCTGATCACACCAGTTACACCAGAATTATTGCCCCTTTTTCATGCGAAAAAATTTCAAAAATGCCCTTTTCATCCAATCTTCACCAATCTTGCACAGTTTGTCTGTTACCATTAGATTACAGTTAAAGTCGAATATAAGCAAGATCGGACCAGAAACATCAGAGTTATTGCCCTTTGTTTGTGAAAAAAATATGCAAAAATGAACATTATTCAGGAAAGAGATTGACATTATTCAGGATAGAGACTTCATTTTTCATCCAATCTTCACCAATCTTGTACAGTTTGTCTATGAACGTAAGACTACAGATGAAGTCAATAAAAGCATGATTGGGCCAGTAACACCAGAGTTATTGCCCCTTGTGTTTGGAAAAAAACAACAACAAATTATCAATGATTGGCTTGCACATACGTTTTTTGATTCAATATTGACCAAACACAGTTTGCGCATGACCATAAAAATTGATTGATAAAATTTGATTTCCAACAGTTGCAAGATTTGCATGCAGTTATTTGTATATGCAACACTGATGTCTTCAGAGCCTGCATTAACATCATTCATCATCATTGGACAGAAAATTATCAAAGAAAAAGCAAAACTTTACCTTATAGCACAGCCATCGCAATTATCGCATTGCAACTAGTTCTCCAAAACTGTTTGCAAACAAGACATCAAAATCTACAGTTTCTGCATTTTCCAGAATTGTCAATGACTTAATGAAAGAGGTCAGGAAAGAATATCGAGAAAAATGATTTGAGAACCATTAGCAAAAAAAACGCACATCCACTACCCAATTCGTACTTCAGTTAGCCCACTAACCAATCATTTAAATAAAAATTGATCCTATCCCCCTCTGCGTATTGTTCAGATACCTTAATTTTCAAACGTGTCAGAACAGTATTGTCTTCATCTGTATCAGTTCTCAGGTGAGCGCTTTGGGCCATCAAGGCCCGCTTGTTTCTGTGAACTAGTCCTGGTGCAATTATGCTTCAGAATTTGTGTTTATCGTGCATAATGGTTTAAGCAAAACTGTGTAAATTAAGTGAAATTCCTTGATTGATTTAATTGTGAACATTAGCCCCCTCCCCTTGCTACCCCCATGTCAGTAAGCTTAAACATTGCCATTTATGCCTTCATCCACATAAAGTTAGCAAAGATGACTTCACTTTCCCTGCAGTAATCATGTAACCACACTTGCAATTATCTGAGATTACTTTCCTTTCACTTGCAGTAATCATGTGGCCACACTTGCAATTAGCTGAGATTACTTGTCTTTCCCTGCAGTAATCATGTGACCATGCATAAAGTTAGCTGAGATTACTTTCCTTTCCCTGCAGTAACCATGTGACCATGCCTAAAGTTAGCTGAGATTACTTCCCTTTCCCTGCAGTAATGATGTGACCATGCATATAGTTAGCTGAGATTACTTGCCTTTCACTTCAGTAATCATGTGACCATGCATACAGTTAGCTGAGATTACTTGCCTTTCCCTGCAGTAATCATGTGACCATGAAGAAAGTTAGCAGAGATTACTTCCCTTTCCCTGCAGTAATCATGTGACCATGAAGAAAGTTAGCTGAGATTACTTCCGTTTCCCGTGCAGTAATCATATGACCTTGCATAAAGTTATCAGAGATTACTTGCTTTTCAATGCAGTAATCATGAGACCATGCCTAAGTTAGCAGAGATTACTTCCTTTTCCCGGCAGTAATCATGTGACCATGCATAAAGTTAGCAGAGATTACTTCCCTTTCCCTTGCAGTAATCATATGGCCATGCCTATAGTTATCAGAGATTACTTGCTTTTCCCTGCAATAATCATGTGACCATGCCTAAAGTTAGCTGAGATTACTTCCCTTTCCCTGCAGTAATGATGTGACCATGCATATAGTTAGCAGAGATTACTTCCTTTTCCCGGCAGTAATCATGTGACCATGCATATAGTTAGCAGAGATTACTTCCCTTTCCCTTGCAGTAATCATATGGCCATGCATAAAGTTATCAGAGATTACTTTCCTTTCCCTGCAGTAACCATGTGACCATGCCTAAAGTTAGCTGAGATTACTTCCCTTTCCCTGCAGTAATGATGTGACCATGCATATAGTTAGCTGAGATTACTTGCCTTTCACTTCAGTAATCATGTGACCATGCATACAGTTAGCTGAGATTACTTCCTTTTCCCTGCAGTAATCATGAGACCATGCCTATAGTTAGCTGAGATTACTTGCCTTTCACTTCAGTAATCATGTGACCATGCCTCAAGTTAGCTGAGATTACTTCCCTTTTCCAGCAGTACCAATATGGCCATGCCGAAAGTTAGCAAAGATTACTTCCCTTTCCCTGCAGTATTCATTTGACCATGCATAAAGTTAGCTGAGATTACTTCCCTTTCCCTGCAGCAATCATGTGACCATGCCTATAGTTAGCTGAGATTACTTCCCTTTTCCAGCAGTAATCATTTGACCATGCATAAAGTTAGCTGAGATTACTTCCCTTTTCCAGCAGTAATCATGTGACCATGCCTAAAGTTAGCTGAGATTACTTCCCTTTTACAGCAGTACTCATTTGACCATGCATAAAGTTAGCTGAGATTACTTCCCTTTTGCAGCAGTAATCATGTGACCATGCCTAAAGTTAGCTGAGATTACTTCCCTTTCCCTGCAGTAATCATGTGACCATGCATAAAGTTAGCTGAGATTACTTTACTTTTCCAGCAGTAATCATGTGACCATGCCTAACGTTAGCTGAGATTACTTTCCTTTTCCAGCAGTAATCATGTGACCATGAAGAAAGTTAGATGAGATAACTTCCTTTTCGCTGCAGTAATCTTGTGACCATGCATAAAGTTAGCTAAGATTATTTCCCTTTATTTGCAGTTATCATGTGGTCATGCATAAAGTTAGCTGAGATTACTTCCCTTTCCCTGAAAGCATGCATGAAGTTAGGTCTGATTACTTCCCCTTTCCTGCAGTAATCAGACAACATGCATGAAGTTACGTGTGAATTGTAGCATTGTTCAAGAATAGCAGTTGCTCATAAAGGCATTGAAAAACAACAGTGAAAAATGATAATTTGTCTGTAAATTGCAAACAAAACAAACTGAATGTAAAACAAGAATGGAGACTGTTACAAGTGAGAGCCTATATTTGCTCTACTCTGATTAACAACACAATGCCTTAATTGATAAAGTTATTTTATCACATATTATTATTGCAATAACACATTTTTGCTTATAGTATTCTGTCATCTAGGTATTGTAAAAACAGTGCATATGCAAATGTGGAAACTGCATTAGACCATCGATTTTTAGCTGTCCTGAGCACAACATGCTCATGGTGAGCTTTTGTGATCGCCTTTTGTCCATCATGCGTCGTTCGTCATCAACATTTACCTTGCTAACACTCTAGAGGCCACATTTGTTGCCCAATCTTCATGAAACTTGCTCAGAACATTTGTTCCAATGATATCTCGGACGAGTTCGAAACTGGGTTATAAGAGGTCAAAATCTAGGTCACCAGGTCAGATTGAAGAAAAAGCTCGTGAACACTCTAGAGCCACATTTGCAGTGCAATCATCATGAAACTTGCTCTGTCTCAATGATATCTCTGACAAGTTCGAAACTGGGTCACGTGATGTTTAAAACTAGGTCACCAGGCCAAATTGAAGAAAAAGCTTGTGAACACGCTAGAAGTCACATTGTTTTGGGCAAACAAGAAGATTGGGCATCTTCTTGAAACTTTCTCAGAACATTTGTTTCAAAGTTATCTCGGACGAGTTCGAAACTGGGTCATGTGGGGTAAAAAACTAGGTCACCAGGCCAAATTTTGAAGAAAAGGCTTGTGAACACTTTAGAGGCCACATTTATAGGCCAATCATCACGAAACTTGGTTAGAACATTTGTCACAATGATATCTGGCAAAAGTTCGAAACCAGGTGACATGTGGTGAAAAACTAGGTCATCAGGTCAAATTGAAAAAAAAAGCTTGTGAACACTAGAGGCCAAATTTTTAGCCGAATCTTCAAAACAGTTTAGTTCCTTAGCCCCTCAGATGAGCGACCTAGGGCCTTGTGGCCCTCTTGTTTTAGTAAACATGACAATAACAATACAATGCAACAATTTTTAGCTCAACTTTTCTAAGAAAAAGTCAAGTTATTGGCATCACTCTGTCATCTGCGCCTGCGTCAGTGTCTGCGTTAGTTATGTTTTTTGGTAAAGTTTTTGATGAAGTTTTTTGTCAGAGTCCATTTCTCAAAAAATATCAAAGGTATCCATTTGAAACTTTCAATACTTGTTAACTATCAAAAGGGTAACTCATAACAACAAGGCTGGTAACCATGTGATCTGTATTTTCACAGTTATCTGCCCTTGTTTGGACTTACACTAAGAATATTTTGACTTTTTTATTGTTAAACAAAATTTCTCACTATCAAACATTAAATTGAAACTCAAGATACTTGTTTATGGTGCTGACCCCATTATGCAGACATGAGGAAGTAATTCTTTCAAGGATTTTGTTGGAGTTATTACCCTTTTCAGCTTACCTGAGCTCAACATGCTCATGGTGAGCTTTTGTGATCACCTTTTGTCCGTCGTGCGTCGTCAACATTTACCTTGTGAATACATTAGTCACATTTATTACCCAATCTTCATGAAAATTACCCAGAACATTTGTCCCAATGGACATTGGACATTGTTGAAACTGGGTCATGTGGGGTAAAAAAGTAGGTCACTAGGTCAAATTAAAGAAAAAGCTTGTGAACACTCTAGAAGTAACATGAAATTTGCTTTGAACGTTTGTTCTTATGATATCTTGGTCGAGTTCAAAAATGGTTCTACTCCGTTGAAAAACATGGCCGCCAGGGGGTGGGGCAGTTTTACTTATATGGCTATAGAAAAAGCTTGTGAACACTCTACAAGTCTTTTTTTTGCCCAATCAACATGGAACTTGCTCAGAATATTTTTTCTTATGATATCTCGGCTGAGTTCGAAAATGGTTCCACTCTGTTGAAAAACATTGCCCCATGGGGCGGGGCAGTTTCCCTTATATGGCTATATCGAAAACTTAAAAAAAGCTTGTGAACACTCTAGAGGCCACATTTATTGCCCAATCTTTATGAAACTTGCACAGAACATTAGTCCCAATGATATCTCGGACTAGGTCAAATTGAAGGAAAAATTGTGAACACTAAAGAAGTCACATTTTCAGCCCAATGAACATGAAACTTGCTCAGAACATTTGTTCTTATGATATCTAGGCCAAATTCGAAAATGGTTTCACTCCAATGAAAAATATGGCCGCAAGGGGGAGGGGCAGTTTTCCTTTTATGGCTACAGAAAAAGCTTGTGAATGCTCCAAAAGTCACATTTTTTGTTCAATCAGCATGAAACTCTTTCAGAACGTTTATTCTTATGATATCTCGGCCGAGTTATAAAATGGTTTCGCTATGTTGAAAAACATGGCCGCCAGGGGGCGGGGCAGTTTTCCTTTTATGGCTATATTGAAAACTTTAAAAAGCATGTGAACACTCTAGAGGCCACATTTATTGCCTAATCTTCATGAAACATGCCCAGAACATTTGTTCTAATGATATCTCAGACGAGTTCGAAACTGGATTATGTGGGGTCAAAAACTAGGTCACTAGGGCAAATTGAAGGAAAACCTTGTAAACACTGTAGAGGCCACATTTAAAGCCCAATCATCATGAAACTAGCGCAGAACATTTGTCCCAATGATATCTCAGATTAGTTCAAAATCAGGTCACCTGAGGTCAAAAACTAGGTCACGAGGGCAAATTGAAGCAAAAGCTTGTTAACACTCAAAGTCACATTTTTTGCCCAATCTTCATGAAACTTGGTCAGAAAATTTTTCCCAATGATATCTCGACCGAGTTCGAATCTGGGTCACGTGGGTTCAAAAACTAGGTCACTAGGTCAAATTGAAGAACAAGCTTGTTAACACTCTAGAAGTCATATTTTTTGCCCAATTTCTTGAAACTTGCTCATGTTTCAAAGTTATCTCAGCCCAGTTTGAAACTGGGTCATGTGGGGTAAAAAACTAAGTCACCAGGCCAAATTAAAGAAAATTTAGAGGCCACAATTTTAGGCCAATCAACAAGAAACTTGCTTAGAACATTTGTCCCAATGATATCTGGCACAAGTTCGAAACCAGGTGACATGGGGTCAAAAACTAGGTCACCAGGTCAAATTGAAAAAAAGCTTGTAAACACTTAGAGGCCAAATTGTTTGCAGAATCTTCATGAAACTTGCTCAAAACAGTTTAGTTCCTTAGCCCCTCAGGTGAGCGACCTAGGGCCTTGTGGCCCTCTGGTTTAAACTTACAATTTTCGCTTTAGGTCAAAGGTATTGACTTGAAACTCTCAAAGTACTTGATCACAGTGATGAAATTATTCTATAGACAAGAGGAGGTAACTCTATCAAGGATTTCGTTTGAGTAATTGCCCTTTTTTCAACTTGGAATTTTCGCGTTAGGTCAAATTTTTCAATATCTATAAGAGGTATTGACTTTAAACTCAAAATACTTGATCACAGTTATGAATCCATTCTGTAGACAAGATGAGGTAACTATATCAAAGATTTTGGTGGAGTTATTGCCCTTTTTCGACTTTAGCTTGAGGTCAAATTTCTCGATATCTGTAAGAGATATTGACTTGAAATTTAATACACTTCATCACAGTGATGAACCCATTCTGTTAACAAAAGGAAAGAATACTAAGGTTAAATTTCTCAATATCTGTAAGAGATATTGACTTGAAATTTAACACATTTCATCATATTCTATTAACAAAAGGAAAGAATACTAACCAATACAAGAAAGTCGAGCATCCAGCACCCATAATCGGTGCTCTTGTTATACATGTATTAACATGCATGTAAAGTCAACATAATTTATGTTGAATTAATATATGCTACACTTTGTTTTTTGACGTTATAACTGTGAATTGAAAAATCTTTTAATATCCATATGGCATTGGTGGAAATAAACGATTTTTATCCTTTTTAGCTCACCTGAGCACAACGTTCTCATGGTGAGCTTTTGTGATCGCCTTTTGTCCGTCGTTCGTCGTCAACATTTAACTTGTGAACACTCTAGAGGCCACATTTTGTTGCCCAATCTTCATGAAATTTGCTCAGAACATTTGTCCCCATAATATCTCGGACGAGTTCGAAACTGGGTCATGTGGGGTCAAAAACTAGGTCAGATTAAAGAAAAAGCTTGTGAACACTCTAGAAGTCACATTTTTTGCCCAATCAACATGAAACTTGCTCAGAACATTTGTTCTAATGATATCTTGGCTAAGTTTGAAAATGGTTCCGATCCGTTGAAAAACATGGCCGCCAGGGGGCGGGGCAGTTTTCCTTATATGGCTATAGAAAAAGCTGGTGAACAATCTAGAAGTCACATTTTTTGCCCAATCAACATAAACTTGCTCAGAACTGTTGTTCTTATGATATCTCGGCCGAGTTCGAAAATGGTTCCGCTCCATTGAAAAACATGGCCGCCAGGGGGCGGGGCATTTTTCTTTATATGGCTATAGAAAAAGCTTGTGAACACTCTAGAAGTCACATTTTTTGCCTAATCAACATGAAACTTGCTCAGAACATTTGTTCTTATGATATCTCAATATCTCAGCTGAGTTCGCAAATGGTTCCGGTCCGTTGAAAAACATGGCCACCAGGGGGGGGGGGTCAGTTTTCCTGATATGGCTATAGGAAAAGCTTGTGAACACTCTAGAAGTCACATTCGTTGCCCAATCAACAAGAAACTTGCTCACCTTTGTTCTGATGATATCTCGGCCGAGTTCAAAAATCGTTCCGATCCAGTGAAAAACATGGCCGCCAGGGGGGGGGGGGCAGTTTCCTTATATGGCTATAGGAAAAGCTTGTGAACACTCTAGAAGTCACATTTGTTGCCCAATCTTCATAAAACTTAATCAGAACATTTGTCCCAATGATATCTCAGCCGAGTTCGAATCTTGGTCATGTGGGGTCAAAAACTAGGTCACTAGGTCAAATTGAAGAAAAAGCTTGTTAACACTCTCAAAGTCACATTTTTTGCCCAATCTTCATGAAACTGGGTCAGAACATTTGTCCCAATGAAATATCGGTTGTATTCGAATCTGGGTCATGTGAGGTCAAAAACTAGGTCACTAGGTTAAATTGAAGAAAAAGCTTGTTAACACTCTCAAAGTCACATTTTTTGCCCAATCTTCATGAAACTTGGTCAGAAAATTTGTCCCAATGATATCTCGACCGAGTTCGAATCTGGGTCATGTGGGTTCAAAAACTAGGTCACTAGGTCAAATTGAAGAACAAGCTTGTTAACACTAGAAGTCACATTTTTTGCCCAATCTTGATGAAACTTGGTCAGAACATTTGTCCCAATGATATATTGGCCGAGTTTCAATCTGGGTCAGGTGGGGTCAAAACTAGGTCACTAGGTCAAATTGAAGAAAAAGCTTGATAACACTAGAAGTTACATTATTTGCCCAATCTAAATGAAACTTGGTGAGAATATTTGTCCCAATTGTATCTTGGCCGAGTTTGAATCTAGGTCATGTGAGGTCAAAAACTAGGTCACTAGGTCAAATGGAAGAAAAAGCTTCAATTTCAATATGTACTTCAAAATTTTGAATGTCTGTGGTCTCTTAAATTTTTCAAACCATGATGATTAAGGCCGCATTTCCATCAGTCCATATCAGTATATCCATATCCGTATAAAAACTATCACATGGACAATTGTTTGACTAATGAAATGCAGGTGAGCGACCCAGGGCCATTTGGCCCTCTTGTTTATTCTATTATTTTTACCAATAATAGTTGTGTTTCAAATTTTATTTTATTTGTATTGTGGCAAATCTGAGACACTAAAAATCAACAAACTCTGGTCTTAGTTGTGTATGCTAACATTACTAATAAAATTGCATTATTAACCATAATTCATATTTATACTAATACTGTAATTAAAATGTTTTTGTTCTGATTTCTAGTTTTAAGTCATTATGATAACCTATGTTAATTATATTTATTCACATCTTACTGTTCACTAGCATCTTTTAGTATTTTAGTGGAATAATTCTACTACAATAAGTATCTATATTAGTTTAATATAGGCTTAATAGTTGTAAATTAAAACATTTAATGGTTTTGAAGTGTTCAGTTTGTAAACATTATATCATGACTTTTATTCTGAAATATATATTTGTTGCTACGTGACATGGAAGTATGTTTATTATTAAAACTACACTAAATAAACCTAGCCTAATAAACGTTTTGATGACAACTAGCAATGCATTTTCAAGCATTTTCATGGGCGTGGTCATGATAAAGTATGTTTTATTATAAGAATTCAATGTTTATTGTTGTCACAGCTTCTGTACATACACTTTGAATGTTGTTTTCTGCAGTGTGTATGTGGCTGTTTGCAGGATGCACGGAGCCGGTTCCAGGCAGCGGTTGCTCACACGTCCATGAAGTCTGCGGTGGCCAACACCCTGCGGAGGGCCTCCCTGGAGAAGCAGAGCACCGTTCGCACCAGCACCCCGCACACCACCCCGCCCCAGGTGTCCAGAGACAACTCAGCGGACAGGTATGTCAGACGGCCCACATGCTGGACACACACACTCCTGGCATTTAACAGTATGAACCAGTAAGAAACTATTGGGAATGACAAACAGCATTGGCAGCTTAACACCAGTGAGATTAAAATCTAATTTCCACGGTGAAAACAAAATGGAAAGACAATCTTCCAACTGACATAATCTTCTCGCCAAGGCTCGTGGTTCTGGTTTTCTAAGCCTCGCTAAATAAACTCTTTATTCAACACTAACCTAGTATTCTCTATTTACTAATAGTGCCTACTTAACGGTGTATATATTTGCTCCTGTCTGTGTTTATACTATTCGGTACTGGTTCCCTGTGTGTTCCAGTTTGAATGCCAAAGTTAGCTATGCGCTTCTGTCTGTGTTTAAACTATTTGGTACTGATTCCCTGTGTGTTCCAGTGTGAATGCCAAGGTGAGTGAGGCCCAGGAGAAGGAGAAACAAAAGAATGCGGAGGAGGAGGCTTTCAAGAAAGGGTGAGCACATGCCTTGTAGAGACCCACCAGGTATCTTGCATTCTGTTTATCAGGACAGATGCAAACATTATCTAATGAAACCTTATGTGTGATAACTACTCACCAATAGTGAAACAGATACAAAGAAAATGGATAACAAAGCAACCTATTTGTTTCTAATGTCAAATGTCATCAACAGCAATAGCAGTTTTTGTGTTCAGGGCCCGTATTCCGAATCTATTTTTAGACTTAAGAATAAAGAATAGACTTTAATAGACTGAAGAAAAAATATGTGTGTGTTTAAAAATATGCTGATACCAATGTCGCTTATGTCATTAACAAATTGTTCTGAATCAAAAATGCTATTATTAGATTTAGTGATATCCATGTAAGATAAAAAATAATGGCCTTTTTAGAACAAACCAGTTTTAAGAATATTCTTTATTCTAAAGTCTTAAGTCTAAGAATGAGTTGGTGAATACGGTTCAGATTGGTTTATTCTTCAATGTTGACTGTATTACAACAATGTGCAGAAAGCTATACACATATTTTAAGTTGATTTTCACAGCAGTTAGAAATAATGTATTTTAAGTTCACTCCTAAAGCCTCGGTCACAATCGGGTTGCGTCAACCTTACGTCGAGATTTTTGTCAAAAACGTGCATCGGACCTACAGCGCCCGAGCATGTTTTTCTCGATAGCACAGTTGCCACAACAACCGCAACAGACATAAGTACTGCGCTTAAGTTGATGTGTCAGCCTTGCGTCAATCACCCATTTGTAAGGGCACCGTGCAATCAATCTATGGGCAGTCTAGGTTTTCTGCTTCGAAATTGCCTGACGCAAGCACACAGGGTGCACTTGCGGACGTCGTACAACTTCCTTGCATACTACTTACGGCTACCTTGCGATAAATGCTCCGGCGATGCAAGAAAGAAACGGACAACTCACGCTCGCCGCAACACACTTGCTGTTATCGCACAGTGACCGCAAGACGCTGTGTGCTCGTATAAATAACCACGATTATTTGCATGCTTTTAAAACATTTTCATATTATCTCTTTATTTGACGTGTCTTACAATCGTACTGCTATTTGAATAAATACTATTGTTAACAAATTTGAAAATTTAACCATAGCATCTTCTGATATACATGTAAGGATATTTATGAAAACAATATTGATATTCATGTTTTTGCCAAAATACCATTGCTGTTTTGCGGCGACCATGCATACAACTTGCGATTACTATGTGCTGGTCTTGCGTCAACATAAAAAGTAATTCCCAGTTGCACCGCACTGTGACCGTTAGGTCTCCATTGGACAGACACTCGTCAATCGCATGATTGCAGATACAGCTGCGGTCTGCTAAAACTGAAAACGCGCAACAAACAAAATCACAAAATCATGTGTTTGGTCTGCGGCTGCTGCAGTGGGTTGTGACCGAGGCTTAATAGCTGAAATGTTTAAGATACTGAGTCCAACTGATGGATTGAAGATAGTCCCATAATGTTGACATGCTTAGTGTGTGTCTAGGTATGAGCAGGGTATGAGGGCTAGCCTGGGCCAGGACCTGTCCAGCCTGAGAGAACAACAGAACAGAATCAACGAGAGTCTCGGCGATATCATGGACAACATAGACACACACATGGAGGAACCAAAGTATGCACTCACTCCTGCTGGCACTGGCACTGTAGTGTTCCAGTCCTGTTTAAGTCCCAATTTGTGACAAGACATTGTAAGTGACTGTACACTGTGTCTGTCAGATTAAAATGTATGCCAATATTAAAATGAAAACAAAGTGTATCCCTCCAGGATCTAAACATTCATTGTTATTGCAGACACATTCCATGAAATTACGAAATTGGTCCATGTCCCAGATTTTACAAACATTGTATTGAGCATTATTTGATGTATGGTCATTGCTATTTATTTCAGGAGTTTGAAGGACATTCTACTGCAGCATTACCGGGACAACATCCCCAAGATCCAGATATCCAGCTGGCGTATAAGGCTCACGTTTGGCTGCTTCTTCATCGTGATGGCGATACTTTCTGTGATCATCTCCCTGCTGCCCATTGGCTCAGCCTCTGCAGTGGACGTGAGGCACTATAACCCCCCACTCTGACCTCTGACCAGCATCCCAGTCCAGAAAAAAGTTCCATACTTTCTATGCAGTAACAAAGCCTGATAGATTCTTAATATTCTGATTTACTTGTGAACTATGATATTCACCTTATTTTCCAGGTGTAAATAAATTATCACAAACATCTAGAATATAATTATTAATACTAAGCACTTAGGAAAATAAAATACGTACATTCTGAAATCTGAAAAAAGTGTTAATATAGCAGCCAGGTGCTTATTTTCAAAAAGAAGTATTTATTTGCTTATTTCAAGGGTACGTACAGTGATATTTTCTGTTCTTTTTAGCTCACCTGAGCAAGAAGTGCTCGGTGAGCTATTGGTATAGGGGACCTCTCCGGCGGCGTCCGTCGTCTATCGTCCGTCGTCCGTATGCCGTCAACAATTTGGACCGTTATCGCAATAAAGACTACATTTTTTATTCAATCTTGACCTAACTTGCACAGTTTGTGTAAGACCATAAAATCTCGCATGGAATTGTTATTGGGTCAGATCACACCAGTAACACCAGAGTTATTGCCCCTTTTTCATGCAAAAAAAGTGCAAAAGTGCCCTTTTCCAACGTATAGACTTTATTCTCTATCCAATCTTACCAAACTTTCACAGTTTGTATATGACCATCAGATCTCAGCAGACGCCAAAACTGGGCCAGAACGTGTTTTAAACACCAGAGTTATTGCCCTTTGTTTATTAAAAATATACAAAAATGGACATTATTCAGGATAGAGAGAGACATTTTTCATCCAATTTTCACCAATCTTGCACAGTTTGTCTATTACCATGAGATTACAGTTGAAGTCGAAAATAAGCAAGATCAGACCAGAAACATTAGAGTTATTGCCCTCTTCACCAATCTTGCACAGTTTGTCTATGACCATAAGATTAAAGGTGAAGTCGAATATAAGCAAAATTGGACCAGAAACACCAGAGTTATTGCCATTTGGTTGCGAAAAAAAATAAGCAAAAATGGACATTATTCAGGATAGAGACTTCATTTTTAGCTCTACTATTCGAAGATAGGTGAGCTTTCTTACAACCCCCGGCTCGGCGTCCGCGTCTGAAGTTGGTTAAAGTTTTTATTCAAAAGTCTAGTAACTTCAAAACTACATAAGTTATTCACTTGAAACTTGGAATATACCTTTGTCATCAACTCCAGTGTCAGGGGCAACATTCCCCATAACTTTGTTTTGTATTTTCACAGAGTTATGTCCCTTTTTCACTTAGATTTTCTGGTTAAATTTTATATTCAAAAGTTTTGTAACTTCAAAACTACTTAAGTTATTCACTTGAAACTTGGAATATACCTTTGTCATCAACTCCAGTATCAGGGTGAACATTCCCCATAACTCGATTTGGTATTTTGATAGATAGAACTTGGAACTAACCTTTATCATCAACTCTAGTACCAGGGGCAACATTACCCATAACTATTTTGTATTTTGACAGAGTTATGCCCCCTTTTCACTTAGATTTTCTGTTTGAAGTTTATATTCAAAAGTTTGGTAACTTCAAAACTACATAAGTTATTCACTTGAAACTTGGAACTAACCTTTGTCATCAACTGTAATATCAGGGGCAACATTATCCATAACTTTGTTTTATTATTTTGACAGAGTTATGCCCCTTTTTCACATAGATTTCTGGTTAATGTTTATATTCAAACGTTTTGTTACTTCAAAACTACATAAGTTATTCACTTGAAACTTGGAACTTATCTTTGTCATCAACTCTAGTATCAGGGGCAACATTACCCATAACTCTGTTTTGTATTTTGACAGAGTTAGCCCACTTTTTACATAGACTTTGTGGTTAAAGTTTTTGTTCCAAAAATTTATAAAACTGTACAAGGCTTCACTTAAAAATATTGTATTTTAACAAATTTATGCCCCCTTTCACTATCCAAAATATGTACCAACTGAAATACTTTGAATAGTCGAGCGCGCTGTCCTCTGACAGCTCTTGTTCATCCAATCTTCACCAATTGTGTACAGTTTGTCTATGAACGTAAGACTATAGGTGAAGTCGAATATAAGCATGATCGGGCCAGAAACACCAGAGTAATTGCCCCTTGTGTTTGGAAAAAAACATCAACAAGTTATCAATGATTGGCTTGCACACATAATTTTTGATTCAATGTTGACCAAACTTACACAGTTTGCGCATGACCATAAAACTTGATTGATAAAATTTGATTTCCAACAGTTGCAAGACTTGCAAGCAGTTATTTGTACATGCAACTTTGATGTCTTCAGAGCCTGCATTAACATTATTTATCATCATTGGACAGAAAATTATCAAAGAAAAAGCAAAACTTTACCTTATAGCACAGCCATCGCAATTATCGCATGCAACTAGTTTTCCAAAACTGTTAGCGAAAAAGACATCAAAATCTACTGTTTGTGCATTTTCCAGAATTGTCAATGACTTAATGAAAAAGGGTCAGGTAAGAATATCGAAAAAAATGATTTGAGAACCATTAGCAAAAAAGCACACATCTACTACCCAACTAATACTTTAGTCGGCCCATTGCACTAACCGATGTTTTAAATCAAAATTGATCCTACCCCCTCTGTGTATTGTTTAGATACCTTAATTTTCAAACCTGTCACAACAGTATGGTCATCATCTGTACCAGTTCTCAGGTGAGCGCTTTGGGCCATCATGGCCCTCTTGTTTTGGTTTGCCAGCTTTTGTAGAAGTGAAGTGGATGGAGAACAAGGTGTGTTCTGAATGGAATTTCTATTACTGGGTATAAGTTTATACAGTTTTAAGGCCGAATGAAACCAGTATTTATACTCAACCATAACATATGTTGCTTGTTCTAATCTAAGGATTTCTAAACCATAGTAGTAAATTTGTATGCAGGATTTTTATTGAATTTTGAAGTTCATGACTGGAAAAGTATTAAAGGAAAGTTTATGTTAGGGAACTGTTGGTGTTTACTTGTATTGTGCACAGCAAAACCTAAGTGAATAGGTCAAAAAAGCTTCAGGAGTATTAGAACAATGCTATTTTTGCTTTTTTTTGGGGGGGGGTGGGGTGATACTGTTCATAGCTATATTCCTTTTGCAGAGGTTTACAAAACATATTCCAATCATATTGTGCAGACCTCAAATTGTTACAAATTCTAATGTTTTGTGGTAAAGAACATTGTGCGGAAATGCAGAGTTCTAGAACCTTCATTGGCAATTACAGATTTATTGCAGTAAACCTTATGGTATAGGGTTCAACACTCTTAGTTCAGAAGTTGTTTTAGACAAAAACCACATATATTGATAGAGAACATTAAGAGTAAGTGCAAAGCACAAGATTAATTTTTCTGCTTTTAGTATAAATTGAGTTGTTTCACCTTTTTCTTTGTTTTGTCGGTGGATCATGATCACAAACGTTTTAGAATGAGTTAAATGAAACTTCATTTGATAATAGATGGCTTTAAGAGGAATACTATGATCAAATCTTTACCTCTTTCTGGTACCTGTATTGGTTGAGTTTAAGGTGTTCAAGGTTACCAATATATTGATACTTAAAAGAGGGCATTCAGATAAATGCAAGTTGTGCGTCATCTAATTTACTAAGCTGTTGCTCACAGTTTTATGGTCATCTGTGTAGTTTTTTGCAGCATTCATAACTTCTAGAAATAAGTTTTGTATTGTGTGTATGTGTGTGCTGTTTCTGTAACTGGCAATGTGGAAATCTTTTTTATGCCCCCGGCATCTTGATGTGGGAGGCATATACTGATTGTCCTGGCTGTCTGTCCTTCCGTCCATCCGTGACAAGGTTAAGTAGATTTTAGTGTTTCGTTGAGCACCAACACCGCTTATTACCACAGTTGTTGCTTATGACCATTCTGTATTCACCCATATCACCCAACCTCACTTTGACCTTGACATAATTTGCACTTGGAATAATTTAAATGGGCTGTTCCTTGGTTAACTATATGTCACTGTTTCGTCTAGCACCAACACTTCTTGCTATAACACTTGGATACTTACACAGTTGTTGCTTATAACCATCCCCATTCCACCGATATCACCCAACCTCACTTTAATTTAAAAGTGCCATTTCTTGGTTAACTAGATTTTACCATTTTGTCTAGCACCAGCACTGCTTGCTACAGCACTTGGATGCTTACACAGTTGTTGCTTATGACTATTCCCAATCCACTCATATCACCCAACCATACTTTGACCCAACCATACTTTGACCTTGACCTAATTTGAATAATTCAAATGGGCTGTCCAGCACTAACTGGGGTCATGTGTGTTTATTGAACACAGTGTCTTGTTTTGTCGATAATTTTTAGCTCGACTATTCACCAAATAGTTTGAGCTATACTACTCACCCATTCTTTGGGGTCATTATATGTAAGATCACTGACCAAGGCCCATAACTCTGACCAGCAATTTAGCAGAATTATGCCCCTTTTTTAACTTAGAAAATTCAGGTTGAAGTTTGCGTGCAACAACTTCATATTTCTAAGTCTACTACAGATATTCAATTAAAACTTCACACGTCTTCAAGGTCATTATATAAGGTCACTGGCAAAGGCACATAACTGTGACCAGCATTATAGCAGAATTATGCCCCTTTTTTGTAGTGATAAAGGCCCAAAATACGAACAGTGCGGTTGGATAGTTGAGCACACTGTCCTGAGACAGCTCTTGTATAACTTAACTTCAAAAGATATCTAATTATCATAGACTGATCGATTAATATTTTTGTTGATGTTGCATAATATGCGCTTCGGCACTCTATTGCAGACTATTATTAACACATGTTTAAATTAGCCCACCAGTTCTCAGAATGTATTGGAAGGAAACTAATAATAAGATACAACTGACCTGTTGATGTTCTTGCCAACTTAATGTGTGTGTTCACAACAACAACAGTGTTGTGCTGTATGCATTATCAGCAGTTAGTTAGGAACCAGTTTCCTCTCTATATCTAATAGTTCAGTGCTTAGTGTTGTCATTGAAGGTGCTTTAATATGATTTTATATGTTTTACATTATGTAACTTATTATTAGCTCACCTGAGCACAAAGTGCTCATGGTGAGCTTTTGTGATCGCCCGTTGTCCGTCGTGCGTGCGTGCGCCGTCAACTTTTCATTTAAACAACATCTCCTCCTAAACCGCTTGGCAGATTTTCCCAAACTTCACAGGAATGATCCTTGGGTGGACCTCTTTCAAAGTTGTTCAAATCTTTCTGGTCCGCTGCATATGTAGGTCACCAGAGCTAAAACTAGAAAACGTGAAAACTTTTAAAATCTTCTATGAAACTGCAAGGCTCAGAGCTTTCATATTTGATATGTGACATCCTCTAGTAGTCCTCTAAAAAGATTGTTCAAATGATGCCCCTGGGGTCAAAACTGGCCACGCCCCAGGGGTCACATGGTTTATATAGACTTATATAGCAAAATGACTTTAAAAATCTTCTCCTCTGAAACAGCAAGGTCTAGAGGTTTCATATTTGGTATTTAACATTGTATATTGTTCTTTTACAAAGATTGTTCAAATAATGCCCCTAGGGTCAAAACTGGCCACGCCCCGGGGGTCACATTGTTTATATAGACTTACATATCACAATGACTTTAAAAATCTTCTCCTCTGAAACCGCAAGGCCCAGAGGTTTCATACTTGGTATGTAACATTGTATAATGGTCCTCTACAAAGATTGTTCAATTGATGCCCCTGGGGTCAAAACTTTCCACACCCCGGGGGTCACATGGTTTATATAGACTTAAATAGCAAAATGACTTTAAAAATCTTCTCTTTTGAAACCGCAAGGCCCAGAGGTTTCATATTTGGTACGAAACATTGTATAGTTGTCCTCTACAAAGATTTTTCAAATAATGCCCCTGTGGTCAAAACTGGCCACGCCCCCGGGGGTCACATTGTTTGTATAGACTTGTATAGTAAAATGACTTTAAAAATCTTCTTCTCTGAAACCGCAAGGCCCAGAGGTTTCATATTTGGTATGTGACATTGTATAGTAGTCCTCTACAAAGATTGTTCAAATGATGCCCCTGGTCAAAATTGGCAGCACCCCGGGCTCACATGGTTTATATAGACCTAAATAGCAAAATGACTTTTAAAATCTTCTCTGAAACTTCAAGGCCTAGAGGTTTCATATTTGGCTGGTAACATTGTATAGTGGTCCTCTACAAAGATTGTTGAAATGATGCCCCTGGGTTCAAAATTGGCTACACTCCGGGGGTCACATGGTTTATATAGACTTAAATCGCAAAATGACTTTAAAAATCTTCTCCTCTGAAACCGCAAGGCCCAGAGGTTTCATATTTGGTATGTAACATTATATAGTGGTCCTCTACAAAGATTGTTCAAATGATACCCCTGGATTAAAAACTGGCCAAACCCCGGGTGTCACATATTTTATATAGAGTTAAAAAGCAAAATGACTTTAAAAATCTTCTCTGAAACCGCAAGGCCCAGAATTTTTATATGTCTCAGGGGTCAAAACTGGCCCTGCCCTGGGGGTCACACTGTTTATATAGACTTAAATAGCAAAATGACTTTAAAATCTCCTCTGAAACCGGAGTGTTTTCATATTTGATATGTAACATTGTATGGTAGTCCTCTACAAAGATTGTTCAAAGTATGCCCCTGGGGTAAAAAGTGGCCATGACCCGGGGGTCACGTGGTTTATATAGACTTATATGGCAAGTGGGCCTTAAAAATCTTCCTGTTTGAAACTGTAAGGCCCAGAGGTTTTATATTTTGCGTGAAACATTGTGGAGTGGTCCTCTACAAAGATTGTTCCAATTATGCCCCTGGAGGTCACATGGTTGATATACATTTAAATAGCAAAATGACTTTAAAAATCTTCTCTGCAACTGAAAGGCCCAGTGGTTTCATATTTGGTATGTAACATTGAAATAGTGGTCCACTACAAATATTTTTCTAATTATGCCCCTAAGGTGAAAAGTGGCCATGCCCTGTGGGGCACATGGTTTATATAGACTAAAACACTTCTGAACCTGCAAGGCCCAGATTTTTTATTCTCAGGTAAGGGGTTTAGTGCCATTTTGCCCTCTTGTTATTAGCCATTATGATGCCTTAAACTCAGGTGAGCGACCTAGGGCCATCATGGCCCTCTTGTTTTTATGTTTACTTGTTATAAAGTGTACAATATCACATTGTTATTTCATTTACAACTCTGCACACCTACAATGCTTGTGGTCATATTAAGTGCAGCCTTTCTACAGCACTTAAGACTTTTTAGATTTATGTTTACTGCTATTGCGTAACTAATTTTTTGTTATATAAAGCATTCACTAAGTTGAAACTGGAATCGTACAATGGTCAGTCATATTTAAAAAGTAATGTGGGTGTCATGCATCATTCTGTTATGTTACATGTTTCTATAATACAGATCACAGTCATGCTGATGCTCTACCAACATGTACTTCACTCATTGACCGTCTGATATTGTGTACATATGTCATCGTTTGTGACTCGAGTTGTTTGTGAAGTCAGACATTGTGTACATATGTCATTGTTTGTGACTCGAGTTGTTTGTGAAGTCCGACATTGTGCACATATGTCATCGTTTGTGACTCGAGTTGTTTGTGAAGTCAGACATTGTGTACATATGTCATGGTTTGTGACTCGAGTTGTTTGTGAAGTCAGACATTGTGTACATATGTCATCTTTGTGACTCAAGTTGTTTGTGTGTGAAGTCAGACAGTTTCTGAGGAAGAATTCCTGTACCTGATGTGATATGTACATAGAATAGAAACCATATTATGTGTGTTGAATGTTGTGCCCACTTAAGTATTGACTTGAATTGTATATATAATTGTTATTATTGCCAAGTTGTTGTTTCAATTAAAATGTTGTTCTTAACCAAAGTAGTGTTTAGTTGTTTGTTGACTCGGCAACTCAGTGGTGGCTGTCCACGTATCAGTGTCACCCAGAGGTAGCGGTGAGGCAGAATCTATAAACACTCTCCTGCATCGTCCGTCATCCGTGTGCCATCAACAATTTGTTTCGTCCTCACGCTGGAGACTTCACTTTTTATCCAATCTTAACCAAACTTGCACAGTTTTTGTTTGACCATTAAATCTCGGACAAGATTGTTATTGGGCCAGATCATACCAGTAACACTAGAGTTTTTGCCCCTTTTTCATGCAAAAAAGTGCAAAAATGCCTCTTTCTAACTTATAGACTTTATTTTCCATCCAACTTAACCAAACTTTCACAGGTTGTGTAAGACCATCAGATCTCAGCAGACGCCAAAATTGATCGTGTTTCAAACACCGCAGTTATTGCCCTTTGTTTATGAAAAAATATATAAAAATAGACATTATTCAGGATAGAGACTTCATTTTTCATCCCATCTTCACCAATCTTACACAGTTTGTCTATGGCCATGAGATTACAGTTGAACTTGAATAAAATCAAGATCGGACCAGAAACACCGTTATCGCCCTTAGTTTGTGAAAAAGATATGCAAAAAATTGACATTATTCAGGATATAGACTTCATTTTTCATCCAATCTTCATCAATCTTGCACAGTTTGTCTATGACCATAAGATTACAGGCCAAGTTGAATATAAACAAAATAGGGCCAGTAACGCTGGAGTTATTGCTCTTTGTTTGAGAAACAAAATATACAAAAATTGACATTATTCGGGATAGAGACTTCAAATTTCATTCATTCTTCACCAATCTTGCACAGTTTATCTTTTACCATAAAATTAAAGGTGGTCGAATATAAGCAAAATCGGGCCAGAAACACCGGATTTATAGCCCTTTGTGAAAAAATATACAAAAATGGACATTAGTCCGGATAGAGACTTCATTTTTATATACCCACAAACGAAGTTTAGAGGGGGGGGGGGTATAGAGGAGTGAGCTTGTCGGTCTGCTGGTCTGTTGGTTTTTTGTTTCCGGATGATAAAGGCTTGACATATTCAAATAATTTTTAGCTCGACTATTTGAAGAATAGGTGAGCTTTCCTACTACCCCCGGCGTCAGCGTCTGAATTTGGTTTAAGTTTTTATTCAAAAGTCTTGTAACTTCAAAACTACATAAGTTATTCACTTGAAACTTGGAATATACCTTTGTCATCAACTCCAGTGTCAGGGGCAACATTCCCCATAACACTGTTTTGTATTTTGACAGAGTAATACCCCTTTTTCACTTAGATTTTCTGGTTAAAGTTTATATTCAAAAGTTTTGTAACTTCAAAACTACATAAGTTATTCATTTGAAACTTGGAACTAACCTTTGTCATCAACTCCAGTATCAAGGGCAACAGTCCGTATAACTCTGTTTTGTATTTTGACAGAGTTATGCCCCTTCTTCACATAGAATTTCTGGTTAAAGTTTATATTCAAAAGTTTTGTAACTTCAAAACTACATAAGTTATTCATTTGAAACTTGGAACTAACCTTTGTCATCAACTCCAGTGTCAGGGGCAACATTCCCCATAACTCTGTTTTGTATTTTGACAGATTTATGCCCCTTTTTAACTTAGATTTTCTGGTTAAAGTTTATATTCAAAAGTTTTGTAACTTCAAAACTACATAAGTTATTCGCTTGAAACTTGGAATATACCTTTTTCATTAACTCCAGTATCAGGGTGAATATTCCCCATAACTCTGTTTGGTATTTTGATAGAGTTATGTCCCTTTTTCACATAGATTTTCTGTTTAAAGTTTATATTCAAAAGTTTTGTAACTTCAAAACTACATAAGTTATTCATTTGAAACTTGGAACTAATTTTTATCATCAACTCTAGTACCAGGGGCAACATTACCCATAACTCTATTTTGTATTTTGACAGAGTTATGCCCCCTTTTCACTTAGATTTTCTGTTTAAAGTTTATATTCAAAAGTTTGGTAACTTCAAAACTACATAAGTTATTCACTTGAAACTTGGAACTAACCTTTGTCATCAACTCTAGTATCAGGGGCAACATAATCCATAACTGTGTTTTATTTTTTTGACAGAGTTATGCCCCTTTTTCACATAGATTTTCTGGTTAAAGATTATATTCAAAAGTTTTGTTACTTCAAAACTACATAAGTTATTCACTTGAAACTTGGAACTTACCTTTGTCATCAGCTCTAGTATCAGGGGCAACATTACCCATAACTCTGTTTTGTATTTTGACAGAGTTAGCCCACTTTTTACATAGACTTTGTGGTTAAAGTTTTTGTTCCAAAAATTTATAAACTATACAAGGCTTCACTTAAAAATATTGTATTTTAACAAATTTAGGCCCCTTTCACTATCCAAAATATGTACCAACTGAAATACTTTGAATAGTCGAGCGCGCTGTCCTAGGAAAGCTCTTGTTGGTACACGTGTAACATCATAAAATACAGGTCGAGTTCTATGTTGGTTACAAACCACAAAATTTTGACAGAGTTATGGCCCCTTTTCGACTTAAAATTCCCTAAAAACATGGTTTCAGGATGATAACTCAAGAAAGGCTTGACATATTCATTATAATTTTTGGTACATCTGTGTAACATCATAGAATACAGGTCAAGATTGATGTTGGTTACAAACCACTAAATTTTGACAGAGTTATGGCCCCTTGACAATTCCCAAAAAACATGATTTCCGGACGATAACTCAAGAATGGCTTGATGTATTCAAATAATTCTTGGTATACATGTATAGCATCATAAAATACGGGTCCAGTTCGACTTTGGTTACAAACCACTAAATGTTGACAAAGTTATGGCCCTTTATTTGACTTAAATTCCCTAAAAACATGGTTTCCTGACGATAACTACTCAACAATGGCTTGACATATTTAAATAATTATTGGCACACATGTGTAGCATCATAAAATACAGGTCAAGTTCAACTTTGGTTACAAACCACTAAATTTTTACACAGTTATTACCCCCCTTTTTGACTTAAATTCGCAAAAAAACATGGTCAGTAACTCATGAAAGGCTTCACATATTTACATTATTTTTGGTACATAGGTGTAACATCATAAAATACAGATCAAGTTCAACTTTGGTTACAAACCTCTAAATGTTGACAGAGTTATGGCTCCTATTGAAATTAAATTTTTCAAAATACACTGTTGACCATTCACAAATTAAAGCATTCTCTCTCTGTCCATTTTTTTCAAATGGATGCCCTAGTTTTGTGACAAGGCCATATTGTTGGGGTATATCCGTCACTCATGTGACGATTCTAGTTCATCCAATCTTCACCAATTGTGCACAGTTTGTCTATGAACGTAAGATTACAGGTGAAGTCGAATGTAAGCATGTTTGGGCCAGAAACAACAGAGTTATTTGCCCCTTGTGTGTGGAAAAAAACATCAACAAGTTATCAATGATTGGCTTGCACACACAAATGTTTGATTCAATGTTGACCAAACATAACAGTTTGCATATGACCATAAAAATTAATTGTTAAAATTTGATTTCCAATAGTTGCAAATGATGCAAATGAAAATAGGTCAGGTAAGAATATCGAGAAAAGTGGTTGAGAACCATTAGCAAAAGCACCACACATCCACTACCCAACTCGTACTTTAGTAAGCCCATTGCACTAACCGATGTTTTAAATCATAACGATCCTATCCACCTTTGCGTATTGTTTAGATACTGTAATTTTCAAACCTGTCAACAGTATGGTCTTCATCTGTACCAGTTCTCAGGTGAGCACTTTGGGCCATCATGATTTTGGGGGAAATCATGGCGACCAAAATGTTCTTTTTATCACTTAAAAATGTTGGTACACAAACTGTTGTTATAAATTTATTTGCAATAACCATGTTTGTGTCAGCTTAATCTACTACTAATACAGTAGCTGCTACTTGTACAACTCACCTGTACTGGAACCCTTGACCTGGGATTGGAAATGCATGCAAATTAAGTGTAGTGGTTTCAAACATCCTCAGTGCTAGTTGCATGATCAGCACTAGCTCCAAGTCAGACATCAGCAGTGTCCCCTCCTGTCCCCCTGCAGACAGCTGCCACTATCGGCTAGATGGAGACTGATAACTACAGGTTATCTTCTCAGATCTCCTGATAAAACCCTGAAAACTTCCTAATGTCTGTCTTAGGCGGCAGATAACAGTACAGCCTGCTAGTTATCATGATGTGATGTCAATCTTACAGGCACTAACAAGGTACTACAAGTTAAACAAAACATTAAAAGTTAAATTTTTCTAGATGCATGTTGGCAATATGTCGAGCCAGTTGTCAAGAAAGCAATATTTTAATTGTTTTAAAATTGTATATTTTTAAAATTCCCTAATGAATTATGAATTAACAGTCCGGACAAGCTGCATTATACCCATATTTGACCTTTAAGTGTGGCCTTCACCTTTGAGCTAGGGACGCAGGTTTTGCATGCGACACACTGTCTCCACATGGGGAACATTTGTGGCAAGTTATTTTAAAATTCCCTGATGAATGATGAATTTACAGTCTGGACAAGCTGTATTGTAATCATATTTGACTTTACCACTAAGTGTGACGTTGACCTTGGAGCTAGGGACCTGTCTTGCGTGCGACACGCCGTCTCCACAAGATGAACATTTGTGACACGCCGTCTCCACAAGATGAACATTTGTGACACGCCGTCTCCACAAGATGAACATATGTGACACCCCGTCTACACAAGGTGAACATTTGTGACACGCCGTCTACACTAGATGAACATTTGTGACACGCCGTCTCCACAAGATGAACATTTGTGACACACCGTCTCCACAAGGTGAACATTTGTGACACGCCGTCTCCACAAGGTGAACATTTGTGACACGCCGTCTCCACAAGATGAACATTTGTGACACGCCATCTCCACAAGGTGAAAATTTGTGACATACAGCCTCCACAACGTGAACATTTGTGACACACGGTCTCCACAAGGTGAACATTTGTAACACGCGGTCTCCACAAGATGAACATTTGTGACACACCATCTCCACAAGGTGAACATTTGTGACACGCCGTCTCCACAAGGTGAACATTTGTGACACGCCATCTACACAAGATAAACATTTGTGACACGCCGTCTCCACAAGATGAACATTTGTGACACGCCGTTTCCACAAGGTGAACATTTGTGACACGCCATCTCCACAAGATGAACATTTGTGACACGCCGTCTCCACAAGGTGAACATTTGTGACAATTTATTTTAAAATGATAAATGATTAGGTTACAGTTCAGACAATATCGGATGGACGCACATGCGGACATGTGCACTTATGTACACACACACCGAACCACCATGGTGACAACTAAGTCAGGGTGACCACAAGTGGGCTCGACAAAAATTACAATCACATACAATAATGTATCATGAGGGAAAGACATAAATATTTCCATAAAGAAATGTTATTTCAACAGCTTGATTTATAGCGTAGTTTCTAGTGTTTTAATATAATTGAAAATGTAATTATCGTGCAGCTCTTTTAATGTTAAAGGTGAGTTGCCGAATTTCATCCACGTCGCCATGATATTAAGTAAATAAAGCTCATGTTTGTAAACATTTTTACTTAGACCAGCGTTTTTGCAATAAACCGTAACCAGCAAGCCTCATGATTCAGACAAACGTCATAAATTAACTTCAACACATGAAGACAGAAAATTAAGAGAATTGTTTAAATTGTTTAGCCTAAAATTGGCCATGTTCACCTTGTGTGTGGCTTTAAATCATGTTACTGAAATAAGTGATACAAAATGCAAGAAATGTGTTTAATACAAGACGCACACAAGTGCCTGTATTGCTCCACCGGCTTCTTCAGTAAGGAGTGTCGGAAGCAAAAGGACTCGGATATGCTATAAGGAAAAAAGGCCCCAACCTCTGGCAACAATGGTTTTTTTTACGAATCAAAATAATTAAAAATATGTTGGTAGCGAACCATCTAAGGAACATTTCTGTGAAATTTTTTGAAATCTTACCAGTGGTTTCTGACACGAATATCTTCCAAAGTTTGAAATATAATCCTGGCAGCCTTTTTAGCCAATGTGCTAATGGTGAGATTTTGTGATCGCCCGTCATCCGTGCGTGCGTCCATCGTCAACTTTTCATTCAAACGACATCTCTTCCTTAACCACTTGGCAGATTTTCACCAAACTTCACAGGAATGATCATTGGGTGACCCTCTTTCAATGTTGTTCAAATCGTTACAGTCCGCTGTATATGTAGGTCACCAGCTAAAAATAGATTTAAAAAGAGTAAACTTAAAAAATCTTCCCTGAAACTGCATGGCCCAGAGGTTTCTAATTTGGTGTGAAACATCCTATGGTGGTGCTCTACAAAGATTGTTCAAATTATGCCCCTGGGGTCAAAATTGGCCTAGCCCCAGGGGGTCACATGGTTTATACGGAATATATAGCAAAATGGCTAAAAATCTCCTCTGAAACCACAAGGCCCAGAGGTTTCAAATTCGATATGTAGCATCCTATAGTGGTCCTCTACAAAGTTTGTTCCAATTATGCCCCTGGGGTCAAAACTGGCCACGCACCGGGGGTCACATTGTTTATTACGAATATATAGCAAAATGACTTTAAAAATCTTCTCTGAAACCGCAAAGCCCAGAGGTTTCATATTTGGTATGTAACATCCTTAAGTGGTCATTAACACAGTTTGTTCAAATTATGCCCCTGGGGTCAAAACGGGCCACACACCAGGGGTCACATGGTTTATAAAGAAAATATAGCAAAATGACTTTTAAAATCTTGTCCTCTGAAACTACAAAGCCCCGAGGTTTCATATTTGGTATGTAACATCCTATAGTGGTCCTCTACAAAGGTTGTTCAAATTATGCTCCTGGGGTCAAAACGGGCCACGGCCTGGGGGCACATGGCTTAGAAAAACTTAGAAGCAATATGTCTTTACAAATCTCAGAAACGGCAAGGCCCAGAGGTTTCATATTTTGTATGTAACATCCTATAGTGGTCCTCTACATACATTGTTCAATTTATGGCCCTGGGGTCAAAACTGGCCACGCCCCGGGGGTCACATGATTTATATAGACTTGAAATAGGAAAATGACTTGAAAAATCTTCTCTTCAGAAACCGCAAGGCCCAGAGGTTTCTTATTGGTATGTAACATCGTATAGTGGTCCTCTGCAAAGATTGTTCAAATTATGCCCCTGGGGTCAAAACTGGCAAGGCCCTGGGGGTCACATGGTTTATATAAAACTTAAATAGCAAAATGTCTTTAAAAATTTTCTCCTCTGAAACGACAAGGCCCAGATTTAGTATGTGACATCCTATAGTGGTCCTCTACAAAGATTGTTCAAGTTATGCCCATGGGTCAAAAATGACCACACCCCAAGGGTCACATGGTTTATATAGACTTAAATAGCAAAATGACTTTAAAATTCTTCTCCTCTGAAACTGCCAGGCCTAGAGGTTTCATATTTGGTATGTAACATCTTATAGTGGTGCTGTACAAATCTTGTTCAAATTATGCCCCTGGGGTCAAAATTGGTCATGCCCCGGGTGTCGCATGGTTTATATATATATAGCAAAATGACTAAAAATCTTCTCTGAAACGGCAAGACCCACAGCTTTCCTGTATTTGGTACATAACATTGCCTAGTGGTCCTCTCCAAAGATTGTTCAAATTATGACCCTGGGGTCAAATCTGGCCACATCCCAAGTCAACATGGTTTATATAGACTTAAATAGCCAAATGACTTTCAAAATCTTTACCTGAAACCGCAAGGCCCAGAGGTTTGTTCAAGATTGTTCAAATTATGCCCCTGGGATAAAAATAAGCCACGCCTCGGGGATGCAAATTCCTATTGGGTTACAAGGTCTCAGGTGAGCGTCCTAGGGCCCTCAGGGCTCTCGTTTTATGGACACGAACCATTTGAGCACCTTTGGTAGAGAACCACCCAAGGAACATTTCTAAGAAATAATATAGAAATGCAACCAGTGGTTTTAAGTTTTCAATACCAAATAAGGAAAAATGGCCGCCATGTTTTTCAACGAAGCAACTTTGCTAGAGGACCACGCAAGGAACATTTCTGTAAAGTTTTATCAGTCGGCCTACCGGTTTCATCGAAAAAGGAAAAGTTTACGGCGTACAGATGGACGGACGCACAAACCGCCATGGCATAAGCTCGCTGGCATTCAGCCAGCTTATAATGTTGTTATTAAATTCACGACTCATAAATGTTAATGAGCAAACTAACCAGAAATCCCTACTTCGTTATTAACGTGACAGTTAGTTGAAAAAAACATAATAAACACGCTATTAATATTTAATTCTTTTATTTACACAATTCTATACAATAATCACATGCTAACAATTTTATCACAAAAAAGAATTCAAAGAATCATCATACAAACCTTACAATCTTACAGCACTGATTTCCCCTACCAATGTGTTTGGGGTTTTAAAACAAAGTGGGAGATACAATAGTCGAGTCTGAGAACAACATAAACAACACTATCAACATTCTAATATCCAACAAAAATGGTCCCTTTTCCCAATTTCAAAATATAATTTCACCATGGCAATATGCCATAATGAAAATCATGAAATCCGAGAAAAAAAATTACTGTCAACAATGCAGTTACATCTTATTAGGAGTATACACCATTGGCTAAGTAAATATGGAACCAGTTTCAAGGGATAATGTTATGGGTTACAATTAGAACCGTGAACACATGATCATACAGCAGTAGGATATCTTCAAACATGGTACCGATTAACATAGACATCCATGATGACTTGCCAGGGATGTCCATGAAAATCAATGCTCAACAAATGAAGACATCGCAAGAAATACAGGAGACCGAAACAGGTAAAAATGTTAAAAGATGATGTCTAAAATTTTATCATTGATTACACAAAACTTAAAATAACTATTTCATAAAAAATCAACAATAAAACTAAAGTAACACTCCAACATTTCACACTGTAGATCATTCATTATGAAAAAATAAGAATAAATTCAAATATAAAGAAGAGATTAAAACACAATGTTTATTATAATAGAATCATAAACCAGGTGAAGCTATTCGTACAGAGATCACATACATACAAGTGGTAAAGACTTATAAAACTAATATCCAACAGAGGCCATTAGCCTGAATTAAAGCACCTTACCAATTAGACATTCCCTAATGTCACAAATACTCATTCAAGACAGATATATAACTAGTTACAATTAATATTCTAGGTGGTGGGCACGTAAGAAATAATATAGTAGCCAAATGTTTCAATTTTTTACATACTCAATATTTTTAAATATTATTTCTCCCAGAAAATTTGTCCAATTTGAAATAATGTATTAGTTTGAGCAGCTATTCACTATTTTAGATACTGGTAGCGCAATCATAGATCTGTGAGTTCACATAACTTCAAAAACAACCCTATTTAGTTCTTGCAAAGCTAGCTTAAACTTACAAGATTTAAAGAGTTTCATGTTGTTTTTTTTGTTTTTGTTTTCTTTTAAAGCATCTTTTAGAGAGAAAAAAACGTCTATATTCTCATATAAAGAAACACACACACACACAGAAAACATGCATAATTTACACAAACAGGCACACAAAATTCAACCAAGTATATAATATTATGTAGTAAATAGACAATATTTCCCTTTACAATTTCAATGTAGCACACAAAAGTATTGAACACATTTCCTCGGAAGCACTGCCACCTAGTATTTACACGTTAACGACCCAAGTATTTACAAATTTTGTAAGATTCCTAGACAGATCACAGACTTTCAATACTGCAGCAGACATACTGTTATGCCACTAAACTTGACAGAGTTTGTAAAATGCACACTACCACAATTACAAGCATTACCAAAACTTTACTGGCCAAACCAATAGTATAGAACGCTGAACAAGAAAATACATTAAAAAGACCATGGTTAAAAGCAAAATAAAATGTTGTTAACAAAACATGTCTCGTGTTGAATAAATAAAAATTCTACATTTTATGAACAGAGTGTAACACTGGAATGCATTTGCTCAGTCCTTCAGAGTTCAGTGGTGTTTTCAGAATGCCGTCATGCTCATACTTCGTTTCATCTTGTTTCCTATCAACCTGGGATTTCCAATGGCCAACTTTGGCAAGGCAAACTTGGCTGTGTTTTGAGTCAGACATTTTGTGGCTTCAACAAGTTTCCTGAAAGATATAAATGATAAAAATTATTAAATTAAATTAACATACAAAGACTCAAGCGGTTTAACTTTACATATCCAACAGATAACATGATGTTTGTACTACACAGAGACACAAGAGGCATGTATTACTTTACACAGAGACACAAAAAGCATGTATTACTTTACACAGATGACAAGTATCATGCATAGATACAAGAATCATGTAGTACTTTATTACTTCACATAGACAGAAAACATTACTTTACACAGAGATACAAGAAGCGTGTATTACTTCACAAAGAGATACAAGAAGCGTGTATTACTTTACGTACTGGGACAGCAGCTGGTTCTTGAAGCGCTCCTCGTTGAGTTCTTTCCTCAGCTGAGCTCTTGACTTCTTCCCCTGGGGGCACAGGGAGGAGTGCTGGGCGACAGACAGCGCAGTGGGACGCTCTCGAGGGTCAGACTGGACCATACTCTGCAAAACAAACACAACATGTACAACAGGTGAATCAATAAATGAATCAAGAACCATATACTGTTTTTATTACAAATACATTTAGTTTATATGAATATCTTTTCTACAAAAAAATAATATTGTCATTTTGACATAGTTTTACAAGAAAAATGCCGTGTTTCCATAATATGAGAAATTTCAGTATTTGTAACACTTACTCTGAGAAGAGAGTTGAGTTCTGTGGAATAGTGCGACAGTTCTGGTAACTCCCCGCGACGTATCGCATGCCAGGCATCGCCATTCTTAGGCAGAGGTCCTCCACCGCCCTACACAGAAAAGAAACAACAGTTATAATTCATACATATGTGACTGATAACTGTGATAGAACAAGGATGCGCTTGGTCTAAATGGACTAAAAGATAGCAACTATTCTCTGTTACATATATTGTATTCTACTTGTGATGTCAACAAGACTGTGTGCTTACCAGTTCGTAGATGGTGAGGCCAAGGGAGAAGATGTCAGCCTTGGAGAGGTGTTCATAGTTCTCCTGCAGGATCTCGCTGGCAAGGTATCGGCAATCACCGTCCTCCACACAGGGGTTGGACACAGACGTCACATGACCCAGGTCACCTACACAACACAGTACAAGTGTTTAAGATGTCACCAATTTTCCAAAAATAATGACATGGTATTTAAGAGTGAATAATCAATATTGTGTATAAATCAACTTTGAGGAATGATTGTAAAAGACTTGAGACAGACCCTCAGTAGAGAGGTGAGACTTACCAATCTTGTAGATTATTGGCTCCTCAAACTCCTCATCCTCCTCATACGACTCAAGGCCGCTCTCTGGGGACTGCATCAGTTTCGGGTTGCGGTGGATAAACACATTGCCTGCAGAAGACATGAACACTCTGGCTAGGGTCATCTCAGTGAGAACAACATCCACAACACAAATTTCAATTATTCCAAACCATCGTCCAAACCAAACACTGACTGTTAACCTACTGAAGAATTAAACATGTAAATTCAGTTTCCGACTGGTGAACTCACCTGGCTTGATGTCGAGATGTACGAGGTTCTGTGAGTGGATGTAGCGCAGACCCTGGGCCAGCTGATACAAGATCTGGGTCAGCTCGGTCTCAGAGAAGTGGTTGCCTGTCCGGCTGTGCTCCTCCACATATTCAGCCAAACTGCCACCTGAAAATACAGTAGTGTTTTAATTGGTAGGAGCTTTAATACTTTGTTTCATGGTGTTTTTAACTCAAAAACATTTGGAACAACCAAACATCATTGTTTTTTAAACGAGAACACTTTCTTCTAAAACTGTTTGTAACTTACACTGACAAAAGTTTACAATTGAGTGAAATAAACTGCATTCTTAGTTAAGTTTTTATTTGTTTGGCAAAGTACAGACACACTTAATAAAATATTCATACCATATTTAAAGTACTAACCATTGCAGTATTCATTTTGGATAAACATGTGGTCCTCTTCTGCCCATGCAGAGTAGTATCTCACAACATGTGGGTGCTTCCCGAGTACAGCATGTGCATACACCTCATTCATCGCATTGCGTCTGAAATATGAAAATCGAGAGGTTATGACCGAGCGTATGATAGCTGTATGCGATCTAGATTTAAGGTTAACAAAATACGAATGTAGCACGATTCTTCTAAAACAGTCATACATTCCACTACTGTAAGTTGGTTTCTTAATACTAAAGCCATATTAAGACCTCCTGATTCAAAACAGCAAATAGCTAAATTAAAGTGCCTGTCTGTAAAGTCAAAGATTCGGGTTCAGTCCTGAGCAGGTACTTTTTTTCTATCATATTAATGTTATTTTGCAACAACTGGGAAAAACAATAATCATGTTATACGTACTCATATACACTGCCAGCAACTGGAGTCTTTGATTTCTTGATTGCGTATGTGCAGCCATCTAACCTATGAACACATTTGTATACGCTTCCAAATGCACCATCTCCCAGTTTGCAAACTTCGTGGAATTCTTCATTGTACCGAGATGTGTTGATTTCATGAAGCGCCAGTTTCTACAACAAAAAAGATGCATGAAATCACGCATAAATAAATGAACAGTTGTTGACATTTAAAACAAACAGTCATTGCTTAAAACAAATGTACTACTAGTTACAATAGGGAATACTATTATCTGCAGTGACCCGTTACAAGTTACTTGGTGAAAATGATACGTTCCAGCATTAGCAGACTCAGTGAATGTCTTAAAGCGGTTACTGGCCAACAAAGTTGAAGTAAGAACATGCCACTGTTTGTAGATATGTTACCTTTGTTGCAGGCATATCAATGTCTAAATCCTCTTCAATTGAGTCATCTAGGATACTTCTGAAAACAAACAAAAAAGTTAAAAACACAATGAACTAATCACTTTATTTCATTTCATCAGTTTACAGTTACAAAAACATTTCAGTGTCACTGTGACATTGATTCCCAAGTGTATCTTCAATTAAGTGAAACCCCTTTCTAAATTTTAAATTTTGTTTGTTAATAAAAGAATTAGAATTTAAAAGGCTTTACAATAACTCTACAAAGTTAAATGTTGACATACTTTTCTAGATCTGTGCGTGTTCTCTTGGTACTGCCACAATAGCCCGAGTCATTCTGGTCTGGGTTTGGTCCTGGAGTAAATGGATTCACATTTGCCTGGGGTCTGTCCATAGCAATCTTGGGTCTATCACCAGTGGGGCGTCGCTTTCTGGACTTTTCTAGTAAAGATTTCGGTGTGTGTGGTGTATCAAAGAGTCTGAGTGCCCGCAGTTTCCTGTGCGGGGGCGAGTTCTCGGACTCAGGGCTCATGCTCTCAGATCCGGGCACTTGCTGCGCTTCCTCCTCCACGTCGTCCAGGCCGAACACCGGGGACACCCGAGCTCGTCGCCGCTGAAACCGTCGAGTGGATTTTGGACTGGCGATCAGATTGTAGTCCGGCATGTCTAGCTCCAAGAATTCTGGTGGCTGATCAACAGGCGTGCTGGTTTTAACTGTTCGTCTTTCCGGAGAACACAGTGGGCTAGATCCTAAACTTGAATCTTCCGCCTCCCCACCACTTCCTTCATCAGAATCCTGATATGTTAGTGTTCTAATAATATTCTCCTCACGGCGTTTCATCGACGCTTTTCGCTTTAATCCAATCTTGGGTTTGCACAACGACATGATCACATAATAAAGTCACAGATCAAAATGTTAAAACCACTTACTTCACTTCATAAATATTTAAAATCCACCGATCAAACGTAAATAAATCCCATACACCTTTCGGATTTGGCGGGTCCGTTATTCACGTGAGACCGTTAACCAATGAAATCGCTCGTAACAAGCGTGGCTTCATGCATCAGTTAGCATCTATAGTCTTTATCGACTAGTGTGCCTAAGGCGTGGCCAATGAATCATTCAAGCGTAGACGTATTGATCTGGCTGAAGCTAGATCGATCCGGTTTATCGCTTGGTTTATAATATTTACATTAATTTTTTTTAATATAAGTATTTATAATATTATTTCTTTATTATTCATACAAATCACTAGAGTTTAACCCGTGTCAGTAGGAAATGATTGAAACAATGTCCGATCAAATATGCACTTATTTTGATAAAAAGATAGCCACGTGAATTTCCTCAATATCAGCTATATGTCCTCGAGATCTTCTTACAATAATCAATATCACTGTGTTCAATCACAAGCTCTGAAACGCAATTCAGTTATTATTTCATATACAAGTGTTCGTATATTACCCCCTAAACATTCGGGCCACACATAATTCATGAAATACATGTGTTTGCGATAATAAGTCTATCATGACTTGTTTTCAGGCAAAATTGTTGCTTTCATCTTTGTGATTTGTTTGTAGCACATTTCCCGTTTAAAGTTCGTATCTAAAAGGCCGCCGGCCAATTAGTCCGCGGGACCAGGACAACGGCTATTTTGTTTGCGATCATGTGATTAATGGTAAAAAACAGCAGTCACTTGATGTTCACACTGTACAGTTAGGGGCCCGCGGGGTCTGTCACCGGAACACAAATGCCTGGTGGTGTTATTGGTTGTTGTTCTCGAATACAACAGCATGTCAAACGTGAAAATTGTGTAATTTATTGCTCTATTGTTATCTGCTTCTTAATTTCACAGGTTTGATTCAAACAGCTTTTTGTTTATTTTTGCGTTTTGTTCTGTTTTGATAGGTATTTAAATTAAATTGTCAAATATGATAATTGATGCCACATTTTATTTGAAGACAATGCGCACTGCTATATGCAACTGTTTGGAAACTGTAACACATTTTTTATTGATGACAACGGAACAAAGTAAATTGGGATTTATTATTATTATTTTCACATTTAGATTACGGTACTTAAACACTATTTATTTTATCATTATACTATGTTTCTATATTTTCACGTGAATTACTAATATACTGTAACCGAACATTTTAACAAAAGTCAACATGTTTCAAAATGTTGTGTTTTATCCATGTGGGTTAATGTGGAATGTACGAAGTCGCTCTGCCAACTTGACAACCTTCTCACAGAAAAGTCTACAGCCATCAAGTTCTCACGAAGTTGACACCTTCCAGGATTAGTTTGAAATCCCCACTCACGAGGCAGTTGAGATTCGACTCATGACCTGTTGGCGTTAAGTCCAGTGACTCAAATGCAATGTGCTATTTAACGACACGTTGTTATTTTGGATAATACTACAGTAAAATAAATACCAACACAATCCATATTCGTGATTTAATTGATGACATTCTTCATTTCCTGTTTTTGTATACGATGTACGAGTAATGCTGGCTGCTATTGCGCTCCAGACACCCATTCTTCGAACACGTGCACAACAAGGGCACACTAACAGAGATTAGGAAATAATTGGAAACGGTGTTCTAGTAAAATAGAGCCCTTGCAATGCTTAGTTGCAGGGAAAATAATTGTATATATACAAATGGCAACATGTTAACTAAGACTATTCGTAATAAACCATTCAGCAGGAACAACAATCAAGAGGTTAATACGTTCAAAACGGTTAACTGAACAATCGCATCACATCATTGCCAGTAGATACAGAGATTACATCGATATTCATCTTTACATGTGCAGATTTATTACCCAGCGTTTAGCGACGACAGATCTATCTAAATTTATAAAATAAATCCTTTATTCCATTTCTCAATTAAATTCTTTTTCATCGGGGAAATTATGTGTCATAATCTAAAATATCTGTATTTTCGTCAGTTTATGTTTCTATAGACCATAATGATGCTAAATTGCTTATCTCAATGCATTATTTAACAATTAACGAGAATGCTGCGGACCCCGGATTTTCTGCATATTTTCCAACACCACCCAACAAAAGCAGCTGGCGGCCCCTTTAATGGTTTCACCAGCTCCCAGCCCTTCGCTGCTCCTTATCGCTGATTTCGTCTGTGACCACCTTGTGTACACAAGGTAATCTTTTGTCGCTGCGATGTAAACATCAGTGTGTTTATCTTGCAGTGGCTTTTAATTGATACCATTATTAGCTTACGGGACATGTGATGGCAACACTTATTTGCGAACACTTTTTAATCTCAAACAACTAAATTTTCAAACAGGTTAATATTTCTCGTCTACTTCATTGCTTTACGGAGATATAGATAATTATTTTATTTCATTTATGCATACACTTATTTAAAATAAAATATATGTTCTGCCCTTGTTGAATTTTAACCGCTGAGTTACCATGTGGGGCCACACGTGACTGGGTCGATGCCGTGAGTCCGGCGGAGGTGCGGCAACTTGCAGGGACTCCGTGCAGCCTTCCTTCTGAACGTTGAATACGTGCATCACCATGAAAGCCGCACGTGCGTTCTGTAACGTTTGTCACAATTACACAAATACACCACTAAGTAAAAAATATATACCTTATTATACGTGCCAAAAAATGCAACTTGTAAGGGCAAGAGTTTATTTCGTTATTAATTCTAGACTGATACAATAATTGTGTGTATTTTCAAGTGTGATGTATAATTACAGTTAAGAAATACATTCGACTATGTACTTACGTGTGGCGTTCGGACATATAGCTGTTTCTGTACGTGCATTGTTGTAGATGCCACAATGTGGATAGAAATTTAGACATGCATGTGAAAAATGACCATAGACACGTGTATATAGATCGACAAGCCAGTATAGCAATATGCAGTATGGTGACTGCCAACCCAACTCTTACGTGCACGTGTACGCCTCCGGTACCGACAGAAATTGAATAGTTTATAGTTGCCACAAAATACTTGTTTGATAGTAACTTTAATTATGGACGTTTAAAGTTTCTGTACATTTAATTTTCTCGGCCTTTATTGTTGTACATTGATAGGGTAATTGAATAAGCTATGTGATTAAATACCTACATGCTATTATAAGCATAAAATTGCCAATATTGCGCAAATGCGTGCGATATTAATATGTTAATTAAGGTTGGGTACACAGCGCCATAAACCTGCCACGCTCGTGTCTCCACCCACCTATCATGTTCATGACATCGCACGAGAAGATACTTAAGCCATACAAGTTGCTTTAAGTGCATTTAATAAGCACAATATGTAAATGAAGGCATGTGCAGGTGGTGTATTAATCCGTGTCATAACTGTGTCATCGAGTGTCAAGCAAGGTGTGAATCTACGACACGCGGGTTACAGATAATCTTCACCCGCGGATGTTCCTTGCGAGCCATGTGTATTGAATATGAATTCCCATGATAATGTATGAGAAATAAACCTATATGTTTTGTTTTTAAGCATGTTAAAACAGAATGAACCACTGTCCGAGGTAGGTGGGGTGTTGATGGACTATGTCTATTATAAATCATTTGACAGAGCGTGCAACATACGTGATATTGTATTCTGTACTTAATTCCCTAAATGCGGATGAATCATTTATATTGTATTATTTTTTCCATATAAAATAAATCAAAATACACTATGTCCGTATTGAAATTTTCTCTCGAACAATTGTTTTATTTGTTTGCTGTTTAATAATGCTAAATATGTTTTAATATGTGTACCTTGTTGTTGTGTTGCTGATAATCATTTATTGTTTGAAAGGACGTAAACCTTAGCACAGCCTTTTTAAGGCTGACTGCATATGGGTACATCGTAATTGAGCATTTGTTCTGTTAGCTGCTTAGATAATTTATGTTGTTTTATAACTTTCGCTTTCGTATTAGAATACATGTATAATCTATGGGCAGTAATTATAATACAGATATAAAGAATTCAATAACAAAACGCACGTATATGCTTGCGTATTATTGTTATTACTATTATTATTATAGATACTAGTTCTCTATGGTAAGCTACCTTGTATGTCGGTTTAATAAACTGTTGAACGTGTCTATATCGTGATTTTGATGCTTACTTTAAATATTCTGTACAAGCGTAAACAAAATTATGTTTGTTTCAGGTTACCCGACCTAGCCTAAAAAAAGCTCCGACCCTAGGACATTTTATTCATTGGCTCAGATATTTTATTTGCTTATTTTACTTTTTTTTTCCAATAATTAAATGTTGTTGTTTTTTATGAATAAGTGATTTGTTTTGATACAGTCCACTTCAAAACAATGTTTTATGATATTAGAGACATGTTTTGAATATTCATTCAGTTTTAGAATCTTCAAGTTGACCATTTACCAAATAAAAACATTATAAAAACATTATAAAAACAAATAATTCCCTACCTACATACCCTAATGTTTGTGGGCATGTAACTTAAAACAAACCTATTTTTTACGCCTTATGTATTAATATTATATTATTATGGTATCTTTATAATTACATTGTTTTCTTGTACATAGTTATTGTAAATATATTATGCTCTCCTGATTTGGAGCAAATAAAGTATCTATCTATCTTACTTATCTATTCCAATAACGGCACCAAGACGTGTCACACTGCCATGGTAATGCAAATGCTGTAACCTAGAGATAATTCCCATCAGGACTCGCCGCCAGACACAGTCATCATACTGCATGTAATTGTCTGCTAATCTATGAAAGTCGATTAAAACATCTCATAGTTTAAATAACCAGGTCTCTTGGGAATTTTGCAATGCTCAGCTGGACCGACATTGATATTTACATGTCTACTTCTATGTTGTGCTCGGGTCCAAACCCGGCCACGTGCAAAAAGATAGACCTGCGCATGAGTATTGTATTGTTCTCGCAGGTCTTTCCGAAAGATATAGACCCGAGTGAAACAACTTAGTAGATACGTATGTAAGTATAAGATGTTGCAAAGACCTGTCTACGGACAGCATGTGAAAACCGAGAGCGCGGACAGACCTCCTACTCGGTCAATATCCTATACTTAAATACTTTGAAAGGTATACTTAAGCTGGTATTCCATAGACGCGTCAACTTGTTCCGTCTCCGTCTTACGTCTGTGTGTGTGGTACATTTTTATCGAGTGCACCGGGATTCTCTCCCATATGGCCATCGCCCCTAGAAGACTTATTAGTTGGGTTACGAGGGATAGTGCAAGATACAGGAGACGCCCCGTTCCAGAGACGACCCTGGGTCTTTTAGTGCCCGGTGTGAAGCACCTAGTACACTGCACCTCGGTTTAACGTCTCATGCGAAAGACGAGTTAGTAGGGTAGAGTGTAGCGGGGGCTCCAACCTGCGACCCCTGAGTTGTGAAACCAGTGCGTTACCACTATACCACGTATCCGCCACAAATCTTACGTCTCCGTGTTACGTCTCCGATAAAAACGCACCAAACGATATGTATAGTGCGCTATTCCATACACGCGTCTGCGCGCATGCGATAAAATCGCATGCTCCCGAAAACGAGCAGTGCGCGTTTTTTTGTAAACGCAGACGGAGGTCATCGGAGCGCGTTAAAAATGAAGGGGCAGCTAAGTAATACTGATATTAGCGAAAAAATTAATTGAATTTGTTCGTTAATACCCCATTTTGTACGATATGAAATTTAAAAAAATATAGGGACAACACCATAAAGTCAAACATTTCGAAGCAGATTGCCAAATCCCTCAATGTGCCGGGAACAACAGGTATAACTTCAATTATATTAAGCCATTAACAAAAGTTGCGACAACTCGTCTAAAGAAGTCATTTTCACAATGATAGTCTGAAAACAATTGTAAAGAAAAACGCAATGGTTGACGAATGATAAACGCCTCAATGGAATAGTAGCAACGTCAACGAAATCGAAGACGGAAAGCGCAACACGCAGACGTAACGCGCTGACGCGTCTATGGAATACCATCGTAAAGTTTACGTTGCACAAATTCTTTGCATTTTATTGTACACGAAAACCTGTAAGTATAACTGTAAAGAACTGTTTGCGAACAATTCCGAATGCTCGCTAAATTAGTACTTAGAGCACCTTAATACTAAACGCACTCAGACTGAAAGCAAACGTTACATCGCCTACTCTCAACAACATTTGAAATGTTGTTTTTTTTTCCGGCCTAGCTATCTAAGATAACGTTTGACCCACATTTCTTGTCAATGTGTACCAATGAAAAACTAGAAATTTGGAGCGATAAGTTAATTATGCAGCGGTAACATTGAATACAGTTATTCTATTGGGCAAATTTTATTGCGCGGGACAATTTTAGGGAATGCAAACTTACACCAATAGTTTAATGTCTACCAATAATTGTTGAATAATTTTTGGGAGTAAAGTTTACAGAATTGTTTACATATGCAGTTGAAATAAAGTTATAAACATATCCTCGACATACACTCTAAAAGTGAGCACAATTATGAAAATATTTTCTCACTGTATGTCATAAACATAATGTTATATTCATTCAAAGAATGAAATAACTACCGGTATTTTGTTTAGCCTACAAAAGCGGCACGCTCTATAAATAGCAATTGTGCAATGCTCACATTTATTCTAATGAGTTCAACACAGTTCAGAAAAAGTAGTAAAATTAACATACATGCATCAAGTATCGTCCAGACTCGGAATCATAAGCCTGAATATTTCGATAGATGGGGAATATATATTTATAAACTTTCTGCTTGTTAATTTGTATTTGAAATCCGGTTGCGTTTTATTAAGAATTACGTAGAATTGCACCTTTCTATCACTTTCTCCCGTAAATGTTATTCAGTCTATAAAAAAAATGTTACATCTTTCCATGAATGCAATGTGGTGAAAGAAGTCTTGAAATTCGTCGAAATGTTATTTATGTTACGTCTACTTCATTTGCGTGGCAATAATACATTATTTGCAATACTAATTATACACAAAAACCCTCGATACATCATATTTCTACCGAATATTTTTAAAATGGCCATAGTCTTATTAATTGTTATGTTTGTGGTGTAACAAAATAAAAAAATCATTTTTAAAATGCGCTGAATGTTGCCTGAAGATTGCTTTTCACTGGGATACACAGCATAAATGCTTATTTGACTTCGGAATGCTTGTGTAGTGAATAACTTCTAAGATGAACGTGCATGCTCCAACGTCAATTTTTTTCGAGGGTGCGATTTGGCGTATATTTGGGATGTTTTGGGATGTTTTTTCTTCAAAAGGCATGCTTCAAATTTCTTCCATAACATAGGAATAGCTACACTCGTCTGATACATAATAATTTTCATTCATTTCCGCCATTACTTTCTTGCATTGTTAATTTGTTAAATTTGTCTGACAAATTCATATAACAATTGTGTCAACGTAAATTAGTTAGTCATGTATCACTGGTGAAAACATGGGATGGTATGATCGGTTTATTCACGGTACAGATATTAAATTATTGAATTTATCTCAAATTAATTATGGGGTCCGAGAAGTTTTCTTATGGTGTCCGAAAATC
This sequence comes from Congeria kusceri, assembly GCA_027627225.1. Taxonomy (NCBI): domain Eukaryota; kingdom Metazoa; phylum Mollusca; class Bivalvia; order Myida; family Dreissenidae; genus Congeria; species Congeria kusceri. The sequence goes on from CM051024.1 coordinate 60,271,898, forward strand.
TGGGGTCATAGAAGTCTCCTATTATTGGTGGGGACCGAAATATCTGGGGTCCGAGAAGTCACGTAACCGATCATCTTGGCCCTCATGTATTATGTTTAGGCTAAAAATTACATCTCAATTTTAATTTCAACGCCAGTTGTCTTTTTAAAAGACATTTCTTGTTAAGAATAATTGTAGATATCAGGTTAGTTAGAGATTGCTTTATGTCGATGGACTTAATGAATGGGCCTAAACGAAGTTGTCGACCGCGGTATGTACCTGGCATGCTCAACAGCTACTATAGCAAGAACTTCAGCCAGGGACAAGCCGCGGTCCAGGTCGCGGGGAGGGAGGGGGAGGGGGGGTCAATGTATCCAGTCAGATAGTCATGTCTGTCAATGTGCTTGCTGCAGGGGTGTGTTTTAACAAATATTTACCTGGATCCTAACACAAGTGCATGTAATTGTCATAAGAAGTATACAGAACTGTAAACAAACACTGCATTATCACCGCATTGTACGGAGAGATGTCCTCGGACAAACTGCGCTCGAAGGACACCCGTACCTCAAATATTTGCACTTCGAGCTTCAAGCATTCGTTGCGCAAGTCAATATTTGTGCATCTGCGACGCAACTGTAATTCTCTGTAATGTTATAACCTTTACTATCTGTCAATTATTTATCTATTTTCGTTTCGCATATCTGTGCAGGTCCTGAAGGGTACCCGTTGTCTGGATGATAATGCGGTCGTAATCCGGCTATCAGTGTCATCGTGTACTCGCTAAACACTTAATCCTGCACACACGGGGCTTGACAACAGTCGTTCACTGTCATTAAGATTAATCAGCAAGTAAAATCTAGAATTAAATATTCAATAGACAATGGTGGTTGAATTACTACATGATGGTGTGCGCATTGTTGCGATAGCAGTAAAATAAGAATAAAAGTCATGTAAAACATCAAAATATACCTTGTTTATCGCACTTAAAATATAGAAAAAGACTACGAAGCTCTGTAAATATTTGTTCAGTTAATACTACTGAACAAGATTGATTTCTACATATTTCTGAAAAGTGGCAGCTTGAAACATGCAGAAAAAGTTCCGCTAATTCAGCCTCCAGATGACAGGTTCACCGTGCTGATAGGTATCGGATTTGATACGTATCTATTTAAGTCGTTAACAAGAGGCTACCTCAAACAACTAGAGAAATAAATTCGCAGTGTAGAATCATCGCGTCTTTTTATTGTGAAAATTTTGAATACGAATTTTGAAAACAGTAAACTTTAAGTATTTATTCTTTTTATCATAACTTATTTCTCTAGTAAAGTTGTTTGAGGTGACCGAAGCGAACTTATTTCTCAAGTAAAGTTATTTGAGGTGACTGAAGCGAACTTATTTCTCTAGTAAAGTTGTTTGAGGTGACCGAAGCGAACTTATTTCTCTACTAAAGTTTTTTGAGGTGACCGAAGCGCGTGTAGCCTTTGTCACGCGGGTGTGAAGGGATCATATAAATTCTTAGCCTGTTTAATAAACTGAACTTTAAGTAGATAATAACGATTGATTGACTTGTACAACTTGAAAAATATTAATCAAAACAAATCGTTGCATGCGCTGGTGACATTATGTGATGTACAAATTGTTGCCCGCTCTACATTACCGTAATAGCTATGTTGACAAGTAACGCACATACACGCTATGTATTTCAATTTTAATGGCCCTTTTCGTTAACTGACACGTGCCTTCTGACGCGTATACTCCGTAACGTGACGTGAACTAATTTCTTACGTTTGACGTTTCCAGAAGTCAGGCGCATATCCAAAATGCATGGACTTTCAGTATACGTTCTGATTGGCTGCATTTATGTCGGATGATTGCATGTTTGTATATGAAGCAGTAACATTTGATCATTATTTCTGATATTTTCATTGCACTGTGGTGCACTAGCTTTATACGGGGCAACATCCGACCGATTAATTAACCTGGTGCTGCCCCACTGATGTCCCCTTCTAAACACTGGCGTGTTAAATATATTGGCATATGAAGTGATGTATTTAGAAAATATAATTATGGTGTTCAGAAAACTCAACCAGCAGCATTAAAATGATAAAATCCGTTGAATTGTCCCAGTTGTTATACAGCTAATGATTGTTCTGACCCTGTTAACCCTGCTCCGTTTGAGCAACATCCTGAACCTTTACTGATCCAGATCATTCCCTAGTACTATATATACTAGTATTATAGGATGATAGATCACATTATTTCTTACAATATGTTAATAATCAAATGTTATTTGGTTATCAGCTAACTAGGTGGTAATATTTGTAGGAAATAATATTATCTCTGCGTTTGTTTGCTGTAGTTGTAATGAAATCACGTTTTTACAAAATATACTAATATATAGGTTTGCCGACATATTGGGTCTAAAATCGGCGACCAAGCATGTTATTTTTTAACATTTGTGACATTATGATTAGGGTTAGATTAGCTTGCGCCGTAGAATAACTTGTTTATGTATCGTTTTATGTTATGGTTTCCAGTGATTTATAGGTAAATATCAGTAAAATAAAATTGGTAATTCACTGTATTAAAACGGGAAATTACCACTCTGGAAGTTTTTTGGTTTCCGATTTAATACTGTTAATGAAACGGACCGTCAACGATGCCGGACTCAAAATTGTGAAATGACGTCATTATTTTGACGTCAGGACGTTATGAGTCCCGCGAGACTTTCCAATTAAACCCAATTAGATAGCTATTAAAATGTAAAAAACGGTGGAAAAAGCATAAAATACAATGAAATTGGGTCGTCCTGACCCGACAACGTCACGACAAGTTGTACGTTATTCTAGTTTCAGTTTCAGGTAGTCAGGAAAACGTTCACAGCCGGTCCACCTGCCGACGACCAGGTCGGAGAACCACGTGGGCATGACGTCATAGTACCTGGCCAGCGTCTGAAACAGAACCAAGTGGGCATGACGTCATAGTTCCCTGAGCAGCGTCTGAAACAGAACCACGTTGGCATGACTTACGTCATAGTACCAGGCCAGCGTCTGAAACAGAACCACGTGGGCATGACGTCATAGTACCTGACCAGCGTCTGAAACAGAACCACGTGGGCATGACGTCATAGTGCCTGACCAGCGTCTGTAACAGAACCACGTGAGCATGACATCATAGTATTTGGTCAGCGTCTGAAACAGAACCAAGTGGGCATGGCGTCAAAGTACCTGACCAGCTTCTGAAACAGAACCACGTGGCCATGACGTACGTCATAGTACCAGGCCAGCGTCTGAAACAGAACCACGTGGGCATGACGTCAAAGTAACAGTCCAGCGTTTGAATCAGAACCAAGTGCGTATGCCGTCATAATACCTGTGCGGCCCGGGTGTAGTTTGTCCAGAGACTTTGATACTAATTTTTGTTACAGCCTTATACGTACGAGTACAAACTGTATTTTTATATTTCTCAATACCGAAATTAGGATTGTTGAGGCAACATTTTGAACAGAGGGCTATGTGGTTAATTGGTTATCAGTTATTACTTTATTCAGCAACATGCATTTATGTAAATGTTCAAACCATATTGATTTGCTGCAAAGATGTGTTTGAACAAAATTATTTATCAAAACATTGAGTCACATATCTCACCGTGTGCATATCGAGCCAGCTGCCGTCGATCATGTAGCGCGTGTGCGGACGTCTGCTCAGAATGGCGTCCTCCATGGCATCCATAACCGGCGACGTGGACCCGCCGCCTCGCCCGATGCTCGAACGCTGCTGCTTCAACATGGCGTCCAGGTAACGGCGCCCGTAGACGTCGCGTACTTCGGGTGGCGCTGATTCCCACATTTCGTCTACTTCCTCACGGTAGCGTTGGAACTGTGCATATGTAATGACTGTATGATTAGTAAGTAACTTATTGAATTTGGTAACATCTGCAAACGTGACTTAAATTTTAAATGTTTCATGATTATGTTAGATAGTTTGATCTCTAAACAAAAAGTAATAAGATATTCTTAGTTTTTTTTTCTCACGTGAACTTGTACATTTTACTTACAATGCTGTTTTTAGACTGTTGGCGCAAGCCAACAGGATTTAGTAGGTGTATTCTGAAATCGGTCTTGAGGGAACTACTTCTTTAGTTTGCAGGCTACGAGTCAGTAAATCGATAATATACTGCGCTTCGCTCGCTGAGCACTGAGCAGTTACGCTTCCTGTTATCGATACTACTTTCTATGAATAGATGAAAAGAAATAGATCCGACTTAAAACACTAATAAATAATAATAATAATCCATTTAGTCCGCGTCTACAAGTGAGTTCATGTTACGTCTATTCACACAGGTATGATAGCGTATCTGTGTGTGCTGTTGACTGGTTAAGTGTTTATTAAATCATATTGCGTAAGTTTAACAACAGTGAGTCGATCAGTACATATAGCAGATAGATCGTCACCACTCGATTGACGATTGCTATTGTTTTTTGACGTATGCATAAATATTATGGAAGAGCATTGTACTTCTAAAGAGAGTTTTGAATGTATTTTACAAAATCAACATATTTTTATTTAAATTGATATTTACCGAACATAGCTTGTGATAAAAAGTACTGAATATTGATTCGAACTTATAATCGGTTAATCGACTATTTTTACCCGTTGTAGATTGACGTGTATGCATATGAATCTGTTTGCTTTTTACATAGTTTGCACAAAAATATTTGCCTCCCACGAATTATAAAAAAAAAATAACAAGAGATGTTTGTAAAACATGAATGCCTTCGACTTGCAGCCAAGTCGTGAATATGTGCAATTGTTAAGAATTTTTTTTTAATATGCAATCCCAAGCGAGGTCTCGATATATGGTATCTATGTATGTAGTTTCATTAAAATATCTCGATGCGTTCTCAAGTTATTGAGCGGAAACCGTTTTTCTATTTTTAGTAATGGTGACCTTGACCCCACCCACCCCATATGAAATCCCAAGAGAGTTCTCAATGTAAGGTATCTATGTATGAAGTTTCATTAAAATATCTCGATGCGTTCTCAAGTTATTGAGCGGTAACCGTTTTTCTATTTTTAGCAACGGTGACCTTGACCCCACCCACCCCATATGCAATCCCAAGCGAGGTCTCGATATACGGTATATATGTATGAAGTTTTATTAAAATATCTCAAGTTATTGTGCTGAAACTTTTTTTCTATTTTTAGTAACGGTGACCTTGACCTTGACCCCACCCACCCCATATGCAATCCCAAGCGAGGTCTCAATATAAGGTATATATGTATGTATGAATTTTCATTAAAATATATCGATGCGTTCTCAAGTTATTGAGCGGAAACCGTTTTTCTATTTTTAGCAACGGTGACCTTGACCCCACCCATCCTATATGCAATCCCAAGCGAGGTCTCGATATAAGGTATATATGTGTGAAGTTTTATTAAAATATCTCGATGCGTTCTCAAGTTATTGTGCTGAAACCTTTCTTTCTATTTTTAGTAACGTTGACCTTGACCTTTGACCTGCTGATCTCAAAATGTATAGGCGTCTTCCTTTCCTCCCAAGTAACCAGCATACCAACTTCCATGATCGTAGGTCAAAGCGTTCTGTAGATATCGTGCGGAAACAAAATGGTCTACGGACAGACCGACCATCCGACCGACCGACCGACCGACCGACCGACGGACAGGTGCAAAGCAAAATACCCCCATTTCTTCGAGGGGGGGGGGGGGCATAATGATGAGAATGTCGTAGATAATCAGCATACAATTAGACGCGCACTATATTAGTTTTAATTTGCAAACAAACAGTGGCCTGTATCTTCATCTCCAATTAGGTCAAATACCAGCTTATACCAATTTATTTTATGTGGAGTGTATAGTTTAATATGAATTTCGATATTTTTTTGTAGAAATTATATAACAGACAAGTGACTTACTTCAATAAATGTTCCTTATGATAAAAATACTCTTATAATTCATTTAGTTTTTTTTTCTCTCCAACAGCATTTCTACGCTGTCAGCGTTTTGATTTAGACTGTTGGCGCAAGCCAACAGGATTTAGTAGTTGTAATCTGAATAGAACTACTTCTTTTCTCTGCAGGCTACGAGTCAGTAAATCGATAAATTACTGCGTTTCGCTCGCTGAGCAGTGAGGCTTCCTGTTATCGATGCTACTTTCTATTGGTACATAGATGGCAAGAAATAGATCCGACTAAAACATTAATAAACAATAATAATAATCCAGTTAGTCCACATCTACTAGTGAATTCATGTTACCGGTATGTCTGTTTAGTTTGTGCTGTTTACTGGTTAACTGCATACGTGTATTACATCATATTAACAACTGTGTATTGACTCCGAACATATAGCCGAGTAATCGTAACCACTCGATTGCCGATTGTTTTTGAAGTATGGATACGATTTGTGGAACAGCATTGTACTTCTAAAGTAGAGTTATGAATGTACATAAATAGTTTGCACACAAATTATTTGCTCCCCACGAATTACAAAAAGATAAGGATGGACATGTCGTAGATAAACAGCATTGAATAAGACGCGCGTTATATAAGTTTTAATTTGCAAACGAAAGAAGCCTGGATCTCCGTCTTCAATTAGGTCAATACCAGCTGATACCAATTTATGGAAGTAGATTGTGCGGTGATGAGTTTCGATATTTGTTTTGTAGAAATGATATAACAGACAGTTGACTTACTTCAATAAATGTTTCTTATGATACAAGTACTCTCGTAATTCATTTACATTAAGTTTCTTGTCTCGCCAACAGTATTTCTACGCTGTCAGCGTTTTGATTGTATGTTCCTGCTACTCACCACTTCTTCATTCTGGCAGGCTGTCGCTGTACTGAAATCCCCGGGCTCAATGATTGACACGTGCACGCCAAACTTGCGCATTTCCAGTCTCAACGAGTCCGCCATGGTTTCCAACCCGTGCTTGGTCACGTGGTAGGCAGAGTCGGCCGGCCACGAGCTCAGACCTTTCACGCTTGTTACTATGACAACGCGACCTGGCACAATTGTAAGTTGTTAATGAATTAAATACAAAAGCAACTTATCACAGCGGACTAAAGCTATCTATACCGCTATGTACAATGATTGACCATTTCGATAGTCCTGTTAAAAACCCCAGTCATTTTAACAGTATTGCTAAAAATATCAACATGTCGATGTGCAATTAATATTAAACATAACCAAAATAATGTGTTTTCATTGAATAAAAGTTAATGTTTCGTTGTTCATGTGACTACGGTAAGTGTCCGAGTCCAGATACATATTATATAATACATTGACGACGAATAAGCTCGACCTATATGGTACCAAGGGTAAATACTAAATAAGCTGATCGTTGTCGTGATCTGGAGACAACCACAGCCGTATTTCTCGGGTACTGTACGGTGGTGATCCTGTTTATTCTTTCCACATTACATTTCTTTTCTCATAATATTACCTAATATGGAGTTGTACAAATTACTGCCTGTTACACAATTAGCGCGAAATATGTTTTGACAGCATACATACATTATTGTTTAGTTTTCAAACGTAATAGCCGTTTTGTTGAAGTGACACGATAGTATTGATGGTTTAACTCTGTTACTTGACGGAAAATCATTTCTTACGTTTCACGTTTTTGTAGCTTTTGAAACAAATGTATAATATTGTATCTGAGACAAATTAGACGTTGTGCAGTAGCACATATATAGAGACAAATTACCTTTAGTCGCTCTAACCATGTGTAGGAAACGTCTGATCGTCCGTACAGCTCCGTAGAAGTTGACGTCCATAGCTTTACGGTACAGATTTACCGTCAGCCACTCCACGTCGCCCATGACGTTAAAGCCAGCGTTATTCACTATCGCCCATAGACCTGTTTGTTTTGTAAGGCATTCGCGGTTAACGCAATATATTCACTAAAATATTTGTTCACATACATTTTATTGGAATGTGTTATTTTAACATAAAATAGTAATAATTATTTACATGTTACACAATGTTGGATAATATTTGTGAAACAATGAAAATGGATAAGCATAAAAGATAATTATAATATGAACGTTATAAATCATGAGAATCAAATTAAATTTCTATGCAAATATGAGACGTCTTCTGTAAATGTACGCTTTAAACTGAGTGAACAATCTCAACTTGTTTGACATAAAGGACAATTATCGTCATCTGATAGTGTATTCACAGACGTTTGTTATATATTTGTATATAGTATATAGTCTTTTCGACTGTGTAAGCGGAACAATGTAGAGCAAAGTGTATTTCAATATTTACAACAAACCTACCTCCCGCGGGGAGATGTTTCTTAACGTACACGTGCGCCTTCTCCACGCTGTCGTCTGAGCTCACGTCCAGAGGCACCACGTGCAGACGCTTGGACGCCCCAGAAGCTAACTTCCGGGCTCCCGCACCGTCTGGTCGGAGGCATCCGGCGAACACTGTGAAATTCCGGTCGTCCAGCCGACGAGCCAGATCGTGTCCAAAACCTAATGCATGTACAGTCAGTTGTAGTGTGGTACATAAGCCTGGACAGCGCATATGCAAATATGGAACACAAAACGTTACCGGTATAAACATAATTGTTTAGTGATTCTTGTTCAGTGAATCTGCAGTTTGTATATACCCGTGTCACAGCCTGTTATGAAGACCGCAACGTTGTTGACCTCGATGCGGCCGGCAGTTTTCACTCTGACAACCTTGAAGCACACGTAGAGCCCCAGAACTAGCGCCAAACTGCACGTGAAGCACTGCGAGAACAGCTGACCGAGCGCCACTGCTAGAATGGCGAGACCGACCACTTCCCTGCCTCGAATGTGAAGGGAATCCATTACAGGCATGTGTACGGTAATACGTGTTAGCATTTCACATGGCAGATATTAATGTGAACTAGGTGAGTGTGTCTTTTTCTGCCTTATCAGAAAGTTAGCGAGTCAAGTCATGACTCTGTAATGTACTATCAGCGCTTTGTAGAGTTCGTGAATAATAACGCAATTAGTATGCTTAACAACAGTTCAACGGCGTTTTATACAAAGACCAACTATGTTATTCAAAATAGCATATTAAGTTAAAATTCATCCCAATCCTTCATTTGTAATTTATATGGTACTAAAAAACGGAATCGGATCGCAGACAATACTGTCTACAGTAAATACTGGTAGCTTGCAACCGGTCAGAGGACACCACTGTGCTACAGATTGGTCATCTCAAATACTGGTAGCATGCAACCGGGAAGGGGACACCACCATTGGTCATCTTACAGGCCTGCCACTTCTTTACCAGAAATGCTATAGCGCCTCTTACACGGTATTACAGGGCCTGTAGAAGATCCATGTATCAACACCCATGCTGTGCCTCGTCTTAAATTGTGCGCCGGTGATCGGGAAAAATATACATTTGCATGTTCGACCCAACATCTTCGCGTGCGTGTGTGTTGTGAATTTTTATGGGATTTGTTTCACATATGGCTATCGCCCCAGAAGACTTGTAAATTGGGTTACGGGGGATACTGCCTGGTGTAATGCACCTAGTACACTGCGGCTCAGTTGAACGTCTCACGAGAAAGACGAGTTAGTAGGTTACTGAATCGTGTTAAATACGTAATGCGGAAGTGGGAGTAGCCTCTACAAACATTGTTTTATCTGAAATGATGTTGCAAAAGTGTTTTGTCAAGTTAGGAGTAGCATTGTGTGCTTATATGAGACGTACGAAGCCGTTGTTGAAAACGACAATCTTACAATTCAAACCATTTATTCGTTGTTATTTTTTATGTAGGGGTGTCACGATATAAGAAATCCATATTGCAATATATCGCAATATTTTTCAATTTATAACGATATTTATTGCGAAATATTGCCCCTTTGTAATTGTATATTTAATAAACGTAAGACTGATAAAATCACTACTGACAACGCAATATTTTATTGGATGGTTTTTTTTTTTTTTACTTTTTATTAACATTGATGCGCAACAAATAAACAGCAGATAGAAAAGCAAAACAATTATGAGCAACACGCTCAAACTGTCTGTCATTGCTGTTCACTGTATTTATTATATTACATTCAGAGTGATGTTTTACATGTACAGGTACTCTATTCGTGATGTATATTTGTTTTGTTCATAAACTATGTATGTATTACATTTTTTACATAAACACACTGCCCTTTTCATGTACATTTTTACATTATTTTAACTGGAAACAATGTCAGGTTTCATGTATTATTAAGCATAAACTTTTAAGAGAAAACATGTATACCAAACATAAATGGAATATTATTGGTCGCAAGTACAGTCTATAATGGTCTGGCTTTTGACTTTAATCCCTACAAAACTATCAACTTTACAAAATGATACTGGCTTTATTGTTTATCACTGACAATAAGCATGTTTTAATTGGGTCAAAAGTTTTGCAATGAACGTAATAATAACAAGAAAACATACAAAACTTTAAAAAGACTAAATAAATAATACAATATATCGGTATGGACATTCATATTGCAATATTTTATTGCTGAATCAAATATTGCAATAAACCAATATACCGGTATAAAGTGACACCCCTAATTTTATGTTTATATAATACAGGAAATTATGCATTAATGGCCTGGCGATTGCTTGCTGAGTTCTCTGCATTTTGAGTTTATCATAGTCAGGGAACCGATCACATCCCGTCCACTTGCAGATTATGAAGTCTGACAGCCACGTGGGGATAACGTCATAGTACCGCGCTAGAATCTGAAAGAATTAAAGGGTCAAAATATGCATGTAAGTTTCGACAAAACCCTAACTTTGTACATAGCAATGTTTATAAATATATTATTAGGCAAGCCCATAGTCATTTCGGGGCAGTATAGTTTCCATTGAAGATACGCTGATCCGATAATGGAGTGTTGGCACGACAAACAGTTTAGGACGCATCGAGGCCGTATGTGAAGGTAGCAGCGCTGACAGTTACAGGCTTACACGAGGCCGTATGTAAAGGGAGCAGCGCTGACAGTTACAGGCTATACGAGGCCGTATGTGAAGGGAGCAGCGCTGATATTTACATGCTATACGAGGCCGTATGTGAAGGGAGCAGCGCTGACAGTTACAGGCTAGACGAGGTCGTATGTGAAGGGAGCAGCGCTGACAGGCCGTATGTGAAGGGAGCAGCGCTGACAGTTACAGGCTATACGAGGCCGTATGTGAAGGGAGCAGTGCTGACCGTTACAGGCTATACGAGGCCGTATGTGAAGGGAGCAGCGCTGACAGTTACGGGCTAGACGAGGCCGTATGTGAAGGGAGCAGCGATGACCGTTACAGGCTATACGAGGCCGTATGTGAAGGGAGCAGCGCTGATAGTTACAGGCTATACGAGGCCGTATGTAAAGGGATCAGATCTGACAGTTACAGGCTATACGAGGCCGTATGTGAAGGGAGCAGCGATGACAGCTACAGGCTATACGACGCCGTATGTGAAGGGAGCAGCGCTGACAGTTACAAACTATACGATGCCGTATGTGAAGGGAACAGCGCTGACAGTTACAGGCTATACGATGCCGTATGTGAAGGGATCAGCGCTGATATTTACAGGCTATACGAGGCCATATGTGAAGGGAGCAGCGCTGACAGTTACAGGCTAGACGGGGCCGTATGTGAAGGGAGCAGCGTAAACGTTGTTTGTTTCCGAAGACCCCCCCCCCTTAATGTTTTCAGCCGACCCTAAAAGGTTTTGGCATATCGATCATTAACTATTTCTGACTTTTGGTAAAGACAGCAGTTTTCGCTTATATGTGGCTTTTCGGTAATTCATATTTTAAAAAAGAAAATTCCAAACTCATATTATGAACAGATCTGTTTAATGTCTTTTTCTATGACCTTATTTATAGCTAACGTACAGTTTCCTTGGAAACCAACGATTATTTTGGTTGTTGGCCATAGAGTCGGGTAGTTCCGGGTCACTAACGACAAAACGCTCTATTCATTTTAAATGTACTTTGAATCACGTATACCTAAATATACATTAAGTATTGTTGTTAAATATTTTGTTGAACTGTATGCACTGATTGCGGGGGGTTCCGAATCAATTACCTGTGTTCCGGGTCACTTGACACTTCTGCTATAGTTTCCTTTAAGGTTTGTTTTAAAAGCATTTTAACTGTCATTCTGACAGTTGTCAAAGAACACCACTAGGAAGATATATTCCTTTATGGAAACCGGACAACAAATAATCACAACATAATAGTTAGAGCATACAGGGGCGGATCCAGGATTTCGGGTTAGGGGAGGTGTAACTTTTGATCGTGCAGTTATAACCCTTTATGTTGTCTGTGGGCCTGCAGTGATCAACTACAGATCCGTATCAAAGATATATGATAAAACTCATCATCATCATCATCATCATCATCATCATCATCATCATCATCATCATATATATATAATGTACGTAAGAAATCGTAGGGGGCGGGCTAGGCCGGGTATGTTTTACTAAAGTTGATGTGTATCTTTTATATTTTGTTTAACATATTTATCCAGTTTCACCGTTTTATATAAATGCCATAAATGTATGGTCCGGCAGTTTTTTGGGGGGGGGGGGGGGGGGGGCGCGTCTGGTGCAATTGACGATTTTCTCACGTGTGTCATCTTATTTATATTTTATGTAGGATGTGGGCCAATATATCAACAGGTACACAGCCATATAGCTTACATGGTCATTCAGATGTTACACTGCAACAATAAAATCATCTTATAATTTATCAACGTTGGTTAATGCCTTTGACTGGTAAAATTATACATAAAAATGCCAGCTAAAAGAATTTTTTTAAATATTATATTGCTATAGGAAATATCTGTATTTTATATCCGTATAGTACTAAACTGTCTTGTATGATGTAAATTCTTTATTAATTTAAACATGTATACTTCTTTCTATACGTTTTTCCGCCAAATAACGTAATAATCGCCCGTCTGATACAAGTTGCACTTGAAAATAACCAAATTGGGGACGATTACTACTTACAAAAGATGGGTACAGCGATGGGAAGCGCAATGGCTCCAACGTATGCATCGTTATTTATGGGGAAGCTTGAGCAGGACTTCATCAATTCAAGACACGTACAACCATCCATATGGCTTCGGTTCCTTGATGACATTTTCATGATTTGGGACCATTTCTCAGAAGAATTAGAATCGTTTATCAACGAGTTGAACAGTTTTCACCCAAATATCAAATTTACACATACCATATCGAAGTTTCATTCTTGGATGTTCAAGTTTCAAAAAATAAATCGCTTAGAATTGAAACTGATATTTTTTTGAAAAATACCAACAATCATCAGTATCTGGACTACACATCGTGCCATTCAAACCAATGCAAAGACGGGATACCATATAGCCAGGCCAAGCGCTATAGGAGAGTAATATCTAATGATGAGAAGTTCAACTCCTCTCTTGACCAACTACGTGACTTCTTCTTAAAAGAAACTTCCCGGAATCCGTGATAGACGTTGCCTTTAATAAAGTATCACAGTCGTCACAGAATGAAGCTCTGAAGCCCTCTGTTACGGAGAAAAAAAGTATATTGCCTTTTAGGGTGGAATACAATCCGTCATTGCTCAATATAGGCGGTACTATCCACCGATATTGGGACCTCCATAATATATCAAATACTGAAGGTATTAAATATGTACATGACAAATTTGAACCAATCGTGGCTTACAGACGTCCACAAAATTTGCATGACTATTTAGTTAGTTCAGATTTTAAAATAAACACTGATAACGCTTATTCCACTAATAGCTGTAACAGAAAACGTTGTTCACATTGTATACGCATATGTACTGGGTCGACATTTACCAGTAACGTAACAGGAGAAACATTTGCATTACGGCACAATACAAACTGCCAGTCTAAAAATGTTATCTATTTAATATTATGTAAAAGGTGTAATATTCAATATGTTGTACAAACTATGCAACCCGTTTTAAGACGTATGAATAGTCATAAATTTGATATATCCAATTGTACTGATCCTGCATTCTCTACTCTTGTAGCTAGTCACTTTAATGAAGGCAACCACAGTATGGCTGATTTTTCATTTATGCCTATTGATGTTGTAAATAGTAATGTTAATCGCTTATGCAAGGAAACATTATGGATACATACGTTAAAAACACAAACTCCAGATGGCCTTAATTCCAAAATACTGTTTACGGCTTAAAGTGCATGTAAAATTAAATAATATGTTTAGTACTATTGCGTTTTTTCCTATTTTTTATTTTTTATATTATATTGCTATAGGAAAGGTCTGTATTTTATATCCGAATAGTACTTAACTGTCTTGTATGTTGTAAACTCTTTATTAATTTAAACATGTATACTTATTTCTATACGTTTTTCCGCGCAATAACGTAACGTTATTGCATGACGTCACGTCCGTTGTTTAGTTGTCATTTTATCCTGACGAAGGCGTAAGCCGAAACGTTGAAAGATAAATTGAATTGACTGATTTCACGTGTTGTTGTTGACTTTTTCCACAGCTAAAAGAATTAAAATAATCCGCGAAATAAATGAAATACGTACATTAACCGAAATGCGATAACAATATATAATTCATTCACATACGCTATATGTCAATTGGACATAGTTTCTAAACATACATGTATCACCAGTAACAACCAGATCAATAATTTGATAACAATCATAAGCATATTGATAAAATTCAACACCGACGAATATAAGAGTAACAAAACGCATAAAAATAGCATAAAATATACCGGTAGCACCATTCCAATGGTAACTTCAACACTCTTAAACACATAAATACTACAGCAAAATGATGATATGTCATCTGTAAACCTAAAGCTGAATGGTACTGTAGACTATTATGTGGAGGACACTATAGATCATTGTATACTAAAGTATAAAAAAAAAACATAATAAATATGGAACTCACAGTCTCTGCTTCTATTAAAAATACAGTATTTAACAATCTGGCAGCTTTTGAATACATACAATACATATAACATACACGAATACTAAACTTGCTTACATCGATCAACTGTAATAATGATATTTAATGAGATGAACTATCTCAAAACATTTAAACTTTGAAGGATCTTCTTTGTTCGCCCAATGGCTAGCACTAGTGTTCAGTTTGAAATACCACGAAAAGCTGTTATGTTATTTATTTCTAACAGAAGCGTAAATCAAACCTATGAGAAGCATACAGATAATATACCCTTATTTGTGTAACAAATAATTCATATTGGTCAATACATAATTGTCTTACGCTGTGCATGAGTCTACTGACCCAACCAACCAATGGAGATATTCCATAAAGCACAAACACACACAAATTGCTTGACATATCCCCCTTAAGCAATGATGTCCGTTCAAGTGACCCGGAACACCCCAATACACATGTGTTGATATGACCGTTGTTTTCTGCAGTAATTTGGAAAGCAGGTGTTTTCTTATGTATAAATTACACAGAATACACATTTATTTACCAATTAATACTAAAAGTTTGCCCATTTACCGGACATTTTCGATGTTTTAGCGCGATGAATAAAACGTAGCCTAGTTTATGCAACCGGTGTTCAGGTAGATTTTCAACATGTATTACTCTACAGAGTTGAAATTTTGGTGATTTACTGCAAATGTATTACTGATCAAACACCAGTCTATACAAATCGAACTGGGAGGGTTGAAATTATTTTCAGAACCATTAATCTTAAAGTGACCCGAAACTACCAGTGATTCGGAATTCCTTCAATGACTGCATCAGCGCATTATACATTATATCATGGTATCTTGTGCGATATTTTAAATGTTGAAACTCCCCTAGAAGATATGAGTTTTGTAAATAAATTATGATAATAATTAATAAAACATTTGCCCGACCTGGGTTCGCTGCAATCTTATTTATCAGCTGCAATTTAGATTACAGAAGTTCACAGGGGGTGAATATTTTGTACGTATTGTATCTTTCAAAATGCAGAAACGGTCTCGCAGTTTGAAGTTAGTATTGTACACCAGCCTGGGGGTCTATCTGGGTCATGGCTGCGCTATGTAAGGGATCAATCATAGGAATAGAAGGACGTGTTTCACTATTAAATATTGGTGCTACTTGTGGTAGTATTAATTACTAAATTGGTGGAATTTAACCACAACATGTATCTTCTGTGAATTGAAAAGGCGGGAAAATGTATGATAATTGATGTGCTGATTTAGATGTGGTCACTAATTATTCGTTTAAATGTGAACCTTGCGTGTATCGTTTAGAGAAGCAGAATATATTTTAAATAGTTTAAGCTTTGTTGGTTTATGGTAAAATTCCCCGAATCAGTACGGTAAGGAGTTTTACATGCACATGATGCAGTCTCTTTATATCATCTTAACAAGTTCTATACTACATGATTATGGTTACAATATATACTGTTCATCTGTATTATCGCGGTACTTAACTTTTAAGTAAATATTTGGAGCAAAAAACAACTAACAAAACATTTTCTTTCAATAACATGATATAAATTGAACCTTTTCACGAAAATAACAACTGCAAATCCTGTTTAAAAGTAAAGTAATCGTCCTTAAATTATTCTGTTTTTCAATGCACCCTGCAGCCATCTTGAAAAATTACGTCATCTGTAATCTCGCGGTAAAACTTGTTTTGAAATAAGTTTGCTGTTAGTGTATAAACAAACACAAATACACCTTAAATTGTTGGATTTTAACCTTTAACAAATATAACAAAATAATTTGAGTCTTCATTTATATTTACTCAAGCAGACGAAAGTGTAGACATTGACCCCCTAATGTCTACCGATAGCTGCAAGCTGATACGAAAGTTATTTATATATTTATGGTTTCAAATCATATTACTTGTTTAAATTCGAATGAATTAATTTATAACTTATTATTTTCTTAAAGAAAACAAAAAATATGTTAGATGTTGACAATTAAGCATGAAAATACGAAGATAAACAATTACCGCGAAAATAGAGATACCGCGAGAATACCGATGCCGAGTATACTAATTCCAATCCTTATGTAATTTAATGTAAAAGCGATAAATTTAACCAAAAATAGATGCAACATTTTGCACATATGGACCCTCATAACCATACCTTTTCTTAAAGAGCATTCTAAGCTGAATTGATTTAAGCAATAAAAAGGGTATGTCATGTATTATGTAAGAAAGAACTCGACACTAAACAAAGTTGACTGTTTTATCACCATCTTTTTAGCGGCTACTTTCTAGTTGAATGTAACCCGCCTCAGCGCAAGTGTCGTACTGTAGTCTCCAATCTTAAAACATATCAGTGATTTATTTGTGCATACCAATGCTTACCCTACCAACATCTCCCAAAAAGAATATCAAAGCAAGTGTCGAAACCTAAAATCATGTCTTTGAGTTAAACATGTTGATTTATTTAGAGAGTACAGCCCTACATGACTTATTTATTTAGTGTATTGTGACCTAGAAGACAACTTAAAGTTTTGATATCGCGAAAAAAAAACAATTCTAAATCACTATTAACATATTTCTAATGTGCATGCAAAATTTCAGACCGATCGACAAAGTAGAAATGCTTGAAAACGCATTTGAGAATGATGCCTGATGAGCAATCTGGCTTGCATTTTCAGTGCTTTGATTATATGGGGTGCCTGAGTCCAATTGTGTACTTAATTCATAGAAATCAGTCAAAATACTAGCATATGTTGACATACTTTAATGCAATAGAGATAAATATTGTATAAAAACGTGATAATTTTTGGTTTTAGCATGATTTAGTGTGCTGCATGATTCACAAGACAGGTTTCCGTACTTTTTTTCATTTTTTTTTACTTGAAAAAGCGGTTTTCGCTGTAAAATTCGTAATGCACATTAAAATCATGATATTTATCGCATGTTTTCCATGAAACTTATTACAGCCAATAAAACCACACAGTAACATGGTGATTTTATGTACACATTGCCCCTTTAGTGCCGCTCCCTGTTTTGTGTTTAGGTTACAATATACTAATTCCAATCCTTATGTAATTTAATGTAGAAGAGATAACTTTAAACAAAAATAAATGCAACATTTTGCACATCTGGACCCTCATAACCATACCTTTTCTTAAAGAGCATTCTAAGCTGAATTGATTTAAGCAATAAAAGGTTATGTCATGTATTATGTAAGAAAGAACTCAACACTAAACAGAGTTCACTGTTTTATCACCATCTTTTTAGCGGCTACTTTCTAGTTGAATGTAACCCGCCTCAGCGCAAGTGTCGTACTGTAGTCTCCAATCTTAAAACATATCAGTGATTTATTTGTGCGTACCAATGCTTACCCTACCAACATTTCCAAAAAAGAATATCAAAGCAAGTGTCTAAACCTAAAAACATGTCTTCGAGTTAAACTTGTTGATTTATTTAAAGAGTACAGCCCTACATGACTTATTTATTTAGTGTATTGTGACCTTATATTAAAGGTCAGAATCCAGTAAATCCAATTCCCATAGGGTCCCAGTATAAAACGTGTAATATTTGCGTATAACATGGTTCGATGTGCTGTGAGCTGCATAAGGCGAGTTTCCGTACTTTTTATCTTTTTTTTGTACCCGGAAAAACAGGTTTCGCTTAAAAAAAGTGTAGATAACGTGTCAGTTACGATATTATTCACATTTATTTCCGTGAAAAGTAATAAACGCAATAAAATAACACAGTTACATGGTGATTTTATGTATAAGTGGACCCTAAAGGGCCGGTCCCTGGTTTTCTTAAAGGTTAGAAACCAGTAAATCCAATTTCCATAGGGTCCCATTATAAAACGGCAAACTTTCCAAGCATTTTTCTAGCATTTCCTTTATTTCAGATTGTGCAAGCCTGGTATCAATTTAAAAATCAATCTGTCCTTTTCCGAAATTTGCAATAAAAAAGATATGTCATGTTACTTCTAAGAAAATGCATCTCACTTGAATGCAGGCACCGGTAGAAAACAGGGTTTCGGCAGTCATATTTCGAGGGGGCGGGCGGGGGGAGATCTTTGTCCGGATCATAACTTTGTCCAGCCTGGATGGATTTTGAAATAACTTTGCGGAAGTGATAAGCATGATGAGACGTAGTGTTGCGCCCAAGGACCAGGTCTCTAGGTCCAAAATTCAAGGTCAAATAGAGGAATTCAATCCTTTTTCAAACACATTTTCCTGAGCATAACTTAGTCCAGCATTGAATGATTTTCAAGTAATATGGCAGAATTGATAAGCATGATGAGACGGAGTGTCGCGCACAAGAACCAGGTCCCTAGGCCCAAGGTCAAGGTCACAATTCAAGGTCAAAGGTCCAATTTAAGAAAATCCTAAATATTTTGTCAGGAGCATATCTTTGTCCAGCATGGATGGATTTCCAAATAACCTGGCAGAAGTGACAAGCATGGTGAGTCGGAGTGTTGTGCGCAAGAACTAAGTCCCTAGATCCAAGGTCAAGGTCACAATTGAAGCTCAAAAGTCACATTTAAGAAATCAGTCATTAACACTTTGTCTGGAGCATATCTATGTCGAGCCACGATGGATTTTCAAATAACTTGGCAGAAAAAACAAGCATCGTGAAACTAAGTGTCGCGGGCAAGAAACAGGTCCTTAGGTCAAAGGTCAAGGTCACAATTCAAGGTCAAAGGTCCAATTTAAGAAAATCCTAAATATTTTGTCTGGAGCATATCTTTGTCCAACATAAATGGATTTCCAAATAACCTGGCAGAAGTGACAAGCATCATGAGTGTCGCGCGCAAGAACCAGGTCCCTAGGTCAAAGGTCAAGGTCACAATTCAAGGTCAAACGTCAAATTTAAGAAATCAGTCCTAAACTCTTTGTCCGGAGCATATCTTTGTCTAGCATGGATGGATTTTCAAATAACCTGGCAGAAGTGACAAGCATGATGAGTCGGAGTGTCGCGCGCAAGAACCAAGTCCCCAGATTCAAGGTCAAGGTCACAATTGAAGCTTAAGTCACATTTAAGAAATCAATCCTCAACACTTTGTCCGGAGCATATCTATGTCGAGCCACGATGGATTTTCAAATAACTTAGCAGAAAAAACAAGCATCGTGAGGTTGAGTGTCGCGCGCAAGAACCAGGTCCCTAGGTCAAAGGTCAAAGTCACAATTCAAGGTCAAACGTCAAATTTAAGAAATCAGTCCTAAACACTTTGTCCGGAGCATATCTTTGTCGAACATGGATGGATTTTCAAATAACCTGGCAGAAGTGACAAGCATGGTGAGACAGAGTGTTGCAAACAAGAACCAGATCCCTAGGTCCAAGGTCAAGGTCACAATTCAAGGTCATATTTAAGAAATCAATCCTAAAAACTTTGTCTGGAGCATATCTTTGTACAGCATGGATGGATTTTCAAATAACTTGGCAGAAGTGACAAGCATGGTGAGGCGGAGTGTGGCGCGCAAGAACCAGGTCCCTAGGTCCTAGGTCAAGGTCACAATTCAAGGTAAAAGGCGTAGTGGCAGCATCAACTTTTCGTTTCTGCTCTCTAACTCGAGAACGAATTGAGCTATTGTTATGAAATTTCATACAAAGATACCTTATTGCAAGACCTCGCTTTGGATTGCATATGGAGTGGGTGGGGTCAAGGTCACTGTTACTAAAAATAAAAAACGGTTTCTGCTCAATAACTTGAGAAAGCTTTGAGATATTTTAATAAAACTTAATCCATAGATACCTTATATCGAGACCTCGCTTGGGAATGCATATAGGGTGGGTGGGGTCAAGGTAAAGGTCATTGTTACTAAAAATAGAAAAACGGTTCAGGGTGTTCGTTTGACCCGAGCGCCCAGGTTTTAACCCGTGATTTTCATAGAAATCATGAAATTGACGCATGGTAAAATCCCCCAAACAGTCATATTGACCCTTGGTAAATGTCTGGATTGCGTCATCACTTCCTTTAAAACTGGAGCCAATCAAGACACTGTCTGTTATTGACACATTAGGCCAACCTTATCTTAATCCGTTTTGCATTTACTGTTGAGATCTTCCATGCCAGGAAAGTATTAGTGTTTGTATTTGACCCTTCCACCAAGGAAAACACAGACGTGCACCTTTAGCCTCGTTGTGAACTTCTGTTTATTACACCTTTTGTTACGGCATTTGTGTACTGTCAGCCTGTATAATTCTGATGTTTACATGTTCAAATGTAGATGAAATGACGTTTAAACACCAATTTTTCACATAAAATACAATAATCTAAAAAGAATATTGATTAAAAACACCAGAAACACTTACCAAAAAATTGGCCGAAAATTTAAAACTGTCAATATTTTCGGACAACACTTTCGGATATTTGTTGATAAAACAAAAACAATAGCAGCATTAAGTTTTGGCTTTCTTTTATATTGATCAATTGTTGCAAAATCTACCTTTTTAGGTCTTTCTAAACAATTGTACATTGAATGAAAAAAAAACAAAAAAAAAACACCTAACACAATCTTACAAAGGCTAATTTTTAAAATTATGATAAGCATCCGGTTGATTTTTGATTTTAGCAATATTTTTGATATACTATATTTATTAGTATAATGTGAACCTTGAGTTTGTCTGTTTTGCTTTGGTGATTTTTGAATATTTGAAATTGACTCCCCAAAATTGAATTTTGACCCTTGAAAATTTTGGTCAAAGGGTCAATGACCCTTGAAATTTAGTCTACTTAACACCCTGACGGTTTCTGCTCAATAACTTGAGAATGCATTGAGATATTTTAATGAAACTTAATACATAGATACCTTATATTGAGACCTCGCTTGAGATTGCATATGGGGTGGGTGGGGTTAAGGTCAAGGTCACTGTTACTGAAATTAGAAAAATAGTTTCTGGTCAGTTTGGGATGGGTAGGGTCAAGGTCAAGGTCACTGTTACTTAAAATAGAAAAATGGTTTCCCCTCAAAAACTTAAGAACAAATTGAGATTTTCAATAAAACTTCAGGGGTTCTGCTGGCTCCAAAAAAGTTGTCGCCACTAAAATTCGCCACTTTCAAAAAGTTCGAGCCAATTTTATTTGTCAATCACATATTGACATGATTCAGAATATAATTAAAAGTAACTGTCACTATAAAATAGCATTAGTAACTACATTATTATTATAAAAAATTAGCAATATAATCGTTAATTGTAGGAAATTAAGATTTTGCAACTCTTTATTTGAACAGATTTAATAATGTTGATCGTTTTGTAGGGTCGCAAAAATATATGACAATATCAAAATACCACCTTACTTGCAGATTGGTAAATCCTCCTTCGAATTAAGATGTTCATTTGTTCATATAACAACTGTCAGTCCAAAATTCATGTTGAAATTCGTCATGACTGTGGACAAACTGTTTGTTAATGTTCGGAAATAAATCCAGACGCAGAACTGTTTTCCTTTGTTTCAGACTGTATTTAGGTCAGCCTCGTTTTGGAATAAATGTTTACCACATTACCCAAGTTGCTCTTTTATGCTACCTGTGTTGTTATCTGGAAGTAAACTTTCCCCTATTGCAAATAAATTCATTACACAATAATAACTAGTCAGAAGATTAAAAATCAATAGCGCTGATTTGGATTTCAACTGAGTGTGACTGTGCCAAGCGGAAAACTTATGCTGTGACGTCAGAGATAAGCTTTCACACCATGACATGCTGGTCTGCAACAACCAGCTAATTAGTGGTCTGATAACAAACAATACCCTAAGGCCATGTTTGGAGGCTCTGTGGTAACTTAATCTGCCCTAGTTTTGTTGCAATTGAGATTTCATATACTGGATTTAGCACTGGCTAAAATATGTTGTCTAATGTCACCAATAAAATTCGCCACTTTAAAAAAACTGTCGCCACTTTTGCAGATATCTTGCATTTGGCGACAGTGGCGATCGACAGCGAAACCCCTAAACTTCATACATAGATACCTTATATCAAGACCTCGCTTGGGATTGCGTATGGGATGGGTGGGGCCAAGGTCACCATTACTTAAAATAGAAAAACGGTTTCCGCTCAATAACTTGAGAACACATGGAGATATTTCAATGAAACTTCATACATAGATTCAGATACCTTATAGTTGAGACCTCACTTTGGATTGGGTATAGGGTGGATGGGGTCAAGATCACTGTTACTAAAAATAAAAGAAGGTTTCTGCTCAGTAGCTTGAGAACACATTGAGATATTTCAATGAAACTTCATACATCGATATCTTATATCTAGACCTCGCTTGGGATTGCATATGGGGTGGATGGGTCAAGGTCACCATTCCTAAAAATAGACAAACAAGTTTCTGCTCAATAGCTTGAGAAGACATAGAGAATATTTTAAAGAAACTATATGTAGATACCTTATATCTAGACCTCACTTGGGATTGCATATGGGGTGGGTGGGGTCAAGGTCACAATTTTGAAATTTTTTATTTTTGTGCTGACTTTAATGCAGTTCATTCAAAAAATCAGGTTTTCGGGGAATTTCTTCGTTTCTTGTTTATTTTGGCATCTTGATTATAGATTTCAGAATATATATGTTATAGTTTTGATATCTCAACTCAGCCCTGAGAAAGAGGCTTTGGGAATTAATTAGATGCACGAATGACTCTACCTTATTAGTTTTTTAATTGTTTCTTTTTAGTCATTGAATCTTAATCCCAAAAAGCTTCTTTGACGGGCGTATCTTTGTGACAATGGCAGTCTTGTTTAAAGTTTAGTTCAAGCCGTGCACTTTCAGTACTATATAAGGCATTCACTTGAAACTTGGAGTATACCTTTGTGATCAATTCCAGCTTAAGTTGCAACAATCGTCAGGTGTAAAAAATATGTTTGTTTCAGGTTACCTGACCTAACCTAAAAAAATGCCCCGACCCTAGAACATTTTATTGGGTTTGTCAGAGATGTTTTTTGTTTTATTTACTTTTTTCAATCAGTAATGTGTTTTTGGATAAATAAGTGTTTTGTTTTGATAGCATCTACTTATAAACAATGTTTAAGGATGTTACTGATATGTTTTGAATATTTATTCAGTTTTAGAATCTTAAAGTTAACCATTTACCAAATAATTTTTTTTTTAAAAACCCGACCTACGTACCCCTTTTTTCTTAGGCATGTAACCTGAAACAAACATAATTTTTGTTACGCTTCATAACTATGTTTTGTATTTTGACAAGAGTAATGTCCCTTGTTTACTTTGATTTTCAAGTTAAGGTCCAAAAGTCATGTAGTCTAATAAATCAGACATGCAACGAATTTAGTGCTACCTTTTATATGGGGCTAAATTCCCAAATGGCACAGCTGAAATCCTTATAAATAAAGAGAATACAACAATTTCCATTTGGTGCATTAGAACATTTGTTCAGTGTATAGTGCAATATATAAATCTGTCATTATTCTAAAGCAAAAATGAATCAATATTAAATTATAGGTTAGCATTTAAAAAGACCTGTTTACAACTAAGACATATTTCAGATGTTTTTCCAGTGTTTTTTTAGGGCCAATTTGGGGCTGAAATTCGGCCCCATTCCCCAGCTTAAAAGATATATATTTTTCCCCTATATTTACCTTAAAATTCCCCTCATAAGGTAAGCTTTATTTTGAAAGAAAATTTACCAAAATCTGACAAAAATTGACTAAGATAGAGGAATTTCCATAAACACTCCCAGCTATTTCTCATCAAACCAAGTTAGTGTATAATTATGACCCCTTCGAAGAAGTGGGGGTATCTTGCTTTGCAACTGTCCGTCGGTCGGTTGGTCGGTCGGTTGGTAGGTCTGTTTCGTAGACCATTTCGTTTCCGCACGATATCTTGAGAACGCTTTGACCTACGATCATGAAAGTTGGTACGCTGGAGGAACGGAAGAACCCTATAAATTTTGAGGTCAACAGGTCAAAGGTCAAGGTCACCGTTGCTAAAAATAGAAAGATGGTTTCCCCTTAATAACTCATTGAGATATTTTAATGAAACTTTATACATAGATACCTTACATCGAGACCTCGCTTGGGTTTGCATATGGGATGGGTGGGGTCAAGGTCACCATTACTAAAAATAGAAAAACTGTAGAGATTGTTTTCGCACGATATCTTTAGAACGCTTTGACCTATGATCATGAAATTTGGTACGCTGGTTACCTGGGAGGAAAGGAAGAACCCTATACATTTTGAGGTCAACAGGTCAAGGTCACCATTGCTAAAAATAGAAAAGCGGTTTCCCCTCGATAACTTGAGAACGCATTGAGATATTTTAATGAAACTTTATACATAGATACCTTACATTGAGACCTCCCTTGGGATTGCATATGGGGTGGGTGTGGTCAAGGTCAAGGTCTCCGTTACTAAAAATAGAAAAAGGTTTCCGCTCAATAACTTTAGAACGCATCGAGATATTTTAATGAAACTTCATACATAGATACCTTATATTGAGACCTCGCTTGGGATTGCATATGGGGTGGGTGGGGTCAAGGTCACCGTTACTAAAAATAGAAAAACAGTTTCCGCTCAATAACTTGAGAACGCATTGAGATATTTTAATGAAACTTTATACATAGATACCTTACAATGAGACCTCGCTTAGGATTGCATATGGGGTGGGTGGGGTCACGGTCAAGGTCACCATTACTCGAAATAGGAAAACGGTCTCCGCTCAATAACTTGAGACCACATCGAGATATTTTAATGAAAGTTCGTACATAGATACCTTATATTCAGACCTTGCTTGGGATTGCATATGGGGTGCGTGGGGTCAAGGTCAAGGTCTCCGTTACTAAAAATAGAAAAAACGGTTTCAGCACAATAACTTGAGAACGCATCAAGATATTTTAATGAAACCTCATACATATATACCTTATATTGAGACCTCGCTTGGGATTGCATATGGGGTGGGTTGGGTCAAGGTCATCGTTGCTACAAATAGAAAATTGGTTTCCGCTGAATAACTTGAGAACGCATCGAGATATTTTAATGAAACTTCATACATTGATACCTTATATTGAGATCTCTATTGGGATTTAATATGGGGTGGGTGCGGACAAGGTCAAGGTCACCATTACTAAAAATAGAAAAAACGGTTTCGGCACAATAACTTGAGAACGCTTCGAGATATTTTAATGAAACTTCATACATGGATACCTTATATCGAGACCTTGCTTGGGCTTGCGTATTAAAAAAATTCTTAACAATTGCACATATTCACAACTTGGCTGCAAGTCGGGGGGCATACATGTTTGACAAACATCTCTTGTTTAAGTTATCATTTGTAGCAAAGCAATTGATTAATGTTTTATAACAAAGTAGAACATAAACCTGTAATTACGCTTTTCTAAAAAAAAGTTCCCCCTTTGCCATAAAATTCCCCATCTGAAGGGCCCTGCCACCTTTCCCCCACAGGTGAAAAAAAGACTGTTTTCCCATATGAAGCAACAACAGTAAACTAATGCAGCGTATGCTGAAATATGTTAAAATATTTATAATAAGAATATTATATAACAGTATCCAGGCACGGGTAGAGGATTTGGAGTTATATAACAGTATCCAGGCACAGGTAAAGGATTGGGAGTTATATAACAGTATCCAGGCACGGGTAGAGGATTTGGAGTTATATAACAGTATCCAGGCACGGGTA
Source organism: Congeria kusceri (assembly GCA_027627225.1). Lineage (NCBI taxonomy): Eukaryota > Metazoa > Mollusca > Bivalvia > Myida > Dreissenidae > Congeria > Congeria kusceri. The sequence goes on from CM051024.1 coordinate 60,298,491, forward strand.
GAGGATTTGGAGTTATATAACAGTATCCAGGCAGGGGTAGAGGATTGGGAGTTATATAACAGTATCCAGGCACGGGTAGAGGATTTGGAGTTATATAACAGTATCCAGGCACGGGTAGAGGATTTGGAGTTATGTAACAGTATCCAGGCACGGGTAGAGGATTGGGAGTTATATAACAGTATCCAGGCACGGGTAGAGGATTGGGAGTTATATAACAGTATCCAGGCACGGGTAGAGGATTGGGAGTTATATAACAGTATCCAGGCACGGGTAGAGGATTTGGAGTTATATAACAGTATCCAGGTACGGGTAGAGGATTGGGAGTTATATAACAGTATCCAGGCACGGGTAGAGGATTGGGAGTTATATAACAGTATCCAGGTACGGGTAGAGGATCCGATTGGGAGTTATATAACAGTATCCAGGCACGGGTAGAGGATTGGGAGTTATATAACAGTATCCAGGTACGGGTAGAGGATTGGGAGTTATATAACAGTATCCAGGCACGGGTAGAGGATTTGGAGTTATATAACAGTATCCAGGCTCGGGTAGAGGATTTGGAGTTATATAACAGTATCCAGGTACGGGTAGAGAATTTGGAGTTATATAACAGTATCCAGGTATGGGTAGAGAATTGGGAGTTATATAACAGTATCCAGGCACGGGTAGAGTATTGGGAGTTATATAACAGTATCCAGGCACGGGTAGAGTATTGGGAGTTCGAGCGGGCTTACGCCACTAAATCCACCTATGGTATCATAGTAAACTTGTGTGACATTAAGGACAAAAATAAAATTTTATTTGTTTCCCCTTCCCTACCTACCAACCAAAATTGCTGTGACCTGAACAATTTTTGGGGGTTTTGAGGGGGTAATTAATTTTTTTCTGGTCCTAGTACGAAATGGTACAAAAACGCAGTGGGTACAAATCTACCCAAACTTGCATGTGAAGCAAACAGACAAACACTTGCCATTTGAACACTGCTGTGTTGAAAGTATCGGATGTATTAGCTAATTTGGACAATAATTTTTAATCTTGTAATCTAGTCTGTTATAGATGTACATATTGTTATTTATTATATATATCGTTTAATAAATTACTATGATAGTTCAATTTTATAAAATGTAACTCATTTTTAATGTAATTGTTTCAAAAAAAAGGAAAAACTAGATTTCCTACCTACCTACCCAACCCTATTTTGCATGGATCGGGAAGGGGAAACAAACATAATTTTATTTTTTGCCTAACCAGTCGGTATGCAGATGGTGAACTCAGAGTACCAAGCGACAGTCAGGAGCCAATGGAGTGAGTTCTCGTTGCGGGCGCGGCCAATCAAGGTGCAGCATTACCAGGCAGGGGTCGATGAGAGGCGAGTTACTGAGGGGGGCAGCCAGGGGAAACTGGAGGCAGGTCACATGTCACCCCGCTACATGCTGAGGTACGACGGAATGGCCGAGGACTCCATCGAGCATGATGTCTGTGAGTTCTACATCTCTGTCGCAGCTCTAGCACTTGTGTAGTAATGGTGGAAACAGAATATCATCAGTCCTCAGAATATTGTATATCCCTTGAATGTTTATAGTCTTGATAACGCCTCCTTTCAAAGAAGAGGGGGTATATTGCTTTGCTAATGTTGGTCCTTATGTCCATCAGTCTGTCGGTACTGGTAAGCGAGTATTTGTCGGACGAAACTTGCATTTATTTTCAGACAGTTTAATGAATAAACAAATTCAACAATGAGAATTCGCATGTAAAATCCTGGGTTCATGACCCGTTTGTGTATCTAAACAAAATAAGTGTATTTTGTGCACATGCGGATCAAAATAGGCCCTGAATGGGGTAATGATACCACTTTATGAAATGATTTAATAATAAATAGAGACTATGAGTAAGGCGTTGAAAAAAATACTAAAGCATAACGTTTTAAAAAGTTTATTAGACGTTACGTATCTATGTAGCTACTACGCATGTTCTTCAACATCGTAGCGCGTTACATAAGGTTCTACCAGACTTCGTCTGCTATAATTAGCAGATAGCCAAAACTATCACAAGCACTGACTGGGCTCCCAAATCGGGATTTTATCTCGCATACACACGTCATTTTTCTTGCCCAGATGACATTTGCATGCGTTATAGGCTATCAACGTACACACTAGGGATTTTTACCAAATAATTAACTCACTTTTTCGAACAACAACGAAACATACTTGAAAATGATAAAAATACGAAAAGCGTTTACGAAACAAGAAGATTTAAAAACGTCCGGATAATACTACTGTCCGACAAATACTCGCTAACCAGTAAACCAAATCTTGTCTGGGCAATTACTACAGAAGTTTTCTTGGGCCTAGGTTCTTCAAACTTAGTAGGTAGGTTAGTCATGACGAGAAGAAGATTCCTATTGATTTTGTGGTCTTTGGGTCAAAGGTTAAGGTCAAACCGACCAAAAGATTTTTTAAAAAGTACCAAATAATTGTAAAAGCTTGTCCAGGCAATAACTGTGTAGCCCTTGATGATCACAAACACATCACAAGCTTTGCAATATGCCCTTTTGTGTAAAATAGATAAACCATTAAACATGTGGCATCTAAGTGAAATGATTGGATAAAATTAATTTGATATGATTTATATTTTGGAAGCTTATATTAAGTCCTTGGGTCAAAGGTCAAGTTCAAACTGAACAATAGTTGTAAAACCTTGTCCAGGCAATAGATTTTGTAGGTAGGTAAGTTATGAATACAAGTAGATCCCTATTGATATTTGGGTCATAGAATCAAAGGTCCAGGTCAAAATACTTCATCTTGTCATCCTTGCAATTTTGTACAGAGATTGCTCTGGACCTAAAGGGGGCATACCTGTTTTACAAACAGTTCTCGTTTCAGTTAATGTATAAAGGGGCATATTGATGGAATAGCAATTTTACATTTTTGTCACAAATGATTATTGTTTCAAACAGACATTTATTGAAACAGAATTATCATCTGTTAGAAATTTTATAATGTGTAAGTTGTTAAGGTTTTATAAGGTAACATGAATTTAATACACTGAACGTTTCCTTGTCTTCCATTAGTCCGTGATTCCGTCTGTCTCTGATTCCATCCGTATGAGGTTAACTAGATTTTACCGTTTCGTCTAGCGCCAACACTGCTTACTACAACACTCTTGGATACTTAAAAAGTTGTTGCATAGGATCATTCCTAATCCACCCATATCACCCAACCACACTTTCACATAGACCTTGACCTAATTTGGACTAAGAATAATTCAAATAGGCTATTTCTTGGTTAACCAGATTTTACCGTTTCGTGTAGCACTAACACCTCTAACTACAACACTTGGATACTTACACAGTTGTTGTTTATGACCATTCCCAAACCACCCATATCACCCAACAATAATCACTTTGATCTTGACCTTGACTTAATTTGGACTGAGAAAAATTCAAATGGGATAGTTAATTCTTGGTTAACTAGATTTACTAGATTAACACCACTTACTACTACACTTGTTGTTTATAACCATTCCCAATCCGCCCATATCATCCAAACTTACTTTGACCTTGACCTATTTGGACTGAGAAAAATATGCTATTTCTTGGTTAACTAGAAAGTAACCATTCCAAATCCACCAACATACATGCCATAAATTTTAGCTCAACTGGCCAAAGGCCAGTGAGCTTATATGGTTGTTCTTTAGTGTGTGCCTCCGTAAACTTTTCCTTTAAACGACATCGCCTCCAAAACCGGTTGGCTGACTTTGATGAAACTTCACAGAAATGTTCCTTGGGTGGTCCTATACCAAAGTTGCTCAAATGGTTCCAGTCCGCTGCACAAGATGGCCACCAGTGCTATAAATAGAAGAATCTTTGAACAACATCTTAACCTCGGGGTGTAGTTTTAAATAATTTCACAGAAATGGTCATTGGGTGGTCCTCTACCAAAGTTGCTCAAATGGTTCCACTCCGTTAAAAAACATGGCTGCCAGGGGTTCGGGCCATTTTATCTTATATGACTATATTGAAAACTTTGAAAATCTTTTTGTCAGTAGCCACTGGCTGGATTTCTAAAAAATTTCACAGAAATGTTCCTTGGGTGTTTCTTTACCAAAATACTTCGAATTATTTTGGTTTGGTAAAAACTCATTGCCGCTAGAGAGTGGGACCTTTTTTCCTTATATAGCATTCCAGAGGCCTTTCACTTCTGATGCGGTTATTAGATTGGGGTATGTCGTTGGGCGGGCAGTCGTGCGGCGGTCGAACGGGGTGGTGGCGTCAACTTTTCATTTCCGCTCTCTTAACCGAGAACGGATTGAGCTATTGTAATGAAACTTCATACATCACGGCCTGTGCCCGGATAATCCTAACGCAGTGCAGCGACCCTAACGCAGTGCCAAAATGGCGGACACATAGACGGAATGTGCTATTATTTTTCACGTTTTTATCATGTTGTTATATTTGTGTTAAGTTTAATTTTAAATCTTTTAATAGTTATAGTGTCCAGTGGTTTTATGTACTTACTATTTTGTTTGACAATTACTCTTATGATGATTGAAGTCATTTAAATGTACTCGAAAAAGTCCCCATAAAGAACATTTTTATGTTTCCGACTTAATTAAATATCTTAAAATGCATTAGTACCTTACTTGAAAACTATATTAGTTAAATGAACATCTCTACCACAATGTGTTATCATATCAAATTTTGAATTCGATGTTTACAGCTCAAACATCGTCTTTATTGTGATTGCGGATAATTCCTGACTGATGTAGGAAACTGTGATGGATAAGTGCAAACGTAAAAAGGATCATTACCTAACAAACTGAAAAATAAGATATCTGTTTGTCCTGTATATATGAAATAATTTCTTTTAGTGTTAATAATGTGCTTGTTTAATCATTTCCTCTAAACTGTCAGAAGATGTATCACAATATACACACTTAAACTTTGGACGTTCAAATATATTCAAAAGAGGGTCACTATGAATGCGTTCTATGCTTTTATATATTTAAGGGTGTTCCACTTTTATTATTTTGAACTATATATACTACATTGTCTTATCAGGATAGAATTTCTATCGATACCCATACTTCCAACTATATATTCGTCCAGCAAAAGCTCAAGATTTTCAACACAGGTTTTCATGGTTAAGTTTTATATGTAAATACACGGTAAAAATTGTCACTGGTAAACGAGCAAATTATACAATACGATTGGAATGAAAATAGAAATATATAGAGGTCTATTATAGTCTTTCAGCATACATGTATATGCATTCATTTATATAGAATATTAGTCGGTTTGGTGTTTATCCGTCAGGTTTTATAAGTTGGTCTGGTTTGTATCCGTTCCTAGTATACATTGCGTTCATTTATTATCAACTAGAAATTAGGTTTTTATTTTCTCGCAGTCTGCATATTTGAATGAGTATTGTGTCCATATCAGATGGGATAACAACACAGTGTAAACGGGGTTTTGAAACAGTATATGTTTGCTTCCAAACAGCGAAATAATATGGCAATTTAAAGCGTCTGAGTATTTGTTTAGGTTTTTATAAATATTTTAATTGGATGTTTGGCCTTGTTCCTCAGCATTCCATCTTACAACCCAATAATTTCTAGATGTAACATTAGGTATATTGAATTTAATACGTATTTGATCAATGGCGACAGATATTAAGACCGAAACAAACCTGTACATAAGGAAATTATGCATAAAACAAAGTAGCCCCGATTGTCCATCCGCCATTTTAGCACTGCGATAGGGCCGCTGCACTGCGTTAAGATTCTCCGAGTACAGGCCTTATATCGAGACCTCGCTTTGGATTGCATATGGGGTGGGTGGGGTCAAGGTCACTTACTAAATATAGAAAAACGGTTCCGCTCAGTAACTTGAGAACGCATCAAGATATTTTAATGAAACTTCATAATTTCATGAAATTTAATACACAGATACCTTACATCGAGACCTCACTTGGGATTGCATATGGGGTGGGTGGTGTCAAGGTCAAGGTCACATTTACTAAAAATAGAAAAACAATTTTCGCTCAATAACTTGAGAACGCATTGAGATATTTTAATGAAACTTTATACATAGATACCTTATATCGAGACTTTGCATGGGATTGTATGTGGGGTTGGTGGGGTCAAGGTCAGTTGCTAAAAAGAGATAAACTGTTTCCGCTCACTAACTTCATAATGCATTGAGATATTTTAAGTTGATAACCCATTGAGATATTTTAATGAAATTTAATACACAGATACCTTACATCGAGACCTCACTTGGGATTGCATATGGGGTGGGTGGTGTCAAGGTCAAGGTCACATTTACTAAAAATAGAAAAACAATTTTCGCTCAATAACTTGAGAACGCATTGAGATATTTTAATGAAACTTTATACATAGATACCTTATATCGAGACTTTGCATGGGATTGTATGTGGGGTTGGTGGGGTCAAGGTCAGTTGCTAAAGAGATAAACTGTTTCCGCTCACTAACTTCATAATGCATTGAGATATTTTAATGAAACTTCAAATAGAGATACATGTACCTTATTAGCGGGATTTTTCCACAAAAAATCTCGGCTTATAGATTTGCGAAAACCAGTCGGTTGGGTGGGCGGTCGGGCAGGCGTTGCGATGTTGTTAACTATTTAAGTCAAACTTTCGTATTCCTGTCATATGTACAAAAGTTCTTGGTCAATCTTCATGAAGCTTTACAGAAATGTTCCTTGGATGGTCCTGTACCAAACCCGTGAAAATGGTTCTGCTTCACTGAACAAGATGGCTGTCAGAGCTAAAAATAAAATTATGTCTAAACTGCATTTTCTTCTTAACTTTTGGCTGGATTTTCAAATAATTTTACACAAATGTTCGTTTAGTGTTCCTCTACCAATTTTATTCAAATGGTTCCGCCTCACTGCACAAAATAGCCACTAGAGCTTAAAATAGAATTTGCGTTAAAGTTTTGTATTCCTGTCATATTTTCTAAAGTTCTTGATCAATCTTGATGAAACTTTACACTTTACCAAACTTATTTAAATGGTTCTGCCTCACTGCACAAAATGGCCGTTAATGTTTTGTTTTCCTGTCATATTTTAAAAAGTTCTTGGTCAATCTTCATGAAACTTTACAGAAATGTTCCTTGGATGGTCCTCTACCAAACCTGTGAAAATGGTTCTGCTTCACTGCACAAAATCTCCGCCAGAGCTAATAATAGAAATATGTCTAAACGCCAATTTCTTAAATGCAAATATGCAACATTGCATAGAAACAAACATATTATGTCAGTAATTTAATGCCATCTCTCTACTGCACACTTTTTCCCCATTTTATTTTGAGACCAAATTTTTGCCAAGTCTTACCAAACTGCATACATTTTAGATCATCAACTTCCATACCTTTTCACCAACATTTACTTGTACATGTACCCCCATCAGCAAAATAAAAATCTGCTTTAATGCGGTTTTCGCATTTTTCTCTTGTATTAAGACCTCACTTGGGTTTGCCTATGGGTGAGTGGGGTCAAGGTCACCGTTACTAAAAATAGAAAAATTGTTTCCGCTCAATAAGTTGATAACCCATTGAGATATTTTAATGAAATTTAATACACAGATACCTTATATGAAGACCTTCCTTGGGATTGCATATGGGGTGGGTGGGGTCAAGGTAAATGATTACCACTCAATAAATTGAGAACGCATTGATATATTTTAATGAAACTTAATATCTTGTATTGAGACCTCACTTGGGATTGCATATGGGCTGGGTGGGGTCAAGGTCACAGTTACTAAAAATAGACAAACAGTTTACGCGCAATAGCTTGAGAACACATTTAGATATTTGAATGAAACTTCACATGTTAAATACCTTATATTTAGACCTCGCTTGGGATTGCATATGGTGTGGGTGGGGTCAAGGTCACCATTACTAAAAATTGTGTTTTTGTGCTGACTAATGCATTTCGTTAGAAAAATTTGGTTTTTGTGGAATTTCCATGTTTCTTGTTTGGACTTAGAATAATTCAAATGGGCTGTCAAGCACCAACTGGGACATGTGTGTTTATCAAGCACAGCATCTCGTTGTCTATCGAAAACATGTTCAGAAAATGAGAGGGCTAGAAGGAAGGTTAGTGTACAAAGTCTATAAATCTTTCTTCAATATTCCTGTGGTTGTTACCCTCATTTAGAGTAGTGCAAAACTCCATTTTAACTAATAAAGAGATTGATAATAAAATATACATATATATATCATATGTCACAACACAGAGATCAAGTACAGAGTACAAGTACTATATTTATTTTCATTATTTGCTCATTTTTGGATCACAGTGTGAATGTTTTTGTGTGAAACATAAATGAAAAAGTATGGGGAAAAAAAACGAAAATTCAAACACAAATTGATTATACAGAGTTTGTACATTTTAACAGTGTTCATGGATATTGTATTAAATGACATAATGGTGGAACATTGACACAATTGATTTTTGCCTGTAATGTTATTGAGGCACTTTGTTTTGTACACTACTTTATTCCTTCAATGTCATGGTGAAACGACATTTAGATGCACAGTATTGGAAAGAAGTGCACAATAAAAGATCTGCATTTATAGTTTATAACCATATTTATTTACTAGTTGACTGAGGGTGGACTTGTAGAGACTCAGTCACTACATAGTTCTTAGCATCTCTCAGTGGGCATTTGCTGTTTTACAGTTATCAATGAAAACACTTGCAGTTGTCATATTGATGTCCTACCCAGAGGGCCAACAGAGGCTGCTGGAGAGAATGGCGGAGGAAGAGAGGAAACAGCTCCAACAAAATAAGAAACACACACCCAAACACAGCCCCAGCTTAGGCAAGGTTCAACCTCCAAAGAAATCAAATAAACATAGGACAATAAAAAAAGACACAAAATCATGGTCACAACTGAAGAAAACACGATTGAAAAGTATGCTTGCCAAGTATAAGCCAAGGGGAAGAGTTAAAACTGAGGTGAGTAAACAAAGTCCTCAGAGTAAACAGATTTTGAAAGTCTCTGACATTTACACCAGCTCTGATGATGGAACTGATGAGCTGGAATCTGATTATGAACAACTGGGCAGAATGGATCGCCTTTCAACAGATAGTGACAGTCTGGACGATGATGGAAAATGTTCATCTTCGTCAGATGAAAGTGAGATTGATGAGGATGCTGATTGTGATGCTTGTGGAGATGTAGCAGTAGCTGTGGAAAGTTATGAGAGGTGTAGGGAGGGGAAGAAGAATCTGACAGGAAAAGGTGACAGTGGACTGGAGGCTGAACAAAAGCCAGGTGGTGAAGGCTGGATGGCTGGGGATAGACACCTGGAAGAAGAAGGATGTTTTGAGGACAGACAGGAAGGGCATGATGACCTTACTGATGCGTTTACAAAGGAGGAGTCCTGTGGTCCTTTGGCCAATCTTGAAGGTCATGCTCTATGGCTATCAACATTTCTTTTTTTAAACAGACTCATAATCATTTGCTTCCATGACTCAACCATTGCATATTTTGTAAGATTCAAGTGCTTATGTAGTTCATATATTGGCCCTGAGTCTGTGATGTGTCCTTTCGTCTCTGACTGACGTAGGCAAGAGGAATGAACCAGTTTTGCATAGTGTCTTATTTAAACTATTGGACAAAACATATAGACCTTGAAATAATTAACAACTCTGTTTTCTTTCTAAACAGAGCATCTACATAGAGATATGTAAACCATAATGGACCTATTCATTAGGCATTGCTAGCAATTTCTGTACTGTTAATTTAAAATTGCCTTTTTAGCTCACCTGAGCACAAAGTGCTCATTGTGAGCTTTTGTGATCGCCTGTAGTCCGTCGTGCGTGCTTGCGTGCGTGTGCCGTCAACTTTTCATTCAAACAACATCTCCTAAACCGCTTGGCAGATTTTGACCGAACTTCACAGAAATGATCCTTGGGTGGAACTCTTCAAAGTTGTTCAAATCTTTCCGGTCCGCTGAATATGTAAGTCACCAGAGCTAAAAATAGATTTAAAAAGTGAAATCTTCTATGAAATTGCAAGGCTCAGAGCTTTCATATTTGATATGTGACATCCTCTAGAGGTCCTCTACAAATACTGTTCAATTATGCACCTGGGGTCAAAACGAGCCATGCCCCGGTGGTCACATGGTTTATATAGAATATATAGCATAATTACTTTAAAAATCTCCTCTGAAACCACAAGGCCCAGAGGTTTCATATTTGGTATGTAACATCCTGTAGTGGTCCTCTACAAAGATTGTTCAAATTATGCCCCTGGGGTCAACTCTACAAAGATTGTTCAAATTATGCCCCTGGGGTCAAAACTGGCCATGCCCCGGGGGTCTCATGGTGTATATAGAATATATAGCAAAATGACTTTAAAAATCTTCTTCTCTGAAACTGCAAGGCCCAGAGGTTTCATATTTGGTATGTAACATCCTATAGTGGTCCTCTACAAAGATTGTTCAAATGATGCCCCTGGGGTCAAAACTGGCCACGCCCCGGGTGTCACATGGTTTATATAGAATATATAGCAAAATTACTTTAAAAATCATCTCCTCTGAAACCACAAGGCCCAGAGGTTTCATATTTGGTATGTAACATACTATAGTGGTCCTCTACAAAGATTGTTCAAATGATGCCCCTGGGGTCAAAACTGGCCATGCCCCAGGGGTCACATGGTTTATATAGAATATATAGCAGAATGACTTTAAAAATCATCTGCTCTGAAACCACAAGGCCCAGAGGTTTCATATTTGGTATGTATCATACTATAGTGGTCCTCTACAAAGATTGTTCAAATGATGCCCCTGGGGCCAAAACTGGCCACGCCCCAGGGGTCACATGGTTTATCTAGACTTAAATAGCGAAATGTCTTTAAAAATCTCTAAAACCGCAAGGCCCAGAGGTTTCATATTTGGTATGTAACATCCTATAGTGGTCCTCTACAAATATTGTTCAAATTATGCCCCTAGGGTCAAAACTCATCTCGCCCCGGCGGTCACATGGTTTATATACACGTAAATAGCAAAATGACTGTAAAAATCTTCTTCTTTGAAATCGCAAGGCCTAGAGGTTTCATATTTGGTATGTATATGTGGTCCTCTACAAATATTGTTCAAATATTGACCCTGGGGTCAAAACTGGTCACGCCCTGGGGTTCACATGGTTTATATAGACTTACATAGCAAAATGACTTGAAAAATCCTTTCCTCTGAAACGGCAATGCCCACAGCTTTCCTATATGTAGTACGTAACATTGCATAGTGGTCCTGTCCAAAGATTGTTCAAATTATGCCACTGGGGTCAAATCTGGCCACACCCGAAGGGGCACAGGGTTTATATAGACTGAACTAGCAGAATGACTTTAAAAATCTTTACCTGGAACCGCAAGGCCCAGAGGTTTGTTCAAGATTGTTCAAATTATGCCCGTGGGATAAAAATAAGCCACACCTTGGGGATGCAAATTCTAATTGGGTTACAAGGTCTCAGGTGAGCATCCTAGGGCCCTCAGGGCCCTCTTGTTTAGCTCACCTGAGCACTAAGTGCTTTGTGAGCTATTAGTATAGTGGACCTCTCCTGCATCGTCCATCGTCCCTATGCCGTCAACAATTTGACCGTTATCATGATAAAGACTGCATTTTTTATTCAATCTTGACCTAAGGCCAGAGTTTTTTAGCTCACCTGAGCACAAAGTGCTCATGGTGAGCTTTTGTGATCGCCCATTGTGCGTGTGTGCGTGCGTCGTCAACTTTTGTGCGTGTGTGCGTATGTCGTCAACTTTACATTCAAACAACATCTCCTCCTAAACCGCTTGGCAGATTTTCACCAAACTTCACAGGAATGATCCTTGGGTGGATCTCTTTCAAAGTTGTTCAGATCTTTCCGGTCCGCTTCATATGTAAGTCACCAGAGCTGAAAATAGATTTAAAAAGTGAAAATTTTAAAAATCTATGAAACCGCAAGGCTGAGAGCTTTCATATTTGATATGTGGCATCCTGTAGTAATCCTCTACTAAGATTGTTCAAATGATGCCCATGGGGTAAAAACTGGCCATGCCCAAGGGATCACATGGTTTATGAAGACTTATATAGCATAATGACTTTAAAAATCATCTACTCTGAAACCACATGGCCTTGAGGTTTCTTATTTGGTATGTAACATTGTATAGTGGTCCTCTACAAAGATTGTTCAAATGATGCCCCTGGGGTCAAAACTGGCCACACCCCAGGGGTCACATGGTTTATATAGACTTAAATAGCAAAATGACTTTTAAAATCTTTTCTCTGAAACCGCGAGGCCCAGAGGTTTCATATTTGGTATGTAACATTGTATAGTGGTCCTCTAGAGAGATTGTTCAAATGATGCCCCTGGGGTCAAAACTGGCCACACTTCGGGGGTCACATGGTTTATATAGACTTAAATAGCCAAATAACTCTAAAAATCTTCTCCGCTGAAACTGCAAGGCCCAGAGGTTTCATATCTGGTTGGTAACATAGTATAATGGTCCTCTACAAAGATTGTTCAAATGATGACCCTGGGTTCAAAATTGGCCTCACCCTGAGGGTCACATGGTTTATATAGACTTAAGTAGCGAAATGACTTTAATAATCTTCTGCTCTGAAACTGCAAGGCCCAGAGGTTTTATATTTGGTATGTAACATTGTATAGTGGTCCTCTACAAAGATTGTTCAAATTATGCCCCTGGGGTCAAAACTGGCCACATTGTTTATACTGCAGCACTATAATTTCAATAAGCCTCTAACACTCAAAATTCAATCCAGCAGATGACATTCCAGCCAGGTGTATACAGTGTGCTATTTTTAGGTATTACCAAACCAGCTAGCCAGTTACACAGTGTTGTGAGGGTGCTTTAGAGAATTGTTGGAGATGACCATTGAAATGCATAGAAAATGTTACCCACCAGCATGGTCAATCATGTTGTTGTGTAAGTAAATTAGCTGGATGTAATGTTTAGACAATGCGTAAGAAATGTTGTCAATCAGTCTTAGTATCTAAGACCGTCTTATATAATACATTTTAACTTTAGACCTACTACATTGAATTTGTTTACAGGTAAAATTATATTTCTAATTTAATAATGAAATACCAAATATGAAATGATTGCATTAGATCTATATCTAGTCTAACTTAGGTGGAACTGCACAATTTTTGTCAGTGAAAATGGTGCAGCAATCGAGTCTGTGGCCAGAAATACGTAGCATAGAGCCTAAAGTCTAGTCATCTACTTTAAACCTTTCATTTGTACAGTTTCATTAAATGTGTGCAGCACACAAAAAACTACACGCAGGTCATGTCTCTCCAACAATGTTCTTAATGCTTTGTTGGCATCCTCCACCCGAGGACCTCCTCTCAGAAGAACAACTTTTTAGTACCAGATATTGGACATGAACACTATGCCTCATCAACATGTGGGTGGACATGTGGCACCAGCAGAAACCATGAAGGATAGCTTTCAAAATTTGTGTACAGGGCTTGCACTAAAATGAAATGTTTGTGTTGGATACAAGTGTTGGATAGTGGAAGACCTGAACATTTCAGACATGAAATTAAGTATAAAATAAAGCTTTGTTTAAAGTCATTGCTGATAATTTTGTGATGATATGCCAATAACGTAATTGAAAGAGGTATACATTTAGGTAAACCGTGTCATTATCTATTTCCAGGTTACATTACTTGTGCAACTTATGTTGTTGTGTTTCCTTGATAAAATTTTATAGTGTGTGAATTTTATGATTATGTTATGTCATTGGGAAACAAAAGAGAGAAAAAAAAACTATATTTATTGTTGTGCTTCTGTTAGCTCTGAAGAACTGTAGATTTTAATTAAGTACACATAAACAGTTTTTAATAATCTAACGTCGAAGGGGGTACCCCCCCCCCCTTCCACACCCATCCCCAACCGGTTCCTTAGCAAAATCCTGGGGAAAGGCTTAAATAGTAAAATGACTTTAGAAATCTTCTCCTCTGAAACGGCAAGGCCCAGAGGTTTCATATTTGGTATGTAACATTGTATAGTGGTCCTCTACAAAGATTGTTCAATTAATGCCCCTGGGGTCAAAACTGTCCACACCCAGGGGCTCACATGGTCAATATATAAATGAAATAGCAAAATGACTTCAAAAAACTTCTCCTCTGAAACCACAAGGCCCAGAGGTTTCATATTTGGTGGAAACATTGTATAGTGGTCTTCTATAAAGATTGTTCAAATGATGCCCCTGGGGTCCAAACTGGGCACACCACAGGGGTCACATGGTTTATATAGGCTTAAATAGCAAAATGGCTTTAAAAATCTTCTCCTCTGAAACTGCAAGGCCAAGAGGTTTCATATTTGGTATGTTACATTGTAAAGTGATCCTCTACAAAGACTGTTCAAATTATGCCCCTAGAGGTTTCATATGTTGTATGAGACATTTTATAGTGGTCCTCTGCAAAGATTGTTCAAATGATGTCCCAGGGGTCAAAAATGGCCCTGCCCTGGGGATCACATTGTTTATATAGACTTAAATAGCCAAATGACTAATCTCCTGAAACCACAGTGTTTTCGTATTTGATATGTAACATTGTATAGTGGTCCTCTACAAAGATTGTTCAAATTATGCCCCTGGGGTAAAAAGTGGCCTTGACCCAGGGCGTCACATCATTTATATAGACTTACATGGCAAGTGGGCCTTAAAAATCTTTCGTGTTGAAACCGTAATGCCCAGAGGCTATATATTTTGCGTGAAACATTGTGGAGTGGTCCTCTACAAAGATTGTTCAAATGCTGTCCCTGGGGTAAAAATTGGCCACCCCCTGGGGGGTCACATGGTTTATATACATTTAAATAGCAAAATGACTTGAAAAATCTCTAATGAAACCGCAAGGCCTAGCTGAATCATATGGGGTATTTAACATTGAAAAGTGGTCCACTACAAATATTGTTCAAATGATGCCCCTGGGGTACAAGGTGGCCATGCCCTGTGGGTCACTTGGTTTATATAGACTAAAAGAACATCTGAAACTGCAAGGCCCAGATCTTTATACTCGGGTAAGGCGTTTAGTGCCATTTTGCCCTCTTGTTATTAGCCATTATGATGCCTTAAACTCAGGTGAGTGACCTAGGGCCATCATGGCCCTCTTGTTTTATTTACTGGTTCTGGGACATTGTTGGAAAAGTGTCTGGTTGGAGGAGGGGAAAAAAAAAAAAAAAAAAAAAAAATAACACAAACTTGAGTAAATTAATGACTAGAATTTCACAAATGGAAATGGGCAGTGATATTAAAATCTTTATGAATTATTACTTACAAAAATCATATAACATAACATTAACTTAATAACTGCATGATAACCATGACATTTATACCAATAATAGTAGCAGGCAGTGTTTATCATTATAATCAAAACGCTGACAGCATAAAAAGACTGTTGGCGACAAAAGAAACTAAAAACATGTGATTTATGAGTGTATTTTTGCTAAAAAGGAATCATTTGTTTGAATGTAAGTTCAATTTCACCTTTAAACTTGATAATGTTGCTTCTAATTCAATAGTATACGACCATCATAATAAAACTATTTTTTAAGTAACACACAAATATTTGTATGGCCCCGATGGGGCATATAGTAATCACATCATCCTTCCGTGTCCGTCCGTCCATCACACTTCTTGTGATGAGCATTACACCATTAGTATTGAAGGGATTCAAATGAAACTTCATCTAATGCTAGAGGAAAATGAGAGGAAGTGCAGAGCACAAGGACCATAACTCTTTCTTCAATATTTACAGAGTTATAGCTCTTTGTTTAATTTTCCTGTGTGGAGCGTAACTCCATTAGTTTTGCAGGAAGTGCAGAGCACAAGGACCACAGCTTTTTCTTCTTTATTTATGGAGTAATTGCCCTTTGTTTATTTTTTGTGCAGGGCATAACTCCATTAGTATTGAAGGGATTTTAAATGAAACCAAATATATTGATAGAGGACATTGAAAGGAAATCAGAGTTCAAGGACCATAACTCTTTCTTCAATATAATCATGGAGTTATTGCCCTCAATTAATTTTCTAGTGCAGTGCATAACTCCATTAGTATTGAAGTGATTTAAAATAAACCACATATATTGATAGAGGATGTTGAGAGGAAGTGCAGAGTACAAGGACTAGAACTATAATGACATACATTATCTTAAATAATTTAATGATAAAAAAACAGGTGAGAAATTGTGCTGTTTAGGAGAAGGACTCGTTAAGGTTTCGGTTTACTGACTCGTAGCCTTCAAAGAAAAGAAGTAGTTCCCCGTGATGCCTGTTCTGGAAATTACCCTCTCAAAAGACCGTTGGCTTCCGCCAACAGTCTAAAAACTATTGTTAAAATATGCTCACTCTTAAACACAGTAGGCCTATGTCAGATATCACTGGACAGGGGGCCATATATGTATAACAGCATGTTTAATGAAGTGAAAAGTAACTGCAGACTTCCAGAAAACCGTCGGTCCGACGGACATGGTCGGCAAATTTTGAGTGGGTCCGACATTTATTTACTAAGAATCGGTCCGACCGTTCGACAACTTTTTAAAGACGTATTCCTATAATTTATTATGTAACTGGATAAAAAAAATACCTAATATCGGAGCAGTTGAATACAGCTCCGCTATATTGTGATCCGCACTTTTTGAATTATCCGTGGATCTGATCATGATTTTTTTTCATGCTCTTTATTGATTATCTTGTTACCCCAACTGCCATAAATAAATCCCCTTTGGTCCCAAATTTCGAACCTTAATCGCTACTTTTTCATTTAAACTCGTGATATGCGACAAACAATAACACGACCCGCGCAACAGCAACGTGTAACAGTTTGACGTCACCAGCTTAGATTGCGCAACTTTCTTTAACTGCAGTCCCTTTAATTAGCAGCCTTATTTCAAACAGCTGTGGGTCGTTAAAAATGTGCTGCACGTCGTCCACTTGGTGGGTGTTCATCGTCACTGTAAGTGATAGATCAATATTAACCTATAGGACAACAACGTTATCGATGCCGCGTTGCTGCTTTCTCATTTTAGAGGTAAAATAAATGGTGTGTACAAAAGATCTAGACTGAGTAAAAATGTGATACATACAATTTGCACATCTTTCGCAATTTTATAGACACCTTTTCTTTTGCAAAAAATTAAAGATTTCACAGTTCTTTGCGCTACAATTTTTTTATATCACGGTCATTACTGTAATGTCCAAGCTTTCCATGCGGATGACGTGACGTTGTGATTGTCAGCATAATTTTCGCGGGCTTTTTTAGCTAACCACGGGTTTTACCTGAACAACACGTGCATACGAAATGTAAATAGAATATGTGTGTATGTCGAGTGAATAGTACAATTCGGATAGGTGTTTCGGATTTGTGTTGTCATATCGTAGTTTGATATTAATTAAATGTATTGTATTTTATGGGTCTTAACAACAATTAAAAATGTGAGCAAAAGTTACGTTTGCTGTTTAAAATCGTGAAAAAACACTAGTGTATACATGTATAATGCATACTATAGACTATACATACATGAATGAATTTTCGGACCGGCAATTTTTATTTCGGTCCGGCGTGTTTTGACTGGGTGTCGGACCGAATGTCTGACACTTTTTTTGAGCTTTCGGGAAGTCTGTAACTGAATAAATCTTATTACTGAATCAATGATATGTGTTAATCATAATATTGATATAAAATTATGAACGTGTATTTAATACAATGATTCTAAGATCTTAATTTGCTTTACTGAGTGTTTTCTTCTGACTTTAAGTGTTGCATGATGTATAAAAAAAACAGAGAGCAGATCATATGAATCATAACAGCGATATACATTCACAATGCATGTTACATCAAATTTAGTCATTTCTTCAGCGTTTTGTTTTTGCATTCAGTGTAACAGGTTGAAACCCTTTCACAACGTCATTTTACGGTATCGGTTACATTCTACAATTTTTAATTATTTTTTTTGCTTTTTGGAAAAAAATTGGGTTGGCGGATCCGAGAACCAAGAAATAAAAAAACTCTCGCCTATTTTTTAAAGTTTGTGTGTGACCAAAAACCTTGGTTGGTATCGATAATCGGACCAGAAAACCTTAGAGTTATTGCCCCTTTTTCGGAAAAATGATGAAATGCATTTTTCCAGTGAAGTTCTCTTCATTGTTCATCCAGTCTTGACCAAACTTCCACAGTTTGTGTTTGACCATAAGGTCTCAGTAGAAACCAAAGCCAAAGATGGGCAAGGTTCGACCACAAACATAAGAGTTATGCCCCCTTGTTTATGGAAAGTAATGCGAAAAATGCCTTTTTGGCTCATAGAGACTTCATTTTTTTGTCTAGTCTTGACCAAACTTCCATATTTTGTGTATTATCAGAAGATCACCGCAGAAGCGCACCATGGGCCAGATCGGACCACAAACACCAGAGTTATGCCCCTTTTTTATTTTTTTTGAAAAATAGGCCAAACTAGCATTTTTCTTTGATAGAGACTTCATTTTTCTTCCAATCTTGACCAAACTTCTACAGTTCTACAGTTTGTGTGTGACCAAAAGATCTCATCAGAATCCAAAGATGGGTAAGGTTAGGTCACAAACACTGGAGTTATGGCCCCTTGTTTGTGGAAAGAAAATGTAAAAATTGCCTTGTTTTGTTCATAGAGACTTGCTTTTTCTTCCAATTATGACCAAACTTCTACAGTTTGTGTGTGATCATACAGTCGCAGAAGATTGGGCCACAAACACCGGAATTATAGCCCCTATGTTTGTGGAAAAAAAAGAAAAAAAGCCTTTTTCCTGCATGGAGATTTCATTTTTCATTCAATCTTGATAATTTGTCCACAGGTTTGGTATGGCCATGAGATCTTTGCACATGCAGCAAGTGAGACAGATCAGGCAATGAACACTGGAGTTATTTTGTCATAATTGTGAAAATTTACGAAAATATAGGCTTGAAGACAGGGACTTAATTTTCAACCAGTCTTAATTAAACTTGTACAAATTGTCTTTGACCATAAGATCCAAAGCGAATTTGATTATAAGAAGGGTAAATGGCAATACACTCCACTCTTTGGAACAAGCTGGCAAGCATGACATGACCTTTGTCAGGGTTACCACTTAAATTGAAAAGTCAGGGGAAAAAAAAAATATTCAAGGTCAGTGAATTGTCAGGGAAATCTGAAAGATGGTCAGTGAAAAATAAAATTTTAGAGAAGTCAGGGAAAATTTATTTCTGGGTTGATGTAAAAAAAAATTAGTGGCTATTACCGTCTCTAAGCAGTATTTGCACTTATTTCCAAACACATTTTGGTGTGATTGTGTATAAACATAATTTTAATGTGTTTGAATCAATTTTGTGACTTTTGAAGACTGAAAGGCCTTGCAACCCTTGCCTCCAGTCACATGCATCCTAACTCTACAGTATGTTAGTCAATAATAAATCAAACATATGATGAAATGGTTCTATAGTTTATTAATCAAAAATGCATGCTTCAATTTTAAGGTTACACTTACTAATATATGAATAATAATAGATCTACAGATATGAGTAAATTTAAGTTTCAAACATGAGTAAACAAGCAAAATTTAATGATGCTTGGTTGACTGACTTGGAGTTTTCTGCATGGGAAAGAAAGGATTCAACAAATGTCAAAAAAGCATGTTGTCTTTTGTGTGGTGGATGATTTTTGCATGAAAATATTGGGAAGCAGGTCCTTAGAAGCCATGCCAACGGAAAGAAGCACAAAGATAAGTTTTCAGTAGTATCAAAAGTGATGAACATTCTTTCTGCCTTTGTAAAGGTTATAAACCCTAGTAGCACCCATAAAGCAGAGTTACTCATT
The DNA here is from genome assembly GCA_027627225.1 of Congeria kusceri. Taxonomy (NCBI): domain Eukaryota; kingdom Metazoa; phylum Mollusca; class Bivalvia; order Myida; family Dreissenidae; genus Congeria; species Congeria kusceri. The sequence goes on from CM051024.1 coordinate 60,318,352, forward strand.
TTTGTCATGTGCACATTATCAAGTTTCATGTAATTCTGGTGTTTGGTATATCTGAAACAAAAAAACCGTGGATTGGACGGCTGTATGGGAGGAGGAGGCCGAACAATTATTCTGGTATTGGTCAGTGAAAAGTATAATTTAGTCAGTGAAAATTCAGGGAATTTCATTTTCTCAACAAAGTGGCAACCCTGTGTGTGCAGCCATCACCATTATCTTTCAGAATTGCAGCATAAACACTATTCCTCCAAAATCCCAGGTCGTTAATGATGACCCTGGGTTTTTTGTTATTGGTATAGGGGACCTCTCTGGCGGTGTCCGTCATCCGTATGCCGTGAACAATTTGGTCCGTTATCGCAATAAAGACTACATTTTTTATTAAATCTTGCACAGTTTGTGTATGACCATAAAATCTCGGATGGGATTGTTATTGGGTCAGATCACACCAGTAACACCAGAGTTATTGGGTTAGATCACACCATTAACACCAGAGTTATTGCCCCTTTGGGATTGTTAATGGGTCAGATCACACCAGTAACACCTGAGTTATTGCCCCTTTGGGATTGTTATTGGGTCAGATCACACCAGTAACACCAGAGTTATTGCCCCTTTGGGATTGTTATTGGGTCAGATCATACCAGTAATACTCAAGTTATTGCCCCTTTTTCATGCAAAAGAAGTGCAAAAATGCCCGTTTCCAACTTATAGACTTTATTTTCCGTCCAATCTTAACCAAACTTTCACAGTTTGTGTATGACCATCAGATCTCAGCAGACGCCAAAGTTATTGCCCTTTGTTTATTAAAAAAAATATACAAAAATGGGCATTATTCAAGATAGAGACTTCATTTTTTAGCTCACCTGAGCACAACGTGCTCATGGTGAGCTTTTGTGATCGCCTTTTGTCGGTCGTTCGTCGTCCGTTGTGCGTCGTCAACATTTACCTCAACACTCTAGAGGCCACATTAATTGGCCAATCTTCATGAAACTGGGTCAGAACATTTGACCCAATGATATCTCGGTTGAGTTCGAATCGGGGTCAAAAACTGGGTCAAATTGAAGAAAAAGATTGTTAACACTCTAGAAGTCACATTTTTTGCCCAATCTTCTTGAAACTTGCGCTGAACATTTGTTCAAATGATTTCTCAGCCAAGTTCAAAAATGGTTGCCCTCTGTTGAAAAACATGGCCGCCAGGGGGCGGGGCAGTTTTCCTTTTATGGCTGTATTGAAAACTTTATAAAGCTTATGAACACACTAAAAGTGACATTTTTTACCCAATCTTCATGAAACTTGGTCAGAACATTTGTCCCAATGATATCTCGGCCGAGTTCGAATGGGTCATGCGGGGTCAAAAACTAGGTAACTAGGTCAAATTGAAGAAAAAGCTTGTTAACACTCTAGTAGTCACATTTGTTGCCCAATCTTCATGAAACTTGGTCAGAACATTTGTCTTAATGATATTTCGGCCGAGTTTGAATCTGGGTCATGTGGGGTGAAAAACTGGTCACTAGGTCAAATTGAAGAAAAAGCTTGTTAACGCTCTAGAAGTCAAATTTTTTGCCCAATCTTCAGGAAACTTGGTCAGAACACTTGCCCCAATGATATCTCGGCTGAGTTCAAATCTGGGTCATGTGGGGTCGAAAATTAGGTCACTAGGTCAAATTGAAGAAAAAGCTTGTTAACACTCTAGAAGTTACATTATTTGCCCAATGGTCATGAAACTTGGTCAGAACATTTGTCCCAATGGTATCTCGGCCGAGTTTGAATCTGGGTCATGTGGGGTTAACAACTAGGTCACTAGGTCAAATTGAAGAAAAAGCTTCAATTTCAATATGTACTTCCCAAATTTTGAATGTCTGTTGTCACTTAAGTTTTTCAAACCATGATGATTAAGGCTGCATTTCCATCAGTCCTTATCAGTATATCCATATCCGTATAAAAATCTAACACATGGAAAATTGTTCGACTAATGAAACTCAGGTGAGCGACCCAGGGCCATTTGGCCATCTTGTCATCCAATCTTCACCAATCTTGCACAGTTTGTCTATTATCATGAGATCAAGTCAAATACAAGCAAGATCGGACCAGAAACACGAGAGTTATTGCCCTTTGTGAAAAAAATATGCAAAAATTGACATTATTCAGGATAGAGACTTCATTTTTTATCCAATCTTCACTTATCTTGCACAGTTTGTCTATGACCATAAGATTAAAGGTGAAGTCGAATATAAGCAGGAGTGATTGCCCTTTGTTTGTGAAAAAAATATATACCTTATATCGAAGCCTTGCTTGAGATTAAGTATGGGGTGGATGTGGTCAAGGTCAAGGTGACAGTTGCTAAAAATAGAAAATGGTTTCCGCTTAATAACTTGAGAACACATCAAGATATTTTAATGAAACTTCATACATAGATATCATATTGAGACCTCTCTTGGGATTGCATGTGGTGGGTGGGGTCAAGGTCAAGGTCACCGTTACTAAAAAAAGAAAAAGGCTTATCGCTCAATAACTTGACAAGCATTGAGATATTTTAGTGAAACTTCATACATACATACCTTATATCGAGACCTCGCTTGGGATTGCATATGGGGTGGGTGGGGTCAAGGTCACCGTTGCTAAAAATAGAAAAACGGTTTCCGCTCAATAACTTGAGAATGCATGGAGATATTTTAATGAAAATTCAATCGAATATAAGCAGGATCGGACCAGAAACACCATTGTGATTGCCCTTTGTTTGTGAAAAAAATATGCAAAAATGGACATTATTCAGGATAGAGACTTCATTTTTCATCCAATCTTCACCAATCGTGTACAGTTTGTCTATGAACGTAAGACTACTTGTGAAGTCGAAAATATAAGCATGATCATGAAAAACCAGAGTTATTGCCCCTTGTGTTTGGAAAAAAACATCAACAAGTTATCAATGATTGGCTTGCACACACAATTTTTATTCAATGTTGACCAAACTTACACAGTTTGCGCATGACCATAAATATTGATTGATAAAATTTGATTTCCAACAGTTGCAAGGTTTGCATGCAGTTATTTGTACATGCAACATTGATGTCTTCAGAGCCTGCATTAACATCATTTATTATCATTGGACAGAAAATTATCAAAGAAAATGCAAAACTTTACCTTATAGCACAGCCATTGCAATTATCACATTGCAAATAGTTCTCCAAAACTGTTTGCAAAAAAGACATCAAAATCTACTGTTTGTGCATTTTCCAGAATTGTCCATGACTAAATGAAAAAGGGTCAGGTAAGAATATCGAGAAAAATGATTTGAGAACCATTAGCAAAAAAGCACACATCCACTACCCAACTAATCCTTTAGTTAGCCCATTGCACTAACCAATGTTTTAAATCAAAATTGATCCTATCCCCCTCAGCGTATTGTTTAGATACCTTAATTTTCAAACCAGTCACAATAGTATTGTCTTCATTTGTACCAGTTCTCAGGTGAGCGCTTGGGGCCATCATGGCCCTCTTGTTTGTCTTTGACAAGCAGTGGCCAGCCAAGGAGCAAAAGAAAAACATGTATGAGAGTTAATCAGCTAGAGAAATGATTACATTATGGCGTACATTCCCACATTTGTTCAAGCCTGTCACAACAGTAAGGCTTTCATCTTTGCCTGCACTCAGGTGAGCCCTTTGGGCCATCATAGTCCTCTTTATAAAATAGTTTGTTGTTTTTTTTCAATAAAATAATTAATATATATTATAATACATATAATAATATTCATTTGTATTTTAGATCTGGAGCAAGCCTTGTTTGGTAAGTCAGAGTTGTCCTTCCTTGAGATGTTGACAGCAGCTTCTGATGTCATGAAGCCATCACTTGACGCAAGTGGCATCTCTGGGAAGAACAAACACAACAAGGTAACATGCACCAGTGTGACTGCTTGTTTGCAGGACTGAAAACCTCCTATATCCTGGCACAGAATTATAATTATTATGCCCCCCTTTGAAGAAGTGGGGGTATCTTGCTTTGCACCTGTCCGTCGGTCGGATGGTCGGTCTGTCCGTAGACCATTTCGTTTCCGCACGATATCTAGAGAACGCTTTGACCTACGATCATGAAAGTTGGTATGCTGGTTACTTGGGAGGAAAGGAAGACGCCTACACATTTTGAGGTCAAAGGTCAAGGTCACTGTTGCTAAAAATAGAAAAACGATTTCTGCTCTATAACTTGAGAACGCATCGAGATATTTTAATGAAACTTCATACATAAAAAAAATATATACCTTATATCGAAGCCTTGCTTGTGATTAAGTATGGGGTGGATGTGGTCAAGGTCAAGGTGACAGTTGCTAAAAATAGAAAATGGTTTCCGCTTAATAACTTGAGAACGCATCAAGATATTTTAATGAAACTTCATACATAGATATATTGAGACCTCTCTTGGGATTGCATATGTGGTGGGTGGGGTCAGGGTCAAGGTCACCGTTACTAAAAAAAGAAAAAGGCTTATCGCTCAATAACTTGACAAGCATTGAGATATTTTAGTGAAACTTCATACATACGTACCTTATATCGAGACCTCGCTTGCGATTGCATATGGGGTGGGTGGGGTGAAGGTCACCGTTGCTAAAAATAGAAAAACGGTTTCCGCTCAATAACTTGAGAATGCATGAAGATATTTTAATGAAAATTCATACATAGATACCGTTTATTGAGACCTCTCTTGGGATTTCATATAGGGTGGGTGGGGTCAAAGTCAAGGTCACCATTACTAAAAATAGAAAAACGGTTTCCGCTCAATAACTTGAGAACGCATCGAGATATTTTAATGAAACTTCATACATAGATACCATAGATCGAGACCTCGCTTGGGATTGCATATTTAAAACATTTCTGAACAATTGCACATATTAACACCTTGGCTGCAAGTCAGGGCGCATACATGTTTTACAAACATCTCTTGTTATGGTTGAAACAATTAATAGTTTGGTTTTAAATTTCTGCATTATCACTGAATCAAGTTATGTTTATGTCTTATGTGGGGTGCATCAGGATAAATATACATATTGATTTTGGCATGGATGTCCTTGCTTGCTGACCATCTGCTGCATAGATACTTAGAAATTTTTGCAGTGGTTTTTGTGTTTAGTAAAAATGTGAATAATGTTTTGATCAAATGATTTTTACAGGATTGTAGCCCTTTATGCCATTATGGTGAATCATTTTAGCTTGGAACAATACCTGTACACACTGCAGTCAGTGCACCTGACATTTTCATTGTTCCACTTGTTCAGCCTTGTTTTGGAAGTTTACTACATGCAATTTCTTGCTGTTGACACATGTTGCCAATTTTTAATTGACATTTTCACAGATAGTAACTGTTATTGTTCAGAAAAAAGCAGTGTTACAAGTCAAAGATAGTCTACTGTGTGTCCCATGCCTTTCGTTGACACGCACACAAACAGGGGATATAAAGATCACACATTGGCTTGTCCTCACAGGAAGCACTGGGAGTGGGCACCTTGGTGTGGGGGAAGTTCTCCAAGGTTGTCTGGTGGCCAGGGATTATCATACAGGGACCCATGGCTGGCCAGAGGCAAGCACGTGACGGCTGGACATGGATGATGTGGTTTGGAGATTTTAAAATTTCAGAGGTACTGTCTGGTATGAAGCCTTCCTTGTGTGCTACTGGACCGGTGGAACATAGTTTAAAGTCTAGTGATATTTCTGTTGTCAAGCAGCCCTGTGTGTTACCGGGTGGAACATAGCTTAAAAAATCTGATGATCTGTCTGTTGTCAAGAAGTCCTTGTATGTTACCGCTGCAAAATAGCTTAAAAAAATCTAGTGATATGTCAGTTGTCAAGCAGTCCTTGTATGTTATGGGTGGAACATAGCTTTAAAAAATCTAGTGATATGTCTGTTGTCAAGTAGTCCTTGTATGTTATGGGTGGAACATAGCTTTAAAAAATCTAGTGATATGTCTGTTGTCAAGTAGTCCTTGTATGTTGCCAATGGAACATAGCTTAAAAAAATCTAGTGTTATGTTTGTTGTGAAGCAGTCCTTGTCTGTTACCGCTGGAACATAGCTTAACAAGTCTAGTGATATGTCTGTTGTCAAGCAGTCCTTGTATGTTACCAGTGGAACATAGCTTTAAAAAATCTAGTGATATGTCTGTTGTCAAGTAGTCCTTGTACGTTACCGGTGGAACATAGCTTAAAAAGTCTAGTGATATGTCTGTTGTCAAGTAGTCCTTGTATGTTAAGGGTGGAACATAGCTTTATCAGTCTAGTGATATGTCTGTTGTCAAACAGTCCTTGTATTTTATGGGTGGAACATAGGTTAAACAGTCTAGTGATATGTCTGTTGTCAAGCAGTCCTTGTATGTTATGGGTGGAACATAGCTTAAACAGTCTAGTGATATGTCTGTTGTCAAGCAGTCCTTGTATGTTATGGGTGGAACATAGCTTAAACAGTCTAGTGATATGTCTGTTGTCAAACAGTCCTTGTATGTTATGGGTGGAACATAGCTTAAACAGTCTAGTGATATGTCTGTTGTCAAGCAGTCCTTGTATGTTATGGGTGGAACATAGCTTAAACAGTCTAGTGATATGTCTGTTGTCAAGCAGTCCTTGTATGTTATGGGTGGAACATAGGTTAAACAGTCTAGTGATATGTCTGTTGTCAAGCAGTCCTTGTATGTTATGGGTGAAACATAGCTTAAACAATCTAGTGATATGTCTGTTGTCAAGCAGTCCTTGTATGTTATGGGTGGAACATAGCTTAAACAGTCTAGTGATATGTCTGTTGTCAAGCAGTCAGACGTTAGTGATTTATCTCTTCTTCAAAATGTAGATGCTTTTGTAATAAAGTTGTCTGATAATGCTATTCAAGTTTTGGTCCACCTGATACCAAACCACTGTACAACTGTTGTGTATGGTATGAGGATGGTATCAGATACTGTATACATTTGTGATCTGGTTCGTGCAGATGAGACTCAGTCAGGTGGAGAAGTTTACAAGAGACTTCAGACAGAAATGTCAGGGAAAGCTCTCCAGTGGTTTGGAGTCGGCCATTGTACAGGCATTACAGGTACAGTAGCTCTGCACTTACATGTGTTTCGTTAAGTTTGAAGTATGCCTGATTTTAACACTTGTCAAAGTTTGTAAAATCATTGCCTGTGCCTTTTTGTATTAAGAAAATGTGTTTCTTGCAGCCACATAATTGCGTAAGAACATAGGACTTAAAATCTTCTGCTGCTTTGACATAAAGTACTATGGCCTTTACACATATGGCAATAGGCTGTGTTCAAGAAATAATCCCCTATCACATACTCCGTCGAGACAAGCCTGCTGGTCTTGAGTTTTTGGGTCATAGATTTATTATGTTAAATGTGTTTGACAAGTGTTCTTATGTGCTTGATTGCTAGTCGCAAAGATAGAGATGGTGTACGTTGCAGGAGTGCTGTCGCCGTGCAGGTATAGACGTAGGGAACTATGAGAATGTGAAGGCCTGGGGTCTGCAGGAGAGGAGGTTCACAGACCTTGTACAGGCAGCCGAGGATGTAGGGGTGGACCTCTTTGCTCCAGAACCAGGTCATACTAGTTGTTATACTTACTATCCACTGTCCCTGTCCTGTGTCAATTTTCATCAGCCATTTTCATCATAAAGTTGTTGGATAGACATGTTTCCCACACTTGTTGTCTGTGTGGTGATATTTTCAGCTGTATGCAACACCTGCATTCAGTTGGTGTTTTGTAAGCAATGCAATTATTGCATGCATGTCACATTGTGTTGTTAGGTATGGAGTTTCCCCCCATTGTGACGGAAGAGCTGGGTGAACTTCGAGATAAGAATGAAAGGGATCTCCATGACAGTGCAGTGGAAAACACTGGTCATGCATGCCCAGGTAGGGATCTCCGTGACAGTGCAATGGAAAACACTGGTCATGCATGCCCAGGTAGGGATCTCCGTGACAATGCAATGGAAAACACTGGTCATGCATGCCCAGGTAGGGATCTCCGTGACAGTGCAATGGAAAACACTGGCCATGCATACCGAGGTACGGATCTCTGTGACAGTGCAGTGGAAAACATTGGTCATGCATGCCCAGGTAGGGATATCTGTGACAGTGCAGTGGAAAACGCTGGTCATGCATGCCCAGGTAGGGATCTACGTGTCAGTGCAATGGAAAACACTGGTCATGCATGCCCAGGTAGGGATCTCCATGACAGTGCAGTGGAAAACACTGGTCGTGCATTCCCAGGTAGGGATCTCTGTGACAGTGCAGTGGAAAACACTGGTCATGCATGCCCAAGTAGGGATCTCCGTGACAGTGCAGTGGAAAACACTGGTCATGCATGCCCAGGTAGTTCCAACAATTTTTGTGCTTGGTGTGTGTATGTATGGTATGTTAGTGCAAAGTATAGTGTAGTGTAATTTTTAGTCAGTTTGTCAACCGTATCCATTTCTTAGCTCGAAGAAAAAGCTGATCTTCTTGCCCCGGCATCGGCTTCTGCGTTGGTATCCGGACGTGGTTAAAGTTTTTCTGAAAGGTAGTTTCTCAGGAATGGCTTGACGGATTTCATTCAAATTTAAAACATTTATTCCCCATATTAAAATAAACATATAGGCCAAGTTAACTCTAGTTTGAAATTTGTAAAAATTATGGGCCTTTTTACACGAAGAAATTTTACATAGATCTATAAGTTATTGGAAAAGGTTAGTTTTTCAGTAAGCTAGTTTCTCAGGAATTTCATTCAAACTTAAAACACTTTTTCCCTTGATTAAATTGAACAAAAAGGCCAATTTTGATAACTAGAAATTTTACATTCCAGCGGGTGGGGTGGTGGCGTTAACTTTTGATTACCACTCTCTAACTCGATAACGAATCTTCATACATAGATGCCCTAAAGCAATATTTTACTTGAGATAGATTTTCAGTGGGTTGGGTAGGGTCAAGGTCACTGTTACTAGAAAAAAAGTTTCTGCTCAATAACTCGAGAATGATTTGAAGTATTTTAATGAAATTCGATTTATAGATTCCATATAGCGAGACATTACATGAGATTGCATGTTGGGTGGGTGGGGTCAAGGTCACTCTTAAAAATAAGAAAAATGCTTCCTACTCAATAACTCGAGAACGACATTAACTTTGTTTAATTGGCCCCTACTATCCAAACGGTTTGTTTTAGAAAAAATGCCAGTAACTGTGACAATTACAAGAAAAGTTGAGCGTGCTGTCCTCCGACAGCTCTTGTTAATTAGTCCAACATATCCTGCAATACTTGGTGGGCAATTGGTGTATAAGACCTCCATTGTCTGTCAACAACAATTTGTCTTGGATTCTAGCAAGACTTAATTTATCCGTCAGTTTTAACCAAACAAATTTGTGTATGACCGAACACTCTTAGATGCATTTACAGTTGGCCATAAAGGAATGCAAAAAAAAATATTGCCACACCTTGTTTTAAATTTATTATACCCCCATGAAAACAGAGTCAGCTTGTCTGTCTGTTGGTTTTCATGGTTTCCGGACGATGGCTCAAGAAAGGCTTGACATATTCAAATCATTTTTGGTAGACATGTGTAAAAAATACAGGTCCAGTGTGACTTTGTTTAACAACACACTAAAAGTTGACTGAGTTATAGCCCCTTTTGATTTAAATTCCCGATAAACATGGTTTTCGGACAATCACTCATTAAAGATTTCACAAATTAAAATTGTTTTGGGTACATAGGTACGGTGGCATAGATGTGACATGTGCATATTTTTATTTATGTCGTTCCCACAACATATTAAGTCGTGGGAACGAGATCTTATCTCGTGGGAGCGACATAATTATGTCGTGGTAACAACATATTAAGTCATGGGAACGAGATAATTAACTCGTAGTAACGACATATTAAGTCATGGGAACGAGATCTTTTCTCGTGGGAACAACATAAATAACTCGTGGGAATGAGATAATTAACTCGTGGTAACGACATAATTAGCCAATCAGAATACACGTTGTTTAAAAGCATGTTTCAAAATGGCTGATACAAGAGACGCTTACATGAATATCGTATTTCAATTCTGGATTAAGATATAAAGAAATTGTTTTTCTTCTGCGAGAGCAAGATCGAATTTGATTGGTTCATTAAGTCGTTCCCTCGACAAAATATCTCGTTCCCACGACATAATTATGTCGTTCCCACGAGATAAGATCTCGTTCCCATGAGATAAGATCTCGTTCCCACGACTTATATGTCATGGGAACGACCTAATTAGGTCGTTCCCACGAGATAAGATCTCGTTCCCATGAGATAAGATCTTGTTCCCACGACTTAATATGTCGTGGGAACGACATAAATAAAAACATGCACATGTCACATCTATGCCACCGTACATAGGTGTAACATCATACAAGTTCGACTTTGGTCAAGTTCGACTTTGGTTACAAAATGTTGACAGAAGTTAATTTTTTCCAAATACTCTGTTTCTGGATGATAATTCTTGAAAGCTTGACAGATTAAAATAATTTTTACTACACAGGTTTAACATCATTTGACTTTGGTTACAAACCACTAAATGTTGACCGGGTTTATGCCCTTTTGTCGATTAAAATTCCCTAAAAACACGGTTTCCGGACAATACCGGTAACTAAGTAAAGGTTTACATATTTTTATTATTTTAGGTACATAGGTGTAACATAATATAATACAGGTCAAGTTCAACTTTGGTTATAAACCACTAAAAACTGACAGAGTTATGGCCCCTATTACACTTAAATTTTTCCAAATACATTGTTTCCCAATGGTAACTCATGAAGGGCTTGACAGATTTCAATAACTTACTATGCATGTTTAACATCATAAAATACAGGTTGAGTTCGACTTTGGTTACAAACCGCAATATGTTCACAAAGTTATGCCCCCTTTTCGACTTAAAATCCCTAAAACATGATTTCCGGGCAATATCTCGTGAAAGGCCTCACATATTTAAATTATTTTATTTACATAGGTGTAGCATCATAAAAGGATGCATTCTCTTTGGGTCCATTTCTTTCAAATGGAAGCCATAGTCTTGTGACAATGCCATATTGTGGGGGTGTACTTGTGACAACTCTAGTCATTTCAATTATTTCACCATATGCCTGACTATGTGCCGTTTGTGTGTAAGCTAAGGTCCTGTAAGACTGGAATTCTTTCTCATTAGTTAGAGAAAAATGGTGTGGTATTTCAGCCCATCTTACCAAGCTTGTCAGTTATAAAGATTTAGCATGATAGAAATATTTCTGTTCCTGGTTTGCAGGAGGCACCTGTTTGTCGTGTGGCAAGTTTGGGAGACAGCTGCTATCAGATCACCCACTGTTTGAAGGAAAAGTGTGCAGCAAATGCAAGGTACTCGCTATGTAGTACACTCTGTATAGTGTTTGGAGCAATAAAACACCAACAGAGTTGAGATGCATTTATCGATTTGATCAGCCATAGATGTACATTTACATGTATTTATAACCAAAATCATTAATGTTAATGATTTCCGTAGTAATGTCTTACCATTTACCAGTAGTCTGCTAATAGAGTACAGAATATACATCTTTGTAGTGAACCGAAAATAACAGTTGTACATTGACTGGCAATGGTTAAATGTACATGTCTTATTTAGAATAAAAAAATAAAACATCACAACACATGGCTTTGTTCAGTTCAGTTTTAGATAGGACATTTGGTTATAAATTTGATTATGCCATTGTGTGGGGTATGTTCTGTGGTTATGCTTGTGTTACTACGTTGTGGACGGTGGTTGTCCTGGGCTGGCTATGACTGTGTATTCATTCATGCTTCCACTGTGTATATATGCATGCTTCCACTCTGTATATTTGCATGCTTCCACTGTGTATTCATGCATGTTTCCACTGTGTATTCATGCATGCTTCCACTGTGTATATATGCATGCTTCCTCTGTGAATACATTCATGCTTCCACTGTGTATATATGCATGCTTCCACTCTGTATATATGCATGCTTCACTATGTATACATTCATGCTTCCACTGTGTATGCATGCATGCTTCCACTCTATATACTTGCATGCTTCCACTGTGTATTCATGTATGCTTCCACTGTGTATATTTGCATGCTTCCACTGTGAATACATTCATGCTTCCACTGTGTATGCATGCATGCTTCCACTCTGTATTCATGCATGCTTCCACTGTGTATATATGCATGCTTCCACTGTGTATTCATGCATGCTTCCACTGTGTATATATGCATGCTTCCACTGTGTATTCATGCATGCTTCCACTGTGTATACATGCATGCTTTGACGGTGTATATGTGCATGCTTCTACTGTGTATATATGCATGCTTCCACTGTGTATATGTGCATTCTTCCTCTGTGTATATATGCATGCTTTCACTGTGTATACATTCATGCTTCCACTGTGTATACATGCATGCTTCCACGGTGTATATGTGCATGCTTCCACTGTGTATATGTGCATGCTTCCACTGTGTATATGTGCATGCTTCCACGGTGTATATGTGCATGCTTCCACGGTGTATATGTGCATGCTTCCACTGTGTATATATGCATGCTTCCACTGTGTATATATGCATGCTTCCACTTTGTATATGTGCATGCTTCAGACTGTGTATATTTGCATGCTTCCATTGTGTATATATTAGAGCTCCAGATAACTTTCTGGGGCAATTCTTATTTTACTCCCTAATTTAAAACAGAATTCTTAAAAACGATTGATCTGATCATTTTTACAATTGAATATGACACATAAATACTTATTTCTAAATCGGACATTTAACCACCATGTTTGTTGCCCTGACATGTAAAGATTTCATGCTGGTTTTCATTGTGCAGATAACACTATTTGCCTTACCTATGCAGGTATATTTTATAAGTAACTAAATTTATTTAATGCTAAGTAGTGAAATATAGAAAAATATCAGTGAGATATATCCCGATATCACAGTGACGGACTACTTTTTTTAAATTGATTTGATTTGAACACTATTTAATTGTATGTGTTGCCACCATTTATCATACAGAATTACCAAAAAAGAAAAGTAGTGAAGATTAATAACACCAAATGTTAAGAATACCTCCCTGATATATTGAAGTGTCTTTCCTCTTATTTTCTCTTGGATTTTCCTCAGTCGTATGGAGCCAAGGAGACTAGAACAGACAATGCCTTGCGTGTACAAGTTTTACCCACAAGACATTGGAGCTCATCATCTTGGTCCAAATTTAATTTTAGCATCCAAAGTATTTATTTTATCCTTTGCACTTCATTCAGCCCAGCATATTACACTTGCACTTGTTGTTTACTGTTGCTATGAACAGTAGTCTCCCTTTGTTTACATAATTGTTGTATTGCCCGTTCTCCAATTCCAAAATATAACAAGAATCCAGTGTACCCTTAAGTAATAACTTGTGTTCATTAAGCACATAATTATATTCTTTTGTGTGTATTAAGTTTTTATATCCAGTAACCACTCTTAAGTATTTAAGTATCCAATGTGTGTTCTTTTAAGTAATGTTCAGCGTTTAATTCTCCGCCATCTTGTTTTCTTCAAGTTCTTGACCGACTTTTAATCCAATTGTGTTGTTAAGTCCGAATAATTAATATAGAAAACACTTTATACGTTTAAGTATTCTATTTCAGAATACTCCTACCTTTTGTTGTTTGACATTTTAACGTGCATCTACAAGTTTAATCAGCTTAAATTGCTTGCGAAAACACATGTGCGTTTGAATATCGTGACTGTGTTAACTATTGTTTACATCATAACACCTATGCACACGCTATTTTTAGAAAACTGAACTTTGGAGAACTTAACGCACTTTCACTTTCAATATGTACTTTAATCATAACTGTATTTAAAGCTAGCAGTGTGTGTTAACTTCTTGATTTAAAAGCTAACCATTATTCAATGACTGCGTGTATCCAATTGTATTTAAACTTAAATAAATTAAGAAACACGGATTCTGCGTTGTCTATGAATATACTGAGTAGCATAGTAGACTGTCATACTGTAAACACGCTGCCATGATAATGCCTTGAGTCAAAAAAAATTTGCGATCAAGTTGCTTAACTAGATCTAATCCACGGCACATTTTATCGTAATCCAAGATGGCGCTGGAATGTTTATTACTAATGCCGATTACTACGCATTACAGAGAAAATAGTGCAGACGTAATATTGTAAATATCTTGTTAAAAATCCACTAAATAAAAATCAAAAGTAAAGAATATTCAAATAGCATTTAAATAAAAAGAAAATTTGTTTGCTTTCGGTGTGATAACACGTGATATTGTCACCGGTAAAGGAGACAATATACACGTTTTCACGCGCACAAGCGCTCGTGAAAATATTAATTGTCTCCCTTTCGGATGACGATATCACGCGTTATCACACTGAAAACAAACAAATATCCTCTATACATCAGAACTTATTAAACGGACGCCATATTTTGACAGACCACAATAGCTAACCAATGAGTACTCTTTGCTCAGGTCATCTAAAATGGTTCTAAACAATTGCTCATCATCTGCAGTGACACCAAAATTTTGTATTATTTTAATCTGAGACTTCAAACATTTAGAAAACTTATTTTGCTGTTACCAGGGCTTTCGCTGTCGATCGCCATTGTCGCCAAATGCGACAAATTTGCGAAAGTGGCGACAGTTTTTTCAAAGTGGCGAATTTCATTAGTGGCAGCATAATTTTAGATAGTGCTAAATCTGGTGTGTAAAATCTCAACTGCAACAAAACTAGGGCAGAATAAGACCACAGAGCCTCTAACATGGCCTCAGGGCATTGTTTGTTATCAGAGCATTATTTAGTCTGTTCTTGCAGATGAGAGTGTCATGGTGTGAAAAGTTTATATCTGACATCACAGCATCAGTTTTCCGCTTAGTTAGGCACAGTCACACTCAGATGAAATCCAGATCAGCACTATTGATTTTTAATCTTCTGACTAATTATTATTTTGTAATGATTTTATCTGCAATTACGGGAAATTTCAGTTAGAAAAAACACAGGTGGCAAAAAAAAGCTTTTTAGAACATGTGGTAAACATTCATTCCAAGACGAGGCTGACCTAAATATAGCCTAAAACAAAGGAAAAGAGTCCTGTGTCTGGATTTATTTCTGAACAGTAACAAACTGTTTGTCCACAATCATGATGAATTTTAACATAGATTATGGACAGAAAGTATTTATATCTACAAATGAAGATATGAATTAGAAGGAGGATTTACCAATCTGCAAGTGAAGTGTTATGTTGATATTGTCATATATTTTCGCGACCCTACAAAATGATCAACATTACTAAATCTGTTAAAATCAAGTGTTGTAAAATCGTAATTTCCGACAAGTAACAATTATACTGCTAAGTTTTAATTATACTAATGTAGTTTTTAATGCTATTTAATAGTGACAGTTACTGTTAATTAAATTCTGAAGCATGTCAATATATGACTGACAAATAATATTGGCTCAAACTTTTAAAAAGTGGCGAATTTTAGTGGCGACAACTTTTTTGCAGCCAGCGGAACCCCTACTGTTACAAAGTGTATCCATGTTTCAAATGTTTTGCTGAATGTTTTATGGCAGCTTTTGATTCACCATATCTTTTATATTGGGTAAAAATCTCTGTTTTGATTACTTATTTCTCGTGGTTATGATTAAAAAAAACAAAGCATAGCATAGTTTTCTGGCCACTAACTGGTTTTGGAAGCCTATCACGCTTCGATGAACTGGTGTTCTCCACCATTTTGATTTTTGTTTACCAATTGCACAGAACGGTCCACTTCATTTCAGCTCAGGACAAGATGGACACACGGTTGTGGTCGAAGTATAATTTATCAACCTAATAGAATGTTCATTTTATTAAACTTTCTATCTTTCCCATTGTATGGTAAATGTATTAAAAGTATTTTACTACTATGATATTAACACGCATAACAGCGAACATCCCAACAAGTAATTATCAACTGTCTACACTATCGATCGTTTTGAATTTGCGCTCTCATTCCAAATAGAAAGCGCTTAAGTGATGTCATGAATCACAGCGAATTTTGCTATATATCTTGTATTGAGCGCCTAGATAATTCAGTTCTCGTGAGTTTCCCACACTGCCGAACTGGTTTACTTACATGTTACGCGCGTTCACGAATTTGAATTCTTGTTTTCATTTTTTCAATGCGTAACTTTACACACAGATTTTAAATCTAAATTGTTTTTAGCTCACCTGAGCACAAAGTGCTCATGGTGAGCTTTTGTGGTCGCCCGTTGTCCGTCGTGCGTGCGTGTGTGAGCGTGCGTCGTCAACTTTTCATTTAAACAACATCTCCTAAACTGCTGGCAGATTTTCACCAAACTTCACAGGAATGATCCTTGGGTGGACCTCTTTCAAAGTTGTTCAAATCTTTCCGGTCCACTGCATATGTAGGTCACCAGAGCTAAAAATAGATTTAAAAAGTAAAAACTTTAAAAATCTTCTCCTATGAAACCGCAAGGCTCAGAGCTTTCATATTTGATATGTGACATCCTCTAGTGGTCCTCTACAAAGATTGTTCAAATAATGCCCCTGGGGTCAAAACTGGCCACACCCGGGGGTCACATGGTTTATATAGACTTGTATAGCAAAATAACTTTAAAAAATTTCTCCTCTGAAACAGCAAGGCCTAGAGGTTTCATATTTGGTATATAACATTGCATAGTGGTCCTCTACAAAGATTGTTCAAATAATGCCCCTGGGGTCAAAACTGGCCACGCCCCGGGGGTCACATATAAACTTAAACAGCAAAATGACTTTAAAAATCTTCTTCTCTAAAACGCAAGGCCCAGAGGTTTCATATTTGGTATTGAACATTGTATAGTGGTTCTCTACAAATATTGTTCAAATGATGCCCCTGGGGTCAAAATTGGCCACACCCCGGGGGTCACATGATTTATATAGACTTATATAGCAAAATGACTTCAAAAATGTTCTTCTCTGAAACTTCAAGGCCTAGAGGTTTCATATTTGGTTGGTAACATTGTATAGTGGTCCCTTACAAAGATTGTTAAAATGATGCCCCTGTGTTCAAAATTGGCCACACCCCGGGGGTCACATGGTTTATTCAGACTTAAATAGGAAAATGACTTTAAAATATTCTCCTTTGAAACTGCAAGGCCCAGAGGTTTTATATTTGGTATGAAACATTGTATAGTAGTCCTCTACAAAGATTGTTCAAATCATGCCCCTGGGGTCAAAACTGGCCACAGCCCAGGGGTCACATGGTTTATATAGACTTAAAATAGCAAACAAACTTTTAAAATCTTCTCTAAAACCGCTGGGCACAGACGTTTTATATTTGGTATGTAACATTGTATAGTGGTCCTCTACAAACTTTGTTCAAATAATGCCCCTGGGGTAAAAACTGGCCACACCCCATGTGTCACATGGTTTATATTGACTTAAATAGCAAAATGACTTTAAAAATCTCTGAAATCTCAAGGCCTAGAGGTTTTATATTTGGTATGTAACATTGTATACCGTAAATACCCAGTCATATGTGTAAACGTCTCATAAGTCAAGAAGTTAAAATTCATTCCAGAAACGTATTTCTAATAATAACCATTCCATGGAATGATCATAAAGTAACATCTGAAAATTGGCCAGAGTATGCCCTGATAAGTAGGTATATGGTACAGTCTGCAGTAAATGCCTTGAAGCTGAAATCACTGCCAAATCCTCTTTAACAGATCTTGATGTACAAAAAAACCGGTTCCAGCCAGTTTAATTAGCAATATGCTATACACAAAAATCATTAAAATAGAGTAGATAGTTTCATTCACAGTTTGCATCTTATTTAATAATGAAACAGTTATGCATTTTGTCTTAATTGTCGGTAATTAATAGAAAGGTCAAACTGTGATAATTATGAATGGATTATAGTGTGTGGATTAGCAAATATGCAGGTAAGAAACAAAATGCATTTGACAAATATTTTCAATATAATATGCTACGATTTTTTGCAAACTGCCTCATGAGTCGAATGTTCTTTATAACCACGATTTAAGAGGCTTAAAATCTCGACTTTTGACTGAGTAATTACGTTAATGGTCCTCTACAAAGATTGTTAAAATGATGCCCTTGGGGTCAAAACTGTGCACACCCTGGGGGTCACATGGTTTATATAGGCTTAAATAGCAAAATGACTTCAAAAATCTCCTCTGAAACTGCAAGCCCCGGAGGTTTCATTTTTGGTAGGTAACGTTGTATAGTGGTCCTCTACAAAGATTGTTCAAATGATGCCACTGGGGTCAAACTGGGCTACCCCGGGGGTCACATGGTTTATATAGACTTAATTAGCAAAATGACTTTTAAAATCTTCTCTGAAACTGTAAGGCCCAGAGGTTTCATATTTGGTATGTAACATTGTATGGTTGTCCTCTACAAAGATTAAGATTGTTCAAATGATGCCCCTGGAGTCAAAACTGGGCACACCCCGGGGGTCACATGGTTTATATAGACTTAAAAGTAAAATAGCAAAATGACTTTATAAATATTTTCTTCTGAAACTACTATGCCCAGAGGTTTTCTATATGGTATGTAACATTGTATAGTTGTCCTCTACAAAGATTGTTCAAATGATGTCCCAGGGGTCAAAGCTGGCCCTGCCCTGGGGGTCACATATAGACTTAAATAGCAAAATGACTTTAAAATCTTCTCTGAAACCAGAGTGTTTTTGATATGTAACATTGTATAGTAGTCCTCTACAAAGATTGTTCAAAGTATGCCCCTGGGGTAAAAGGTGGCCATGACCCGGAGGTCACATGGTTTATATAGACTTATATGGCAAGTGGGCCTTAAAAATCTTCCTTGTTGAAACTGTAAGGCCCTGAGGTTTTATATTTTGCGTGAAACATTGTGGAGTGGTCTTCTACACAGATTGTTCCAATGATGCCCCTGGGGGTCACATGGTTTATATACATTTAAATAGCAAAATGACTTTAAAATCTCCTCTGAAACTACAAGGTCCAGTGGTTTCATGTTTGGTATGTAACATTGAATAGTGGTCCACTACATATATTTTGCAAATTATGCCCCTGGGGTAGAAAGTGGCCATGCCCTGTGGGTCACATGGTTTATAAAGACTCTAAAACTTCTGAACCTGCAAGGCCCAGATTTTTATACTCAGGTAAGGGGTTTAGTGCCATTTTGCCCTCTTGTTATTAGCCATTATGATGCCTTAAACTCAGGTGAGCGCCCTAGGGCCATCATGGCCCTCTTGTTTGTTTATTTAATTGGGTATTTACGCCTTTACGCACGTTATCTGGAGCTCTGAATTATATGCATGCTTCCACTTTGTATATATGCATGCTTCCACTGTGTATATGTGCATGCTTCCACTGTGTATATTTATGCTTCCACTGTGTATACATTCATGCTTCCACAGTGTATATATTAGGGATGGGACCGAATACTCGAATATTAGAATATCGGATAATATTCGAATATATAAAAACGAATACGAACATTCGATTTTCAAATTTATTTTAAGAACAAAATTTCTTTTAAAAATCATGTTTTTCTCCAGTTTGATTGCAAAGTTAACATGAATTCCAGTCGTATTTCCTGCCTAGCAGGTGGGCGGGGGCAGTATAACGTGTTTACAACACATGCCAAACATTTCCAATTAACGACAATTAATAATTGGCAGGGGGGCCACGTCTTTAAAAGGGCCGCGAATTAACGGTTTGTAGGAGGCGCAAATATGACGCATTGTATCCACAAATAACAAAACTGGGCCATGTTGTGATAACGGTTTCACATTTTGCACAAGGCGTTCATTGTTGTTTATTTAACCTTAAGTGACATCTATACGGTTAACTTGTTTATAGTAAATTACAATTACTCTCTAAGTAAAGCAATCAAAATGAATCCATTATCAGCCAATCAATTTCTTTAACAAAATTAGCATGATCTGGTCAATCTTAATATACGTCACTTGTTAATTATTCTCCATTATATCAACACCGTATATTATATTACAAGAGTCTTTATTAATAAACAATGCCACCATCACGTGCTTGGAAGTACTTTATGTGGTCATTAGACAAAACCCAGGCAACGTGTAATCTGCACAGCAGATACAATCTTCATGGTTCTGAAAAAAACGGAACGATTAACAAATTAATTAACAATGCATTTAACAATATCTTACATTTCTTTATATTTGCCTAACACTCCGTAAGTTATATCGCTCATTTACCACTGAAACAAGGTAAAACAACTACGTACACGTAGTATACATACTTCGGATAGGTAAATATTTGGACAGAGTGCCGTATATAGTAGTATATAGTAGTATTTACAAAACGAATATTTGAATATATTTGAATACCTAAAACGAATATTCGAATATTGATTTCAGTATTCGGTCCCATCCCTAGTATATATGCATGCTTCTTCTGTGTATATGTGCATGCTTCCACTGTGTATATATGCATGCTTCCACTGTGTATACATTCATGCTTCCACTGTGTAAATTCAAGCTTACACTGTGTATACTTTTATGCTTCCACTGTGTATACATTCATGCTTCCATTTTGTATACTTGCATGCTTCCACTGTGTATATATGCATGCTTCCATTTTGTATACATGCATGCTTCCACTGTGTATATATGCATGCTTCCACTGTCTATACATTCATGCTTCCACTGTGTATACATTCATGCTTCCACTCTGTATACATTCATGCTTCCACTGTGTATACATGTATGGTTCCAGTGTGTATACATTCATGCTTCCACTGTGTTTACATTCATACTTCCTTTCTGTATACATCTGTATACATACATGCTTCCACTATGTATACATTCATGCTTCCACTGTGTATACACTCATGCTTCAACTGTGTATACATGCGTGCCTCCACTGTGTATACATGGGTGCTTCCGCTGTGTATACATTCATGCTTCCACTGTGTACACATTCATGCTTCCACTGTGTATACGTTCATGCTTCCACTGTATATACATTTATGTTTCTACTGTGTATACATTCCTGCTTGCACTGTGTATACATGCCTGCTTCCACTCTGTATACTGCTTGCTTCCACTGTGTATACATTCATGCTTCCACTGTGTATACATGCGTGCTTCCACTGTGTATACATGCATGCTTCTGCTGTTTATACATTCATGCTTTCACTGTGTATACATTCATGCTTACACTGTGTTTACATTCCTGCTTCCACTGTGTATACATGCCTGCTTCCACTGTGTATACATTCATGCTTCCACTCTGTATACATTCATGCTTTCATTGTGTATATTCATGCTTCAACTGTGTATACATTCATGCTTCCTCTGTGTATATATTCATGCTTCCACTGTGTATACATGCATGCTTCCACTGTGCATATATGCGTGCTTCCACTGTGTATACATTCATGCTTCCACTGTGTATACATTCATGCTTCCACTGTCTATACTTGCATGCTTCCACTGTATATACATTCATGCTTCCATTGTGTATACATTCATACTTCCATTGTGTTTTCTTGCATGCTTGCACTGTGTATACATTCATGCTTCCATTGTGTATTCTTGCATGCTTCTATTGTGTATACATTCATGCTTCCACTGTGTATACATCCATGCTTCCACTGTGTATACATGCATGCTTCCAGGATGTGCTGCAGGAGACACTGCTGCTGTTGGATCAAGATGGATGCAATGTAAGTTTGCTGTAGTCTTGTGTACTTTGCTGATGTTCTTTTCCTCTTCCATTGGGGTACCTGTTTCTGACAAAATCTATTAATACTCTGCAGATTGTGTAAAACTTTGCTTCAGATAAAAGCATTTGTGAAGCTGATTAAGACAAAGTAAAAATAACATTTTAGTCAGCCAGTTGTGGTACTAGCAAGATCTGATGCACTGTAATATACTTCTATTTCTCATTGATCCTGAATTTGTTATGGACATGCAGTTTTGTTTAATTCACTCAGATATTTGAACCTACAATGTACAGTAAAAACTCGTTAATTCGAAGTCGTCTGGACCGGAGAAAATACTTCGAAATAACGATTATTTGAATTAAACATTTCTATATTTTTTTTAAAAATAAAAGTTTTAAAAATCGCATAGTTATATAGTAGAGATGCGGTTACACTACACACTTTGATTGAACTTATAAAAAACAAATAAGTATGATGATGTGAGTTTATTTATAATTATATTTTATAATTACATTAAATTTAAAAATATATTCTTTTGTCACAGAAATAAATATAATAAACATTTATTGGTAGGTTTTACCGAATGACACAAAGTCTGACTACACAGTATTACTGCTTCTGACATAGTGAATATCAGCGCATGTAAGTGCGATCTGACAAATGCAATTCTAACTTAAATACAGAAACCTAATAATTGCTCAAACGTTTTGACATCCATGTTTGCAATTCAGTCTTGTTAAAGCAATAGCTTGCCATGCTTTAATTATACAAACACAACAGCTTGGTTTAATCGATTATTAACTTCGGAAAGGTGTGAAAATCAAGCAGAGAGCAAATGCTGTCACAGCTGATACGGTTAAGGTAAATGTGTGAAAATTATCTCCATCTCTATTATTAACACTTCGATTTAACAATTGATAAATGCACTGAAAAACAGGTGTTGGGACCGGATTAATGGGTTCGAAATAGCGATAAATCGAAATAATGGAGTTCGAATTAAACATCAAAATTCTAATTAAAATAAGAAGGAAAAAATCGGGACCGAAAAAAAACTTCGAAATAACGAGGAATTCGGATTAACGGTGTTCGAAATAATGGTGATCTACTGTATACGTACTTATATTGTAATGTCTGCGGAATGAACAATTCAATACAGTGTTTGCCTATATGTGATGTGTTGCAGATGTTCTGTGTACTGTGTGGAAGAGGGGAGGAACTGTTTGTCTGTGAGGAGGAGAGCTGCGGAAGGTAGGCTTGCCAGTGTGCTGATTGCAGATATTCTGTTTGTTTTGGAGGCGAGGAACTATTTGTCTGTGAGGAGGAGATCTGTGAAAGGTAGGCTTACCAGGCTGCTGACTGCAGATATTCTGTTTGTTTAGGAGCGGAGGAACTGTTTGTCTGTGAGGAGGAGAGCTGTGAAAGGTAGGCTTGCCAGTGTGCTGACTGCAGATATTCTGTTTGTTTTGGAGGCGAGGAACTATTTGTCTGTGAGGAGGAGATCTGTGGAAGGTAGGCTTGCCAGTGTGCTGACTGCAGATATTCTGTTTGTTTTGGAGGCGAGGAACTGTTTGTCTGTGAGGAGGAGATCTGTGGAAGGTAGGCTTGCCAGTGTGCTGACTGCAGATATTCTGTTTGTTTTGGAGGCGAGGAACTGTTTGTCTGTGAGGAGGAGAGCTGTGGAAGGTAGGCTTGCCAGTGTGCTGACTGCAGATATTCTGTTTGTTTTGGAGGCGAGGAACTGTTTGTCTGTGAGGAGGAGATCTGTGAAAGGTAGGCTTACCAGGCTGCTGACTGCAGATATTCTGTTTGTTTTGGAGGCGAGGAACTGTTTGTCTGTGAGGAGGAGATCTGTGGAAGGTAGGCTTGCCAGTGTGCTGATTGCAGATATTCTGTTTGTTTTGGAGGTGAGGAACTATTTGTCTGTGAGGAGGAGAGCTGTGAAGGGCAGCCTTTACGAGGCTGCTGACTGCAGATATTCTGTTTGTTTAGGAGCGGAGGAACTGTTTGTCTGTGAGGAGGAGAGCTGTGAAGGGCAGCCTTTACGAGGCTGCTGACTGCAGATATTCTGTGTAGTATGTTTAGGAGGGGAGGATCTGTTTGTCAGTGAGGAGGAGAGCTGTGGAAGGTAGACTAACCAGGCTGCTGACTGCATATTTTTTGTGTAGTATGTTTAGGAGGGGAGGAACTGTTTGTATGTGAGGAGGAGAGCTGTGGAACGTAGGCTTGCCAGTGTGCTGATTGCAGGTATTCTGTGTAGTATGTTCAGGAGGGGAGGAACTGTTTGTCTGTAAGGAGGCGAGCTGTGGAAGGTAGACTTACCAGGCTGCTGACTGCTGTGTAGTATGCGGAGGAGGGGAGGAACTGTTTGTCTGTAAGGAGAAGAGCTGTGGAAGGTAGACTTACCAGGCTGCTGACTGCTGTGTAGTATGCGGAGGAGGGGAGGAACTGTTTGTCTGTAAGGAGAAGAGCTGTAGAAGGTAGGCTTACCAGGCTGCTGATGTACTGTGTACAGGAGGGGAGAAACTGTTTGTAAGGAGGAGAGCTGTGGAAGGTAGGCTTACCAGGCTGCTGATGTATAATGTTGAGAAGGGGAGAAAGTGTTTGTCTGTAAGGAGGAGAGCTGCGGAAGGTAGGCTTACCAGGCTGCTGACTGCTGTGTAGTATGTGGAGGAGGGGAGAAACTGTTCGTCTGTAAGGAGGAGAGCTGTGGAAGGTAGGTTTACCAGGCTGCTGACTGCCGCTCACAGCAGCAACACATTTCTTGCCATTTTAATGTGTAGTAAGACTGGTTTTCTCCTTTGTTTGGACTTATTTTCCCATATTAAACTAAAAACAACATCCTGTCAGTTTGACTTAGTTCTTATTGTTAATCCTTTAAATTGCTATGAGCTATTTAAAATTAAATAATTTTATGTAGTGCTGCATATTTTGTCACATTATAGTTTTTAGGGCCCCGCAATTTTTTGGCGGGTGACCTAAAGTAATCACCCTGTCTGTCCGTCCGTTCGTCTGTCCGTCCACATTTTTCAAGTTTTTCTTTTATAACTTCAAAACCGTTTCAGCTATTAATTTGAAACTTCATGGGCTTCATGGGTGGATAGATCTCATTAAGAAGAAGTGCAGTGCACAAGAACCATTACTCTGCACTTCATGGTTCTGGAGATATTGCCCTTTGATAATTTTCATACTTTTGCCGGAGCATAATTCTTAGACTATAAGAGGTATTAACTTAAAACTTCGTTGGTTGATATATCTCATTGAGGAGAAGTGCAGTCCACAAAAACCGTTACTCTGCACTTCATAATTCTGGAGTTATTGCCCTTTGTTAATTTTTCATGTTTAGGCGGAGTCAACTTTTGGTTTCAGCTCTCTAACTTGAGAACGAATTGAAATATTTTAATGAAACTTCATCCATAGATACCTTATATCGAGACCTGGCTTGGGATTGCATACGGGGTGGATGGAGTCACTGTCAAGGTCAAAGTTACAAAAAATAGAAGAATGGTTTCTGCTCAATTACTCCAGAACGAATTGAGCTATTGTAATTCAACTTCATACATAGATACCTTTTATCAAGACATCGCTTGGGATTGCATAGGGGTGGGTGGGATCAAGGTCAAGGTCACCGTTACTAAAAATAGAAAAACGGTTCCTCGCCTTCAAACATGCTATCATTCGGGGCTCGCTGCCACTCCTGTGACAAAGCTCTAGTTATACATATTTGTTGTGTCCACTATATGTATGGGGAGGTATACCTTATAGCTCCAATAGGAAGAGCTTTTGAAAAAAAGGGAAATAAAGGAAGACCTTTTCAATAAGATTATGATTGGAATTTGATTCCACCTAAAGTATTTCCCCAATACTTATTCACTTTTAGTGTTCTGTCGTGGATGAGGCCTTGCGCCATTGGCCGATTTGTCCCCACCAAATTTGTGTATGTGGGTCCGTGGGTGCACACAATGTACGAGTAAATAATTCGGCATATTTAGTAAAATTTATATCATTGATCGTCAGGTCACGTAATTTATGACCAATTTTTTTCCTTATAACACTATTTCATTAATGCTCTATCGGCAGCGCTTGAGCAGTTCAGATACAGTAGTATCAGTCGATAACTGTACATGTGGTCCACATGCTAAGCATGAAAAAATGCTTTTCAGCGACAAACTGCGAGACAAAAGCCGCATTCGTCCAACACATCAAAGCCTTTTGAAGTTGAATTAACCGACATTGCTATGGGTGTTGCTAACGGCTTGCAGTTTTGGATGCCCGGCTAATTGATGACGTCACACTGTTACACTTTGTAGTTTAAAAAGTTTCATTAATAATGCCGTGTGTGAATAACGGATTTTATTGTTTGTTCAAATTGGAATTAATAATGCAAGGTTATAAGGTATTTAAGAATGTAGTTTTAACATTTATCAACAGAACGTTATGAATTAAGAACACAATATTATATATTAATCCTTTTTTGAACAGATAAGAAAAACACACATGAAGAATTAAAACAGCTAGTATGTACTTTTCAAAACAAAAATCTTCTTTGGGAATATTCATGAGGTGTAAAACTTTTTTGTCTGTGTCCCTACATTTTTAGCTCACCTGAGCACAAAGTGCTCATGGTGAGCTTTTGTGATCGCCCGTTGTCCGTCGTGCTTGTGTGCGTGAGTGCGTGCGTTGTCAACTTTTCATTCAAACAACATCTCCTAAACCGCTTTGCAGATTTTCACCAAACTTCACAGGAATGATCCTTGGGTGGACCTCTTTCAAAGTTGTTCAATTCTTTCCGGTCCACTGAATATGTAGGTCACCAGAGCAAAAAATAGATTTAAAAAATGAAAACTTTAAAAATCTTCTATGAAACCACAAGGCTCTGACTTTTCATATTTGATATGTGACATCCTCTAGAGGTCCTCTACAAAGATTTTTCTAATGCCCCTGGGGTCAAAACAGGCTACGCCCCGGGGGTCACATGATTTATATAGAATATATAGCAAAATGACTTTAAAAACCTTCTCCTCTGAAACCACAAGGCCCAGAGGTTTCATATTTGGTATGTAACATCCTATAGTGGTCCTCTACAAAGATTGTTCAAATTATGCCCCTGGGGTCAAAACTGACCATGCCTCGGGGTCTCATGGTTTATATAGAATATATAGCAAAATGACTTTAAAAATCTTCTCCTCTAAACCCAACAGGGCCCAGAGGTTTCATATTTGGTATGTAACATCCTATAGTGGTCCTCTACAAAGATTGTTCAAATTATGCCCCTGGGGTCAAAACTGACCATGCCTCGGGGTCTCATGGTTTATATAGAATATATAGCAAAATGACTTTAAAAATCTTCTCCTCTAAACCCAACAGGGCCCAGAGGTTTCATATTTGGTATGTAACATCCTATAGTGGTCCTCTACAAAGATTGTTCAAATTATGCCCCTGTGGTCAAAACTAGCCACGCCCCGGGGGTCTCATGGTTTATATAGAATATATAGCAAAATGACTTTAAAAATCTTTTCCTCTGAAACCGCAAGGCCCAGAAGTTTCATATTTGGTATGTAACATCCTTTAGGCCAGTCCCTTTTTATTTTCTGGTTTACAAAAATTTTGGGGGAACATGTCCACTGGCAGGTCGAAAAAAAAAATAAAATAAAAAAGGGTTCAAATCTTAACACAACAAACGATTTCCCATTAGCAATTTATAATTAATAACAATATCAACATTAAAACACACTATGATGTGAAGTTAGAATAAGACGTCAAACATGGTATAAACTGTTTTATTACACCAATGTTTCATATGCAGTTTAACCATTTGTATTTATGAATTTTACAGAGTAAATAAGTGTAAAAGATGCATATATTTTAACGGCATCATTAAAATTGATTTTACCACAAAGTTGTATACTTGTATGGATTTACAAAATGTAAAGTGAGATGCCTTTTTAAAAGAAGACGAGTTAACCTGCGCAGGACTGGAATCCACAACTGCCCGAACACACACAGACCTTGCAAAACGAGCTTAATCTAACCACACAACGCAAATTTGAAAATAATTGCTGTGAGGTCTCGAAAAACATATTAAATTTAACTATATCAAGAGAAAAGTCCAATTAATATGACGTTAATTGTCTGCATTCTTGTTAAGTCTTAATTCTTATTAAAAATGAGAAACCAGTTTTAACATATTTTTTTTTTAAATATTCAACTCTGTGTATATGCTAAATCTTCATGTATATATGAAATTTATCAGATATAAACTGAACTGCTAGTGTGTGTTAAATTATTGCATTACAATTGTGACAGAAACAAAATACAAGGCAAATAAGAAATTCTAATTGTGTCGCGAAAATATATATCATCAACAAAATGCAACCATGACTTTCTCTTTTAAGTGTATACGAGACAAAGCTGTCTGTCCCCACATCCTCGTTTCGATGTCCCCGCAAGATCTTTCTACTAATGATATTATTTGTTACAAATGCCACCTGAAAATATACATCCAGTGCCTTCCACAGGATTTTTTTTGGCGTCCCCGTCCCGAGAGGGGTGGGTTAGGGAGGGGTATCCCCTCCGTACGTCAAATTTTTTTGCGGCATGTGTCAAATGACGTTATCTGGTGCGTTTTAGCTATTAAATTTAAGGCTAAGATGTTTTCAATTTTTTTTACAAGTTTAAACGAAATGAAATAAACGAAGCATCACCGTTTGAACGGCATACCTCTAGCCTTTTAAAAGCAAAAGCATCATTGTTGTTGCGAAACTGAAAGTAATGATTTTTTCCGGATGTTTATGTCCAGTGCGCATCACATTCGCACAGTGACGTCATGTCCAAACCCACTATTCTCGTCGTTCTCGAATCTTTAGGTTACACTCGATCTACTGATGGAGACTTTTTTATTCGATTAATTATGTTCATATGGGCATGTATTTAGTGTTTTAACACAGTTTTAATCGTTACAGCTGTTGAACATAGTACTGACTGGATAATTGGTGAATTGTAAAGATCTTGATTAAAATATATTTATATTATATACATGCTTTGTTCTTGCAAAAACGGCGGGAAATTTTCCTCGTGGACATCGTGCCTGCGCGTCATATGTTAAAGACAAATGTCACTCTATTGTTTAAAACAGTGTTGATTTTCTCATGTTTCATTCTTTCCATGAATAACTGTACTTCTAACGGTAATATTAACTGTCATCAAATGGACAAGTCATTTTAAGGGCCGTCTACGAAACATGTTGAACATTATTAGAAGTTTACAATATATAATAAATTCAACAATTTACGAACTAAAAATCACTTGCTAATTTTTTGTCCACCAATAAGTAAATTTGCATGGAAAAACCACGCCAATTTGTTTATAAGTTACCTATTTTTTCTCCATTTGTGAATTTATGTATGAGACGACCCTCAAACTTGAAACACTCACTGACCACAATAACGGGATTTCTCCCTGCAAAAATCATGCATGGGATTAACATTCCTTTGACGGGAAAATAGGACACCCAATGTCTTTAAAGACCTGTATTTAGTAAAGCACATGATCGGTACACGCACGCTTTCCATGCGTGGAACGTGACGTCGTGTTTCAGCAGACATTTCGCACTCTTTTGTAGAAAACACGGGTTTTACATGGCATACATGTACATAAACAATGGCGGACGCCTTGCTTAAAAAAATTGTCCGTGAAATTCCGGAACAATTTGTTGATCTCGATCAGCAATCATCGTGTGATACCGTCAAAAACAAAAAGCAGTTTCACGGAAGTAAACGGACTTACCGAGCAAATTATTATATTCGTACTCAAAATATTTTGAAAATTTGAACGTTTCGTCCCCGATCGGTAAAAAAAAAATCGTAATTATTTTTTTTTTTTTCACTTTCGGAAAATTTATGTTCGCCGGTTTTGTAAACCGTAAAATCAAAAAGTCCTGGCCTTAGTGGTCCTTTACAAAGTTTGTTCAAATTATGCCCCTGGAGTCAAAACGGGCCACGCCCTGGGGGTCACATAGTTTATATAGAATATATGGCAAAATTACTTTAAAACTCCTCTCCTCTGAAAACACAAGGCCCAGAGGTTTCATATTTGGTATGTAACATTGTTTAGTGGTCCTGAACAAAGTTTGTTAAAATTATGCCCCTGGGGTCAAAACGGGCCACACCCCGGGGGTCACATGGTTTATATAGAATATATAGCAAAATGACTTAAAATCTCTAAAACCATATGGCCCAGAGGTTTCATATTTGGTATGTAACATCCTATAGTGGTCCTCTACAAAGATTGTTCAAATTATGCCTCCGGGGTCAAAACTGGCCACGCCCAGGGGGTCACATGGTTTATATAAACTTATATAGCAAAACATCTTAAAATCTTCTTCTCTGAAACCGCAAGGCCCAGAGGTTTCGTATTTTGTATTTAACATCCTATAGTGGTACTCTACAAAGATTGTTCAAATTATGCCCCATAGGGTCAAAACAGACCACACCCGATTGGTCACATGGTTAATATAGACTTAAATAGCAAAATGACTTTAAAATTCTTCTCCTCTGAAACCGCAAGGCCTGGAGGTTTCATATTTGGTATGTAACATTGTATAGTGGTCCTTTACAAAGAGTGTTCAAATTATGCCCCTGGGGTCAAAACTGGCCACGCCTCGGGGGTCTCATGGTTTATATAGACTTAAATAGCAAAATGACTTCTAAAATCTTCTCTTCTGAAACGGCAAGGCCCACAGCTTTCCTATATTTGTTACGTAACATTGCATAGTGGTCCTCTCCAAAGATTGTTCAAATTATACCCCTGGGGTCAAATCTGGCCACCCCCTCGAAGGGTCACATGGTTTATATAGACTTAAATGGCAAAATGAGTTAAAATCTTTACCTAAAACCGCAAGGCCCACAGCTTTCCTATATTTGGTACGTAACATTGCATAGTGGTCCTCTCCAAAGATTGTTCAAATTATGCCCCTGGGGTCAAATCTGGCCACCCCTCGAGGGGTCACATGGTTTATATGTACTTAAATAGCAAACTGACTTAAAAAATCTTTACCTGAAACTGCAACGCCCAGAGGTTTGGTCAAGGTTGTTCAACTTATGCCCCTGGGATAAAAATAAGCCATGCCTCTGGGATGCAAATTCCAATTGGGTTACAAGGTCTCAGGTGAGCCTCCTAGGGCCCTCAGGGCCCTCTTGTTGTAATTTGTCCCCACTTTTTCAAAGCTAGAGGGCCCTTGTCCCCAATAGTCCAAATTCACGGCAGAACACTGACTTTAATACATATTGAACTGTCTTATTGTTTAGTGCAGTTCCCTTGCCACCTCTGGGTGACAAATTGCAGTTTACTGCATGAACAATTTGTTCAATTACTTGCTATTTCATGCTGATGTCTTTGGAAGAATGTTTGCTCTGAATCTAATTTCAGGTCATTTTGTGTTGAATGTATCAGAGACAGTTTGGAAGAAGACAGTTATCTCAAGGTATCTGGGAGTGTTTCACATTTGTAAGGCCCAGACTGCAGGCTCAGTTGTTCTATTACACAATGCATACAATACTACCATAATATTTACCAATGGGAAGAGTCGATGCATGAGATCATATTTTCATTAAAGCTAAATGTCACCTAACTTATGACAGTAACAGTCAATCTGCCATGTTTTGAGGAAAACATCATACCTTGACCACTGGGGGTCATTTTATCATGTCATTATAGTTTGTTGAAAGAAGAAAATGAGAGTCAAAGAACCAATATTTAATATGTTATTCTTTATGAAGACTACTCAGTATAATATTAATATCAAATATAAGAATGGACATCTTTTGAATTTTATTGATGCTCATTACAGATCACAAAACATCAGTTGTTCAGTCGTTGAAGTTAGCAGTTTATTCCAGCAAGCCAACATAGTTTATGCCAGCAAGCCAACATTCGTATGATATTGCTTGAAAGGAAGAAAATGTTACAAGCCCGCTATAATATCAAATTGAGAATCTGAGCAATTCAAAATATACCAGTGCTGTGCTTGCGAGCGGGGTTCAAAATATACCAGTGCTGTGCTTACAGGCGGGGTTCAAAATATACCAGTGCTGTGCTTACAGGCGGGGTTCAAAATATACCAGTGCTGTGCTTACGGGCGGGGTTCAAAATATACCAGTGCTGTGCTTACAGGCGGGGTTCAAAATATACCAGTGCTGTGCTTACGGGCGGGGTTCAAAATATACCAGTGCTGTGCTTACGGGCGGGGTTCAAAATATACCAGTGCTGTGCTTACGGGCGGGGTTCAAAATATACCAGTGCTGTGCTTACGGGCGGGGTTCACAAAATATACCAGTGCTGTGCTTACGGGCGGGGTTCAAAATATACCAGTGCTGTGCTTACAGGCGGGGTTCAAAATATACCAGTGCTGTGCTTACGGGCGGGGTTCACAAAATATACCAGTGCTGTGCTTGCGGGCGGGGTTCGGAATTTACCAGTGCTGTGCTTGCGAGCGGGGTTCAAAATATACCAGTGCTGTGCTTGCGAGCGGGGTTCAAAATATACCAGTGCTGTGCTTGCGGGCGGGGTTCAGAATTTACCAGTGCTGTGCTTACGGGCGGGGTTCAGAATTTACCAGTGCTGTGCTTACGGGCGGGGTTCAAAATTTACCAGTGCCATGATTTCTACCGCTGATTGTTGTTGTTCCTTGCAACACTGTTTCAAATATCAATGGTGTTTTCAGACGTCTGTAATCACAGATTAGAGACGACAGTTTGCAATCTATATAGTAGAGGTATTGCAGTACCACTTGCCCCTGTGTGTAGGTGCGGGAGATGAACCCCTGGCTGTGTTTCCTGTGCACGATGTACTCTGAGTCCAGTCACGGCGACCTGATACCACGCCTCCACTGGCGGTCCGCCCTGCTCAGCTTCTGCACTGACCAGAAGTCACAGCCCACTCAGGTGCCAATAACAGATATATATCAATGGCTTCATTTAAGATACAGAAATTTGTGAGAAAGAATTTGTAATTGGAAAATATTTTCAATATCAATTTCTTGCTATAAGTATAAGTAAATTGCTGTTGCATAATTCTGTGGTTGAAGCATTGCAAGACTTTATACATGCAGATACATGTTCTGATCACAGACAGAAGGGTTGTCTCCCCTTATTGGCCCCAGGCAGCGTTTGAGAGTGCTTTCCCTTTGTGATGGTATAGCTGCTACACTGGTTGCCATACAAACCCTTGGTTTAGAAGTAGAGGCTTACTATGCTTGTGAAACAGACAACGCTGCTGTTCAAGTAAGAATTTGAAGTTTCCCTCTAAAATATGCTGTTTGTACTTTTAAAGACGTTAAGTCCATTTATTAGAAGAACGAGTCAAGAAGTCTGAATTTCTTTGGATGTGTTCCTTTGTATAGTTGCTTGAAACCATTTGAGTGTGTAATTCTGTGTGGCACCATTTCAAGGATAGGCCAATCTTGTCAGTCTGTGGTTCCAGAGACCTGTTGAATCCTATATTAGTTGAATCAGTACTTGTAGATGAAGGGAAGAAAGATAACATTTGTTACCTGTCTGTAGGTGGTACAGTTCCAGCAACCCAACTGTGTGACCAACATTGGCAGCATTTATGAACTGAATAAGGACAAGGTTTGCCTGTTCATTCTTGTATGTGAACTGAAAGCTACAAGTTTTTTTGTTTCGCAGAATGGGTTGACCAAAATTTCTTACATATATCTTATACAGAGACTCAGTATATTTTGATGGAACCTTTTAAAAAAGGGTACACTTAAATTTTTTGTTAAATTCTATGATGCAACCATTTCTGTTAAAACCACACTCAGTGTGATGCCAATGTCGACGGAGCCCAGGCGCCATTTATTTATATCTTTGCAGGAGTTCTTTTATTGCTGACGAGTAATAGCTGAAACAATAGTTATATCTGTGATATTTATTCTCTGTAACAATAGCGACCGTTCGGGTCAAAATGTAGATGGCAAATGCAATGTGTTACGCATTTGGAGATCGGTCATGCGTGACAAGTTAGTTATTAGTAAGTAAAGGATTAGAAGGTATTAATGAATGAATGACTGAATGGATGTAAGTGAGCACAGGTCAGTAGTTACTGGGTAGGACTGGAATATTATAATAATACTGACATATTTGAAATAGTAAATGGGAGTATAAAAGACTCCTGATCTGTTTAAGCACATTTATTGTATGCTTTCCTGTGATTTATAGGGAAATATCAGTGAAATTATGCCTAATTACCATAATTTCGTGGGTAACCATAATTTTGTGGCCGTTTAAAACTAATAGAATTTTTGCTCGTGCATCCAAAAACATCCGAATTACTATAACTGTTAAGTGAATTGTATATTTTTGCAGTATCTGAAATGGAAATCCTTTAAATGTCAACCAGTAAGTAACTGGGTCATTTAAATCACCAATTAATGACATTAAATACACAAATTATTCACTACCCTACAACTATTTTGAAATTAAATCCATAAAATTTCGTTCTAAAAAATCGTATATGTAGAACAATTCTCCAAGGTTAATTGCCCATGTATGATTATCTCTCTTGTGTTTATTTCTCACTGGAATTTTGCTATTTTCGGTAAAAAAAATACATAAAACAATCCCCCTTCCCTTAATTTGACTGACATTTTCAGACTTTTGACTTTAAGTAAGTTAGCATTCCTACCCACAATTCGCAGCGTGCAATTGTATCATTTATTTAATATTTAAGAACAATAACAATAGAAATATTTATAGATTCATGAAGCCTAAAGTTAAACCTGCACAACGAAAATTTAACAGGTGTGTAGATTTCGTCAGGCCTATATTGTTACCTTTTAAATTATTAATAATATGATAAGGATTGTGTATGTATAATGATAAAATTTTCAAAAACACTAGTTTTCACCAAGATTTTCATTCTTTGATCAGCACAGGCTCCAGCACAAACAAAGTGAAACTAAATTGATGCTGTAAACACTCTTTCCCAACCAAAGTAGGTCAGCCAATCAGAACCCACGAAATTATGAGAAGCTTCCAGACGATACAGATCAGTAGGGTCAGGTATAATAACATAACATATTCATGAAATAACAACAAAAATCTGTCTTTTAATTACTTTGTTTGCAAAGAGCACATTGCAAATTGTGTTTTATCCAACTAAGTGGTGAGATAACTGAATGTATTAACGCGCATGCGCCACAATCGTAAATAAGACCCACGAAATTATGGTGACACGGCATAAATTGGTAATTCACTGTTTGAAACAGTAAAAATTATCACTCCAGTAATTTTCTCTGTTTCACACTGGTTCCTAATTTAATACAGTAAATGAAACGGAACGTCAAAAAAGCCGGGCTCAAAATTGTGAATGACACATTTAGATCGCATATAAAATGTAACAATACTGCGTAAAAAGCATAAAATAAAAAGAAAATGTATAGGTTTTGATAGAATATCGATTTTTGATTCACTTGTGATCATGGAAAAAATATTTTTTCTCTCGTGGCTCCTCCACTCATGAAAATATCAATTTCTATGATCCCTCGTGAATTAAAATTGATATTCTACCAAAACCAACAAATATCCCCTATTTAAATAATTTAACTACCGGTAATATATAATGAAAGAACCAATTGACGTCCTATGGCACCAAAACTTCTGAAGAAGGAGTCCTGGACACCATGTTCTTAAATCATAGTGAGATCTGATACCAGAGATATCTTACACTTAATCTTTTTAGACTGTTGGAGGAAGCCAACGGTCTTTTGTAAGGTGAATTTCCAAAACTTGTATCGCGGAAAACCACTTCTTTTCTTTTCGTAAGTCAGTAAATCGAAACCTGAAAGGGTCCTTCATCAAAACAGCAAAAATTCACTTTGTTTTCTTCCCTTTTAATTATTTAAGAATATATATGTCATGTGTATCATACTGAGTATTTCATTTGATTTATTACAACTACAGTTTCTAAAAAAGTCAATTTATTAAACATTTTACGTCAAACTAATGACACCCCTTTTTTCTCTATTTACTTGTATGTAACTGAAATATTCACCTGGGTGTCCTGGAATCAGACCACTATATTAATGCGCTACATCAGTTATTTTTTATTCATTGCGAACGTGTTATTTCTAGTAACCGATTCTTATTTTGACAACATATTACTGCAATATATTTAGTTTAAACTGTAGCATAGAAAATCGTGAGCACGCATCATATGACCTACTTTTGACTCAGTAGGCTAAGAATCACTAACAATCGATGCTCCTAACTACCATGCTTTGAATTTCGGTCATTCTGCATGGCTCATTGCAGATTGACTTCTTTGGCAGGTATATAATTCCGTTTGCATTAGATAATTAGCTTGAAAAATATTTGTTCGATACTAACAAAATAATTTTTATCTGATGTCATATAATATTGAATAAGAAGCCATATTATCAACTTTTAAGAACGGGAGATTGAACTTCATTCAAACAAATGTTTCCTTTTTAGCAAAAAAGCACTCATAATTCACATGCTTTTAGTTTCTTGTGTCGCCAACGGTCTTTCTACGCTGACAGTGTTTTGATTATTCAGTGTTGGTATTTGTGACACGAGGCATTCATCAAGGCATCTCGTGCATCTTGGACTCCTTACAAGTAATATTGTCCTGGTGTGTTATAGCAGTTATTGGCACCAACAACTAATAAACAGCATAATTGTTCAGTTGCAGTCGCTGCTGCCCCTGGATTTGGTGGTGTGTAGCCTGCCATGTGAGGACTGCAATGTTAACCAAGATCCAGACACCGGAGGTTTCAGTGAGTATTTGCCTATTAGTTACGACTGCCTATGGTTTCAGTGAGTATTTGCCTATTAGTTACGACTGCCTATGGTTTCAGTGAGTATTTTGCCTATTAGTTACCACTGCTTATGGTTTCAGTGGGTATTTTGCCTATTTGTTACCACTGCCTATGGTTTCAGTGAGTATTTGCCTATTAGTTACCACTGCCTATGGTTTCAGTGAGTATTTGCCTATTAGTTATGACTGCCTATTAACAGGCATGTAAACAATTCTGGAAAATGTGGAATGTGTTCACATAACATGATTTCGAAAACTTGCTTTTAAAAGCATTAAATTTATGCTTACAGACTCCCTCTTTACAACGACATTTGATATACGGCATTATATTCCTACATCTGACGCGATTTCAGTGGGTATGGTCTTATTTCAACGATAATCATACTCATTATAACGGAATTTTCGGTTTCCATCTCCAACACATTTGAGAAACAATCAATATAATAAACGTCGAACGTTTTCTTTATATTGATGACAAGAAGCCTCCTTGCGACAAAAGGTGTGAAAGGCCCGTTTGATTGTCTTGATGGTCTTAAAAATATATTTTGAGCAAGTACGAGGGAAGATCCAGATTAACCCGGAATTTATTAAAACTTATAATTATTTTGTTGTCTTCCTAAAATTTATATCTTTGTGAAGCTCAGTGTTTCATCTGGAAATATTATTCATTTGCTGTTTTCCAGTACCATTACAGTTAACGTTAAATAACCATGGTAACGCTAAAGCGGCGCAGTTTACAAAAAAACGATGTACATGGATATTTATAATACTCCGTAATGCGTGAAAACAATAACTTTTATTGTCAAAATTTCGCCAGAATGTAATGTATCACCAGAATAACCTTGTACTAAAATTTGATTGTTGCATGCTAATGTAAACAAGTTTTTGAAGTACTTGACCAAGGCCCATAACTCTGACCTACAATTTAGCAGAATAATGCCCCGTTTTGTACTTAGAAAATGAAGGTTAAATTTTGCTTGCAACAACTCCATATCTCTACAAAAACTACAGATATTCAAATGAAATTTCACACATGCCTTTAGGGTCATTATATAAGGTCACTGACCAAGGCCCATAACTCTGACCTGCAATTTTGCAGAATTATGCCTCTTTTTGTACTTAAAAAATTCAGGTTCAGGCTTGTGTGCAAGTAGTAGATATGTCTGAAACAACTGCAGATATTCAAATGAAACTTCACACTGACTTAAGGGTCATAATAAAAGGTCACTGGCCAATGCCCATAACTGACCAGCATTTTAGCAGAATTATTCCGGTTATAGTGTGTATGCAAGCACATATCTCTGTAACTACTACATATATTAAATTGAATTTCACATAAGTTTTCATGGTCTCTATGTAAAGTCACTGACAAAATGTATATACTATCAAAGCGGAGAGAGTAGTCGAGCGTGGTGTCCTGAGACAGCTCTTGTTATTAATTAAATGGACAAAATAAATGAAAACATACAGTTTACAACTCGTGACAATAAATTGCTGTATCACAAATGTAATATACCGTCACAACCAGAATTAGCTTTATCAAAAATTAGATACAATAACATTAATAGTGGGAATGGGTTGTGTTGTTGTAACAAGGGCTGACTGTATATGCACATGTTCCATTTAAACTGTCGTTTTGTCAAAATGGACTATTGCAATCAATTTACAAGTATAATACCTCAGAAAATATGTCTTCATGTTGCTTTATAGACATTAAGGCCCAATGGTCAAGTTTCACTTTTGCATTTTAACAAAATTGTTAAAGAAAAAATGAGTTTAATATATTGTGGGATAACACATAGAGTAACTATGACTATTGGATGAATGTAGTATCATCACTATGAGACGACATTGCCAATACAAACTTCAGGACATTTCTGTGTCATAATTTCATTATACCTTGTCAAGTTGTGCATAAAATGTCACGAGATCATTCACAGAACATGGCCAGATTTCACATACATGAACCTCTGCATTGCTAGATGGCTCCGGGATGATCCTGTGCAAGCTGCTGTTGGTCCTGAAGGACATCCAGGTCCTGGAAGGCTTGGGCTCGGAACCATTCTGGCTGCTCACCACCCCCGCCACCCTGACAACTGACATCAAGACCCGAGCGGCACTTTTGTTTCAGGTAAATAAATTATTATGAAAGTACCTTTGAATTAGGGATGTCAACGGTTACAAAAATTGGTATCCGGTTATTCGTATGTAATATCCGGATACTATCCGGATAACCGTATAGATCGGCATTGGCGGCCGGAATCTGGCACATGTTAAAGTTGCAAAATTAAGTTCACATCTAGACGATACTTCAATTTTGAAAACACAATACTATTTCCTTATTGAAAAAAGTACATGTAAAAAACTACGTCGATTTATGTTCGTAAATTGTGCGTTTGGTTTGTTTTGTGTAGCGTGCAATGTTGTTATGCCCTTCAATTAAAGTACCCCAATTAAACATTTGATTTGCGTAAAGGTAAGTAGGTGTTAAGGCTGACTGGTGTATGGTAAACCCATAAATTGACTTGTTTTAGTAAAACACTGCAATGTGCTAATCAAATGCACATAAACACAAAAACAGGGATGGATCGATGTTACTATATATTTATTTTAATTGGCATTGTTAACTGGTAGAGAACCATCTCTTATCAAGAGGGACGCACCTAATTGGCATAATCGATTGTGACATCTTGTTTGTTTAATAGACCTGTCAAAGTTAGTGTGGTGTGAAAGCACCACCTGTTGGTTTATCATAATCGTATTCCGACCGAGGGGTGTGTTTATGACACGTCCGCAGTACGAGGTGGGGACCGAGGGGTGTGTTTATGACACGTCCGCAGTACGAGGTGGGGACCTCCTGTAGAGGCCTATAGCTGTGTTGGTATAATAATATACATGCAAGAAGGGCATTTGTATGCTTTAAAAAAAACGAGAAAAAATTGGATTTTCAATTTTTATACAAATATTCGGTTACTAACATGGTAACCTGATATTAACATAGTAACCGGATAACCGGTTATCCGGATATTCGTTGACATCCCTCTTTGAATAGATGTGAAAAGATGTTTTGTTTGTTTAAGTTCATGCTAAAGGTAATAAAAATATGCTTGTGTTGGGTAAAGAGGTAAAACAACAGTTAAAAAGATTTACCCTTTCAGGACTTGAGGTATCGTTTTACTTTGAAACAAATATGCTAACATTTATTGAACATCTTTGTGTTCATGTGACATAATATAAGAAGAAAGTTCTTGCCATAGTTCAATAAAATGCAGTAGAATTTGCTTAAAGACTGCAGTGGTTTTCATAATGGGATGACCCATGTTTTCTGTATTGCAGAGCTTGCCCAGTCTCTGGGACGCTGAGTGGTTCTCTCCCTTGCATTGCCCAGTGTTTGTGTGGGGAAATCTGCCACATATACACAGGTACATCATCATTTGGGAACTTTGTACCCTGTTTTAGTTGCCTTGTGAATGCCTGTGATTAGTTTACGCCAAGGTTAAACTTGGTTGTCACTGTGACAAGACGATGCTATGTGGGTGATGCTTTTAGAAGTAAGTTACACAGGGATGTGGCCATATGCTGCTGTAATGCCAAGACAAAAATATAATCAATGAACATGCGGGTAATCATAATGCTCAATAGGTTTTATGATTGGAAACTTAATTTTATTGGCTTGACCAAAATGTTGTTGTGTCAAAATGTA
The DNA here is from genome assembly GCA_027627225.1 of Congeria kusceri. NCBI lineage: Eukaryota > Metazoa > Mollusca > Bivalvia > Myida > Dreissenidae > Congeria > Congeria kusceri. The sequence goes on from CM051024.1 coordinate 60,358,596, forward strand.
GAATAAAACATGGTATTGTATGATCATTAAATAAATAAAAAATGATCTCATAAGTCAACAAAATGTGCTCATTGTATGGTAGCTCCTCCCAGTACATTGAAGGCCTCCAGAAGAGTGTAACTCTCGACTCGTGCCTTGTACGTAACCTTGACAGGATAGCAAGAGTGAGTACCTCTCTACTGATTCCTTTCATTACAAGCTTACAAGCTGATATAATGAAATATGTAATTAGTATATCATTTGAAATAGGTATTCTCTTTAACTGCATGCATAGTAATGTATTTTATGTCAGTTAGTGTTTCTGCTTGATTTGTATTGGTGTACTTCATGTGATCATTTATCAGTGTATAAATAATGTTCCTGGTATTAAATATTAACTACAAAGTTGTCATGTTGTCAAATCCACAAGGTGTCCAAGCTTAGGCTGTGTGCAGTCATTAAGCAAGGGAAGCAACCAGTGGTGGAAGACACAAGGGAGGCAACTACAAGCACCAATCCAGATGATGATGTCAGTGGGGACAACACAGTTGGCTTGAGAAGTAATCTGAACGGCTCTGGTTTCAACTTCATCTACCCTGTGTTGATGGACAACAAGCCATGTGGCATCTGGACTATAGAGATTGAAAGGTTGTCATCTATAAACACAGGGTTGTCATTATGAATGGAAACGAGCGATTTTTATCGAAATTTAAGTGATTTGGCCAGGGGCCCATTTGTGGTATTACCTATTGCAATTTTAAAGTTCCTGAAAAAACAACAGATTTTCTCATGATATTAAATGATGAATTTAATCGGCAATCGGTTAATAATGACAACCCTGAAACATGTCATAGTATATATAGTATACATAGGGCAGTGTACCCGAATGTACCTGGTGAGCTGTATTGGCTCACTGTGGCCCTATGTTCCATTGTCTGTTGTCTGTCATAATTTCGCTTTAAATATCTCTAAAGTGAAACGTGTATTTCAATGTAGAAAATATACTGTTTAAAAATGTTCCTTGTCTGACCCTCCACAAAATAAACTAGCAGGAAGCCATCCAGTGATAGCTGTCTGTAGTTTGTGCTCATCTTGAAAACATTTTGATAGAATATATAAGTGCACCCTTGAACTGTCCCACTGTATCAGACAGGAATTGCTATTAAATAAAGTGTGATACTGGGAATATTTACCCCGGTATGACTATGTTCAGAACAGTAAAAATTAAAGAATGATTAACTTATTTTTATCTTAAAAATAAATTTACACGTGATGTCTTTTATTTAAAGTCTTATGATATTATTCCATGAATGTTTTACCTGTGGAATAAACTTTGATGTGACAAACAAAATTATACCTACAGTATTTTTATGTTTCATTATAATAGCACATTTTGTGCAACAGAATAGTATTTGTTTGTTTATCTTGAATTATTGTATGATAACTGAAGTATGCCATCACTTGTTACCGCCCTTTTGTTACCTAGATGTGCGAATACACTGTTTTCATTTATTGTCAAGACCAGCTAAACTGTGAATAAACAATGAGTATGTGCACCTGAAAAAAAAGGTGGACAATTTGTTATCACAATTTTCTAAGCAGTCTGTCACATACTTGTAATCATTTCAAGCATGTTGAGTGGACATTTGTCTTGCCACAGTTCCAGTACACAATTTTGTTCAGTGGACAGTTGGTCTTACCACAGTTCTACCACACAGACTTGTTGATTGGACAGTTGGTCTTGCCACAGTTCTACCACACAGACTTATTGATTGGACAGTTGGTCTTACCACAGTTCTACCACACAGACTTGTTGATTTGACAGTTGGTCTTGCCACAGTTCTACCACACAATCTTGTTGAGAGGTCAGTTGGTCTTGCCACAGTTCTACCACACAATCTTGTTGAGTGGACAGTCGGTCATGCCACAGTTCTACCACACAATCTTGTTGAGTGGACAGTCGGTCATGCCACAGTTCTACCACACAATCTTGTTGAGTGGACAGTCGGTCATGCCACAGTTCTACCACACAATCTTGTTGAGAGGTCAGTTGGTCTTGCCACAGTTCTACCACACAATCTTGTTGAGTGGACAGTCGGTCATGCCACAGTTCTACCACACAATCTTGTTGAGAGGTCAGTTGGTCTTGCCACAGTTCTACCACACAATCTTGTTGAGTGGACAGTCGGTCATGCCACAGTTCTACCACACAATCTTGTTGAGTGGACAGTTGGTCATGCCACAGTTCTACCACACAATCTTGTTGAGTGGACAGTCGGTCATGCCACAGATCTACCACACAATCTTGTTGAGAGGTCAGTTGGTCTTGCCACAGATCTACCACACAATCTTGTTGAGTGGACAGTCGGTCATGCCACAGTTCTACCACACAATCTTGTTGATTGGACAGTCGGTCATGCCACAGTTCTACTACACAGTCTTGATGAGTGGACAGTCAGTCTTGCCACAGTTCTACCACAAAATCTTGTTGAGTGGACTGTTGGTCTTGCCACAGTTCTACCACACAATCTTGTTGAGTGGACAGTCGGTCATGCCACAGATCTACCACACAATCTTGTTGAGAGGTCAGTTGGTCTTGCCACAGTTCTACCACACAATCTTGTTGAGTGGACAGTCGGTCATGCCACAGTTCTACCACACAATCTTGTTGAGTGGACAGTCGGTCATGCCACAGTTCTACCACACAATCCTGTTGAGTGGACAGTCGGTCATGCCACAGATCTACCACACAATCTTGTTGAGAGGTCAGTTGGTCTTGCCACAGTTCTACCACACAATCTTGTTGAGTGGACAGTCGGTCATGCCACAGTTCTACCGCACAATCTTGTTGATTGGACAGTCGGTCTTGCCACAGTTCTACCACACAATCTTGTTGAGTGGACAGTCGGTCATGCCACAGTTCTACCACACAATCTTGTTGAGTGGACAGTCAGTCATGCCACATATCTACCACACAGTCTTGTTGAGTGGACAGTTGGTCATGAAACAATTCTACCACATAATCTTGTTGAGTGGACAGTTGGTCTTGCTACAGTTCTACCACAAAGTCTGGTTTAGTGGACAGTTGGTCTTACCACAGTTCTACCACACAATCTTGTTTAGTGCAAACTTTGTCTTGCCACAGTTCTACCACACAATCTTGTTGAGTGGACAGTTGGTCATGTCACAGTGATACCACACAGTCTTGCTTAGTGGACAGTTGGTCTTGTTACAGTTTTACCACACAATCTTGTTGAGTGACAGTTGGTCTTACCACAGTTCTGCCACACAATCTTGTTGAGTGGACAGTTAGTCTTGACACAGTTCTACCACACAATCTTGTTGAGTGGACAGTTGGTCTTGCCTCAGTTCTGCCACACAATCTTGTTGATAGGTCAATTGGTCTTGCCACAGTTCTGACACACAATCTTGTTGATTGGACAGGTAGTCTTGACACAGTTCTACCACACAATCTTGTTGAGTGGACAGTTGGTCTTGACACAGTTCTACCACACAATCTTGTTGAGTGGACAGTTGGTCTTGCCACAGTTCTGCCACACAATCTTGTTGATAGGTCAATTGGTCTTGCTACAGTTCTACCACACAATCCTGTTCAGTTGACATTGGTCTTGCCACAGTTCAACCACACAGTTGTGTTCAGTGGACAGTTGGTCGTGCCACACTTCTACCGCACAGTCTTGTTAAGTGAACAGCTGGTCTTACCACCGGGTTGAGTTGACAGTTGGTCTTTTCACTGTTCTACCACACGATCGTGTTGAGTTGACAGTTGGTCTTCTCACTGTTCTAACACAATCTTGTTCAGTGGACAGTTGGTCTTTCCACTGTTCTACCACACAATCTGGTTCAGTGGACACAGGTCTATCACATGGTCTGGTTCAGTGGACAGTTGGTCTTACTATAGTTCTACCACACAATCTGGTTCAGTGGACACAGGTCTCTCACATGGTCTTGTTCAGTGGACAGTTGGTTTACAGCAGGTGTACCACACAATCTTGTTTAGTGGACAGTTGGTCTTACCACATTTCTACCACACAATCTTATTGAGTAGACAGTTGGTCTTGCCGCAGTTCTACCACACAATCTGGTTCGGTGGACAGCTGGTCTTACCACAGGTCTGCCACACAATCTGGTTCGGTGGACAGTTGGTCTTACCACAGATCTCATATGAAATGTTATTGAACAGACACTTTGTCTAATGTCTAACTTCAGTACTACAACACAAGCTAGTTGGCCATGCAGCAGTTTGCCTTAGTGTTGTGCCGATTAATCATTTCGTCGATTAATCAACGACTAATAGTTAATGATTAATTTGTTGATTAAGATTTGGGATTCGTCGATTAATTGAAGATATCTATGCATTAGTTTTCTTTCTTGAACAAATAATAATCCCTTTCTTTTAACTTGAACAAGTGATCCGATTCATTTATATGTGTCAATGACCAAATAATATAATTTAATAACACAATTGCACATATATTTTAATACATTGTTCAACAGAATAAAATGTATACATTCATATATTTTAATATGATTTGTAGAACAAATAATTGTCTCTAGTAAAGCTGTTCAGTCTTGATTAAAAACAAAGAAGTCCGTGATGGTTCCAATTAGTATTGATAAATATGGAGATATTACTTTTGTGAAAGGTTTGAACTAAGGTCATAAAAATAAAAATTGCGTAATTCTTCAGACCATTAGCATAACATATTGTTTTATCTTTGCTATGTAAAATTTTATTTTTTTTAGTTTTTTGCATTTTCGTACCAAACAGAAGATAAAGTTTATAGTTTTTGTGCGGTTGCTTAACTTTTCAGTAATAAAAAATCTGATAATTATGTATCTTGCCTATAGTCCAGCGCATTAGTAGGATAATGCAGTTCACAAACTGTATTTACAAAAACATGTTTTATGCTTATTTCCTTCATAATTGCTATAATCAGACAACTATTTATTTTCAAACTAAATAAAACAATGTAAATCATTGAAACATTGCAGTCTATGGTGTATTTCCTTTACTTTCAAGAATCCTGATTAATCGGTTATTTAGTCAGAACTTGTTGCTGATTAATTGACTAAAATTTTGGACACTGATTAACAACACCAGTTTGCCTTAATGTATTGCACTATGTTTACAAGCAGAATTCAAGCTAATACACTGTATTTCAGGGCCCTAGGCCTACCAGACCACTACACAGATATCTCCAGACTTGGCATCAAGGAGCGCATGTTTCTGCTGAAGCAAACACCCAGCATACCCCTGCTGAGACACCTCCTAGCTCCGCTGACCAAACTGTTTGCTGTGAGACAGGAATAGAACCCTATGTGTGCTCAGACACCTCCTAACTCCACTGTCCAAACTGTCTGCATTAAGACAGGAATAGCACCTTCTGTGTGCTCAGACACCTCCTAGCTCCACTGACCAAACTGTTTGCTGTGAGACAGAAATAGAACCCTCTGTGTCTGGTTAGGGGTTATTTATTATATGACTTTTTAACAGCAGAAATTCCCAATTTCTAATAAAATGATTCAGTGTGCAAATTTTATTTTTGTTAACACAAATGCAACTACATTGTCTTTAGTAGTATATCTATAGAGACTACAACCTGTGTTTTTGTTTTAGCTCACCTGAGCACGAAGTGCTCGGTGAGCTATTGGTATAGGGGACCTCTCCGCGACGTCTATGGTTTGTCGTCTGTATGCCATTCAACAGTTTGGACCGTTATCGCGATAAATACTACATTTTTTATTCAATCTTGACCTAACTTGCACACTTTCTATATGACCATAAAATCTCGGATGGGATTGTTATTGGGTTAGACACACCAGTAACACCAGAGTTATTGCCCCTTTTTCATGCAAACAAGTGCTAAAATGCCTTTTTCCAACGTATTGAGTTTATTTTCCATCCAATCTTAACCAAACTTTCACAGTATGTGTATGACCATCAGATCTCAGCAGACGCCAAAAATGGGCCAGATTGTTTTTTCAAACTCCAGAGTTATTGCCCTTTGTTTATTAAAAAAAGTATACAAACATGGACATTATTCAGGATAGTAGTGTTGTTAATCAGTGTCCAAAATTTTTAGTCGATTAATGAGGCAACAAGTTCTGACTAAATAACCGATTAATCAGGATTCTTGAAAGTAAAGGAAATACACCATAGACTGCAACGTTTCAATGATTTACATTGTTTTATTTAGTTTGAAAATAAATAGTTGTCTGATTTATATAGCAATTATGAAGGAAATAAGCATAAAACATGTTTTTGTAAATACAGTTTGTGAACTGCATTATCCTACTAATGCGCTGGACTATAGGCAAGATACATAACTATCAGAATTTCTATTACTGAAAAGTTAAGCAACCGCACAAAAACTATAAACTTTATCTTCTTTTTGGTACGAAAATGCAAAAAAACTATAAAAAAAAAATAATTTACATAGCAAAGACAAAACATGTTATACTAATGGTCTGAAGAATTACGCAATTTTATTTTTATGACCTTAGTTCAAACCTTTCACAAAAGTAATATCTCCATATCTATCCATATAATGCATAGATATCTTTAATTAATCGACGAATCCCAAATCTTAATCAACTAATTAATCATTAACTATTAGTCGTTGATTAATCGACGAAATGATTAATCGGCACAACACTAACAGGATAGAGACTTCATTTTTCATCCAATCATGCACAGTTTGTCTATTACCATGAGGTTACAGTTGAAGTCAAATATAAGCAAGATTGGACCAGAAACACCGGAGTAATTGCCCTTTGTTTGTGAAAAAAATATGCAAGAATGGACATTATTCAGAATAGAGACTTCATTTTTCATCCAATCTTCACCAATCTTGCACAGTTTGTCTATGACCATCAGATTAAAGATGAAGTTGAATATAAGCAAGATCGGACCAGAAACACCAGAGTTATTGCCCTTTGTTTGTGAAAAAAATATGCAAAAATGGACATTATTCAGGATAGAGACTTCATTTTTCATCCAATCTTCACCAATCGTGTACAGTTTGTCTATGAACGTAAGACTACAGGTGAAGTCGAATATAAGCCAGAAATACCAGAGTTATTGCCCCTTGTGTTTGGAAAAAATATCAACATGTTATCAATAATTGGCTTGCACAAACGATTTTTGATTCAATGTTGACCAAACTTACACAGTTTGCGCATGACCATACAAATTGATTGATAAAATATGATTTCCAACAGCTGCAAGATTTGCATGCAGTTATTTGTACATGAAACATTGATGTTTTCAGAGCCTGCATTAACATCATTTATCATCATTGAACAGAAAATTATCAAAGAAAAAGCAAAACTTGACCTTATAGCACATTCATCACAATTATCGCATTGCAACTAGTTCTCCAAAACTGTTTGCGAAAAAGACATCAAAATCTACTGTTTCTGCATTTTCCTGAATTGTCAGTGACTTAATGAAAAAGGGTCAGGTAAGAATATCAAGAAAAATGATTTGAGAACCATTAGCAAAAAAAAACACATCCACTACCCAACTCGTACTTGACTACATTGTACATTGCACTAACAGATGTTTTAAGTCAAACTTGATCCTATCCCCATGTGCGTATTGTTCAGATACCTTAATTTTCAAACCTGTCGACAGTAGGGTCTTCATCTGTACCAGTTCTCGGGTGAGCGCTTTGGGTCATCATGGCCCTCTTGTTTCAAATAAGTGAGGCGACATTCAAATTTTGTAACGCTAAAGTACATGTTGCGTAAATGTGTTTGTTGCATTTGCTAAATGCCCTAAATTTTCTTGACTTGTCATTTTCAATATTATTTGAATAATTATTTGGTATATAAAAAAATTTAAAGTGATTTTGCTTTTAATAATAATTACTTTAAATGTTTTATTTCAGTTGTTCAATATGTTAACAATTTAGAGTTTTTGTGCCCCCGAAGGAGGGCATATAGTAGTGGCACCGTCCGTCCGTGGGTGGGTGGATGGGTCCGTCCAGACTTCGTTTCTGCTCTGTAACTTTTTAATGCCTGGATGGATTTTAATATAACTTCTGTTTATTATTCCCCATGACTAGACGATGTGTCGCGTACAACTCCCATGCTCGTCGGTCAAAGGTCAAGGTCACAATTCAAAATCAAAGGTCATGATTTTTCGTTTTCGCTCCATAACTTCTAAACGCCTGGATGGATTTTAATATAACTTCATATTGTTATTCCACATGACAAGACGATGTATCGCGTACAACTCCCATGCTCGTCGGTCAAAAGTCAAGGTCACAATTCAAGGTCAAAGATAATGAAGTTTCGTTTCCACTCCAAAACTTCTAAATGCCTGGATGGATTTTAATATAACTTTAGATTATTATTTCCCATGACCAGACGATGTGTTGCGTACAACTCCCATGCTCGTCTGTCAAAGGTCAAGGTCACCATTTCAGGTCAAAGGTCATGAATTTTTGTTTCCGCTCAGTTACTTCTTAATGCCTGGAAGGATTTTAATATAACTTCAGATTATTATTCCCCATGACTAGACAATGTGTCGCGTACAACTCCCATGATCGTCAGTCGAAGGTCAAGGTCACAATTCAAGGTGAAAGGTCGTGAATTTTTGTTTCCACTTCATAGCTTCTAAATGTCTGGAGGGATTTAAATGTTACTTCAGATTATTATTCTCTATGACCAGACAATGTGTCGCATACAACTCCCATGCTCGTCTGTCAAAGGTCAATGTCACATTTCAAGGTCAAAGTTCAAGGATTTCTGTTTCTCCACTATAACTTCTAAACGTCTGGAAGGATTTAAATATTACATCAGATTATTATTTCCCATGACCAGGCGATGTGTCCTGTACAACTCCCATGGTTCTCGGTAAAAAGTCAATGTCACAATTCAAGGTCAAATGTCAAGGAATTTTCTTTCTGCTCTATATCTTCCAAAAGCCTTGAAGGATTGTAATATTACTTCAGATTATTTTTTGCCATGACCAGATGATGTGTCACATACCACTTACATGCTCCTCGGTCAAGGTCTGTGGGTCCAAGGTTACACTTAAAAGGTCAAATATTAGAATGAGCTTTTGTAGGAAGCATCATTTTTGCCAACATGTAAGGAATGTAATAACTTGGTAGGAATGAAGATCATTATGAGGCAGTGTGTCACAACAACAAACAATTGTGTTTCTGAAATTTCAAGATATTTGTCCAGGGCATAATATTGTACTCTGACATTGTTTTGCATTCCTCTGACGAGCATATGCTTCGGGGGCATATGTCACATCCTGTGACAAGTCTGTTTTTACTTGTTCTTATTATTAAATCTCTTTACTTAATGGCACTCGTGCCTTTAAAATTATGTGTTATGTTTTGTTGCGAAAACAGAAATCAATTACAAATTGACTACATCAGAAGAAAAATCTTGCAATTACGAGAGGTTATTTGTCCTTTTTGGGCGATCCGGACGTTCATGTGTGAATTTTAGAATATGTTAGTTCTGTGTTTATGAGTTGTTCATTTTGTTACTCCTTTAAAAGGCATGTCGTCGACTTTGTGTTCTTTTACGGTATGTGGTAGACATTTAAATGTTTTTATTGTTTTGTTTGTGATTTTGTTTTGTATTATTAAACAAATAATTTAACCTGACAGTAATTTTCTAATGTTCTTACTGTACTTACTAGTAAACGCTTCATTGAACTGGTGAATCTCAAATAGACAAGTGGTGCTGCGTTGGAAAAATGAACCATTTTGCTTTATAAATTCATGTAATAGATGACGCTTAATTGGACGAAAAATGGTTCCTAACAATCTTAGCAATGTTTCACCAAAAATGGACATTAACTCTGTGGTTTCTGGTCCGATGAGACCCAAATGGTACGAGATCTTAAGTTCATGCACATTACACAATGAGTTAGTTTTTATTAAGATTTAATTAAATATAAATTCGTTATCTAGCCCGCGAGCCAATTGTTGACAGGTCGGACGTACGACGGGAGAAGCCATATACCCTGTCGAAACCAATACGGGTATCTTAGAGAGCACGTCGCACTCTTGGTTGGCTTAAACGGATGTATGATGCTCCTCAGGGGATGATGACCTGCTAGTTTATATAAACAGGCCATGAAGTTACAGCGCATGTATGAAGTAACATTCGTGTTGATAATTGTTTAACGTGAAGCAGACCCGAATTCTCGGGAAAGACGATTGCACACAGCTGTTAAAGATAGAGAAAGTTTAGATACATGTACGTTGCGAGTTTCCTCAGATAGTCATGAGGAAGCAGCTCGATGAACCAGTAGCTTCCAATGTAAAGTTTTCATCGGCGCAATACTATAGTGGTAGGTTATCATAGTTTTGGTACGGAATGTTCCTTTTGAACATCGCCTCTGCACCAGACCAATGATGCTTACGGCATAATACTGAACGACAAGCGCGCGATGGCGAACAGTATGTAAAACCATGCTTGTGGTAGAATATTTACACGTACTCCATTATTCCGTATGAAATGTAATGAATGATTTCGGTCAAACTTAACTTGAACTGTAAAATGTCAGCCATTAAATATTGGTCCATAGTCTATGGCAATCTAGTTAATACCGTTTGATTCCACCGCATGCGTCAAAGCTGTGCTATCGAATGCCGATCGCTATACATACACCCTGACGACATGGGTTGCTGTTAACATTTCAGCTTGCGGCGTTCACTGGACTAGTGCATTCTTGTACGGCTCGGCATTTAAGGACACGGATACGCAACTTTCAGCGAGGGATTGTCGGATTGCTATAGGTATTGCATTTACTTTAAACAATATAAATGCCAATCAGTTTTCCAGTACATTATTTAGTGTATATGTGTTTTCAGTAAATGATTTTATATACTCGATACAGTTTGGACACTGGTGACATGGGCCCGTATTCACCAACCATTTCTTAGACTTAAGACTAAGAATAAAGAATATTCTTGAAACTTACCTTATTCTGTGAACGTTGTTAATTTGCATTTCATTCTGTATTCACCAACGCTAATTGTAGCATTCTGTTTTGAGAATAATTTAATAATTATATAAGCAACATTGGTATCCAGCATCTTTGCAAACACAAAAGTATATGTTCTTTAGTCTAAGTCTATTCTTTATTTCTAAGTCTAAGAATGGGTTGGTGAATACGGGCCAAGATAGTAGTTGTTATTAATATATCATAATTGTTGTTTGATATTACGTTGGAAAACTACATATTTCGGGAAGCAGTTTGATATGTTTTAATTGTATTTGAAAGACGAAATGACTTAATTCATTGAAAGCTTTCTTCGAAAACGCATGGTTTCAGAAATATGTAGTATTGCATCAAACGGTCGTTTTTCAAACACGATCACTGTACAGTAGGTTTAGTGAATGATAACCCTTGTCATATTCGTGAATATTTCAATGTACCAACGCATTTTGATTATTTTGTAAGCATTTAAGAAACAAATCATGTGTCTGTTTCAAAGTACACGCATGTTTAGGCTGTGTGTCCGTGTTGGTACCGTGCAGATCCATAATGTCACCGTGCTTGTCCAGGGCAAACCTGCACGTTATGTCCAACAAATTGTCAGCTCAGGATCACCCCGGTCACAAGACGGTGCCATTACGGACCTTCAAGGACACGACACGTTTCATGCCGGACCTATTACGTTTGATCACGGATGTTCACGGTCCACCACGGAACCAACACGGTTTCAACACAGATGAGCACGGATTGTCCAGGTACATCACGGATAAAGACAGTGACGATACGGATAAACACCGTGTTGATAACCGTATCTATCTGTAGTGTTACCGTTGTTGTGCCCTGCATTGTCCTCGACAGTCCGGATGAATCGATCGTCGAGGGGACCGCCGACGCTATTAATACGTAATTTCATCTAGGATCACACCGGATCAAGGCCCCTCTTGATCCGGGATTGTCCTGGGTAATGCTGGACGGTCCGTGTACTCATGAAATGGAGTCTCCTCGCACACAACTATACGTACATACAATATTGCTGGCCTTAGCACCTGCATTTACATTGTTTACATGGTTTAGTATTACTGGACATTCATGAAATGTAGATCCAAACTTGACCTCTGCACAGCCGTCGCATATCTTTCCCAACATGTGAATATACATCAAAATGGATTGAACTGTCATTGAACTTGAAGAAAATAGGCAAGAACCGAGAACCATCAGCGGAAAGACCGCAACACCACAGTCCAGCCCGGACCGCGCAGCTCGATATGAAGAAATCAAACCGACCAAACCCTCTCTGCGCATACACCCGTATTCTTCAGGTTCCTATCATAAATTTAAAGTAAATAACCAGGGTAGAGACAAAATACACGGGTATCCGCCAACACTTGTCCAGTCCTTACCTGTGTATAAAATTGAGTTGTTTTGTTCGGTGCCTATGCAAGCAAAAGAGTAATAGAAATACATGTATTAATTATTCAACCAGACAAAAGATTTAAGACCATTATGACACTCGTGCTTAACATTTGTTAAAGCATGTAACTGAACAAGGTCTTCAACTTTGGCAGTACGCAGGTGGGCGCTGTGACCATCCTGGCCATTGGCTTATGCCGATTTGGGTAAATGTACATTGTAGTTACGTCGAGCAGTGTCCACCTCGGGCTGTATATACAGTTGTGATACATTGTATATACAGTTGTTTTCATTTATTTAAATCTCCATACGTTATTGTCGATTCCTTAATCATTGAAACTATTTTTATAAATGTAAACTATTTATAAATTTAATCGCTCGCAAAATAATGTTTGAATTAGGTATTTCACATATTGTGTTTGTGTGTGTTGGATAACGTTGTTTTTCATAGTCTTAACACAATCGTTAAATGGTGCGCATTAAATAAATATTGTGCCAATATTGGTCCTTAAGTGTAATCAAACAATATAATTTATATATACAACCTATATTCGGCGGTATTAACTATCAGGACAACATTGCATAATAACTGCTTGCTCGAATTTGCAGTGGTAACTATGTTTTGTCGCCAGTACACCGCATGGTTCGTTACATGAGGAGACGCGGTTTTGATTATGTATATTCCCCAGCGTCCACGGCGGAATGTTCTTTAATTAAAATTGCTACCAGCTTTGTAACCGTACTGTATTCCGATTGGCGGAATTGAGATGTGTGTACGTTCTATCGAGACGAACCCTGGGGATTGATATCTAATGTCAGGTGTGAAGCTCGCTGTGACTTGACTGACAAAGCAATCACATGTAATACTCGCTATCTCCGTAATTGCTGCTTTCAACCAATTAGGGATTCATGTTAGAGGCATTCAGAGGAGCGGCAGCAGTCAAAGGCAGCTACAGATTCCTCAGTATTATATTTACTTACGGATTGTTGTACTTCGTTTAATTTTATTATCCTATATTTACTAGATACATACATTTAAAATTGAAGTACATGTATTTAACTATATGATAGGCGGCGATGTGCGTCAAACGATACATAATTATATAACGATATTGCAACCGGACATTTGTTGCCCTTTGCATTTTTTTGGTTCCCAGTGTTCAGTAGTTCCTATACTGTTCGATTTCCGTTTTAACAGGTGAAAGTTCAAAATGTATATGGTCTTGATTGACAGTTCAAAGATCATGGATCTTTCTCTGCCAATGGCATTTTGAACGTTATACTGTTTTCTATTTTGCCCTGCAAACATTGCATGGGAGATACCCAGTACAACTTTGGTAACTAGTTCTATTTTTAAATTCTTAAAAAGGAGACCTACTGGAGTTGGGTCATATTTATGTTGTATTAATGTCGCCTACCTCTCTACCTGACATGTAGTGTGGAGACCTACTGGTGTCGGGTCATATTTATGTTATATTAATGTCGCGTACCTCTGCCTGACATGTAGTGTGGAGACCTACTGATGTTGGGTTATATTTATGTTGTATTAATGTCGCGTCTACCTGACACGTTGTGTTGAGACCTACTGGTGTTGGGTTATATTTATGTTGTATTAATGTCGCGTACCTCTACCTGACATGTTGTGTTGAGACCTACTGGTGTTGGGTTATATTTATGTTGTATTAACGTCGCGTACCTCTACCTGACATGTTGTATGGAGACCTACTGGTGTTGGGTTATATTTATGTTGTATTAATGTCGCGTACCTCTACCTGACATGTAGTGTTGACACCTACTGGTGTTGCATCATATTTATGTTGCTTTAATGTCGCGTACCTCTACCTGACATGTTGTGTGGAGACCTACTGGTGTTGGGTCATATTTATGTTGTATTAATGTCGCGTACCTCTACCTGACATGTTGTATGGAGACCTACTGGTGTTGGGTTATATTTATGTTGTATTAATGTCGCGTACCTCTACCTGACATGTTGTGTTGAGACCTACTGGTGTTGGGTCATATTTATGTTGTATTAATGTCGCGTACCTCTACCTGACATGTAGTGTTGACACCTACTGGTGTTGCATCATATTTATGTTGCTTTAATGTCGCGTACCTCTACCTGACATGTAGTGTGGAGACCTACTGGTGTTGGGTCATATTTATGTTGTATTAATGTCGCGTACCTCTACCTGACACGTTGTATGGAGACCTACTGGTGTTGGGTCATATTTATGTTGTATTAATGTCGCGTACCTCTACCTGACATGTTGTGTGGAGACCTACTGGTGTTGGGTCATATTTATGTTGTATTAATGTCGCGTACCTCTACCTGACATGTAGTGTTGAGACCTACTGGTGTTGGGTTATATTTATGTTGTATTAACGTCGCGTACCTCTACCTGACATGTTGTATGGAGACCTACTGGTGTTGGGTTATATTTATGTTGTATTAATGTCGCGTACCTCTACCTGACATGTAGTGTTGACACCTACTGGTGTTGCATCATATTTATGTTGCTTTAATGTCGCGTACCTCTACCTGACATGTTGTGTGGAGACCTACTGGTGTTGGGTCATATTTATGTTGTATTAATGTCGCGTACCTCTACCTGACATGCATGGTGTTGGGTCATATTGATGTTGTATTAATGTCGCGTACCACTACCTGACATGTAGTGTGGAGACCTACTGGTGTTGGGTTATATTTATGTTGTATTAATGTCGCGTACCTCTACCTGACATGTTGTATGGAGACCTACTGGTGTTGGGTTATATTTATGTTGTATTAATGTCGCGTACCTCTACCTGACATGTTGTATGGAGACCTACTGGTGTTGGGTTATATTTATGTTGTATTAATGTCGCGTACCTCTACCTGACATGTTGTGTGGAGACCTACTGGTGTTGGGTCATATTTATGTTGTATTAATGTCGCGTACCTCTACCTGACATGCATGGTGTTGGGTCATATTGATGTTGTATTAATGTCGCGTACCACTACCTGACATGTAGTGTGGAGACCTACTGGTGTTGGGTTATATTTATGTTGTATTAATGTCGCGTACTTCTACCTGACATGTTGTGTAGAGACCTACTGATGTCGGGTCATATTTATGTTGTATTAATGTCGCGTACCTCTACCTGGTGTTTCAGGTGGCATGGAGGAGTCGTCCAACTGGCCGGAGACCTCCAAGGCCGTGTTCAAGCTCCATGTGGACTACTGGTAAGTCTGCTGACCACACATGGACCACTGGTAAGTCTGCTGACCACATGGACTACTGGAAAGTCTGCTGACCACACATGGACTACTGGTAAGTCTGCTCACCACACATGGACTACTGGAAAGTCTGCTGACCACATGGACTACTGGTAAGTCTGCTAACCACATGAACTACTGGTAAGCCTGCTGACCACACATGGACTACTGGTAAGTCTGCTGACCACACATGGACTACTGGTAAGTCTGCTGACCGCATGGACTACTGGTAAGTCTGCTGACCACGTGGACTACTTGTAAGTGTGCTGACCACACATGGACTACTGGTAAGTCTGCTGACCTCACATGGACTACTGGTAAGTGTGCTGACCACATGGACTACTGGCAAGTCTGCGGACTACACATGGACTACTGGTAAGTCTGCGGACTACACATGGACTACTGGTAAGTCTGCTGACCACACATGGACTACTTGTAAGTCTGCTGGCCACATGGACTACTGGTAAGTCTGCGGACTACACATGGACTACTGGTAAGTCTGCGGACCACATGGACTAATGGTAAGTCTGCTGACTACACATGGACTACTGGTAAGTCTGCTTACGCACCTGTGTCACGTGTTCAGGCTTCACGTGGACTACTGGTAAGTCTGCTGACCACATGGACTACTGGTAAGTTTGCTGACCATGTGGACTACTGGTAAGTCTACTGACCACACATGGACTACTGGTAAGTCTGCTGACCACACATGGACTACTGATAATTCTGCTGACCACACATGGACTACTGGTAAGTCTGCGGACTACCCATGGACTACTGGTAAGCCTGTGACCACACCTGGACTACTGGTAAATCTGCGGACTACCCATGGACTACTGGTAAGCCTGTGACCACACCTGGACTACTGGTAAATCTGCTGACCACAGATGGACTACTGGTAAGTCTGCGGACTACATATGGACTACTGGTAAGTCTGCTGACTACACATGGACTGCTGGTAAGTCTGCTGACCACAAGGACTACTGGTAAGGTTGCTGACCACGTGGACTACTGGTAGTCTGCTGACCAAGTCTGTATCACGTGTTCAAGCTTCACGTGGGCTACCGGTAAGTCTGCTGACAACGTGGACTACTGGTAAGTCTGCTGACCACACCTGTGTCACGTGTTCAAGCTCCACATGGACTAATGATAAGTCTGCTGACCACACATGGACTATTGGTAAGTCTGCTCACCACACAGGGACTACTGGTAAGTCTGCTAACCACACATGGACTACTGGTAAGTCTGGTGACCACACATGGACTACTGGTAAGTCTGCTGACCACATGGACAACTGGTATGTCTGCTGACCACACATGGACTACTGGTAAGTCTGCGGACCACACATGGACTACTGATAAGTCTGCTGACCACACATGGACTACTGGTAAGTCTGCTGACCACAAGTGGAATACTGGTTAGTCTGCTGACCACGTGGACTACTGGTAAGTCTGCTGACCACATGGACTAATGGTAAGTCTGCTGACTACACATGGACTACTAGTAAGTCTGCTTACACACCTGTGTCACGTGGTCAGGCTTCACGTGGACTACTGGTAAGTCTGCTGACCACATGGACTACTGGTAAGTTTGCTGACCACGTGGACTACTGGTAAGTCTGCTGACCAAATCTGTGTCACATGTTAAGTCTGCTGACGCACCTGTGTCACGTGTTCAGGCTTCACGTGAACTACTGGTACGTCTGCTGACCTCGTGGACTACTGGTAAGTCTGCCGACCACGTGGACTACTGGTAAATCTGCTGACCATAGCTGTATCACTTGTTCAAGCTTCACGATGACTACTGGTAAGTCTGCTGACCACGTGGACTACTGGTAAGTCTGCTGGCCACACATGTTTCACGTTGTCAAGCTCCACGTGGACTACTTGTAAGTCTGCTGAACACGTGGACTGCTACTGACTGTTGCAACAGGATAATGATTATTTTATCACGTACCTCGGTTGTGAGTCACAACTATCATTATATTAGTTTTCATGGAAAATTAAACAATTAAATGCTGTTTTATTTAGTATTTGAAGTAGGTAATAAAACAGATATTTCATTGTCATTTGGAACAGTCAAAGTGTTCCCTTCAGTATCGGGGGCAACAGTTTGAACTGTTGCCCTCGGCCTAACGGCCTCGGGGTTCACAGTTCAAAATTTGCCCCCTGTACTTCAGGAAAACAAGTTGCCAGTTCCCAAATGCCCATGAAATATCTGTTTAATATCATAAGCATTTTGGGAACAGTTAAAACTAGCTGTTGTCACGAGGTGTCAGTTATGATTTTGGAACTGTCGCAAGAGGCCGATAGACCAATGGCAACAGTTACAAATATCATCCCTTACACCGCGGGGTACCCGTATTAACTGTTCCCACAACGCCTGTGGAATAACTGTTTTATTACCTAATTTCTTGTTGTAACCTTCATTTAACATAGCTACTAAAAATCATGCAATTACGAAGGCATATTTATATCCAGTATCAATCCATCGTTGCTTTTGTAATGTATTATGCTTACAAAACTACATCAGGGACAAGAAAATCACCGTCTACATAATTATTTAATTATGCGTAGGTCACAAATAGAACGGGTGACGTCCGGTTTTAACGAATGGTAAAGCATCGGCAATTTTTGGAATCTAACAGGCGCCGCTCGATTTTTTTGTTCTTCGCGTGGTCTCAAACCCAAGCGGGCGCCGGACGTTTTTCGCTGACGTGGGGAGCAAGCAGTTTGAGCACCGGGCGGCGACCGACCGATGAATGAACGGCGCCCGTGAGGTGGATATGTGAATCGGACGGTCGCCGCGCGAATCACTGCAGGTCGGCCTGCCGCCGCCCGACAAAACGGGGCCGCCCGGTGCTTGTACAGGCACGGCCCGATACCCTGACGATAACTGTACATCGGTCGGCGCCTTTCCGGCAGTTCCACATTTGTGACTGGGGCTTTCTAGCTGGAAAGGTCCTTAACATCATCTTAGATTTACGTGGCGCTGAAATTGCGAAGAAACGTACAAAAGCCACACGTTTAATGTTAAACCACTGAGTAAACTTCTTATAGGGTATTTATAATCGTGTGTAGCTTAGGCAAATTTTTTTTTAGATTGTTCTGATATTTTAACCCCAATATAAATATAGCGCCATTAATTAAAACGACATAGTGCACTTGTGTTTGCGGACATTAAGATAATTAAGCCAAGCGTGCTTATTGCAAATGTTCTTGCCAGTGTTTACATATCTTCATTACGACTTCTATCTTATTTTGTTAAAGTACTTCGCACGATAGCTTAATGTAACAGATAAAAATGTTTGTCAATGTCCGTTAATGAAGTTTGTCGTAAAACCATGCTGTCGACTCGGGTGCTTACATTCTGATACCATTCTACGAAATAGACAACAATCAATAACACATCGGCTGTATTGCTTGGTTTGTAGTGACCCTGATAGAAAGGCACCACCCTACCGTGTTCTGGGCAGTTTGTAGTGTCCCTGATAGAAAGGCAACTCCCTACCGTGTTCTGGGCAGTTTGTAGTGTCTCTGATAGAAAGGCATCTCCCTACCGTGTTCTGGGCAGTTTGTAGTGTCCCTGATAGAAAGGCATCTGCCTACCGTGTTCTGGACAGTTTGTAGTGTCCCTGATAGAAAGGCATCTCCCTACCGTGTTCTGGGCAGTTTTGTGACCTACATATCTGACAGTCGCAATTAATAAAATCACTAGCCCGGAATGTGCTATGTAATGTCGCATAAACGTGATCAAGTCTGTTTAAACATGCGATGATTGTCAACACGGGACTGTTTCGTTTATGCCGCGAACCGCAACGCATGAAGCAATCGTTAATTACATGTGGCACGAGTATGCCTTGAATCGCATTAGAGGACGTACTCAAATAATTTTTGTACAATTGAACAAACACACAGAGAACGTAGCAACGGTGATATTAAGGATGACAATAACGACTACGACGGTGGAAGCGGTGGTTGTGAAACATTATGAAGGTCTATCAACTATGGGTCAAGGGTTTTGGAGAAGCGTTCAGATTATACAACTATTTGCAAATAATGAAACTTAAGAAGGTCATAACTTTATTGGTTCTAGAAGGCTCATAAACTGTGGGTCAGGGGTTTAAGAGAAGCGTGCATGTTATGTTTTTGCAACTAGTGAAAAAGAGCCATACTTATTGTGATTCTTTTTGAAATGTAAACACAGTCACACTTGCGGCTTATAATAACATTTACTAGTATTAACTTTCGTTTCCGGTATACACTCGTAGCTTTTGTTTAATAACATTGATTTACGTTTTTTTGTATTGTTTATGCGTGCCTTTATGTCGCATACACGGGGCTCTGTATGTGCGTTGAAAATCACCGCATAAACGAAACCGGTCACGTTTATGCGGTGACGTGTGTATGCGGCGTTACCGTGCTACGTGAAATGTCGTTTTGTAGGTTGATATCCCTCATGTAGATCACACCTCAACCACGTCATACACCACTCCTGGTATTCCATGTGAGCTTAAGGACGGCGTATTCAAGAGTGCATTCTCTACTGTAGAAATGCACAACGTTTGTTTACATCAGTCAGTCGGTGATAATTATTCGCTGTATATTTGCAGAGCTCTCCGACTTAACAATCAGTTAGCCAAAGTGTTTGTCAATCTTATTTAACTGCAATTCTCTTTAACTAACACACATGATTATATACACACATGATTCTATCCAAGAAACCCATGTCCTTTGAAATAATACAGTAAATGATGTTAGCAAGCAAAGGTGTTTAGAGATATTGACAAACTACATTTTCAGAAACGTCATATTGTTGACTTCAAAAATCCATATTTGACAACGAACAAGCTTGTAAATATGTGAACACTAGAAAACATGTTGTGTTAAATATTAAATCTAAGGAATCAGCAAACGAAAACAATTTAAAAGCATTTGCTTAATTTATCGATCGGACTAACAGACTATTGTGTATTTTAAATAAACCCTAATGGAGACTAATCGTTAATACATTGTTATCATTTCGACTGATTAATTAATGTAAGACTCCCGCCTATGTTATTTGCGTCCAATCGCACTGTGACGTGTTGCAGATACGTGTGACCCCAGCACGGCGTCCGCTTTACGGCGCTAAAACTGGCGGTCCTGGGAGGCTGGCCCTTTGCTGACGTCACCGGATCCTTCTCTGTGAAAAGTAGGTCAATAGTGACATTTCACCTCTCCGTATGATTAACATAGACGGTCTTGTTTGTGTTAGTTGGTGATAACAACGATGATTAATGACCGTGCCATTTTCGTTGCCTCATCTCTAAATGCTGAGGTATTGAAACCTAGTTTGAAGTAGTAAAACAGCAGTCGTAAGAAAGTGAAGTTTCAAAATAGAAGTCTCAAGTTATTATATATGTAGGCCTACATGTAAAGAGATCCATAGAATTAATAATACTTTGTTTGAAATAATATTTCTAATAAAGCAATACAAGCTATATATAAACCCTACCGGGATTCGATCCCATTGGGTCAGAAACTTAAACCACGCTTAGGCCACCGCTCTATATATTTAAATAATCTGATTTGTTTGAGAGTGCTAACTATTGTAACTATTGTACTGACGGTTCAAGATGTAAACGCAAAAACAATCACGAACAAACAATTTGTTATAGTAAGCCTGGCACTTCAGTCACAGGGTAGGCTGTACCCTTCATGCCTAACATACATCTCGAGAAATACAGCCGAAACAAATGGGTACTTTACTATACAATCGTATATTTTATAGTATAGAGTAACCCAAAATCGTGAAGCTGTACCATTCTATACGCAGAGGATGGTCTGTATTTATCATATAAAATGCACACACATCATGTTTCAGGTAATGTATTTATCATAAACAAACTCTTATACTTCATTTAACTACTATAAACATTATATAAACATTGTCTTCATGTAGGTATACGTACTAGAGAACTACATCTTAGAGCGCAAATTCGGCCGAAAAAATAGCTAGCCGAATAATTATTCGTTGGAAACTTAAATTCGTGGATCGTTCCATCCTCGAAATTCACGGAAATTAGTGCCCCTCGATTATTAATGGTTTTGCAGTATATCATGGTCTCATTTGTGTCATGTACTTCATGTACTTCAGACTCGTTTGAAGTTTTCGTCAACGGTGACCTGCTCTACTCCAAACTGGAGACTGGAAGATTCCCGGACAATGACAAGGTATAGTACGAGTTGATAGTAATAAAAACACGGTGCCATTAACTTCCAAGTAACGACCAAAGTTTAAGTATATGTAATCAAAATGGGTGATAGTTCAAATGTGTAAAACATGGGTTCAACTTTGGTGAACAAGCACATTTTTAGGCTGGTACAGAGTCAAGACAATAAATAATACCTAAACAAAATGACGAATATTTGTTCAAAAATCAAAATCTGAACTGGTATTGTCAGTTGTGAAAGCTTCTTATACTGTATACAGGCAAACATCATCCCCGTAGTTTTGCTTATCATTAAAATAATATCTCTCATACAGACAGTGTAGCATATATCGTATTTGTTGATGCAAAGTGAATACCGTTTATTGACTATTATACAATATTATAGCATAAAAAGTTCGTTTTAAGTCCGTTATAGGAGTATGTTAACAAACAAAAAGCGGTCGGTTATGGACAAAAAAGGTGTATTATTCAGTAAATTCACGCTCCATTAACGACCGGCTAAATGTTTTACTAATGCATTAACCGGTCCTCCTAATTGTTACTCTTGTCTATTATTTAACGCTTGCAAGTTCGTACTTTTGGGCGATATTACCAAATTTCTACCGGCATTAGTAAGTTAATATCAACATATAAATATTGTCACTGTTATCACATTAATTGTGATATTCTGCGTTTAACCTAAGTTCAGAGGCTTGATTTGTATAGGTATTTAACCTTGTTATTATGTTTGAAGCATTTCCTGCAAAAATGTGCGTACCAATGCCATTCTAATATAACCTTAAACATCTATAAATGTAGTCGGTGTTTATGAGAGAACTTAGGCGAGGAGTTGTAAGTAATTATATCTTTATATTTCAAAAAATACATTATCGCCTTTCAGGTTTTCGAGAATATTAATCGGAAAATCAGCATCTATGAACATCAAAAAGGTAAAAAGTTGTCACATACCTGTCAATTAATTTAGCAACTTGAACACACAATTCAAATATCGCGAATTCCGGATTCCAGATGAGTAAGAGATATTACCGAGGAGCCTTACACAAACATTACCTATCATCACATCCATCTGGAGAGCCAGTGAGCGTGGATGAAGGTCGGCGTCCCAAAGTCACTTCCGTGGCAGGAGCTGGCCGGAAATGACGTCATTGATTTTTCCAAATAATGTTAAAATATTTATTCATATTTATTTTAGTGTCATTTTTAGTGTTCGTGTGTCTTTCATGTCCGATCACAAAGCGTCAACAGTGAGTCTGTCTGTCGTAGTTATATACTCGAGTACTGATTTTTCGGTACTCATCAGTAATCAGTGCTCATCTTAAATCATGAGTACAAGTACTCGTACTTACTCGAGCACTGCAGCAAAATTGTCAGTACTTATGAGTATTTTACCGAGTACTCTATGAGTACTTCCACTCTTTAATCAAAGTTTAATGTGAACTAAATTCAAATAATATAACATTCAACCAAGTCATCTTATATCCATTATTGAAAGTGTACACAGAATTGTGACACTTACAGGATTAATAAAATTACCATAAGGGCATGCACTTGATAGCTACATGTATATACAAGAGAAACCAATTATGGTATTAACACATTTACAAACTGGCAGATTTCAGTTGGGTACAGAGTAGTCACAAAATCTCACCCTTAGGCTTGTACAGAGTAACATGTTCAAGGTTTCTGGATGATACATTTTAAAGGCTAACAATGATAAGATGCAACAACCAGTGACTATTAAAGTAGCCATTCCTATTATTGAGTGGTTATTTATTTTGTGATCGTACATATAAGACTAGAGTAGCAATATACCCTTTTTTGTGCTGACTAATGACCTACTGGTCATCTTTCCCATTGTGTTATATATATTCTACATAAAATTTGTATAACATTCAAGTCATATATGATATTTTAATTGTGACCAGCATTTATAACTTCTATTAATTCTAAAAAAAAAATGCTGTACTCAAAAGTACTCATTAGTACTCATGAGTACTTTATGTAGTACTCAGTACTAACTTAAGTACAGGCACTAAATTGAGTACTCAGTACTTACTTACTTAGGCCACAACAAATTGATCAGATGTTCGTCGGATTTGCCGCACCTTAAAATCGTAAATCGAAAAAAATATTTTTTTATTTTTATTTTGCGCCCGCACCTACAAGTTTGCCCCGCATCCGATTTTTTTAAATGAAGGTTTCATTAATGATTCTCATTTTACGTTAAACGCCGTCTTCGTGGTGTACCCAAATCATAACAAGCAATTGGTACTGATATAGACGTGAATAAGGCACTTTGCGGCGACTGGTTAATGTCCAGAGCACACAATTTATGACCCAGACCTTTAATCGCCAACAGCCAGTCTGGCACAGTTGCCATGTGTATTTCAACTCGGCAATTTCTTATCATGTTTTATCAAACTTGTGAAAACACAACGAGCTGTTTGTCAGCATTCATTGCCTAAGTAAAGATGATCGCTAGGAAGCTCTCGTAATATCAGCAGTTAATTAACAGTTAATTAAACGATTATCTTGTTGATAAAGGATGTGTGAAATTGGATGTCTGGATTATGTCAAATGGACTGATTATCGGGTATGTTTACATTTCGGACAGTTTTGACCAGCGGTTTGTCCTTGATTTCTTCCTTCTAATATCCACACATATAAGTTGTTTCTGACATGTCCATTTTATAAATTCAACGTATCTGTTTGGTGTACATTTTGTTCAGCCTTTATATATTAAGGTACATTTAACAGGGCAAGCCAAGTCATTATGTTAGTTATTAATTTTAATTTATTTATGGATATATTTTGTTAACATCTTGTAGATAGTTTAAGAGTGTATGTTTGAATAAAAAATAATTATCCAAGTTTACTGCAATGAACAATTAAGAAACATGTTAATATAAAAATCGAAGTATACTAATGCTTTTGACTTTTGTTAATGCCATAATTAATTAATATAATACAGCACAGTGAAGTATAATTTTATAGCAATTAAAACAGTAAGATATAACTATTCCCTGACATGGAAACAGGGAACGATGTTGCGAGTCGATAAAAAAAATGGCTCAAGAAAAATAAGAGCCAGTGTGAGTCCTGGTTTACGGTTTAAAAAAATGGTGGTGTCCAGCTGTTTCGTCGTGTCATTTAAAGATACAGATCTTATACTAGTGATTCCTAAATTGTTTTGTGTTTATTGTATGACATTTCATATTCATGTTATTAAACTGTTGGTAGTGAATGACTTGGTGTATCAAATATATATTTTGATAATGACAATTACCTCGTATAAGGTCTACTTTCTTATAGTTAAGATATGGCTATTTAGTATTTACTACCGGTCGTTAATTTAATAGCAGAATCACTATTGAAGACTTGTTGCACAAAACCCTTTGCAAGACATGGTCAAAGAAGAAATGGAGAAATTAGTTACTTAGTTTATTACATATATATTGATTTTGACAACAATTTATGGAACAGAGCAGATGAAGAAGAAATTATTGACAAGATATCAAGTTATGATGGCGTTTGGGAGTAATTTTTAAACACTATGGGCATGATAGGATTTTTTTTTATTTTGCGCTTTTCGCTCGCCTCCGATTTTATCGAAAATGGAAAAAAAAAAAAATATTTTTATTTCGCTCGCTCGCTCCAATTTTTTTTTGACAAAATCCGTAGAACAACTGATCAATTTGTTGTGGCCTTACCCATCTATAGTGTGTCTTTTTGTGTGTGTGCGCGCACGCGCCTGTGCGTGTGTGTCTGTCTGTCTGTCGGTGTGTCTGTGTGTGTGTGTGTCTGTCGGTCTGTCTGTGTGTGTGTCTGTGTATGTCTGTCCGTCTGTCTGAACACGATACGAATGAGCTTAATCACATCGTGTTGTCCGGCGCCCCATTGCATCGTGATTTCGCTTTTCCGTATCGTGTTCACGCGTTTTCACGCTTGTATATACATAGGTCGAAAGTGCGAAACAACGAGTGACCCTAAAGAACCGGTCACACTGTCACGATTTTGGCTACGATAGCCCACGATTGATCGTCGACGTGTTAAATGTGATGATTGGGGATGCACAGTGCCGCGATTGTGTCTTCCTACGTATACCTACGGTTGTTGTAGGACGAAACTACGAATATCAATGGCACTTATGGGTTTGCGCAGCCGATTCACCAAGGTTTTACCAAGATATGATGCGATCAGTTACGGTTGTAATACGCTAGCGTCAGGTATACGCTACGGTAACATACGATTACAGGTGATTGTTAATATTTCTCCTAAGACTGTAGTTAGATTAAAGACTCAATCGTCGCGTTGTCGTGGTCCATCGTGCATATATAGGATCGGACACGAGTTGTCATTTCATACCATATTTTATTAAACCAGTTCAGGAATTTTGTTAGTAAGCGAGCCTTTGGCTAGCTTACTAACGAATTTCCTGGACGAGTTTAATAAAAATATGGTATGAAATGACAACTCGTGTCAGATCTTTTTATCACATGCTTTTAAACGAAAAAAAGACCTATCATTTTACCAAACCATGTTGATAAATCCTAAAAGTTGTGTATTGGCATGACGTCATTTCATGTTGACGACGTCATTTCACAAAAAAATAACGTCATGCGATTAGTCAGTCAAAGAATATGTAACTAATGAAAACGCTCAAAATGTTATCTTACACATATGTAAGATAGAAATATTCGTAATGGTTGTATTACACGGGAGACAAAGTATAGCATGTGATAAATTCGTGAGTAGTTATGATAGTTGTCGCTAAAGATCCTACTGGAATCGTAACTGAACCGTAGCGCAAGCGTAGAAATCCGTACCATATATGTAGCAAAATGATAACCGTACTACAATCTTGTAATATATATGTCATAAAATCAGTCACGATTAGGATTGTCCTATGTTTTGGACAAATCGTGGCGACGCTACGCTAAGCCACGAATGTTTTGAACCTTTTCAAAACTGTCGTAGCGCTTGCCGATCGATAAGGATCGCCCAAGATTCTTCAAGATTCACACAAATGCCAGGAAGTAAGTATGTGTTTACGCTTTACCACGCTTCAGATTTTGTAAATCGTGGGCAATCGTAGCCAAAATCGTGACAGTGTGACCGAGGCTTAGGGGAACACAATATCCATATAGTAATCTTATCTATTGATTGTATTGCCTTTGCGATGGTTTTATTGTACGATTTTCACGTGAAAACACTATTTACTATATTGCTCTGATCATAATCTCATGAATCTGCATGACAGTTATCACTGTCTGGGATCTCGGTAACACGAGAAATTGACACGGGACTATATTCGGTCACAGTTGTGGGACGACTTCGGTAACAGCTACGGGACGAACGATATGTCACTTTGATGTGTGGGTGGTAAAAACGTTTTGAAAATGGTATATGGTATTTATTATGTTCATTTGTTAAGCATCTTGTGTATTTTACTTTTAGGACTGTGTACTGAAATATAAGTGTACATGTATTATGACTAATATTATACATTTCTCTTTATTAAATGACTATACATAATGCTCCAAAGATGGTTGCGCATATATAATATTTATAATAACGTAAACATATGTTCAAAATATCTACAAACGTTATTAACGTCTTAGACAGATATATGTCTATACCTTTTAAGCTCATTGGCGATTTTTTTTTTACTTGCTTTATACCTGCCGTCCACTACAGTCCCGATGCTTTGCGTAAGGGTTGTCGATAAAAATGTGCTAGTTTCGGGAACCATTCGGAATAAAATGGGCGGAGCTTGGCGACCGTGCTTGTTCGGCATGTATTCGCGGAGTGGCGTACAACAGGTTGCGGTATAAACCCCGAAACCTATCCGAAGTCACCGAATGCGACGCGGAAGAATGTGGACAGTTTCGGAATTAGCTTCCGAATGTTTTTCGACCGTGCGGAAAGGTTGCGGTTACATTGCAGAACATGTTGAACATAGTTGCCGATTTGTTGTCGACAGAATGCTGAAATGTTGCCGATTGAAAGTTCGGGGTATATGAACGACGCCGAACGACGCCGAACTACAGTCTGATTACCAGTTGCTAGCCCGACAATGGATCTTTAGGTGCATTCTCATTGCCCTTGACGTCATGCTTGTCTTGGCATTTCACCTGATACAGAGAAGACATCATCGACTGTGGATCAAACAGTATTTGAGGATCACGCCAACAATTTTGGATGACATACCCCAGCGTCCAACACCTTGCATTCAGAAAAAAAAAGTTCCGTAACGCCCTTCCTTCTGGCATTAAGCTTTCGAAGGCACTGAGTTACATGACATCTGTGGACACGACGCCTCCTTGGTGTATGACTTATGTACTTATGTACTGCTGTGGAAAGTGTATGCCATTTTGTCCAAGAAGTGTCCACCCTTCAGCTTCAGGAGTATAATGATGAAGTTCTGGTCATTCCAACTACTCCAAAGGCCTGACGTGAAATGGCCGCCCAATTTGAGAGAAAGTGCAACATGTCCCATACTTTTGGCTTTAATTTGGCATTGCCTACTTTAATAGCAAAAAGAGTGGGATGATTATGGGCATCCCTTAGAGACTTTTTTCATAGTTTTTTTTCTTCTCAGCTTGGGCTTTCAGATAAAGGTTTTAGCCTTCAAGACCAAGACTAAGGATGATACCTTCTGTAATGTCCAAATGCTGACTGACTAGTAACCTGAAGCCAAACTTTTTCTTGAGTAGCTTGTTCATGACTTGCACCATGATAAGTGTTCAATTCACAAGAACAATGCCGATTTTGTCACTTCGAACACTGTCGGCAAATTGACGGTATCGCTTCTGCTGTCGCTCTTTTATAGTTCGGGAAACACGACTAATGCTCGGCGTCCCTTCCGCTAACAATCGGCTTCTTCAGCGATGATTCGGCATCTTTCA
The DNA here is from genome assembly GCA_027627225.1 of Congeria kusceri. Lineage (NCBI taxonomy): Eukaryota > Metazoa > Mollusca > Bivalvia > Myida > Dreissenidae > Congeria > Congeria kusceri. The sequence continues at coordinate 60,387,365 of CM051024.1, forward strand.
TCACATGATCGGCATAGCTTCCGCGTGAACACGCGAACAGAACTCTTCCACTCGTCGTCTTTGGAGAACGTTCGACATCGATTTAGCTTCCTACAGGGACCGCACGGGGTGGCTAAACCGATTACGAAGCCTCGCAGAAGACTTTCCGAAGATGCCGAGTCAATGGCGATGGGTTCACGAACATCCAGAATGGTCGCCATGGTTTGCCGAAGACCCCGAAGCCGTACGGAATAAAACATTCGGCGTCCAAATTTTAAAACTTTAAAAATTTGGATGCCGAAGTTTTTTCAATCTCGATCAGGCCCCGAAGTGCCAAGAAGGCTCCAGAATTGTTAAGGAAGGACACGGAAGGGTTCCAGAACATCGCGAAGACATGCCGAAACACCCCGATTGTGCCAAATTCGCTTTCGGCAAACCTTCGAGGGCCTAGTGGACGGCAAGCTTTATATAACTATTACAGCTTATTTTGAATGCCAGCATGTCACGGTCGCGAGACGACGCTGTTACGGCTATAATGACGATCTAATATTTAATGAAACGGACATTTTATGACTTTTTTTTATTATGCTCACCAAATGGGGAAGCATTTAATCGCCTCTTTGTCCGTCCATCCGATTTCTGATTTCACTGCCATTCAGTTTGTCCGGCTATCAAATGAATTTTTCCAACAATTTTATCCACCATACTCCATATACGTCCGTCCTTCCCTTCGGTACTTCGTTTCAGCACGAGATCTCAGGATATATGCCTCCAATTCAATGACACGTTATATGCAGCAGAGTTGACATGCGCATATTTTAAAGTCGTTCCGTTCTGATGAATTTCAAGGAAAGTATTGCCTTTTATTATAAATTTGACATTTTAAAGGGGCATATCGCTAATTATAAAAAAAATTGTCACAGTGAAAAAATCATGTAGAAGTACGATAAAAAATGAAATGTTCATTTAGTATTGCTATGGATCAATGTAGCCTAGCGTAGGAGTGCGCAATTTTGTATGCGTAAGTTCAAATCCTGCTGGAACCGTGAATCGAAAAATAATTTTTGGCGTCGTGTTTTTTTCTTATTAATTCCATCAATATATTTTGCTGACAGAAATTATTTTCGTGACAAATGGGAATATTGTACTGTTTTAAAACGTGTTTATATTTATGAGAAACACCGTCGATATGCCCGCTTAATATTTATTTCACGCGGTTCGATAGTATAGCGTGAAATATTTGTCCTCTGCGAAACGTGACTGTTTTACAGTAACGAAATGATTGGTCAGTCTTGCACGAGGATCTCAAACATTAGATTATGTTGTGTGGAGCTCAGTCTACCAGGCATTTCACGCTGTACAGACCGGTTTAATTTTAGCTATTTTTTATTCAATGATGTTAAAATGTAGAATTGTACAATTTTATTGTTGTGATTTTATATGAAACCAGACAAATAAATTAGGCTCGACTTTTGCACTTGTCCCGACACTTTGCAAACGAGCACAGGTTTCCAGCGTTAACCGTCTCTGGTTTTTCCTGGCCGGTCGGTTCACAGTTTAAGACTTGACACTTTGCCACTCTTTGTACCATGTCCAGTTAAAATTGGCTGCACGGTGTCCATCAATAAATTGCACGTCTGGTATTGCAATTATGTGTTTGTTGTGTTTTGAGAAACAGAAGTGTAGAAAATACTAGGAAATCGGCGTTTCTGAAATCTCATGAAGTAATTAATAACTGCGGGTGTAGTACATTTTTATGGAGTGCACCGGTATTCTCTCCCATATCGATATCGTCCCCAAAAGACTTGTTGGGTTACGGGGAATAATGCAAGATACAGGAGACGCCCCATTCCAGAGGTGACCCTGTGTCTTTTAGTGCCGATGTAAAGCACCAAGTACACTACACATCGGTTTAACGGTAAGTAAGGAAGGGTGTGGCGGGGGCTGAAACCTGCAATCCCTGGGTTGTGAAGCCAGTGCGTTACCACTAGACCACGGATCCGCCTGATGTAATAACTCGAATTCAAATAAACTTTATATGCAGCATCCCTACCAAGAGGACAAGCATATATTGTCTGGTCGTTCGGTTTGATGATGTTTCAGGGAGTTATCATCCTTTGTTTATTGAAAATTACGATTAGTTTATGACCACGTTAAATGACTTTATGGTAGAATTTTCACATTTGCATTGATATTTGACTCTAGGGAATGTTCTACATTCCGGTGATAGTCATACTGATACACAGCAACATTCATGGAGACGTCTGTTTCGTCTAAGTCCACATCATTTTCCTCAAAACCAATCTCATTAATGTTGAAAAATCGTCCCGCTACTGTAACAGGGTCGACATGCAGCCGTTACTTAATAAAAGACGTCGTCCTTATGTCGGTTACATTTCTACAAGTGTTAATTATTGTTTAGAAAATCATATTCTGCGTACTGTAATGTATAGACACGGAAATAAGTTTCAATTATGTTATATGAAACAAAAGTGTCGTTTAAAAATAATAACCTAACTATTAATATACTTTTATTTAACAAAAAAGCAATCGGTTCATTATCAAGGTAGATATATTAAATAATCAAAAAGAAAAACAAAGGAAAATTAAATTAAAATAGTAATTATAGCCAAACTTCTCGTATGAACTAACAGTAACATACACTAAAATTGTTCATTTAACAAATGATTTTTTCACGGTCCGTTCCAGGTGTTTCCTTTGCTTGTTCTAACTCTACAAAACACACAATCTACTGCTAAATCGTCCGACAACCGTGACTGTCCCGTGTCCATATCTCGTGTTACACGAGATCCCAGACAAACGCAGACCTTTAAAGTGTTCTTTGTCGAAGAAAGTAACTATGGATGCGTCACGAAACACATGTTAAACAAATACAGTGAGTTTTGTAATACTTATAAGTAAGGGTTAGTCTATCATTATAAGAATTAATATTCACTACTGCATCTGTGCCGATGCATGCATGTAAGATCGCACAATGGATGCATACAGGTATATAGATTTCATACACATGTTTTAGTTCAGTTCAGAAGTCATTTGGCTTTACTTTTTGCACCCAAGACGTTTCCAAAATACGAAAATCTGTAAACAAGCCCCTGTAATATGCTTTACTGAAGTTTCCATATTCTTACAATTTAACATGTATAAAGCATAATACATTTGTCACCGACACCGAAAAGATAAATGTATTCATTAAATATGAATGGCACTCCAGACAAAGAAATACATTCGTGTAATGCGCCATCTAGGAATAAACATGAAATGAAATAGCAAACATTATAAAGCGTTTGTAACGTGTTTCGTCGATATTTTAACACTGGTCACACTTACATATAGCGTTGCCTATGTTTGAACAGCTTGGTATCTCTGTGAGTGTATCACTAAAAATTAATGGAACGTAACCAGAAACAGTACGGTGCGTTTTTTTGGCTTTAAGTAAAATATAATGTTTCTCAAAAATTAAAACTTTAAACAGTGAATATTATTTTTGTTTCTCATGATCAAATACAACATTAAACATTTTATTATAAAACTAATACGAAAACCTCTTTTAAACCAATGCCTTATGGAAGGACACATATTTTAGTCCTAACAGTGTCCAATGTCTGCAAACCAAACCAAATACCAGACCATTTGTAGTTTCATATACATGTATTTTACATTATGCGTGTTTAACACTAAGGCAGTTGACGTGCATCTGTATATTTATAGATGGAATCTTACATTCTAATAGCACATGTGGTCACACAGCTCCGGACCTAACCAGATCCAATATTCTATGTAACATTCATTGATTTGTGTTCTGTTACAAAATGGTAAAATACTAAATATCTATGAAATATTTACTGGCAATATTTACTGGTTTAAAACGCCATAGACTCAAGGAGTTCTATAAATGTACGAAATTTACTTAAGTTTGAATACGGTAAGGAGCGTTGTGAATATGGGCCAAGGTAATTAACAGAGATATGACTTTGACGAAGTCCGGTTAAGCAGCGTAAGGAGAGCCGTCGAACATGAGCGCACTACTATTGTCATCAGACGCCTGGTCATTGACAAACTCTGGAAGTGAGGCGTGCGGAATCTTGAAACATCCGAGCTTTATCCTGAACTCCTTTTTGATGGGACCCAACTTGACCTTGAAGGTGATTTTCACGCACGCTTTCTTGTTGATCAGATCAATGTCGTACACCTGTAGACACACGTCCGCGATCTGGCTCAGAAATGGGATTTTGTTCACGCAGAATGGCGGTGGGTTGCGAATGCTTATTTCCTTATGGTAGATCGTCCGTCCATTCAGAGAAACCGTAACTTCAAATCCAAGTTTAAGAATGGAAGCTTCGACGCATGCTTTGAACCACTTGTTGGGAGTGCAGAACTCACACTTGCCGTGGCTACAACCTGAAAGTCGCATTCATGTATTAACCTTGCGATAATTAGTTTATTACGACAAACATTCTACCTATTTCATGAACACTAGTTAGCTCTTGTCAATAGGACAAGAACTAATTGCCGTGGCTACAACCTGAAAGTCACATACGCTATTCACCATACGTTTTATAACCATTCTAAGTATTTGCAGACCTCAACATTTTACAGTTAACGAGGGTATTGAAGTGGTATTACTATATCCATCAGCAACTGCATAAAATAACGCAAGATTGGGAGTCATCTCGACTTTGGAATTGTTTATTAAAGAGGCTTATCGACCGTAGACTGAAATAATATCCACTGATCTTAAATAAGGAACAAACAGTGTATTATAGAATTTAAATAGCAATAATATAACAAAAATAGCAAAAAAATAGTTCTAGGTTTTTGCATGATTCGATGCACGTTCAATGTAATTGTTTTTTTATATTTATAAACAAAACCATTATAGTTTAATTTGAATTACCTATAAAATAATGAACTACGATTTTTGTAAATTGTCGATATGTCACTTAGGATGTTTGTAATCTTATAGTATCTAGATATAAACTATCTGATTTTGGGAAATTAATGTGACCATAATTTCTTAACAAAATAGTATTACATCAATATGCAATCATCCAGCTTAGAATAAAAATATTAAATATGGAGGTCATATACATGTATGTTAAAATGAAACTGAAATACAGAAGCTGTCTGCAAACCTTTCAGGAGTGCCTCCAGATCAAGGTCCACATCCTGCGTTATAGCGGCAATGATCTCCTGCAGAACGGCGTCTGTCACGTCCACGGAGGCGTCCGCGAGGTCGCCATGGATACCGACGTCTGCTGTTGGGACCGCCTTGTCTTCGCCGGAGGCGCTGGTCAGCAACTCGAGTAACCCAGCCAAGGCGGCGTAATTGTCTGCAATGTAGTGTATTAATAATAATTGGCTAAACAAGCTCTACAATTTGAAAATATAGAAAATATTGAGCACTTTTATGCATTTCAAATCACGTACCTTTGACAAGCACAGCGTCGTCTGTGACGATTGTTTTCCCCAGGCACCCCGTGAACACAAGGCCTAGAATACTCAGTATAACGCCCGTGGTCATCATGTTGTGCTGTTGTGAAGAGTTGCAAACCCTCCTTGAGGCGCTCAATGCAAGCGTTCTCTTCTTATAATGGAAAACTAATGGGACATTTCCGGAAATGTTAATTATGAATCGCATATACGGGGAATTTAAGATTCTCAAAACACTTCAGTGTACTTGTACCGAAGGAGTGTTTTCTGATTTAAACAATTGAATTTTGTTTAACACAGTGAAAAATATTCCTGTTAAAAGAATTTTCGTTTTCTGTCAAGTGCAGGTCATACATATTGTCACGAGCTGTGACTTTGTTCTATTTATTTAATTCGATAACTTTTCATCTTTTCTCTATATATATTTTCATAGGACAGTAAACATAAATGGACTTTGATATAGGTTATAATAAAACATTTAATACATGAACAATAATCCATGGTGTTCCATAAATTCACAGTTCAAGAGACCAAATAAGTACTCGTGAATCTCTCTTTAAACAATCCTTTAACGATATTATCTAATATTTACATCTTAAGTCGTAATGTTCTTAGAAATTATCTCGTTTATGAATAGAGAATAATCAAATAAAATAGGTTCTCATACCTTAGAAATCAAAGTTCTGATCCTCATAATTAGAATTTTCAGCGCCTTTATACTCTTCTACTGCAATCTCTGTGTGTGCAATTTTAACGTCAATACACACGATATAATTTGAGCGTTCTATATACTGTAACTGTCTGTCTGTCACTCGTCTTAAACAGAGGTTTTAACACGAGCAAGAATTAAACCATTAACTACCAATGACAAATATTAAAATATGACAATTGTAAAAAAATAAGACGAACAAAATAAACGTGTTTACATGTACAAACCTGGCAATGACTGGTGTTGTTTTTACGCAGGTCTATTGCATGTACTTGAGTAAATTAACACGGGAGAAAATAAAAATGCCATTTTTGGAAACAACCTTAAAAAGCGTCGGCTTCAAAGCTTGCTTAGTACCACAGAAATAAAATCACAAATGAAAACGGTTGTGAAACAAATGCAGAAGCCACAAGGAAAATGGTTTACAGATTACAATTTAAGGCCAAAGAAAATAAAAGGCAAATCTTTTGTCCGAAAAAGAAAGAAAGAAAATGTATGACTCATGACTGGTAGTTAGCAAGAGAGTCTGGCGATTCGTAGTTTGATGCTCTATTTATTGATTGATCGAAGATGGCGAGAATAAATAATGTCAGCACTTTTGTCCGACTTCCCCAATAACTTCGACTCAAAGAACATAATATTATTTATTTACTAATAGGCAAGCCAACCACCGTTGGCCTGAGTAAGAATGTTGATTCAATTTAAGCATGCTGACTTTTACTTATCAAGATAAATTTGGCAGAAAAAAAAACAATTACAATTTCGTCCTTTTGGCGCAAAAAGTACCGTAACTGACATTTTAAATTTGTTGCAGCAGAAGCAAAAAACTGATTTTCTAATATTCAAATTAAAAAATAGAGTTTTTATTTAGTCTTAATACATTAAAAAAAAACACTATTAAATAGCAGCTATTATTTATCATCAATTCAGTTAGAATACAAAAATGTTTGTATATAATTGTTCAGTTACACGTTTTATGCGCTGAACATTTTTAAGCGCATAAAGTCTTGCAGATCCAAGTGCAAAAACCAGAGATTTGTCTTTGACATTTATAACATTTATACCTTTTGACAATGTCTGTTTAATATGTATTATCAATATTATTATCACAAATTAATTGCACCAACGTTATTTACTTCAGTTAATAAACTGTTCCTTTTGTGTGAGCATAATTCATAGTGCACAAACCTGTTGACTATACGTGCACTTACTATACTTTTTGCGCCAACATATTTGAATATAATTTTTTTTTTCAAAAGTAAGGATTTCAAGGTGGAATACAATCCTAACATTAAAATAAATGAGAAATGCTTTACATGATCCAAATTTGCCAAAAAAATGAATTTCCTAAAAAATGTCAGTTACATGGCTTTTTGCGCCAAGGTGACGATTTGTAAATCGCGTAAGCCAAACGGAACACAACGTTAATGTGAAGTTGATGTTTTCTCACGCAACGTTTTTTTGATACCAATTTTATGCGCAACGTCTACGTCATGTTACCAATCGAGCTGAACATGGTTGTATCACATTTGGACATGTTGTGTCGTGTGTACACCAACAGCTCAATGCTGTTCTAACAATGATCTTTGACACACACGAGGAGACACCAATGCGGGCAACTTGCTTAACATGTGTCAATTTCAAGAAAACAAAGCACTGAACGCACTAGAGTTAATTTTTTGCTTAACACTGAGAACAACGGAGTCGTTTCTAATGTTTATAGCAACTCACATCTATTTTATTTATTTGTAATAAACTAATAATTTATTACTGGTATGTAGTTACTGGTGTGTTAGTCAAATAAATGAGACGTTTAACGCGAATTTAATAGTGCTACTTTTTAGATTGGGCTAAATTCACTGTAACATTGCCCATATAAAAAGTATCTCAATATTTGCATAGGGCCTACACGTATATGCTACTGGTGTCTAAACTGTGAAAAACATGCGCGACAGCTATTTTTAAAACAAGACCTCAAAAGGTTCTTTGCACAATCCTATAAAATGCGTAATGTTTGTTTGTTGTTATTATCTCTTAAGATGGTCAAAAGTCATAAATATGTAAATATGCCCTGTAATAAATGTAGCCTTAAACAACAGAAATAAGCAAGATGAATAGTTCGGTGTAGAATGTCTGCACTTTCTACATGGCTCATAAACTGAAATATACCACGTGACACTATTAATTCATTTATCGATGAAACCCTGCCCTGGGTGTCACCCTGCCATACTTTACTGTATCGTGAGAAACATTCCTTTTAGCGTTTCGCTTAATTAAATGGGATATTAAAATTGTGTGTGTTTACTATGACATGATGTGAAATTTAGGTATTGTTTGGAATCTGTTTCCTTGTAAATTGCCATTTATGGCATATGCTTGATATGCCATTTCTTGATATATTAATTGTAAAAAAAAAACAGGGACATTTATACTGATATATATTACAAGGAAACAGATTCTAAACAATTGATTCATTGGCATTTGGGAACAGTTAAATTGTTTTCCTGAAGTAGAGGGGGCATATTTTGAACTGTTGCCCCGAGGCCGTTATGCCGAGGGCAACGGTTCAAAATGTTGCCCCCTCTACTTCAGGAAAACAATTTGACTGTTCCCAAATGACAATGAAATATCTGTTTTATTACCTACTTCTAATAATAAATAAAAACAATATTGAATTGTTTTATTTTCCGTGAAATCTTATATAATGATAGTTGTGAATCACACAACTCAAAATAGAACAATCATTCTCCTGAGTCCTATCTGCTTGTAACAGTCGGTAGCAGTCAGTGTTACTTTAAAGTTACATTGCGCAACGTTATGCGCAGGTTGCTCCCTTTGAATAATAATGAGGGCAACATAACGAAACAAAACCATGAAACATCACAAAATGTTGCCTGTTGGAAGAAGCTTGTTTTAGCAAAGTGGTTAACAGTTAAAAACGCTTAATTATCATTTATATAGTAAAGTAGGTAATAAATTGTATTATGCCCTGATGATCTTTGTCGAAACGCGTTGGCTATATTTTTAATATATATTTATAATACCATGTAACGTTTTTGTAGTTTTCATTATATATATATATATATATACAGCTGATGCGTTGTGGCATCATGATCTCTCTGGATAATACCAGTAGTTCTTTCACTTGCTTACTAGTACATTTTACCTATTTTTGTATACACGTTCGATTTAAGACTATGGTATATAACATCATCCCGTACGGCACAGTTTAGTATTATTATGTGGCTGCACCTCACTACTCGGTATATCTCATCAATTAAAATTATCAACAATTCGTCCAATGTCAAGTCAACTTTAAACTGCTTTACATATTATCACGTGGCAGTACGTACATCTACCATGTTCACGAATATCACATGACTATTTTTCATATTCATTAAGTGCATCTGTGCCTATGCATGCGAGATCGAATTGTGCAGACATATGTACATAATATTATATTGTTCACACACACATAGATTTTGTTCATTAGTCCAAATGTTTTAGTTTTTGCAGTCAAGATGTTTACTGACATGAAAATGTGAGACCAAGTCCCTTTCATATGACGTCTTCTTAACTGAAGTTCGCTATTCATTAACAAAAACTCATACGGAATAATAAACAACGTTAGTACGTTACGAATTCAATGATAAAACATAAGCCTTGTGGAAGGGCATCTACTGCAGTATACTCATTTTAAAGTGTCTTGTGTGGTTGTGTTCTATTTTACCTGACCACATCAAGTGTATATTTTCGGTGTTTAAAACAAAAATCGTATATTGGTATATTCATAGATGATACAAAATAAAAGTACAAAGGCGTGGCACCTTGCAGTCGAATAAAACGTGTAGTCTGATAGCTAATAGATTGTGTATCAGGCCAAATCCGGTTAAGCAGCGTAAGGAGAACCGTCGAACTTGAGCGCTCCATTCTTGTCAGACACTGTCTCCTGGAAGTCCTCTCGAAGGGATGCGTGTGGAATCTGGAAGCATCCTAACTTTACATTGATTTTCTTCGAGAAGGGGCCAAGCTTGACCTTGAAGGTTATCTTTACGCACGCCTTCGCATTGGCCAGATCAATGTCGTACACCTGCAGACACACGTCCGCGATCTGGCTCAGGAACGGGATCTTGTTCACGCAGAATGGCGGTGGGTTGCGAATACTTATTTCCTGATGGTAGATCGTCCGTCCATTCAGAGAAACCGTGACTTCAAATCCAAGTTTAAGAATGGAAGCTTCGACGCATGCTTTGAACCACTTGTTGGGAGTGCAGAACTCACACTTGCCGTGGCTACAACCTGAAAGTCGCATTCATGTATTAACCTTGCTATAAATAGTTTATTACGACATACATTCTACCTATTTCATGAACACTAGTTAGCTCTTGTCAACAGGACAAGAACTAATAAATGTTAGCTCATGTAATCGTTGAAGTGGCTTAACTATGCATCTGCATGCATATTCATCATAGTAAATGTTTGCATAACTGACCGATCGACGAGATTTGATTGACAGTGCATTTAACCATTCAGACAACTTGGATGTCATTGTTTGGCAGAATCATGTGTATTCTGTGTACAGTGTTTTTCGGAGTATGCGTGGTTATACATTTTATAGCGATCGTGTCGTATATGTTCGTTAATTACAATGTCTGATTTACAAATAAAAGTTCAAATTCAAACATAATGTTTAGAGAAAAACATAAATACGTAGATGCGCAAATATTCAACTGGAAATTATTTTGATAAGCATGAAGATCATTAAGCTAAATGTTAAACATTCTTTACTCTAAGTAAGGTACAGAAGCAGATTGCAAACCTTTCAGAAGTGTCTCCAGATCAAGGTCCACATCCTGCGTTAAAGCGGCCATGATCTCTTGCAAAACGGCGTCTGTCACGTCCACGAAGGCGTCCTCCTGTTTGCCATTGATACCGACGTCTGCTGTCGGGCCCGCCGTGTTTTCGCCGGAGACGCTGGTCAGCAGCTTGAGTAACTTAACCAAGGCGTCGTCATTATCTGCAATGTAGTGCATTAATAATAAACGAGTTCCAAAATCAGGACGACCGTATCTTCAATATAACAGAATGGATTTTGTGTGTCGGATTTTGCAGCCAAAATGGAAGATAATGAGTTTGAAATAGGTTAACAAGTTGTTAGTACAGATTAGAAATTATGTTCTGGAAATGAAAATGGAACATACTGTGTATAAAGGACGAACTCTGAAGAAAAAAAAACATAATATTAAAATATTGCATCAACTTTTCTGCAAATGTTGAAAATTGACCAATGAATAAATTATAAGAGTTCGGCTGTGATCCAAATCACTTTATTGATCCAGTATTTTTAAGGATTTATTATTTAACGGAGAAGGAACAAAATGTCACATTATGCTTTAAATTACTCATTAGTTGCATAATACATGTGTAAAACAAGCTGCCTTTGCGGAGGTCTGCTTTGTAGATAAACAGCTAGAGTGTGTTTCGTCCAAGACCTTTCTTGATGGACAATAAACATTTGTGGTTTTGAAATTATAGCAAACAACTTGAAACAGTTTTAAAAAGAAAACGAACAATATCTTTCAATGCATGTAGATATAGCTCTAAATGAGTTTATACGATTTCTTTGTGTCATATTTTTGCAGGTTGTATGCCGCAGACACGTAATACGATATACAAATGCGAAATATAAGTAACCATACTTACCCGAGCTTGCGCGGTTCTTATTCTAGAATATTTCAAACCACATACCTTTGACAAGCACAACGTCGTCTGTGACGATTGTTTTCCCCAGGCACCCCGTGAACACGAGGCCTAGAACACTCAGTATAACGCCCGTGGTTATCATGTTGTGCTGTTGTGAATAGTTTCAATCCCTCTTTGACGTTGTCAACGAAAGCGTTTACTTCGTATTTAGGCGGTGCACGGGAATTGTAATTTGGAATAGCGTATACGAAAAAAGTTAATCAGATATGTATCTATTCTCAACACAGATATCAAAACACCGAACGTGCTTTTATCGACTGTCTTAATTCTGTCTGAAACATGAAAATTGTGTTTAATTTATTGAATTGAAATATATTCCTGTTTAAATAATGTTCCGCTATATATGTATGAGAGGCGTGTGGTTACTTCCAGAGCGGAGTCACTTGTATCTCAATAAGTTTCCGGAACAAACGATGCACGCACACGTGCGTATATCGTATAGAGTTCATCTCTTTGACAGAACATAACGAAAATGCAGAATATCTCTGCACTCCCCGATGGAAGCATGTTGTTGTTTTTTTCAGACAAAATAATAATAATAATAATAAAAACCTAGTGTTATTCATTATTTTCTGAAATGTTTAATGGCGTGTCATACTTAAAGCAGCAGTCCATAAATATGTTAATATTTTATAAAACTTTGCAGAAATCGTTTCTAATGGACATCTTAGCGATCAAAATACAAAAAAAAACGCATTAAAATCGGTAAAGTAATACAGTTCTGGTAACTTTTGATCGTATAGTTTCTGTATGCGTTAGCTAGTGATTCCACTGGACTATAATCGGCATGTACATCAGTGTATATTCTGTTCGTACCAAGCTTTTTCGAACATTGACATTATTAAATGCATTTCTTAAATAAGAAACAGTTTTCAGTCGAACAAAATACATAAACATTCATAAGAACTAATGCCAATATTCTATAGACTGCGGCTTTCATTAGTAATTTGTACATATCAAAATGTTAACAATGCTATGATGATGTCCAACGATATATTTAAGATTCATGCTTGTCTGTTGAAAAAAAACATTACATGTAAATTTTTTGGTGTAACCCTTGTATAACTTTGAAGCGTTGTCTTCCCATGGCAGGTATATCGAATATTGCACTTTTGTGTGAGATTCCTTCCCAGGGCAGGTATATCGAACATTGCACTACTGTGTGAGATTCCTTCCTAAGGCAGGTATATCGAATATTGCACTACTGTGATAGATTCCTTCCCCGGGCAGGTAAATCGAACATTGCACTACTGTGTGAGATTCCTTCCCAGGGCAGGTATATCGAACATTGCACTACTGTGTGAGATTCCTTCCCAGGGCAGGTATATCGAACATTGCACTACTGTGTGAGATTCCTTCCCATGGCAGGTATATCGAATATTGCACTACTGTGTGAGATTCCTTCCCATGGCAGGTATATCGAATATTGCACTACTGTGATAGATTCCTTCCCAGGGCAGGTATATCGAACATTGCACTACTGTATGAGATTCCTTCCCAGGGCAGGTATATCGAACATTGCACTACTGTGTGAGATTCCTTCCTAAGGCAGGTATATCGAATATTGCACTACTGCGTGAGATTCCTTCCTATGGCAGGTATATCGAATATTGCACTACTGTGTGAGAATCCTTCTCAGGGCAGGTATATCGAATATTGCACTACTGTATGAGATTCCTTCCCAGGGCAGGTATATCGAACATTGCACTACTGTGTGAGATTCCTTCCCAGGGCAGGTATATCGAACATTGCACTACAGTGTGAGATTCCTTCCCAGGGCAGGTATATCGAACATTGCACTACTGTGTGAAATTCGTTCCTAAGGCAGGTATATCGAATATTGCACTACTGTGTGAGATTCCTTCCTAAGGCAGGTATATCGAATATTGCACTACTGTATGAGATTCCTTCCCAGGACAGGTATATCGAATATTGCACTACTTTGTGAGATTCCTTCCCAGGGCAGGTATATCGAATATTGCACTACTGTGATAGATTCCTTCCCAGGGCAGGTATATCGAATATTGCACTACTGTGTGAGATTCCTTCCCAGGGCAGGTATATCGAATATTGCACTACTGTATGAGATTCCTTCCCAGGGCAGGTATATCGAATATTGCACTACTGTATGAGATTCCTTCCCAGGGCAGGTATATCGAATATTGCACTACTGTGTGAGATTCCTTCCCGGGCAGGTATATCGAATATCGCACTACTGTATGAGATTCATTCCCAGGGCAGGTATATCGAATATCGCACTACTGTGTGAGATTCAAAACTAACACATATGCTGATCAGTACAGTACTCAAGATGAAGATTTTCGGAGTCGTAATGGAAAACCAAATCACCCGATTAGTTGCCATAGTTCTACTCACATAATTGTGAGTTTTGTTATAGTTTTGCTCTGGAATACTTATTGTCAGTTCAGCAATCATATATATATTGTGTCTGGTTTTCTTGATCAAAACGGTATACATGCATATCTTAGGAAGAAGTATATACATATTCTGTAATAAATCTGTTTGTGGACCAAAATTACATATACCGTTAAACTCGTATTCTGTCCACTTCTTTAATTCGTACTTACGTGTCATCAATACTGCAAAATAAAACATAACATGAAAATAAGAAATACACGACATACTTTTCATGCGCAGCGCTTTAATACGGGGAATTACAGTGCCTTGCTTGCTTTCGTGACAGGCACGTTTCGTACACACTGGTCTCGTATACATATACCGTTATACATCGAAAGGTTTGAAAAAAATTAATATTCGGGCACGGGTTTACCGGGGCACGCCCCCCCCCCCAACCTCCTTCCAAAGTTTATGTATTGTATATTGTATATCTCTAAAACATAAAAATAAAATAAGGAAAAACGTCATTAATCGCTCATCCAAGACCAATGCCTAATATACAAATTCAAGAGGATTTAGGGGGTACGTGCTACAAGCTGATCCCATATTGTAAGTTATGTTTATATTTCTTAAACTTGTATTGCGAAATAAAACCCCAAGCGGTGCCCCTAAACAGCTCATTATAGCTAATCTAACAAAACCGCCTACGAGGCAACTATGGGTATGGATATAACCCAACTAACAAGTCGTTTGTGGGCATTGGCCGTATGGGAGAAAATCCTGGTGCACTCGATAAAAATTCACCACACACACATAGCTCCAGAGCTTGTATGACGTGTCCACTAAGCGTTTTATGATGTTTAAATTGGTATTTATAGAAGATTCTTACATAGAATTATTCGTTTAAGCGCATTCTGGGATAAAGTAATGCCTCAAATTGAAATTACCAAAAATCGTGGACAAAACACTAAAGCCCCTTAATTTGTATGAATAAAGTAATTAATTTAAATGGATTTATTCACGAGAGAGTGAGTGAGTGAGTGAGTGAGTGAGTGAGTGAGTGAGTGAGTGAGTGAGTGAGTGAGTGAGTGAGTGAGTGAGTGAGTGCGTGAGTGCGTGAGTGAGTGAGTGAGTGAGTGAGTGAGTGAGTGAGTGAGTGAGTGAGTGAGTGAGTGAGTGAGTGAGTGAGTGAGTGAATATAAACGAATGAGTGGGTGGGGTGAATTAATGAAAAAAATGGCATTCAACTGCGAAGCCTGCTCCCCCCCCCCCCCCCTTTCAAGGACGTCTGGAAGCGGCCCTAATAATAAACATATTGTTTTGTTCATATCCTAGACAAAATAATGTCCAGTTTCGTTTTGTGATGGCCAGTCAGTGACTGCGAGACAATCTAGTCATCGTGCATGTACAGGACTTTCAGTCACTTGTTGTTGGTTTCGACTTCTGTAATATATTATATAAAAGTTCCTTATTACTTAGTTTGTCAACGAACAATTGGTGGAAATTGGCGTTTCGAAATGTTTTTCAATACCAGTACTATTATTTGCATTTTATTACGTGTTGACAGCTTCTTCATTCCGGGATCCTAATCGCTGGATAATGGTTCTTTAAATTACTTCATAATACCGTGTGTAAAGTCAGGTTAGAGGTAATGGTGCATAAGTCCGTTCCTTATGACAGTTTAGTATTATCGTGTGACAGTTCTAACCTCCACTTTCATCATATATTAGCACGTGATAAAACTATTAGCAATGTATGCAATTATCAAGTGATAAAGTATCGACTCTTCATCACGTGATAGCACGCACATCTACCATTTTACTATACAATTATCACGGAACATGTCTATTGTGCACACGGAACATTATCACACAGTTATGACTCACATGCAATGCAACTACTCAATAAGCGTTACAAGCAGCCGGGAAAGAAAAAAGATAAATACTATTGAATTACAGAAGACATGTTAAACAAAAGACAAAAACAACTGAATTTATTAATACATGTACCTATAAGTTTGGAATAATATTTAAGTGTACATACTCACTTCTACATCGTGCTTGCACCATCGAAAAGTTCTGACAGTGTGTCTAATGTCAAATTCCAGACCACTTTCTCATAAAAGTTGCATAATATAGATTACGTATTTTACACAAAAGACGTTATCATATATATATATACTGGTACATTATGGATGATACATAATACAGGTAAATAGGTATAGCGTATTGGAGCCAAATAAACATGTGGCCTGGTTACCGATACAGTGTACATATACATGTATGTATTGAGGTAAGCCTGGTTACTTATACAGTGTACATATACATGTATGTATTGAGGTAAGCCTGGTTAAGCAGCCTACGGAGAGCCACCGAACATGAGCGCACCGCTCTTCTTAGTAGAAGCTGGCTCCAGCGCGACCTCTAGAAGAGATGCGTGTGGAATCTGGAAGCATCCTAACTTTACATCGAACTTCTTCTTGATGGGACCCAGCTTTACCTTGAAGGTGATCTTCACGCACGCTTTCTCGTTGGTCAGATCGACGTCGTACACCTGAAGACATACGTCTGAGATCCGGCTAAGGAAGGAGATCTTGTTCACGCAGAATGGCGGTGGGTTGCGAATGCTGATTTCCTGATGGTAGATTGTAATTCCATTTAAAGTGACAGTGACCTCGAATTCAAGTCTCACAATGGATGCTTCGACGCAAGCTTTGAACCATGTGACGTCAGTGCAGAAGTTACAGCTGCCGTGACTACAATCTGAAAATTGAATATATGCATGCAATTTTCTTAACATTATATTTATCGCCGTATAACAATCAGAACATGTAACTATAAATGTTTGTGCACGGACTCGTGCACAAATATTTCACGGTATTGAAGATAAACACTAATTTCAGGGTGTTAAAGATGTCGTTTCTATTCGAAAATACAATATCTGATTTACAAATACAATGAATATTTGAGCATACCGTTTTGAAACAGACACACATATAATCACATAAATGTACATTTATTCAGCTGGGAATTAGTTTTGATACACATTAAATGCATAAAACCATGTTAAAATATAACTTAATCTAAGTTAGGCACAGAAGCAGACTTCAAACCTTGCAGGAGTGCCTCCAGATCAAGGTCCACGTCCTGCGTTAAAGCGGCCATGATCTTCTGCAGAACGGCGTCTGTCACGTCCACTGTCGGGCCCACCGTGTCTTCGCCGAAGACGCTGGTCAGCAGCTGGAGTAACTCGACCGAAGCGGCGTCATTGTCTGCAATGTAGTGCATGAATAATATTAGAGTTCCACAATCAGGACGACCGTAAAGAACCATGCACTAGCATATATCTGTATTACTATCACAACAATGAATTTTAAATTTGGGAACGCATATTACGTAGGCGCTTTTGCCGTGTTAATCACTTATTATAATGTACGTGTACTATCACAGTACTAGTATTTTGTGGAGTAAATTTTAATCGCTGGCCCCGAGAATTGGGGACCAAGTCGTCCCTAAACGTTCTGTAGATGTTTCGTCCGAGCTTTTTTTTTCTTTCAGTCAAACTCCTTGTTTGATATGCGAGTACGAATGTGGTATTTTGGTCGTCCAGAATAAGTTCTACGCGCGTCGGCGGAAAGGGACCAAGTATCTGAGCAGTTTCGCCTCCACATTTTAATTGTAATCTAATTGGATGTTTAGACCTATATCTTTCTTTCTGGTCTTATTCTAGTTTATAGTAAAGCACGTACCTTTGACAAGCACAACGTCGTCTGTGACGATTGTTTCCCCAGACACCCCGCGAACACAAGGCAGAGAACACCCAGTACAACGCCCGTGGTCATCATGTTGTGCTGTCGTGACGTGTTTCAATCTCTCCTAGAGGCCCTCAATGCAAGTGTTCTCTTTTTATATGTGAAACCTATTGGAGGGGGGGGGGGGGGGATGTTGATTTAAGATAGATAATCCTTTCTCTAAACACTTCTTTTGTTGTTATACCGATTTCCATTTGTTTAATTTATTCAGGTAAAATATGTTTCGGTTGAAATAATTTTCCGCCCGTTATCGGTCTAAGCATCTTTTTTTCGAGTTTCATGTTTATTCATCATAATATAACTATAAACAAAACATGCAAAAGTACACATTAAGAATGACACGAAATATCGTTTATAAATGCAGTCAGTTGCACTGTATAAATATCTCTATATGTATGTATATTAACGTTAGATATATTTAATACATTTTGCATTTGTAATTTATGTCGCTCTTTCTATTACTTTGTTTTGATGATTATACAGAATAATGCAATAAGTTTGAATTTCTGAATTCTAAAGTTCTACCATTAAAGATTGCATACTTTTTAAATATTAGTTAAATAGTGCACTTTATAAGACAATGTATAATTCTGCACAATACAGATATGCGCAGTAATTGATTTGATAAAAAAATTGACAAATATTTTGAAAAATTTACAACAAATTACAAAAGTGGTGTCGACAAGTATTTGGTTTTTGTGTTACACATGTTATGGTGTTAACCTTTAACTATTAAACCTTTATTTACAACTCATTATAAGGGAAGGAAAATTAAATAACGACGTTAGAATACGTAACAATAAAGAAGAAAGCAAACATTGTACACCATTTAATGTAACCTAGGTACTAAATGTAGAGTACTGTGATGTACAGGATGTATTTACAGAATACAAAACAGATAACCGACATGTAGACAATATTCTGTCGAAAGCAAAAATGAATATAGCCAGTCGATTAAGAGAACAAAAAAAGTTTTTTTACTATTATATGTTGTCTTTTAGTAGATTTACAAATTTGAACAGTAAAAAGTGTTTAAATCCTTTTGTATTACAATAAATTGTTAATGTTAATATGTCATCTAACAATGTTTTCATCACATCTATTGGCCGAGTTCTTCATTATATAACACGTATAAATGTTAAAACAAATATGGCTTAAAATGATATTAACATCGTGATAAGTATCATAATCAGTTTTGAAACCAACTATAATGTGACAGACCGTGTTAAGTGGGTATAATTCTATGTATCATTTTGTATCTTAGTTGTCTGACCTGTGTGTTCACAGTAGCTTTGTGTAGTATGTAATATACAGAGCGCCAGTTTATGTTTGAGTTTAAACTGTTTTCCCCGTAACAATGTAGATACGGTGATATAAAATGCTTTTTTTTATTTCCCTGTTACTTAGCGTTGCGATATCAATGTTTTTATCTAAATCAATTTTTACACTGGATGCTCTAGAAAGTACGGAATCCGGTTAGGCCATATGAAATATCGTGCCTCTTAAGGCAATGGCGAGACACGAGAATTGCGCGGAACACGAAGCGAGACACGATATTAAAATATCGTGCCTCGCTTCCTGTCTCGCGCAATTCTCGTACCTCGCGTTTAGAGGTCGATGCACGAGATGCGAAGCGAGACACGAAGCGATACACGATATTCAGGAGAGACACGAAGCGAGACACGATATTATATCGTTCAAATATCGCCCGAATCTCGGTAGATTTTCAAACCACGATACTCGAAACACGAAGCGAGACACGAGAATCAGGCGACACACGAAGCGAGGCACGATATTGTATCGTTCAAATATCGCCCGAATATCGAGTCTCGCCTGAATATCATGTCTCGCTTCGCATCTCGTCTCGACCTTTGATCGCGAGGCAAGAGAATTGCGCGAGACACGAAACGAGGCACGATATTTTACCGCGAGACACGAAGCGAGACACGATACTCGATAATCGTGCGATATTTGAACGATACAATATCGTGCCTCGCTTCGTGTCTCGTCCAATTCTCGCGTCTTGCTTCGTGTTTCGTGTATCGTGGTTTGAAATCTACCGCGAGACACGAGAATCAGGCGATATTTGAACGATACAATATCGTGCCTCGCTTCGTGTTTCGCTTGAATATCGTGTATCGCTTCGTGTCTCGCTTTGCATCTCGTGTCTCGATCTTTGAACGCGAGGCACGAGAATTGCGCGAGACACGAAGCGAGGCACGATATTTTAACAAGAAACATGAAGCGAGACACGAGAATTACGCGAAACACCAAGCGAGACACGATATTTTACCGCGAGATTTCGAGGTATGGCATACTGCGACAGTGGGAGATATTGATTTACAATATCGTGCCTCGCTTCATGTCTCGCGGGAATATCGTGTCTCGTTTCGTGTTTCGCGCAATTCTCGTGCCTCGCGTTCAAGGGTCGAGACAAGATATTTCATATGGCACTAACCGGATTCCGTAAGAAAGCTCTATCGTTCCATTGTGATGGAATAGAAGAACGTAGTTATTTATTTCTGCAATCCAATTTTGTTTATTTTGTAATTTCTGTCGCACGATTTCGTTCGTTATCCTACCGGTGTTATCAATTATGTCATTCACATATATTATATTCGACTTAATCCAATTTTCGAAGATAAGGCATTAACCTTTATGTTTTATATATTTGTTTCCGTAAACATTTTGTTTTCTTATGTCAAAAAAAGGTTTTCGGTTTCAATGCATATTCAATATTACGTATTTCGATAAAAGTATCAACAATGTCCTTGTAAAACAATGGTAATTTATGTTTAACGTTTGGAAGGGATTTCCAAGAATCAATATTCATTTTGAAAAGCAGATTATCGTTACCATATTGACTAAGAAAATATCTAGGGATAATTTTCCAGTTGGCATCATCTTTTGAACATAACATTTTAACCCATTTCATTTTTAATCTCTTTGAGTACATTTTAATATCAGGCATTTCCAATCCACCTTCGAGTTAATTCCTTATAAACACCTTACGTTTAATCTTTTCTTTTTTGTTACCCCATAAAAATTAAAAAATATAGAATTGATTTCAGTTATGACCGTTTTGGGGATATAAATAGACTGTAGAAGGTACGATAATTTGGGTAACAGTATCGCTTTGATAACTGTTATTTTTCCAAAGAAGGTGAGTTTACGCTTATTCCAAACGTTTATTAATTTTTGACAAGATTCAATTTTACTTTCCCAATTCAGGGTTTCGCATTGTTTTTTATCATTTCCAAAATATGTTCCTAGGGACTTTACAATTGGCTTAAATGTTATATTATGTAAATGTGTATTTGAATTGATTTTGGACTTGCCAATTAATAGACCCTCTGTTGTTTGCTTATTTAGTTGTAAACCTGATATTTCACCAAAATCGTCAATTATTTTTAAGGCTTTTGGAATTTCTTCAGCGTTTTTTACAAATAAAGTCGTGTCATCTGCTAGCTGGGTTAATTTAATATTTGCGTTTAAATGATCGCTTTTAATATTTATTCCTTGTATATCAGTGTTTGATCTTATATTATTAGCTAAAACTTCTGCTATTATAAGAAACAATAAAGCTGAAAGGGGACATCCTTGTCGAATACATCTTGAAATGTTAAAGAAGTTGGATTTCCAACCATTGTTAATAACTGAGGAACACATGTTTTCGTATACAAATTTTACCCACTGAATAAAAATCATTTTTAAAACTAAATTTGTTTCAAGTTTCGACCATAAGGCCCCATTCAATAGTATCGAATGCCTTTTTAAAATCAAAGAATAGTATAGCGCCATCTATATCAAACGTTTCGGCATAATCAATAATGTCTTATATCTGGCGAATATTACAACCTATAAATCTTTTTTTTTTAAATCATTGTTGATCTAAGCTTATTATTTGAGGTAATACTTTTTGTCGTGTTGCAAGTACTTTTACTAAAATTTTATAATCTATGTTCAGCAGGAATATAGGGCGCCAGTTTTCAAGATTTTCAGGGTCTCCTTCTGTGTAAAGTAACGCAAATATACATTGTTTTTGACTTCTTGAAGTTCGCCTGTGTTTTCGCACTCTAATACACAATTTAGCAACAGTGGAGATAATTTGATCCTAAACCTTTCAAAAAATTCTACAGAAAGTCCATCTAGCCCAGGGCTCTTGTTCGATTTCATTGCATTGACGGCATCGCTTAGTTCTTTTAATGAAATAGTGCCTTCGCATAAATCCGCATCTTTCTCTGATAGAGTGGTTTCGAATTGCATATTATTTAAATACAAACTTACATCTTTATTATCAATCAAATTAGACTTGTGAAGTGTTTGGTAAAATAAAACCTCTTGTTTTAGTATGTCATCAATATCAGTTAATATCTTATTTTCGACGCGTAAAGATGTTATCGTTTTCCTATTTTGCCTTGATTTTTTGAGACTGACAAAATATTTAGTGTTGCGTTCTCCTTCCTCAACATGTTGAACCCTTGCTCTAACACGAGCTCCGTTAGCCCTAAAATTGTACATGTGTTGTATTTCATGTTCTAATTCTGCGATTTTAGCCTTTTCAGATGAGGTGCTAAATTTTTGTGTAATTACCTTATTATGCTTTTCTTCAAGCGACTGTAATATATTATTACGTTCGCCTGATTTTATTTTTGAGTAACGCAAAGATGTTTGTTTAATTTCATGTCTACAAATTTCCCATATTCCCATATCGTCCTGTGACTAGGTATGCTTAGATTTCCGCATTTGTCAATAAATTTTGTTCAATTTGTGAACACTATTCCAAATTATCTAGCAATGAATTATTAATTTTCCAAAAACCAGGCCCTCTTTTGAAAGAAGTTTTTAATTTAATTGATATGGCCATGTGATCAGTGAACTGAATAATTGCTGGTCTGATATCAGTAGAAAAAACTAAAGTGACAATATTGTATTCTATTAGCCAAACGTCGATACGGCTCATTTCATTTTTGTTTTTCTTTCTCCAAGTGAACTGAGAACCTTGTGGATTAAGAAGTCGCCATATGTCAGTTAAATTATTATTTTTTATCAAGTTATGAAGGTTGGGATTAATACTTATTTGTGTATTGAATGAGGATCTTCTATCAGCCGTCTGATTTATTTCATTAAAGTCACCACCTATTACTTTAATGCCTTGAGAGTTTTGTTCAAGTATTTCAGAACTATTTTTGAGAAAAATATTTCGTAGTTTTTTTTCATTTGGTGCATATACGTTCAGTAATGAATATACGTTATTTTTTATTTCAATGTTCATGAAGCAATATCTACCATTGTCATCGTGTAAAAAAATTAATGACATCTAAATGCAATTGTTTTCTAATTAAAATAGATACTCATTTGCTATTATGCTCCCCCAAAAAGTTGTATAAATTCCAATTTCAAAAATCTTCATTTAGTAAAAAGTTTATATCTTCAGAGAAATGAGTCTCTTGCACAAATGTGATATCTGCTTAATTAATAAAAATTATCGGTTTAATTAATAATGATTCACCCTCGCGCGTTTCATTATTCAACCTTGTACATTAAGGGAAACAATTTGCAAAACATCTTCCATTATAAATATTTACATACAAAGTAATACCATATATCGATATTCGTAAAGCAATGCTTATGTAAGCAACATAATGCATTTTACCAATTGAAACAAACCACACAATATAAACAAAAGCATGACGTAAAACAGGTCATAACATAACTTTACACTGTAAGCATACAGATTACTGATTTGAAACAGACTATAATACAATGACAAATGTAAGACTAAACGTATGCTGGTATTTATCACGAGTAATGATGCGTGACGGTCAATGCAAAACAAGTCTACCACTCGGTTACTATTAACAAACCAATACAGCAGAATTAAGTGGTGACTGTTTAAATCGATGCACAGATAAATTGATGATCAATAACACAACCGAGTTTGAATGTTAGTATTTACAACAAAATTACACTGCAATATCGATGTCCCGCTTTTACAAAACATTTAATGATTTCTCAAAGAGAACAATATATTATGATTATAGTATTTATATATATAAAATACTGATTTGGATTCCGGATAAATTAGTTTTAAACGTATTATTTAGTTTACAAAACCATAGAACACAATCTATAATGTTCAGTAAACAAATAATAAAAAAAAAACGTTTTACTGTACATTTTACATATAATGCATTTTAATATATACGTGTATGTAACATTATATTGAAAATTAAGACTGTGTCATCTAGAGTGACTCTAAATATCATAGACAGAGATTAAATCGATGACAGAGACATTCACTCGTACATTTTTATTGCCTTCCTTGCTAAATTTGATATTACAATAAACACAATTAAGCTATAACCCTAAAATATAAAAGTCGCAAAATACACTGAACAGCACTTCTAAAACAACACTTACAAATGTCGTAATAAAAAGCTAATTTTTTGGGAAATTCAATCAAATTTAGACAATTAATAATGTACTGGCCTTTTTTGGATGTAAAATTTCATTTTAATAATTAAGCATTTTGATAGATAAGTTACCGTCATACCATTATAACCCTAAAAAATAAAATCCGCCAAATACTAACATTAACCACTTGAACGTTCCAGGGAACTAGACACACATCTGGTTTTATCATTTTGCACGAGGAAAGGTAGGTGAGAGTAAAATATCGATTTGTTGTTTTAATGTATCATTTCATACTCATTTAATGAAAAAATAAACTTGATTAAGCATATGAGGGACAAACTAAACCGACATATTAGAAAGCACCATGAAGCCGCTCGAAATCTGGTGCAACTGGAACAGGTTCTAATTGAGAGATTGTGGAATAGTTTTCAAAATTTAAAATGAAACCGTGGTCCTTCCATATGGCAGAGGTTCCTGTATGACATAACAGCCATCAGTGGACACGCAATGTTTTAATTATTATTTTATGAACGCCAATGTTGCATTATGGTCCTTTAATAGTGTTCATCGTTTTTACCACAGGCACAGTATTTTGCGATTTTTTACTTTTATGGTTGTAGCTAAAGTGTGTTTACTGAACTATCAAATTATCACAAAGTTTGCAATAAAAATGTACGAGTGAATGTCTCTGTCATTGATTTAATCTCTGTCAAATTTTGATCAAATTTGTCTGACAAATGGCCATTGTATTGCGATTTATGTTAGTGGCGGGTTAGAAGTGCTGTTCAGTGTATAAGTATTTCATATTTCAATCGCTCGTCCATAAAACCGTTCATATCACAAAAGTATTTTATAATGTAAATAGCACTAGGATTAGTACTCACTCCCCTTAGTTACGTAATGGAAGCGTGTTGTAAATTTCAAAATCAAAGCGATTAAGGCACTCCAGTTATTCGCTATTGCGTAACATTGGGCACAACTCACTCTACACAAATGTTAATAGCAACACAAGTTTAAATTAAACAGAACAGATTCGAAAGGTTTATTGAGACTGTGTTTAAACGAAAATCTGTCTACAGTTTTGAATATGAGAAATCAAGAATAAAATGAAATGACATATCACATGTCAGTTTAAATACAGTGGTTATCAACTTATACATGTTTGATTAGTAAAATATGATAGTTGCGCTAATAGCTCGTTCAGTGTTCTTATGTGAAGAAAATAACAATCACTGAATTTAAATGGTGGTTAAGAAGCTAGAACCAGCAAACACGACGTGTTATACATGGTATTAATTAATTAATATGTTCTTTCCAAAAAGTCAAACATTAAACGAAAATATTCGTAAAACTTCATTTAGTTGAATCCTATATACCGTGTTTTACTATAATATTTGTGTCAACATAATAAATATAACTTGAACAGAGACATTGCTTGGCGATTGATAATCTTCAAAATGCGACGTTAAAAAATATATTGCCACGTAATAAAATCTGATTTTATCATGTATATCGCCATTGGGTAGTTAGGTTAGTTTTTGTCTCTTAATAATGCCGTTTTGAATTGTATGTGTTGTCAAATGTGGAGTTGATGAATTGGGGTCCATTGTAAAACGCTACTAATTAAAACGTTAACAGGTGTGAAAACTAGACAGCCGCTTACAGCGCTAACAATAATTTTACGAATTATATAAGGCCTATCAAAACAACTTTCAATTGAAAATGACAAATATTCTCGGGCAAGAAACATTATGAGCCAAATTCTTTGTCCGGTGTAAAATATCATAGTCTTTCTTTGGGCTAAAAAACATAATCTTACTTTTAATGACATTCCGACATTTTGTCATTAGATTTTAATAACCAACACATTTTCCGAATGTACCTACCGGGTACTCGTATATAGTGAAAAATGATGGTTACAAGTTTTATTACCGGGCAATCTCCGTGGAAGGCAGTAGATTTATTTGTCGAAGAGAAATAACTATGGCGTTAAAAAAATTTCAATTTAAAGGGACCGTGTCATCAAAAAGGGCCTAGAGGGGGCAATGTCTTACAAAATTTAGATATTAATACTGACATATAATAATGGTTAAAACAGGGTATATATAATGAAACAAGTGGGCCATGATGGCCCAAAGCGCTCACCCGAGAACTAGTACAGATGAAGACCATACTGTTGTGACAGGTTTTAAAATTAAGGTATCTGAACAATACGCAAAGGGGATAGGATCGATTTGATATTCTTACCTGAGCGTTTTTCTTTAAGTCGGTGACAATTCTGGAAAATGTAGAAACTGTAGATTTTGATGTCTTTTTCACAGACAGTTTTGGATAACTAGTTGCAATGCGATAATTGCGATGGCTGTGCACAAGGGGCAATGGGGCAATAACTCTGTTGTTCTGGTCCGAACATGCTTATGTTCAACTTCAACTGTAATCTTACGTTCACCTTCATAGACAAACTGTGCATAATTGGTGAAGATTAGATAAAAAAAAGTCTCTATCCTGAATAATGTCCACTTTTGTATATTTTTTTTTCACAAACAAAGGGCTATAATTTTATAGTCATAGACAAATAAAGCAAGATTGGTGAAGATTGGATGAAATATGAAGTCTCTATCCTGAATAATGTCCAAGTTTGTATATTTTTTTCACAAACAAAGGGCAATAACTCCAGTATTTATGTCCCGATTTTGCTTATATTCAACTTGACCTGTAATCTTATGGTCATATACAAACTGTGCAAGATTGATGAAGATTGGACGAAAAATCTATTCTAAATAATGTCAATTTTTGCATATATTTTTTTACAAACAAAGGGCAATAACACCGGTGTTTCTGATCCGATCTTGCTTATATTCGATTTCAACTGTAATCTCATGGTCATAGGCAAACTGTGCAAGATTGGTGAAGATTGGATGAAAAATGAAGTCTCTATATCCTGAATAATATCCATATTTGTATATTTCGTCATAAACAAAGGGCAATAACTCCGGTGTTTGAAACCCGATCTGACGTCTGCTGAGATCTGATAGTCATACACAAACTGTGAAAGTTTGGTTAAGATTGGATAAAAAATAAAGTCTATATGAGGCGCGTCGTGTGAAAACCGGTCTTAATGCATGTGCGTAAAGTGTCGTCCCAGATTAGCCTGTGCAGTCCGCAGAGACTGCACATGCTAATCCGGGACGACACTTTACGCACATGCATTTAGACAGGTTTTCACACGACGCGCCTCATATGTTGGAAAAAGGCATTTTTGCACTTGTTTGCATGAAAAGGGGGACAATAACTCTGGTGTTACTGGTGTGATCTGGCCCAATAACAATCCCGTCGAAGATTTTATGGTCATACACAAAATGTGCAAGTTTGGTTAAGATTGGATGAAAAATGAAGTCTTCAGCGTGAGAACGAAACAAATTGTTGACGGCACACTGACGACAAAGGACGCAGGTGTGGTCCCCTATACCAACAGCTCACCGAGCACTTCGTACTCAGGTGAGATAGAAAGAGTGCACACATTCTGAGATAAAAATCAATTAATAATATGTGTCTTGTTTGTTTGGCCTATTTCATGTTTACATTTTGACGTCATAATTGTGAGTATTTTTTCTATAACAATAGTTTACACTCTTTCTTACCAAGCATGATAGCGCAGTTGGTTTAAACGACGTCTACTGTCATTTGTTCGTATGACTCTTAAGTCGTGAGTTCGATCCCTGTTGGGGTTTTATTTTTTTCATACTTTTTTGCTAATTTGTTTTTATCAAATATTAAGATAAGTTGTGTATTATATTATGTTTTATTTATTTAATGCACGTGGGTTTATAAAGCGCATTACTATCATATACATGTAATATCATTTATAGTGCAATAGGAAGCCAATTTTTCGTTGACATAGTCCCTTTAAACCTTAAAAAAAACACTATGCTAAATATTTAAACTATTTAACATTATTATGAATGCAACGACAGTGTTACAAGCTTTTAAACCGTATTATCAAAGGTGTTGTGCGATAATGTTTGGTAATGTTTTAAAATACTTAAAGGAAGTTACTCACAGAATATTATATTTTAGAAATGTCGTCTTTTTCAATTAGTAAAGAATCTGGAGAAGCAGACCATTATATTATCAGAAACAAAAATAAATAAAAATTAGAAAAAAATTTGAACTTATGTCTGTGAAACTGACATTAAAATACTATATGTTGAGGTTCAACGGCATATTTAAGATTCATGTCCTGTTAAAAATAAACATTAGGAGTTAACCTCGAACAATTAATAACTTTTCATTTTATTACGTATGTTGCAAAAACTCAGTTTCTAGTGCTTGACATGTCAATAATTCAATATACATGTAGATTATAGTAGATCTAAGTGATAATTCGCAGCACATTAAATATGTATTCGACTGAATGGAATTTACGAGTGATATATGGAATGTATGTTATCAGACAGTATGATAATAGAGCATTCGAGATTAAGATGGTCCTTGACGTCGTAAAGGAGTACCACATCACCACCAAAAGTTCCAAAAGCTCTCCTCCCACAATTTCATAGGCGAGTCGATGTTTGTATTTACTAGTAAGATGGCACAAATGTCATGAATAACAAACATACGTCAGTTATAGACAGCGGTTTGTATTATGTATCCGGATTATGTGAACATATATTTTAATAGAAAAAACTATCAAACAACCGTCAGTATTTATAAAATACTTATATAAATATATTTTGACATGACAACATATATTTTGATATACATGCATTCCATGTTTCATCTTGCTTCAGAACGTTGTTATATTGCAGCTTGGAATTATTTCCAGTCGTTCTGTTTGATAATCATATTTTTCGTCTGTGACAAATAGGTTTTTTCTTTATCAAAACAGAATGATATCCTTTATTCGGCGTCTGTGGTAAAATGCTTTTTCTGTTCAGTTGTACGCATTATCTTATAAAACATCAAGACAAATAGTGAAACGAAAGAGAGCAACACAGAAAATATTGTGAAAACGGTTGTAAAAAGTGTGTTGTCTGTGCACACAAGGTATGCTACTGTGTTGTCTGTGCACACAAGGTATGCTACTTTGTAAGTACATTCCTTAATGAAGTATTCGCATGAATTCGAGTCCTGAAAGATATGTCTACAACAATAATGCTGCCCAATTCCTTGCCCATTGCTTTATTTATAGCTTAATACATAACACTGACCATGAACATTGGGATAAATTAAGAAATTAAATTAAGGGTTGTATATTCACAAGCGCCTGGTCTATTTTTGCTAGCTTTATACAACAGATAAATTGTGGTAGCATTGTCTTAAACACAAGCGCTATATTTATAGAGTGCTGCCTATATCTACTAAGGGAAACTCGAAAGTTCAGTATAGTAAATCGCATAGCTGTGCAAAACGGCAATTATAATGCTCAATAACACGTACATAAATTAAATATACTATGTTAGTAGTATTAACTGCATATGATTATTTTTTTCATGCGAACTGCGTTATGTACCATAATTCAATTTATCATCAGTGTTCCAAACTGGATAAGTTGATAGGAATATATCCACCATATTTGGTATGTTGCACGGCCTTATTGTTTACAGTTTTAATAGGGGAGAATTTCACGCCCATTATCCGATGCAATATTAGTATTAGGATTTATTCATTCGGAACCACTCACTTGGGATTTTTACTATACACGTACATGTATTTGATTGAATATTGAGAAGGTCGTGGGAACGTCAAAAGTTGGGTTGGACAGCTATGTCGAAAAATAGATATACAATGAGTATCTACAGCCATGCTTTGAAAGTTGGCCAATATCACACAATATATACGCATTCAGTGTATTTTTTTGAAATGAAAACTGTTATACACAGGTATTCTATCCGTTTCACTTGAATCACCATTCTTATATAGTAAGCAAAATAATGCACGTTTAGACAAGTTGCTGTTTGCACTGTAATAGGTTGATAGTAGAGACAGTTGTCTTACATTGTACGAGTATGCCGTTTCTTGAGCAGTATAACTATGTATTACAATGCTTTGTGTGTTGTCGTGGCAAGCTTCGTGCAGCCTGACCTCATATGACAATTTAAATAAACATTACATCTAATGTTCATATCCTGGACAAAATAATTTCCTGTTTCGTCTTGTGATGACGAGCCATTTACTGCAAGATGATCCAGTCATCGTGCATGTACAGGACTTTCAGTCACTTGTTGTCAGTTTCGAGATCTGCCATGCGTGTTTCAGAAGCTTTAAATTCCTCGTATGAAACAATGAAACACCACCAGGACGGGAAGAATAATTCCATTTAAAGGGAAGTTAATTATATTTTTTAATCGTAGTTTGTTGTTTTCATCTGGTTAACACGTGTAAAAGATAACATCTTAGGAAAGATTCGAAAATGTACTCAGTACTACAAAAATGTTTGTCTAAAAATTACGTAATTGTATGTTTACACGCATAGGGTAATTTTTATATACGACATGCGCA
This sequence comes from Congeria kusceri, assembly GCA_027627225.1. NCBI lineage: Eukaryota > Metazoa > Mollusca > Bivalvia > Myida > Dreissenidae > Congeria > Congeria kusceri. The sequence continues at coordinate 60,418,354 of CM051024.1, forward strand.
TAACAAAACATGACCATAATGTATATTGTAAACAGTGCATTATGGCATCCAAATAAATTAAAATTATGGATCTGAATAATCGTCCAATCAGTAGTATGGTAATTCCTGTAGCTTCTACTAATAGTTATATTTTAAAGATCAGGTAAAGCTACACATGTTGGAAATCACCGTTTCGACATGTCTACAACGCAAACTATATTGGGGTCAGTGGACCTTGGCCCGCAAACTGGTTCCACGGTTGTAATCTAAATTATGTTTCAAGGCCGGGGCCTAGTCAGGTCCACATATAAAATCGCTTATTGGCTCAGGGGAAGACACCCATTCTGGAAGTAAATGTAAACTACCGTGTCGAAGGAATCGTGTCGGTCTTCAGCGCTTGTGAGACGTTCGTGCACTCATCATGTTGCGAAGTATGGTACATTGCAAAGTCCACCTCTCTTGTTGTCGTTATCTGCACGAACATCTTAAGTGCATGTCGAGTTCGAGCTGGTTTACACCAACTGAATCACATACATGTACAAACGAAAGTATTTTATACATGTTATGTGACTGAATCCAGATTTTAACAATGAAAGATCCATATACATATATATGAATATCGATCTATATGTATATCGATCTATAGAGGCGAGAGTTAAAATGAAAAACAAAAATTAAATAAATAAGTAAACATAACAACGCAAGGATTTTACGTATGTATTGTGCGAGTAGACCTTATACAGTAGTCTATTTCTGATTGGTTTTCCCGACAAAGGCAGTGCCTAAATTCATATTTTTTATAAAACAAATGGAAATCAATGCTCAAATGTTACAAGCATTCTCATTAGTAAATGTCTAAGTTGAGACTAAGTTTGAGATTGAGAACTTTCCCAATGTGTGGCTGATCATGATCGTAAGCATTCAACAGCATCCGATTCTGAAAACTGCACGACTTGAAGGTCTAATTACCCCAAAACGGAAGTCACATCCTCAGGGTTACATGCTGTCAGTTAGATAATAAGCACATGTGGTTGAGTGCAGGATGCATATAATTTGTAAAATACAGTTTAAATGATATGTTTTGGTATCATTTTAAAGGTATATATGTAAGCAATAAGAAAAAAGGCTGTTTGTGCACTACGTTTTGTCTAGTGGTTCCCAGCTTCATAACTTTTGGCCCATGTATTCATGCGCAAAATGGCAGCCTCCATGCCCGTCAAAACCGGTGTGTTTTTTCTAAGGTAAATATTTTGAGTTACAACACATAGAATTTTTTGACATGCTGTTTTTTCAAAAGGTTATGTCCTCATCATTCCAACAATGTATGGTGATATATTGGAAAGTAGCTTGGTCATGGTGAAAAGTGAGATCAAATTTTGAATATTTTATATGTAACACAGAAGGAATTTATTTGCGCATGCGTTGAAAGACGGCCTAAATTGCTGCTGTGTAACCTACAATGACCGGTGTCGTAATTCATTTATGTTATAAAGCCGGCTTTCGAGACTGGTTTGGTAGTTTTGTTTCTATTTGACCTTAACTATTTGTTACTGATTGTTTACAGTCTAGTAAAAAAAGTCGTACGACACTACTCTTCTGTGACGTAAATATTGAAAGTTTTTAAAACACAATTAAGTGTCAAATTCTGGAAAATTTACTTCACAATAAGAATTAAATGGAGTCAATTTTCCGGAAAGTTAGAAAGAATCCACAAACAGTGAGTGGCAAACATAGCAGTAAGTAACTATGATGGTTAACTAATCTTTGACTTATTGAGTCTTAGAGATCACACCAAGAATCAGTTGTCAGTTAGTTACTCACTGAACTACAGTTAGTAATATTTTGTCATTTTCAATCACTTATATAATTTTACAAAACTAGATAGCTCATTATATGTCTCAACATTAGCATTATTGGTAGCACTAGCAGGCAAAAACGGCCCCAGTCTAAAACAATTTGTACAGTCAAGTTACCATTAGCGGATCATAACCAATAGCGGATCAGTGTAATGCTCTACAAACCATAACTCATTTAATTGTAAACATTTTAAGGAAAAAAATTGGCACATAATATTCATTGTAAGTACTCTAAAACACAATGAACAAGTCTGGGGTTTTGATGTCTGTATACCCGCATTACGTGAGTGTTGTACACCGCATGTATACAACTTTGTCTAGTTCCACCTCCAGCGCTTGCACTAAGATTTTTTTTCTGGAAGTCCTGACTTCCAACCTTTTGATTTTGGAAGTCCCAGTATAAAAAATTGGAAGTCCCACGTTTATTCATTATCTCAGTATCACTGTGGACGTCGGTCCTGTTGGTTTTGCTTTTTTTATTATAATTTAAAAACTATAAAGAAAATGTATATATTTTATTTATTTCATTTCTTAGCTTCAATGACATTAAATAACAAATTTTTTCAAATACATTTACCATTCATCAACGTCAATAAAATAGATGAGCGCAATTAAATGTTAATAGTGATCTTGCATGCTTAATCTTAAATTAAATAAAAAAATCATACATACATGTATATTTCAAATTTTATCCATTTGAAGTCAATGCACTTTTTGCTTTTGCTAGAACTTTTAAGTAGCCCAAAATCGAGAAGTGATCGTTGTGACATCTTGGAAAGAAATGATGGCAAACTTGTTATTTGATATTTGAGTAAAAAATTTGCGTATCAGGATCAAATAAACCCGAACACGATTATCACTCACCGAGTACCAATTAAATACTTAAGACGTCCGTATTTTTGTTAATGACCATAACCGAATTACAAGGCAATTACAAAAGATGATGATGCTTCTGTAGGGCGCCGATCAATTAGTTTGGCAAACAGCCGCTGTCAATCAAACGTGTGAAAAACCTATATAAGGACGACGCTCGAATTAATCGGCTGATTGGATAGCGTGACGCTTACAGCTGAATCGTAGGCGGAGTTATAAAAATCAATATTGGCCACTCGCTGAGCCATGCACCTCAGACAATTGATTGGAGACAGGGTTAAGTATGGCACAGTAATACTGTAATACGCATGACCGGACTCGATATCCTGTCGGGTTCTGTACGTCCGGTGTATTTGTAAACATCGTACATGCGAATATTTGGACGTACAAAGGACTCCCGCTGTTTGTAAAATGAACGTACGACTGCAATTTTCGGGCGTAATTTACGCCCGGACACCCATTTACGGAAGCGCTGTGCCTCGCTTTCGAAACGAGGTTGTGAATCTCGCACGAATACTCGTCACATTTTTGTTGGTAAGTAAGAAGTCCTTGCATATATTTAAAGGTCATTCACTAATCTTGTTAACTGCAGATCATTTTAGTTTTCAAATGCATTTAAGTTTTTACAGCGCTGTATATGAAATGAGCGATTAAGGCAATAGCGGATCGGTCATGCATGGCCACCATGCTATTTACCTGAGTAAAAGGGTGGTCTCAAACATTTCAAACCCCATAAAATCGTGAAACTAATGTTATTATTACATACTAAAACTGTCAGGGTGGCGTTTTTGTGCTACCATGAAAAATAAATTACTCCAGAGAAAGTAGCCAAAGTATGCTGGGCATTGAACAGTGTAATACACTGTATGCAACAGTAAATGTCTCTTAGAAAATCTGCTGGAGAATATTGTTTATCATATTGAATTCTTTACAGACGACATTCTGGTGAAATAGGAATTAAAATCTTAATGCTCCATTAAATAATATATGTTAGTAGCATGGATGAATGGTTTTGATATTTATTTTAAACAATGTACCTAATTGGACTTTATACTTGAACACGAGTCTATATCATGGCATTCAACTTGTACAGAAATATCATTTTTCTTCTTGGTGAGAACTGTTATCTATTATAAGGTACCTACTTTTTTCTAATGGTTCCTGGAACCCTTGAGGTTGATGGTACATCTGCTGTTGGACGACTGGTTCCATACACTGTACTATTGACCGTCAACAACATAGTACCGGCTCCTTATCAGCGAATGCACCACTTTCCAGCAAAGACGAAAAAGGAGAGACGGTGGATTTGTATATATTTGTTTTTATACGTTTTTTGCTTTGATTTTCAAAAAAATAATATTATATAAAGATGTCAGAAGCAATAAAGAGTCATCCCAGAAAATATAAAGGTACAGAACCATATATTTTCCAAGAAAAAGCGAGTTAAAATCGAACATTATGTGTTTTCGAGGTATTTTGTCAAGTTTATATAGTTTTATCGCCGCAAATAGTTTATTTTGCAAAAATCTAAATCGACAGACTTTTTGCGCATTGTTCCAGCAGTAACCACACCAATTTTCAAAATTGTTCATTGTTTTATAGTAGAGATATAACGTCCTGAAGTGAGTGGGTATACAAAAAATGGCACCAGTTATCAGCGATTTCATGTTTTTACGGGCACCAGTGATCAGCAAAATTTCATGTAGTTACAAATTTAAGCATTTGTCACAAATTTATCATTAAATATTCATTTAGACACATCACACATCTATTGTTTATCATATTCCGCCCCTGAGGCATGTGTTCGTCTGTACGTGCGCATCTACATGCAGTCAAGTGTAGGCATTTGATACTTCGTGTAACAGACACATATATTGGCATTATCAAATCCATTACAGACGGCTCTCAAACATACATATCGAGTGTAACTATATAAACTTGACAAAATACCTCAAACACGCATAATGTTCGATTTTAACTCACCTTTTCTTAGAAAATATAAGGTTCTGTAACTTTATATTTTCTGTGAGGACTCTTTATTGCTTCTGACATCTTCATATAATATTATTTTTTTGGAAATCAAAGCAAAAACGTATAAAAACCAATATATACAAAGCCACCGTCTCTCCTTTTTCTTCTTTGCTGGAAAGTGGTGCATTCGCTGATAAGGAGCCGGTACTACGGTGTGATAAAGAGATACCATGTTTATAAACTAAACCACCTGTTACAGACATGCGTTTTATTATTGACAAGAATATACAAACCTGGAAGATAAGAATACATGCTTCATTGAAAAATAAAAGACATTGCTCGTGTGCCATACATACTTTCCAGTTTAAAAGAAAAAGTACTCTGGTGACCATATTATGGTTGAGGGAAAGTGCTATGCAAATACTATTCTTTTTTATGTTTGTATTGTATCATTTGAAGAGTCAGTGCAACAGTTAGGGGTTTAAAAAATATTTATAAAAAATTATAATGTTCCTTACAGAATTTTTAAAATCTTAAAATACAAGATCTGATGTGTCATATATTGTATTACGATGTGAAAATGCATCTTTAAAAGATCCTAGTCAATTTTTGTAAATAACATATTAGTTGTTAAGTAATTTAACAATATATCATTTGATTTCCTTTAATACTTTCATGTTTCCTTTAATACTTCTATGTGTGCTTTGGTATTGATTTTGAGTTTTCTCATATTTTACTGTTTTCCATGATGATTTACATGTATGTTTTAATGATCTATGGTTCTGTTATTTAAAGCTATAAGTGTATGTCTATCTAGTGGATTCTATCAATAAATGATCTCTATCAGTAGCAGCAGTAACAATGTGATAGATGCATGAGGTTTCATAAAATAACTCTTGAACATAACTAGATCTATTAGAAATTGATTTTACAAAAGTTTCTGTCATCATACATTTTCCACACCTGGCCATTTTTAAAATACTAATAAAACATGATAAAATACACATTAACAGCGTTATTAGTTCATAGCAAACAATAATGTTCAAGAGTTGACTGATAAATATGCCTTTGAGATGCCCCCTGACATTGCATGGTCACGTGATCCGTATTGTCTGCAACTGATTCGGTAATACATTAATTACTGTGCTGGGAAAACAGGCCATAAAGTGGTAAAATCTGCACTTAAACACACACTGTTTGTTTTATCAGTGAGAAAAGGGAACGTTTAATTAACTATTGGCATATTAGCTACAAAACATTTAATTAGTTTATAACAACGTAACTTTATAACGTTACTGATCCGCTAATGGTAAATTGACTGTATCGGGTCCGTTCGCCCTGCATACATGTTCACCCTGGGTTCATTCGCCCTGTATTTATATTGTTAGGTATAAACTGAAGTTTTTGTCACAGCAGGTAATTTTCTTAAGTTTCAATATGTTATTAATTACCTGTACAATCTGTTATTAACACATTGATGCAGTATTTTGATACTCTATTGTAATGGCTTGACACCTTGAATTATATTTCCCCATGTAATGTTAAATCTTTAAACAGTGTTGGTTTTCTTATTGAATGCTAGAAAATTCTCTTTTTTTAAGCAAATTAGAAAAATCTTAAGCAATATCTTTGAAAACTAAATAAACAAGCCTGGAAAAAAATATGTAAATAAATCGCAGCTATGAATTGCAGTATATAAAATGCATTTATTCACACTGAATATTATTCCGTTTTATTTATTATAATTATTTTTAACAAAATACACAAATTATATTTTAAACAGAATTTCTTCAGTATGAGTGACTGTTTCTATCTCTTCTTTCATATATCTACTTTTATTTTATTAAAATGTATTAATAAACATGACCAGTAATACAATGTTCTGGTTTTTGATAACTGAATATACAACAAGGTTACTATAACATCTATAACGTTAATAATACAATTTTCTAATGAACATCTTTTAATCTCGATTTAACTTATGACATTAGTTGGCATATGATTTAGTTTTAATTGTTAATTACTCAACCAATTCACACGTTGCAGTTGTTGCTATGCAACGTCGTGCGGGGTATCTGATATTACTTAGATAAAAAATGGGGTGCAAATTGTCACCACAATGCCAGCCTCTATTATTGTGACTTAGCATTTCAATTAGTCTCTATTTTATTCAAAGCTAAAATTTCAACGCACACGTAATTTAATGTTGGTGCCGATACCCGAAACAATATAGAAAGTTTTGGTGTTTTTTACCTTTTAAAAAAAATGAGCATGAATATTCCATCTGTTAATCCCCATCATTAGCATACTTTTAGTAATGGTTCTGGTCATTTTTTGTTCTAATCATATTTGATATTAAGGTATTCGCACACTAATCAAATCAGGTAATATCGACTTATTTCGTAAACGTATCGGTGTCTTCCCGTATATTTCGGAACAACGTCGGACAAAGATAATCTCAAAAAGTGACATAAATAAACATCATGTATTTTGTAAATAAACCATAAACCGAAACGAAACATTTACTTTTTGTTAGCAACTGTGATTATTTGACAGGATTAACTTATATTTCATTTGTTAAGCATAAATAAAAAATAGTGCGTTTTGGCCTCGTGATTATCAAAATGGCAGTGCCCATGATCGTTTTCTCTGTCAGTTTATAAACACTGCAATATATTGTCTAAACACAAACAGTGTGCCACCAAAAAGGCTCGGGAACGTATTTAATGATCATAGTGAGCATGTTGATAGGTTCCCTATGCTGGTGTAATTATTAACGATGTGTCTATCTCTCATCGTGGAAGCCTTATGAAGGACAGGAATTTGTTAGTGTTTTTATTTCTGAAAATAATCTACCATCACAAACAATGCTATCGAGGACTTTTATCAGTGACATGTGTGGAACATTTTATTCCTTTGAACGTTACTAGCTACATCGGTGCCAGAATAGAGACTGTTGGCTCATGAATAGTGTTGTATAAATGCAAGTCACACCATAAACCATAATTTGGCATAAAATTCATGTTATAAGCTGAATTAAAGAGAAGACTGGCTTGATTTGTACCACATGGCATACAGGTTTGTTTGACAATGGTGTACTTGGAATTCCTTTATTTGTTAAATATATGAACATCAATAATAAGTGAATTAATACAATTAGATGATTTGTTTTATTTATTCAGTTCTCATTCATAACCATTTTCTCTTGAAGAATATTTCATTCTTTTTTAATTTATAATGTCTTTTGATCTGTACATATTGCTCCGGATTCCTATAATTTTTGTGTTAACTGATTCACATTTTGATCAAAATGATACATAATTTGACTTCTAAATTCTAATAAATGGAGCAATGTTCTCCGTGTATGTAGTTAACACTGATGTTTTATCTACTTGTACAATGTACATATACAATGTAGACTTAATAATTTTGTATTTGCAGCTCCCTGTCTCAGGTTCCCTGATGTCACATCAATGGCAACATTTATAACTTATTCTGGACAAATCATCAATGGACTTTGGAAGAAAACAAAACAGTTCAGGTTTTCACAGGAACACACAGGTCCTGGAAACTATTGCACCAGAAGAATTTCCAACAACAATCAGCAAGATTACAGTGCTTCTGTTCTTGGATTGAACACTTTTAATTTAATGATCTGCATTATTGTGCCCATATTGACAAAAGTTTTGATGTACACTTTTAAGTATCATCTTTTAGTTATATTAATATTTGATAATTTTTGAAAATGTTGCTTTGACAGCAATGACATGTTACCATGCTTAAATGCTTCAGTAAGTTTTCTTCATCATGGTTTATTATATGAACAAAATAAATATAAAATAGTTATTTATTATTTAATATTGGTTAAATATTATTCATGTTATAAACTCAAAGACATTAACGAAATTTAGTGTAGAGAAATGTACAATATATTTGTGCAATACTTCAACATGCAATTACAACAGTTTGTTTTAAAGTTGCTGATACACTTTAAGTAACTATTGAGTTAAATAGCAAATAAGTTAGGTGCTTCACTGTTTAATATAAGCCAAAATTACATGTAAAGCTACTAAACATTTATTTCAACTTAATCAAGTAAGAAATTTGAATAAACTAGAGTTTGTGACCATGTTAGTTTAAATATGTCTGATAAATATTATTTTACAAATAGCTGTTGTACATTCTCAAACCCACCCTTCCATACTTCATTGATCAGCATAAATTTCCAGTTAGAGATGGTAAACATTTATAGTTTTGCATTGTTTATTTGTATTACCAATAACATTAATTTTGGAGGGTCAAATACACTTTAAGCACTTGAACAATAGTCCAGAATTCAGTTTGAAGTTGAAAGCACATTTTATAAAAGTGTTAGAATTTGTTTTTAGAGGGGGTACTTTAACATTTTGCTTATTTGTCAATATATTATTGCTGTTAACATCACAATGTTGTATATTTTATGTATTATTATGATAATGTATAGTCTTTTTTAATTATATATAAATGGAAATAAATGTAATTTTAAACTAGATAAAAAGATATATGCTAGATCAACAGAAACTAAAACTTTTCAGTTCTTCTTGTGTTTTACCCTTTGTAATTTGCTAACCTTGATCAACGTTGTAACAGGATTAATTTTAAATGATTTTATTCTTTGCAACACAAGCATGTCAGCATGTTTTTGCGTAAATACTAGGTTAAAAGATGGTTGGATAATTAATTCAGTTATTAGATGTCATGGTCCTGTATGTTGGCATTTGTGTCCAATATAGTTTTCTCTAACCACTGTTTTCTGAGTGACTCTAATACTTAATTAGAGTAACAATGTTCATTATTTAGATATCTTAGTTCTCTAAAATAATTAAATAATAGTTTAAATCACCAAGCTGTTATTGGAATCAGAATATTAGAATTTAGGAAGTTTTGTGACATGTTCAGTTGTGATATGTACTAAAAACAGCATTTGGCACGTAAATGTACTAGGTTTTCAAAACCTACCCCTGTATACTTAAGCTGCAAATATTTCTGTTATATGACTGTGAAAGTTCATACTTTTTTGGTATTTCATTTGCATATGTATGTACATAATTTTAATGGGCTAAATTCACCTAAAGCTTTTACCTATATGATCACAACTGACTTACAAGTATGGACACGCATTTTCAAGTTAGGTGAATTTGTCCTTATTTGATAGGGGTACTGTACATTTTTTTTTTTCTTTATACTGTTTATATAAACATCACACAGTTGTTATTATTCTGCTAATAGATGTCCATGTAAATGTTATGAAGTTTAAAATATGCTGAAATTAAAAAACATGAACATGTTTTGTGGCTTTTTCTAATATGAGATCATGTCCGCTCAAGAAATTTTTTTTACCAAGAGGGTGGCATTACAAAAATACTAATAACTTTTTTATTACATGGTAAAATGTCTTTAAATTTTCAAATACAGTGTCATATTGATAGTAAATTATGATGGGAAAAAAATGAAACACATTTGTGATTATGACCATTAGTGTGTGAAAACCTTAAGCTGTGAAGACATCTAGAAAACAGGTAAGTTTAAGTCCAAATTGTATTCCTCTGTTTTTATAACACAATAATGTGTTTAATCGAAAACAATGCACATATATTGCATATCATAGAATCAATAGTTAACTTCTAAATTTTAGTAATTATGTGAATTTGTCTTACATCGAGCACACCTAGAAGATTTTGTTTTCTGTAACTGCATATTTTAATGTATGAAGCTGTTTTATATCTACATTTGTATTCAAATAACACCCTTTTTATCTTTGGACATAAATTGAATAACCTTGATGCATTTCCAAATATACCTTGTAATAAACATAAAAGTACGGCGAACGGACCCTGGGTGAATGGGATATAGGGCAAGCGGAACAAAGGCGCAAATTTTTTAGGGCGAACAGACCCTGATTCAAAACAATTTAAACCTGTGTATTCATCTACGTCATTTATGTATTGACCGCCATTATTTTGCCTTGTGTACACCTTCAATTTTATTAATAGAATGAACTGACCAATAGAAATGATGCAATGCCCTCAGCAGATTATCTATAAAATTGAACACACTGTTAATTAAACAGCGGCGGGTATCGAGATTTATTAATAATGCGAAGGTGTGTAGGTTACAATTGTTCATACATCCAAAATGAAAGTGTCACTATGAACATATTTATGGAACATTAATTAGGAATGGTTATCTGTTCAGGTAATGTAACTTACAATTCGTTCATAATATTATAACGACCTAATTTCGGACTTGAAGTTTGCGATTAAATCCAGTCGGAACATTATGGACAAAGAAAGATAATTTTCCACCACAGAGTATATTACCCATATAACAAGAGCTGATAGAGGACAGCGCGCTCGACTATTCCAAGCATATTTTGGAAAGTGGAAGGGGCATACACTTCAGGGCTCTCACTGGCAAATATTGTTTTTTCGCCACCAATTTCGCCATTTTGTAAAAACTGTCGTAATTTAAATAAAATGGAGCTATTTGTGGCCAATCTGCACTTACATCATGTTAAACTTTTACCATATTTCTTCATATCAAATCATGACATATGACAACTGAAGCCATACTGTTATCAATTATTGCATGACACAAACAAGGCCTAAAAATATTTAAAAAAATTAATGGTTGCTGCAAGTCTACTTACACTGTTTGTTTACTAATTAAGTATAATATAGTTGTCGCCACTAAACTTCGCCAATTTGAATATTATATTGCCACTTTTAATAAGTTGTCGCATTTGGCGACAAATGCGATGGGCAGCGAGAGCCCTGCATTTGTTAAAATACAACGTTGAGTGATGGCATTATTTCATCAATTTGTTTCAAGTGAATACCTTATTAAGTTTAGAAATTATAAGACTATGGAACAAAAACTTGAATCAACTCCAACATCAAGTGCAACTTTTCCCATAACTCTGTTTTGTATTTTGACAGAGTTATGTCTCATTTTCTGGTTAAGGTTAATATTCAAAAGTCTTGTAACTTCAAAAGTAGTTTTTCACTTGAAACTTGGAATGTACTTTTGTCATCAACTCCAGCATCAAGTGCAACATTCCCCATAACTCTGATTTGTATGTTTATCTTGACTATTTACCCAATAGATCAAGCTATACCACTCACCCGTTCGTCGGCGTAATGCTCTTGTTAAGGTTTGCGTGCAACAAGTCCATATCTCTGTAAGTACTACAGATATTCAATTGAAACTTCACACATGTCTTCAGGGTCATTATGTAAGGTCACTGACCAAGGCCCATAACTCTGACCTGAAATTTAGCAGAATTATGCCACTTTTTGTACTTAGAAATTCAGGTTGAAGTTTGCGTGCAACAACTCCATATCTCTACCACTACTACAGATATTCAATTGAAGCTTCACAAATGTCTTCAGGGTCATTATATAAGGTCACTGACCAAGTCCCATAACTATGACCTGCAATTTAGCAGAATAATTCCCCTTTTTGTACTTATTTCAGGTTAAAATTTGCGTGCAACAACTTCACATCTCTACAGTGCTCCAGCTCCAGTAAAGCGATCGCTCAATTTGCTGATCTGATCATGACGAGTGTAGTACAAAAGCCCCTTGCACAAAAGTGCCTTGGTGTAATAATGCACACATGGACATAAGCCCGTTGGTATATTTGACAGAGTGGACATAAGCCCCTTGATGTGTACTATCTATTGTTTTAACCCTCATTGGTAGTAAGTTTCTTATTTTTTGGAAAGTAGTTTGATCATATTGTAACAGTGATCAAGATGCCATTATTTCTGTGTGATATTACATATTTTGATCTCCTGTTTAAATTTATAATGCAGAAATCTGCATATTTTCAATAAGTTACTCTGTTTAGCTCACCTGAGCATGAAGTGCTCGGTGAGCTATTGATATAGGGGACCTGTCCGGTGGCGTCCATATGCCGTCAACAATTTGGACCGTTATCGCGATAAAGACTACATTTTTAAATCAATATTGACCTAACTTGCACAGTTTGTGTATGGCCATAAAATCTCGGATGGGATTGTCGTTGGGTCAGATCACAGCAGTAACACCAGAGTTATTGCCCTTTGCAAATAAAGTGCAAAAATGCCCTTTTCCAACGTATGGACTTTATTTTCCATCCAATCTTAACCAAACTTTCACAGTTTGTGTATGACCAGATCTCAGCAGAGGCCAAAAATGGGCCAGATCGTGTTTCAAACACCAGAGTTATTGCCCTTTTTTTATTTAAAAAATATACAAAAATGGACATTATTCATGAAAGAGACTTCATTTTTCATCCAATCTTCACCAGTCTTGCACGGTTTGTCTGTTACCATGAGATTACAGTTGAAGTCGAATCTAAGCAAAACTTGACTTAATAGCGCAGCCATCGCAATTATCGCATTGCAACTAGTTTTCCAAAACTGTTTGCGAAAAAGACATCAAAACTACTTTTTCTGCATTTTCCAGAATTGTCATTGGACTTAATGAAAAAGGGTCAGGTAAGAATATCGAGAAAAATTGAGAACCATTCGCAAAAAAAACGCACATCACTACCCAACTCATACTTCAGTAAGCCCATTTCACTAACCGATGTTTTAAATCAGAATTGATCCAGCGTTTTGTTCAGATACATTTATTTTCAAACTGTCTTAACAGTATGGTCTTCATTTGTACCAGTTCTCAGGTGAGCGCTTTGGGCCATCATGGCCCTCTTGTTTCATAACTGACAGATCTGGTTAACTATGTCTTGGGTTATGAGATATTAGCTCACAACTTGTACACACGATAACTGCATTTGTCTTGACTGACAAACTAATGTACAAATGGCTAAATTTGTTAAAGACTTTCTGAGTTATTGGTAAAACATATATTTTCAATTTTTCTATTATTAAATGACAGACAGATTTAATTTTGATAACTTGAGATTTTACAGAAAAAAAGATACCAGAATCTCACCTGAGCAGTATACATCAAAATCTACGGTTTCTCTATTTGCCGTAACTGCCATTGACTTACCGCAGTAATTAAAAAAATCCTAAACAGACTGTAACGGAATGGGGGAAAACGAGCAGATACTCGAGTCATGCAGCATTTATTTATCTATATATCATTTTTACTGATTCTCTACAATTAAATAATAACATAATGTATATTATAAATACATAAATAATTACATATATATTACAAAACCATACAAGCACACATAAGCGCATATTCAAAAATATACAAAGTACACACTGAATAAATAATCATGCAATTAAATCATCAATCAAAGTATGAATTATTATTTCTATCTAATAATAATTTTAATGAATAAATATAAATAAATGCGTTATTGAAAATTATAAAATCCGACGATAGTATTTTTTTATTTACAATCATGCATTTCATCCCATCCGTTAACACAATATTTTAAATAAACAAGTTCATTATGACATCGACATAATGTGTGCGCAACGTCGTTTCGTGCGCAAATATTAATAAGAACGTTACGGTTCTTACACAGACTGTCAACAAACATGATCTGAGAACCATAAGCAAAAAGAAAGTAGCAGAACCACCCAGACAGGATATCAGATCACACTGCCTGACACAAGAAATCAAGGATTTCCCAGTTATGTATTCTTCAGATTTCTTCATGATAATACAGTCCTTACTTGTTTATGTCCATGAGTTTGATTGTTTGTTTTTGATATGCAAGGGTTAGCTGGGGAGTTAAATAAATATGACAATTTATATATAAGCTAGTTTAATGTTTTTTATGACCATTATGGCACACATGCTTTAAATAACATTTTTTTAAACCTGTCGCAACAGTAAGGTCTTCGTCATTGCCAGTACTCAGGTGAGCCCTTGATGCCGTCATGGCCCTCTTGTTACTAATTATTTTCTTGTCACGATTCGTGGCGGGACAAAATCCTTCACCACGAAAGTTCGTGAACAGCGCCAACTTTCTTCGCGTGAATTAGAGAAAGTTTGTGACATCGGGAGCGAGCGCTCTGTGCTTGGGGATAAAATCGGCTCGTCACATTGCGAACTTTGCGGGTTTTGCATGGCGTGTACTGTATGTTTGTGCATTGTTTAAAGCATATATATTGGTATATCTCCTTGCAAAAAATAAGGACGCGCGCAAGTGCCCTTTTCAGGATTGAGCACACTGCCCTTTTGAAATCCTGGCTGGAGCACTGCTCTATATCCTCTGACCTCTGAGAGCTCTTGTTTTTAAACACATTTCATGGAAATGTTGCTTGGATGACACTATCAAATTTCTTAATATCATTTTTCTTCAAAAACAAGGCCGCCATGACCATGGGAAGTTTGCCTAATGTGGCTATTAGAACAACTTTGAAAAAAATCCATAACTTTACCCATATGACTCCTGACATAATTTGTCATGGTGGCCAGAAAGAGTATTGTATTTTTGTAGAATATTTCCACTGGGATTCACTAACAGGTGAATATTGTAAAATCATCCATTCTTGTTGTTTAGTAATACAATAATGAATGTTTCTGTTTGCAGAATTGGGTGAGGGTTGGGATGTGAATCGTGAGGCGGTGACTGAAGGAGTGGGGTTCTATCTGAAGTACCTGGGCTCCACCCTGCTGGATGAGCTGCCCCTGGGCGAGAGCTATGGGGAGGGAGTCAGCACCCGCGCCGTGCAGAGGATTGTGGAGATGGTACAGAGGATACATCATGTGTGCTAGTGTTATAGCATCATATAGCGTTGTTTCAGTTTCATGTATTTTCATAGTCAAATGACTTAACAGCCACACAAGGGTGAAGTTCTATACCAGTATGTATTCTAGCATTCTTATAAAAGCTATCCTAAAGCATTAGCATCTACATTGCTCTACGGCAAAGTGAATAGTAAATCCTGTACAAAGATGTTCTGGCTTTCTGCATATGTATGGCTAAAAAAATAAAGATTTGTTTCTCAGGCAGCACCACAACGTTTTATTATGGCCCGCCACGAATTTGATTTTATGCCACCCCCCCCCCCAATATTTACTATTTGTTTACGATCGCGCCCGGGTTTTAAGTCCAGAAATATGTAATTGAAAATTAAACATTGCAGAAAGTGTTTCTAATGGGCATGTTACCTAACAAAATACAAAAACTATGCATTCAAATCCTTGTATTATTAACATTTTGGTAACTTGCTATTGTCTTTTTTGTATGCGACTAGTGATGACTCTGGAGTTAACAAGCATGTACAAAATAGTATATTCGGTTCGTACCAAGCGCTTTTGAACAATGCCTTTCGTACATAAGAAACAGATTTCGGACGAAAAACACCGTAAACATTCATAAAAACTATTACTAAAATTGTGATGTATTGAATTATATCCCATTCACAGCGGCTTAAAATTAAACTAATCCGTATTTTAACATAGCGGAAGAAGAGTAACCCGGTAGAGTTTCTGGTATTTCCAGCAACTTTCTTCCTTTCTGATTTAATTATATTAATCGGTTACTGTAAAACCTTTACTATTCGTCGGACACTAATTTTCGTGGGTCAGCTCAACCACGAATTCAAATGTACGACGAACGTTTATGTCTGAAGTCTTATATCCGAAATTATTAGTATCTGCACTAATGTGAATACTGACATGATGTTAAATTATACTTTAACTATGTTTGAAAACATTAATAATTGTATGATGTTTCCTTCTTGAAAGAACAGATAATATTGACAGAATAATTGAAAGGTACAGATTGCTCAATTGTCACGCACGTATCAATATTCGCTGTTTGTCACTTGTTAATTGTCATTCGCTTAACTGGCTTCGTGTCAAACTGCTGTTAATAGGACCCACTGTTTTATTACAATTATACAAGACACTATGGGTACCCGTATTAATTGGGCTGTTTATTGCGATACTGGTATATTGCACCTATGTTTAATCCTGCTAATTGGTATGGTGTTGTTACACTAGTGACCACGTTATCACGAGATTGAGACAATAAGATACGGAGAATGCGGGTAATTGACATGTTGTTGTTTTAGCGGATGTCAACTGAGCACAAGGGTTGTTAGAATAAACCAAAAAGCACATACAGTATTTTTTTAGGTTTTTGGGAAAAAAATACAAATCCACGAATTTTAAGATCCAATGAATATGCCCGATTTAATGAATCCACGAAATTTCATGTCAACGACATTAAATGAATCCACAGTATACATAAATTGTGAAACTCGGTGAAAATTTGGAAACAAAATGTCATATTCAATTGGGAACCTTTATACATATCGTCTATTTGTTGATTTAAACTTTTGTTTCATAGATGCTTTTGCTTGTGTACTGCCGCAGTGCCTAAATCCGCCACATTTGGGGCGTATTCGTACGATATTTTCAAAAGTTGTTTACCGATTGACATAAAAATTCACATAAATCAAGTTAGGTTTAATGTGCATTTGCTGTCATGTTTTGGTTACATTTCAAATACTTGGCAAATGAAAATAATTATTAAGATTGAAGGCCTAAACAGTGTAAAAAATTAGCGTGGGAGTTCCTAAATCCGCCACCCCTCTTTAAAATGTTCAGATTGCTCGAAATTAATATTCTTTGATGAATTCTGTTTTCAAAGCAACTTTTTTTTACTTCTATTGACAAAACTCCCACTTTTTGTTTATTTAAGGTTCATTTTGTAGTGTGTAATATAAAACACGGTGTTCAAGTTGCTTGGTGAAATCGTAGATCAGGAGCCGTGACATACTTATTGCACATTTGACTATTGTTCTTATTTAATTTTCTATATTAAGCAGCTCGATGGTCTGTTGTTAATACAATGTTTCAATTTCTTCAAATACCTGTTTGTAAAAATAGCTCTGAAACTGAGGCCCTGCGTGCACGTGGGACAAATATGTTTTGAGTTTTGGGGGGTTTGAGTAGTGAGACATTTGCGCTCTTAATAAGCAGTTTTTTTTCCACATTTTATTGTATGTAATGCCAATGAAGAATGTTGTTTTTTTTTGCTGCACATGCTCACATGGACATAATATTAAAACATGATAATTTAATTTTATCATGGACACCATGTGGGGCCTCAAAATTGCGCATGCGCAGTATGAAATAGATTCCCCGCGTGCAGTTTGTTTGCATTTAGGGGTTATGTACAAAATAATTGGATTAAATATTCATTCATGCACAAATCAAGATGAAAACTCGTCAGCGTTGTTAAGTGAAAGTATCTGATTGATCGAGATCAACAGAATATAAATCGCCGGTAAATAAACGCTTATTCGGAAGGGGTGGCGGAGTTAGGCAAGTGGCATTCCATATTTTTCGAAGAAAATCTTTGTCAGTATAAGTCCTGTGGAAACAAACGAAAATGCCAGCTGCATTGACAAGTGTTGATTTTCCGTTCCAAACATATTGGTTATTTATTGCAAAAATAATTCCTGTTTTTGACAGTTATAAAAAAATATGAATTATGAAAAGTTAAATTCTATAAATAGAAGTACTTTAATGCTGATGGTATATCAATTTAAAGGCAATTATGTTAATTATGAACATTCAAATTGATTGCCTTTTTACGTCAGCCTGCATAAATGACAGTTTGTGATTAATAAATGTATATTTCGAATTTTATAAAAAGGGATGCTTGTTATTACAACTTAAAATCGTCTTTAATCTGTACTTATTTACTTGTTTCAACAAGCCATTACATAGTGCCAATAGAAAATAGTAGGATAAAAAAATACTTCAATAAAAAAAAAAAATTCGCCCTCCTTCTTGATTAAAAAAAAAAAGTGCCTGAGAAACTATTCATTATTTTTTTTTAGCCTATTAGCATTTGGGCATGTAAGTTAGATGTGGTCTGTGTCATAAAATAGGAATCTGAATAATTTAACAGCTCATAAGAGAACTGTTTAAGTATAATTTTGTCCAAATGATTTAAGATATCTGATTTTAAACTAACCAGTATTATATTGTCTATTGTTTTTATGCAGGCCAAATCTCAGGCTAAGAAGCTAGTGAAGGTGTCACTGAAGGTCACCCCTCATGGCATCAAGGTTGTTGATATGGACAGCAAGGAGGCACTGTTTAATGTGTCCATATACAGGTATAACTTAATTGCGCCTTTGTTTGATGTAATTGCCTAGAACATTGCACCTTTACTGTGGATGGTATGATATATGCATAAAAATAGTTTGTTTTGGAAAAATAGTACATATAGATGAAGTTGTGTACAATCACAAATGTAACTCATAGTTACCCTCTTACTAGTGATTTTGTTACATTTAACTTAATCTGAAATAAATACCATTATTGTCACGCATGTAAAACAGTGAGTCTGCTTATTGGAATATTTGTAAATCCTGTTAAACTTGCAGAATTGGAAATGTATTACATCTTGTTTTATAGTGAGTTAAGTTAAATAGAATTCTCTATATTTAGTCAGTGGACACTGTTGCTAAACTGTCAACATTCCTGGACATTATCCGATTAAACAGAACTGTTAAATCAGGGTCGAGTCATGTGCAATATGAATAAAGAGTGCACGTTGAGAGAACTGTACCCTTAAAATATAAGTATGATAAAGAGTGTTTTTTTAAAGAAACATCAACTATATGTATAAAATTAGGGCAGATTCAGTGCTGCTGATTTCAACTTATACATTACACTGTATGTATAGAGAAAAATGGTAAACAGTAATTTTTAGTATACTTTGTTCGGTAAATATTTTGTGTTTAGGTAGTGTGTTTATAATGAATAAATCCCATTTCATGTCTTCGTTTTGCAGGTTGTGTTTCTAGTCTAAGTTGTGTTATTCTGGTATCCTGTTCTGTATTTCAGGATATCATTTTGTACTGCAGATAAGAATCACGATAAGTTGTTTGCCTTCATTGCACGGAACACAATCAATGAAACAATGGAGTGCCATGCTTTCTACTGTGCAAAGCAAAAAATAGTATGTGCATTCATCATTATAAATCCAGTACTAATGCATCATATTTCTACATAATTATGAGGCGTGTCGTGTGAAAACCGGGCTAAATGCATGTGGGTATAGTGTCATCCTGGATCAGCCTGTGCAGTCCGCTATCAGTTATCCAGGACGTCACTTTCTGCCTACCGTGGATTTGTATTTAGAACAGACTTCCTTGAAACAGAAAATATCATAAAAGCGGAAAGTGCCTTCCTGGATTAGCCTATGGTGACTGCAAAGGCTGATCCAGGACGACACTTTACGCCCATGTATATAATGATTAAGCCCGTTTTCCCACGACATGCTTCATATACAAGTATGAGATTCAGCTGCCTACAAATCTAAATGCTGATTGTAAATAAGCTCACATTTTAATCTTGGGTTTTTCATTGCTTTGTCAGCCATTGGTGGGTTGGTGACATCCATGATGTAAGGGATAGTTTAATGTCCTGTAAAAGAAATTAACAGTGATCTAGAAACAAAACTGTAAATCATCATCTCTGTCTCTGTCTCTCTCTCTCTCTCTCTCTCTCTCTCTGTCTCTCTTTCAACAGGAAAATATTGATATTGCTGTTAGTGTCCCTATGATAAGGAGTGTACATGTTATTAGGTTGATCGGTCCATTCCACATTGTATATTTTCCTATACAAGATTTTATTATTTTATATTTGACCTAAATGTTCTCAATAGCCATGTTATTGATCCGCTTTCTGTAGATATGCCTGCTTGGTATTAAATCGTCTAAGTTCATTTGATTCCTTATTTCCTCTGTAGGCACAGGCGGTGACATTGTCGATGTCCCAGGCATTCAACTTGGCTAAAGACCAGTGGGAGGAGGCCAACAATGCCAAGAATACTCAACACAATCTCGACAATAACCAGGTAAGTCAGAGTTCTATTGAGGAATTAATCAAGATGCTATCTCTGCTGGTATGGAGCACAACACATTCTTTATCTTTGTAGACTCAAGTGGTACCACATATCTGCCCTTTGCTGACTACTGCAGTTGTGACAATGTATTTGAATAGGGAACATACAACATATACTGGTGGTTACTATATTAAAATATCATTTAAGATGTAATTTAGGAGAAAGGTATAAACAATAATCATTATTGATGCCCACCCCTGTCTTAAATGAAATACCTTTTATCTACTGATTTTAGTGTGCATGTTGTATTTGCATTTTAATTTTGATCCATGTTATTGGTCTTAATGAGATCATCATTACATTTTATTTGTTTACAGAGAAAGTGTCTACTGTATTGTGCCTATTTATCGCCCCCTCCCTAATAAACGCCCCCATCCATTTTTGACGTATGTAAAATAAATTTCTTACCTGAAAATATTTTTTTAAGCAAAATTTGAGGGGGAAAAAATCGAAACAATTTTCAGCTGTTTTTTGTTAATGTCCATTGATGTTATTTACCAAATTTTGTCCATGTTTTTATTGTTGTTCTGGAATATTGTACTAAATTTACTTCTATAAAATCATAACCAATGTAACTTCAGATACGTATACGTAATTACCTTTTGCGCCAAACACATGTTAATCCAAATTTAATTTAAATATTCATGTTATTATTCAATAAGTTTTATGCCGTAACACAATCTCCTTTTTAATTCCAGTACATGTATATTTCATCACTCCCATTTAAATGTCAAATTTATGCAGTGCAGCAAAACAACTGTCTGAATTGTTCACACCTTTTTGACGTTTCCCCTAGAACGCCAATTCATTAATGCTCTATCGCCAGTTCTTGCATTGTTCAGGTACAGTAGTATTGACTGATGTGTTTTTCACTGACCACGTGCTAATCGTGTGTTACATGCTCACTGCTACAAACCGATAGAGAATGGCCCCAGCTCGGCAGACAGATAAAAGACCTTTAAAGTCAAACCGACACCTTTGCTATGGCTGTTGCTAACGACTTGCAGATTTAGAAGCCTGGCTAATTGATAATGTTGCGCTTTCACTCCTTGTCAGTTGTAACAGGTGTTGCTTAGTATAAATGACTGTGTTTTTAACGGATATTATTGTTTGTTCAAATTGGAAATGTGATAGCAAGGTAATAAGAATGAAATGTTTTGTTAATAAAAAAAAAAAAATATGAATTAAATATGAAATAAATATAACTAAAATTTAAAACAAAAACATCGTTGAAATTGACTGTTACTGTCTAACCAAATCTTCACAGTAGAATTTTAAGGTAAAAAAGTGTGTGTTTTTACGGTGTTTAAAGCCTTAAAAATCGTTTTAAACTTATTATACATGAAGTGTATTTACTTAATACATATACATGCTCTAAAGTTTTACAACTGACGTTCTGAAATTAATGACACCTTAATAAACGCCCCCCTTTTGAAAAATGTAACGCCTCCGGGGGCAATAGATAGGCACAATACGGTAATAAAGTAAGCAACCAACAAACCATAGGTTATGGTTGGTGACTTGTAAAGCTAGTATAGAGTATAATGTACCAAGCTCATGCACACAAGGGCCAGTCCTGACAGCAGGTCTGTTCACAGGTGTCGGGGGATGCAGGCGGTGATAGGGTGTCTGACTCCACACAACACACCGGGGTACCGGCCGTGCCACCGCGGAGATTGCACCAAGTACAGTCAGCGCCGCTCATAGACCCCATGCAAGGTAAGCCATATTACCGGTACTTAACCTATATCAGGAGCAATGGGCATAAGTACACCAAACACAACCCACTGAATTCACAATGTCTGAGACCACTTATTGCTTGCAAGCTTCACATCAGGTTTCCATTTTGGAGTAATGGTTATTCAAAGCGACCAACATTTATGTTATTTACACGTGGTAAATTATGTCATAATTTTTCTTTCTATATTTCAATAATAATAAAAATACTGAAAGTTTAGACTGATTAGTTGTCACAGTAGATAATTCACAGGTGAATGATGTTGATGATTATGTATATGTACAAGAAAATCTGTTAAAAGTTTCAAGCATCTAAGCCGGAACTGCACACTTTCCTTTCATACATGTTGCATGCAAACAGTAAACTACTCCATGTACTTGACAATTCAAATTGACAATTCAATTTTACTCACTGAACAGTTCAAGTCAGCATTTTATAGGCATGTTTTTGTGCTGTAAAGTTTAAACATTACCAGTTGTTGTTTAATATACAATCAAATGACTGTGTAAGTGTTCTTTTTCAGCTTTTTGAGCTCACCTGAGCATGAAGTGCTCAGGGTGAGCTTTTGTGATCAGTCTGTGTCCGGCGTCAACTCTTTACTTCGAACAACTTCTTCTCTGAAACCACTCGGTGGATTTTAACCAAATTTGGCAGGAATGTTCCTGGGAAGGTCCTTTAACAAAGTCCTTCAATACATTAGAATATATTGAAAACTCTGGTTGGCATGGCAACCAAAAGCTTGAAAACTGGAAAACTTCAAAAATCTTCTTGTCAGAAACCACTGGCTGGATTTGAAAATAGTTTTCACAGAAATGTTTCTTGGGTGACCCTCTACCAAATTCCTTCAAATCATTTGGATTCGTTAAAAAACATGGCCGCAAAGGGGCTGGGCATTTTTTCTTAAATGGCTATATTGAAAACTTTAAAAATCTTCTTGTCTGTTACCACTGGTTGGATTTGAAAATAATTTGACAGAAATGTTCCTTGGATGACCCTCTACCAAATTCCTTCGAATCATTTTGATTAGTGAAAAAACATGGCTGCCAGGGTGTGGGGCAGTTTTGCTTGTATGGCTATATTGAAAACTTTGAAAATCTGCTTGTCTGGAACCGCTGGCTGGATTTGAAAATAGTTTTCAGAGAAATGTTGCTTGGGTGACTATCTACTAATTTCCTTCACGTCATTTTGATTCATGAAAACACATGGCCGCCAGGGGGCGGGCAGTTTTCCTTATATGGCTATAATGAAAACTTTGACAATCTTTTTGTCTGAAACCACTGGCTGGATTTCAAAATAATTTCACAGAAATATTTCTTGGGTGACTTTCTTCCAAATTCCTTTAAATCATTTTGATTTGTGAAAAAACGTGGCTGCCAGGGTGTGGGGCAGTTTTCCTTATATGGCTATATTGAAAACTTCAAAAATCTTCTTGTCTGAAACCACTGGCTGGACTTGAAAATAGTATTCACAGGAATGTTCCTTGGGTAACCCTCTATGCCTGGCTACATACTTATTCATTTTGTTATTCAGCACCAATTACTGTTAATGATTGAGGTGGCGAGAGTATTTGCACAATGACGGTGGCAGTTCTAGCTAAACTCAGGTGAGCGACCTAGGCCCATCTTGGCCCTCTTGTCTATCTGATTTGAAAAGAAAGTAGGGCTGTTTGACTTCTTGTCAATAAACTGTTGTGCACCAAAATATTAAACCCCTTGATCAGGAACAAGCATGAAATTTCATCACAAGATCATGCAAAAATTCTTCACATCATGAGTAACTTCTCTGTTGTACAACTCTTGCTTATGTGTTGGCTCACTGCAAAATAGCATATACATGTTTGAGCATAGTGATCTTTGTTTTCACATCAGTACTCCTCCATAAGGAAGTAGTGACTGAGCGAGGGCCTGTGTGTTTCAGATTGCCATGCTTGGCTTCCCAAGCCCCATAGTTCAGCATGCTTGGATCTGGTAAACAAGTCGTCTAGTCCCCGCCGCGATTGGGTAGGCATTGCACACTTGATATGGGATATGTTATATCATACTATCTGTATTGTTTTTATTCTAAGTCAATTTATTACTGAGATATGTGGAACTCATCTTCTGTTGCCTTACCTTTTTCGAGCTCACCTGAGCACAAAGTGCTCATGGTGAGCTTTTGTGATCGCCCGTTGTCCTTCGTGCGTGCGTGCGTTAGTGCTTGCATGCGTGCGTGTGTGCGTCGTCAGCTTTTCATTCTAACAACATCTCCTCCTAAACCGCTTGGCAGATTTCACAGGAATGATCCTAGGGTGAACCTCTTTCAAAGTTGTTCAAATCTTTCCGGTCCGCTGCAAATGTAGGTCACCAGAGCTAAAAATAGATTTTAAAAGTGTAAACTTTCATAAGTATTCATAATTGGTATGCAACATCCTTAAGTTGTCCTTTACAAAGATTGTTCAAATTATGCCCCTGGGGTCAAAACGGGCCAGCCCTGGGGATCACATGGTTTATATAGAATATATAGCAAAATGGCTTTAAAAATCTTCTCCTCTGAAACCACAAGGCCCAGAGGTTTCATGTTTGGTATGTAACATCCTATAATGGTCCTCTACTAAGATTGTTGAAATTATGCCCCTGGGGTCAAAACTGGCCACACCCCTGGGTCACATGGTTTATATAAACTTAAATAGCAAAATGACTTTAAAAATCTTTACCTGAAACCGCAAGGCCCAGAGGTTTGTTCAACGTTGTTCAACTTATGTCCCTGGGATAAAAATAAGCCACGCCTCGGGGATGCACATTTCAATTGGTTTACAAGGTCTCAGGTGAGCGTCCTAGGGCCCTCTTGTATGTGTTTGTAACTACAGTGTGAGATCATTATTGTATTTGAAATGCTATGTCTTTTAGAAAATAGTTAAGGAGCAGGAATTTCAGTAAATTTTGAAAACCAGGAGTCAAATGACCCTGGCTTCAAAATACAAGGGGTCAAAATGAAAAAAGCAATGGTCAAAATACTAAGTTATAGGAATTTTGTTTCAGAATGTATGTTTAATGTTTTGTTAATGATTACTTGTGTTAATAAAGGTTTAGAACTTTGCAAAAACACTTTATTTAAAGTTGGCTTACAGTAAACTGCATCAAAGTGATGGAAGGTAGATTATTTGCTGGGGAGTCAACAATTTGAAAATTGCAAATTGCTTGCATCATAAAGCAGGATACTGCATCACTTGCAATCCCTGAAGAAGCTTGATTTGCTAAGGAAAAGTATTTTTCCATTCGAAAGAGGATAGTCTATTGTATTATTCTATGCATGCATGTAGTTTTCTTGTGTTTCCAGCAAACATTTGATGAGAACAGTGAGTTATCGCCGGTTATCAACCTTGAAATCGGTGCTGAACCTGATAACCTGGACGACTGCTTTTCTCGGTAAGTCACATTGTAGCACAGCAGTTATAAGTATTGGTTATGGTGAATCAGTTCCCTTCTGTTAGTTGGAATTTAAATACTGGTAAACATATTTCCCTGACTGCATAGCGGTCAGAATATTCCATAATTTACAGTCTGGATCTAAAATTGACGATATGCTATGGGGTTTGTAACGACGCCTACCTAGGATAAAGTCCGTCAAACGCTGTTGAGATTGAACAAATGTTTTTGCAAGCCATGTCCGTCAAACAATTAAGTTCTAGCTTTCTAAATGGCTAAACACATTGTCAACCAAATCTCGTCGTAAGGTCAATTGTCATGTTTATATGGTGTTTGCAGACTGGCAGAAAACCGCAGTCGTAAACAGTCGTTGCCATCGTTTTCTACCAATCTGCTGCGAGAGGACCTGGACGACTCGGTGCAAAGTTACGTGGACAACAGCAGTCAGAAGTGTCTGGAGGCGTTCGCCCGCACCACGTCCCTGGAGGACCTCATGAACATCTAGGGAGGGCACAGCACATGTAGCAGTATTATCACTGATACCTGGTCATACACTGGATATATACCTCTTCTATTGAATTTGAATGATGGAGAACAATTTTCAGATATTCTCAACAAATTTGGTGTTGATATCATCATATTTCATTAGCATTTTTCTAGTAATTGAATTACATGTATACTATTATTAATCAGTTACACCAATATTTAGGATTTGCTTCCAGCACTAATGTAGTTTTATATACAGATGAAAACTTACTTGTAAATGTGTACCGTAAACAATACTTTTGAAAAATGAACAATTTCATTCACCTATGTTTTCTAAGTTACACAATTCATATTTTAACCAGGGGTAGCAAATTCTTATATTGCATTACTTGTCTATTCCGATGGTAGAGCCTGAAACTTTGGTATCTGACATAGAAATGTTAAGCAGATACAGTAGTTTTACAATCAACCCACGATTTTTGCAAAATGCTGCTATCATTAATCTGTACAGTTACTATAAAGTCATTTATCTGTACAGTCACTATAAAGTCATTTATCTTTACAGTTACTATAAAGTCATTTATCTGTACAGTTACTATAAAGTATCATTTATCTGTACAGTTACTATAGTCATTTATCTGTACAGTTACTATAAAGTATCATTTATCTATACAGTTACTATAAAGTATCATTTATCTGTACAGTTACTATAAAGTATTATTATCTGTACAGTTACTATAAAGTAAATTTTGGACAAAATGTCCCTTGTCCGAACATGTTCTGGGACAAGCTCGGCAAGAAAGACAATTCATTTTGCCACCTCTAACTATTTTATATGCCCCCGAAGGGGGGCATATAGTAGTCGCACCGTCAGTCCTTGGGTGGGTGCGTGGGTGGGTGGGTCCATCAGTCCAGACTTCAGATTATTATTCTCCATAACCAGACGATGTGTCGCGTAAAACTCCCATGCTCGTCGGTCAAAGGTCAAGGTCACAATTGAAGGTCAAAGGTCGTGAATTTTTGTTTCTGTTCAGTAACTTCTTAACGCTGGAAGGATTTTAATATAACTTCAGATTATTATTCCCCAGGACTAAACAATTTGTCACGTACAACTCCCATGATCGTCGGTCAAAGGTCAAGATCACAATTCAAGGTCAAAGATCAATTATTTTTGTTTACACATAGCTTCTAAATGTCTGAGGGCTTTAAATGTTACTTCAGATTATTATTCTCTATGACCAGACAATGTGTCGCATACAACTCCCATGCTCGTCTGTCAAAGGTCAAGGTCACAATTCAAGGTCAAAGGTCATGAATTTTCGTTTCCGCCATAACTTCTAAACGCCTGGATGGATTTTAATATAACTTCAGATTATTATTCTACATGACCAGATGATGTGTCGCGTACAGCTCCCATGCTCGTCGTTCAAGGTCAAGGTCACAATTCAAGGTCAAAGGTCATCAATTTTCATTTCTGCTCCATAACTTCTAAATGCCTTGAAATCATTTTAGTATAACTTCAGATTATTGTTCTCCATAACCAGACGATGTGTCGCGTAAAACTCCCATGCTCGTCGGTCAAAGGTCAAGGTCACAATTTAAGGTCAAAGGTCGTGAATTTTTGTTTCTGCTCAGTAACTTCTTAACGCTGGAAGGATTTTAATATAACTTCAGATTATTATTCCCCAGGACTAAACAATGTGTCGCGTACAACTCCCATGATCGTCGGTCAAGGTCAGGATCACAATTCAAGGTCAAAGATCAATTTATTTTTTTTCCACTTCATAGCTTCTAAATGTCTGGAGGGCTTTAAATGTTACTTCAGATTATTATTCTCTATGACCAGACAGTGTCGCATACAACTCCCATGCTCGTCTGTCAAAGGTCAAGGTCACAATTCAAGGTCAAAGGTCAAGGATTTCTGTTTCTCCACCATAACTTCTTAACGTCTGGAAGGATTTTAATATTACTTCAGATTATTATTCTGCTCTATATCTTCCAAAAGCCTTGAAGGATTTTAAGATTACTTCAGATTATATTTCCCGTGACCAGATGATGTGTCACATACCACTTACATGCTCCTCGGTAACGGTCTGTGGGTCCAAGGTTACACTTAAAATATCAAATATATGAATGAACTTTTTGTAGGAAGCATAATTTTTGCCAACTTGGTGGGAATGAATATCATTATGAGGCAGTGTGTTGCAACAACAAACAGTTGTGTTGCTTAAATCTCAAGATATTTGTCCAGGGCATAATATTGTACTCTGACATTGTTTTGCCTTTCTCTGACGAGCATATGCTTCAGGGGCATATGTCACATCCTGTGACAAGCCTTGTTTCTGTTTTGAAGTTTTGGTTTTATACATAGAAATAATGCTTTTTTTATGTATGTGGTAAACAACATAGTTCTATGTTAGTGAATATTATTTTTATATCAAATCAACATCTTACTTTCTGTATGTATTATAAAGCATGAATTATCTTACCTGATGAAAATTAAATTAGGAAGCTATGTTGTGAAGTTAAAAGTTCAGGTGTAGTTGGCCAGTACATCTTCAAACGCATTACAAGTTTTAAAACTGACTTTACAGCTTAGATTAAAATTTGCTATTTTTTTCTTGTCATGTTGATGAAAACTGGTGCAGAGTATTAACACGTAGATAAAGGAGTTGCTCTAATCTAGTAAGTACAGTCTGTATAGTGTATATATTGTAATATTAAATATAAACATATATATTAAATCGATGATGTTTAAGGTTTGTATATTTATTGCCAGATTACATGCATACCGGGATAGTGATGAATAGCAAACATAGGATATACTGTTAATGAATGGCGATTATATTCTGTATACAATTCATATATTGCTTTGCTTAAATATATTTAGGATTACACCTATACATATATAAAGTATATTGATACAAAATATTAAGATGAAAAAGCATCACATATTTCAAAAGATAAACTTCTTAACTAATACTATACATGTATTGTAAAACGTCAATTCCACTTAATGTGGTATGTTGTTGTATTGCATACAATCTGCATATATCTCTACATCATCATATATTTTACATGTTTATGACATGAAGTCTCGTGGTAGACATGCCCTGTTGCATGGTCAAGAATGCTAACCTTCATAATTTACTAATTACACATCATACCGTCCTTCAGTTATTTGAAGTTTCAGCTTTGCAACCATAGGAAGTTTAATAGTACTTGATACAAATATAACAGTAAAACTCAAGGTCCATACCACTTTCAATAAAGAGCAAATGGTTGCTTTGTGAACATTTGAGGGTGGATGAGAAAGGAATGGCACCCTATATCTGGTCAATTATTCTGTAAAGTATGACATTGCTGATTAAGGATCAAGCTGTTACAGTGTTAGAGGAAAGCTTATCCACACCTAGCCATCCAGCCAGACTTCATGAATGGTCTCCCTTGGGGGGATGTATTGGTCACATGTGTTACACAGTATCTCTCTGCTCCCATCTAGCCAGACTTCATGAATGGTCTCCCTTGGGGGGGATGTATTGGTCACGTGTTATACAGTATCTCTCCGCCCAGACATGAGGTTCAGTATGTTCTACTGTGGCAGAACTGAGAAGTATTTGCATGAGCATGTGCCAATAATACATGGAATAGAATTTCAGTCATAGCAAAAACAAACAAACAAAACCACAACACGCTGCAACTGGTGATCTCTAGTTTATCAAGCTTATTTTAGTTATATTTTGTAAGCACACATTTTACACAGACATGGTAATAATGTAAGTTGGGTGTTGGGGACTAGGACCATGTCTTTTTGTTTCAGTATATTGTTGAATATGCTGTGGGTTATTTGGTTGTAGTACTAAGAGAACAGTGAGGAAACCTATTTTGTTTTAGGTTGTTTTATTGGTTAATACTATTTCTCTTAGTGCTAACTGCAGTCATGGCCTTAGATGTTTGTTACACTAGTCTTGCATAACTCTTGTGTAAGTCTTGGTAGAGGTCTTTCTGAATAAATGCATTATAGGCACCTGACTTGTGAAGTCAGGTTCTTACCCTCAGTGCTTCATCCATTTTTGTAGTGTTTTTTTTTTAAATTAATGTCAACATATTTTTTGTTGATCTTGAATTGTTTGCATGAATATTCGTGTATTACATGTACAGCCAAACTTCATCAACTTTAATACCCAGTGACAGATTATAAACAGGTTTCATGTTATTGAGATTTCGCATCATTGTCTCTGTGCCTTTATTGCTAATGAAAATAAACATGGTGATAATAATTTAATTATTTATGCTTTACAAGTGCTACTTAATATTTTTGAATTTTGTAGCATCTTTGCCATGATCGAGGTTTTAAGTTGCTCGAGTTAAACAGGGTTTGTTCATAGAGAAATGATGTCAGATTTGATTGAAATACAATGAGTTATTGATGCTCAAATTATGTTT
Organism: Congeria kusceri; assembly: GCA_027627225.1. Lineage (NCBI taxonomy): Eukaryota > Metazoa > Mollusca > Bivalvia > Myida > Dreissenidae > Congeria > Congeria kusceri. The sequence goes on from CM051024.1 coordinate 60,448,995, forward strand.
TCTTGAATATATTTCATCATTTTGTTAAGTTGAGATTGGTCATATGTACAGTCTCTATGCCTGCCATTGTCATTTTTGTGTTCAACATATTTTTTGGCTGAAATTTACAATTTATGCAATTTACAGTACCTGCTTCTTAAAACGTAAGAGAAGCCTTTTATTTTTCTGATGTGATACCTGTTCATCTATTCAATTAAATGATGTGAAACTGCGTACAATTTGTGTGGTTGAAACCTAAAAATCTCAATCTGTATTTGATAAATCTCGTTTGTTGTAATGTATTTTTTTAGGACAATGGAATATGATGCTTGAATATTTAATCTGAGAAAATATTTCTGTGTGATAGGGCATTAGACATTGGTTGCTTTTTTAATTGCTGATCACAATACTTTTCTCTATACTATGTGTGTGGTTGGATTTGATTCTGTTTTTGTTGTTGTTTTTTTATCCGTCCTTTTAATGATTAAAAGTAAAAATTACATATTCTAAAGTAAAAACGAAACCTGACACTTCATAATCTGTAATCTCTTTTATTTTTTAAATTTCAATATTTATGTAAAAAGAATGATGTATAGACACATGCCTGAGAAAACTTTAAATGCACGTCAGTGCTATGAAAATGATATGTTTAAATATTCCAACATGGTTTATGATGTTGTGTTCAATTAACTACACACTGTCAGGTTTCTTTTGACAAGTATATAATGTTTTGCTTGCATGTTAAAAGTGTCTATCTTAACCATGGATGGATATAAATTCAAGGATGTAGTATGAATACTGATAATGTCATTATACCAAAAGGATGCCAAAATGAAATGCTGTGTTTAAATAAATTACACAAGCTTTAATTTGTGGACTGGAACAGATTCATAATTATGGTGCTCATAAATTGTACAGTTTACATACCAGTTCATGTAAGCACAGTGGTAAGTCATTGTTTATTATTTAAAAATGTAGAATGTCTGTTAGTTATAGCATTTCAAGTATGGTAATGGAACATGTAGCAACCAAAATAAATAGTGTAAGAACATATATGTGCAGTACAGTACAGACGTCTCAAGTAAGTCACATAAGCAGACAACCAGATGACTGCTGTGTTGGTGGCAAGTTGCCGCTGGGTGTTGCTTGTGTGGCAAGTTGCCGCTGGGTGTTGCTTGTGTGGCAAGTTGCTGCTGGGTGTTGCTTCTGTGGCAATTTGCCGCTGGGTGTTGCTTGTGTGGCATGGTGCTGCTGGGTGTTGCTTGTGTGGCAAGGTGCCGCTGGGTGTTGCTTGTGTGGCAAGGTGCCGCTGGGTGTTGCTTGTGAGGCATGTTGCCGCTGGGTGTTGCTTTTGTGGAGAGGTGCCGCTGGGTGTAGCTTGTGTGGCAAGGTGCCACTGGGTGTTGCTTGCCCATGTCCCCATGTCCTCCTATGGAGGGTGTGCCTGTTGGTTCATAGTTCACACTTCCATCAGTTTGGTGATGCTGATCATGTATTTCTTGATAGTTTTTTAACCCCCCGCCGCGAAGCGGGAGTGGGGTTATAGGAATGCCCTTCACATGTCCGTCCGTCTGTCCGTAACATTTTTGTGTCCGCTCCATATCTCATACCCTTTGAAGGATTTTCATGAAACTTGGCTCAAATGTTAAGGTCATTGAGACCATGTGCAGAAGGCATGAGTCAGTCACGCTGGCTCAAGGTCAAGGTCACACTTGAAGGTCAAATATTTAAAGCCTCCAGTTTATTTGTGTGTGTCTGCTCCATATCTCCTATGCCTTTTGAAGGATTTTCATGAAACTTGGCTCAATTGTTTAGGTCATTGAGACGATGTGCAGAAGGCATGGGCCTTTCACGCGAACTCAAGGTCAAGGTCACACTTGAAGGTTAAATTTTTGAGCCTCCATTTTTTGTGTCTGCTCCATATCCCCTATACCCTTTGAAGGATTTTCATGAAACTTGGCTCAAATGTTTTTCTCATCGAGGCCATGTGCAGAAGGCATAAGCCAGTCATGCCAACTCAAGGTCAAGGTCACACTTTAAGGTTGAATATTTGGGCCTGTATTTTCATGTCCGTTCTATATCTCCTGTGCCCTTTAAAGGATTTTCATTAAACTTGCCTCAAATGTTGTTCACATTGAGGCAATGTGCAAAAGGCATGAGGCAGTCACGCCACCTCAAGGTCAAGGTCACACTTGAAGGTCAAATATTTGAGCCTCCATTTTTTGTGTCTGTTCCATATCTCCTATGCCCTTTGAAGGATTTTCATAAAACTTGGCTCAAATGTTTATCACATTGAGGCGATGTGCAGAAGGCATGGAGCAGTCTTGCCACCTCAAGGTCAAGGTCACACTTAAAGGGCAAATGTTTGAGCCTTCATTTTCGTGTCAGCTCCATATCTCCTATGCCCTTTAAGGAATTTTCATGAAACTGATTAAGGTGTGATACTTCAAAGTCACCTTTAAAATCTAATGAAGGATCATGGCGGGGGATATGGCTGTCCTTTGGACTGCCTTGTTTAATTTGCTTTAATTGGCTTCAGAATGTCAGTATATTTATGTGTAGCTCTCTTGCACACACAGTGCTCAAATATGAGCAGATGTGGCTAGGTGCTATCTGGGAGCAAGGGCATTGGCAGTAAACATTTGGCATTCAAGATTTTCAATCTGGTACAGATTGACAAAACTTCACTTTGTGATATATTGAGTCTTAATAAAACATGGCCACATGTGATGTTACATTGTTGAAATGACCATCTTTGTTTTATAAACTGCTTCTACTTGTTAGAAAAAAGGCTGTCCACTGTTGACTAATAGGTGGAAGTGTTAATTGTAGGGCACTGATTGAAGACATGAAAACATTTAACAATTACTTTAACAATAGTAAATTCCAACTGTAAAAGTTGGTTTATTGATTTAGTATTATAATTAAGCAATTACAAGCATGTAGCTTTGATTGTTGAAGAATCAAACAGATTAACTTAAACCATTATATATCTTCACGAGTAGATTAATTCTTTGATGATTGTTTTAACAACCATTTTATTAGGTTGATTTTTTATTTATACGAGTTTTGTTACTGAAATAGTGTTGGCTTTAACCAGTTGTTTCTGATCTGGAACTATTTGGTGAGTGATATTTTTATTAAAGAAACAAGCTTGTAAGCAAGTCAAGAAGGTATCTTGTTTGTGGTAATAAATAACTAGATGAGGAAGTTACAGAAAATAATGTTTTTCCCTATTATTTTGCATGTCCAAAACCAATACTGTATTGTATTGTCAGTGTTTATATTATTTAATCAATACCAATAACATCTATCAATATAAACACAGAACATCTCAGTATGTTGTTTTTGTTAGCAATAACATCTTGAAGCATGTTAGGTGCATATACGTTTTCATATGTAATGCATGCTTTCTGAGTAGAGAAGTTCTGTTAAGATGCATGTTAAGTATTCATTGGTTTGCATAATCTGTTTATTTGTATCGCAAGCATTATAGATTTTTCTTGCTTGTTTTTAATAAATTTGTAAAATTTCATGTTTTGTTGTTTAGGTTTTCATACGCCCATCGGAAAACTGGATTTATTTTTGTGGGACGACGGCGGTAACAATCTTTGTCTGGAGCATAAGTTTGTCCACCATTAATGGATTTTCAAATAACTTGGCAGAAGTGATAAGCTTGGTCAGACGGCTTGTCGCGCATAATAACCCGATTCGTAGGACCAAGTTCAAAGTCACAATTTAAGGTCAAAGTTCAAATATAAGAAATCAATCCTTAAGACTGTCCGGAATTATCATTGTCCACCACAAATGGATATTCAAATAACTTGGCAGAAGTGATAAGCATTGTTAGACAGCGTGTTGCATGCAAGAACCAGATCCCTCGTTCCAAGCTCAAGGCCACAATTCAAGATCAAATATAAGAAATCAATCCTTAAGACTTTGTCCAGAATTATCATAGTCCAACATAGATGGCTTTTCAAATAACTTTGCAGAAGTGATCAGCATTGTTAGATGGCATGTCTTGAACAAGAACCAGGTCCAAGGTCAAAGTCACCAATCAAGGTCAAAGGTCAAATATAAGAAACCAACTCTTAACACATTGTCCGGAGTATAATATGGTGTCAATGTCTGCTTTACCAGTAAAACAAAACATCAGTTTTACAGTAGCTTTTATTATAACAAAAAACATCATGCCAGCTATTAAGTGATAAACAACAGACAGTATAATGCAAAACATAATGCAATCCAGTATAATGCAACACACAGAGACCCTTCAACACTACATCAATGTTGTTGCCAATGCCAAATACATTAGAAACAATGAGTGTAGCTGTAATAAGAAACGGTTACTCTTCATAACATATATGCGGACTGATGGATTCAGTGTCAACAAACTTTGACTAGTTTAACTGAAGATATCTGCTGATAAACAAAACACTTGTAAGGTTTTTCAAGCAGAGATTTTCTAAGGCAAAATGAGACATTTGTAATCAACTTCGTAATTTTCAATCTTCATAAAAGTGATGGCATTTATTAATAATGAGGAATAAAATTAACAATCGAACTTGACACAAATATTCCCTTTAGAGTATAGACCTACAACATAATGTACCCCATATACATGCCTTCATGTGGTGTTTAAGCACCAGTTCATTCACGAAGGTGAGCACTCCAACTGTTGATGGCTGTGTGTCATCACTGGATTGGGACCCTGGTCACCAGTACATCCCAGTGCACAGAGGGTATGAGAGTGCAGGCTGCCGAGGAAGTCTCCTATCTGTGCCAGGGCTGCAAGACAAGAACAAACAACGTTTCAAATACACTCACACATAGGGTATGAGAGTTCAGGCTGCCAAGGAAGCCTCCTATCTGTGCCAGGGCTGCAAGACAAGAACAAACAACGTTTCAAATACACACACACAGAGGGTATGAGAGTCCAGGCTGCCGAGGAAGTCTCCTATCTGTGCCAGGGAAGAACAAACAATGTTTCAAATACACACACACTCACAGAGGGTATGAGACTCCAGGCTGCCGAGGAAGTCTCCTATCTGTGCCAGGGCTGCAAGACAAGAACAAACAACGTTTAAAATACACTCACACAGGGGGTATGAGAGTCCAGGCTGCCGAGGAAGTCTCCTATCTGTGCCAGGGCTGCAAGACAAGAACAAACAACGTTTAAAATACACTCACACAGAGGGTATGAGAGTCCAGGCTGCCGAGGAAGTCTCCTATCTGTGCCAGGGCTGCAAGACAAGAACAAACAACGTTTCAAATACACTCACAATGTTTATGCTGCATGATAAATGTACAGAAACTTAAAGAGTACATCTATTATTATTATGACATTTCAATAAAAGTCAATGAAAATATGTTAAATCTCCAACTATGAGTTTGAAAATAGTGGAAATGCATTACTGTAAGTTACATTAAGTAGTTTTTTGGTCCATCTATTTTATGTTTATATATGTTAACGTCTTCCGTCGATATATGTTTACGGTTTAAACCAGTTTAAAATATCAACTACCGTTGCCGTCTTTAATCTATTTTTTCAGACTTTTAAAAATAATTTTTTTTTTATTTTAAAATCTGTCAGAAAAACATAGCATCTGCAATATTGTTACAAAATTCAGGATGTGTTCATTAGTTTTGTTATCTGCGATAATGGTTTATGGAGGGGTTAATTTATTACATGTATATTGAAACCATTATACAAGTTGTTAACTGGCATGCAAAGTGCTGCTGCAAAGACTTCGCAACATTAAATTGATGAATACATATTAAATTGAATAAACACATGTGAAAACCACAGTGTCTGTCTGAAAACATAGATCTCAATTTAATTCCTTTTCTGAAAGTGTCCGAAAACAAAGTGACATGAAAATTTATTACTATGGCTGAACATAATGTCTCATTTTGACGAATGCACTAATTAGACAGGATTGGATCCTTCCATTTATCACCTAAATAACTGAAAACTCACACGTACAATTATTCTTGTAAACTCATATTACTACAGATAAACCATGAAGAATACTTAAAAAACTATTTCATAATCTCCAGTGTCATAAACCAACACAACTGCAGCCTTTGTCAAATGGACATGAATATTTCCCTATCTTTACAACAATCAACGAAGTAATTTCTTTCAGGTGTAAATAAACTACACATCATATTTGATCCTAAGCAAGACTATCTGATTCATACAGACACATCTGAGCAGCTAAGCGAGACTACCTCAGTCATACAGACACATCTGAGTAGCTAAGCCAGACTACCTCAGTCATACAGACACATTGACTACCTAAGCCAGACTACCTCAGTCATACAGACACATCTGAGTAGCTAAGCGAGACCACCTCAGTCATACAGACACATTTGATTGCCTAAGCTGAACGACCTCAGTCATTCACATTTGACTGCCTAAGCTGAGCGACCTCAGTTATACAGACACATTTGACTGCCTAAGCTGAACGACCTCAGTCATACAAACACATTTGACTGCCTAAGCTGAATGACCTGAGTCATACAAACACATTTGACTGCCTAAGCTGAACAACCTCAGTCATACACATTTGACTGCCTAAGCTGAACGACCTCAGTCATACAGACACATTTGACTGCCTATCAAATGACCTCAGTCATATAGACACATTTGACTGCCTAAGCTGAACGACCTCAGTCGTACAGACACATCTGACTGCCTAAGCTGAACGACCTCAGTCATACAGACACATTCGATTGCCTAAGATGAACGACCTCAGTCATACAGACACATTTGAATGCCTAAGCTGAATGACCGCAGTCATACAGACACATTTGACTGCCTATCAAATGACCTCAGTCATACAGACACATTTGACTGCCTAAGCTGAACGACCTCAGTCATAGAGACACATTTGACTGCCTAAGCTGGACGACCTCAGTCATACAGACACATTTGACTGCCTAAGCTGAACAACCTTAGTCATACAGACACATTTGACTGCCTAAGCTGGACAACCTCAGTCATACAGACACATTTGACTGCCTAAGCTGAACGACCTCAGTCATACAAACATATTTGACTGCCTAAGCTGAACAACCTCAGTCATACAGACACATTTGACTCCCTAAGCTGAACGACCTCAGTCATACAGACACATTTGACTGCCTATCAAATGACACATTTTACTGATTAAGCTGAACGACCGCAGTCATACAGACACATTTGACTGCCTAACAAATGACCTCAGTCATACAAACACATTTCGCTGCCTAAGCTGGACAACCTCAGTCATACAGACACATTTGACTGCTACGCTGAATGACCTCAGTCATACTGACACATCTGACTGCCTAAGCTGAACGACCTCAGTCATACAGACACATTTGACTGCCTATCAAACGGCATCAGTCATACAGACACATTTGACTGCCTATCAAATGACCTCATTCATACAGAAGCATTTGACTGCCTAATCTAAGCAACCTCAGTCTTACCTCAGTCATACATATGGCTGTACATCTCCTGTCCTAGTCGTATAAACTCCGCCTTCTCTTCTAGAGACATCCTCGCCACCATTTCATCCGACACATCAGATATTGGCACCTTGACTCCGCCCACTGTCACCATGACAACCTCATCCTCCTCATCCTCACTTCCCATCTCCATTTCTGAAAAAAAATGTTGTTTTTTAATCTTAGACATTCCAATATGTATCTTTGTTTGGTCATTCAAACCTTTACTTTTTTTTCAAATGCAACATAAGTATTTGAATATTCATAACTTATATGTTACTAATTTTTTTTTTCATCTATTTGTTGGACAAACTGATAATTAATGCTCACTGGCAATCATTTTTTAAAAAGCTGCTGATGCAGCTAAAGTTTCATTAATGTTTAAGTATGTTTTATAAGTACATTAAATTTGCTACAGCTGTTCTCTGTACAGTCAGAGTGTTCCCCCGTGTCAGACTCACCTTCCATGTTAGCGCTGCTGTAGGGGGGCGGGGCCTCTGCCTCGCTGTCCTCACTGTCACTCTCCTCGGCCGTGTACCCGCCCCCAGGGATGGCCGGGATGGTCAAGGAGGACTTCTTCTCGTGGATCATCAGCAGGGTCTCGATCTCCCGGTTCACCTCATGCTTGTTGGCCGCCTCCTTGCTGGCCAGGTCCGGGGCGGCAGTGGACGTCTGGAATGAAGGGATTCTCTTAACATTGGGACACTTTTGAAATCTGAATTGTTCTTGGCCCTAAATATTGGGACACAAAAATATAATGGTAAATTATTTTCAATTTTGCCAGTTTAAAATAAATATCTCTGTATTTCAATATGATCAGAGTAGTATAGATCTACTGTACACTGTATATTGCAATAGATATGCTGCAAATAATAAGAGTGTAACCCTTTTATATAATTAGAACTACCAATAAATACCGTTTTCAAAATTTTAATGCATGTATTACATCATGTGCATAAGATGATATTCATATTAAATAATTTATTGAACTTCTTATAACAAACTATAAAATTGTCAATTAATGTCAATTAACAGTTACCAGTATTAGGGTAACTACCCGGTAGTATGTGATAATTGTCGGGTCTCTCATGAAGCCAATTAGTGTGCCACATGCGGCGTTCTTATCGTTAAACAAACACGTCTAGAGCCCGTTTAATTGGCTTGTGGTGCAAACTGTGTACTAATACGCTATACTACCCGGTGTTCTTAATTGACACGCTCCACTCAGTTAAGCACGCAGCATAATGACAATCGGTGTGTGCGTGTGTGAAAATACATTGGGTCGAATATTACCGTATATTTTGGGACACATTTTAGGGAATTATTTTTTATGACCCTTTATACTGAAACAAGAAAAATTGTAATTATTTTTAAGTGTCCCAATACATAGGGTAAATAAGGTAGCTCTTGCAGTTAAATAAAGATTTTGAAAATATAAAGAGAAACAGTACTTTAAAATGATGAATGAGTATTTGCAGTCTTTGTTCAAACTATCGATTCATTGTAGCCACGGAACCAGGTTTTCAATCTGATCTGATCTGAATCTTAACCTGATTGAGTACGGTTTCATACGAACAAAAGATTTGTATTTATAGAAACTATGTATATAGCGAAATTGAAGCCAAACGTTACAAATGAAAATTTACTGCAACACTTGAAATCACAATCTGCTCTTGACCACTACCAAGTTACCAAACCATACAAATCCTAAGAGAGGTTTCAATATAAGGTATCTTTATATTTCATTGAAATATCTCAGACCGTTCTCGAGTTATTCAGTGAAAACTGTTTTTCTATTTTTAATAACAGTGACCTTGACCTTGACAAAACCCAACCCATATGCAATCCCAAGCGGGGAGGGATATAAGGTACTATATATGAAGTTTCATTACAATATCTCAATTTGTTCTTGCGTTATTGAGCGGAAACCATATTTATATTTTTATTAATGGTGACCTTGACCTTGACCACACACACCCCATATGCAATGCCAAGTGCGGTCTTGATACAAGGTATCTATATATGAAGTTTCACTACAATATCTCAATTCATTATTGAGTTATTTTGCGGAAACCGTTTTTCTATTTTTACGAACGGTGACTATGACCTTGACTTAACCCACCCCATATGCAATCCCAAGATATAAGGTATCTATGTATTAAGTTTCATTACAGTAGCTCAATTCGTTCTTTGTTATCGAGTGGAAACTGTTTTTTTATTTTTAGTAACAGTGACCTTGACCCCACCCAACCCATATGCAATTCCAATGAGGTCTTGATACTAGTATATCTATGTATCACTATGAAGTTTCATTAAAATATTTCAATTTGTTATTGAGTTATGGAGAAGAAACCATTTTCCTATTTTTGGTAAGTGACCTTGTCCCCACCCAACCCATAAGCAATCCCAAGAGAGGTCTTGATGTAAGGTATCTATGTATGAGGTTTCATTAAAATATCTAGATGCATTTTCGAGTAATTGAGTGGAAACCACAGTTGACGCAGCTTACCGGCCACCTGCCCGCCCACCAGACCAACAACCCCAATCTAAAAACACGATTGTTTTTTTTTATTTTGTTAAAAAGGGCCACACATCCATAATATTGAATACAGCAATGGTCATTTGACTCTGAGACTGTGCATATAACGTGAATCAATTACATAATTTTCCTAATATACATACCCCGGTACACTAAATTCCAGAAATTCTGAGGAACGAGTTATGGGTCTTGTACTGTACTCAGTACATCTATTGCAAACTATCAATATAAAAGTTTTATATTATTCCTATAAATAATAACACAATAATCCTCCCTGCCAAAAAAATGAAGAGTTATAACTCAGCCATGTTCATAGCAAATAAACAGAGATGGTTTCAAGACTTTGTTTTTACCCCATTCTCCTCCAGCAACGGCACCCCGTCTATTGTGCTCTGTGTTATCCAGATGGGCTGTTGTTTCGGTGCTTCCTTCGTCTGTTTTTGTTCTTCGTTCAGTGAGATACTGATGGAACTCTCCGTGTAATTGAAGGACGTCTTGTTCTTCGTAGCATCTCCACTCCACTTGTCCCCATCTTGAGCAGGCTTGTTGCTTCTATTTCTGCAACAACAGTTACAAGAACCTGAGGTGCAAAGCGTTATACTTTACTAGTGTGTATGTATCATGTCAATACTACTATGTACAGTGTAACAAAATTGAACAATACTATCACTCTGTTAAGGGTATTGCTTCCCATATTGTGACTAATATAAATTATGCGATAACACCAAATCCATATGATAGTTTGCTTTCAAACATGTTCTTTCAAATAACAGATCTTAGTATAAGTCACAGAGAAAAAATGTTGGATTTTTTAAAATGAAAGCACCTATTTTAATACAGGAATATAAATGGACAATATATTTTATATCCATTTAATACCTATGATAACCTAATCATCATGTATCTTAATGTACTTCATAAATTGAAGGACAAAAGCAGTAATGAAAATACAGCCTTATTGATGTCCTTTTATACCAGTAACAATATGTTTGATCCTCTGGAAAGCTGCTGATCAATTTTGGTAAGCAATTACCTACAAAATTCTGAAGTCTGCTTTTTCTGAGTGACAAACTTATACTGTCAAACAAAGAACTAAAAAGAAAATCCACTACAAGCCTGTTATTTCTGACCTGTTGGTAGCTCGTATGTCTGTTGGCTCTGGTTCCATGAGTTCTGGAGCGAGCTTCACATCTTCACACTCTCGCAGCAGCTTGTACACCACCTGGATCTGCTCGTTGAACTTGGCCAGCAGGGTACGGGCGTCCTTGGCATTCACAGCACTCTCATCTTCCTTCACTTCATTCTGACACATTGTGCACCTTTATACAGGAACGGTAATCACAGACCAACATCAGGATTATTATTACTTCAAGAAAACTACTTTTTTATTCTGAAAGGAATTCAAGCAAGCTTTAACTGACCACAAGCAAACAACAACAGTCCAAGAAGAATTAATTATTTACATTATTTTTTACTTAAAAATAAAATATATATCAAATTTTAACAAGCGAATTACAATATAATCATTTTTATTAGAAATGTACAGTGTACTAAGTATTTTCCCCGTATGTTAATCAAATTAATTACAAGAACCTGCAATTGAGCTTATGGCTATAAACAAGAGTAACAAGAGTGCCCTGAGGGCCCTAGAACGCTCACATGAGACCTTGTAACCCAACAGGAATTTGCATCCCTGAGGTGTGGCTTATTTTTATCCCAGGGGCATAATTTGAACAATTTTGAACGAACATCTGGGCCTTGCAGTTTCAGGTAAAGATTTTTGAAGTCATTTTGCTATTTAAGTCTATATAAACCATGTGACCCCTCGGGTGTGGCCAGATTTGACCCCACAGGCATAATTTTAACAATCTTTGGAGAGGACCACTATGCAATGTTACGTACCAAATACAGAAAAGCTGTGGGCCTTGCCGTTTCAAAGGAGAAGATTTTTAAAGTCATTTTGCAATCTAAGTCTATATAAACCATGTGACCCCCGGGGCATGACCAGTTTTGACCCCAGGGGCATAATTTGAACAATATTTGTAGAGGACCACTATATGATGTTACAAACCAAATATGAAACCTCTAGGTCTTGCGGTTTCAGAGGAGAAGAAATTTAAAGTTTTTTTGCTATTTAAGTCTATATAAACCATGTGACCCCTGGGGTGTGGTCATTTTTTACCCATGGGGCATAACTTGAACAATCTTTGTAGAGGACCACTATAGGATGTTACATACTAAATACGAAACCTCTGGGCCTTACGGTTTCAGAGGAGATGGTTTTTAAAGACATTTTGCTATTTAAGTTTATATAAACCATGTGACCCCCGGTGCGTGGCCAGTTTTGACCCCAGGGGCATAATTTGAACAATCTTTGTAGAGAACCACTATACGATATAAAATCTGCAAAGTGGTTTAGGAGGAGCTGTTGTTTGAATGAAAAGTTTACGACAGACGCACGGACACAGACGACGGTGATCACAAAAGCTCACCATGAGCACTTTGTGCTCAGGTGACCAAAAAACATTAACCTGAAAGTTTGAGTCATGAAGTCAAACAACTGATCAGCCTCCAAGTCTGTGAATGTCTTCTGACACTCTTCACACCGAAACGAGGCCCGACTGGTGTTATCTCTCTCATCAGTCTCAATTTTTCGTCGAACATGATCCAGTTTGTATTTCACAACATTTACAAACATTATATAGCTTATGAAGTAATAATTGTGTTTGGTGGTTTTCCCTTCACTGTCAGTTTCCACTCGCATCTTAACTTTTATGAATTTTTCATTTTTCAATGTGTTTGTGATTGCTCTAAGCTGTTTGCGGTCAAATTTTAACAATTCCAATATGTCATCCTCTTTCATGCATGGATGGCGCACCAACAGGTCTATAACGATAGCATGTTCAATGGAATAAAACCCTCTTGTCACAAGTCGAACCAGCCTCTTCATGGTCTGGGGTACTTCAGTTAAAATTTCTTGATCCATTTTTTTTCTGAAACAAAATAAGAGCATCAGTGAATTGATGCTTCCCAATAATATACCTTGTAAACCACTTTATTAGGGACTGTACGTTTATTCTACTACAATATTACTTGATGGTCAGATAAATTTATCATAAATATGGAGGTCAAAAGAGGATTAGTGACTGCATATGGTAATGAAGCTTCCTATAGTTTCAGATTATTAACATTGGTTGCAGAAAAACAACCTATCGTCAATGAACCTGTTTTAGTGACCTTGTTAATTTGTGTGCTTATACTCTTTTGTTATGAGCTCTTTCATGATAATTCCTTTTGCATATAAAGACATACCATATAACAGTTTATTCACATGCGAAATAATAAAAAATGCATAAATACAAATTAGTGCTGCTTATTGTAATAACTGAAGTGTATTTTTGATGTATTTTTGCTATTACTTTTTCAACCATTTTCATCAGCCCCTCAAAATATGGCAAATGTTAACATCTAGTTTGTTAATTCATTGTCTGTTCTATCAAAATATAGGGATAAAGAAACATAACAGTCAATGTTTTGGCCACAATATGTGCTCAAATTATGCCCGTGGTTAGATGATTTACGCTGAATTCAATTAAAATTATGAGAGCTCACTGACATCCCGGAATCAGTAAAACATGTGCATGTCACATAAATTACTAACCTAAAGAGCTTACCAGTTGTATTTCATTGTAATTGCAAAATTAACAAAGGCTAACATATGTTGCTACCAGTCACTTCACATTTAATGGTACAAGAAATGAGTAATTTAAAGAAAAAATGATGTCTACTACATAGGGAATTAAAAAATAGTGCACATTTCCACATGCAACATTTATCCTGTAGTGAGTGTTCTTTTTTCACAGATGTATTCATAGTTTTAACATTTTTTGGACAATCCATGGGGGTCACTGGAAACTGGTTCTATTCTCAATTTGGGCACCCCAAAGAGGTGCAAATAAAACAATACTCCAAACACAACATTTACCTAAGTAATTATAAGTTTATTTGTTGCAAAGCAAGCAAAATGATCAGTTTGAACAACTATGTTCACACATTAAAATAATATTGACCCATTAAAAATATTTATTGTGACAACCCTTAGGGTCACCTCAATGATACATAAAAGTTTGACAGCATAGATGGACAATGCAATCAAACTATACACTCTGAGAGAAGCATAAGTCCACCAGACCTTGAAAAAAGCCAGTTAAACTGTTTTTAAACTTAAATAGGCATATACTCTTCTGTTCAAACAATACATTTTCATTGGCTTTAAGTGCAATCATTAGATCTATCATCCGAAACTGAAACATCCGGAAAAAATAACAGTAAATTAAAACTTCATTGCACACCATTACACTGAAATTTACAATTAAAAAAACTGGGACTCAGTTTAAGAAACAACTGCTTTTGTTTTATCTGCAGATATAACCCTTAGATATTATTTTTAAATAACAAAAACAAACATTTCATCAATGCTGTTATGTTGTTGTTGTTTCCAGTTACCGTTAGAGTTTTCTCCCTTTGCTATATGCAACGCTTGCGAAATCAAAGCTTTTTATTGTACCCGGATCGAATACTTCCTTGATTTGTCAAACGTCATATGAAAACGCAATAATCGTTTATTTACAACTATTTTTAGAAACACAGTTGTTGATAATTCCTTTTTCATATTAAGCAGCGCACAGTAACACAGAAGAAGATGCCGTTGTTTTCAAAGAAGCCGACAGTTGAAGGTTAGGGTTTGTCACAAGGATTATTGTTATCTGATCGCCTATATAAAATAATAAATGCTGTATTGTCATTTTTCACTATTTCATTATGGATTCAATTATAACTGTTACAGGGAAATAGTTTTGACTGTTTCCCGCTCACTCTGGTGTTTACCCCAAAAATATTGAAAGACCAAAACTGTCAAACATCGAAAACTCGGCAATTTTCCATCACTGTTCGTGACCAGTGGAAAATACTGAGGTTTCTGATACAGTGTACAGTTACAACCATTTACGGAAATTGACAAACATTTAACACAACAAATCACAAACTACGCATTGTAAACAATTATTTTCGCGGAAATGAGTTGTGTACTGGTTGGCGAGTAGTATCCGTGATTTTTTAGTAGTTTTTGTCTATTTTCAAGCTCGTAAGTAATACTTTTCAAAAAAGCTTGTTGCAGTACAAAGTTTTGCTCCTTCTGTTTACAAGGATATAAATATCTTGTCATGACATCCTATGGTTTTTCCCCTATAAGAGGCACCAAAGGGGTAATCAATAAGCATCAATTGAAGCAATAAAACTAGTTGTATCTGTGATTTTTCCTTTCAGTTTAAAATGCGATTTTTGTGCTAAACACCTCAAGATTTTAATTGTTCTACACTATACTACATTCTATTACGTACATCATAATGCTGTAATATTATTAAATTATATGCCAGATTAGGGGTGATAATGTGACTACTAACATAAGTTTATGCCGGAAAATGGTCTTTTGATAACCCCTTTGGTGCCCCGTAACAATTTGCTAATGGTAAACAGGAAATAACCATGTTATTATTAGAGTAGACGCCTTCCCTGCATTGAAATTTTGTCAAAATCGTCCTGTAACTAGCCATATAATTGAGTAGACATTTTAAAATTGCAGTTCTTTGTTAATATTTTCGAGTAAACATCTTGCAGTTGCAATTCTTGCTGGTTTTTTTTATAGAAAATCTATTATACGAAAAATGCGTGTTGAATATATGGATGGTGGTGTTTGAAGCTTAAATTGCTGCGTTATGTGAATAACCAAGCGATCACCCTTGGTAAACCGAAAATAGGGAAGTTCAAGATAAAAAAAGGTCCAATTATAGATTAATTTTAATATCTTTAAAAAAATGAAGTTTTGGAGACATAACTTATTCTGCATTTGGAACAGTTGCTAGTTGATGTGTGTAAACTCTACATTCAATAGTGGAGAGCTTTTACACCTTTTAATTTACAAATCACGGATACTGCTAGTTCACAGATACAACCAGTAGTGATGACGTCATTTTATGATGTCCTTTATGACTATGTCAAAACAAGCTTTGAAATGTTATGTGGTTGAGTGTTCAGTGGATATTATTGTGTCATTTTTTATATGAGATGGGTTAAGTACACAAGAAATCACCATCGCTGTATTGTTATTTCTGTATGTTATTCTCATTTGCTATGAATTTAATAATAATGGTCGATTGTGATAAAACAGCAGTAAACTTTTGTGGTTTGTTTGTTTCCCGCTATGTTAAAATTTGCTGAAGTAATGCTGAACTGTCAGTTCAATATTAACTTCTTTGTAGATATTCTTGTTACCACTTGTTTCTGTTTCGCCATATATTTACATGCAGGTTCAAGTTATAGTATAAATTCTATCCTTTCCACTTTCTGTTTTGATTTTTAAAAGTAGATCTTCTAAGCTTTAGATGGTCCAATTAATAAACAATATTTTATCAAAAATACATATTTATATAATTGACATTTTAATATTAAGGACTACTATGTTAATAAAAGTTTATTTTAGCTCTTTTTTGTATAATCCTTGACATATAATGTTGATTGACATAGCTATATTAATGCAAACTAATTTTAATATCAGTTCTATGTTTTAATATTTTACTTGCCATATAAATTGTACATTGTAATTACTTACCTACCTACCTACCTACCTACCTACCTAAAACCCAACCCACCCACCCCACCCCACCCCACTTGTGTAGGGATGACAGTTTAAACAGTTCAAACAGTCATCCCTCCAGCTTGGGACAACAGTATTGACTGTTCCCCAAACACCCATTTGATAACTGTATGCTGATGGTGTTCATAAAATTGATAAAACAAAAATTTCTTTTCTTTCAAGTGTCATCAATGTTACTTTGTGTTCATCAGTCACTTGTTTTGGTGTGTTCATGTTTTACAACTTTGATTTTCAGAATAACCCAGATAACTGGCACAGCATTTTTCCTTGATATCAGGTCATTTCACTGGTATTTAAGTTTTAAAAGAAAAACTACAATTGAGGCGTGTCGTGGGAAACCCGGGATTTATGCAGCTGCGTAAAGTGTTGTCCTGGATCAGCCTGTGCAGTCCGCACAGGCTAATGCAGGATGACACTTTCCACCTACAGTGGATTTATGGTTAGAACAGATTTCCTTGAAACAGAAAATACCATAAAAGCGGAAGTGTCGTCCTGGAATAGCCTGTGCGGACTGCACAGGCTGATCCGGGACATCACTTTACGCACTTGCATTAAGCCTGGTTTTTCCATGACATGCCTCATTTGTTTTAAATCCATAATAGCCAAATTTTCAGTGTTTTATCAGCTACAACGCTTTATATTTGTATTACTAACTAACACAGAAATATATTCATGGTATTTCAAGGTGCATATATTAAACACAGGTACCTGTAATTACTTTACTGTTCATAAAAGTATGTACACCATAAAAAGAGAAATAATTATCGATAATCAAGATAATTTCCTATGGTAGTGATTTTGTTATTTAATTATAATAATAAAGTCACTACCATTGGAAAATATCTTGATCATTGATAGTTATGTATATATAATGTATAAACATATGGAACATAAATAAACATTGTTACACCTGTGATATTTAAGTTTATTTTATACTCAATGTCAGGGCCACATTACTGGCTTCAGGTTGACATGGTAGTACTTTCTGTAAAAGTCTGTTTTAAATTGTTCAATACCATGTCCAGAAAGACATGAATCATTTGTAATAAAAATGTAACATACACAAGCTTGTGGGCAGTTAAATCAGCTCTGTGGCATTGGGCAGTCCCAGTTGTTAACTGAACATTTTGATTTGCAGAACAACTGAAGGCAAATGACAGGGTTTTAAAAAAGACACAGAGAGATCTTGAGAGGGATAGAAACAAGATGGAAAAGGATGAAAACAAATTGGTACAGTAATAATCTTCAAATATAAACACTTTTCTAGATTTGTTTGTGCATGACTGATGTTAATAATCGGAAATCAGGGCATTGTTATGATTTCTCTAAATGCAAAGCTTCAAAATATTCACATTCAATTTCAAGATAAACGTGTTGCTTGATAAAATAACCACTTGGTATCCCCAAACAGACAAAAGTTGCTCAAACTATATGTACATTCAAGTTATAAAAGATGATCTTGAGGTTGTGAAACACATAAGTAAAAAGATACAAATACATGTATGTATATGATCTATTAAAAAATATTAATCTAATGTGATTCAGATCTTGTATCAATAAATGTTTCATCTGGTTTAAAGCTATTTAGAAAGTATTTGTTCGATGCTTCATTTCTTCATTTGACTTATTTATCAAAGCAAATTTTATTATTCAAAGAAAACATGATGAACATGTGAAAATCCTCATGTTCGCTGAGTACTGTTAGATAAAGTTTGTTGAAATGCATATTTATACATTAAATTCATTGAATAGAAGTAATATTGCGCATACTATATTCTTACCATCGTGTCAGTATCATTAGTTACGTTAGGTATGATGTTTCTTTTCAGGAAATGGAAATCAAAAAAGCAGCTAAACAGGGCAATAAACAGGTTTGTTTAATCCAGAAATGGTATCATCAATGGTTATTTATATAAGTTGGTAAAATGAAAGGATTTTACATTTAAAATCATTTCAAAATCAGGTTCATTGTATGTATTACATTGGGCAATGGATAACATTGAATTAGTCAGTTTTACCATAATTATGATTTTTCTTTAATTTTCACAAATGAAGTATTTTATGAATTAGTGTTTCTACATTATAAATGTATAATGTATGTACAATTGGTCTTATGAATGCTGATGTACATTGCTGGTGTTCCTCATTGACTGATGTTTGACACCAACCCCATTGACTGATGTTTGACACCAACCCCATTGACTGATGTTTGACACCAACCCCAGTCTGTTTGCCAGGTAATGGTTTGAGAGGAGTCATGCTGCTGGTTTGTTACAGGCATGTACAGTATTAGCTAAACAGCTGGTCAGCTTGCGCAAGCAGAAGGCCAGAAGTTACAACACAGGCTCAAAGATACAGGCAGTTGGCACACAACAAAAGGTACACTCAAGAACAACGCTTTACCTTTAAATTTGTATCTACATTTGCAATATAAGAAAACTGATTTACAATTCTTATGTTAGCTTATAGAAAACGTATTAGGAATTAAGTGTTTTAAAATTGTTTAAGAAATTAAAGAAGGACTTAGAAAGTTTGTACTATTTCCATTAAAATATACAATTATAACGTTTTTACATGTCACAGATCCCTGATTCCGAATAGTTTTTTGCAATGGGAATAGTAACAGTTGCATAGTCCAGCGATGACATGTTGCTTCTCATCAGTGTGTTGTTAATTTGCATTGTTGCATGCATTCACATTTTCCCGACATTGTCGAAAAACAACAAATAAAACATAATTTAGAAATTTCATTGAGAAAGATGTGTATTTTGTATCTTGTAACAAGATCTGTCTGTGTTGTTCAGTATTGTTTACACCTAGTGAACATGTTTCTCCATATCTGTTACCATACCTTTCAGTTGATGCACTCTAACATGAAGATGGCCGGTGCAATGGGCACAACTACCAAGGTGGGTTTGTTGCTGTCCTTAACTATTGGTATTGGTCAATGTTTAAGTGTTAACCACTGCAGGATGGTAATGTCACTAATGTTTAAGGTCTGACCGACAAGACTTGAAACAAAATAATCAGTTACGTAGTCTGACATTTGATATTCTGTTGCACATAAATAGTCTTTATTGTGTTCAAAAGATACTTTCAATTTGTTATTTACTTCCCTGTGACATATTTCTGTAGTGAACTCTGTAAAAATAAGTACTTTATGTATTGAAGAACTTCAGAAAGACAAGTAACAAATATACCCTTAAGTAATAAAATAATGACAAGTTTATTGTGTTGCAACATTTGAGATTTTGTAAACTATGATATACTTGTCATCATCCATTTTATCACATATCTCTTTATACATATACACTTTTGTGCCTAAACAGTTATGTGTCTTAAGATTCTTGGGGTCTTTGGCAACAATAGTTTACTTAAAACAGTTGATCATCTGAAATCTAATGGAGAAAGTTGCAAGTATTGGGCATGCGTTTGTTGTCTTTTCATTGAAGTTGTTGGGTTGTTTTTTTCGTTTCCTCTCGCTTAGTTCAACAGTTTTCATCTGATCTTCACCAAAATTCATGAAAATGTTTTTTGGCACAATATCTTGGCCAAGGTTGATAATCAGCCAAAGCGCCCCAGGAATTGTGGAGTTTTGGCCCTTGAATTATCTAAATTTGGCCTTTTTAGCTGTTTCCGCTCTCTTGTGCCTAACAGTTTTCATCTGATCTTCACGGAACTTGATGCTAATGTTTGAGGGTTAATATTTCAGGCAAGTTCAATAATCAACTAAATCGCCCCAGGAACTGCAGAGTTATGGCTCTTGATTTATCTAAATTTGGCCTTTTTAGCAGTTGTCACTCACTGTGTCCAACAGTTTTCATCTGATCTTTATCGAACTTAATATTTTAAAGGATTGCTTTTAACCTATAGAAGGCACACCTGTTTTACAAACAGCTCTTGTTAATCTTTGATTCATTGATTAAACATGTTTTTCAGCTTGGAAACACATAATATTATGAGGCTATACTGACTGGTCAGTGACAAGCCATATATACATGCATAACCCTTGTAACATCATTAGTCAGTGACAAGCCATATATACATGCATAATATATTAAGATATAGAGCAATACATGTATAGATATCAAGCAATTTGTCTCTACAATATTAACTACAGTAAAACTTATTTTACTGGAAGTCACACTGGGATGACGAAAATGTTACCAAAGTTCTCAAGTTATCAAGGTGTCGATACTGAGAAGTGAGGAATATTCGCTATGAAGTTTAATCGTCAGAGTAACTAATAATACATCACTCAGCAACACTTATATTTACAATGTTCAATTATTTACTATATTTATAAAAACAAACAATCAAGTGGCATGCAATAAAACTGTTTATTGGTCAGAATTATTCTAGAAACATGAGATGTTTTAGAGTACATACCGGTAAGACAACAAATACAATTAACTAAGAACAGGGTAGTTAAATTCTTCTAAATTGACATTTGTTAAAAAAATACAAAGGCTTCTTCTAACTGAAATTTGTTAAAAAACACAAGGGCAATTCCCCTTAATCCGTTTGCGGCTATCACAAGGTGCGAATGGTTTGCACCTGCCAGATAACCACCTTGAGTTATCGAGGGTAAATTTCAGTAGCACA
The DNA here is from genome assembly GCA_027627225.1 of Congeria kusceri. Classification (NCBI taxonomy): domain Eukaryota; kingdom Metazoa; phylum Mollusca; class Bivalvia; order Myida; family Dreissenidae; genus Congeria; species Congeria kusceri. Next base: position 60,470,327 of record CM051024.1, read on the forward strand.
CTTGATTGGAGACAGGCATATGTGCTCGAGTTATCAATGCATGAATTAAAGGTGGTAATTTCTTATTGAGGTATTAATGATTTTGCCGAGACTTTGAGATTTGTTTGGGTTACCGTAGGTTACCGAGTTATCGCAGCTATAGTTAAACAAAGTTTTACAGTTCTCTCATGCTCATTGCTGACTCATCTACAAAACCTTAAACATGCATGTACTTGCCAATAGTGCCTATTTGAAGTCCTAGTACTGTGTGTGTCTACCCTTTGTATGCGCTGTTGCAGACCATGCAGCAGATGAACAAGGTGATGGACCCCCAGAAGACAGCCAAGATGATGCAGGACTTCAGCAAGGAGTCCATGAAGATGGAGATGTCAGAAGAAATGAGTAAGCAAAAACTCTGTTACCCTCAAAGATAAATGAAACATTCAGATATCATATGTTTTATCATATGTTTTAACAGAAAACTCCCACCATATTAGTTAATGACAGAGCAATCTGACTAAAGTGTATGATCTTCTTAATGTAATGCGTAATGTATTTTAGGAGCTGATTTTAATCAGATTGGTGAGAGATAAGTTTACAGTGTTCCATGTTTTCATTGACATCAAGTCATCCAATAACTAATATGTGAAACAATAAGCTCAAATATTTGTTGATTTTTGTTAGCTAATAGTATTACAACATGCATTTCTTTTCATTCCAGTTAATAACATGCACATTTTTGTTTGGGAAAAAAAGACAGCCTATACCATTAAGATGGCCATGTTGTTTTCATTGCAGTTAATGACACACTAGATGACATTTTGATGACCATGTTGTTTTCATTGCAGCCATTGACACATTCTTCGACATTCTGACCGCCATGTTGTTTTCATTGCAGTTAATGACACCCTAGATGACATTCTGACCGCCATTTTGTTTTTATTGCAGTTAATGACACCCTAGACAACATTCTGACTGCCATGTTGTTTTCATTGGAGTTAATGACACCCTAGATGACATTCTGACCGCCATGTTGTTTTCATTGCAGTTAATGACACGCTGGACAACATTCTGATGGCCATGTTGTTTTCATTGCAGTTAATGACACACTGGATGACATCCTGATGGCCATGTTGTTTTCATTGCAGTTTATGACACCCTAGACGACATTCTGACCGCCATGTTGTTTTCATTGCAGTTAATGATACCCTAGACGACATCCTGATGACTATGTTGTTTTCATTGCAATTAATAACACCCTAGATGACATTCTGACCGCCTTGTTGTTTTCATTGTAGTTAATGACACCTAGACGACATTCTGACCGCCCTGTTGTTTTCATTGCAGTTAATGACACGCTGGACGACATTCTGATGGCCATGTTGCTTTCGTTGCAGTTAATGACACGCTGGACGACATTCTGACGGCCATGTTGTTTTCATTGCAGTTAATGACACGCTGGACGACATTCTGACTGCTATGTTGTTTTCATTGCAGTTAATGACACACTCATCAACATTCTGATGGCCATGTTGTTTTCATTGCAGTTTATGACATACTGGACGACATTCTGACGACCATGTTGTTTTCATTGCAGTTAATGACACACTCATCAACATTCTGACTGCCATGTTGTTTTCATTGCAGTTAATGACACACTAGAGGACATTCTGATGGCCATGTTGTTTTCATTGTAGTTAATGACACGCTGGACGACATTCTGACTGCCATGTTGTTTTCATTGCAGCTAATGACACACTCGTCAACATTCTGACCGCTATGTTGTTTTCATTGCAGTTAATGACACACTAGACGACATTCTGATGGCTATGTTGTTTTCATTGTAGTTAATGACACGCTGGACGACATTCTGACCGCCATGTTGTTTTCATTGCAGCTAATGACACACTCGTCGACATTCTGACTGCTATGTTGTTTTCATTGCAGTTAATAGACACGCTGGACTACATCCTGATAACTATTTTGTTTTCATTGCAGTTAATGACACACTAGATGACATTCTGATGGCCATGTTGTTTTCATTTCAGTTAATAGACTTGCTGGACGACATCCTGATGGCCATGTTGTTTTCATTGCAGTTAATGACACACTAGACGACATTCTGAGGACCATGTTGTTTTCATTGCAGCTGTGACACACTCGTTGACATTCATACAGCCATGTTGTTTTCATTGCAGCTATTGACACACTCATTGACATTCTGACCGCCCTGTTGTTTGCATTGCAGTTAATTACACTCTAGACAACATTCTGATGGCCTTGTTGTTGGCATTGCAGTTAATGACACCCTAGACGACATTCTGACGGCCATGTTGTTTGCATTGCAGTTAATGGCACCTTAGACGACATTCTGATGGCCATGTTGTTTTCATTGCAGTTAATGACACACTAGACGACATTCTAATAGCCATGTTGTTTTCATTGCAGTTAATGACACCCTAAATGACATTCTGATGGCCATGTTGTTTTCATTGCAGTTACTGACACACTAGACGACATTCTAATAGCCATGTTGTTTTCATTGCAGTTAATGACACCCTAGATGACATTCTGACCGCCATGTTGTTTTCATTGCAGTTAATGACACACTAGACGACATTTTAATAGCCATGTTGTTTTCATTGCAGTTAATGACACCCTGGACGACATTCTGATGGCCATGTTGTTTTCATTGCAGTTAATGACACACTAGACGACATTTTGACCGCCATGTTGTTTTCATTGCAGTTAATGACACCCTAGACGACATTCTGACGGCCATGTTGTTTTCATTGCAGTTAATGACACACTAGACGACATTCTGATGGCCATGTTGTTTTCATTGCAGTTAATGACACCCTGGACGACATTCTAATAGCCATGATGTTTTCATTGCAGTTAATGACACCCTAGACGGCATTCTGACGGCCATGTTGTTTTCATTGCAGTTAATGACACCCTAGATGACATTCTAATAGCCATGATGTTTTCATTTCAGTTAATGACACCCTAGACGACATTCTGACGGAGTCGGGAGATGAGGAGGAGCAGGACGCCATTGTCAACCAGGTCCTTGACGAGATCGGCATCGACATCACCGGCAAGGTGGTAGCTTTATACTGTTTCTCCTTGAATTTAAAGCCTACACTGATCTCGATCTCTTAAATTATGATAATTAACATACATATGCACATATATTCATAATTCCAGTATGTTTTGTTAATAAATTGTAATGTATGCTTTACTAAGTACATTGTTTCTTCAATAACATTTGAGCCAAGTAAATATATGTGTTATAGTGTAGTCCTGATTAAACACTGCTTCATGTTTTGCACAAGTTTCTGATTGGTTCCTATACTTTCAGTTGCTGGATGCCCCCTCAGCGCACAGAGGGAAGCTCGGCGAGTCTTCAAAGGCCAAGACTACAGACGACGACATAGAGCAACAGCTGGCGGCGCTCAAGGACTTGTAGTGCTCAGGGGCCTTGTTAGCATATTTTGACTCATTGCATGTAAGGTGTATGATATCAGTACTTGTACATATACCATACAACTTTATTTGTAAATCAGGGACACTAACATTTGATTATTCCAAGATTTACTATGGTTATATACTGGTTGTGCCGCCACAGATGGACAACTGCTGTCGGAGATGTATTGCAGTTGTGAACCAGATTTTGTTATCACCATTTTTTTATAACCAACCAATATTTTATATCGAGTATTCAAAGTGTTTCAAGGATATCGTACTTGTATGGGTCTTCAGTCATGTTCACGTTCTTTTTTTTTCAACATAGCCTTTAAATTTCTAAGTTAAATAAAAGGCCCAAGTTTGCAGTCTGTTGGTTTTTGGTTTCCGGATGATAACTCAAGGAAGGCTTCAAATAATTTTTGGTACACATGTGTAACATCATAGAATACAGGTCAAGTTCGACGTTGGCTATAGACCACTAAATTTTGACAGAGTTATGGCCCCTTTTCGACTTAAAGTTCCCTAAAAACATGGTTTCCGGATGATAACTCAAGAAAGGCTGGATATATTCAAATAATTCTTGGTATACATGTGTAGCATCATAAAATACGGGTCAAATTCGACTTTGGTTACAAACCACTAAATTTATACAGAGTTATAGCCCTTTATTTGACTTAAATTCTCTAAAAACATGCTTTCCTGATGATAACTCAACAATGGCTTGACATATTTAAATAATTATTGGTACACATGTGTAGCATCATAAAATACAGGTCAAGTTTCACTTTGGTTACAAACCACTAAATTGTTACACAGTTATGGCCCCTTTTTGACTTAATTTCCGAAAAACATGGACAATAACTTATGAAAGGCTTCACATTTTTTATTTATTTTTGGTACATAGGTGTAACATCATAAAATACAGATCAAGTTCAACTTAGGTTACAAACCACTAAATGTTGACAGAGTTATGGCTCCTATTGAAATTAATTTTTTCCAAATACACTGTTGACCATTCACAAATTAATGCATTCTCTCTCTGTCCATTTCTTTCGAATGGATGCCATAGTTTTGTGACAAGGCCATATTGTGGGGGTATATCCATCACTCATGTGACAATTCTAGTTACACTTTGAAATTTTACATATAAGCTATATGGACAGGTTCAAGTTTTTCAGTAAGCTAGTTTCTCAGGAATGGCTGGAGGGATTTCATTCAATATTCGAACACTTAATCCCTATATTTAAATGAACCCATAGGCCAATTTTGATAACTGTAGTTTGAAATTTGTCAAAATTATGGGCCTTTTTACACTTAGAAATTTTACATATAACATATTTAGTTAGGTTCAAGTTTTTCGGTAAGCTAGTTTCTCAACTTTTTGTTTCCGCTCTCTAATTCGAGAACTGATTAAGCTTTTGTAATGAAACTTCAAACATAGATACCTTATAGCGAGACCATGCTTGGGATTGCATATGGGGTGGGTGGGGTCAAGGTCACTGTTACTAAAAATAAAAAACCGATTTCCGCTCAATAACTTGAGAACATATCGAGATATTTAAAAAAAAACTTATTACATAGATACCTTATATCAAGACCTTACTTGGGATTACATATGGGGTTGGTGGGGTCAATGTCAAGGTCACTGTTGCTAAAAATAGAAATACAATTTCTGCTCAATAACTTGAGAACGCATTGAGATATTTAATGAGACTTAATAAGATATCTTATATCGAGACCTCGCTTGGGATTGCATATGGGGTGGGTGGGGTCAAGGTCACTGTTACTAAAAATGGAAAAACAGTATCCACTGAATAACTTGAGAACGCACTTTTAATGATATTTTAATGAAACTTAAAACATAAGTACCTTATATTGAGACCTTTCATGGGATTGCCAAGGTCAAAGTCATAGTTACTAAAATAGAAAAACTGTTTCCGCTCCATAACTTGAGAATGCATTTAGATATTTTAATAAAACTTTATACATAGATACCTTATATCAAGACCTCGCTTGGGAATGCATATGGGGTGGGTGGGGTCAAGGTCACTGTTACTAAAAATAGAAAAACGATTTCCGCTCAATAACTTGAGAACGCATTGAGATGTTTTAATGAAACTTAATACATAGATACCTTATATCAAGACCTCACTTGGGATTGCATATGGGATGGGTGGGGTCAAATTCACTGTTGCTTAAAATAGAAAAAAGATTTCTGCTCAATAACTTGAGAATGCATTGAGATATTTTAATGAAACTTAATAAGATACCTTATATCGAGGCCTCACTTGGGATTGAATATAGGGTGGGTGGGGTCAAGGTCGAGGTCACCATTACTAAAAATAAAAAATGGTTTCTGCTCAATAGCTTGAGAACACATTGAGGTATTTTAATGAAACTTCATACATAAATATCTTATATCTAGATCTGGCTTGGGGCTTGGGATTGCCTATGGGGTAGGTGGGGTCAAGGTCACCGTTACTAAAAACAGACAAACAGTTTACGCTCAATAGCTTGAGAAGACATTGAGCTTTTTAATGAAACTTAATAAATAGATTACCTTATATCGAGACCTCGCTTGGGACTTTATATGGGTTTCGCGGGGTCAAGTTCACCATTACATGTACTAAAAATTTTATTGATGTGCTGACCTTAATGCACTGCATTCGCACAATTTGGTTTTCGTGTTTCTTGTTTTAGAAAAAAAATGCCAGTAACTCTGACAAGCACAAGAAAAGTCGAGCACGCTGTCCTCCGACAGCTCTTGTTAGAAATGGTCTCAATGTGTTTGTCACTTGTATAATATTTCCCAATTATTATTTTAACATTTGTTCGTTTTGTGCAACATACTTTTTATCGTATGATAGGTTTTGACAAGTCTTTTTATAGTATTAATCAAATTCTTAAATAAAATAATCCATGGACGAGATTCAGGTACTTTCATCACTCAGAAAGTCTTGACGTCGCACTGATCAGTTATAACTGTCCTCTCTATGTACAACTGAGAGTCCCAGTGTATACCAGCGAAAATATGAACTCAGAGCTGTGGGATGTTGTTCACGTATAACGTAGCTTTTGGTCGTGTAATTTAATACGTTCTGTCAATATGTTACGGACATATAATTGTTGAACACACATTAAATATTGCCGTCTACCAAGAAAACGGAATTGTTTTCAAACTGTTTTTTTAACGTAGCCGGAGACATCTAGCCCTTACGTTCAGGTGGAGATCGCGTGGTCCCCTCGCGTGTTGTATCTGCTACACGTAGACTGACTTCTGTACGTCGGAGTGTTCATATGACATTATACTTGTTAAATACATCCCGAAATGTAATCGTAACTAAGTTGGAGTTATCTCTCTTTGTAACGTTCGACATATAACAGCAATAGTTACCTTAGGTCGCTTTTCCATATATCCGCATCCGTATCCGCATAAATATTATACGGACGCGCTTTTTCATGAATCCGCAAGTAAACGTCTATTATTTTAGTTTTCTTCTTATTTTCAAATAGTTGGATGTCGGAGTAAGAAGCTTTTAAATAGTATAATTACGTTGGCTGCAAATATTTATGACAGTATGTAAAAACATTCACATGTGGTGGATTTTACACAATATAAAGCATCCAACAATTATATCTACAGCGTCAGTCATGACTCATTTAAAGGTAACCCGTTATTACCGAGTTATGGTACTCGGTGAGTCTGAGGTTGAGTTATCCAGGTGTATCTGAACTATTTTTTCTATTTTCCCAATATTTTATGTATAACAGCCATTTGTTTAACATGCTAAGTTAGATCCAATGTCGTCCGCAATAAATCCGAATGTTTTCAACTTGTTCGATTTTTTGCGGATGCGGATACGGACATATGGAAAAGCGCCCTTATTGAAATGTAACCGGACTGATCATCAGAGGTAATGAGTGTGGCTGTAAATTAAACAGTTTGTGGTTTGTTTAGTAGGCATGTGTTTCCCAATTTAAATGTGACTGGTTATAATATATGCTGAGGGACTCTTCGTTTTCTGTTTGTGTAGGGGTTACACCTGCTGGCACCGTGTTCACTAAACAAGTTGAGCCTGATTTTCAGGTTCGAGATGAACTTGAGCCAGATATTTCAGGATCAGGCCCAAATATAATGTTCACTCAAATCAGTGTCAATTTTAATTTTTGGTAAAATATGTATTATTAAAAAAATATTTTAAACTCTTAGCAATGCACATATCTGATATGTGAATATTGTAATAAAACAAATAACAAAAAATGTGTGATTTCATCAAGAAAATAAAATATGTTTGCTATTCCGCTCAGTTGAGCGACGAGACCAAGATCAGCTAAGACTGATACAGATCCTATAATTGAACGTCTGTGAACACGGGGCCAGGCATGCCTCAAGTACTTCTTTATACTTTTTGAAGACCTGTATGGACATTTAGTGTCACAGATGTATTTCATAAGAAATTGAGAATGTTCGTGATGCTCGCGATTTACTGCACTGAAAAACTACAAGAATCGGGCGTTATTTTCTGTTACTTGTTTTGTGGATAATATACGAGGAAATCGACCAAAATCACTCGATCCAAACATAGCTAGACTCATCAATATAAATTTCACATATTAGAAAAATGCCAATGAAAAGACATTAACAATATTAGAGACCACGTAAGAAAGTCATACTAGCTGCCCCTCGGACGTTAACCTGACGTTAACCATTTCTACGGAAACATCTTTAACGTTAGCATTGCGGCGACGATTTTATTTCTACAGCTCTTATTTTCTTTTTCAAGATACCGTCTCGTTTGTTTAAACGAAACTTCGATGTAAATTAGCCTGTAATATACAAACAAATGGATTACGTTTGCCCCTCCTCTCCTCGTACAGATGTATAGATTTCAAAGTACTTGTAAAACGCTAAACATGAAACTTTTAAAAGCGTTCTTTTGATCCGTACTTCAAAGAGTGTGTTAAACAATATAATTTAATGCATTACACTTATTCTCTGCGATACCGGTCGAGTTTAAACTCGGTCTGTCTGGAGCATGTAAACCTAGCTGAATAATTGTATTTTATCACAAAGAATTCGTTTATAATCATGTATAAAATTTCAGAGCGAAATTAAGTGTAAAATAATTGACTTTATCAATGAAACACGATAAGAAAACATTCTTTGTATAATTTATTTATTCGCTTTTCACTTCAGGCTTGACCTATTTATTTTTTTCTCTCACCGAATAACACTACAGAATCAGCAACATAAATTGATGTAGAGTCGAGTTTCGTTCGTATAAATGCAATAATGCTGTATAACACATGCGAATACTTTTTACGCGTTAACAATAATTGCAATAATAATAGGGCTATAATTTCCTCTTGAGTGCTAAAGTTGATGTGAGACTCGAGTGTTATTGGACTGCATTAATAATAATATTGTTTATAAGAGAAAAGCGTTTCTCGTGATCGAATCAATATAGAATTTAGCCCTGTCTATCTAATTATACTGAACGATGCTAAATGGAATTCATTGTAAAGATACTGCGTCTAATAAAATTATTATGTTCGGAGCGGTCGTCATAGTAACGGGCACAAAATCCAATTTAATCACTGCTACATCTGCGTTATTATTTAGTTGAGACGTTTTGTTTGGGACCTAACAAAGAGAGAGTGTGGTCGCGTGTGGTGACAGACATCTTACGCAATCAGCAGGGTCGCGTGTGTGCAGCCCTGACCCCGGGGGACACTGCAAGTGCAACAGTGTACAGCCGATATCTGGAGCTGCTGTTATGAGATACAGACCAAGGTTAGTGGGATAATGTTTTGTATCACTTCTAATTCCGATTAAGATTCATAATTTTACTTACTATAACAAAAGCATAACAAATATATCTTATATCACAACGTCATAAATAACGTCATCAAATCCCAATTGTCCTCATTAATGTCACCATTTAAATCTCTGTCATCATTAACGTAATCAATCCGAATGGTCATTATATGCATCGCTGTCATTACTAACGTCATCATTACCATCGCTGTCATCACTTACGTCATCATTTGCATCGCTGTCATCACTAACGTCATTATTTGCGTCGCTGCCATCACTAACGTCATGATTTGCATCGCTGTCAACACTTACGTCATCATCTGCATCGCTGTCATCACTAACGGCGTCACTTAGTCGCTGTCATCACTTACGTCGCTGTCATCAGTTACGTCGTCATTTACATCGCTGTCATCACTTACGTCATCATTTACATGTTTATCAGAGTCTACTGGAAACGTTTCTCGTACAGAAAAACATAGGGTTGAAATAGGCAACCGTAACGGCGCCCATTAAGGGTGACCTGACGTGGTTGAGTGCAATTAGGAACTATTGTGGTGCAGGTCAGAATTTCGTTTTCAGCATTTATAACTGAACCAAATCACAAGCGTCTAGATCCGGACTGCTACTTACTGACTGGATCGTGCTATTCAGTGGTAGATACTAAACATCACATATATAAATTATGCAGAGTGTACATGTATTAGTTTTAATTGTTACTTTTCAATAAGTCGCTTAAAATATCGCTTTAAATTGCTCTCAACACAAATGCGAATCGTGTATGCAATTCTGAAATAATAATAGTAATAATGTTTGATACATTAAATGCGACCATAGGTAACATAGGTAACAGTGAATCAGTATAAAAATCGCAGTTTGCCAACATAATTTGAAAGCTAAAACCTGATCCCCCTATAATGATTAAACCATTAAAGTAAATACTTTCTAAAGTTAAACAATGTTTCTCTTATATCTGGAATGAATTAAAGCGTTACGGCTATTTTCATTTAATTTATGTACACGAGAAGTTAATTTGCGTCAGGTTGTTGCCGAACATGTATTGAATGTATTGGTACCTTACACTGTAATTGAATTTCGGTGTTGTGTATAAATAAGGTCTATTAGGGTCAGTGTGTATGAGAACAATGCAATGATAGCTTAACCACTGACGATGGGTCTATAAGGGTCAGTGTGTATGAGAACAATGCAATGATAGCTTAACCACTGACGATGGGTCTATTAGGGTCAGTGTGTAAGAGAACAATGTAATGATAGCTTAACCACTGACGATGGGTCTGTTAGGGTCATGGTGTATGAGAACAATGCAATGATAGCTTAACCACTGACGATGGGTCTGTTAGGGTCATGGTGTATGAGGACAATGCAATGATAGCTTAACGACTGACGGTGGGTCTATAAGGGTCAGTGTGTATGAGAACAATGCCTTGATAGCTTAATCATGGACTCTGGATCTATAAGGGTCAGGGTGTATGAGAACAATGCATTGATAGCTTAATCGAGGAGGGTTGGCCTATTAGCGTCAGGGTGTATGAGAACAATGCATTGTTAGTTTAACCACTGACGGTTGGTCTATTAAGGTCAGGGTGTATGATAACAATGCAATGAAAGCTTAACTTCTGACGGTTGGTCTATTAGGGTCAGGTTGTATGAGAACAATGTAATGAAAGCTTAACCACTGACGCTGGGTCTATTAGCGTCAGGGTGTATAAGAACAATGCAATAAAAGCTTAACCACTGACGGTGGGTCTATTAGCGTCAGGGTGTATGAGAACGATGCATTGCTAGCTTAATCATGGACGGTTGGTCTATTAAGGTCAGGGTGTATGAGAACAATGCAAATGAAAGCTTAACCACTGACGGTTGGTCTATGAGGGTCAAGGGTGTATGAGAACACTGCAATGATAGCTTAATCAAGGACGGTGGGTCTGTTAGGGTCAGAGTGTATAAGAACAATGCATTGATAACTTAATCGAGGACGGTTGGCCTAGTAGGGTCAGGGTGTATGTGAACAATGCATTTATAGATTAATCAAGGACGGTGGGTCTTTAGGGTCAGGGTGTATGAAAACAATGCAATGAAAGCTTAACCACGGACGGTGGGTTTATTAGGGTCAGGGTGTATGAAAACAATGCCTTAATAGTTTAATCTTGGACGGTGGGTCTATTAGGGTCAGGGTGTATGAGAACAACGCATTGATAGCTTAATCGAGGACGGTTAGCCTATTAGGGTCAGGGTGTATGAGAACAATGCATTTATTCTTAATCAAGGACGGTTGGTCTACTAGGGTCAGGGTGTATGAGAACAATGCCTTGGTAACTTAGTCGAGGACGGTTGGTCTATTAGGGTCAGGGTGTATGAGAACAATGCAATGATAGCTTAACCACTGACGGTGGGTCTATTAGGGTCAGTGTGTGTCACAGGTTGAGAAAATTGTGCGGCCAGTCCGGGACTCGAACCCGGGACCCCTCTCATCAGGGCGAGTGCTCTCCCGACCGAGCTAACCGGGCCGCCACACAACTTCTCTACTTTAAGTGACCAAGTTCATGCCGTGACATGCACCCTCGTTCGGAGAGTTAACCCGGGTAACGTCACGGTCCCACGTTGGGCGCCAAATGTCACAGGGTGAGACAATTGTGCGACCAGTCCGGGACTCGAACACGGGACCCCTCGCTATCAGGGCGAGTGCTCTCCCGACTGAGCTAACCGGGCCGCCACACAACTTCTCCCCTTTAAGTGACCAAGTTCACGCCGTGACATGTGTATGAGAAAATCGTGGGTTTATTAGGGTTAGGGTGTATGAAAACAATGCCTTAATAGTTTAATCTTGGACGGTGGGTCTATTAGGGTCAGGGTGTATGAGAACAACGCATTGATAGCTTAATCGAGGACGGTGGGTCTATTAGGGTCAGGGGTGTACGAGAACAATGCAATGATAACTTTATCGAGGACGGTTGGTCTTTTAGGGTCAGGGTGTATGAGAACAATGCCATAATAGCTTAATCATGGACGGTGGGTCTATTAGGGTCAGGGTGTTTGAGAACAATCCAATGATAACTTAATCAAGGACGGGGGTTCTATTAGGGTCAGGGTGTATGAGAACAATGCAATGATAACTTAATCAAGGCCGGTGGGTTCTATTAGGGTCAGGGTGTATGAGAACAATGTAATGATAACTTAATCGAGGGCGGTTGGTCTATTAGGGTCAGGGTATATGAGAACAATGTAATGATAACTTAATCATGGACGGTGGTTCTATTAGGGTCAGGGTATATGAGAACAATGTAATGATAACTTAATCATGGACGGTGGTTCTATTAGGGTCAGGGTGTATGAGAACAATGCAATGATATCTTAATCATGGACGGTGGTTCTATTAGGGTCAGGGTGTATGAAAACAATGCAATGATAACTTAATTAAGGACGGTGGTTCTATAAGGGTCAGGGTGTATGAGAACAATGCAATGATAGCTTAATCATGGACGGTGGTTCTTTAGCGTCAGGGTGTATGAGTACAATGAATGCATTGATAGCATAATCAAGGACGATGGGTCCATTAGGTTGTTTGTGAACATTGAGGTAATTGTCTCTGATATTTTCGTAGTATTTCTATTCGTTACCATAACTAGTATGCGTTTGTCCTGTTACGATCTGAATGAAGATATCTCACGCACTCCATTCTGTCTGACTAGTATGCACAAACGTGATAATGTTAGGTCATAAGATCTACAATGCCAATGAGGAGAAAATAATAAAGAACTGTATTTGCAGACATCATAATGCACAGCCCACGTTTTAAAGCGAATTATCGTAATAAACTGCATTAACGCGAGCTCGTTCATACCAACAGACTGGAATCAAAAATAATAACGCGTAGCAATCGTTTTGATTCAAAGTGTTCGCATATAAGCTCGTATTTCTCTCGTTTATAAATTATTTAAACATGTTCTCGGTGTTCTGGAATTTTACTGCCAGGCATGATTGAGATGAAAGATTTCCATGGGATGCGTTAAGATCATGTAGGTAGTATTTCAGTTTCAACATCTGAAAGAAGGTCTGAGAGTCGTGTACTCGTTCTCGTCGTCATCATCATCGTCATTACCGTACTTATCATCATCAACATCATTATAATTATCATCACCATCTCTCTAATCGCCATCATCATTATTATTTTCGATAGTATAACCACAACCACCACTAGCACCAACAACAACACCAACATCAACAACAAAAATGTCATCACATTTGTCGTCACAATTACTCATTATCATGACTATCAGTACACATATAACAATCATTATCATGACTATCAGTACACATATAACAATCATTATCATGACTATCAGTACACATATAACAATCATTATCATGACTATCAGTACACATATAACAATCATTATCATGACTATCAGTACACATATAACAATCATTATCATGACTATCAGTACACATATAACAACCATTATCATGAATATACCGAAACTATTATCATAAATCGTAACTACTCAGTCAATATCAGTACCATACTTACTAATCATGACCGGAAGTACTATTTTTCATGCCCGTTAATACTTATTATAAAGACCGTAAATCTGATTTAAATGACCGCAACAACCATTGTCATGACCGTAACTACCCATTCTCGAGACCGTACCAACTCAGTTTCATGACCGTACCTATTCATTATCATAAGCGTAATTAATAATTAGTATGACCGTACCTACTAATTATTATGACCACAACTAACCATTATCATTATCATTGCCGTATCTGATCACTATAATGACCTTACCTAATAATTATCATGATCGTACATACCCATTATCATGGCCGTAGCAACTTATAATCATGACCGTAACGAATAATTATCATGGCTGTAAAAACTCATTATCCGGACCAAAACCAATCATTTATCAAGCCTGTATATATTCATTATCAATAGTATCACCACCAGCAGCGGTGAAGCATAATTATGAAGGCAACATCAACAAGAACAGACTCGACAACAGCATCACAACAGTCACTGTCAGAGTCGTCCCCTCAACACGATTATCATTATCATCGCTCAATCAACCTCAACTGTTCACTGAGCAAAGGCAACCTGTAACTCGTGTACTACGCGACTTTGTCGCAAAAGAAGATAAAAGTAAATGTATAACATTAATTTGAAACATTATCTGACAAGTCAAAATTTGTTTTCAGCTTACAAAACAGCGTGGGTATCAAATGCAGATTAATATAAATTGAATTATAAGCGTAACTCTGTTACTAACCTAACAGTGCTTTTAAATTATCAGCGAACAATGTTTACCAACCCTAATGTCCATAAGGAATTAAGTTTATTTCAATATTTCTTATTCACAGCGCGTGTGTTCTTAAAACAAATTTCACCGATAAGGGGACCCCTGGATGATAACCTACATTGGGAAACAGAATACGCCATACTAGCGCTGTATAATATTTTTAAGAACATTAAATTTATGACTGCTCAATATCAGTATATTGAATGGACTGAACGCAGAATTTAGGTCAAGCAGTAATGTCTTAAGATTAGTTTCATGACTTTAAATCAATGTATTGAATGGTGTTAGCGTGCGAGTTCTAGCTACAGATACCGGGTTGAGTTTGGATGGGCTGTTGCGCATTTATACCCTAATACTGCGAATGTATACAAACCGACACAATATATATGACATTTATTTCTTAGCTGACAAATATGTTTTAAATTCGCCGAAATCCATGTGTGAAGTATTTGCTTCAAAGCCAAGCCTTGGCTCTAATTCTTTATCGAAGACCTTTAATTCGAGTCAAGTTTCATCCGGTCCCGCGACATGCAGCACACTGTCTTGATGCAAACTTTTCATCATGCTTGAATGTCATGAGTCAATGTTGTTTCACACACTTGTATAGAGCTGACCCAACCTTTCCCGCCAACCCAGTTCCCGGTTCTCAGTACCTGCAACTGACGACTGCACTGAACTGGTGCTACAGGCATGGATAGTGCAGTGTATATGGATTTGGTCAGTCTGAGACTTTAACCCGGGATAGCTTCCCTCATGGATCTTACGTGGATGTGGTCAGTCTGGGACTCGAACCCAGGATAGCTTCCATCTTGGATTGTATATGGGGGTGGTCAGTATGCGTCTCGAACCCGGGATAGCTTCCCTCAGGGATTTTACGTGGATGTGGTCAGTATGGCACTCGAACCCGGGATAGCTTCCATCTTGGATTGTATATGGGCGTGGTCAGTATGCGTCTCGAACCCGGGATAGCTTCCCTCTTGGATCTTACGTGGATGTGGTCAGTCTGAGACTCGAACCCGGGATAGCTTCCCTCAGGGATCTTACGTGGATGTGGTCAGTATGGGACTCAAACCCGGGATAGCTTCCCCCTGGAATATTACGTGGGCGTGGTCCGTATGCGTCTCGAACCCGAGATAGCTTCCCTCTAGGATCGTACATGGATGTGGTCAGTCTGAGACTCGAACCCGAGATAGCTTCCCGTAGCTTCCCACTAGGATCATACATGGATGTGGTCAGTCTGGGACTCGAACACGGGATAGCTTCCATTAGGGATTGTGCATAGGCGTGGTCAGTATGGGACTCGAAGCCGGGATAGCTTCCTTCAGGGATCTTACATGGATATGGTCAGTATGGGATTCGAACCCGGGATAGCTTCCCGTAGGGATCGTATATGGGCGTGGTCAGTATGGGACTCGAACCCGGGATAGCTTCTCTCAGGGATCTTACGTGGATGTGGTCAGTATGGGACTCGAACCCGGGATAGCTTCCCTCTAGGCTCTTACATGGATGTGGTCAGTCTGATACTCGAACCCGGGATAGCTTCCCGTAGGGATCTTACGTGGATGTGGTCAGTCTGGGACTCGAACCCGGGATAGCTTCCCTCAGGGATCTTACATGGATGTGGTCAGTAGGGGACTCGAGCACGAGATAGCCTCCCTTTGGGATCTTACATGGATATGGTCAGTAGGGGACTCAAACACGAGATAGCTTCCCGTAGGGATCTTACACGGATGTGGTCAGTAGGGGACTCGAACCCGGGATAGCTTCTCGTAGGGATCTTACGTGGATGTGGTCAGTAGGGGACTCGAACCCGGGATAGCTTCCTTCTAGGATCTTACATGGATGTTGTTAGTCTGAGACTCGAACCCGGGATAGCTTCCTTCAGGGATCTTATGTGGATGTGGTCAGTAGGGGACTCGAACCCGGGATAGCTTCCCTCTAGGATCTTACATGGATGTGGTCAGTCTGAGACTCGAACCCGGGATAGCTTCCCTTAGGGATCTTACATGGATGTGGTCAGTAGGGGACTCGAACCCGGGATAGCTTCCCGTAGGGATCTTACGTGGATGTGGTCAGTCTGAGACTCGAACACGAGATAGCTTCCCGTAGGGATCTTACATGGATGTGGTCAGTCTGAGACTCGAACCCGGGATAGCTTCCCTTAGGCATCTTACATGGATGTGGTCAGTAGGTGACTCGAGCACGAGATAGCTTCCCTTAGGGATCTTACATGGATTGGTCAGTAGGGGACTCGAACACGAGATAGCTTCCCTCAGGGATCTTACATGGATGTGGTCAGTAGGGGACTCGAACCCGGGATAGCTTCCCTTAGGGATCTTACATGGATGTGGTCAGTCTGAGACTCGAGCACGAGATAGCTTCCCTTAGGGATCTTACATGGATGTGGTCAGTAGGGGAATCGAACACGAGATAGCTTCCCTCAGGGATCTTACATGGATGTGGTCAGTCTGAGACTCGAACCCGGGATAGCTTCCCGTAGGGATCTTACATGGATAAGGTCAGTTGGAGACTCGAGTACGAGATAGCTTCCCGTAAGGATCTTACATGGATATGGTCAGTAGGGGACTCGAGCACGAGATAGCTTCCCGTAGGGATCTTACATGGATGTGGTCAGTAGGGGACTCGAGCACGAGATAGCTTCCCGTAGGGATCTTACATGGATGTGGTCAGTAGGGGACTCGAGCACGAGATAGCTTCCCGTAGGGATCTTACATGGATGTGGCCAGTAGGTGACTCGAACACGAGATAGCTTCCCTCAGGGATCTTACGTGGATGTGGTCAGTCTGAGACTCGAACCCGGGATAGCTTCCCGTAGGGATCTTACATGGATGTGGTCAGTAGGGGACTCGAGCACGAGATAGCTTCCCGTAGGGATCTTACATGGATGTGGTCAGTCTGAGACTCGAACACGAGATAGCTTTCCTTAGGGATCTTACATGGATGTGGTCAGTCTGAGACTCGAGCACGAGATAGCTTCCCGTAGGGATCTTACATGGATGTGGTCAGTAGGGGACTCGAACCCGGGATAGCTTCCCTTAGGGATCTTACATGGATGTGGTCAGTAGGGGACTCGAGTACGAGATAGCTTCCCTTAGGGATCTTACATGGATGTGGTCAGTCTGAGACTCGAGCACGAGATAGCTTCCCTTAGGGATCTGACATGGATGTGGTCAGTAGGGCACGAGATAGCTTCCCTTAGGGATCTTATATGGATGTGGTCAGTAGGGGACTCGAACACGAGATAGCTTCCATTAGGGATTGTGCATGGGCGTGGTCAGTATGGGACTCGAACCCAGGATAGCTGACCACAGGGATCGTACATAGGTGTGGTCAGTCTGGGATTCGTCATCTGTCCGTACGGAATTTAACGAAGAACGAGCGATATAATGGAGCTCAGTTACAAATTTCAACAATGGCCGTATTTAATGCTGAATCAAAATAATACGTAGTATGTCAGTCTCGTAACAATGATAAAATATAATTAATAATGTATACCATTAGCTGAAAGATACATATGTATGAAATATTGTTCTTACTTTATCGCAACATGTATGCATTTAACTATTATAACACATATGTTAAAACAATTGGGCATTCTTATGCGTAATTAATCCGCATAGCCGTAGATCTACTGTAACGTACACATTTCAACAAAATACTTCGTCAGTGTTCGCTTATAACCCATTAGCAGGGCATTCAAGAGGAGGCCATAAATATAATTGACACAAATTATCGTTATGAAAATAACTTTATCTCTTTACATTCGCTCCACTACACCGCGAGGCCCAATGTATAATAAACATAAAATGGCATTTATGCTACAAAGTAAATTATATTCAAGCTGATAAAGTTTCCAGCACAAATAATCGATGCTATTTGTGTAGGCAAGAGCAGTTCGAAATAAAGCTACTAAAATTTGACATGAATTAAATATTATTATGGATATGTGCTTTACTTGAAAACTTCTTTGAGCGAGGGATTTAAATGCGTTCTTGCGCGATGGCATTGTAGAGCGGAAACCATGGATGGGACCGTAAGTAGCGTTCAGAATTTTGTGGTTGTTGTTTATCTGGTGTATAGTATGTGTTTGGTAAATGTATTTTAGTTGGTTTGTAGCTGTCGTATTTGAGCGTGTAGAACAGCTGGTGGGCTGCGTAGTTCGAAGCAGTGGTTCTGGTGGTTCTGCCGGCAGGATGTTGGGTGTACGTGTGTACAACGTGTGTGCGGCTCAACATCCCATCCCCGGGAACGACTGGCTGTGCTTATCAGAGGGACTTATGTTGTCACAACTAAGACAGATTTTTCATAAAATGTGATTTAAAACAGGCGGTGGAAACTGGTGCAAAAGAGCACTAGAAATACGAACACGCGAGAAAGAGTATGAAAGAACTAATTTGATGTATAAAAAACGACGTTACTCGCTGTATTTATCGATTCATTATTATTCGCGTTTTGAGCCGGTAAATAATCGATAGCATGTAATACTGATAGTAATACCGAATAAATAGGATACTGTATGCAGTATGAAATTAATGTAAGGCACAACTATTTTATAACATATATGAGATAAATGACAAGTTACACATTGTGATTGTGTGATTCACTCCTCACACCAAGTTAAGTCGCATCACATAAACTGACATACGCGATTATACGGAATAGGCTCGTAAAATTCGTGTTCGTGTGTTGGGCCATTTACTGGAAACACAAGGTTATGAACCATTTGAACTGAGAAGATACCCGAGTGGGTTACAACGTGTTGTAAATCTCGTGCATTGACTGGGGTTAGACTGGAACATGGCGGGAATGTGTATTGACTATGCACGTGTATCCCTATAGACTGTTTTAGCAAGGTGCGGGGTTTGTCCTGAGAGAGTGGTCAGAGTCGAAACTCCCTGACTGGTGAGTGATGATGAAAATGACAGATGTTGATGATGGTGACTGATCATTAGATAGTGGAAACGATGATGAAACTGCCTATAATGATAGGTGATAATGATTATGGTGATGATGATGATGTTGTTGATGATAATGACGACGACGACGATGATCATGATGACTGGTTAGATGGTGGTGGTGATGATGATACTGCTGATAATGATATGTGATAATGATTATGGTGATGATTATGTTGTTGATGATGATGACGACGATGATGATGATGATGGTGACTGGTTAGATGGTGGTGGTGATGATGATACTGCTATTAATGATAGGTGATAATGATTATACTGATGATTATGATGATGATGATAATGATGTTGCTGTTGATGATGATGATGACGACGACGATGATGATAATGATGGTGACTGGTTAGATGGTGGTGGTGATGATGATACGGCTGATAATGATAGGGGATGATGATGATGATGATGATGATGATGATGATGATGATGACGACGACGACGACGACGACGACGACGACGACGACGATAATTTTAATGATAATAAAAATAATAATTATAATGATGGTGTTGATAATGATTGATGATGCCATATGATGTTTATATTGATCATGATGACCGTGGTCTTGGTGGTGATTTATGCTGCTGATAGGTGATGCTGATCTGATGTTGTGTTGTGGATACTGTGCTCTGTGCTCTTTCAGTTATGAACACGTAGTCAACGCCGTTTGATTTCAAATAATTCAGTCAGTATGAATTGACAAGTTTGTACTCAAATAATTCAGTCAGTATGAATTTAAAAGTGTGTATTTAAATAATTCCGTCAGTATGAATTGACAAGTTTGTATTCAAATAATTCAGTCAATATGAATTGAAAAGTTTGTATTCAGGATGTGGGTTTATTAAACAGTATTGTAACGTTCTCATGAAACAATGTGTACGATTTATTATTCATTGACAAGGCTCCACGTTCATTATTATTTTGCGCTTTCAGCACGTGTTGCCTCTATTATGAACGCGTCTGTTAGAAGGGCAGCTGTGCTGCACGGCGATTCCAGGGACAGTTCTAACTGTCGGGAATGTACACGGTCGATCTATAAATACAAATAATGACAAACATACCGTTATCGAGATCATATATAACTGTGTTACACAACTGCAGAAGACAAAAGTAGTGTATGCATTATCCAATCTCTTTGCGACTAGAACTCGTTGGTTCTTACATGCTGTACGGTGAGTATTAACCCTATTTCCTTGGAAAAACTATACATAGTTCGAACTGACGGACACCACGTCTATTATACGAGTATAGCTAGTCAGAGCTTTGGGTACCCACGGGTTCCATCGACGCAAAACTTCAGAAAGCTAGAGGCATACATATCAGAATTACTAAAACGCATTCGGTAAGTCGACCTGATACATTTTGCACATTAAATATTTCAAATAAATACGTACCATATTTTAAAATAGTATGCATTCACCACGTCCTGCCTCGCGTGAGACAATGTACGACACGTACCTCTTTTGTCTTTCATTTTAATATATTTTATCACAAAAATATGTGAGAGAGCTTCTGTAACAATTGAGGTAGTGTACTGGTACGTGTTTATATAACATTTTTTGTTATCAAACCGCTGTAAGCTAGTGTATTGAGTACGGAGAGCGAACATTTTAGCTAATGTTGGTGTAATGTGAACCAAAGAATACTGCTTATGATGCTCATAGTCAGTAGTGGCCGTGGTGACGATGCTTCGCCCCATTCTCGGGCGGTCGTGTTTGCTGTCTGTATCGTTATTA
The DNA here is from genome assembly GCA_027627225.1 of Congeria kusceri. Lineage (NCBI taxonomy): Eukaryota > Metazoa > Mollusca > Bivalvia > Myida > Dreissenidae > Congeria > Congeria kusceri. The sequence goes on from CM051024.1 coordinate 60,491,636, forward strand.
CCATAAGTTATAATTGCTGGGCTTGGTGAAAAATGAAGTCTCCCATGTAAATAATATCACACGGCCTCTATTAATTTCATTATTCGTGTTAGATAAGATGTTTAACATCTGTAATAGAGCGGAAGTAACAAGAAGGACACTTGCGGAACTGACACGATCTGCTGTATATTGTCACTTAACATACATTTGCTGAAGGTTACAAAGGTCTGGGATTTTGAAATGTGTTACTGAAGCATTTTAAACTTGTTAAGAATACCAGTGTGTGAATGGGTGTGTTTGTATGGGGGTGGGGGGGGGGGGAGTCGTGCGTTCGTTTCACCTCAGTTGGCTCAGTATTAATAATGTAAATATCACACGGACACAATCCTTCAGTATTGAGGAGTGTTAAATTCAAAATATCGTAGTGTGAGATGTCCTATCACACGGACACAATCCTTCCGTATTGAAGAGTGTTAAATTCAAAATATCGTAGTGTGAGATGTCCTATCACACGGACACAATCCTTCCGTATTGAAGAGTGTTAAATTCAAAATATCGTAGTGTGAGATGTCCTATCACACGGACACAATCCTTCAGTATTGAAGAGTGTTAAATTCAAAATATCGTAGTGTGAGATGTCCTATCACACGGACACAATCCTTCCGTATTGAAGAGTGTTAAATTCAAAATATCGTAGTGTGAGATGTCCTATCACACGGACACAATCCTTCAGTATTGAGGAGTGTTAAATTCAAAATATCGTAGTGTGAGATGTCCTATCACACGGACACAATCCTTCAGTATTGAGGAGTGTTAAATTCAAAATATCGTAGTGTGAGATGTCCTATCACACGGACACAATCCTTCAGTATTGAGGAGTGTTAAATTCAAAATATCGTAGTGTGAGATGTCCTATCACACGGACACAATCCTTCAGTATTGAGGAGTGTTACATTCAAAACATCGTAGTGTGAGATGTCCTATCACACGGACACAATCCTTCAGTATTGAGGAGTGTTACATTCAAAACATCGTAGTGTGAGATGTCCTTACCGTCTACTCACACTGAGACCTGTAGGGCCCATCGTAGTGTGAGATGTCCTTGCCGTATACACACGCTGAGACCTGTAGGGCCCATCGTAGTGTGAGATGTCCTTACCGTATACACACACTGAGACCTGTAGGGCCCATCGTAGTGTGAGATGTCCTTACCGTATACTCACACTGAGACCTGTAGGGCCCATCGTAGTGTGAGATGTCCTTGCCGTCTACTCACACTGAGACCTGTAGGGCCCATCGTAGTGTGAGATGTCCTTGCCGTATACACACACTGAGACCTGTAGGGCCCATCGTAGTGTGAGATGTCCTTGCCGTCTACTCACACTGAGACCTGTAGGGCCCATCGTAGTGTGAGATGTCCTTACCGTATACACACACTGAGACCTGTAGGGCCCATCGTAGTGTGAGATGTCCTTGCCGTCTACTCACACTGAGACCTGTAGGGCCCATCGTAGTGTGAGATGTCCTTACCGTATACACACACTGAGACCTGTAGGGCCCATTTTGAGTAGAAATAATGTAATACTCTGACAACACGTACAGGCGCCGGTCACACACGAACTATGTTCACTTGCAGCGGTTTTCACAACGTGCTACGCCACTGCAAGATAGGAGAGTGAAAACTAAAATTGCCAAACGTGTAAACCTATTGAATTGCGTTTTGCTACAATATGAATAAGGTTTATTTGAGAATACCAGTGTATAATTCCGACAAGATTAACTGTATTTATCAACAAGTGAGTCATTGCCTGTGTAGCAGTTACAGCTTGGAGAATGCTAACATTTAAATACCCGTATCACTCGCTGAAGTATTGTTTGTTGACTGTAAACACTAAATATTTAAAGATGAAATGCGTTTATATTTACATTCACGTATGTTACAAGGTTTATAGCACGAGTAATTAGCTGAATTTGAATTGGTCTGTATATACAAATGTTCCACGTTATACAGAATAGAAAGATGAGCTGTACATGCATATACCACTGTGCCATCGTGTTTCAGGTTGCCCTGGGAGTTTGTTGAAAGAATACATAATTCCATTATTAGAGATATTATGAGTGAGAGGCTTTCAAGTAATTCATCTTCATTAGGCCGTCAGAGCGCTCGCGACTCGCCTACTATAACGTCTTGAGGGAAGTCACGGACGGGAGTCAGAGCGCTCGCGACTCGCCTACTACAACGTCTTGAGGAAAGTCACGGACGGGAGTCAGAGCGTTCGCGACTCGCCTACTATAACGTCTTGAGGGAAGTCACAGACGGGAGTCAGATGGCAACTCTCCGCCGCACGGGTGGCGATCACTGGCGCGATAGCAACCGGACATTCGACGTTAATTGTGTTCACATGGCTATGAACATATGTGCTACACGATGTCAACCATTTAATATTTATTTATGTCAAATTATAATGCAAACACAGAAAATAAAACGTATTTGAATCATCTATATATCCGTGTATCAAAACAACACCCTATTTACGTATGTAATTCATGTTAGACGTCCGTTATTTCCTGTATTAGAAAAAGGATATTATTTAAAGCGACATATCTACGGAATCACATAGCAACTGTCATGCAATAATTAATGTTTCACATGCATTCGTCGTTTAAAATTATCTTGCACTGAAAACTTCTCGGAAACCGGCACGTGTAGGGCAGTACAGTCATGTATAGCGCAAGTAGGCCTATTGCCGTTCGGGGCTCAGTAATAACAGCATGATTTGCCCAGCATTGTGTTCTCACAATCCATGTGTTCATGGGGTTTTGAACATTCCTTTCCATAAAATACATAAAACAGACCTATTTCATTATTCATTAGTATTCACATTTCTTGTTCAAGCTAAGTTCCATAACTACGCCTTAAGAGATGTTTCGATTGGTATCCCACACAATGTATCGTTACTGGTAGTTTAGGTTTACTGTCACTCATGATGACCAGTTGGAATACTTTCAGGAGGAGCAGACGATGGACGAGAATACCCGGATGATGATCCACATGGCGTCCATGTTGATGCAGAACCAGACCGCCATTAAGGAGACCCAGCACCAGCTCCAGGCAGCCGCCGGTCACGAGGTCAAAAACTCGACCAAGGAGGGCACAGCCGACGACAATCAGATCCTGGCAGAATCGACAAAAACAGACTCGGCTGAACTGGGTATGGACTCGAACATTATTGCAGAATTTGCGCGTCAGATCGTCATGAATGCAACCAAAAGTGAAACGTCGAAAAGGAACAATGACAAACCAACCACAATTGCAAAAATGATTCAGCCGCAGAACATGCACATAAGCCATCCGGTGCCTTTTACGACAAGTGTGAATAATACTAGCGAAGGCAAAATATTTGTATATAACAAGCTTCCAGACGACGATGACGAAAATATTTCATCGCTAGGCACAACTTCCTCGTCTTCCATGGACGTCAAACCAGACATCGCCACGCTAGCGTCATACACAAACGGTAACTACGTTTCATCTGCGGCTAGCAAACGATGTCCTTCTATTGGACCAATCAGGAACAAGTACGGCCGAGTTTTGCGACCCGGGATAGACAATTTCGGTAGATTCGAAGCAGTTGCAAATCACGGACTGATTATGCATGCGATGGAGCTCCTGAGACAAAAAGATAAGAAAAAGAGGGGACCAAAGGAGAAAGATACATTTTCCGTATTTATGTACTGTTTACCGGACAAAATGTCGAAACTACCCAAGTTCTCTTCTCTTGATCCAATAGAACGGGCGCTCGTTGATCAGCACCAAATGGAAGGCTATGGTAAGCTTGGGTTTGGATATATATGTAAATATCGTATATATTGCTCTGTTTGAACGCCATTTCATCGATAAGCACAAAATGATTGTTTGTAAAAACAGTGCGCCGAAAGTGATTGACAAAATATGCACTAAAACCAATTATTTCCAGATTTTCCGCACAGTAAATGTAGATTGAAATCTTTTGTAATAATTAAACACACACTTTTCGAAATTTAAATTGAAGTGTGGGCATTGCGATTTATATTATACCGATGTACGGTAGTATAAAGAGAAATCAGAGAATTCAGATAAGGTGAGGGTTTGCATGGTGAGTTTTATTTGGACAAAGTGCGACTTGGGTGATATACCGGTAGATTGATTTCTTAGCTACCACACAGAAAATTATAGCCATTTGTCGATCGATGTGTTTGCCTGTTTTACATAATTGAGACACTAATGACAATAGGGATCGTTAGAATTTCTATTGTAATTTAAGCGACAATTTTACAAAGGTATCCCATGCAAAAGCATAATAATTCTTATATATACATATATAAATTATATAGAACACCTTATTTTGACACATAAGCAAATAAGATCGTTTTTGCATGTAGTGTGCATATTGTTGTAACAATATATGATCCGTTTAAACATTTTAAACATAACAAAAGTTATCATGAAATACAGTGTATGGACACAATAATTTTTATTAAGTAGTCAGTTGTCATTTTGACGTGCAGTCGCCGATGTCAACTCATCAGTCAAATGTGTACATTTACGTTCAATAATTAAAAACGATAGTGTAAATAATAAGTTTCATTAGAACTTCACTGTGATAACCTTCTGAACTATGTTACTTTCTTTCAGTTTCCCGTTCACTTTGCACAGAAATACATGGAAAGTGTTTATTTATTTATTCCAATACGTTGTCGCGAGTCATGTCCAACTTAATTTCGTCAAATAAATTCTGAATAATTCTGACAGTGCAATATAATTCAGTGGCTATGCTAGGGAGACCCACTCGCTTCGTATCGATTCCAGCCAGTTAAATATTCATAGGATATTGGCAAACTGCATTAGCTTACGGTAATAAATGAATTTTCAAATCATAACTTGAAATAAATGCCAACTCAGAATGCTATTTGGTATAATCGGAATAGGAATTATGTTTGACGCGGTGAGCCTTAATCAATGAAAAATCTATTTATCAAAAGAGAGACGAAGAAAGCAGGAAAATCAATGCAAGAGTGATTTTATGAGGCTATTGATTGTAAATAAGCGAGATGTGAAAATTTATAGATAATGAAGTGATATCAAGTAGTTGTGTGTTATTTCTGGAAGGTTTGTAGAAGTTCCCGAAGATTCGTAAACCCGCAGTCTGTGTAATTATAGAAGACAAGTGAATACATAATGAACCGAATGGTGGGTAATTAATATGACCATGGATCACTAAACATACTCGATACATTTTTGAAATTCGAATCAATTGTCACCAATATTTTATGAAACACCGTGTCTGCATGTCCACTAAGATCCCGTCCCACCAAATATCTAGTTACCAAACAACGTGTCGGCATATCTAAGATAATCGTCAAGTCCGGGGCCACGTTTTGACACAACATGTAATGTCAGGTTGTGACGCATCATATATGCATTATCCGGTGAAGTTTCTCTGAGTTCCGGTTTGAAAGCTCCTGTTGCACGTCTTCCTTCTTATGCCGAGTATTTTTGAAGATTCCGTTCGTATACAGGCTGATGGTATAAACAAGCTATGTGTGTACTCCACAGGGTACCCGGGGATCGATTACATCAACGGCATTCCCCGCAAGACCCAGCTGTGTCTTTCCTACGACGAATTGCGTTTCCGGGCGCACATTATGACGCTGTACCCGAAGTTGGAGGGCCGGATGTGGGACATGTACCGGATAGACAAGACGCGCCGCCTGATCCGGGTGGACGCCCGGTCGCCAAGACAACTGAAGAACATGAAATATCAAGGCAGCTTAATCGTAATTCCATACGTATGTGAGATAATATTGATAATATTGATCTAGGTAACCGATTACTTGAAAACTCATTGTTCTTTTGACGTAATCATTTGAAACTTCGATTCGTCATCTTTAAAACGATATTAACAATCGCTTAAAACTTTCTAAAGTGCAAATAGTGAATTTTCCCATATTTATCATACACAAAATTGATTGGAAATGTTTAAGTCTAAACATCAAATGTTATATTTCTTTCCAGGAAGAGCTGGACGATAGACCAGCGCCGGTAATACATCGGAACTTTGATGACGTATACACCGGAAACGGAAATACCTGTCCATCCCTAGGCAACCCGTTGAGTCTGATGCAGAATTTCAATATACCACTCACAAGCCTTCATGACGTCACGATTAGAGGCAGGTCCAAGACAGACGCCAAGACGTCCCCTGCGCTGTCGTCTGCAGCCTCGTCGCCGGGCACCTCGGTACGCCATTCTTTGTCACCCAGACCTGATTTGCACTAAAATGGTCAGTTAAATGCATTTGTATATTCTGTTGTTGAAGCACGGTAATTACTTTCTAATCGTTGAGTGTGCGATTGTTCTACCCTAAAATCGTAGTGGCATCATGGCATTGTGCAGTATTGTGTTTATGCAGATGTAGGAAGTAGAACATTAAACTTCTTTACTGTTTCAGTTCGGATTATGGAATATTTACAAGTATCCAATTTATACCGAAAAAGTACCTTCATGGTCAGGTTAGACAGACTGCAGGCTGTAGTTGTAGGCCCGATGCTGCTGCTTGTAATCTCATCGTATGTGTTCAACTTTTAGATCAAGCCAGCGAAGAACGGACACGACACTGGAGCCGCCATCGCTTCAGAGTCGAACGCGCCTGGAAAGATTTTTGGTAATGTAAAGTCGTACTAAAAACCGAAGATATTGTGTTGACCCTGTATTTCGGCATGCTTCACAATTACTCTGTTATAATTTTGAACGGTAAAACAGAAAAGTGCATTATGTAAAGGTACATACCGGTATGTGTAGATAACTTCGTTGGGGACTAAAATACAAGTCTTGATCTGTTAAAACACCAGTTTTATGTCGCCTTATAAGGCGACATATAGGGGCTACTTTGGTTGCGTCGGCAGTGGCGGGGGTGTCCCCTTTAGTTTGTGTCAACAATAATTTGTGAAGTTGTTGTGCAATAATTATGAAACTTTAGGCAAGTGTTAGAAGGCATAAAAGGAAGGTTAAGTTCGGTTTTCGGCATTGCTGCTCTTATCATACCTGAGTTATGCCCCCCCCCCCCCACCCCTTTAAAAAAATAGTTCAAATAAGGCTTTTGCAGACACTAACTGAAAAAGTTTGTGTTCAGCATAAAATGTTTAAATAGTGTTTTTAATCATAAAAGGAAATCAAGTTCGGTTTTCTGCACAGTTGCTCTTTTCGTACTTGTGTTATGCCACCTTCAAAAACATTCAAATAAGGCTTGTCCAGACAATAACTGAAAACAATTTGTGCAATCATTATGGAACTTAAGGGAAGTGTTAGTAGGCATAAAAGGAAAGGGTAAGTTTTGTTTCGGCATAATTGCTCTTATCGTACTTGAGTTATGTACCATCAGGCGACACACCCGACTCGCAGAGTTCTAGTATCACGAATATGGCTTGTTTAAAACATGCAAGTTTCTCTACATGCCTACACGATCAACAGATGCATGTATGAAGTGCATAGTGGTCGATATTAGACTTTATTTTTTACGTAACCTTCATTTGAAAGTTATAAAACACAGTACTAGTGATCTAATGTACATAATGTACAACAGAAAACTTACAGTAACCCATTGTAACAGCGAGACAACATATACATGTACTCTAACGCACAAATTGAGTGTCACAGGTGGTGTAGTCTAGTGCTGAATGCCTTAATGAATGTACATTGCTGGGTTTTATTTACTTGTGGCTTGCCATGATTAAAAAAAAAACACCAACAAACTTCGTTTCTAACGATACAACTGTTTTCTATCTGGTATAGTTGACATAGCATGACATTTACTTTTAGGGATGATAAAATATTTAAAAGTTCATGTAAATGCCATAGACCTGTTTCAACTTCTAGTCTTTATGATGAAAGTATACATTGGTAAATTTGTATATGTACATTTGTCTATAAATTAGCGAATGGTCAAACTACTAAATTGCGAATTTAATTAAATATTTCTGATTCCACAGACGGCATAAGACTTATAAAGATGGCCTTGCTAGCCAGGTCGAAACTTAAATCCACGAAGAAAATCCAGATCAAGTTTGAATCCATTCTTAGCGACATGCTCGACGCGTACAGAGAAGACGAGATGCTAGAAACTCACCGAATTGTCGTCTGCTTCCATGATGACGTCACTACCGAGCTTCCGACTGGTTCAGTCTTCGTGATGTTTTGGAACGAGGCCTTCCGGAAGCATTTTACCGGCAACCATCACCTAGTTCCTGTGCTGGATCCCAGCGCCGGGGAAGACTTGTTCCACATATTCGGGCGAGTGTTGGTACACGGCCTGGTGCAAGAAAACTACGTTCCACTGAGGTTCTCCCCGGCCTGCCTCTCCTTCATATTGGCCAACTCGTGCAGCGACCAGCTGAGTATCAGCTCGTTCTACCATGTGATGTCCAAGACGGAGCGGGAGATCTTGCTGGCGGCCCTGGCCGAGGCGAAGCTGCACCTGCACAACTTGTCCCCCCGTATAGACCGCAGCCTCAAGACCGTGCTCGGCAGCTACGGCTGCAAGAAAATACCGCAGTCCTACGAGCTGGACAGCCAGGTGCCCGGAATCGCAAGGAGCTTTCTTCTTCACCAGTCCTACTGGGCTCTTTGTCAAATTCAGGAAGTGTTTTGCCAATCGGAAATGGATATTTCCGGGATCCTCGAGGACGACATTATTGCGCTATACAAGGTTTTATCACCGGATGTGACTTCACTTCTGCACCGTACAGTGTACATCCAGTCCGAGGATGGTAATACTCGCAAATCGGAGGAGAAAGTGAAAGACATGTTTGAAGAATACTTGCATAAAATCTCACAGTTTGATTTGACCAGACTCCTTCAGTATTGGTGCGGCTATGACTGTCTGTGCTCTTCCGAGTTTTCTGTAAAATTCACAGCTGACGAACCCGCTAGAGGCGCGTTTGAACCAAGACTGTCCACTCTGTATTTACCGTCTGCTTGTACTTCCGTTTCGGAATTACGTGGTTACCTCGATTCACAAATGTCGTCTGCAAATGCTTCTGAAACAGGAAGTAACTGGGAATATACGTTTTGAAGCAATAAGTACTTGTGACGTGTATGCAACCTTGAAACTTGTAAATATTTCCAGGGAACTGGGGATTCCCATATTCAGTTACGGCTTGGTTATTATGCAACAACTCCAAACTGCAGTTATTTGGTAAGCAGTGAAGAATCAAGAAGACAGAACATGTATGTGTATAATGAATGATACCAGCAGTGAAGAATCAAGAAGACAGAACATGTATGTGTATAATGAATGATACCAGCAGTGAAGAATCAAGAAGACAGAACATGTATGTGTATAATGAATGATACCAGCAGTGAAGAATCAAGAAGACAGAACATGTATGTGTATAATGAATGATACCAGCAGTGAAGAATCAAGAAGACAGAACATGTATGTGTATAATGAATGATACCAGCAGTGAAGAATCAAGAAGACAGAACATGTATGTGTATAATGAATGATACCAGCAGTGAAGAATCAAGAAGACAGAACATGTATGTGTATAATGAATGATACCAGCAGCAGACAACTTGCGTTGTGCCTAGCATATGATTTGCCAGATCTATGCATACAGAATCCATATTTAATGGTATCCCAACACTATGGCTTATATATAATACACATAAAATATGTACCAAACATACTGATTTAAATATGCAAAACACAATGTTTTTTTGTGTGTGTGATTTTACAACACAGTGGTCCAAGCTGTTTGCAAGATAACGACACCAATTTTTGAATGGACGATTTCCAAGAACATAACTAAATCGGGTTGTGTTCCTCTGTTCAAATGTATACAGATAGTAACAAAGTATTCCAATGGCTATTGCTTTTAAATTCCGCTTATCTTAGACAAGAGGGCCAAAATGGCCCTGGGTCGCTCACCTGCGTTTATTGAATCATAATGGCACATTTCTGTGCAATTATATTTCAAAATACAGATAGTGGTTATATAATATTTTCCAAGTTTTCAATAAAGCCATATAAGGAAAACTACTCTGTCCCCTTATTTAAACAAGGAACATTTCTGTGAAAACTATTTTCAAATCCAGCCGATGGTTTCAGACAATAATTTTTAATACAGCCATATAAGGAAAACTGCCCCGCCCCCTGGTGGCCATGTTTCTTAACAAATCAAAATGATTTGAAAGAATTTGGTAGAGGGTAACCCAAGAAGGATTTCTGTGGAAACTATTTTTAAATCCAGCCAGTGGTTTCAGAAAAGGAGATTTTCTAAGTCTTCAATATAGCCATACAAGGAAAACTGCACCGTCCCCTGGCGGCCACGTTTTTTTCACAAATCAAATTGATTTAAAGGAATTAGAAAAAAAGTTACCCAAGGAACATTTTTGTGACATTATTTTGAAATCCAGCCAGTGGTTTCAGACAAGAAGATTTTCAAAGTTTTTAATATAGCCATATAAGGAAAACTGCCCGCGACCTGGCGGCCATGTTTGTTCATGAATCAAAGTGATTTGAAGGAATTTGGTAGATGGTCACCCACGGAACATATATGAAATTATTTTGAAATCCAGCCAGTGGTTTCAGACAAGATTTTTAAAGTTTTCAATATAGCCATGTTTTTTTGATTTGAAGGAATTTGGTAGAGCGGATCCGGGGATGGGCGCACCCGGCGCCCCCCCCCCCCCCCCAATGATTTGAAGGAATTTGGTAGAGCACTAGCGGATCCGGCGCCCTCCCCCCTAAAACTCCGAATCATACATATATGGGCATATATAACAAAAGAGCCACGATGGCCCTAGGTCGCTCACCTGAGTTTAAGGCATAATAATGGCTTATAACAAGAGGGCCAAATGGCACTAAACCACTTTCCTGAGTATAAAGATCTGGATCTTGCAGTTTCAGGAGAAGATTTGTATAGTCTACATAAAACATGTGACCCACAGGGAGTAGCCACTGTCTACTCCAGGGGCATAATTTGAAAAATATTTGTAGAGGACCACTATACAATGTTCATGCCAAATATGAAACCTCTGGGCCTTGCGGTTTCAGAGGAGGAGATTCTCAAAGCCCACTTTACATATTAGTCTATAGAAACCATGTGACTCCAGGGTGGGGCTTCTTTTTACCCCAGGGTCATCATTGGACAATATTTGTAGAGGACCACTATACTATGTTCCATACGAAATATGAAACCTCTGGGCCTTGCAATTTCAGAGAAGATTTGTAAAGTCCACTTGCCATATAAGTCTATACAAACCATGTGACCCCCTGGGCGTGGCTAGGATTGACCCTAGCGGCATTACTTGAACAACAGGACCAATATAAGATGTTAGATACAAATTACAAAACCTGGGCCTTAAGGTTTCAGAGAAGAAACTTTTAAAAGTCATTTAAGTCTATATAAACCATGTGACCCCCGGGTTGTGGCCTCTTTTTACCCAAAGGGCAAAATTTGAACATTCTTTGTAGAGGACCACTATACAATGTTACATACCAAATACAAAACCTTTGGGCCTTGCAGTTTCTGAGTCCACTTGCCATATAGAAGTCTAAAGAAACAATGTGACCCTCAGGGCGTGACCAGGTTTGATCCCAGGGGCATAATTTAAATAATCATTGTAGAGGATCACTTTACAAAGTTACATGCAATATATTAAACCTTGGGGCCTTGTGGTTTAAGAGGAGAAGAATTTTAGTCATTTTGCTATTTAAGTCTATATAATCCATGTGACCCCCGGGCCGTGGCCAGTTTTGACCCCAGGGTTATCATTTGAACAATCTTCGAAGAGGACCACTATACAATATTACATACCAAATATAAAACCGCTGGGCCTCACTGTTTCATAGGAGAAGATTTTCAAAGTCATTTTGCTATTTAAGTCTATATAAACAATGTGACCCACGGGGCGTGGCCAGTTTTGGCCCCAGGGGCATCATTTTGACAATCTTTGTAGAGGAGCACTAGAGGATGCAACATACCAAATATGAAACCACTGGACCTTGCGGTTTTAGAGGAGAAGACTTGAAGTAATTTTGCTATTTAAGTCTATATAAACAATGTGACTCCCGGTGCGTGACCAGTTTTGACCCCCGGGGCATCATTTGAACAATCTTTGTAGAAGACCCCTATACAATGTTACCAACCAAATACAAACCTCTGGGCCTTGGGGTTTCACAGTAGAAGATTTTCAAAGTCATTTAGCTATTTTAGTCTATATAACCCGTGTGAGCCCCGGGGTGTGGCCAGTTTTGACCCCAGGAGGATCATTTGAACAATCGAAGTAGAGGACCACTATACAATGTTACATACCAAATATAAAACCTCGTGGCCTTGCGGTTTCAGAGGAGATGATTGTGGCCAGTTTTGATCCCAGGGGCATCATTTGAACAATATTTGTAGAGGACCACTACAGGATGTTACATACTAAATATGAAAACACTAGTCCTTTCGGTTTCAGAGGAGAAGATTTTTGAAGTAATTTTGCTATTTAAGTCTATATAAACAATGTGACCCCCGGGGCGTGGCCAGTTTTGACCCCAGGGGCATCATTTGAACAATCTTTGTAGAGGACCACTACAGGATGTTACATACCAAATATGAAAACACTAGTCCTTTCGGTTTCAGAGGAGAAGATTTTTGAAGTAATGTTGCTATTTAAGTCTATATAAACAATGTGACCCCCGGGGCGTGGCCAGTTTTGACCCAAGGGGCATCATTTGAACAATCTTTGTAGAGGATCACTATGCAATGTTACATACCAAATATTAAAGCTCTGGGCCTTGTGGTTTCAGAGAAGATTTTTAAAGTCATTTTGCTATTAAAGTCTATATACATGTAAACAATGTGACCCCGGGGCGTGGCCACTTTTGACCCCAGGGGCATCATTTGTAAAATCTTTGGAGAGGACCACTAGAGGATGCCACATACCAAATATGAAACCACTGGGCCATTCGGTTTTAGACAAAAAAGATTTTCAAAGTCATTTTGCTATTTAAGTCTATATAAACAATGTGACCCCCGAGGCGTGGCCAGTTTTGACCCCAGGGGCATCATTTGAACAATATTTGTAGAGGACCCCTATACAATGTTACCAACCAAATACCAAACCTCTGGGCCTTGCGGTTTCAGAGAAGATTTTATAAGTCATTTAGCTATTTAAGTCTATATAAATCATGTGACTCCCGGGGCGTGGCCTGTTTTGACCCCAGGGACATCATTCGAACAATCTTTGTTGAGGACCATTATGCAATGTTACATACTAATTATGAAACCTCTGGGCCTTGCGGTATCAGAGGAGATTTTTAAAGTCATTTTGCTATATAAGTCTATATAAACCATGTGACCCCAGGAGCATCATTTGAACAATCTTTGTAGAGGACCACTAGAAGATGCCACATACCAAATATGAAAGCTTTGAAGATGCTCAGGTAAACTAAAAAGATAAAAACTGGATAAATTATGCTAATTTTTTTTTTGGCTCGCTTCGCTCGCTCACTTTTTTTTAAAACTATACACTTTCACTTAAACATACCGACCTAGCCTGTACCCCTACGATTTCTTACGTACATCGTACTACCCGCGCCAAAGTTTGAGGCGAACACTATTAACTATATACAATGGGTATATATACCTTCATTTGTGTATTATATTGTGTTCTTTTATAAATTCAGATATAAAGATGTAAGATGCAATACACCATTGGCACATAAAAGAAATCTATACTTTTCGAATAAAAGTATGATTTAAAGCCGAAATTCAAGTCAAGTCAATGACTACATTCGAGTTTAAACAATTTTGTCTCAATAAATAGTTTAGTTCCCCAAAATCTTAATCGACAAACTTTTTGATCAATGTTCCATTAGCGATCACACCGAATTTCATATTGTTATATGCATTCATAAGAAAGATATAACGTGATAAAGTAGATGGACGTCCATAACGTTGGTTCCAATGCCCGGCAAGATCATATCTTTCCCAGCACCATATGTCAGCGAAATTGACACAAAGTCATTGCCTCATTAGTTCACAATGCAATCATACGAGTATCTTTCACAATATTTCGTGTAAAACATGTTAATCCGTCTTTCCGTTAGTTTGTTTCGATGAAAAAAAACAACAACAGTGCATAGCACATTTGAAGACAATTGATAAACATGACTGTGAATGTGTGAGTTATTTAATGATATTTAATTGGTAAAGCGACCATTACACTTCGGTAAATGAATAATACAAATAATTCTTGCTGCGTATGTGTTTGATTGTAGTCAGCTACGGATGTTCCTGATATATGTAACATGGAATGTCAAATACGTATTAAGTGGACAGACACATCAAACAAGGGCAATTTATTGGCAACACAGATACATGACATACAGATGAACCAACATGTCTTTCGAAGATAATGCAGTGAAGTATTAATTTATTCTGTGAAACAAAGTGCATTTGACGATGACGACAAAGATGATGATGTGCAACAAATTATTATATATCTTTGATCCGCATCTGTAGCTGATCACAGCAGACTGTAGAGGGTCACCCAAGGAACATTTCTTTGAAAACTATTTTCAAATTGAGCCAGTGGTTTCAGACAAGAAGATTTTTAAAGTGTTCAATATAGCCATATAAGGAAAACTGCCCTGCCTCCTGGCAGCCATGTTTTTTAACGAATCAAAATGATTTTAAGAAATTTGGTAGAGGGTCACACAAGGACAATTTCTGTGAAAACTATTTGCAAATCCAGCCAGTGGTTTCTGACAAAAAGATTTTTGAAGTTTTCCAGTTTTGAGCATTTGGTTGCCATGGCAACAAGAGTTTTCAATATATTCTAATGAATTGAAGGAATTTGTTAAATGGACCGTCCCAGGAACATTCCTGCTGAGTTTGGATAAAATCTGCCCAGTGGTTTAGAGAAGAAATTGTTTGAAGTAAAATGTGGACGCTGGACACAGACTGATCACAATAGCTCACCCTTGAGCACTTCGTGCTCAGGTGAGCTAAAAATGTAGGAAAACACCATCATATATGCACCAGGCTCTCTTTAATATCTTCAATATCACATAACACAGACTTAACAGTACAGATCAATGAACAGATAATGAATTGCATATACATGAAAGTCATTCCATGTTTTATCTGCATTGAAAAGTGTCATGCTCTTTCACTGGAGAGATATTTTGAACAATATTCATGATTTTTGTTCAAATAGTAATTGTTTCAACTATAATATCTAATTTTAACACGACACGCACAAAGCTTTCTATTGACAAAGAACAAAATTCACTGTTGTTAAACTACTAATAAACAACCCGAACAAATAGTTCCAAATTTGCAAAATATAGTTTGCATTGAAATGGCAGAAAATGTGATAAGGTCATGTTAGAATCGAAATAAGGCTGTATTATCAGCTTAAGTAACCAAGCTAATAAGCATTCGTCAAAATGGACACCACGGGAACAAGAGACAAAACCAAAATGGACACAGATGAAAAACTTGAAGGTAAGTGACATAAGAATGCAGTTCAACTTCTAAAGTATGCAATAAGCTTTATTGATATGGGTTCCTGTAGTTTAACAAAATACATGTATAAAATTTGAAATACAATAAATCAATAATAATGCATAAATATAACTTGTGAAAACAACTCCTGTTAACCGTATACAAAATATAAACAAACATTAAACAACAGTGCCATGATGGCCCAAAGAGTTCATCGGAGTATTGGCAAAAAAAAAGGCATAACTGTTGTGACAGGTTAGACCAAATGTTATGAAAATGTCTGCCATAATATGGTCTTAAATCATATGTGTAGCCGATTAACTGTCATATTTCTTTAGGTCCTTGGTTTACCATTGCTTATCAAAAACAACAACAAACAACTCATGGTCATAAACAAGTAGGGACCCAAGTATAGTTTCTCTACCCTGGTACCCAACATTTTACAGACATTTTTGGAGGAATAGTATTAGTGTGGCAGCTTGGAAAGATAATGGTGACAGCTGTGCAAAGGTCATGTTGTGCTTATTCCACAGAGAGGATATTCATTACCATTTATGCTTCCTACATTCAAATTTGTTTGAGAAATTATGTCAAAGACACACTGCAAGTTTGTTTCAGATTTGGTGACAAATAAAGTCCCTATCTTGCATTTTTAGCATTTATTTTCACAAATAAGGGACAATAACTCCAGTGTTTGTGGCCAGATCCGGCCCATTGGTGGCCTCTGACACTGTAAAATTCATCAAAAATGGATGACAAGTCCCTACCTAAGAATAAGGCAATGTTTCCCTTTTTTCCACAAACAAGGGGACATAACTCGGATATTATATATTCATTGTGTCATTGTATTACGATTTTGGAAGGTAATGCACCTTAAATATAATAAATTATTGTTTGGCTGTCAAATAAAAGTGTTGTTTTTCTTCGCAGTTGGGATATGTTTCTTGTATAATTGATTAAATCCAAACATTGCTAAGCTGTACAAGGCGTACGCCTAGGTTTTGGGGTTGATCAACTATAATACAGTCTACACATGTATCAATAAAGAACCACTTTAATATGTAAAGTCTGAGCTGGTGTAATTAACCACACTGAACATACAAAAAATGCAGCATGTCATCCAGCAAGAGGAACCATTAAAATGATATTAATAATGAAACACTAATTAGGGTAATGACCCTGTTTAGATTTGAAACAGTAATCATAGAGTTAAAAATGGAATTTCATACCATTAGCAAACTGAAAGTGTACTTACACAAATGTATAGTGTACTTATAAACATGCAAACCAACCAATAAATGTAACAAATATCATATACAAGAGGCACACAAGTGCCTGTAATGCTCAACTGGTTTAAGTATTAGGGAGTGTCAGAAGCGAAAGGGCAATGATATGCCTTATAAGGAGAAAAGGCCTTGCTCTCAGGCGAACATGATTTTTTAACACACCAAAAAAATTCAAAGTATTTTGGAAAAGAACCACCTAAGGAATATTTTTTTTTCTGTGAAATTATTTAAAAAATTCAAGCAGTGGTTTCTGAAATGAAGATTTTCGAAGTTATAAATATACCCATATAATAAAACATGGCACCGCCCCCTGGCGGCCATGTTTTTCAATGGAGCCGAACCATTTAAGCAACTCTGGTAGAGAACCACCCAAGAAACATTTATGTGAAATTATCCAAACAGTGATCTCTGACAAAAAATGGCCCCGCCCCCCCTGGCGGCCATGTTTTTTAATGGAGCGGAACCATCTGAGCAACTTTGGTAGAGGACCACGAAAGGATCATTTCTGTGAAATTATTTGAAAATCTACCTAAGGGTTTATGAGGAGATCTCGTTCAAAGATTGATCTATTTAAAGCTCTAGTGGCCATCTTGTGCAGCGGACCAGAACCATTTGAGCATCTTTGGGGGAGGACCACCCAAGTAACATTTCTGTGAAGTTTTAAAAAAATCGGCCAACGGGTTTCACAGGAGATGTTGTTTAAAGGAAAAGTTTACACACGCACGGATGGACGCATGAAGATGGAAGAACTGCCATGGCATAAGCTCGCTGGCCTTTGGCCAGTGAGGCAGCAATTGAGGCAACGATGTAAAAGTATTAAATAAGTTGCATAAAACAATAGGAAAGGCTTATCACTTCAACAATTCACAGGTAAAATTGTATCATTAAAAAAACACTCAAACATCAGACATTGTTTTGAGTCACTTGCTCTTCACTACACTAAGCTAACAGAAAGACCACACTCCCTGTTACGTCCAAACAATCAGATGGCTAACAGTGTTTACAATGTTGGACTATGTTGCAGAAACCATCAGAACACTGTGCAGGCACTGTGAACATGCATATGTGAGTATTGCATCCTCCAGGACAGAAAGAATCAGTCCCTGTCGATAAACAAAAAAAGAAATATATGACCCATATAAATCATTAATGGTATCTTCTAAATATATGTATGTCATTAACCATGATAAGGCCCTTAGGGTGAAACACATTTATTAACATTAGTTCAGGAGAGTTAATGATTAAGATGAATTCATTCCTGTTTAAGTATTGCAAGGTTACTAATATTGTACATGTATTTATCACATATCTGCCACATTATCTACCACTTGTATCTAGCACTTATCTATCACATATCTGCCACATTATCTACCATCTGTATCTAGCACTTATCTATCACATGTGTCTATCACATATCTGCCACATTATCTACCACTTGTATCTAGCACTTATCTATCACATGTGTCTACCATATATCTACCACATATATCTTCCATATGTATATACCATATATCTACCACATATATCTAATGCATATATCAAACACATGTCTACCACATGTGTCTACCACACATATCTACCATCTATCGTACACATGTATCTACCATATATCTACTACATGTATCTACCATATATCTACTACATGTATCTACCATATATCTACTACATGTATCTACCATATATCTACTACATGTATCTACCATATATCTACTACATGTATCTACCATATATCTACTACATGTATCTACCATATATCTACTACATGTATCTACCCCTTATATCTACTACATGTATCTACCATATATCTACCAAATGTATCTACCATATATCTACCAAATGTATCTACCATATATCTACTACATGTATCTACCCCATATATCTACCACATGTATATATCACATGCATCTACCATATGTATCTACCATATATCTACCAAACATATCTAACACATGTATCTACCATATGTCTAACACATGTATCTACCACATATCTAACACATGCATCTACCATATCTTCCACATGTATCTACCATATATCTACTACATGTATCTACCATATATCTACTACATGTATCTACCATATATCTACCAAATGTATCTACCATATATCTACTACGTGTATCTACCATATATCTACTACATGTATCTACCATATATCTACTACGTGTATCTACCATATATCTAACACATATCTAACACATGTATCTACCATATATATATATCACATGTATCTACCACATATATCTGCCACATGTATCTACCATATATCTAACACATATCTACCACATATATCTACGACATGCATCGACCAGATATATACCACATGTATCTACCACATATGTCTAACACACGCATCCACCATATATCAACTACTTGTTTCTACCATATATCTACCACATATATCAAACACATGTATCTACTACATATCTAACACATGTATCTACCATATATCTACCACATGTATCTACCATACATCTAACACTTCTAAATACCATATATCTAACACATGTATCTACCATATATCTACCACACATATCTACCATATATCTACCACATGTATCAACCATATATCTAACACTTGTACATACCATTTATCTACCACACATATCTACCATATATCTACCACATGTATCAACCATATATCTAACACTTGAAAATACCATATATTTACCACATATATCTACTATATATCTTCCACA
Source organism: Congeria kusceri (assembly GCA_027627225.1). Lineage (NCBI taxonomy): Eukaryota > Metazoa > Mollusca > Bivalvia > Myida > Dreissenidae > Congeria > Congeria kusceri. The sequence goes on from CM051024.1 coordinate 60,511,142, forward strand.
TGTATCTACCATATATCTAACACTTGTAAATACTATATATCTACCACATGTATCTACCGCAAGTATCTACCAGAAGTATACACCACATATCTTGACCACATATCCACCACAGGTATCTACCACACGTATCTACCATATAATTATCTCACACATGTATCTACCATATATCTACCACATATCTACCATATACTATTATCTAACACATGTATCTACCATATGTCTAACACATGTATATACACATATCTTACACAAGTATCTACCATATATCTAACACTTGCAAATACCATATATCTACCACATGTATCCACCATATACTTAACAATTGTAAATACCATATATCTACCACACATATCTACCATATATCTACCACATGCATCTACCTCAAATATCTACCTCACGTATTTACCACATATCTTGACCATATATCCACCACATCTACCACATGTCTACCATATGAGTCTACCACATATCTACCACAAGTATCTTCCACATATATGTACCACACATATCTACTCCACGTATTTACAACCTGAACCTACCAAATGCCATCATCAGAGAACGAATCTTCGGACATCTCAGAGGAGTAGATGTTAAAGGCCAGACTGTGGTCTCCGCGCAGGAAGTTATTCACGTCAGACATGGTCACTGTAACTTCCTTCACAGGCAGGGCTGTCATGTGGAAAGGTGGGCACTCCACCCGCATGTCTTCATCTACAAACAGCACTCATATGATTATCACTGCTTTCTGAATGTTGTGACTGGAGGTATTTATTAATAACACTCAAAATACCAGTAATCATATAGATAGATCTTGACAATGGAGAACATCTGATTATTTTAAAACAACAATTATACAATTTAGTTATTGTTAATTATTATCTACCACAACTGACATTACCATGAATGTTTTTAGTTATTTTTCATTCACCAAAGCCAGGTGAAGACCACCACATACCTGTCTTTGACATATACCTGTCTACAACAATTACAAGTGTTTACCATATACCTTTTCATGTCATTTACACATACCTGCATTTGACACATACCCTATATCTACACATACCTGTCATTTACACATACCAGTCATAACCACATGCCTGTCATCTACACATACCTGTCATTACCAAATACCTGCATTGGACACATACCTGTCATCACCACATCATCACATGCATGTCATTTACACATACCTGTCAGTAACACAAACATGTCATTTACACATACCTGCTATCATCACATACCTGTAATTTACACATGCCTGTCATCATTACATACCTGTCATTTACACACAACTGTCATCACCACATACATGTCATTTACACATAACAGTCATCACATGCATGTCATCATCACATACATGTCATGTTCACATATGGTATGTGTCAATGACAGGTATATGATGATGACAGGCATGTGTAAATGATACCTGTCATCAGGTTCTTGAACATGAAGTGCCCGTGCATAGTTCCAGAAGGCGTATCAAATGTTGTGCAGCTTATCCATGAAAACTTGGAGCCTGGCTTCATGACTGGAAACTGCCCTGCACACACAAGAACATCACTGAATATAGTTAACACTCGACTCATATAAATTGGTTAGTTACATTATTAACTTACCATAAATATAGTGTACCTATTTTCATTCTTCTGTTTGATTTAAATTACGATCAAAATTGTGCACAGAGGCAGGAAATAAAAATTGTTTAAATCCAAAACTTACAGACAAATACAACAATTGTGACCGAACACTTCATTGAAAAAGCAGTTTAATATACCAGTAGATCAATCGGCCTGATGCACTCTGTACTTACCGACAACTCCTTCTCCATGAACTTGTTCTGTGGTGCCATCTCCATTTATGATTGTCCAGTGTCGTGTCACCAGACGGCATGACAGGCTTTTGGGGGCATCAGGGGCCATAACCATTCTGACACAAGATCAGCCTATTATTTCATACTTTTACACTTGCAACACTGCATTCATCTAATATAAACAGTTGTCCAACAAAGATTTATAATGAAATGTGGCTTTGACAAAATAATGCATTGAGTAGTAGCAATAGTAGTAGTAGTAGTAGTAGTAGTAGTAGTAGATAGTAGTAGTAGTAGTAGTAGTAGTACTAGTAGTAGTAGTTAGTAGTTAGTAGTCGTAGTAGTAGTAGTAGTAGTAGTAGTAGTAGTAGTAGTAGTAGTAGTAATCATTATCATCATCATCATTATAATATATATAATATATATTATAGTTCACAAATGCAGATAGGCATGCCTAGCAGTACATACATGATTCTGTAGATGAAGAAGTTTGTCCTGGGTTGGAATCTGGACAAGGCTGGGACAAACATGGTGGTAGGCCTAACTGTAATACCGTGAGATGTGGCTACACTGCTCGGCTCATGGTAGAACCTGCAGTACAGTTAGACACTTACTGGTCAATGTACAAATATTTACCAGATCTCATCAGACACCAATACAAAAACAACAACAACATGAAACTTATTCCTATAATCTGACAGTCAAACAAATACACATACAAACATACATACTCTGTAGTTAATTTTGTATTATTATATTTTATTTAAATAATAGTCAAAGTATCTCTTTTTATGTACATGTATTTCATATCTTCAACCACTGGTGAAATGCAACATTTTACATGAAGATTTTTAACAACCCTTAGTTAGAATGCTTAACACATAGAACTACTACATGATGATGGTCCTATTGCAAGCATGTTACCTAAAGATATGTTCATCATCTATGAAATACTGCTTCTGAGTCAGTTCTTCTGCATAGCTGCACAGCCAGTCCTTGAAGGATACCCCTGCAAGTGTACGACCAGGATACACTGTAGAGTTTCACTGAAGCTGCAGTTATTCAGGTCAGGGACAGTATCACAGATGTGGCTGGTTGAACCACTGTCCACTGATCAGTTAAGATAGATCTACTTGTGTACTTGTTGTAGGGCTGCATTTCCAACAGTTTCTGGTCCTCAGCCCGTTTGTATCATAAATAATTTTAACTAGGACATCAAACGTTCAGCAAATTGCAAAGCAGAGAAATAAACATTTTACTGAATATTTAACAATTCTGCAATACCTCATAAAAATCTCCCAACCAAATCCAGCTGTACCTGTTTCATAGTAGGGGATTGCTGTCTGTCTTGGCAGGCCATCAAAGTCATGTCCCCTGTGCATGTAGAACATAGTCCCCTTCTTCAGCTGCTGGCAGTTGCTGCAAGCTATGGCCTGACCAGATCGCTCACCAACCGTGTTCACAGTGAACCGCAGACTGCCACCGATGAATTCACGACAATCCTGAAGATACAAGTGAATTGCTTACTAAAATACCTTTATTATTATGCATGTTTCAGCAATAAAATATCTATAAGTCAGATTTACTTTAATTAAATAAAATTACCACACATGTTATATTGGTTTAAACAAAATATTTAGTAAACAATCACAATGCCCATCAACACAAAAGGCATTAACTGGGGGTAATTTCATGATTTAATACAAAAACTTCATCGAGTCACATGCCCAAATACTAATTACTCACTGCCCAAGTAATTATAGGCCATGACTCAGAACAATCAGGTTCAATACAGATACAAACAGTCTGTGTAACCTCACATTACCTTCAGAGAGAGGAGGAACTCTGTTTCCAACAGGGTATGAATGGTGACAGATCCCAGCAATCTAGAAACATGCAGAAAAGTACCACGGCCGTTAACTAGTAGCGGTTACTAGGTACATAGTAATTAACAAGTTTTCCAGCATTATTTCAGTAGATGATCTGCAGGACATGTGATGCAGTGTTTGATCATACAAGCAATTTATTATTCCCATACCAAATAGATCAGAATTAATGGCTGACAAAAACAAGATTTTTCACACACTCTGGTTTAAATTCAAACACTGCTATAACCGAATGGGTGATGCTGCATTTGGTTTGGTTCAGGGTTCTGAACAAACGTTCATTGAAATACAAATATTTATAGAATACTAATACTCCATATAAAAGCCATAAACAAAGTTAGTGTAATCCTGATTGTTGTTTTCAAATGTTAAATTGCAATTATAAAAATATCAGAAAAAAATAGTTTCTCTATACTATTACTTACTTGAGAATACATTGCATACAAACAGAGGTACATGTTCAAAGAAAAATCTGTCCATATATCCCATACACTTAAGTACAGATGCACTCACTAAGCAATGAATCAATTTGTTTTTTAAACATGTTTTCTTCTAATCTACTTTACCTACCCTCTTCTAATGTACTTTACCTACCCTCTTTCCAAACGGGTATGATCCTGACCATTGTGAATGCGATATGATAATCGGAAATCTTCCGGTAACTTAAAAGAAAATCTCTCTTCTTCTCTGTCGATTTCTTCTTCTGACAAACCAACTGAAAACAACAAATATTATTGAATTTTAGACTAACTGCTAAAGACAGCACAAAACAACTCTACAGTAAAATGTCAGTTAGGCAGCACTGTTCAGACCACATCAAAGCATTATTACTTCAATCTGCACTGCATCAGGTAGTAAGAAGCTGCCAGGAGAATAATATTATATATATATATATTGTATTTAACTTTATCTTTATACTGGAAACATTGACAATGATGAAGTTCTTTAATGGCACACCATTATAACTTAAACACAAGTGTTACAAAATCCCATGTAGAAGCATATTTGTGTCATATGGAAATACAGAGCTATTAAAATGAGTATATATAAAAATCTAAAATACAAATTACATGTATCAGACAAGTATCAAATTTGCAATGCAGAGTTTTAAAATGTTGTATACCGACAGTCGTGCCGTATCACAAGAAACATACCAGAGGAAGTTATATTCCTTAAAACAGTATTAAAGCAGTATTACCATTTGGAAAGAGATAACATGAAAATGATACTGGACAAATGTATCACCATTAAGACAATCCCACAGTCTGCCACAGAACTCCTGTAGAAATGCCTCAATCGTGTTCCAGGCAGTCTTGATGGCTACATAATTCTTGTACTTCCCAAAATCCCTGAACCAATAGGCAAAGTGTTCTCTCCATGAAATGCCATCTGGGCAACTACAACAGCATATATAGCATATATACAAATATAATAAGATTAATGTGTTTTTTTTTAATTAAAATGTTTTTGATAAATTTTTTAAATATCAAATCCTCTTTAACGATGCAAGTTAGAAACCTCTTTATTAAAAGAAATAATATCATCATTGAAAGTACTTATTTTAAAATTAATTAAATGATTATGGTACTGGCATAACACATTTTATCCCATTGCCCAGAATGCATTGATGAAATAACCCCCCACTTAATTCCTAATGATTTCAAAATTTTAAAATGCGAATGTTAATATTTCTAAAAAATTGTATAAGTGAAAAAATGTTGTAGTGAAAGATCTAGGACCTAAAAAGGTACAGGGTGGTGCTAAAAAGGTACAGGGTGGTGCTAAAAAGGAGCAGGGTGCTGCTAAAAAGGTACAGGGTGGTGCTAAAAAGGAGCAGGATGCTGCTAAAAAGGTACAGGGTGGTGCTAAAAAGGAGCAGGGTGCTGCTAAAAAGGTACACAGGGCTGCTAAAAGGTACAGGGTGCTGCTAAAAGGTACAGGGTGCTGCTAAAAAGGTACAGGATGGTGCTAAAAAGGAGCAGGGTGCTGCTAAAAAGGTACAGGGTGGTGCTAAAAAGGAGCAGGGTGCTGCTAAAAAGGTACAGGGTGGTGCTAAAAAGGAGCAGGGTGCTGCTAAAAAGGAGCAGGGTGGTGCTAAAAAGGTACAGGGTGGTGCTAAAAAGGAGCAGGGTGGTGCTAAAAAGGTACAGGGTGCTGCTAAAAGGTACAGGGTGGTGCTAAAAAGGTACAGGGTGGTGCTAAAAAGGTACAGGGTGCTGCTAAAAGGTACAGGGTGCTGCTAAAAAGGTACAGGGTGCTGCTAAAAAGGTACAGGGTGCTGCTAAAAAGGTACAGGGTGCTGCTAAAAAGGTACAGGGTGCTGCTAAAAGGTACAGGGTGCTGCTAACAGGGTACAGGGTGCTGCTAAAAAGGGTACAGGGTGCTGCTAAAAAGGTACAGGGTGCTGCTAAAAGGTACAGGGTGCTGCTAAAAGGGTACAGGGTGCTGCTAAAAAGGTACAGGGTGCTGCTAAAAGGTACAGGGTGCTGCTAAAAAGGTACAGGGTGAAAAGTTGGTCCAGTTTGATAATATTTTCTAAGAATTTTCTAAATGCTTTTCATTAAGGTTTTTAAGCATAGTCTATTCATTTGTCATTGAATACTTACAAAAATATATTGAGTTTTAAAAGAAATTCAACATTTCTATGTTGACCAGCCGAGAGGGGCAGCAGGGGGAACCAAAAAGGAGCAGGGACAGCATCCTACTTATTTACTCTAGATCTTTCCTTATGTTGTATACCTTTCATCCAAGAAGTAGTGCTTGCATTGCCATTTCCACAAGGAATCATCCATACACAGCTGGTGAAAACGGTGGCATACCTGGGATACTCTGAAGGATAATTACCAGTAGGTCTGGTTACAATTTATAATGTAATGAATTAGACCACACCGTTTGATATCTATCAGACACAAAGATTGCAATTATAACTATACAAACAAATATAAAATGTTTAAAAGAGAATTACTGGTACTCAAAACGAGCTGTTAGTAAGGTAAAAAATTCAAAATGGACGCAATTTAATAAAAATGTAAACGTAACTTCCATGATGTTATATTATATGAAGACAACAGACTTAATATGTCTTTTCTAATGCATATACCAATAATGCAATGGTTTCTGTTGATGTGAAAAAAAGCATCATTTTCCAAAGCATCACCACTGATTAAAAGGGGGGGACGGGGGTAATAATAACACCGCTTTAGAAGCATCGTAGTACTGTTACTGGCGTGATGTGTCCACTTGGCACTGCTGCTTGCAGATTCCGACATATTTATATATATCAGCTATCGCTTAGAACTCATGCGGGACAAAGTAATGGTCACAAAACTTTATATGACCTCATGTTAATTTTGCTAAAGTGAAAGTGATGTTTGTTTGTTTGTTTGTTTTGGATTTTTCACCGTATTAAACAGTATTTCAGTCACATAACGGCGGTCAGTTAACCTACTCACAATTTTCCTGGGTAAGCTGGTTTACCAGTACTAAGTGCACATACTTATGCCAGTAACTGACAACTGCCCTACTTAAATCAAAGGTAGGGGGAGAATGGCCGTAGAAATAATGTCATGACCAATCCCCACACAAGTTATGTGGCCGGGCTGGGAATCGAACCCGTGATCCTCGGATTTGTAGTCCAGCGCTCTACCAACTGAGCTAGCCGGCCCGGCTGAGTGATGAATTTGATATCAAGAAGTCACCTATTTCTCATTTTAAATCTTTGAAACTGATCCCATGCTTTATGGGATATTCGCCAAAGCTGGTATTCCATGACCGCGTCTGCCCATTGCGTTTGCGTTCCGCTTGTTCCGTCTACGATTCCGTTAAGGAATCCGTCATCAGTGACAAGTCTTTTACTAACATTATGCAAATATAACTAGCAAAATTCATATAAATTCATACTTCTGCAAAATATATAGCAACACAATCAAAAACATTCAACTGGTGCATATGTGGTAAAAAGATTATAAAAAATCATGTTCCAAATACAGTCATATTCGCAAATGTACATACATTCGATAAACTTCACTGAAAGCGAATATTATTTACTATTGTTTCAGGTGATAATATTTCATAAATGATTGTATCGTATACAAATAGTATTTTTGTTTAAATTAAATGTAATTTGTTCATATATTATGCCCTTTCATTCATTGTTTGCTACTGGCATGCACGATCGCATGCGATGTTGATGCATGAACGCAGACGGAGAATACTTCAATATAAGTATCGTTTGTTGCGTTTTTATTAGAGATGTATGAGGGCAACGGACTACGCACACGGATTGATTTAATGCGTCCATGGACTACCAGCTTAAAGCCTCGGCACCAACCGGTTTGCGGCGACCGTACGACAAGCTTAACGCGAGATCTTTGCCAAATAAGTGTAGTGTCTGCACGCTGTCCATTAGGGTTTTCTCGAGAAGTGAGGTTGCCGCACTGATCGCTACAGACATTAACACAGATGCTTTATTTGATGCGACGTCCATGCGTCAATCACTTACCGCGTGGACATAGAGCGGTCAACATACTGGCAAGCTACATTTTTAGCGTCAAATTTGCCTTAACCACAAGCACGCATGCCACACGGCTTCCTTGCGTAGCACTTACAACAATAAACGTACTGGCGCAACAAGAATAAAACTGACACCTAACGGTCGCTGCAAGAAACGTAGGGTTCTTGCATGGTGACAGCACGACGCCATGTACTTTGTATAAATAACCAAGATTTATATTTGCATGCTTTTAACATGATGATGTCATTGTCCCCAGTATCTCTTTTGTTCATGTGTGTAGACTCATAAAGCTACTTTGAAGAATTATTAATTTTTTTTTTTCATTTAACAATAATATCTTCCAGATGTACACGCCAAATATAAAGTCGTAAATGGCACAAATACATGTAGGATCTTTACGAAACATGTTGATATTTGTCTTGGTGGCAAGATACTTTGCTGTCTTGCGGTGACCGTGTGAACAACTTGGACAGTCATGTCTGGAACCGGCCCTGTGTGTGGTTAAATTATGATTATGTTTAAGATTTATAAGTTTCAGTGGTTCTGGGGCAGACGTACAAACACATGTTGAAGTGTCCACGAGCAACTGTGTACTCTTTTGAAACCCATACTGGATAAAACTTAACTGCATTAGATCAGCAGATTGAAAATAATCTCTGACATTCTTAAATGTTTTTTTTTTTTCACATTTAAATTGTGCAATAACATGATACATGATGCTATACAACTACAAGCCTTATTATGTCTCTGTAGTGTAGATATCTCAGTATGATGACAAGTGACTCATCTGGTAGCCGTAGAACTTCTGGCTGTGACATCTTTCCACTAGGCTGAATATACCATCAACATATGGACTCCCTAAATAACAAGTAATACACAATTTACAATCCATTAATGACATATTTTGACACAGTTTTTTTATAGAGTTGTTAACTTGCTTTAGTGATAACAAAATACCCATTAAATAACTGACAGCCATTTCTGTTCATGGCATTAGGCCTAAAATAAAATATTGTTTGTTTCCCCTCCCGCGACCGACCCAGCAAAATAGCTGCGACCCAAAAAACTTTATACACCAAAGAAAACACTATTTTATTTTATTTGTGTGTGAAAATGCGGGGTGCGAATCCTTAAAAAGAATCCAATAGCGTGTATAAATCTTACTTTCAAAAGACACTTATAAAATGACTTTAAACGGACAGTTCTCGGTAACGCGCAATTCAGAGTATTTTGACGCATGCTGTTACGAAAAGGACGCCATAACATTCAGTGTCAGATTCTAGAGCGCAACCATTTCCGCTCACATATGCATGTTTTTTTAAAGACAAAGAACGCCCACCGGCAATGAACAAAATCACCTTTATGCACCAAGTGTCCATTATCGATAAAATCTTGACGCAGGAGGAGTCAGCTTAACAAGAGCCAAACAGTCAGCCATGAAAACGCATAAAATTTCCAATATGCAAATGAGCGTCATCGTTAGAAAGTTTATCACGCCCTCATTCTAATTTTAATTGGTAAAGGTGCAAGTCATTTGTAACACATCTGCGTTAGGTATGTGTTTTGTTATAGATATGCGTGTTTTTAACAGCCGCGTTTGTAATAAATTACTACAAATTAAAATAGTAAATAAATAAATAATTATAAATAAATATAATAATTTTGGTGAATTTTGGGGAAGGAACCGTTTACTAAGAATATGAATTACGACGTCATTTAACTCAACAAACTGATAGAGTCAAACGTTTTATTTTGTTAAAAAAAAAAAAATTACTAAATCTAGTAATAATTAACGAAAGTGTTATTCAAACTCATCACTGCACACAGATTAAAATTATGCAAAAACTTTGGCTGAGGCAACATTTGAATGAAAGTTAGCGGAACTAAAGTCCTTGTCAAAAATGGGCGCAAATAAACTTCAGCACCTTTTCTTTTTATTTTAATTTATCAAAAATGTTGTGTTGCTTTCTTTTTATTAATGAACAAAGTCCTATTTGTTTTTATTTCCATAGAATGCTAATTCATTTATGCTCTAGCATTTGCGTTGTTCAGATACAGTATTACAGATTGATGCTTTTAAACACTATCGACGTGCTAAGTTTGACAGTCACCGTTGCTATGGCTGTTGCTAACTGCGTTCTGTTTTGGATGCCCGGCAAATTGCAACATCACGGTATTACTCCTTAGTTTTAACACGTTTTTATTACTAACGCTCTTGTTTTTAACGTATGTTATTGTTTGTTAAATTTTGATAAATTATTGTAAGGTAATTAAAACATAGTATTACCTAAATTAGCAGAACGTTATGAATCTACTACAACGAAAATATTAAGAATTAATACTATAACGTAACATTTCAAACATAAGGAAAACATGAATGAAAATGACTTATTCAGTCTTCACCCTAATTTTTTCAAAGCACTTACCAGTTCGGGCAAGCTTGTTAGCAAAACCTCTTGCCCAAAATCTGATTAACTTGTCCGAACTTCAAATGGTACTCTACAGCAATATAATAAAATGACGTGTTCTATAATTTTATTTATTCATATTTTATTCCCATAGTCTGCTCAAAAGGAGAGGAGTGGAAAGCTGGACCAATCTGTTGATATTCTCTTGATAACTCACTTAAATGCTTCTAATGAAGGTTTTTATACAAAGTATATTTATTGGATAATCATATTTCCACAAAAGATATTTCAAACGATATACATTCAACATTTCTCTGTGAACCAACCCAGAGGGGCAGCAGAGCGAAGCTAAACAAGGAGCAGGGTCAGCAACCCGCTATTTCGCTCCTATTAAACTGCAAGCTACATCTGACGAAAGTAGTTCCAAAATAGTTCCTACCAAAGACAAGTATTTCAATGCAGTTTTACTTTCAAACAACATGCACTTATGCAATTAGTGTCATATTCAAAATAAAATACTTATATATAATTTATATATTTGTTAATTATCGCAAACAATGCAAGTACGTGCACACTTCAATTTCAGCCAAACTAGCATGTACTCTAACTCATCTGGGCCTAAAATAAAATATTGTTTGTTTCCCCTCCCGCGACCGACCACGCAAAATCGCCGCGACCCAAAACATTTTATAGACCAAAGAAAACAATTTTTTTTTTATTTGTGTGTGACAATGCGGGGTGCGAATCCTTAAACAGAATCCAATAACGTGTAGAAAATCTTAATTTTAAAAGACGCTTATAAAATGACATTAAACGGACAGTTCTCGGTAACGCGTATTTTGACGCATGCTTTTATGAAAAGGACGCCATAATATTCAGTGTCAGATTATAAGGCACAACCATTTCCGCTCTCATATATTAATGCATGTTTTTTTAAAGACAAAGAATGCCCACTGGCAATTAACAAACTCGCCTTTATGCACCAAGTGTCCATTATCGATAAAATCTTGAAGCAGGAGGAGTCAGCTTAACAAAAGCCAAACAGTCAGCCAATGAGAACGCATAAAATTTCCAACATGCAAACGAGCGTCGTCATTAGAAAGTTTATCACGCCCTCATTCTAATTTTAATTGGTAAAGGTGCAAGTCATTTGTAACACATTTGCGTTAGGTATGTGTTTTGTTATAGATATGCGTGTTTTTAACAGCCGCTTTTGTAATAAATTACTGGAAATTAAAATAGTAAATGAATAAATAATTATAAATAAATATAATAATTTTGGTGAATTATGGTGAAAGGAACCGTTTACTAAGAATATGAATTACGACGTCATTTAACTCGACAAACTGATCGCGTCAAACGTCTTAGAATTAGAATTATGCAAAAACTTTGGCTGAGGCAACATTTGAATGAAAATTAACGAACTAAAGTCCTTGTCAAAAATGAAAGTAAATAAACTTCAGCGCCTTTTCTTTTTATTTTAATTTATCAAACATGTTCTGTTGCTTTTTTTTATTAATGAACAAAGTCCTATTTGTTTTGATTTCCATAGAATGCTAATTCATTTATTCTCTAGCATTTGCGTTGTTCAGATACAGTATTACAGATTGATGCTTTTAAACACTATCCACGTGCTAAGCGTGTAACACGCTTTTCAGCTACAAACTGCTAACCGCAGTTTGACGGTTACCGTTGCTATGGCAATTGCTAACAGCGGTCTGTTTTGGATGCCCGGCAAATTGCAACATCAAGCTATTACTCCTTAGTTTTAACAGGTTTTTATTATTAACGCTCTTGTTTTTAACGTATGTTATTGTTTGTTCAATTTTGATAAATTATTGTCAGGTAATTAGAACATAGTATTACGTAAATAAGCAGAACGTTATTAATCTACTACAACAAAAATATTAAGAATTTATTCTTTAACGTAACATTTCGAACATAAGGAAAACATGAATGAAAATGACTTGGACTTATTGTGTATAAAAATAAAATATTTTTCCGACCTACCGACCCACCCTTTATGAGCATGGGTCGCGGGAGGGGAAACAAACAATATTTTACTTTTGGCCCTAAGGTAGTCTGCATCTTAAGCTTTTAACAGAGAAGCGTTTACTCGACTACGATCAATTGTCTATATATTTCAATAAGCGTCTACACAATAATGAGGACCGCACGGCATAATGACGTCATATGTTTATGTGTAAATACTTTATGTGCCAATAAAACAACGGGTTTTGTATATATTTTTTTCGATGAAACAATCTTAAATGTTATATTTAATGCATTTCTGTTTCCACATAATATATAAAGCCTCTGAAAACACTTGCCCGATCGGACAAGCATCTGGCATTTTCTGCTAGCCCGAAATCAAATCTACTTGTCCCAGGCATCGGGCAACCCAGTTACGATGAAGACTGCTTATTGTGTATAGGTTAGATACCAGTAAATCATTGTGTATCCCTCCGTGGTCCATTCAAAAGTAGTGCCTATTACTAAAGAGTTCCTCTTCTCTTCTGGCATGAAAGCCATTTAGGTATCTCAGACATGCCTTTTGTGGTTATTTCTATTATCCTATGCGTGTCTGCAACATTTTGGTGCATTTCATTGGAGGCTAACTTGAAAGGTGAACTTTTGGGGGGTGTTTACTGTGGAATGGGGCTTTTGTCGAAATATGACTGCCGAAACCTTGTTTTCTACCGGTGCCTGCATTCAAGTGAGATGCATTTTCTTAGAAGTAACATGACATATCTTTTTTATTGCAAATTTTGGAAGAGGACAGGATTGATCTTTAAATTGATCCAGGCTTGCACAATCTGAAATAAAGGAAATGCTATAAAAATGCTTGGAAAGTTTGCCGTTTTATAATGGGACCCTATGGGAATTGGATTGACTGCTTTCTAACCTATACAAGTAAAATATTTTTCCGACCCTTCATTAGCATGGGTCGCGGGAGGGGAAACAAACAATATTTTATTTTCGGCTTTACATAGATTATTTAAAAAAAAACTAGGTCAAGTGAAATACACCAACCACATATGGGAGATACTTCGAAAGTTTAATTAGTTTGAACTGTCAAATTCCTGTGAAATGGATAACAAACTTCCATGTCGAATTTTAAACAAAGGGGAGCAACTGTCTTATGTCTGGCAGTGTAACTTAATTCAGTTATTTCTTGAGATTACACATTCTTAAGTGGAAATTAATTAACCCGTGAATGTGCGAGATCAACATAAAATTAACTTCTTTTTTTATTACTAAACATTATCAGTAGTGTAGTCCGGATGACATGATCGCTGTTACAGCAGTTTTTGCAGTAAATTCCACAGATGGAAGTTCAGGAACGATGCTGAGCATCCTTGATCTCCGCCCCGTGTTGGTGAACCTTTTCTTCTGTTGCATAATTACATTGCGTCACCATTTCTACTAATGTTGTCTACAGAACAATGAACCAAGTGTGACATTTTCCAATATTTCGTAGTTATAACGTCATTTCGTCACAAAGCTCCATTCAGTAGGCGCGTACCCGGTGTCTCTCATTTTAACACCTGGCACTTTGCAGAGGGTTGCACTCAAACGCGGACCAATCTGCGGACGATATAGTTTATATAGGAAACTGCGGACGACATAGGCAAAGAAGGATTATCGCAAACTGCGGACGATATGATAAAAGAAGGAAAATGCGGACCATATGTGATGTTACTGAACACAGCGTGGTTTTGATAACGTTTACGCGTTAAACTTAAAGTATCAATGTTCGATTGATGTGCTTTTATTTCTTGAATATATAAATTATATTTGATTTTAAATAAGTGGCAACCTAGCACTAGTTTTCGATAATTACGGAAACAAATGAGAAACCATTTAAGTGTGTTTTATTTATTAACAATATATTCATGTGAAACAACAAACTAATAATAGTTATACGATATATGTATACTATGCATAGTAAGATAAACAATTATATATAAATATATATGCAAATATATAGGTATTAAGTGACCTTTATTTTAACATATACACTATTGCAGTACAGATACAATGAGTTGGCGCCGACGACGAGCGCAATGGTCTGTTATACCCCTATCACACCAGAGCCCGTCAGTACCACGTCAACCACGTCCTGCCAGAACGTGGTGAGGACGGGCTTTGACGTGATGGTGACCGGGTGATACGCAACGGGGACCTGGTAAGGTCTTTGAGGACGTAGTCTTTGCGTAGTGTTGACGTGGAACAACGGAGACGTAGTATGGACGTAGTAAGGACCGTTTAGTAGCGTACTAGTGACCGGTTTAGCGTGTTAATGACGTACTAAGGACGCAGTAGGACCTTCATGAGCGCAGTGCCTACGTGAAGACTTCAGACCACGCTTTCACCACGTTGGTGCTACGCTGCCACCGCGTCAACACCACGCTCATTCGGTCATCTCTGCGTCACCAATAAGACATGTCCAGGACTGCTACAGGTCAGCACCACGTCCATCGACGCTTTTACTACGTTCACGAGGTCGTTACTGCGCATCTCCCACGTATGCTCTACGTGCGTCACTGGTGAATCAACACCTAGTTTATTTGAGAAGTATAAATACTCTTTCTATTTCTATTGGACCTTGATTTCTGAGTTATATAGGAAGATAAAGCCTGTGTGACCTTTTCGGAGCTGGACGACCGGATACAGGAGTTTGCCACATTCTCGCTGTCCACGTCAATCACGGTCTCTTCCTCGTTGTTGGCGACCGGAGCTTCAGATGTACTCGCTATCTTCGCTTTCGTCTGGAAATACATCAGAAACGGATCATTTTTAATACTAAAAAGTTAATTTCATGGTTTATACTGATTTTAGAAGTATATAATTCGCAGTACACAAGTCCATGCTTTGATCGTTTCATAAAGCGTGTTATTTAACTGTGATGTATGTTTGTGTCTGTGTCAAATTGTTAAAATATTGTTTACTTGTATACTAAACAATTTTAAACTTAAGTATATACATGTGTACTTACACCTACTGTGGTATTTTTCTGGACCTCATGAACATATGGTCGTAGAAACGCAAATGCCCTCAGTATCCATTCCTCTTCTGTGAGCTCAACCGCAGTGTCTCCAGATTTACCAGTCACTTTCTTCCTCAGCCTGCCATATCTGCTACGTAAACTAGTGTACCAGGTTTTAAGAACAGTCACCGTTTTCCCAAGTTCAACGGCTTTTTCCGCCCAGAGCCTATCCTTCTTGGCCACATCTTTATACGTGGTCAGCTTTTTGTTAAAAAATATGGGATGCTCTTCGAACCAATCAACCATGGCTTGTTCCTGGTCACCATCGAGATCTGACACAATCTTGATCTTTTTCGTGTTTGTGCCCTGCTTACTGGGAGATTCAACTTGTGATCCACTTTCAGAAGGGGGCTGTATTTCTTCTGGTTCATTTGACTTTTCCGCTGGGTCGTTTGCGACGCTTGAGCTCTGTTGTTTTTCACGTTTCCCCTAGCTTTTCTCGGCATTGTGCTTCGTCTCAAAATTCAGAAAACAATGACCTACTATAGAGCGTGGGGGTATTTATAGGACCCTCTGACGTGGGCGTGACGTATGTTTTTTTTTTAAAGCGTATTACTAACGTGGTACTAGCGTCGTGCAGTTTTCAAGAGCTTAACGGTAACGCAGAAGCTGCGTCGTACGAACGCTTTGACCTGAAGCGCGCGGGGTGATGTACGTGGCAAGGTATTAGTGTTGACCGACTGGACGTGATAAGGACGTGATACAGATCTAATACGAGCGTAGAACGTACGTAGAATTGTTTTAAAATATCCTTTTCATCAGGTGCTCACTACGTCCTTATCAAAATTCATGACGTGGCGAGGACCTTGTGAACGCAGTACTGACGGGCTCTGGTGTGATAGCACCATTACAAAGAACATATCGGATATACGGACCATATAAACAAAGAAGGAAACTGCGGATTATTTCGCTGAGACGTCGCGAATATTTCGCTTCACGTTTAACTGGTCCGCTAATATCGAGAAACTGCGGACCATATGAACAACGAAGAAAACTGCGGACCATATGAATTGCACTATTATTTCGCTATTTAAGTTTAACTGGTCCTCTAATATCGAGGAACTGCGGACCATATGAACAAAGAAGGAAACTGCGGACCATATGAATTAAATTATTATTTCGCTGTACGTTTAACTAGTCTGCTAATATCGAGAAACTGCCGACCATATGAACAAAGAAGGAAACTGCGGACCATAAGAACAACGAAGAAAACTGCGGACCGTATGAACAACGAAGAAAACTGCGGACCATATTAATTACACTATTATTTCGCTATTTAAGTTTAACTGGTTCGCTAATATTGAGAAACTGCGGACCATATGAACAAAGAAGGAAACTGCGGACCATATGAATTAAATTATTATTTCGCTGTACGTTTAACTAGTCCGCTAATATCGAGAAACTGCGGACCATATGAACAAAGAAGGAAACTGCGGACCATATGAACAAAGAAGGAAACTGCAGACCATATGAATTACACTATTATTTCGCTATATACGTTTTACATGTCCGCTTATATCGAGAAACTTCGGACCATATGAACAAAGAAGGAAACTGCGGACCATATTAACAAAAACGGAAACTGCTGACCATATGAACAAAGAAGGAAACTGCGGACCATATGAACAAAGAAAACTGCGGACCATCTGATTTACACTATTATTTCACTATATACGTGTAACTAGTCCGCTAATATCGAGAAACTGCGGACCATATGAACAAAGAAGGAAACTGCGGACCATATGAACAAATAAGGAAACTGAGGACCTTATGAACAAAGAAGAAAACTGCGGACCATATGAACAAAGAAGAAAACTGCGGATCATATGGATTACACTATTATTTCGCTATATACGTTTAACTAGTCCGCAAATATGTATCGAGAAACTGCGGACCTTATGAACAAAGAAGGAAACTGCGGACCATATGAACAAAGAAGGAAACTGCGGACCATATGAAAAAAGACGGAAACTGCGGACCATATGAACAAAGAAGGAAACTGCGGACCATATGAACAAAGACGGAAGTTGCGGACCATATGAACAAAAAAGGAAACTGCGCACCATATGAACAAGAAGAAAATTGCGGACCATATGAATTACACTATTATTTCGCTATATACGTTTAACTAGTACGCGAATATCGAGAAACTGCAGACCTTATGAACAAAGAAAGAAACTGCGGACCATATGAACAAAGAAGGAAACTGCGGACCATATGAACAACAAATAAAACTACGGACCATATGAACAAAGAAGAAAACTGCGGACCATATGAATTAAGAAGAAAACTATCACTGATTTTTTGATTTTGTTACACGTTTAGTTTAATTTGGCTATGCCTTGTATATTTTTACCTGGTGTAATATTATAACTCATTTATTAACTTTTATATTACAGACTGATTTTAGATAATTAAGAAATTTTGATTTACCACTATTATTTCTGCGTATTCAATACAACTTAAAAAAACTCAGTGAGGTAAGTATTCTGCCCTTTGTAATCACGTTTATCATTAAAAACTGAAACGAAAACAGGTTATAAATTGCACATGAAAGGGAGGCTGTTAAAAGCATAAAATTCATGCTTAATCAGCATGTTTTTATTGTATCTGGATACAAACTCGTAAGCTGATAGTCCCTACAACAGATTTTTATCAGTTTGTCACTAATTAGTACCATATATCATATGGCATCATAAAGGGTCCCCGTTGAGGGCAGTACAATGATAAGATAAGAGGTCACGAGGCGCTAATTGGCTTTGAAACGGGTAGGGTCGCGGATTAATAATGGGCACCACTAAGACAAGAAGAAAACTATACGATTAATTGGTCAGCGAATATCGAGTAATATTTTAACACAGAACCAACTACAATGTTTTACTATTATTTACTGTTTTGTAACAAATATTATTCAAGAATACATATCAAATAGGAACTTCAATTAACAATCATTATCAATCACATCCAAATATCTCCATCGACTCGCTAGTCGATAACCTATATATAGTTTAATGTGTGAACGTCTTCTTAGAATAACTTAAGGTGTCAAATTCGACAGATCCAGTGGAATTGTTGTTACTTTCATGTTTATGTGTCATCTATTAGAACGGGGTAACAATTTTAATTAACGGTAATCATTTACGTATTTTTTTTACATTCTAAATTTTGAAATAAAAGCAAATTTGACACACAAACAACTAATAAACATGTTAATTATGTCAACATTTTAATTGATTATTAATTAATACGATAATACACTTACCTGTCAATAATTATATAAAATAATTACCAGTGTAAACCAAATAAAGCCGTTTTATCTACCAATTATATAGATTGGTCACACATTACTTCTTGAGATATATAAATGTGCTTTAATTATGTATACTTTGTCTAAAGACTTCGAGCAAAAGAAAATATCAAATAGCACCTCTACAAATTTATAACATATATTTTGGATGATAATGGGAAGAAAGCCCCAAATGGTTGTACTGTGTAGTGCATTTTATTAAATATTGGTTTAATGACTTTAAAAAAATATATACTTATTATGAGACAAATAAAAGTGTAACAACTTTTATTCTATTTATTCTATAAAATATTAAACAAAATATAAAATATGGGAACATCTTTAAATAAACATAAAATCAAGTCTGTTTGTATACACCGGCCAGTCACACATTCAGTACAGCCGATTTCCTTCTTTCCGCAGTTAGCGATAATCGTTTGTCTTTGTGGTCCGCAGTTTCCTACATAATCTATATCGTCCGCAGATTGGTCCGCGTTTAAGTATGCGCCCTTTGCAGACATACCGAAAGCTGCGACGATTTGTTCTTTACATTTGCAATTTTCATGTACTTCTACATTTTTAAAAAGACATTTTTGGCGTTCTTAAGCAGTAGCTGTAGTTGATACTAGAGTACTGAGAGGCAAATCTCCTTCCGGTATGGCGACCGCTAACAATTTCGCACGCGCACGGCCTGATTGAACACCGAGGCCCAAGTAAGGCGCCTGCCGGACACTCCGGTATTTTAACAATTTGGGCTCGCAATATTTTATGGAAAATGAAATACCCGGATGAACTACCCCCGTGAATAGTGTTTTGTAGTACGGAGTGTGATCGCTTTTCATTGTGAAAGATAACCTGGGCAGCGACCACTGTAAGTACATTACTTGCTCAACGGTGCAATAAACGCGGGCTTACCCAACCCTCTCCGATATAAACATACCGAGCAATTCTCATGTTGTACTAGATCTATTCCATGCGTTCGTCTGTGCGCACAGTAAACGTCAAAAGTGAACCGTGAGTTGAGTGAGCGTTTCGTTTTTGTAACAGACGTATGAGTAATTGTGTGCGTCGAATTGGGAGAAGTAATATAAACTGCAATTATGTACTGTATACTATAGTATGTAACCCAAAATGACTGCAATTTATCGTTTTAGTGATGCTTTTTTATTTATAATAGCTATATCCGCCGGACACATCGGACAACACTGGCCATTTCTTAACCATGAAATCCGGTGGTCCGGATTTTCCTAACCGTGTATTTCGGCAATTTACATGATGCTGTCGGTAGTAATCTGCATATACAAATAACACGTCTGGTGATGAAGAACTTTATTTAAAACACAACAATATCAATAACATGCGATTAGGAATACCCGTCACATATAGCGCACAGTCACCGCACTCACAGGCATGTGACAGGGCACACCGGAGTCAGAATGTCGGTCAGCAGTGAACAGGAAGATCACAATGGGAACATGTACAGATCACAATGGGAACATGTACAGAACTACGTGGTATTTAACATGGCCATTCTGATATATTAAGGGATTTATGCTGTATACATTCTATCTTTGTATCTGGACATTCACGTTTTGGGTTATTCCGTTGTTAAGTGAGCATAAAGCTAGATGTGAATGTTCAGATACAAAAATAGAATGTTTCATTTGTTTTCAGCAGCGTATTTAAATAGTCATGTTTAGTTGACTTATGTATTATGTGAATATTAAGGTAAAGTATTAGTCGCATTCGACGGGTTGTATGTTGTGATTATATATTTTGGAAATATTCAGCTGTATGATATATTATAATATACTCGTAAATAGTGATAATAAAAGCTGTGTTCAGCTACGTATGAGAAAGCAAAGTTGTGGCAGTATACTGTCAAATATGAATACTCATGCTTTACCCCTGCACACACAATAAGCCACTACGATGAAAAGAATCATAATATAACAATGATCATACAAACCATAAGAAATGTCAACCATATAACCTTCAATAGATATAGTATCAACAGATACATGTAGTTACATTCCAACAGGGTTTAAAGGAAGTGAACTGGCAAACATACAAATCACAAATACCATTTGCAGAATTATTACGATCAATATTGAATAAAAAATCATTATAACAAGGCTTGTCACAGGATTTGACGTATGCCCCCGAAGCATATGCTTGTCAGAGGAAGGCAACACAATGTCAGTTACATGTTGTTAAAAACGACGCTTAATACAAAAAAGTTATGGTCTCCGTAAATACTGAAGAGTTGTGGCCCTTGGGCTCTGCACTTCATCTCATTGTCCTCTATCATTATATGAAGTGTTTCATTTCAATCCCTGCAATACTAATGGAGTTATGCTCCACACAAGAAATGAAACAAAGGGCAATAACTCTGTAAATATTGAAGAAAGAGTTATGGTCCTTGTACTCTGCACTTCCTGTCATTGTCCTCTATCATTATATGAAGTATCATTTGAATCCCTGTAATACTCAAGTAGTTATGCTCCGCACAAGACAATTAATGCTTCACATAAAATAAAACAAAGGGCAATAACTCCGTAAATATTGAAGAAAGAGTTGAGGTCCTTGTGCTCTGCTCTTTCTCTTATTATTCTCTATCATTATATGAAGTTTCATTTGAATCATTTGAATCCCTTCAATACTAATTGAGTTGTGCTCCGCACAAGAAGGACGGAAGGATGGAGGGACGCAAAGACAGACGGACGATGCAATTACTACTTTGGAGGCATAAAAACAAACGCATATTTACTAATAGCTAACTAACAGTTTAAGGTCTAAATGAATGAAATAGATGATTGTTGCATCGAAGTAAGCATACATCTTTAATAATTATTACAATTCTTACACATGCAAACAACATACTCCAGCTGGATGAATGGAAGGCCATTAGTATTTGTTCCAGATATGTGGTATATAAGAACACATAATTTGCTGTACAGGTTATTTGATAAATGCGTTAGGAACATGACTGGTATGACAACAATCCAGTGTCCATGGTCACTGTAACATGATCCATTTTAATGAACAACAAAGAATGAATAATGGCTTGAAGTTGATGCTTCAACAAATACAATAATTTTATGTCCAGTATGATACAATTTGTAATATTCAAAACCATTTGTTATTATTTTCTTAATATAATTACCAAACAATATATACAATCTGATTTGTGTGTGTAACAAATATCTCATTACCATCATTATGTCTTGTTGTTTTATCTGTAAAGCACATTGCATTAAACCAAAATCCTCCTTTATTAACTTCAGTAATGGACCACATTGCAAGCACATATCACCTCACCAGTCTACCATATCACGGTCAATGTACTGCAAGGACACCCCTGGTCACCAGTAACTTGGACCTGCATAATGTGAACCACCCTGGGAACATTCCAATACAATCAATGCATAATAGTAGCAAATGCCTTGTACATTTCTATTAAGTAATTGTTAAATGATCAGCAATAATGTAACAATTCCAATAATACACCACTAACAAATAGAAATGGAAACCACTAACAAATGCAAAAACAAGAGGACAGCGCGATCGACTATTCAAAGTATTTCAGTTGTTACATATTTTGGATAGTGGAAGGGGCATACAATTGTTAAAATACAAAACTTTTATGTGAAGCCTTGTATAGTTTATAAATTTTTGAAACAAATACTTTAACCACAAAGTCTTGGTAAAAAGTGGGCTAAATCTGTCAAAATACAAAACAGAGTTATGTTACCCCTGATACTTGAGTTGATGACAAATGTTAGTTCCAAGTTTCAAGTTAATAACTTATGTAGTTTTGAAGTTACAAAGCTTTTGAATATAAACTTTAATCAGAAAATCTATGTAAAAAAGGGGCATAACTCTGCCAAAATACAAAACAGAGTTATAGGGAATGTTGCCCTTGATACTGGAGTGGATGACAAAGGCTAGTTCCAAGTTTCAAGTGAATAACTTATGTAGTTTTGAAGTTACAAAACTTTTGAATATAAACTTTAACCAGAAAATCTAAGTGAAAAAGGGGCATAACTCTGTCAAAATACAAAACAGAGTTATGGGGAATGTTGCACCTGACACTGGAGTTGATGAAAAAGGTATATTCTAAGTTTTAAGTCAATAACTTAATAAATTACAAGACTTTTGAATAAAAACTTTAACCAAATTCAGAAGTGGACACCAATGCCGGGGGTAGTAGGAAAGCTCACCTAATCTTCGAATAGTCAAGCTAATAAACAAATAAAAATTTAAAACAATTTATCATAAACAGATCATTAACAAATACAATATTACTCAAGTGCCAAGTACGACATTCATTCTTATTATTACAACAACTTTAATTGAATTTATGGAACATATAATTGACTGCAAACAAATAAGCAATACTTTTTAGGGTACATAAATGCTTAAAGAAATTACAAGTAAATGTATTAATTACAAAATGCAAATATTAGGACTATATTGTTGTTAGGAAACAGTATGTTAAATAAGAGCTCTTTAATTATAATTATAATGTATTTATTAAATTTGATCTCTCTTGCAGGAATGTATGTTAATTGATGATTATTTCATTCTTTAGGTCTATAATGCCGTTGAAGGCAAAACTTGACAGAATTTTCCTCCAAAAATGTTCGAAATCAAAACACATAGATATTCATATGTGTAATACACAATCTGTACACATTCCAACCATACAATGTACACCCCCAGCTTAGAAAGGCAAACACTGTTTATATGCTCAACAAATCACACCTCAAATCTTTGACAGGGGAGAGACATTACCAAGTGGGCCAGTGTGGCCCGGAAGTGCTCACATAGATTGTACTTCCAAACTTGGCCTTTATTTATTGCTAGGCCAAACATATGAAAATTCCTAAGATCAAGTTTCTAGATCAGCTTTAATAAAGAACAGGGGTTCAAATACTAACAAGCTTTTTTACCTAGTTTCCTTTCTTTACCATGCATCCTCTTACCAAATGTATACTGAGCAATAAATGTGACATTCTAAACTGGTCTTATGAAAAAAACTCTTCATATTTGACCAAAGTCTTAGGTGAACATAAATTAGTGCCAGTGGTGACAAGTGGATGATTCGACCCACATGACTTTAGTCCAGCCACTAGGTTAAACGTGTATACATGTATGAACATTTATTACAGATCTTTGTAACTAATGATTTATTGGAGAAAGCTGTTAACATGTGGATATCACAACAAACTGATTGGCAATGTCTTGAAAGCCTGGATTTACTAAGTAATAATAAACTGTTAATAATCAGATCTTTTAGCAAATACCTCAAAATAAAATTATTGTACAATTGACAACACTGTAAAAGAACGGACAAAACAATATAATAATGACAATCCTGTCTACAGCTGTAAGAAGAGATTTAAAACAATAACAATTACACAATTACACTTAAGATGTGAAATTATTAATACAGTTTTCAATACAAGAAATGTCAAAGTCATAAATAAAAGAAATGGATATGAACATAAACATGAAACAGTCAAAGGTATAACTTAGTTGTAAATAACTTACACAGCAACAAGCACACCTATGTTACATGTACATACTTCTAGCAATTCACCAACCTGAAATATTCATTATTTTGACCTATCACATTCTTAGTGTCTGACAACTGTACCTGATTTATCTCACAAGAGCATGACACAAGACAGTCTGCAAGGTGAGCCTCAGCTGTGGTATATTTGACTTTATTATAATGATCTATAAATAAGCACAATTTAATTGGTCTAGGCAGTGGTCGCGAACCGAAATATACCAGCAATTTATATTCATGAAATTCCATATTTCCCAAAGTTATATTTATTATTAATAGTACATCCTTGTTCCGTTCTTTATACGATCAGTGTGCACTACATGCCGTGTGTGTCGGGAAACAACCATTACATTAAATGGTGTATACCTTGTAACTTTGTGGTTTTATACTGCAGGTATTTTAACAAATTAACTTGCTCGAATCCAAAAAGTACATGTATGAGTCAGCTATTTGTAAGTTGTAGATAGAATGATCATATAATAAAACAGTTATTGACTAGATGGACTTAGAATATGAGCTGATCTTCACTGCTACCGCCTCAGTAAATATTACATGCTACCGGTGAATATCACATCTTATTTCATGCTATGCGGTGAATGAGTAGAGAATACTAGTGAATGATAACCCAATCATTTCAGTCTAGCTCGAGAGAAATGATAATGTTTGATCATTTCACTCTTGGTTATATGGAACTACTTTTAACTTTGTTTTTATATTTATTTTATGAAAGTGTAAACATAGGCCTTTTTAAACAACAGAAAACACATAATAAAATTCAATACAAATATAATTAAGTGACAATGACGCAGTAAGAGTGGCACTATTTTCCCACCACAACAGTGATCGACAATTTTTGGAATCATAATGACGTCATATTTATTATGTCATAATACACAAAACTTGTGACGATTCAGCATATCTCGGACATTTTTTTATTTATCGTTCAAAAGCATGAAATAAAAAGACAATCTTTTTAATAAAGTATAAGACTGTATTTTATTTCATTTGTGGTCATAGAAACTAGATTTTTCACTCGTGGCTGCGTCACTCGTGAAAATATTGTTTCTATGACCACTCATGAAATAAAATACGATCTTACACTGCATTAAACAAATATCCTCTATATATTCAATGGCCCACCAGTCCATAACTGTATAACAAACCACAGCCAGTCATGATGTGACACTGGCCAGGAGGACACAGCACACAGACACAGATGTGCCGTCCATGCAGAGAGAGACATGAACGCACTGACATGGCCTGCTTCTGAGGAGATTTAATTAGGTTACATTTGATTACACATGAGTTAACATTAATACAAAGTTATACAAATAAATAAAAAGTTTAAAATGTCTAAGCACCATGTAAAATTATTTTTAAAACAATGTTATGGATAATAAGTACAATGCACCGTGACCATCTGGCATATCTAAAGTACAACCTTAAATGATGTTTGTTTCGCTTTTTTAAAAAACTCACCTTAACATATATATACATCATTACAGTTATTGTTTTGTATAGGAAATAACTGATTTTGAGGAGATGGTAACATTACTACTCGTAATTGTTTTATTTGAAAATGTGACACACAAGATAATAAATAACTTAAATTGTTTTTCCAATAAGAAATTATTAAAAATAATTATTTAGACATAAGCATATACATTAATAATATCTGAACAACTGGTAAGTTGTAAGCTAGTAACATAACATGATGTTACAACTGATGTAACCGAAGATTGATTGTTTTACAAATATATCATTATTCCAATGTGACTGATGTTTGCCATGTAACTGATACACTGACAATGAACACCAAAACTGAAGCTCAAATAATCAAATCACTAAATCTTTGTCAAAACCCTGTCTTCAAGGATGTTTCCTATTACGGCGATGAATCAGACTCATCACTAGCAATTGAAAACTTTGGTCCCTCCTCCTCATCTACCTGTGAGTTCTCATGGGCTGACACCTCCAGCTTGTCTCTGATTGGTTGTTTCTCTGCTCTCACTGCTCCTGTCTGGTTTCTGGCTGCAGACGGCTGCCTGGCTGAGTGAACATGAGACTGGTTCTCTGCACTTGCACCTCTTGAGGACCGTACAACCTCTGGAGGTGGGGGCAGTTTGGGAGGAATTAAATCTGTCTCAATACCTTTATTATCAAATGCATTTCTTTCTTTTGGATGTTCACTTGTTTTGGATTTTAAATCACGATTTTTATTCGAAGATTGACTGTGGAAGGTGGAGGTTGCATTTGCAGTCTGGTTTTCTTCCCAAATGCCACCAAGGTTGGATCCTCCAGGTCTCACAACCTTGCCTGGGGTGCCGTTAGCGACGATGCTGCCTATGGGGTTATTGATGGGAGCGTAGAGGGTGGCGGGGGAGGAGGCTGCGGGGGAGCGTGAGGTGGGCGTGTCGTATGACAGGGACCGGTACCCGTCACTGGGGTGGTACAGCTGCCGGTAGTGCTCATCAGGAGTGGCACTGAACGCAGATGTCTAAACAACACAGAACATACATGTAACTTGTATGATGTTTATCTGTACTTAACTGAACACAGACATCTGAACAACACATATACACAATATGAAAAATCATCATCTATAATGAATGGAAAAGCATGTTTACATGACACAAATATCAACATTCTATCAATGAAACAAGGCTTGTCACAGGATGTGACTTATGCCCCCGAAGCATATGCTTGTCAGCGGAAGGCAACACAATGTTAGTTACATGTTGGCAAAAATGATGCTTCCTACAAAAAGAGTTATGGTCCTTGGACTCTGCACTTCATCTCATTGTATCATTACATGAAGTTTCATTTGAATCTCTGCATTACTAATGGAGTTATGCTCTGCACAAGAAAATTAAACAAAGGGCAATAACTCTGTAAATATTGAAGAAATAGTTATGGTCCCTGTACTCTGCATTTCCTCTCATTGTCCACTACAATTCTATGAAATTTTATTTGAATCCCTTCAATACTAATGGAAGTATGCTCTGTACAAGAAAATTAATGCTTCACACAAGAAAACAAAACAAAGGGCAATAACTCCATAAATATTAATGAAAAAGTTAAGGTCTTTGTGCTCTGCACTTCTTCTCATTGTCCTTTATCACTGAATGAAGTTTCATATGAATCTCTGCATTATTAAAGGAGTTGTACTCTGCACAAAAAAATAAAACATAGGGCAATAACTTTGTAAGTATTTAAGAAATAGTTCAGGTCCTTGTCCTTTGCACTTCCACTTATTGTCCTCTATCATTATATGAAGTTTCATTTGAATCCCTTAAATACTTATGGAGTTATGCTCTGCACAAGAAAATTAAAGGGCAATAACTCTGTAAATATTGAAGTAAGAGTTATGGTCATTGCGCTATGCACTTCCTCCCATTGTCCTCCATATTTGTATGAAGTTTCATTTGAATCCCTTTAATACTAACGGAGTTATGCTCCGCATAAGAAAATAAAATTAATGCTTCACATAAGGAAATAAAACTAATGGCACTAACCCCATAAATATCGAAGAAAGAGCTGTGGTCCTTGTGCTCTGCACTTCCTTTCATTGTCCTCTATCATTATATGAAGTTTCCTTTGAATGCCTTCAATACTAATGGAGTTATTCTCCACACAAGAAAATTAATGCTTCACATTAGAAAATAAAACAAAGGGCAATAACTTGGTAAATATTGAAGAAAGAGTTGTGGTCCTTGTGCTCTGCACTTCCCCTCATGGTCCTCTATCATTATATGAAGTTTCATTTGAATCCCTTCAATACCAATGGAGTTATGCTCCGCACAAGAAAATTAAACAAAGGGCAAATAGCTCCATAAATATTGAAGAAAGAGTTATGGTCCTTGTGCTCTGCACTTCCTCTCATTGTTCTCTATCATTATATGAAGTTTCCTTTGAATCCTTTCAATACTAATGGAGTTATGCTCCACACAAGAAAA
This sequence comes from Congeria kusceri, assembly GCA_027627225.1. Lineage (NCBI taxonomy): Eukaryota > Metazoa > Mollusca > Bivalvia > Myida > Dreissenidae > Congeria > Congeria kusceri. Next base: position 60,539,629 of record CM051024.1, read on the forward strand.
TTAATGCTTCACATAAGGAAATAAAACAAAGGGTAATAACTCCGTAAATATTGAAGAAGGAGTTGAGGTCCTTGAACTCTGCACTTCCTTTCATTGTCCTCTATCAATATATGAAGTTTCCTTTGAATCCTTTCAATACTAATGGAGTTATGCTCCGCACAAGAAAATTAAACAAAGGGCAATAACTATGTAAATATTGAAGAAAGGTTAAGGTCCGTGTGCTTTGCACATCCTCTCATTGTCCTCTATCATTATATAGAGTTTCATTTGAATGCCTTCAAGACTAATGGAGTTATGCTCCACACAAGAAAATTAATGCTTCACAAATAGGAAATAAAACAAAGGGCAATAACTCTGTAAATATTGAAGAAAGAGTTGTGGTCCTTGTGCTCTGCACTTCCTCTCATTGTCCTCTATCATTATATAAAGTTTCATTTGAATCCCTTCAATACTAATGGAGTTATGCTCCGCACAAGAAACGTGACGGATGGACGGACAGACGCATAGACGGACAGACGATGCGATTACTATATGCCCCCGAAGTACTCTTCTGGGGCATAAAAAAACTTGCGATTTGGAAAGTAGGTAGAAAAGTTATGGAGAAACAGTTTGTAAAAGACAGAGAGATTTCAGTATTTGGCGAAAAATTTAATTTTAAATACCAAAAGATGGTAAGGTCTCAACTAACAATTCTCTTACTACTTTTTCTAGGAATCTTTCTTACCCCATCTTCTGTGAGAGCTGGTAGGATGTCATCATTTTCTACCACAGGCTCGGGGGTGGGTTGAAACACAAACAACATCACCCATATCGGGGCAAGCAGCTTAGTAACCTGTTATATATAAGAATATTTAATCTAATTTCACCAAATAACTACCTGTCCAGAGTGTAGTGTGCTGGTGGGTGCTGTCAGGTTGTCAGGAGGTTTATTAGATTGTTCATCATTTAACCAAGTCTGTTACCATCAAAGACCATCATGGCATCATGTTATATATAGCACAATACATGAAACATTTTATCACAGTAAACATGTATTCAAGCTTAAGTGGACATATTTATTTTAAGATGGAATGTCAATACTTGCCATAAATGTGAAGAAAATGACAGTGAATAGAGTCTGTGCGTGGTTCTGGAACAAACAGAGACCAATGGTTATACACAGCAGGGTACTGGATGTAATATTAGGGTACTGGTTTTATTGTAGCATTCCCACCAAGCTATACACATACTTAAATGGGTGAATCAAGTCACGGTGGCATATTAAGCACTTCCAAGCTGAATGTGATTAATCCTACAGTACAATGGAACATTTCATTCATCTGATGGGTTTTTGTTATCTATCACTGGAAACTATACAAACAATACACATTAACTTTACTACAAAGCACAACCCTCAAGCACATATATTATAAGGCTAAAAGACGCTTACAAATATCGCACTGCACCCCTCTTCTTTGTTTCGTACTGTAAACATTGAGGCACTCGAGTTTAATCACAGTGTAAAAAGCACAAACTATGACTCGCAAACACAAACATTTGTTGCAAATGTAAAATAAATGTGTAATAAACAATTTGTAAATATTTATGGTACTTGTACAAATTACCCTAGTCTTGAGATTGCTGGTCAGTTTGGTTGTTATGTTAATACTATGAACAACTATAGATAATCAATGGCAATCAATTCTGATATGTAATAATTTCCATTGGTCAACATTTCCAACTGAGAGAAAGTTTGAGGTTGAGAATTGTGTATTACTTGGGCCACTTTACCACAATATCAATGGGGTCAGATTCAAACACGAGACTGTTTATTAAACTGATAATGAAGAATAATTCTAACAAACCTAAAAGGAAAGTCTAAAGAGAGTTGTTACCATAAAAGAAACCCAGGATGTACTCACTTATTCTCAACACAAGGTCATACAGCATCCCAATGAAGGCTGATACCTCGAACACAATCACAATACTGGAATACAAGATCAAGAAATCCTTACAGAACAAAACAAGCGTGCTGACAGTCTGGAAAATATATACTGTTATTCTAGTGATGTACTGTTCAGTATTACATAGTTTTCCTGTATTTATAATTAAATAAATGGCATACATTAATATTGTTCTTTCATGAAATCTTGGGAAATTAATTGTATCGTTTAACTTAAAATTAAAAAATTTTATAATGATTTTGACTGTATTCTCCTTTGAGTTCTTACTGTGGTTGGTCATGTAACATGCTATGTAACTTAGTGTAAGTGTACAATATGACAAGTATCACCCACCACCAGAGGTCTCGTTTCTGTGCGCGCCTAACAGAGTCCAGTGTGCTGATCTCGTTGAGTCGGCGCGTGATGTAGAAGCCCGCCACACAGAACAGCTGCACGATCAGGAACTCAGCAGACGACATCATCAGCCAGTACGGCTCTGAGAGAATACATGCCGGAATGTATAGTTATAACAAAGGAGTAACTACTACAATACTTGGGGTGACATGGACAGTAGCTGATTCACAAATCCTCAAAATGTAATGAAATGTCATTCAGAAATTGTGAATCACAGATAAAGAATTAAAATTATAAGTTCTTAGGGTAAAAACATGCAAACACCAAGTCCGTTTATTCAGATGTAAAGATATGATAAAATGAACATGTAGATACACCCGGTACTTACGAAAGCACTCTGAGAATGTATCAGTGACCTCCACAATGCCCAGGGTGGCTACAGTTGTGAAGTATATCGATGCAATCACCAGGAATGGTAACAGGAACCTGGGGATAGACTCAGACATGAGGTCTTACACAAATATGCATGAATGTTGGAGCTGCAAATCAATTATCTATTCAGGTACTAATATTTAAATCAGTATATGTGTTTCACAAATCATATTCTTAATTACATGCACTGAATAAACAACCATGTTATAATGCAGATTTGTATGTCTTGAGTAGAAAATAAATATTACCACAACATACAATAATGTTAGAATATTTAATGAATGGTCCATGGTATGTCCTTGAAATCCACAAAACTGAATGCCCTGTGAATGAATGTAATTCAGTAGTAATATAAGGGATGATAAAAATTGATCTGATTTCAAACTTACCCTAGCCAGTTATCATGTTCTTATAGATCTAGTTAAATCTTAAGAATATTATATTTTCACCTTGCTTTGAATAATTGAGTGAAACAAATATGTATCCCATCATCAGGCGTGCATTAACGGAATAAACCCCCATGGAACAAACTTGGCTTTATTTCACCACTGTGGGACAAAGCAAACCCCCATGGAACAAATTTGGCTTTATTTCACCACTGTGGGACAAAGCAAACACATGCAGAATAATGACATCTTGTTGATTTTGGTGACGTCATTTTGTGTTTTTCTTAATATTTAGTGTGTTTTCTTCCGTTTATTTTCAATCTTAAGACAGAATATGATGGAATATGATGGGATAAATAGAATACTAGGTAAGTGTTGAGTAAAGATATGTTTATTTGCTGGGCACGAAAATGTGAACCACTCGCCAAGGCTCATGGTTCAGGTTTTCTAAGCCTCGCTAAATAAACTTATCTTTATTCAAAACTAACCTAGTATTCTCTATATTCAATCATATTGAAACTAATTGAGTTTCACTTGGTTCTGTTTTTAAAAAAAATACATTAGCAATAAATGTATTAAATAGTCTATTCACAAATAAAGAATATTAGCTACAAAGGGCACTACAACACTGTAAACTGCGAGTCAAACCGTTTGGTCCAAGCTTCTCTCCTGAGTGCGCGGGTGGCCAGCAGCCAGTAGAAGTGGCACATCACCAGAAACTGGGACAGCTTCAGCCACTGCAGCGCAAAGTCAATCTGCACATACGTGTTCATCACAAAATGTACCACCCTGGAAATAGGCATTAGATGGGATGTTAATGTATTACACAATGGCAGAGATATATGTGATGTTAATGTATTACATGACTGTAGAGATAGATTTGATGTTAATTTATGAGTGTTGAATATTTCTGTTCTTTTATTAACATTAACATTTCATTTAAAGAAAAACATTATTTTACATCAAAAAGAAAGAAAGCATTGATAAAATAATAAAAATTGGTATTGGTTTCCAGCCCCCACCACTTTTTGTTAGGCTGATTCAAATACAATACTTAGTAAATTGTTCTTCTGAAATATAATCACCAACAGCACTCTATAGTTTGAAAATGAACATGTAATAATTAATAGTTCATACCCTATTACACATTCGACGGTTGCACAGTAGAAGATGAAGAACTGGTGCCAGTTCTGGTGGTGTGCGCGGTGCAGCTTTAGCAGCTTGAGGACACACAGGACGCCCGTGATCAGCACCAGCAGTCCCAGCAGCGAGCCCCTGGCAATCAGAACTCTAGGTCATCAATCAAGACAATAGGTGATGTGGCAAGGGTTACACAATCTTCTACTGCTTTACTTGACCATTTTTGCCCTTTGTTGTCTGCCACTTGTCTGGACAGTAATAATAGTCTAAGAGTTTATTCCAGAAATTGTTTTATTTGTCTGCACATGCTCTGGCCATCTGGGACAATAAGGCATTACAGAGTCAGAAATAGATTTGGCCACCCCCGTGGGGTGTCCTGGAGTACATGTTGGTTTCTTTCAGTGACCAATGGACAATCATTTATAATAATAGCATTAAATGGTTAACAAATTAAAAACTGATAGAAAATCCAAGTCTAAGACTGTTACAATATAAAAGCATTAGATGGTCAAACAATACCTGAGGCAAGCTATTGTGTTAAAATTGTTGAAGCAGCCATTGACAAGAACATCTGTAGCTGGTGTGATATTTATACTGGACATTGTGATATTTGCCTGCCATGCTCCATATCTTTGAAGAGGGTTGTATTCAGCCATTACAATTTCTGAAATAATTCAAAGTATAAAATGAACAAAAGCCAACACAATTAAGGTCCTGTTATCCAACTCTCAAAGACCTCATACACAACCTGGAAAAAATGGTTAAGACTGACTGAAACATAAAGTCTCTATAAAATAAATAAACAAATGATGAGGAATGGAAATTACAGGAGATGTCCGATTACAAATAGCCCACCAAGCACTTAGCTCAAGACAATGAACAATACTTAACCGTAAAGTTACAGGGTGACATTTCACAAAGCATATAGAGAAAGTAAACTTAAAACAAATTTTGGTTCTCTGTATTGCTTGTGAAATATATATATAAACACAATTAATCAATTGCAGGATCATGTTTTCGTTTCAATCTCTGTGGGCAAGATGAAGCCATTGTTTTGGAATTGAGGTGAACACTGTACAGTCATTTTACTGTAATAGGTTGGTTAATACGACACATGTACTATGTTCAAATAAAAACATAGAATTATAGCGACTTCCTACCATGGAGATTTTGTGCCAGAAGATGTCGTACCACTATACTGGCGACTTCGTACCACATATAATTACTTTGATGATCTGTTCATGTGTTTATATAAAGTAATTCTAAGTCCTACATTACTTTGTTGTTTATATGTTATCTTTCAACAACATATGCTAAAGACTTTGAATGCAACTTGTACGATACTGTAATATATTGTTTATAACAATCTACATAATAAATTAATAATACAGAATAATTATATTTGTTATGATAAAATCATACAAATAAATTATAAGAAAATTGTTCATTATGATACGAATAAAGTATTAACAATTTAACAAATATAGAATTAAATGCTGCAAGGTGTTTTGTTATTTATCCCATCATCATGCATGCATTGACGAAATAACCTCATGGAATAAACTTTGCTTTATTTCAACACTGTGGTGTTAAAGCCAACACGCAAAGTATAATGATGTCATCTTGTTATTTTCGTGACGTCATTATATGTTTTTCGTAATATTTAGTGTGTTTTCTTTCGTTAATTTTTAAAATAAAGCCAGAAAATGATGGGATAAATAGAATAGTAGGTAAGTATTGAGTAAAGAGAAGTTTATTTGCTCCACACGAAAACATGAACCACTCGCCAAGGCTCGTGGTTCAGGTTTTCTAAGCCTCGCTTAATAAACTTATATATATTCAACACTAACCTAGTATTCTCTTTATCTTCAACCTGTGTTACATGTAGGTATTTTTTTAGTTATACTAATATTATTATATCATTTAATATAATATGAATTTATTAATGAATGACATGTAATTCTCATGTTCATCTTCTCCATGATGTAAATACGTGATTTTCATTTTGAAATGTATGTCAGTATGTATTATAATTTCCTGAAATAAACTTGTAAAAATGTCTTTTAATTCATGTTCTAACCACATGTACTAGAACATCATTAAACAGTGTTTGTGTCGTTATTCATGCATGTATTGTTTACTGTCCACAAATCTATCGAAAAGTGTGAGCATGTGTATATTGCCTATATTTATCCATATGTGGTACAATGTCTCCAATAATGGTACGATATTGTAGCGGCATAAGGTTTTAGTGGTACGACGTCTCCAACATCCCAAACATACATGTTTCACATAATAAAAAGATCATGATACGGCTATGAAGCCAATGATGAACATTTTTCAATACTGACACTGATCAGTTCAATGGCAACGTGAATTAATTATACATATTGAAAAATAATTCCATATAACAATTATTAGAGAAACGAAAATTACACCTTTTTTTGAATCAAAAGTATCCGGGTTTGAAGTATCCGAATATTAAACACACATTGGCCAACATACAACGTCAACGTGATAAACTTGAGCAATTATTTCACATATTTTTATCAAAATCTATTAAAAATATTCATTTTACTGGTATTAAGAAATTTTATTTTAAAATTACCTAAAAATACCTCTAAAACTTCATAAAAATAGAAACATGCCCTCTGATAGATTTTGTTATTATTTTCCAACCTGTCCAACCGGAAGTGTTAAGATAATTTACTTCCAATTAAATTTATGAGACGATACTTTGTTATCCCTACATTAATTATTTTTGTTCATACTTATCTTCATAGTATGAAGTCATGGATACAACACAAGGTTTTGTTGAGGAAATAGATATACAAGAAATAAACTTTTATGAGGTTTGTAGTTATAGAGTAATTGGGAGTCATACAGTTGCATATACATTCGGATAACATATTTTGGGATACATTTGCAATCTAAAAAAAATATAAATAATCTCAGCGCTCACATTGAAATCGGTTACTAGAATAACCGAAAGCGCGCGCTTTCGGTTCAAAATCCGAAAGCGCTTTGGAATAACCGAAAGCCACCCGATATGATCTGCTTATATGTGTAATGAATTGAATAAACGTATATGATTATGAATATTTAATGTGTTGTTGTAGCATGTGCTTGCTTAGTACTGATTCCGTTTAATCATTTTGCATTATATCCTAGTTGAACTTGAACTTGCAACGCTTATTCACACCTGATTATTACCGACAAACCACACAATGTGTGCATAAACATTATTTGATGACAGTATTTCACAGTTAATAGCTCAACAATCACATCTCATTGATACAATTAAATTGACAGGGTTTTCACGCTCGTAAAAAAATGCGCTACGGAAATGAATTAACACCCACCGAGAATAATTATCATGGTCTTTAATGGTGATTGTAAAGGATGAAAACTTTAATTAGACTGAAGTTTTTTATATCAAGAAAGCAAATCAACGTTTATGATATTATAATTTAATTTCAAAATGACCATATTCTTCTTTAACCAGTGCATCAATATGTAATATATATGTTATGAGGTTTCTGATAAAGAAGAAAAGTTTCACCACAACATTTTACAGAATTTGGATGATAATAGCTCAATGTAATTTTAATACGCACACATCGTTATCAGCAACAAAGATAAGGTGATAAATAGGCACGTTATTAATATTAATGAATTAGCTGTATTATTCAGAAAATTAAAGACACCTACGAATTTAGTCTGCACATATATTTTATACGATGAACTTTGTAGGTCACCATTAGATGATCATACAAAAATAGTCACTCAAGTAATAATAAATTAAAATGAATATGGTCACTATTTCAACAATTAGCTTTACAGTTATAATTAAATTTAAGTATGTGGTTATTCATCACAACGTTGCGTATATCTACGGGTGTCTGTTGCTAGTTTAGGCATTGATGCTCTAAATCTTACTAAAGAGATTGTGTTCGTGTATTTTCATGTAATTTTATTCAAATATATTTGCAATTTTAATTCGTCTTTGAATAAATATATGTCTTAAGTTTTTTGGAAGTGGTAATCTCGAAATAATTTGATCTTATCTGTATAAGTTGCTCAGATCAACGGATTCGTCTCTATTAAGTGACAAAAAAGGCAGTTGATTAAACATGTTTGTTTAATGGAAATTTGAAAACCACTATTTTAAAAACAAAAACCTATACACGAAACTGCCAGATACTTAAGAAATTGCATGAGAATGTTTCAGGTCTACATTGGGACTCTACCCTTGCGTCAAGTGTTCATTTTTATGGTTGCCGATTATTACGCTACTTAGGCATCAATACTGTAACTAGCTACTAGTTTAAAGCTTTTAGGTATGTATAACTATTGCAAAAATTATAGTTTGTTATAGTAGTCAATTAAACATCACTTAATTATATTACAGTCAATTCAATTTTATTCGCCATATGCATGAATAACATAATCCTTATTCGGGATAAAATATCACAATGCATACGTATTGCCTATTACATAAAAGTAGTATGGAAAACATGGAATAATCTGAGAAGGATTAACATATGAAATGTATACTCATTAGTGCAAACAACAATATTGTATACATTTAAAAATATGACGAATGATCAATTTAAACATACAGATAAATACAATGGGATCGTTTGCAACAGAAATAAAAAAAAACAGAACAAATGAAACCCAGAAAAGTTAAATACTATGCTTTTAACAAATGTTTTAACAGAAGATAGTTCTTTCAATCATTCATTAGCTATATAACATTGTGCTTTCGGTTATTCTAATGCGCTTTCGGTTATTCTAGTAACCCCATTGAAATTATGGGAAATATCTATGGCAGCCTAGTTGTATAAATTATCTGGCAAGTAAAAAGTAAGGACACTCTGCTGGTAAATAATTCATTTAGACTAGTTTGATTTGATGTTGATTGTTGCATATTAATTTAAACTAAAACTTGAACGTGTTAAATTTTTTAAATTAAGTATTGCATTGGTTTTAAAACTAAAACTTGAACGTGTTAAATTTTTAAGTTAAGTACTGCTTTGGTTTCACTGTTTGAAATTTAATACATCATTACTTGATACTTTTTCATTATTTGTAATGACTGATAAATAATGAAACATTATTTTTAGTGATTTCTTGGTCAATAGTGTTATTTCTCAATGATTATGTACTTTTTTATTTTTTGTAATCTTTGAAAAAATTATGTTGATGCTAAATGTAAACATGTCTCCTAAGTGTAAATACAGTAATGTGGTAAATATTGTGTTCATGAATTTCAAAGCTCTTAAACATTCTTTCATGAATACAGGACTAAGTTTTTTTCCCTGTTTCATAATCATGGTTTGCGTCTCTTTCAGATAGTTGGCAAGGGAGCGTTTGGTGTTGTGAGTAGAGCCAGTTGGCGCTCGAAGGATGTGGCAGTGAAGCTCATTGAGACTGAGTCTGAGAAGAAGGCCTTCCTTACTGAGCTGAAACAGTTGTCCCGCGTCAACCACCCGAATATTGTCAAACTATATGGGGCATGTTCAAAAGCACCAGTAAGTGAAATAATGCAATGTATAACATGTTTGTTAGATAGCAGTTTAATAATACACATTAACTTCGTGTCCACCAACAAGTTCGTGTTTGAAACTCTTGACATCATGTCAGTTTTAATGATGTCACGTTTCATGTCAGAAATATTTGCATATTTGGTCCGAAGAATATATTGACTTAGAACGGTCTCACGACTTACCGAAATACAACCGAAATACCGGAATACCACTTAAATGAGATAAGCGATCTTATCACATAAGCGGCTGGGGCAAGCATTGTGTACACACAGGTCTGACTGCCGTGTGACGTCATCCACTGTGTATTGAATGCTGGTAACTAATCGTCACAGTTTTGCACATTACGCCGCTGACAATCAGTTAAGCATGAAATCAAACAACAAGGTGATAAATGAGGATTACTGATGCAGATACTAGGACAATAACAGAAACCAACAGTTTTTGATGACTGTAGATAATTTATCAGTGATGATCATCTATGGACATTTCCATGTAAAACGAATATAAGTAAAATGTACAAGACTTTAGTGTTTTATCATATTTTCACCTGCGTTTTATTTACATTAAATAAAACACGTTTTGCGAAAACATAGTATTAGATAATACTTCTGCCTGGACTCGTTTTATTTCTTAAATCGCAACACACGCTATAAAGTTGCATTACTGCAAATTAGCGTGCACATTTTCCATGCGATGTCCAAGACCTTGGTCCTATGTATATGATTTTCGCGGGCAGATGCACAGAATGTGCAATGTAAACTTTTCATATTTTAAATTTGTTATTTACTAGATACAGAAAGAACAAAATGAGTAACGTCAAGAAATAACTATAAACTGATCAAATGCACTTACCCAAAGTTATAACGCACCAAAAGGAAATTGTTGTGATTTCTTTATTTAAAAGAATTTCTGGTGCGCCATGGTAAACACGAAATTCTTTTTTATTTTTTTCAAATATTTCGGTATGAACACATGCATGTTAATCGCACATAATCATAACTGACATTTCAAGCTGAAATTCTTATTAATAAAGAAAATACTACAATTTCTATTTATTTTCATTTTGTGCGTTATATAACGTTTTTGACTGTATATAAATATCTAAAAATAGTATATTGTTTTCGTTCGTTATCAATAATGTAATTTTCACGTAATAAACATTTTATGACGCAAACGTTGAACATTGTGTTTTATATAAGGGTAATTATTGTGCATTTGATCCTTTTTTAAAAGGTTCACAAAAAAGCTGTCCTAAAAACTTCATAGTTAGACAGCATTTTTTTTACTTCCTTAACAATGTGTGCGGTACCCATATGAATCTTTATAATATTCCATAAACATAATTTACAGTTCGTGATTGTTACAGAATTTCTGCGTGCAAAATATTTCTTACATGAGAAAAGTATGCATCTTTATTTGCTGTGTACATGTATATGTATTAAGAAATGTTAAATAAGTTGATAATAAGATAGTAGAGAAGCAACGAAAAACAAATAGTAATAACATGTATTTCTAGTTTAATCAGGGCGAACTACAATTAAACGGTTATCCAACTCCAAAAGAGTTGCGGCGTCTGTTGTTTGTTTGTTATTTCCTTATTTAATAAATATCTCGGTTTAACTGAAGAATGCGTACTGTTTCTCGTTTACTTCATCTTTTTACTGTATTAATACATTTGGTTGATCTTGCACCATATGCACGAACTTTAGCTGATGCTACATACCAAATTTCCGTGAGTCGGTTCGGTTCTGTTCTGTTCTAATTATAAGATGTTAATACATTGCAAGCAACTGAATGAAGTCTTCATTAGAACACGCTGTTTCCAATGTAAAAATCTGTAATGGGCTGTTTGAAGTAGTATTTGTTGTTTTAACGACGATGCAAAATAATTTGTACCTTATGTGATTTTAGAAGAGATAAATTAATTATGGCCGGACGCAGACCATGCTCCACTTGGGCGCTGGATTAAGATGAAGTATTGGTAGGGGTAGTTTTAAAGAGTGCAGCTGAAGTGATTAGATAAGGCAATTTACAAGGTGGCAGGCCAGCTCTTTACAGCTTGTGTGAGATCAAAGCCCAGTCCGAAAATAATATCGCCAGGTCCAGCTGGGGAGGGGTGGGGGTCGGATGGAGCCCGAAAAGCCCGGGCTGAACATGTGCGTGAGTAATTATGAAAGACATGCTGACCATCCATATATAAATATCCATATATAGTAGATATGGCTTACAGTTCCGACATTTATGTTGTACTGCATTCATTGCTTGCGTTACTATTACTTTGATGATGATGGATTTCTGTGCCAAGTGTTGTTGCGAAAGCTCACCAAGAGAATCCGTACAGTGTTACTTATGTAAGAACTATTCACATTACGTGTGCAATGATTTGTCCAGCGATGATTTGAAATCATGGCGGAGCTTGAAGTTCGTCTGCAGGTTTTGTGCCTTCGACGGGGAGAATTATGATGGGAATGCGGCGCTCGTTCGGTAAGTAAAATTAAGAAATAATTGTTCGATTTATCGTTGTTTATCGGCCAATAAACAACACTGTGTAGTTCTGATGCGTAGGAATTAAACTACGAGGGCGTTAATAGCCACGCATCAGAATGACAAAGAGTTGTTTATTGGCCGATAAACGACAATAATGCGAAGATTATTTCGATTCTAATAATATTTCGCATATATTTTTGCAATTGTAATTGGAACTACTTTTTACTATGCTCCACTAAGAATCGGCACTACTTTTTGCGTTGTTTATGGGGTAGATTGACATCGATAATTTTGTTCTTTGTCTATAGAAAAATTAGTGAGTATCATGTTAGAATAACTGATAACAAGCCATCAGTACACAATTACCGTTAAGTATCCGTTTGTTGTGCAATTTGTTTTGAGGATAGTTATTTACAATTTCTTATCAAAAAATTGGAAAGCATATATTTGATAAGATAAATTTTTCTTCGTTTCAACCCGCAGCAGTGATTTCTTAATTTAAATCACAGTTATATCAGATAGGGATTAGACATCGGTTTCAGCATCGTAATTCATTCTATCAATAAATTGCAATATTTTGATATTTTTCACATAGTCAGATGCTTACTTATTACAATTCATGCATTAATAACACGATTATACGTAGACACTTATAATTATTATGGCCGGTTGCTCAGCTGTACCGAGTATTAACCATTTTGCGACGCATCAAATAAACCTCAGCTTATCCAATACTCTCAAATTGAGTTGCGCACCTTTCCGAAGTTTTACTCTTAATTGATCCGACTATCAGTCCGTTTGCTCAGCTTAACGGTTTATATTATTGTATTGTTAAAATATGTATTTAACCTAATTCCAAATTTTATATGATATTTATAAGAAGATAAATATTACGGATCTGCCTTAATTTACTGAAGATATTCTTGTTTAGAATGTATAGTCCTCGGTGTGTTTTGTGTGATTGTATAGGCTTTCCCAATTCATCTTTCTAGTTTGAGTATTGCACTCCAATATATATATGGCATGCGGTATTTTTATAATATAAAATATAATATATTTTAAAGGCAAAACATACTACCACGCTAGACGATATTGATACCCAAATATAGCAATTGAATACTTCAGCAATACCAATATCAAATGTTTAATCACGAATATGAGTTAATATAAATGATTATTATTAATTTTAGCTTGATAACCAATTAATGATCATGTTTACCCGATTATAAACACTCGATAGCATGCAAATGAAACATACCGCAGTTACATGAGCAACGCGTTCATTGATTTCTTACATGTTTTTTTCCTTACGTCGATTACTTTCATTGCTACTGCTACTGCTACAAATACTACATCTACTACTACTGCAGCTCCTGTTGCTGCTGCTGCTGTTACTAAGATTATTCAAGTGCTCAAAACCATTACGCATGCACTGTATAACCCGACAAAGCGAATTAACCGCTAATCCCTCAAGCTTCTCCACCTAACAGCTAATCAATACCAATAAGCGCTCAAATCTAAGAGATGAACAACTCGATTTGACAACAAGCCACTTAAAGAAGCTGAACAACCGGTCATTCCTTTAAAGACTGTTTTATTAAAACTAACATATTTGAAGATTTGTATTGTCAACTTTCCGATATATATCTCAGTAATACAATACAATACGATACAATAATACAATACAATACAATATATCTCAGTAATAATATTGTGATAGCTTTTTTCTCGCCAGCAGAATTTAACTTCTCACTGAAATTGGCAACGAATCTTCCAATTGACAGCTATGATTTCAATTGTGCATTTATTTTAACTTGTAGATTAATTTGGTAGAAAATTGAGTAACCGTTGACTAGGCGACTGTACATGATTGTTTATTGAATTACGCTCAGCTTGACTTAAAATTGTGACTGAGTGAATATAGTTTAATCATGTGTGTTGTTAAGTTACTCTGGATGAAATACATGAAATGGTATAAGAAAGATATGTTCTGTATGGTGACATACGTCTGCATATGATAACTCTTTTAAAGTCGCAAAAAAGATCGTATTAATTTTCGCGGAAGGCGAATGATATTTTCTTGAAACTGTGGAATATTTAATATTTCCTTCGTGATGATTAACATTATTCGCTTAAAATAGAACTTATACATTAGTGGGTACTAATACTAGATAATTGTTCACGAAAACGTTTTAGTTCACAAAAAATTTCAGGTTTCCGTGAACCCTTGTTTAACTTTCATGAAATGTATCTGGTTATCTTATGCAGAAGTATGGCACAATAATTCTGAAATAAGGAGTCTATTTATATACACTATACAACTAAAATGTTGCTGTTTTCTTTACAGTTTGATAATGGAGAGACTGACTGGCCGCAAGAGCGCATTAGAAAAGCAAGCCTTGTGTGAAATTAAACTGATGTCAGCGAGTTTGCATGCCAATGAGCGGAAGTTCAGGATGTACTCCAGACATTGATAATGTTGCTAAAGATGTAATTTTTATGTGCAACCCCACATTGTTGAGCACATTTTCGCCATTGAGGACGGTGGGTGATGGCAACTGTTTATACAGAGCCTATCACTTGCACTGTGTGGGTCACAAAAATATCCCCTGCTCTTAGGCTTGAAGACTACAATCCAATCGAGCTGATTGTAAATAGGTCATTTTATGGCAATAAAAAATTCCTAAATGACGGCAGAATTTCTAGCGGTACTTACGATGATATGTTATCTGATGCTTTTCAAGTGTATTCATATTGCGAAATGGGACACATTTATGCTCTGAGTGCCCCACTTGGTATAGCCATCAGAACTTACTTACCGTCGCAATGTAACAAATATCTATCGCAGGCCTATACCCGGATAGTTAGGGGTAGATCTGTGGCTTCCAATGACACAGAACCTATCCATATTATGTGGTCATCTGCTTGTGTACCATTTTGTACCGTTGTTAAGAAATTCAGACAATGACTGTGATAACGACAATGCCTGCATGGTCTCAGACATAAATGACATGCATGCAATGATGGACAATGCCTGCACGGACTCTGACATAAATGACACGCATACACTGACAGACAATGCCTGCACGGACTCTGACATAAACGACACGCATACAATGACGGACAATGCCTGCATGGACTCTGACATAAATGACACGCATACAATGATGGACAATGCCTGCATGGACTCTGACATAAATGACATGCATACAATGACGGACAATGCCTGCATGGACTCGGACATAAATGACACGCATACAATGACGGACAATGCCTGCATGGACTCTGAAATAAATGACACGCATGCAATGACGGACAATGCCTGTATGGACTCTGACATAAATGACACGTATACACTGACAGACAATGCCTGCATGGACTCTGACATAAACGACACGCATATATTGACAGACAATGCCTGCATGGACTCTGACATAAATAACACGAATACACTGACAGACAATGCCTGCACGGACTGTTACATAAACGACACGCATACACTGACGGACAATGCCTGCATGGACTCTGACATAAATGACACGTATACACTGACAGACAATGCCTGCATGGACTCTGACATAAATGACACGTATACACTGACGGACAATGCCTGCACGGACTCTGACAGAAATGACACGTATACACTGACAGACAATGCCTGCACCGACTCGGACATAAAATGACACCTATACACTGACGGACAATGCCTGCACGAACTCTGACATAAATGACACGTGTACACTGACGGACAATGCCTGCACGGACTCTGACATAAATGACACCTATACACTGACAGACAATGCCTGCACGAACTGTGACATAAATGACACCTATACACTGACGGACAATGCCTGCACGAACTCTGACATAAATGACACGTGTACACTGACGGACAATGCCTGCACGGACTCTGACATAAATAGCACATATACACTGACGGACAATGTCTGCGCGGACTCTGACTTAAATGACACATGAACACTGACGGACAATGACTCTGACAGAAATAACACGACAGAAATGATGACACGTGTTCTGCGACCGAAAATGAAAACGACGAATCGTCCGGACCATTGCCATTAGCATTTTTGGACACAGAGACCAGTATTAGACTGTTGACGAGCGATATTATATGTAAAACAGAGATTCCCGTGGGCGTTAAGGAGAAAACAGGGCAAAACAGTACTAGGTGTTGACAAGACTATTATGTTATGTAAGATGCACGTGACAGTGACATGTTACAAACAATTGACGGTGAATCACCAAAGGACTGGTCAAAACCCCATATTTCTAGGCCCTGTTTTGATTCACAATAATAGCAACTTTGAGAGGTTCAGTCATTTTTTCTATCAATTAAGACTTGAATTACACAACGTGCCCCTTTCTGAATTAGTTATCGGCTCAGGCGACGAAAAAGCTTTAGTTAAGGCCATTCAGACAGTTTTTCCTGATGCAGCACATGTATTGTGTATGAGACATTTAGAAGAAAACGCACGCCATATTTTGACTGAGGATGCTGTGACGATAAAGCAAAAACAACGTGCTTAACCGTATCTTTGGTGATGGCGGACTTATTGACACGAATGACTCGATCTGTTACGATGACATGGCAACTGACATAGAAACCGAACTTTCCGCCATTTCAACAAAATTTCAGCAATATTTTAATAGACCACTAGTTGGAACCTTAAAACAGAAGGTGAGTGACCCACACCAACAGAACAAAGTTATCCGACACTGGACAAACAATAACTGTGAGTCGATGAATCATGTGCTAAAGCCGACTGTGGACTGGAAATCAAAATCTCTACCCGACCTTGTAACACCCTCTCTGACCTCGTAGAAGGACAGTTAAAAAAACTACGTAGTGCACTGGTACAAAACGGAGACTTTAGACTAGTTGACACATACAGGCAATTCGAACGGACAAAGACAGAGTGGATAATGACGGTTCAGCAACGATCTAATATATACAAGCAGTTTCGACAATTTATTCCGACCGATGACAAATTTGTTTTATCCACTGACGGTCATTTGAAGGTCTTGGCCCCTAAAACAAACGGACTAAAAACCCAGACAGAGAAAACGTAAGCCTAAAACAACTTCATTAAACTGTCAAAAACAAAACATTGACCATTCTCAAGAGATATAACATTTAAACAAACGGCGAAGTACCTTGTAATTGTACGTGTTGTACCTTTGTTATAATGTGTATTCTAGTACCTGTGATGATACTGATTATACAAGTTGTTATGAGTTTGATACTTTATTGTGTTACGTTTTATTGTAAAATTTTAGACGATGTGCTCAAACGTACAGACATGAACAACGAATAGTTTGATACTGATTTATGTTTTAGGATCTTTTATCAAATAATATCATAACTATTTTATTATTAAACATTGTGTGTAGGTGAATAATAAAACAATAGACTCCTCCCAAACTATTGTTAAAGGATTAATTTCCATTCATCGAAAATCACAAACATTGCTTATTTGAATATAACAAACATCATGCACGTGTTCTTTTGTATGAAATAGTTGACCTGCTAAACACGCGATCAATTATCCAAGTGCGATGATTGGATAATATTGCAGATTTATTTGAATATGATTGACATTTGTGGAAGCATCTATTAAATATGACTGATCATTGCTTTTGTTTGTGGAAATAATCAAATTCTTATTCAGGTCTCATTGAAGATGGCTGCGAATCTCCATTGTTGTATCTTGATACATATTTAAATACGAATCGACGGAGCTATAAAAGGAAGAAAATATAAGTCCGGAATAAATAACTGTTTGTTTGCAAATATACTTAGTACCAATAAGGCTAATGTCATTTTAGTTTGTTCTAAATAAAGAATGGTGTAATTTGCGAGGGTAAGTACAATATAAGAATCAAACTTACAGCGTTCTTAGAACAAAACAGTTTCAATAATATTTTTTATTTAAGAATTTTAGTTTGTATTTTATTATGAATAGCATTTAATAGTAAGACAACAATTCACAATGTATTTAGATGTATATGATTATATACGAAATTATAATCAGGCTTGCGCTAAGGGGCGTTTGGGGGGCGGTAATATGAGCTGAAAGCGACACCACTTAGGGAAAATAAATACTTCCCTAAGATTGATATTGTGCTGACAATTAAACCCCATGACGTCTGTGTCATGCAATTTGACCGTAATCGAGACTGTGCAATGCTTCGCCGAATACGTTACCAGCATTCCTAAGCCGAAATCAATCACAACGTAGTACTGCCTCGTAGGAGGAGCTTGACCATGCAGACAATCAATATTAACCAATTTAAAGGCAGTTATGTATCCATTGCAATCAATTTAACGAGCGATCGACCAATCGGCATTATAACATCAATTCTCATAAGCGTCTACGCAAAGAATTTTTTTGATCCTATATAGGCGATTTACTGGTTTCCTTTGTTTATAAAATCATTATTTAGATCTTAATACAAGTTTTCAAATAGCATTCATTTGAATTGTGGTAAAATATGTACTGTATCAGTATAGATGCAGTGTAAATTCTAACACGCAAAAAAGTAACATGAAATGCCGATCAATGTTTACTTATCATAAATCGTAAAGACAAATTGTTGAACAATTCTGTACATGTTTGAATATGTCACGTAAAAAATCTGCGTGTTTTTCTAAAATAGAGCGCGAACATTCTGCTGACATTAACGACGCCACGTGGCAAGCGTGCATGTATTGCCCATTTGCTTTACTAAATTAAGACTGATCAATTACAGCCTTTATATAACTACAATTAAATGATCGCAAAGAGATA
The DNA here is from genome assembly GCA_027627225.1 of Congeria kusceri. Taxonomy (NCBI): domain Eukaryota; kingdom Metazoa; phylum Mollusca; class Bivalvia; order Myida; family Dreissenidae; genus Congeria; species Congeria kusceri. The sequence goes on from CM051024.1 coordinate 60,558,711, forward strand.
CTACGCCGTATGCCAAAGAATCGCATGGTCACTTGAACGGTGTATACATAGTTTTTACTACTGATTAATGTTATCTGGGTTTAAAACGAACAGCAAACACAAGAACAATAAATACGACGGTTATACCGGTATTTCCGTTGTATTTCGGTAAGTCGTGTAACCCGACTTAGAATAGCAAAATAGCAAATACAGGCGTAAATTAAACGTTTAAATAATAAAGAACAAAATTAATTTAGTGTATTTCATTTATTATGCACTGATTTCAACTGATTCAACATTTATAAATAGTTGATAACATTGATTTGGTTTTTAACATCTTCCATTATGTTTCAATTGACTTATCCGAATAAAGATATTGAGCAGCATAAAAACAAGATCATTATTTGATATGCATGCATAAAATCAGTGACCTGGTCTGGCCATATGACGTCATCAAAAGTTGCACACAAACTTGCAGGAATTTGTGCAAGTTCAAAGCATTGTTAGGTCACATTATTTTTATATAAGATTACATTATTTTCGTAACATGTTCGATATTGTTACATGAAATAGTGAGTTAGCAATCCATTTTATTTAAATGTGTTGATTATATTCCATCAGTTCCATATTATGCACACGTACATAAACTCCAATGCATAACAGACACAAACCTGTTTTGTCACGTCATGCAGAAAAGGATATGTTTGTAATATGTGTAGCTCTTTATCACATGCAATAAGATGTATTTGGTATAGCTTTTTACTGTGTGTCTTAAAATGGAAGGTTAATGAGATTTATAATTATTCAATTTCAACATAAACATCTGGTTCAAAGACAGCAAATACAATTGTCAGTAATGTTAACACCACTGCTTGTTACATTGACAGGTATGCCTTGTTATGGAATATGCAGAAGGAGGTTCTTTATATAATGGTAAGCATTTATGACATATAAAGCTTGATATAATCATTTGTTCAATTTTAAGTATTTTGCCTTTATTCCTAAGACGAAAGGATTACACCCATCGGCTTTGAAAAGAAAGTGTGGTTTCAGATGATAAAACATGTTTAATCAGCACCAGCTACTTAGATACATAGTCTAGGGCAATATATTGGTTTAGGACATGTAACATATCATTACTTGAAAGCCAGAAAGGGCCACCAGCATTCTTAGCCCTTCTGCTGATGACACCTTCTGGCTTTCAATGGACAATATATATTATGAGATTTTGTATTGCTGTAATGAGTGGTATTGACACTGCAGTTGTGTACATGTGATATGACCCTGTTCTCAATGCAGTGCTGCATGGTGTGGGGCCGCAGCCCAGGTACACGGCTGCCCATGCCATGAGCTGGGCCCTCCAGTGCGCTAACGGGGTCGAGTACCTGCACAGCATGAAGCCCAAGGCTCTCATTCACAGAGATCTCAAACCTCCCAAGTAAGCTGAGTTAATATTACCAATGTACAGGTATTGTTAGAAGTTTAATGTTGATGAATTTTTCATGTGCTTTATGAAATGTCTAAGGCCTTGACTGTCGTCACATTTAGATTGCATTGCTCTCAATCCTTTGGTTATTTATATGCCCAGTTTATGCAAGGTATAAAGAAAATTATTTTATCTGGTTTATATGTTTGGGTGCAGAATATTATTGATAAAGTAAATAATATCAGAATATTATTTATGAAATAAATAATATTGTTAATATTGGTTCAATGTAATCAAGAACATTACCTTAATAACTTTTCCTTTACATGTCCTTTACTTTCCTTTTTGTCAGTCAGCATTTTTCACCCATTGTTTGTCTCCCTGCCCACAGCCTGTTGCTGATCATGGGGGGTACAGTCCTGAAGATCTGTGACTTTGGCACAGCCTGCGACATCCAGACCCACATGACCAACAACAAAGGAAGTGCTGCCTGGATGGCACCGGAGGTCTTCGAAGGTCAGCACAAGCACAGTGTGCGCTGTGTTGATTTCAAATTGGGGCCACATGCTTCAGGATGTGGTTAATGTTTCCAAATTAAAACGGTTGTGTTGTCAACTAATGATGATTTATCATGATATTTGATCTAACAATGATATCTATACCTTCCATAATTATGACCCCTCTAATGTTATTCTTGAAACAAATAGAGCCTACAACTATTGACTGTAGCTTAATTGTGTCCAAAGCCTTAAGCTTATTTAGGTACTCCCAATATCCTTCGTGGAGCAAGTACATGGCATCTGTAAGACAGATCACTTGAGTGCTCCCAAAGTGTAGGTTGAACTTATGGAATTCCGATGTTAAGGCAACTCCCTCCCCTAACAAACACCCACTCCAAAAATATCGTTTTGTTTGCATTTGGATATGTTCAGTGATTGTTCACTGGAACTGAGTTCCGACTGTGTGTGTTGTACAATTTTCATTGGGACTGAGTTCCGACTGTGTGTGTTATAGTTTTCACTGGGACTGAGTTCCGACTATGTGTTTTGTACAGAGTTCACTGGAACTGAGTTCTGACAGTGTGTGTTGACAGGTAGCAACTACAGTGAGAAGTGTGACGTGTTCAGCTGGGGAATCATCCTGTGGGAGGTGTTCACGCGCAGGAAACCCTTCGACGAGATCGGAGGGCCCGCCTTTAGGATCATGTGGGCTGTGCACAACGGTGAGTGACTGGGTATTCAATAGCCTACATTCAGGGCTTCCCCTGGCTCAACATTTTCTGTAGCCAAATTTACCTTACTATGTTGAAACTTTTTTTGAGGGGGGTTATTTTATGGGGTGCAATTTCTTTAGCCAGATGTTTCAATTTGTAGCCATTGGCTAATTTGGCGATTGGCAGAGTGAGCTCTGCATTGCTGTGAAATGGCTCGATAAGTTACATAAGATTGGCAGAGTGAGCCCTGGATTGCTGTGAAATGGCTCGATAAGTTACATAAGATTGGCAGAGTGAGCCCTGCATTGCTGTGAAATGGCTTGATAAGTTACGTAAGATTGGCAGAGTGAGCCCTGCATTGCTGTGAAATGGCATGATAAGTTACATAAGATTGGCAGAGTGAGCCCTGCATTGCTATGAAGTGGCTTGATAAGTTACATAAGATTGGCAGAGTGAGTCTGCATTGCTGTGAAATGGCTCGATAAGTTACATAAGATTGGCAGAGTGAGCCCTGCATTGCTGTGAAATGGCTTGATAAGTTACATAAGATTGGCGAAGTGAGCCCTGCATTGCTGTGAAATGGCTTGATAAATTACATGAGATTGGCAGAGTGAGCCTGCATTGCTGTGAAATGGCTTGATAAGTTACGTAAGATTGGCAGAGTGAGCCTGTATTGCTGTGAAATGGCTTGATAAGTTACATAAGATTGGCAGAGTGAGCCTGTATTGCTGTGAAATGGCTCGATAAGTTACGTAAGATTGGCAGGGTGAGACTGTATTGCTGTGAAATGGCTTGATAAGTTAAATAAGATTGGCAGAGTGAGCCCTGCATTGCTGTGAAATGGCTCGATAAGTTACATAAGATTGGTAGAGTGAGCCTGTATTGCTGTGAAATGGCTTTATAAGTTACATAAGATTGGCAGAGTGAGCCTGTATTGCTGTGAAATGGCTCGATAAGTTACATAAGATTGGCAGAGTGAGCCTGCATTGCTGTGAAATGGCTCGATAAGTTACATAAGATTGGCAGAGTGAGCTCTGTATTGCTGTGAAATGGCTCGATAAGTTACATAAATAAGATTGGCAGGGTGAACCTGTATTGCTGTGAAATGGCTCGATAAGTTACGTAAGATTGACAGAGTGAGCTCTGCATTGCTGTGAAATGGCTTGATAAGTTACATAAGATTGGCAGAGTGAGCCTGCATTGCTATGAAATGGCTTGATAAGTTACGTAAGATTGACAGAGTGAGCTCTGCATTGCTGTGAAATGGCTTGATAAGTTACATGAGATTGGCAGAGTGAGACTGCATTGCTGTGAAATGGCTCGATAAGTTACATAAGATTGGCAGAGTGAGCCCTGCATTGCTGTGAAATGGCTCGATAAGTTACATAAGATTGGCAGAGTGAGCCCTGCATTGCTGTGAAATGGCTTGATAAGTTACATAAGATTGGCAGAGTGAGCCCTGCATTGCTGTTAAATGGCTTGATAAGTTACGTAAGATTGGCAGAGTGAGCCCTGCATTGCTGTGAAATGGCTCGATAAGTTACATAAGATTGGCAGAGTGAGCCTGCATTGCTGTGAGATGGCTTGATAAGTTACATAAGATTGGCAGAGTGAGCCTGCATTGCTGTGAAATGGCTCGATAAGTTACATAAGATTGGCAGAGTGAGCCTGCATTGCTGTGAAATGGCTTGATAAGTTATATAAAATTTGCAGAGTGAGCCCTGCATTGCTGTGAAATGGCTTGATAAGTTACATAAGATTGACAGAGTGAGCTCTGCATTGCTGTGAAATGGCTCGATAAGTTACATAAAATTTGCAGAGTGAGCCCTGCATTGCTGTGAAATGGCTTGATAAGTTACATAAGATTGACAGAGTGAGCCCTGCATTGCTGTGAAATTTCTTGATAAGTTACATAAGATTGACAGAGTGAGCCTGCATTGCTGTGAAATGGCTTGATAACTTACATAAGATTGGCAGAGTGAGCCCTGCATTGCTGTGAAATGGCTTGGTAACTTACATAAGATTGGCAGAGTGAGCCCTGCATTGCTGTGAAATGGCTTGATAACTTACATAAGATTGGCAGAGTGAACCCTGCATTGCTGTGAAATGGCTTGATAAGTTACATAAGATTGGCAGAGTGAGCTCTGTATTGCTGTGAAATGGCTTGATAACTTACATAAGATTGGCAGAGTGAGCCCTGCATTGCTGTGAAATAGCTTGATAAGTTACATAAGATTGGCAGAGTGAGCCCTGCATTGCTGTGAAATGGCTTGATAACTTACATAAGATCGGAGGAGTGAGCCTGTATTGCTGTGAAATGGCTCGATAACTTACATAAGATTGGCAGAGTGAGCTCTGCATTGCTGTGAAATGGCTTGATAAGTAACATAAGATTGGCAGAGTGAGCTCTGCATTGCTGTGAAATGGCTTGATAAGTTACATAATATTGGCAGAGTGAGCCCTGCATTGCTGTGAAATGGCTCGATAAGTTACGTAAGATTGACAGAGTGAGCCCTGCATTGCTGTGCAATGGCTTGATAAGTTTCGTAAGATTGGCAGAGTGAGCCCTGCATTGCTGTGAAATGGCTTGATAAGTTACATAAGATTGGCAGAGTGAGCTCTGCATTGCTGTGAAATGGCTTGATAAGTTACATAAGTGTGACTTTTAGATGACAGTGAATGCATTTGAAAACAAATTAGCACTTGTAAATTTAAAGAACATTACAATTGTTTGCAGGCACAAGACCACCTCTTATCAGAAATTTACCCAAGTCTCTGGAGCTCCTGATGACCAGGTGGGTACAGGGTTGGGCAGGCATCACAGTTGTGGGTGTTCATACATATTGTGGCCTGGAACACCTTAGTGCTTATAAAACAGATGTATGTTTATAGTTTAACATAATATTTACTGGTATTATTGATTTAAGAATTGAATAGTATTTTTCTGCATTTCACCGGTGTATGAACGGTGGGGAAAAATGCGCCTAATTTGCATAAATGCCAACTAATGAAAGTAAACATTGTAAAGGTTTGCACATAACAATGACGTCATTTCACAAATAGAGAATGACAAAGTAGTATGGTCATAAATAATAAATAGGTAATGTGCATATGTCGCCGGTTCATCGGGTATGAATGACAGGTCACGTGGGCGGATTATCCAATCAGAATGCAGCGGTTACGTGAAAATGCAAAAAGTTGTAATTATACTTTTTTATTAAATACCATTTATAAATTTTGACTTTTAGGCTTGTGAGTACAATTCAGTTTAGAGCAGTAAACATCCCATTGTTGAGGTTGTAACAATAATCCAGTGACGAGCCATTCACTGCCTATGTTTTCCACTGCAGATGCTGGTCAGGAAAGCCTACAGAGAGGCCATCAATGGCGGAAGTTGCAAGAATAATGTCACATCTCTTCCAGGTATAATTTAATATGAAATTCTGGACAGTGGAATTATTATTTCAAGTTTACATGTTCGGGAAGTGTTTCAGACAATATCTTCAGGCAGCTATTCTACACAAGAATTGTTTGGAAGGATTTGCCCATTTGGGCATTAACAATGTGTTTTGATCTGGTACTAAAAGAAAATGTCAGTGGAATTACCTGAGTTTACAATAGTGATTGTGTGAATGTATTTAAGTCATATAAAAGTAATACAGATTGTTTTGATCATCATGTATGTGCAGCTAAATTTCAGGATGTACCATAGTACTTAAAAATTATTGTTTTGTTTTATATTTGTCAGTGCATATTTTTTATTTTCTTATAGTTTTCATTGACTTTTCAATGTGCAGAAAGTATTTAGGTATTTATTGGTGTAATGTTTATTCCATGTAGAAAAATGCTATTGTTTTGATATTAATAAATTCTAAGGTGAATGTATACACATTGTGTGCCTATTTCCAGTTCTTCTCTGGTGCTGATGAACCCCTGGAGTACCCCCAGTATGACGACGAGTCTCCAGACTACAGTAAGACCTCTACCAAGGGCAGGCCCCCATTTATTTGATGAAATCAGTAGAAATTAAAAAGCTTACAGCTCTAGAACAAAAGGATATTTTCAATCTTGAGTCTTAGTATGTGTCTTTTTGTGTGTTATAATATGGGACACATTTATGAGCAGTTTAGCTGGAGAAATGTGTGTGCATTGATCTATTACTATTATTTACAATGAATAAGTGTTTAAAATATTGCTTTACTTTTGAAAATGATTAGATATATGTATGTTAGGCTATACATCAGGTTTCAGTTCCCACATGCAGACCGGGTCACAGATTGGTACGAATGCCTCGGGGATAATCCACACCAACAACCTGCCCCAGGCGTCTGTCGTGGAGTCCCGGACCAGCACCATCAGCGAGACAGTCCGTCACAGCGGGGATTACCTCCCCCCTGGACAACAACATGTGCAGTATGTCTACCAACATATCAATGTACGATCTACTGTACCAGAGGTATGTCATGACATATATTTCTGAAAACGTAACGTTGCCCCACAGCAGTTTAATACATTCTGCAACTTGATTTCAGTTGTATGAGAATAAGCATGTGAGATTCTCGGATGCCTTATATAAACATAGTGCAGTAATTTGGAGTTTATTGTAGACTAAATGTATTTACTATTTACTACGTGATTTGTTTCATCTTTGTGATTGTGATGATGAGTTTCACATTGAGTCTCATTACATTACAGTGTAGTTGGTGATGCTTGTAAATTTGCCCAGTGAGTAACAGGTGTATTAGATAATCTCCGTTGCAGGAGGAGAATTTAGCCCAGAAGAGTGCTCCCCCTTCCCTAGCCGCAAGCCGAGAGAGTCTGGTTGGAATACACAGCCCTCGGTCTGGTACACCCATCGACTTTCAAAAGAGGTACCTGGGTTATAGTCTGACTGTGACTTGGAGAATCCAGAGTTTCAGGAACCGATGTTGTAAAATGTAGCTTGACATTTAATGGGTTATAGTCTGACTGTGACTTGGAGAATCCAGAGTTTCAGGAACTGAATGTTGTAAAATGTAGCTTGACATTTAATGGGTTATAGTCTGACTGTAACTTGGAGAATCCAGAGTTTCAGGAACTGAATGTTGTAAAATGTAGCTTGACATTTAATGGGTTATAGTCTGACTGTAACTTGGAGAATCCAGAGTTTCAGGAACTGAATGTTGTAAAATGTAGCTTGACATTTAATGGGTTATAGTCTGACTGTAACTTGGAGAATCCAGAGTTTCAGGAACTGAATGTTGTAAAATGTAGCTTGACATTTAATGGGTTATAGTCTGAATGTAACTTGGAGAATCCAGAGTTTCAGGAACTGAATGTTGTAAAATGTAGCTTGACATTTAATGGGTTATAGTCTGACTGTAACTTGGAGAATCCAGAGTTTCAGGAACTGAATGTTGTAAAATGTAGCTTGACATTTAATTGAATTGCAATAAGCTTAGGTCACATTCCAAGAACAGTTGAATTACCTAGGAACAAATTGTCTTAACATTTACTGCTTTCCCCATTCTTTTTATTATAATTGATTCAAGAGACTTTTTTATTTTTGATTCAAGATACGTTCATATATCTTTACAGTCAATAAATGACAGTGTTTGAGGTGGAAATATCCTTAGTTTATTTATCAGCTGGAATAATCCAATTAAAATGTTAATGGAAGTCAGATGAGCTTGATAACTGTTTGATGCATCACTCGGTGTACATGATCAGTGACAGATTTGCCTCTGATGTCCTTGCAGGTACTCTGCTGACTTCACCAACCTGCCGGAGTATGACGTGATCACTCAAGGTGGCACGCCAATCATACATGCCAAAGGTAGGCGGCAACATGTCCAACATCTGACTTGCAAAGGAGATCACTCCTGTACTGGTTTCTAAATCTGCCCAACCATCGTGTTCATGATTGCCTACCTCGGATAACATCCATATTTCTGTATTTTGGATGATGAAAATTGGTCCGTTTGTATTTGTTTTTACTGGAGAAATACCTTTGAAACTTCCCATTGTCATCACACCATCAGACGTGTAACCGTAATCTCATAATAGTTAGTTTGGTAACAATAGTGTAGATGTTCTTGATGAAGTTGTTAAGGTAGATCACATAAAAGTATGTGCACATAATTATAGGTGTATTGTATTTTAAAATATGTATGCTTTTTTTTTGACCTTTGTATTCATGTAAATGCCTGTGTCTGCTATCACAGAATCATGAATCATTCAATTCAGAAATCTCATATTTATCATAGCTCTCAATATAAATTTAGTCAGACCATTTTAAAGTGTAGTCTTAAACCAGTGGTTGTCAGAGAAATGCCTATGATTACTATTGATTGTATTTCTCATGGTGATCTACCTTGCCTAGCAAATTTATGTCAGAGTACTAATCAGCTAATAAAAGAGTAGAATCCACTAATCAAGGTCCTAATTGTGTGTTTGTATGCATTGTGGTGTCTGTGTGGTTTGCAGTGTTAGGTCATCGAAGGTCAGGGTCACATGGCACGCCCACGTTCCTAATGCCCGTCGGAGTCCTGCCTAATGCATGCTTAATGCTGAACAAAGGTTAGATATATTCATGTTGGGCTGTGTGACTATACTATACATGGATGTCATGCTTGTTTGTTTGTTTTTTTTGGATTTTTCGCCGTATTCAACAGTATTTCAGTCACATAACGGCGGTCAGTTAACCTACTCACACTTTTCCTGGGTAAGCTGGTTTACCAGTACTAAGTGCACATACTTATGCCAGTAACTGACATCTGCCCTACTTGAATCAGAGGTAGGGGAGAATGGCCGTAGAAATAATTTTATGACAAATCACCACACAAGTTATGTGGCCAGGCTGGGAATCGAACCCGCGATCCTCGGATTTGTAGTCCAGCGCTCTACCAACTGAGCTAGCCGGCCCGGTTGGATGTCATGCAACTGATTTAGCACTAACACTAACAAAAAGAACTCAAACTCTTTCACATTTATGTTTGGATCAACAGTGATCTTGACTCCCTGTTAATTGTAATTATCATTGTATCACCGCAACATTTTGCATATTGTGACAGACTTATGAACCGGAGGTGGTATTTTTGAGTCATGGTGAAGGCATTCTTTTTTGTATGCTTTTCTTGATAGGTTGGGTTAGTTCAGATTCTTTAAAAAACGTTTTGCAGTTAAAGACAATTAATGACAATTTAAAAAAAATATGAAAATCTGTGAATAAGTCCATTCAGCATTTTCCCAATTGTCATTTTCAAATATTTGAGGCCACAAATTACACATTCTGTTCTGCAATTTTATTGGATTGCATTATTAGTTTGAGATTTGTTACATGTTTTTGAATGCCTGTAACACATAGACACATTTTACCTCAGTGTGCTTGTATATGTATGTTACAATTGTTAAACATGTAATGTGGAAGTGCATAGTTTTCTCATTACCTGCTTTCTGACTGAACTTGTCAAAAGAAGTAAACAATTTTCTACATGTAAAAATAACACGGAACCCTTACATTTTGACTGGCGTTGCATGGTACTTTTCTACTGAAACCTTCCTATTGCCAATGCATGTAAAAACTGGCATATATACTTATGTTTTTGTAGCCTTTTCTGTATTGCATAGAAGAAAGTGAGCACAAGTTATTGCCTAGTAGTAAATGAGCACATAAATGTTTTTGTAGCCTTTATTGTTACGTTAATTACCAAGATGTTACTTGAACGCAAGTTAACACTCAACTTATATTGCTTATATATAACTTTTCACTAGCTGACTATAATTCGCCACTCTTCTAAGCATGTTAGGCTTGTGACAGAGTTTAGGAAAGTTATTTTTATCAGGTCATGATTGCAGTATGTCAATGTGTTGTTCAGGTCGAGGCCACAGACGTATAGGCTCAGACGGGTATTCGGACATCGTGACGACCCAGGGTCCCATGGTGCAGCCTCCGTCCAACATCAGTATCCAGAAGTCGCCCCCGGCAACCATACATCACATTAGCACCTACCCTGGAAGTCTGCAGGCAGGCTCAAGGGAGACCACTCCTGTGCCGCATGCAGGTTAACTGCCTGGTTTCATGTTTCGCCTTCCAACATTGGGCTTGGATTTGTTTCTGTTCTTCCATTATTGCAACAATTATATACATGTATCTTTTGATTAGATAAAATAATTTCAACATATGGTCATTTCTTTTTGACATTTAAATTTGTAGTAATAATTTTATCATATAATAACTTGCTAATATAGTTTATAGATACGGGTAATATAATAGTTCAATAATATTAAGCGTTGTATTATTGACAGGACCTGTCAGGTGTTTGCATCATCTGTACAATTTGAAAAAAATGTTACATTATTTGTACATGCAAGGACAGTATTGATATTAATGAATTTATAAGCTAGTAATGCAATTTTATTTTGCTGTAAAAAATTAAAGCCACTAAAATTATGTAGAATACCTTAATCCTTATTATTGTGAAACAAATGTATGTGTTTGCGGACCCAAATAGCAATTGCTAAAGTTCAATATTGAGTTAATGATTACAGCAAATAGACATTATTGTTGCACATTTCAGGGTCAAGAGAGAATACTCCTCCATACCAATCCGTATCCTACAATCCCCCACCTACGTCATCGGATCCGGGAAACAGAAATGGGGGACGGTCCTCGTCCTGGACCTCGGAGGTTCCCATCATGCCTCCACTCAGCGTTAACGTGAACCTCGGCTCTGACCCTGGTATGATGTATGCAGGGCACTTACAGTTAGCTGGCCCCGCTTGTACTGTCAATAGTTACAATTATCTACTGTGAATGATAAACTATTCATGTTAAATTAATGATAAACGTTTCAAATGTAGAAGAGCACTTGTTATAAAGCCATGTTACTGTTTTTTGGACTATGGCCTGTACTACTTTTTAAGCAGTTATACAGTGTTTTTCCATATATAGTTGAAGGATCACAGATGTTTGCTTTAATTCTAACACATATTTCTGGCCAAATTCAATGGCAATCCATCATTCAGTTAACATTAATTCTGTGTTGTAGCTATGACCTACATTGGGGCTGGTGTTTCACACATCCTTCACAACCCGCTGTCCAACCAAGCCATGTCTCTTGTCTACCAGTCCCTTGATCACCAGTACCAGGTACATGGGCATCAAAATAGCCTTTTTGTGTGAATGAGGCGTGTCATGGGAAACTCGGCTTAATGCATGTGCGTAAAGTGTCATCCTGAATTAGACTGTGCAGTCCGCACAGGTTAATCCGGTACGACACTTTCAGACTACAGTGGATTTATGTTTAGAAGAGACTTACTTCAAACAAACAGAAAATACCATAAAAGCAGAAAGTGTCTTCATGGATGAGCCTGTGCACAGGCTGATCCGGGATGACACTTTATCAACATGCATTAAGCCCACTTTTCCCACGACACACCTAAAATGAACTTATATACAATAGTATAAAAAAATGTTGATTAATATTTGTTTATAAAGTATCAGCAAAACGGAATAAAATAGCCTAATCTTTGGTAGCAGTTTGCATGCAATGTGTTGTACTTAAATTGTTCAGACATGATTACCATGACATACCCTGCAAACTTTGAGAAGTAAGGAATGATTGTGCCCTGGTGTTGTACATTGCAGCCAATCGCTCCATGCCCCACCAGCCAGGAGTCTATGGAGATCTTCCACGAACATTGCAGGGTAACACTCCCCACTCTGTCTAATAGGACTTGAAATAAAAAACAACACTACAATTTGAGTCAGTTAGAAATATAAAGAATACAAATTATATCATTGTGTGCTGTTTGAAAGCTGAACTGGAAACCTACTGTACATGATGCCAAGTGCATGATTGTGTCATTCCAGTACAACAGAAGTCGTACATAACTACTGCTATATAGACACATAACATCACCTTTTCACTCTCAAATAAAACTATTTCTGTACTTTGCCTTTTTACTTTCATGAAGTTGTTAGTAAATGACTTGATGTAACAAAATTTGATGTAGTTGTTTCCCTTTGGTAATTAAACACTCATTTTGTAGCATTATCATGTCATTTGGGTAGCATGAATTAGTATTATATTGTAATGGAGTAACAATGAGAGGATGTCATCTAACAAAATATGAAGACTTAATATGGGTGAAATAGTAATAATAGAAATGGGTTGTTGGTTGTATTGTATTAATGCTTGGAGGAGTAAAAGCATCCATTAGAGTGTAGTGTTACAGCAGTTTGCATATACATGTAGTAGATATGGTACCAACACTAATTCAGGTTTGGAGTCTTATGTATTGTTATCTTCATAATGGAACAGCAATCAATACTAACTATAGATCCCCACCACTAACTAGCCATGACTGTGTTCCAGCTTGCCCAGAAGTACCTCCGCTACCAGACAGAGATCGCGATGTTTGAACAGACGCGGCATGAGCTGCGTAAGGAGCTGCAGGATGACGTGATGGACCAGCAGAGCAATGACCACCAGCTCATGGAGGAGTACATCAAGCTCTCCAGTGAGAATGTGAGTGTGATGCTCAAATTGTTCATTTAGCAGTTCTCTTCATTACATTTTGTATGCCCCCACCATCTATGAAGGGGAGCATATAGAGTTTACCCTGTCCGTGGGTACATTTGTATGTACGTGTGTACGTATGTTCGGATTCTTGTCTGGACAATAACTGTGTTCAGCATTGGTGGATTTTCAAATAATTTTCAAATAACAGAAATGTTAAGCATAATGAGACAATGTGTCGCGCGCAGGAACCAGGTTGCTAGGTCCAAGGTCAAGGTCACACTTAAAGGTCAAAGGTCAAATATAATAATTAAAGCCTTCTATCCCTGTCCGGAGCATAATTTTGTCCAGCATGGAAGGAATTTCAAATAACTTGGCACAAGTGTTGAGCATGGTAAGACGGTGTGTCGCGCGCAAGGACCAGGTCCCTAGATCCAAGGTCAAGGTCACACTTAAAGGTCAAAGGTCAAATATAAGAATTTAAGTCATAGACCCTGTCCGGAGCATAATTTTGTCTAGCATGGATGGAATTTCAAATAACTTCGCACAAGTGTTGAGCATGGTGAGATGGTGTGTCGCGTGCAGGAACCAGGTCCCTAGGTCCAAGATCAAGGTCACACAGTTCAAAGTTCAAATATAAAAATTTAAGCCATAGACCCTGTCCGGAGCATAATATTGTCCAGCATGGAAGGAATTTCAAATAACTTGGCACAAGTGTTGAGTATGGGGAGATGGTGTGTCGCGTGCAAGAACCAGGTCCCTAGGTCCAAGGTCAAGGTCACACTTAAAGGTCAAAGGTCAAATATAAAAATTTAAGCCATAGACACTATCTGGAGCACAATTTGTCCAGCATTGGAAGGAATTTCAAATAACTTGGCACAAATGTTGAGTATGGTGAGACGGTGTGTCGCGCACAAGAACCAGGTCCCTAGATCCAAGGTCAAGGTCATACTTAAAGGTGAATGGTCATTTAAGGCATAGATACTGTCTGAAGCATGATTTTGTCCAGCAGGGAAGGATTTAAAACTAACTTGGCCAAAGTGCTATGCATGGCGTGTTGGTGTGTTGCACGCAAGAACCAGGTCCCTTTGTATAATGTCAAGGTCACACTAAAAGGTCAAAGGTCAAATATAAGAATTTAGGCCATAGACCATGTTTGGAGACTAATTTTGTTGAGCAGGGAAGGATTTTCAAACAACTTGGCGTAAGTGATAAGCATTATGCGGCGATGTCGCATGCAAGAACCAGGTGCCTTTGTCCAAGGTCAAGGTCACACTTTAAGGTCAAGTATATGTAGATTCTTGTCCAGGCAATAACTCTTTCCTGCAGTGAAGGATTTTCAAATAACTTGGCAGAAGTGATAACCATTTTAAGACGATGTGTCAACCTCAAAAACTAGGTCCAAGGTCAAGGTCATTTAAAGGTCAAAGGTCAAGTATAAGAATTAAGTCCTTGGATTCTGTCTGGAGCATAATTTTGTCCGGCATGAAATTTTTCAGATAACTTGGCAGAAGTGGTAAGCATTATGAGATGGCTTGTGGCGTTCAAGAACCAGGTCTGTAGCTTAAAGTTCAAGGTCATTAATCAAGGTCAAAGGTCAAATAATTTTCCAAAGCATAATATTTTAATGCATGCAGGGATTTTCAGATAAATTGGCAGAAATGATCACAATCACCAGATGATGTGTTGCATGCACGAACCTGACTTGTGAAGTTAGTGAATTACTTCCCTTAATTCAGGAGTGTGCAAAGCATAATTCAAAAATGATAAATGGTTACGCATGCGCAAGTAACTTCCTTCTTTGTTACATATAAAATATTCAAAATTTGCTCTCACTTTTCACCAAGACCAAGCTACTTTCCAATATATCACCATACATTGTTGGAAAGATGAGGACATAACCTTTTGAAAAAACAGCATGTCAAAAAATTCTATGCATTGTAACTCTAAATATTTACCGGTGTGGTTTTGACGGGCATGGAGGCTGCCATTTTGCACATGAATACATGGGCCAAAAGTTGTGAAGCTGGGAACCACTAGACAAAAAGTAGTTTACAAAAACAGCCTTTTTTCTTATTGCTTACATATATACCATTAAAATAATACCAAAACATATCATTTAAACTGTATTTTACAAATTATATGCATCCTGCACTCAACCATTTTGCTTATTATCTAACTGACAGCATGTAACCCTGAGGATGTGACTTCCGTTTTGGGGTAATTAGACCAAAAGGCATTTGTTGATTTTGCACTGAATGATTTAAGATAGCAAGAGTAAGTGAAGCATACAAGAACCATAACTCATAATTGCCTTAAAGTTTTAATTGCTACCCTTTATTGATTTTTTGTCATGACTAAACTATTTTGTGATATCCAAATTACTTCACACAATAAGAGAATACATTAGCAGAAAGTAAAATATAAAAGGACAATTCTCATTTTGCTAAATTATTTGTATGCATACAGAAAAAGCGGCGCCATGTAGAAACGGCTGCATAGGTGGGGGCATCCGTGTCTGTGGACACATTTCTAGTTTTTCTTGCATTTTCGTTACCTCAGACATTTAATTTAGCTACATTCTCATCAAATGAACACCTAACAATAGTTTTGTGTTTTCATTTTACATTTTGAACATATGTGAATGTGGCGTCGCAAGTTTTGGCCCTGTTTGTTACCAGCCAGTGTGCCTCTTTGAACATCTCCACAAATGGTTTTGAGAACTGATGTACCTTTAGAGTTACACACACTCTGATACTATGCGTGTGTTTGGTAAGGGATGTCACTGCTACTTGCAGGAGAGCCTGAAGAAGTTCCACCAGAATCTCACCATGCAGCTGGAGCAGATCAAGAAGAAGCAGCAGCACACAAAACGCTACGGGGCTTCCTGACACCTGCCTTCATCATAACATCCTGCCTCTCCAGCAGCACACAAAACGCTACGGGTCTTCCTGACACGTCCCTTCATCATCACATCCTGCCTCTCCAGGACACTTTTAAGTGCACTTCATATCTTAATTCAAAATCTTAATACTGAGAAATTACAATATGCTGTGACATATTGGTTCAGTCTGACCTATTGGTGTACCAAGAAAATATTTGGCACTGTGAAATCTTGTTTTAACCAGAAATTATGGTGCATTATGACATCTTGGTTCACCTGATGTTATAGTGCAACATGGCGTATTGGTTACCCAGCCGTTAAGTGGCACTATGACATCTTGACTGATGGCATACTCTTTGTTAGAGTAATGTGTCATACAGATTTACGAGGGAATTATAGTTTGTTGCCTAAAAGACAGATATCAAATCAAAGTTTTGCATCAATTGTGCTTCTGATCTGCTGTGAATAATGGATTCAAAACAGGATTATGTAGAGAAGTATATTTGGACTTTGTTTTGCAACATGATGCTTTTTCTGTGGTTTTAAATCAAATAAATGCTGTTTTTCTCAAATAGAATTTGTTAATTTAATGCTAATGTTCCTTTTAAATAGATTTATGTGCATGATCTTGTTTTTCTTAACAAGCAATCATGTTTTCATTGTGTGTAAATATAATTGTGTAAATATTATACAGTGATAACGTTTGCCATGTTTATTGTGAATAATAGTTAATAATATATACATAAATTATGCAATAAATATATGATTGCTATTAATCTGTTTTGTTTAACTGCTATATGGGAGAGGTGTCAAACATGACTGCATGATCCTTCATTGTTCCTCATCAGACTGTTTGAGAACAAGTTTGCAGAAGTCTGCTTGCCATGGAATTGGAAAAAAAAAAATGTCTAAAAAATCTGTGTTGTTTCACCAGTTCGTTCAAGCCATTTTGATGCAGCCTTCAAAATTGGTTGCATTGCCATCAGAGCATAATTGAGGTAGAAAAATTCCTTACATGAATCTCTAGGAAATTCCATAAAATGATGTCAGTTTCTAGAAAATTTAGTAATCAAGTGTTCAGATAAATGTTTTCCAATCAAAGAAAGTATTGACAAAAATTGGACAAGGTGGCATCCAAACTAAGACTTGTCTGGAGCATAATTTTGTCCAGCGTGGAAGAATTTTTTAATTTCTTGGCAGAAGTGGTTTGGATTATGAGATGGTGTGTCGTGCACAAAAATGGCTCAGTAACTTAGGTCAAGGTTCAATATCAAATATTTTGTTCGGAGTACAATATTGTCGGGCAAGGGGGAATTTTCAATTACTGAGTAAGTTGGCAGAAATTATCACCATCACACGAAAACTACAGGCCTTGTTCTTGCACACAACACACTATCTTGTTATTTGTGTCTGGACCATAATATACTACATGCAAAGAGGCATGTTGCTATAACTTGATACAAAGTGATCACCATCATGAGAGGATGTGCATATTGAAAAAGGTCCAAGGTCAAGGTCACAATTAAAATTAAAAATGAAATTTTGTGTCAAAACCATATTTTTACATGTTAAAAAAACACAACAAAACCTGATAGTCGCCATGACGAGAAAATCTGTTGCATGCAAACAAAAAGTCCTACATTATCTGGTTAAAGTTGTGGTACAGAAGTCACAACACTTCAAAACTACATCAGGCATTTTCACCTGAAACTTAGGATATGTCATTTTATTTTATGCTTTCCAGTCATTTATAGGGAAATATCAGTGAAATAAAACTGGTAATTCACTGATTGAAACAGTGAATATTATCAGTACGCTAATTTTCACTGTTTCACACTGGTTCCCGATTTAATGAAACGGACTGTCAATGATGCTGGGCTCGAAATTGTGACCTCATGACGTTATAATTCCCGCATTTTTTTCAATTTCAACACATTTATATAGCACAAAAAATGTAACAAAGCGGCACAAAAAACATAAAATAAAAATAAAATGTGTAGGTTTCGGTAGAATATCGATTCTGATTCACTCATGATCATAGAACAATTTTTTTTCACTCGTGGTTGCACCATTCGTGAATATATATATTTTTATGATCACCTGTGAATTAAAATCGATAATATATCGAAACCAACAAATATCCTTTGTCACCAACTCTACTATCAGGTGAAACAAACCACATAACATAGTGATGTCCCACTTAGACTTTCTGATTTTTTTTTTTCAAAAGTCCTATAACTTCAATACTATATTAGGTATTCAATTGAAGCTTACAATATAACAATGACATCAAACCAAGCATCATATGCAATTATCCTCATAACTAAGTTTTGTATTTTGACAGATATATGTCCCTTGTAACTTATATTTTCACATAAAAGTTTATATTTAAAAGTCCTATAACTTCAAAACTACTCCATGTATTTACTATTTTGGAATATAACATTTATATCCCTTGTCCCTTTTTAACTTACATTTTCAGAATAAATTTTAGGTTTATAAGTTCTTGAACTTCAAAACTACATTATGTGTTCACTTGAAACTTATATATAACATTATCATAAGGCGTAAAAAAAAATGTTTGTTTCAGGTTAAAGAACTACCCTAAAAAAAAGCCCCGACCCTAGAACATTTAATAGAGTGGGTCAGATATTTTTTTATTTTACTCTTTTTTCCAATAATTAAATGTGTTTTGGCTAAATAAGTATTTTGTTTTTATAGCATCCACTTCAAAACAATGTTTTATGATAATATAGACATGTTTTGAATATTCATTCACAGGGTTCGACCTTAACGCCTGTCCGTCAGTCTGTGACCTGTGATTTTTCGCACGGAAATGATGACAGGTCCGGTGACCAGTTGTTTTTGGACTGGTTCCATCTGTGTAATTCGTGAATTTTCATTTGTGATTAAGAATACAGGGAACCGTCTGAGAATACATTGTTTATTGTTATTTTTAGCTCGATTTTTCGAAGAAAAGGCAAGCTATTCTACTCGCCCCGGTGTCGGCATCCGAGCTAAGTTTACATTTTTCGGTAAGCTAGTTTCTCAGGAAAGGCTTGAGGGATTTCATTCAAACTTAAAAGGTTTATTCCCCACATTAAAAAAACCGTTTATTCCCCACATTAAAATAAACCTATAGGCCAAGTTTGGTAACTCTAGTTTGAAATTTGTCAAAATTATGGGCCTTTTTACACTTAGACATTTTATATATCTCTATATACGGACAGTTTCAAGTTTTTCTGTAAGCAGGTTTCTCAGGAATGGCTTGAGGGATTTCATTCAAACTTAGAACACTTATTCCCTATATTAAAATGAACTCATAGGCCAATTTTGATAACTCTAGTTTGAAATTTGTCAAAATTGTGGGCCTTTTTACACTTTGAAATTTTACATATAAGCGTTATGGACAGGTTAAAGTTTTTCGGTAAGCTAGTTTCTCAACTTTTCGTTTCCGCTCTCTAACTAGAGAACGGATGAAGCTATTGTAAATGAAACTTCAACATAGATACCTTATAGCGAGACCTCGCTTGGGATTGCATATGGGTGGGTGGGGTCAATGTCAAGATCACTGTTACTAAAAAATAGAAAAACGGTTTCCGCTCAATAATTTGAGAACGCATTGAGATATTTTAATGAAACTTAATACATATACACCTTATATCGAGACCTCGCTTGGGATTGCATATGGGGTGGGTGGGGTCAAGGTCACTGTTACTAAAAATAGACAAACGGTTTCCACTCAATAATTTGAGAACGCATTGAGATATTTTAATGAAACTTTATACATAAATACCTATCGAGATCTCACTTGCAATTGCATATAGGGTCAAGGTCAAAGTCACTGTTACTAAAATAGAAAAACGGTTTCTGCTCAATAACTTGAGAATGCATTGAGATATTTTAATGAAACTTTATACATAGATACCTTATATTGAGACCTCGCTTAGGATTGCATATGGGGTGGGTGGGGTCAAGGTCAAGTTTACCATTGGGTTTTACGCCCGCTAATCAGGACGAACAGGACATACACCTTTCCTGAGTAGACGTTAGCTAGCCTAACAGGACATACACCTTTCCTGAGTAGACGTTAGCTAGCCTAACAGGACATACACCTTTCCTGAGTAGACGTTAGCTAGCCTTACAGGACATACACCTTTCCTGAGTAGACGTTAGCTAGCCTAACAGGACATACACCTTTCCTGAGTAGACGTTAGCTAGCCTAACAGGACATACACCTTTCCTGAGTAGACGTTAGCTAGCCTAACAGGACATACACCTTTCCTGAGTAGATGTTAGCTAGCCTAACAGGACATACACCTTTCCTGAGTAGACGTTAGCTAGCCTAACAGGACATACACCTTTCCTGAGTAGACGTTAGCTAGCCTAACAGGACATACACCTTTCCTGAGTAGACGTTAGCTAGCCTAACAGGACATACACCTTTCCTGAGTAGACGTTAGCTAGCCTAACAGGACATACACCTTTCCTGAGTAGACGTTAGCTAGCCTAACAGGACATACACATTTCCTGAGTAGACGTTAGCTAGCCTAACAGGACATACACCTTTCCTGAGTAGACGTTAGCTAGCCTAACAGGACATACACCTTTCCTGAGTAGACGTTAGCTAGCCTAACAGGACATACACCTTTCCTGAGTAGACGTTAGCTAGCCTAACAGGACATACACCTTTCCTGAGTAGACGTTAGCTAGCCTAACAGGACATACACCTTTCCTGAGTAGACGTTAGCTAGCCTAACAGGACATACACCTTTCCTGAGTAGACGTTAGCTAGCCTAACAGGACATACACCTTTCCTGAGTACATGTTAGCTAGCCTAACAGGACATACACCTTTCCTGAGTAGACGTTAGCTAGCCTTACAGGACATACACCTTTCCTGAGTAGACGTTAGCTAGCCTAACAGGACATACACCTTTCCTGAGTAGACGTTAGCTAGCCTAACAGGACATACACCTTTCCTGAGTAGACGTTAGCTAGCCTAACAGGACATACACCTTTCCTGAGTAGACGTTAGCTAGCCTTACAGGACATACATCTTTCCTGAGTAGACGTTAGCTAACCTAACAGGACATACACCTTTCCTGAGTAGACGTTAGCTAGCCTAACAGGACATACACCTTTCCTGAGTAGACGTTAGCTAGCCTAACAGGACATACACCTTTCCTGAGTAGACATTAGCTAGCCCAAGCAATTTATTAGTTTTAAATGTAGAAGTACGCAAGTAACCTTCAAATTTCATTACAAAAGAATGATTGTGGCTAATCTGGGCATTTCTACATAACACTTTAACGCGAAATGGTGGGATCAAAGAACTGCTGTTGTAATATTTAATTTTAAATATTCCATTTATTCGTCCCATACGATGAACGTATTCTGTCCCCTTTGATATTTTGCGGAGCTCCAAATTCACAAGTGTGACACGTTTATGAAATAGCATGTAAGTATTTCAAGCACATCATTTAATGAATACTCGTCAATGGGCTTGATGAAAAAAAAGAAAAAAAAAGACAAATGTTCAACTCAAAATATATATTTCAGTTAAACTATCGTTTTTTTTAAGTTACATATAAAATATACATGAAAATTCAAGTGTGGATGGCCGAGTGATTAGAGTGACCGATTTTTTTATCTCGGCGGTCGCAGGTTCAAGTCCCAGCAATAATACGTTTTTTTTTCTTTGTTTTTCTTTTTTTTCTTGATATAATATATTTTGATTAGTGAAACAGCTTTTGTTTTTGCAGTTAATACATCAAATGGTATTTTTTTTTAAAGCGATAATCTTTAAACAAGGCTCTTTAAACAGAGTAACAGTACTATATGTGGCAAGCTAGTTAGTAACAAATATTGTATGACATTAGATAGGAAAACTTCAAAAGCCTAAACATATTTCGTTATCAGTATTAATACTAATTTAAAAGTTATTGTAATTATAAATGAAACCAAAACTTAAAATGTTTCAATATGTTTCGTTATATGGTGATAATGGAAAGTAAATTCTTAATATTAACCATAGCTCTTTACAACAAACAAGCACTTTAATTATTAAAGTTGAAAATCTTAATTCACAACTTAAACATGGACTGAGACATTTCATAGCCCTTGCGACTTCTTCAACTATCTCCATACGGCTCTGCTCATGTTTTACAACGTAATGAGGTAGATATGCCCTGACAGATTAACGTGTTACGGTTGAAAACGTGTGATAGTAATAGCTCCTGTAATAGCTCCTGTAGTTTGTGCTTTGAATGTAGTAGTCATTTAATAAAATTTATTATTTTTAGGCAAATTTAACTACAATTGTCTCATAAGTGATGGATATACCCCCACAATATAGCCTTGTCACAAAACTATGGCATCCATTCGAAAGAAATGGACAGGGAGAGAATGCTTTAATTTGTGAATGTCCAACAGTGTATTTGGAAAAATTTAATTTCAATAGGAGCCATAACTTTGTCAACATTTAGTGGTTTGTACCCAAAGTTGAACTCAATCTGTATTTTATGATGTTACACCTATGTACCAACAATTATTTAAATATGTGAAGCCTTTCATGAGTTTTTGTCCACGTTTTTGGGAATATAAGTAAAAACGAGGCCATAACTGTGTCAAAATTTAGTGGTTTGTAACCGAAGTCAAACTTGACCTGTATTTTATGATGCTACTCATGTGTACCAATAATTATGTAAATATGTCAAGCCATTGTTGAGTTATAGTCAGGAAACCATGTTTTTAGGGAATTTAATTCAAATAAAGGGCCAATACTCTGTCAAAATTAAACTTGGTTTGTGGGGATATAATTAAACAACAGATATTGTATAAAATAATGAGATAATAATTACTTCTATTCAAATTGTAACACGCAACCTTAGCAGGGTCAATTGAATTTGTTCACATGTTTCTTTGACCAAAAACCGAAATGCCGAGGTTTGGCTAAATACTTTGTACATGGATATTGTTAATATTATTCCTGGCTCAATAATAGTTGAACAACGTATTCTCTTTTCAGCACAGCACAGCGATAATTTATTGTGGTTTGTTTTTTTACAACAGGCAGTTTTAAATTGTATGTCTAATAAAAAAACAACAATTCAAGTCGATGTTTCCACATCGTGAAAATGATTGCAAAATGTTAAGGAACGGATAGCCCAATCAAATAACAATAAAATACTTATCTTTTTCAATTGCTAAAATTGCATTTTGATTGCTCAGCACACAATAATGCATAGATGTCAAATTGATGTCAAGCTCAAGAAGTTGATACCTCATCTTTATTTAACCAACAATGCGCATACATATTTAGAGGGAAAATATGTTATATAATGAATAATGGATTTTCATGTGTGCTCAATACATGTATATTTTTTCTGATTTCAATTCTGAGGATTATTTTATTTTTTTGGCGTAGCTGTCTAAGATCACTTTTCGGTTAAATTAAAGTTATAAACATATCTTCGACATTCACTCTAATGAACATAATTATGAACAATTTTACTCATTGTATGTCATGATCAGAATGTTATATTCATTCACATAATGAAATAACTTTATTGTTTAGCCTACATAATCGGTGCGCTCTATAAATAGCAATTACAATGCTACAATTCACGG
This sequence comes from Congeria kusceri, assembly GCA_027627225.1. NCBI lineage: Eukaryota > Metazoa > Mollusca > Bivalvia > Myida > Dreissenidae > Congeria > Congeria kusceri. Next base: position 60,582,346 of record CM051024.1, read on the forward strand.
GGACGACAGTCGGTCACAACGTACAAATTTTGCCTGTTGAGCTCGCAAGCACAAAATATAAAGTGGTAAATTTCTGGTATTTTTCTGATAAATAAGCAAAACAAATATTAGCAAATTTGATTGAGCTTATTTCCTATTATTTTATCATTTTGTAAAAATAATATTGTACGCTGTAACCGACTGTCGTCCCCGTGAATTAATTCTAGCGAGTTAATTCTACAACTCCAGCGCGCGGTAAAGCTGTGTTAATACACACGCATCAATTAGCGTCTGGAGAATCCTAAATGCCAGAATTGCAATAAATGGGGAATTCATAAACTTATTGCTCATTAATTCCCACTATTATTTTCTTACAATGTTAATTTGTTAAATTTGCCTGACAAATTCATGTATCAATTATGTTTACGTAAATTACTAGTATTTAGCTTATTCATGTATCACTGGTGAAAACATGGGGCGGTATATGATCGGTTTATTCATGGTACAGATATTAATAATTATTGAGTTTATCTCAAATTAATTTTGGGGGCCGATAAGTTTTCTTAATGTGTCCGAAAAATCTAGTGTCCGGGAAGTCTCCTTAGTAGGGACTTAAAAATCTGGGGTCCGAGAAGTCTTCTTAGTAGGAAATGAAAAATATGGGGTCCGTGAAGTGACAGCTTGGTCATCTTGTATTATATTTAGGGCAAAAAAATGACATCTCAATATTAATTTCTACGCCGATTGTCTTTTTTAAAGACATTTCTTGTCTAATCTGTTGTATGCACGATGCAGTTCAATGTATTTTTATTATCGGGACCAGTCCATACTGTATCGGACCAGTAGGCTTTGAAGGTAGCCGGTCCTGTGGACTACCACTTCCCAAAACTCAGTATTTTTACAGATTTATGCCCCATCCACTTTAAAAAAAATGCACTATTTTAAATACTTCAAATAATGGCAGTGTTTTTCTTACGGTCAATTTGGGGCCAAAATTCGGCCCCATTCCCCTGCTTAACAAGTATATATTTATGCCCTGTATTAATCTTAAAATTCCCTCAGAATGTAAGCTTTATTTTTAAAAAAAATACCAAAAAAAATCGGATACAAAATTGACTAAGAGGACTTTTCGTACACAATCCCAGCAATTTTTCATTAAACCAAATTAGTACATAATTTAAATTATCATTTGTAGCAAAACGGTTAATAAATTTATGTTTTATAACAAAGTAGAATACATGTATAAACATGTAATAATGCTTTTCTAAAAAATCCACTTTTGCGGTAAAAATCCCATCTGAAGGGCCCCACCACATTTCCCCCAAACGTAAAAGAAGAATGGAATGAGCAGTCCTCTGAGAGCTCTTGTTGAATAAATTATCTTTAGTCATTTATTATTTTGATACACACGCATTAGGAATTACTTCATATTATTTTTTTTGTCAAAAACATAACTCTTCAGCTATATAAGATATTTTGTAGATATCATAACCAAATACTTTGCCTCATGTTACAAGCTCTTTTGATGGGTGTATTTTGTGACAATGGCACTTTTGGCTTGGATTGCAAAATAATGGACAGGAAAGTTTGCAAATTATTAATATCCTGGTAGATGTTTAGCTCACCTGCACACAAAGTGCTCAAAGGTGAGCTTTTGTGGTGTCCATCTTCATTAACGATATACTTCACAAATCTCCTTTAAAACCGCCGGGTGGAAATTGACCAAACTTGGTACGTTCCTGGGAGGTCCTCTACCAAAATGCTTCAAATTATTTTGATTAATTAAAAAAAACATGGCCACCAGGGGCAGGGCATTTTTTCCTTACATGGCTATATTGAAAATTTTAAAAATCTTTTTGTCAGAAAGCACTTGTTAGAATTTAAAATAATTTCACAGAAATGTTCTTTGGGTGATCCTCTACCAAAATACGTCAAATAATTTTGATTTATTATAAAAACATGGCTGCCCGGAAGCGGGACATTTTGCCTTTAATGAGTTTTTGAAAACTATAAAAATTGTCTTGTGACTAATTGACCACTGGGTGGATTTCGAAATCCTTGGGTGGTCCTCTACCAAATTACTTCGAATTATTTTGATATTTTAATAAACATGGCCCATGGGGTGTGGCCTTTTTCCAGTATGACTATATTGAGAACTTTAAAAATCTTCTTGTCAGAAACCACTGGTTGGATTTCGAAATAATTTTATAGAAATGTTCCTAGGGTGGTCCTCTACCAAAATACTTCAAATTATTTTGATACTTTAAAAAACATGGCCCCCGTTGAGGCAGGACCTTGTTCCTTATATTCCTATGGCTTTAATGAAAACTTTGAAAATATTCTAAACACTTGCTGAATTTTGAAATAATTTCACAGAAATGTTTCTTGGGTGACTAGATCTACCAAATTTCTTCAAATTATTTGGATACGCTAAAAACATGGCTGTAAGTGGCGCATCATTGATGTACTTGTAAACTTTTACTTCAAACACCTCTGAACATGATATGAAAGTTTTTCAAGCCATGATGATTGAGATTAAAATCAGGTGAGCAGCCCAGGGCCATTTTGGCCCTCTTTTTACATTCAAATCATGATAGGTCAGCAGACAGCATGTTGGAATAATTGGTATTTTTTGTATTCGCTGTATGAAAATAAGTATTTACTTAAGTTTGATGATTTGTACTAGATCTATTGCACTAATATTGCACTACTGTAAGGTACATATATCTGACTAACTATACAGATATATAGGTAAACTAAACAGAACGGGATAATTGACATAATTGATTATGCTAATTTTCATAGTGATCCAGGATAAAATATCACATTGGAACAGATATGTGAACATGAAAATAAAGACCTATTAACTTCTAATAATAGTAATAGACTATATCTGAAATACGATTTAGTCTATAACAGTGGTTGGAAAAGGTTAGAAACTATCCTGTGGCACCCAGACCACGTGTTACTATCCGTTTCACTCTGTTTACAAAATCGTAGAGCATTCTGGGAGATAACGTTTTCGCCATATTGTGTGTGTTTTTGTGCTGTCTTGTTCGTCTGTGTTTTCTTTCAGAAAACAGGTAATTTTTATTATAAACAACCTTATAGGTGTTATTTTATTAAATTTTAAAACATTCAATCCCACTTTTTGAGTGCTTAAGCGATGCCCTTGCATGCAAGTGGTGAAAACAGATTCATTGATGACCGACTTTCATTTTCGTTTTAAAGGGAGGTCACCCTTGCATTTAACGTGCATTAAACGTGCATAACAAGTGTTTCACGCTTATTTATTTGATATTGAGTTTTGTTCTGTTTTGTGTTATTTAGATAATATGTTGATGCAATTTGCATTGCATGACAATGCTATTTCATTGAAGTTTATCAGTAATGAGCAACGTCACGATTTCATTGACAGACAGTGAAGGTGATGGTGATCTTATCAATGATAGAATGATAAACTCTGCAGTATTTGTGTTATTACTGACACTACCCGATAAATATAACATTTCAATAAATTGGCACCATAAATGAAATCATAATAAAGACAAATAATTGAAATAAGATGGAATTTTGCCAAAATTTATTATTTTAGTATAGTAGTTACTAGTAGCTTTACAGTAAATTATAGTTTAAATTATAAGTACATTCAATCAGTATTATAATTTATGTGCGTGATTCACGCATATCACGCATACCGTAATAACTGTAAGTATTGGGACATCCTAAATATTGGGACACCCCTAATTTTTGCAAAATAATTATTTTTCACGACCCTTAATATTGGGACACATTTGAAAGTTGAATTATTTCCTTTCCCTAAATATTGGGGTACCAAAATAACACCTTATGTCATTACTGTATAACATTCAATACCCTACCACTACACTGGTTTCATAGTGACTTGTGACACGGTATATTGCGCTTGCTTATCTATACACCATAATGCACACCATCAGGGGTATGTTTGCATTTTTAAGTGTCCCAACACTTCGGGTAATTACAGTATATGTACTCAAATAGGAACATGTCCCGGATCATCTGGGATTTCCCGGAAGTGCAGTGCCTGTCCCGCAGTCCCGGAATTCGTTCATATGTCCTGGAAATCATTAAAACTGTGCATACCTATATTTGTTGAACTTTTGATAGACCACTTATCCCGTAATTTGTTCCTAAGGCAATGGCTACCCAATTAGGCAACGTGTCATAAACGACCAATTAACAGCACTTGTCACGGTTTCACTCTAATCGACTGCAATCAGTCACCAAGTAAATCTGCCCTGAAGGCGGCGCTTCATTCCCACAGAAAAATAGATAGTAGCCAATTAAAACGCCAAGTTATTTCAGTTTACCTATTCCGTGAATGATCGACCTATTGGCGTAATACACATTTATACACGCATTAGTAAGTGTATACAAGCATCAGTTGATTATGAAAGAGTACTTAAATACCAACCATAAGTAAAAGCAGTTTTCCGCCCATGGACGGGCACTGCATTTCCACAATATCCACAGTTAGTTTACAAAATAAATAAGGCATCATTTTAAATTACTTTTCTTGAAATTTCGGGTAAAATAGTCATTAAAAAAACCCAGTGTTTTGCTAGAAAAGAGCGCGAAATGTCTGCTGGCACCAACGACGTCACATTCCACGCATGGAAAGCGTGCTTTTAACGACCATGTGCTATGCTAAAAATAGATGTGTCAGCTGGCAAAAAAAATTTCGTAGTGAAAGAACTTTGAAATCTTTACTTTTTGTATAAAAGTTTCATAGTGCAGTAACTGCGATCTTCGGCATTTTAATGAATATTTTTATTTTTATAACAATAATACGTTTTTTCATGGAAAAAGTACATTGCCTTGGATTGGAATAAATACATGAACACACGCCCCTATTTTCTGCCAAAAAGATTTTCCCGCCAAATAAGAACGCTTATCTGGAAAAATAATTAATGCACACACATGTCCCGAAAAAGAAGTAAAAATCCCGGAAATTTGCAGGCAGAGTCCCAGAAATGATCCAAAAAATTATGGCATGTATGTCAAGTGGTAACAGGTAAAATTGTCCTCACATTCTTACATGGTGTTGTGGGCTGAAGTCCTGGCTACACCTTAACAGTTAACACAAGATGTTCTTTGTATGAGAAATTAACCCAGGTGCAATGTACAGGCACAGTTTTCATGGGCACAATAAAACTATGGTCACCTATTGACCTGGGATTCCCTTGTATCTTGCACTTCCCATGTAATCCAACTTCAGGGGGCAATGACAATGTGCCTTTGAATATGGGAGAGATTTCCAGGGAGCACCTATTGCAATTAACATTAACACACACATATGCTGTCCAATTGAAATGTATCTCCTAAGTTAAGGTTTTAAAAAATGGTGCCTTCATTTGTCATGGAATATTTGCAAAAATATATTAAATTTCAAAACATATTCAACTGTCCTCTGTTAACCATCCCAAAGAGGCAGGAGGCGAAATCAAATTGGAGCACTAGATACAGCACCTTGCCATTTCCCACCAGACCTAACCCTACCATCAATCTGAAGCTCTTAAACCTTATTTTCATAAATGTTATTGTTTCAAGGTCTATACCTTTTGTTAAATACACTTCATTAAATAATCCTTCATGTACAGTTGCTCAGCCTATCATTGCATGTACTCTTCAAGAAAATGCAATCTGTTACAGACTTGTGCCTACAATGTCAGCAATATTATCATTTGATGTAATAGCATCTAAATATCTCTTGTATTACATGATCATTGTAAATCATGTGTGAATAATCACATAATTCGTTAATTTTTCTATAGACAAAGAACAAAATTATCATTGTTAAACTACGGGTTACCCAATAAACAACGTAAAAAGAAGTCCCGATTCTGAGCAGAGCATAGTTAAACGAAGTTACAGTTGCAAAAATATATGTCATATCATGTTAGAATCAAAATAATTTTCACATTATGGTTGTTTATTGGCCAATAAACAACTCTTTGTTGTTCTGATGTGTGGCTATTAAACAACTCGGGCCAACAGTTTAATTCCTATGCAGCAGAACTCCAAATTGTTGTTTATTTGCCGATAAACAATGATAAATAAAAAATTATTTCATAATTCAACCAGATTGATTTCTGAATAGTGCTCAGCAGAGCCTCTTTAATGATATCAGGGTTTTTTATTCACCTTAAGGGGAAAGGTGGCGGGGCCCTTCAGATGGGGAATTTTACGGGAAAAGGGGAATTATTTTATTTTTTTAGAAAAGCATTATTAGATGTTTACATTCTACTTTGTTATAAAACATTAATCAATTGTTTTGCTACAAATGATAACTTAGATTATGCACTTACTTGGTTTGATGAAAATTTGCTGGGATTGTTTATGAAAATGCCAATATCTTAGTCATTTTTTGTCCGATTTTGGTCAAATTTTTTTCAAAATAAAGCTTACGTTCTGAGGGGATTTTTAAGGCAAATATAGGGGAAAATATATACATTTTAAACAGGGGAATGAGGCTGAATTTTGGCCCCAAATTGGCCCTAAAAAAACACTGGATATAACAAATTCATCTTAAACTTAAGTTTTACCATCCATTAATATTATATAAACCACCAAACTGATATTGTCATTTATTTAATGCTAAGTATTGAAATATAGAAAAGTATCAGTGAGATATATCCCTATGTCACTCACAGTGAGGGACTACTTTTTCTATTTTTTTGATTTGGACAATATTTAATTGTAGTTGTTGTCACCATTTATCATACAGAATTACCAAAAAGAAAAGTATTAAAGATTAATAACAGCAAATGTTAAGAATACCTCTTCGATATTTTGAACTGTCTTTCCTCTTTCTTTCTCTTGGAATTTCCTCAGTCGTATTGAGCCAAGGAGACTAGAACAGACAATGTCTTGCGAGTACAAGTTTTACCCACAAGGCATTGGAGCTGGTCACCTTGGTCCAAACTTAATTTTATAATCCAAAGTATTTATTTTATCCTGTGCACTTGATTAATTCCCGCATACTACACTTGCAGTTGCACTTGTTGTTTATTGTTGTTGTGAACAGTAGTCTCCTTTTCACGCTTTGTTTACATAATTGCTGTATTGCTGGTTCTCCAAAATCCAACAAGAATGCAGCATAGTAATAACTTGTGTTCATTAAGCAAGCACATATTTATATATTAGTTTGTGTGCATTAAGTCTGTATATCCAGTAATCACGCTTAAGTATTTAAGTAGTCAATTTGGTGTTGTAAGAAGTGTTCAGCGTTCTATTGTCCGCCATCTTATTTTCTTCAAATCTTCGACCAACTTTTAACCTAATTGTGTTGTTAAATCCGAATAACTAACATAGAAAACACTTTATACGCATAAGTAATCCATTTCAGAACACTATTTCACATTTTAACGCTCATGTACGAGTTAAATCATCTTGAATTGCTTTCGAAAACACATAGTGCGTTTGAATGTTGTGACTGTGTTAACTACTGTTTACATCATAACACGTATGCTCATGCTATTTTTAGAAAATGTGAATTTCAGAGAACTGAACGCACTTTCACTTTCAATATGTACTTTTGTTTTAAATATATTTAAACCTAGCAGTGAGTGTTGTTTGATTTTAAAGCTGGAAATTATTCAATGACTACGTGTATCCAATTGCATGTATTTAAACTTAAATACATTTAGAAACCCGGATTCTGCGTTGCCTATGAATATACTGTACAGCATAGTAGACTGTTGTACTGTAAACACGCTGCCATATTAATGCCTAGAGTCAAACATTTCTTGATTTAAATTGCTAAACTACTCTACGGCACATTTGATCGTAATCCAACATGGCGCAGGAATGTTTATAACTAACCCTGATTACTACGCATTATGGAGAAAATAGTACTAACATAAAACTGAAAACGTGTTAAAAATCCTTCAAAATAATTCAAATGTAAAGAATACTCAATAGCATTAAAATAAAAAGAAAATGTGCTTGTTTTCGGTGTGATAACGCATGATATCATCACCGGAAAGGGAGACAATTTACATATTTTAACTCGTGCAAGCGCTCATGAAAATATTGTCTCCCTCTCCGGTGATGATATCACACGTTATCACACCGGAAACAAATATCCTCTATATACTGTGTAAGTAAAAACCCATGAATAATGTAACATGATTTAACTATTATTCAGTACACACTGTTTAATCTTGTTTATGTATGCTACCTAACTATGTAGAATTAATATATGATAATACATGAGTATAAATAAATGATATATCACATTACGTGCTAGCTGATTAACCAGATATTTCACTACTTACTCAATTGTTTTTCATCATAGTTTACTACAGTTTTCTTCTGCAAATCTATCTTATTACCAGTGCTTGAACAGGCCATCAATAACTAAGACAAAATTGCTGATAACCTATTGGTACCAATTGTTATTTGCCATAGTTTCAAGGAACATGAGCTAGCCATTTTGCAGGCACATGTGTCAGATAGATTGAATAAAACAACATTATGCAATGATAGATGTGACAGAAAGTACAAACTTACACTGATATTTCTTTGACAGTTGATGTGGTGCAGCAGTATACAAACCAGTGTACCAGTTTCAGTTCATTCGTTAAATAAGTGGAACAATTTATAATCATATGCAATATAATGGGACAGTTAACAGAATTTTAGTGATTGGAATGTCCTAAAAATATTCGTTGATTAATCAGATTCAACAGTGACTGATTAATAAATTAATCATGAATAAATATGTTGATTTTTATTGTTCAGTAGAAATACTTCATCCAATCATTTTTAGCTCACCTGAGCACAACATGCTCATGGTGAGCTTTTGTGATCACCTTTTGTCCGTCGTGCATCGTCCGTCGTACATCGTGCGTCAACATTTTCATTCAAACAACATCTCCTAAACCGCTGGGCAGATTTTCACCAAACTTCACAGGAATAATCCTTGGTTGACCCTTTTTCAAAATAATTAAAATCGTTGCGGTCCGCTGTATATGTAGGTCACCAGAGCTAAAAATAGATTTAAAAAGTGAAAACTTTAAAAATCTCTGAAACTGCATGACTGAGAGCTTTCATATTAAATTGGTATTTGGCATACTCTAGTTGTCCTCTACAGAGATTGTTAAAATGATGCCCCTGGGGTCAAAACTTGCCACGCCCTGGGGGTCACATGGTTTACATAGACTTACATAGCTAAATGACTTAAAAAATCTTCTCCTGAAACCGCACTGCCCAGAGGTTTCAATTTTGGTATGTAACATTGCATAGTGGTCCTCTACAAAGATTGTTCAATGACGCCCCTTGGGTTTAAACTGGCAACGCCCCGGTGGTCACATGGTTTATATAGACTTAAATAACTAAATGACTTTGAAAATCTTCTTCTCCTAAATTGCAAGGCCGAAAGGTTTGGCATTTGGTTGGTAACATTATATAGGGGTCCTCTACAAAGATTGTTCAAATGATGCCCCTGGGGTCAAAACTGGCCACGCCTCGATGGTTACATGTTTATATTGACTTAAATAGCAAAATGACTTTAAAAATCATCTCCTCTGAAACTGCAAGGCCCAGAGGTTTCATATTTGATATGTAACATTGCATAGTGGTCCTCTACAAAGATTTTTCAAATGATGCCCCTGGGATCCAAACTTACCACACCCTGGTGGTCACATGGTTTAGATAGACTTAAATAGCAAAATGACTTTAAAAATCTTCTCCTCTAAAACCGCAAGGCCTACAGGTTTCATATTTGGTATGTAACATTGCATAGTGGTCCTCTACAAAGATTGTTCAAATGATGCCCCTGGGGTCAAAACTGGCCACGCCCCAGGGGTCACATTGTTTATATAGACGTAAATAGCAAAATTACTTCAAAAATCTTCTCCTCTGAAACTGCAAGGCCCAGTGGTTTCATATTTGGTATGTGGCATCCTCTAGTGGTCCTCTACAAAGATTGTTAAAATGATGCCCTGGTGTCAAAACTGGCCACACCCCAGGGGTCACATTGTTAATAAGACCTAAATAGCAAAATTACTTTAAAAATCTTTTCCTCTGAAACCGCAAGGCCTAGAGGTTTGGTATATGGTATGTAACATTGCATAGTGGTCCTCTACAAAGATTGTTCAAATGATGGCCCTGCGGTTAAAATTGGCAACGCCCCGGTGGTCACATGGTTTATATAGACTTAAATAGCTAAATGACTTAGAAAATCTTCTTCGAAACATTGTATAGGGGACCTCTACAGAGATTGTTCAAATTATACCCATGGGGTCAAAACTGGCCACGCCCCAGGGGTCAAATTGTTTATATAGACTTAAATAGCCAAATTATTGCACAAATCTTCTCCTCTGAAACCACAAATCCTAGTGGTTTCATATTTGGTATGAGGCATCCTCTAGTGGTCCTCTACAAAGATTCTTCAAATGATGCCCCTGGGGTAAGAACTGGCCACACCCCGGGGGTCACATGGTTTATATAGACTTAAATAGCAAAATGACTTAAAAAATCTCCTCTGAAACCGCAGGGCCCAGAGGTTTCATATTTGGTTTGTACCATTGCATAGTGGTCCTCTACAAAGACTGTTCAAATGATGCCCTGGTGTTAAAACTGGTCAAGCCCTGGTGGTCACATGGTTTATATAGACTTAAATAGCTAAATGACTTTCAAACTCAGGCCTTTTTCTACTGCTCTCACGGGTCCGATAGTCGGACCCGTTCCCAATGCCAAATATGCATAATTTTTCCCAATTCTTACCCCACAATTCCCAATTGTAAAAAATCTGTATTTTTTTCGAAAATGATAGTGAAAATACGATTTTTCAATACTTTACAGCCGATTTTGTCACACTGGCTATACACTTGGATATCCTCTAACTTTATTGTTGACATTGTTTACAAGGGGAGAACACTCTAATAGCTGTGTAATAAAATGGGTAACAAAAAGAAAAACAATTTGTTTGTCCTCTATCATGATAAAATTTAACATGAATTATGGGCAAATATTTTCTTATTTACACACGTGGATGTGTCAGTTAATGGAAGGATTTAAATATAAGGAGATAAATATTGCTTTTCAAGTTATTACATATTTTCGTGACCTACGTAGTGTAGGCACCAAACAATGTTTATTAACACATCATTACAACTAAATCATGTAGACAATAGATACCACAATTTTATTTTGGTGAAGTTGGTCAGATTTGGTGATGCTTTTTTAGAAATAAACACGTACTCATAGGAAATGAGACATGCATATGATTACAAACTCTTGGTTGCATAACTTGCTTAGGTATTTATCACAATTTAGAGTTAAATTAAAATTATTAGTGCCTTCAATTCTTTTCAAAATTCGTATTTATTGATTCAAAACTGTAAATTACTTCATTATACATGTACTTACGATTTAGCGATACTAATTTTTCCCAATTTTGAAAATTTTACGTCGTGAATTTCCCAATTTAACCAAGGTACTTTTTCCCAAAAAGGTCAGAAAAGGCCTGAAACTCTTCTCAGAAACGGCAATGCCTAGAGGTTTAATATTCGGTTGGTAATATTGTATAGGGGTCCTCTACAAAGATTGTTCAAATGATACCATCGGGGTCAAAACTTTCCACGCCCCAGGGTCACATGGATTATATAGACTTAAATAGCAAAATTACTGCAAAAATGGTCTCCTGAAACCGCAAGGCCCAGAGGTTTCATATTTGGTATGTAACATTGCATAGTGGTCCTCTACAAAGATTGTTCAAATGATGCCCCCAGGGTAAAAACTGGCCACGCCCCGGGGTCACATGGTTTATATCGACTTAAATAGCTAAATGACTTCGAAAATTTTCTTCTCTGAAACCCCAAGGCCCAGAGGTTTGTTATTTGGTTGGTAACATTGTATAGGTGTCCTCTACAAAGATTGTTCAAATGATGCCTTGGGGTCAAAACTGGCCATGCCCCAGGGGTAACATTGTTTGTATAGACTTCAATAGCAAAATTACTTCAAGAATCTTCTCATCTGAAACCGCAAGGCCCAGTGGTTTCATATCTGGTATGTAACATTGCATACCAGTGTTTTACAAAGATTGTTCAAATGATGCCCCAGGGGTCAAAACTGGGATGCCTGAAACTCAGGCGATCGACCGAGGGCCATCGTAGCCCTCTTGTTAAACTGATGAGACTTTTTTGAGAAAACGGTTAACAAGTAATTATGCAAATACACAAGATGAGATATTAATATAGAAGACATAATTCTTCCCAGTCTGATATTGGATATGACCATTTTGATTTGTGGGCCATGTTCTAGTGGAGAGCTTATCAGGATTCTGGGCTCGAGTGTTTTGCAAATGGTGAGGCACATCATGGATGGCCTTATCTGTCTCCACATGGACCATTTAACTATTGATTCTGGCCCTCTACTTGCAAATCTATAATGGAAACATGGATTTAGAATTATTGTATTTACTTTTGGCATCATTATTTTCTACCTTTATGAGTAGAAAGGTTTCATTGACATGCCTCTAATGCTTCTGTGCCGCAAAATATGGTAGATATTGCTTTCTGGAGCCAGCAAGGAGACCTGATTGAATGACAGGAGAGATGACTGTCCTGTGTAGCTTCCAGAAGAACGGCATCTTCCTGGTACATGTCTTTCAGAAACCACTGAAAATGGTTATGAAAAAGGATCTGTTTCAGATGAAAATAGTCATGCGTTGACGTGCACCCTAGTTGCGTACATGTACTTGATTGTTTTACAGATTGCACCCAAAACACCTGGTCCAGTTAAACAGCAGAATACATGGCACCTGAAAGAGTTTTGCTGCCACATTACCAGTTAGTGAATGTTGAAGTCACCATACATACATAAATAAAAAATGATTTGATTAATAATATTTAATGATATGATGTTCAACCCAGATGTTAAAATATGAAATGTTCATGTAGTTGCACAAACATAGTTGATATATTTACATTGTAACATCTAAACAGTTTATCTAAATTGTCTTGGAATGTACAGTTAAACATTTTTTACCAGAGAAAAATGGTTGTAAAATCATAAAGAAATATAACTTTCTAAAACTAATCTAATTAAACATGCAGTTTTAAAATTGAATAATGGACTTAAAATTGTCAAAGTACAGGTGTATGAAAAACAAGTTTTTGATGGCTAATTGTCATAAAAATGCAAATGTATTGCCTCTTATATTTTATACCTTACTAATTTATGCAGAAAATTACAATATTTCGACAAGTTGCTAAAGGACTTGACAACTGGTAGAATGAATAGAGCATTGTTTCAGATCGGCAGTGTTTTATTAAATATTGTTTCAAATTTGGGTTATTAAAATTGCTTTAATTAGTTGAATAAGATTTACAGGAGTTAATGTTTTAGTTTAAACTTTGTGTGGAAGCCATGGTTTAGTGTTCGTTGTGTATGTATTTATATTGGGGACACATATTTATTAGTTTCTTCACTATTATTATCTGTTTGCTGTAAGGAATATACTGCTTTTCACAGGGATTATTATCATGTAAATTATGATCCTATTATCTAAGTGTGATCATTTGATAGACTTAAGTCAGTTTTATGTGTGATCATTTTGGACTCCCTTAAAGCATTTACAATATAGCAAATCATGTATGTGAATAGGGCTTTATTAGCAGTTGTGGTTGCTTTGCTGGTTACTGGAATTTGTAAATGTTACTCCTAATAGTTGTTATGAAATAAGTTTGTGTAGCAAATAACATATTGTTAACATATGATTATTGTTGTTCGAAACTTTAACTTTCAGTTGCTTCCATAAATCTGCAGTGCTCTGGTTCAACTAATCACTGGTATCAAATACTAAATGTGTCAATATTTTAAGTAGTTAAACCACGGTATTGACTTTAAAAGGTAGCTATTTGACTTGCACTGCAGTTCTTGGTCAATATTGGGTGTCTGTTTACAGGTGCTTATCAGGTTTCCGTAAGAGCTCCATTACAGTTCAGCTTATCATAATGCAAATCTACATAAGCGGATATATTAGATCACAATGACCAGAGTGCTACTGTAGATTTCCCCTGTAACAATATTGACATTGTTTAACTGGTGATCGTGTGCCAGGTTGAGCTGTTGTACAAACTGACAGGATTACTTGTATGTATGGCACCAGTGTCTCTTCATGAACACCTCTCCTTCACAGACTGTACTGTGCCGTGTGTATGGTGATAGAATGAGCTTTGACATTTACAAGAATCTAGTTGTGATGTATGTACTTGTCTGAGAGCACTCTGCAGAACCTACCTGTTATATACATGTGTGAATAAAACCTAGGATCAGATATTATCAGTAATTTAAGGCATAAAACTGGCAATTATAGTGTTTGAAGCTGTTTAAAGGTTCACTGCCTCTAGCACCAACACCGCTTACTACAACGCTTGGATAGTTGTTACTTATGACCGTTCCCAATCCATCCATATCATCACCCAACCTCACCTTGACCTTGACCTAAGTTGGACTAAGAAATGGGCTATCCAGCTCCAACCGGGGGGTGGGGGGTGGCATGTGTGTTTATCACAGAATCTTGTTTCCAATAATTTGGGCTTTTGTTGTTGTTTTTTTTTAATATAAAGAAGTATCTGGTGTTAGAAAATGACGTAGTACAATAATTTATTAGCAGATACCTGCTTTACATGAAAGTATGTAACAAATGAGTCTAACCTTTTTATATCTCAGGGGGGAAGAAATCAACATGCCCTGGATCTAAATCCTATTTACTGCAAAATGGCAGGGTATAACAAAACATTCATAGTTTTGGCTCTCAGAACTCAAATGATGTTAATTGGGTTATTAGTTCAATCTGTGTTCAGTCATAATATAGTAATTCACTGAGTTGGTTTTGATAGTGTCATGGTTACCGAAATACATACAATTTTGATAGAGCTTGCAAAAAATGATTTTAGTAACACTTTGCCATGATATTGTGGTTGCCTGAATGGTGAATTAATCAAGGGGATTTTGCTCTACATCTATCTCAATAATGTCCTTAAATGTTTCTGCCCCTCACCTCCACCCCTATGACAGCAAGGCAACTTTAGTTGTTACTCCAAAGTAATCTTCCAGTGTTTTGTGAGTGGAATCAATACTGAATATTTATCTTGCACCCATCACATCAAACTTGTGTTACATTATGTGTAATGAATTGCTAGACATTTATCAAAGCTGTTGTTGTTAGTAAATATTTTGTAACTGGAATCAATACTGGAAAATATATTGCTTTTTCAAACATCATCTTTATGTTACATTTTGGGAAATATGGAGCTCTGCTTGAAAATCAGGTCACTGAGTAATTTTTTGTGAGATGTTTTTATATCTTTAAAATTTGGTTTGAATTCCACTCCAGAGCAGATAAATTGTTCTGTGTTATGGGCTTAATAGAGATTTTATGGGCGGTTAGCCCTATCAAGAGGAAGTATGCTTTGAGAAAATGTTTGTTTCTCTAAATCGGTATTCACAAATCATGACAATATTTATAATAATTATGAAACTGGCATATAAACACATGTAAAATTTAGCATACACATAATTTCGGGTATGTGGTATAAATTATGCACTTTGATGTAAAAAAATAACATAAAATGTGTTTTAGGATTCATCTGGGTAGACAGCTGGCTAACTTCAGACAAATATGTCAGTAGATCAAGTTTTCTACAGGTTTAATGTTGCTTGTATCAATTTTACCACATGTTAGATGTGTATTTGGGAAAATGTAAGCCTAAATTTATTAGGAAAAAAGAAGCCTAAAATTTACAAATCAAGATAAAATCTGAGGAAGATCGGGATTTCCAATTTTTGTCATCATCATTTCAATACAGCGCTGGGTGCAACTAACTGGCAAGGGTTGTCCTTGCAAAAAATGTGCATACTTACCTGGATTAACCATATATGCATAAGTTAGTTCTGGGATATGGCTAGTTAATCCTGTCAGAGCAAGATGTCATATAGACAACCATTGCCCTTGCATTGGTTAGCCTTATATACATTGTAGTCCGTTTTTTCTGCACTGTCAAAACATTAATAATTTCACATTAATAATTTCACGGTGGTTGAATGCGTTATTTATATCCCCGGCCAGCATTCGTGATTTTCCGATAGCGTACTTCGGGTTTCGGGTAGAAAATAATACATGTGATGTGTGATATTTAAAGCAGGGTTTTCAATGAAGCAGTAATTTCTACCTATAAAATATTGGAGAGGAAATAGCTTAGTGGTATTATGCTCTTCACATCAACCTAGCTTTTGCTGGTTCGAGTCCCGTCATTAAAAAAAATTATTTTGAGCAAAAAGGTAATATTGTAAATGTTGTATGCATTTTTAGCTCACCTGAGCACAACGTGCTCATGGTGAGCTTTTGTGATCACCTTTTGTCTGTCGTGCGTCATGCGTCAACATTTTCATTCAAACAACATCTCCTAAACGGCTGGGCAGATTTTTACCAAACTTGAATGATTTTTGGGTGACCCTCTTTCAAAATTGTTCAAATCGTTTCGGTCTGCTGCATATATAGGTCACCAGAGCTAAAAATAGATTTAAAAAGTGAAAACTTAAAAAATCTTCTCTGAAACTGCATGGCTGAGAGCTTTCATATTTGGTATTTGGCATCCTCTAGTGGTCCTCTACAAAGATTGTTCAAATGATGCCCCTGGGATCAAAACTTGCCACTCCTCGGGGGTCACAAGGTTTATATAGACTTACATAGCACAATGACTTAAAAAATCTTCTCCTCTGAAACCGCAGGGCCCAGAGGTTTCATATTTGGTATGTAACATTGCATAGTGATCCTCTACAAAGATTGTTCAAATGATGCCACTGGGGTCAAAACTGGCCACGCCCCGGAGGTCACATGGTTTATATTGACTTAAATAGCTAAATGACTTTAAAAATCTTCTCTGAAACCGCAGGGCCTAGAGGTTTGGTATTTAGTTGGTAACATTGTGTAGTGGTCCTCTACAAACATTGTTCAAATGATGCCCCTGGGGTCAAAACTGGCCACATCCTGGGGGTCACATTGTTTATATAGACCTAAATAGCAAAATTACTTCAAAAATCTTCTCCTCTGAAACCCCAAGGCCCAGTGGTTTCGTATTTGGTATGTGGCATCAGCTAGTGATCTTCAACAAAGGTTGTTCAGATGATGCCCCTGCGGTCAAAACTGGCCCCGCCCCGGGGGTCACATTGTTTATATTGACTTAAATAGCAAAATGACTTTAAAAATCTTCTCCTCTGAAACCGCAAGGCCCAGAGGTTTCATATTTCATATTTCTTATTATGTATGTATCATCCTATAGTGTTCTTCTACAAAGTTTGTTCAAGTTATGCCCCTGGGGTCAAAACTGGCCACGCCCCGGGGGTCACATTGTTTATATAAACTTAAATAGCAAAATGTCTTTAAAAATCTTCTCTGAAACTGCAAGGCCCAGAGGTTTTATATTTGGTATGTAACATTGCATAGTGGTTCTCAACAAAGATTGTTCAAGTGATGCCCCTGGGGTTAAAACTAGCTATGCACCAGTGGTCACATGGTTTATATAGACTTAAATAGCAGAATGACTTTAAAAATCTTCTGCTCTGAAACCGCAAGGCCCAGAGGTTTCATATGTGGTACGTGGCATCCTCTAGTGGTCCTCTACAAAGATTGTTCAAATGATGCCCCAGGGGTCCAAACTGGCCATGCCCTGGGGGTCACATTGTTTATATAGACTTAAATAGCAAAATGACTTTAAAAATCTCCTCTGAAACTGCATACCCAGAGGTTTCATATTTGGTATGTAACATTGCATAGTGGTCCTCTATTAAGATTGTTCAAATGATGCCCCTGGTGTTAAAACTGGCCACACCCTGGTGGTCACATGGTTTATATAGACTTAAATAGCTAAATGACTTCTCCTTCTGAAGCCGCAAGGCCGAGAGGTTTGGTATTTGGATGGTAACATTGTATAGGGGTCCTCTACAAAGACTGTTCAAATGATATCCCTGGGGTCAAAACTGTCCACGCCCTGGGGTCAGGGATACAGATTAACAGGCGCCCAGTTGCCCAATGCGACTAAAAAAATTGTTGGGCTACTGAAATTTTCAAGTGATTCGCCCAGTTGGCAATCGAAAAATGCTGTATCGGCATAAATAAAAAAAAACAAAAAAACCTCTGACTCATCATAATAATCCTGTTTGGTCCAGTTTTCCACGCCAATATCGCTACTGTTATTGACACCTGTGCTATCGACAAACAATTACTCAACTCACTCAAAATGAAAGTGTGACAGCTTTATTGCACGTGCCACCTTTGAATGTTGTTATTAGCACCGAATTACTTTTAAGCTAAGGGCCGTGAAAACGTGCTACACGCCGTCCACGCAGGGGAGGGGGGGGGTAAACAGTTTAACCTATCTGAACGACAATAACGTTATGGATACAACGTAACTGCTTTTGCGGTTTAGAGAAACTATTAATGGGTGTCAACACAACTGAGCAACAATATGCGATATAAGTGCAACTGCACATCGTTTGCGTTACAGATGCCTAACTTTGCACTACGAAACCTTTATACAAAAGTAAAGATTTCATAGTTCTTTGCGCTACAAAGTTTTTATATCGCGGTCAGTACGCCCACGCTTTCCATGCAGATGTTGTGACATAGTGAATGTCAGCATGATTTTGAGCGCTTTTCTAGCAAAAACACACATGAAATACATATGCATACTAAATGTAAATGGAATTTGTGTGTATGTCTTGCGAACAGTAAAATTCGAATAGATATTTTGGATTTCGATTTTGTTATATGCATTGTCATACCCTAGTTTGAAATTAATTACACACAACTGGATAATGTTTTTAGCTTACTGGAGCACAAAGTGCTCATGGTGAGCTTTTGTGATCGCCCGTTGTCCGTCGTGCGTGCGTGCGTGTGTGCGTGCATCGTCAACTTTTCATTCAAACAACATCTCCTTCTAAACCGCTTGGCAGATTTTCACCAAACTTCACAGGAATGATCCTTGGGTAGACCTCTTTCAAAATTGTTCAAATCTTTCCAGTCAGCTGAATATGTAGGTCACCAGAGCTAAAAATATATTTAAAAAGTGAAAACTATAAAAATCTTTTTCTATGACACCGCAAAGCTCAGAGCTTTCATATTTGATATGTGACATCGTCTAGAGGTCCTCAACAAAGATTGTTCAAATTATGCCCCTACTGGTAGTCTTCCTGGGGTCAAAACTGGCCACGCCCGGGGGGGTCACATTGTTTATATAAACCTAAATAGCAAAATGTCTTTAAAAATCTTATCTGAAACCGCAAGGCCCAGAGGTTTTATATTTGGTATGTAACATCCTATAGTGGTCCTCTACAAATACTGTTCAATTTATGCCCCTGGGGTTAAAATTGGCCACGCCCCGGGGGTCACATGATTTATATATACTTAAATAGCAAAATTTTCTCTTCAGAAACCGCAAGGCCCAGAGGTTTCTTATTTGGTAGGTAACATCATAAAGTGGTCCTCTACAGAGATTGTTCAAATTATGCCCCTGGGGTCAAAATTGGCCACGTCCAGGGCATCATATGGTTTATATTGACTTAAATAGCAAAATGTCTTTAAAAATCTTCTCTGAAACTGCAAGGCTGAGAGGTTTCATATTTGGTATGTAACATCCTATAGTGGTCCTCTACAAAGATTGTTCAAATTATGCCCCATGGGTCAAAACTGACCACACCCCAGAGGTCACATGGTTTATATAGACTTAAATAGCAAAATGACTTTAAAATTCTTCTCCTCTGAAACTGCAAGGCCTAGAGGTTTCATATTTGGTACATAACATTGTATAGTGGTCCTCTACAAATATTGTTCAAATCATGCCCCTGGGGTCAAAACTTGTCACGCCCCGGGGGTCAGATGGTTTATTTAGATTTAAATAGCAAAATGACTTTAAAAATCTTCTCTTCTGAAATGGCAAGGCCCACAGCTTTCCTATATTTGGTATGTAACATTGCATAGAGGTCCTCTCCAAAGATTGTTGAAATTATGCCCCTGGGGTCAAATCTGGCTGCACCCCGAATGGTCACATGGTTTATATAGACTTAAATAGCAATATGACTTTAAAAATCTTCACCTGAAACCGCAAGGCCCAGAAGTTTGTTCAAGATTGTTCAAATTATGCCCCTGGGATAAAAATAAGCCACGCCTCGGGATGCAAATTCCAATTGGGTTACAAAGTCTCAGGGCCCTCTTGTTATATTTTGTTGAACTATTTTATGTGTGAATTTAACACATTATGGATGTTAACAAATATGAATAGTGTGAATAAATGACGTTTACTTTTTGTGGTCGCCAAACTTCGATTGTTTATAAATTATAGAATGATATATAAATAGCCTGACATCTCGCAAGTTATTTATCGCGATCCGTCTATATTGCGACGCAATCCACGGACTACGCAAATTGCGATATAATGGAGCTGCAGTGTATAATTTTATTTAATGGATAATTAGTGTTGGGCTACCACATTTTCAGCTGGGCCCCTAGATTTCAAAAGTTAGGGGCCCAGGCGGCAAGTAAGAAACAAATGTTCATCTGTATCCCTGCCCGGGGTCACATTGATTATATAGACTTAAATAGCAAAATTACTGCAAAAAACATCTCTGAAACTGCAAGGCCCAGAGGTTTCATATTTGGTATGTTACATTGCATACTAGTCTTCTACAAAGATTGTTTAAATGATGCCCCTGGGGTCAAAACTGGGATGCCTTGAACTCAAGTGAGCGACCTAGGGCCATCGTGGCCCTCTTGTTTTAAATAATAGATTTATATTTACAGATATTTGTTATTTAAGAAATAATTGACGGGTAAGCGTTGGTTATTGCGGTAATAACCAACGGTTTGAAGTTCCAATAAGTAGAAATTAAACAGTGTTGAAATTATGCCCCTGGGGTGAAAACGGGCCACGCCCGGGGGGTCACATGGTTTATATGGAATATATTGCAGAATGACTTCAAAAATCGTTTCCTCAGGAACCGCAAGGCCCAGATATTTCTTATTGTGTATGTATCATCCTATAGTGTTCCTCTACAAAGTTTGTTCAAATTATGCCCCTGGGGTCAAAACTGGCCACGCCCCGGGGGTCACATATTTTATATAAACTTAAAATAGCAAAATGTCTTTAAAAATCTTCTCTGAAACCGCAAGGCCCAGAGGTTTTATATTTGGTATGTAACATTGTATAGTAGTCCTCTTCAAAGATTGTTGAAATTATGCCCCTGGGGTCAGAACTGGCCACACCCCATGGTTCACATGGTTTATATAGATTTAAATAGCAAAATGACTTTAAAAATCTTCTCCTCTGAAACCGCAAGGCCCAGAGGTTTCATATTTGGTATGTAACATTGTAAAGTGGTCCTCTATAAAGATTGTTCAAATGATACCCAGGGGTCAAAACTGGCCACGCCCTGGGGGTCACAATGTTTATATTGACTTAAATAGCAAAATGACTTTATAAATCTTCTTTCCTGAAACCGCAAGGCCAGGAGGTTTCATATTTGGTATGTAATGTTGTATAGTGGTCCTCTTCAAAGATTGTTCAAATTATGCCCATGGGGTCAAAAGTGGCCACACCACAAGGCCCAGAGGTTTCATATTTTGTTTGAAACATTGTTTAGTGGTTCTCTACAAAGATTGTTCAAATGATGCCCCTGGGGTCAAAACTGGCCACACCCTGGGGCTCACATGGTTTATATAGACGTAAATGGCAAAATGATTTAAAAATTCTTCTCTGAAACCACAAGGCCCAGAGGTTTCATATTTGGTTAAAGCATTATATTCGAGACCTCGATTGGGATTGCATATGGGATGGGTGGGGTCAAGGTCACTGTTACTAAAAATATATAAATGGTTTCCGCTTTATAACTTTAGAACGCATTGAGATATTTTAATGAAACTTAATACATAAATGCATTATATTGAGACCTCGATTGGGATTGCATATGGGGTGGGTGGGGTCAAGGTCAAGGTCACGTTATTAAAAATAGAAAAATGGTGTCAGCTAAATATATTGAGAACGCATTGAGCTATTTTAATGAAACTTAATACATAAGAACCTTATATCGAGACATTGCTTGGGATTGCATATGGGTTGGATGGGTTTAAGGTCCCCGTTACTGAAAATAGAAAAAACGGTTTCCGCACAATAACTTGAGAACGCATTGCGATATTTTAATGAAACTTAATACACATACTGCAAAACCGTTTATATTTGTCTGCATTAAATTTCGTGCTTTTTAAAAAAATGACAATTTCGTGGGCACTTAAATTCGTGGATTATTAATTTAATTAATAAAAAAAAACATCAAGAAATGCGTCAATTGTATTGCTGTTTTCTGTTTGTAACACCTTACGGTCATAAATGGAGCGTCTCCGTGGTAAGTATGCACTATTATCAACCTGTCAATTAAGCCATAGACCCTTGTTATGAAATAGACACGGCACGTCACTGTAGGAGGTATGGTCCGACTACAATGTGTCAATTAAACAATGGGCCTAAATAAATTGGTTAACGTGTTTGACCCTTAACGAGCGTTTAAAAAAAAGAAGCCAGTTACCAATTAGTTGCAATCAATAGCAATTATGACCAAACTGTAGTCAATTAAGCCTTTCTAAAAGCCAGTTAACGGAGGTGGGAATATTAGTTAATTTCGTAAGCAGTGCAGCACAGAATCATCACTTTTATGTTATGCTGCACTTGTCAACTTTGATCTTCAGCCGACCGAAGTCGTAAAACGTGGTCCACGCTTTCTGCATGGAGAGTGTTTACTATGGACATAGATCTTTACTAGTCTAGCTGCAAGAAGATAGCAATGTATATACAGCGTTACTGCACAGGCAGATAAATCGGATATGTCAAGTGTCAATAAGGTAGGGGCTATTTGTCACAAAAAATAAACTGGACATTAAACTGATTCATTTGTGATATAAATGCACATCATGTTTAAGGTAATGTATTTATCATAAACAAACTCTTATACTTCATTTAACTTCTATAAACTTGGGCGGAAATTTGGGCGAAAAAAATAGCTAGCCGAATAATTATTCGTTGGAAACTTAAATTCGTGGTTCGTTCCATCCTAAAATCCACGAAAAATAGTGCCGCACGATTATTGATGATTTTTCAATATCTTATATCGAGACCTCACTTGGGTTTGTTTATGGGGTGGGTGGGGTCAAGGTCACTGTTATTAAAAGTAGAAAAACGGTTTACGCTCAATAACTTAAGAATGCATTTTGATATTTTAATGACACTTCATACGTAGATACCTTATATCGAGACCTTGCTTTAAGTATGTGGTGGGTGCGGTCAAGGTCAAGGTCACTGTTACTAAAAATAGAAAAGCAGTTTTTGCTCAATAACTTCAGAACGTATTGAGGTATTTTAATTAAACTTCATACACAGATAACAGGTGAGCGACCTAGGGCCATCGTGGACCTCTTGTTCCTATCTTTACTTTTTAGCTCACTTGAGCACAAAGTGCTGATGGTGAGTTTTGTGATCGCCCGTTGTCCATCGTGCGTGCGTGCATCGTCAACTTTTGATTCAAACAACATCTCCTAAACCATTGGGCAGATTTTCACCAAACTTCACAGGAATGATCATTAGGTGACCCTCTTTCAAAGTTGTTAAAATCGTTGTGGTCCGCTGCATATATATTCACCAAAGCTAAAAATAGATTTTAAAAGTGTAAACTTTAAAAATCTCTGAAACCGCAGGGCCCGAGGTTTCATATTTGATATGTAACATCCTATAGCGGTCCTCTACAAAGATTGTTCAAACTATGCCCCTTTGGTCAAAACGGGCCACGCCCCGGGGGTCACATGGTTTATATAGAATATATAGCAAAATGACTTCAAAAATCTTTTCCTCTGAAACCACAAGGCCCAGAGGTTTCATACTTTGTATGTAACATCCTATGGTGGTCCTCTACAAAGATTGTTTAAATTATGCCCCAGGGGTCAAAACTGGCCATGCCCTGGGGGTCATATGGTTTATATAGAATATATAGCAAAATTATAATGTTTTTTAATGTTCATTAAATAAATAATTGATAAGATAACAATTTAAAAACAAAATCAAATAAACGCTTCTTCGTCTATCTGCCATATATACAGTGTACAATGATACAAATCTTGCGTTAAATAATAATATTAAAAGTATAACTCTCTGGCATTCCAACCCGGTTCGCTCAGTTAACAACCGATGTACCTCGTCTTTAAACCACTTGGCCATTCCGACTGATGGTCAGCGCAGTATTGCTAATGTTATTTATCCTGTATTTTGCATACAATAAAAGGCTAATCAATACTCATAAATACGACGGAAAACTGCGATGAAAGTCAAACTCTGAAAATAACACATTCAACCACCGTGAAGTTATTCATTCTTGGTTAGCTAGTCCTAGGCCTTGGCAAGCTAATCTTCATTCTTGGTTAGCTAGTCCTAGGCCTTGGCAAGCTAATCTTCATTCTTGGTTAGCTAGTCCTAGGCCTTGGCAAGCTAATCTTCATTCTATGCTAGCTAACTAGTCCTAGGCCTTGGCAAGCTAATCCCCATTCTTGGTTAGCTAGTCCTAGGCCTTGGCAAGCTAAGCCCCATTCTTGATAAGCTTGTCCTAGGCCTTGGCAAGCTAATCCCCATTCTTGGTTAGCTAGTCCTAGGCCATGGCAAGCTAATCCCCATTCTTGGTTAGCTAGTCCTAGGCCTTGGCAAGCTAATCCCCATTCTTGGTTAGCTAGTCCTAGGCCTTGGCAAGCTACTCCCCATTCTTGATAAGCTAGTCCTAGGCCTTGGCAAGCTAATCTTCATTATATGCTAGCTAACTAGTCCTAGGCCTTGGCAAGCTACTCCCCATTCTTGATAAGCTAGTCCTAGGCCTTGGCAAGCTAATCTTCATTCTATGCTAGCTAACTAGTCCTAGGCCTTGGCAAGCTAATCCCCATTCTTGGTTAGCTAGTCCTAGGCCTTGGCAAGCTACTCCCCATTCTTGATAAGCTAGTCCTAGGCCTTGGCAAGCTAATCCTCATTCGTGGTTAGCTAGTCCTAGGCCTTGGCAAGCTAATCTTCATTCTCGGTTAGCTAGTCATAGATATTGGCAAGCTAATCTTCATTTTTGGTTAGCTAGTCCTAGGCCTTGGCAAGCTAATCTTCATTCTTGGTTAGCTAGTCCTAGGTCTTGGCAAGCTAATCTTCATTCTTGGTTAGCTAGTCCTAGGCCTTGGCCAGCTAATCTTCATTCTTGGTTAGCTAGTCCTAGGCCTTGGCCAGCTAATCTTCATTCTTGTTTAGCCAACATTTTAATTCATTGTATTGTGTTTTGCAGATCTGTACATAGGTGCCCAGTTGTGTGTTGTGTTCACTGCCTGTGCCAGTCCTGTGTGTGTAGCTACCTCAGCTGTTGTCTTGTCAGCCCTGTGTTCTTCTACTACTACTCCTTACATGTAAGTACTACATGGCAAAATGGTAGGTCTGGTAAATAAAATGTTGACCACCAGTCTGGTGATTGGTTTTGCCATCAAGTTACTGATTGTGAAGTTGAAGATTTCATGACAATTTCTAATTCACACGATCTGTTAATAAGATTCAGGGAAAGATCCCTGCATCCTGCTCCTTGGGCGGGCCCTCCTGCTGACCCTCTGGCCTGTTTGGCAATACAAATTTCTTTTAAAATTATATTTATTTTACAACTATTCAATGAAAAAAAGAAAATACCATGTTTTAAAAGCTTAATAAGAAGTATCTAACGTATAAAAAACAACAACCCTTATTAACCAAATTATAAAATGTCAAAGAACTGGTCCGGCTTCCCCCTGCATTTTTTTAGCAGCATCTACCTTTTCTGTTGATAGATCTTTCCCTATAAGTTTGTTTAAAACTTTGCATCTGCAATTCTTTTACCAATGCATTAGTTGCAAAAGGTCCATTATGCATAATTTTAGTGGACAATTGCCCATTAGCATAGAATCTTCATATTACCACGTTTGACAAATCCTTTCATGTTCCTTTATATTATATATGATTGTGATGCATTCTTATTTCCAAAAATACTTTTAAACTGACAGTTTGCCTTTAACACAGTAAAAACTATTTAATAAGTGAAAATAAATTGATCCACTTCATTCAAAATGACTTTTAGTGAATTGAGAGCAACACTGGTACTAAATAGCAAAAAGGTAGTAATGATGAATTAATGATTGCTAGATGGGTTGGTGTTTTTAGAGTTAGATTAATGGCAGAAGATCTAGAAACAAAGTACAAATTGTCAGATAAGGATGTATTTATGGATGTTTTAATTTTAAGCAAGATTTTACTTCAAAATAACTTAAAAGGACATCAAGTATTAGGATAAAAGTAACATGATTTAAAAAACAAGGTGAAGTACATTTTTCTCGGCAATTTGTTCTCGCTAGCAGTATCTTTCCTTGTTAGCTCACCTGAGCACGAAGTGCTTGGTGAGCTATTGGTATAGGAGACCTCTCCAGCATCGTCCGTAGTCTGTCGTCCATATGCAGTCAACAATTGGGACCGTTATCGCGATAAAGACTACATTTTTAGCTCGACTATTCGAAGAATAGGTGAGCTTTCCTACTACCCCCGGCGTCGGCGTCCGCGTCTGAATTTGGTTAAAGTTTTTATTCAACAGTCTTGTAACTTCAAAACTACCTAAGTTATTCACTTCATACTTGGAATATACCTTTGTCATAAACTCCAGTGTCAGGGGCAACATTCCGCATAACTCTGTTTTGTATTTTGACAGAATTATGCCCCTTTTGCATTGACATTTTCTGGTTAAAGTTTACATTCAAAAGTTTTGTAACTTCAAAACTACATAAGTTATTCATTTGAAACTTGTAACTAACCTTTGTCATCAACTCCAGTATCAAGGGCAACATTCCGTATAACTATGTTTTGTATTTTGACAGAGTTATGCCCCTTTTGCACATAGATTTTCTGGTTAAAGTTTATATTCAAAAGTTTTGTAACTTCAAAACTACATAAGTTATTCACTTGAAACTTGGAACTAACCTTTGGCATCAACTCCAGTGTCAGGGGCAACATTCCCTATAACTCTGTTTTGTATTTGACAGAGTTATGCCCCTTTTTCACATACATTTTCTGGTTAAAGTTAATATTCAAAAGTTTTGTAACTTCAATACTACAAAAGCTATTCACTTGAAACTTGGAATATACCTTTGTCATCAACTCGAGTATCAGGGTGAAAATTCCCCATAACTCTATTTTGTATTTTGAAAGAGTTATGTCCCTTTTTCACTTAGATTTTCTTGTTAAAGTTTATGTTCAAAAGTTTTGTAACTTCAAAACTACATAAGTTATTCACTTGAAACTTGGAACTAACCTTTGTCATCAACTCTAGTACCAGGGGCAACATTACCCATCACTCTATTTTGTATTTTGACAGAGTTATGCCCCCTTTTCACTTAGATTTTCTGTTTAAAGTTTATATTCAAAAGTTTGGTAACTTCAAAACTACATAAGTTATTCACTTGAAACTTGGAACTAACCTTTGTCATCAACTCTAGTATCAGGGGCAACATTACCCATAACTCTGTTTTGTATTTTGACAGAGTTAACCCACTTTTTACATAGACTTTGTGGTTAAAGTTGTTGTTCCAAAAATATATAAACTATACAAGGCTTCACTTAAAAATATGGTATTTTAACAAATTTATGCCCCTTTCACTATCCAAAATATTTACTTTGAATAGTCGAGCGTGCTGTGCTCTTGTTTATTTAATCTTGACCTAACTTACACAGTTTGTGTATGACCATAAAATCTCGGTTGGTATTGATAATTTGCCAAATTAGACCAAAAACATTAGAGTTATGGCCACTTGTTTGTGGGAAAAATTGCAAAAATTGCCTTTTTCGGTCATAGAGTCTTCATTTTTTTACCAATGTTTACCAAACTTCCACAGTTTGTGTATTTTCAAAAGATCAGCAGAAGTCAACATTGGCTCAGATTGGGCCACAAACACCAGACTTATACCCCCTTTGTTGTTGAAAAAAAGGCAAAAATTGCCAATTTACCTTGATTAAGATTTTTTTTTTCCCAATCTTGACAAAACTTTCAAAGTTTTTTGTGTGACCAAAAGATTTCAGCAGGAGCCAAAAATGGATAAGGTTTGGCCACAGACACCGGAGTTATGGCCCCTTGTATGTGGAAAAAAAATGCAAAAATTGCCTTTTTTGTTCATAGAGACTTCATTTTTCTTCCAATCTTGACCAAATTTTCACAGTTTGTATGTGATCATACGTCTGCAACAGAAGCCAACAATCGCTCAGATTGGGCAACAAAAATCAGACTAATGGCCCCTTTGTTAGTGAACAGAATGCAAAAATTGCCTTTTTCGTGCATCAAGATTTAATTTTTCATTCAATCTTGATAAAACTTCCACGTTTTGTATGGCCATATGATCTTAACACAAGCAGCAAATGAGACAGGCCACGAACACAGCAGTTATATCCCCTTAATTGTGAAAATTAATGCAAAAAATTAATTTGTTGCAAGAGGGGGACTTCATTTTCAACCAATCTGGACCAAACTTGCACCATTTGTCTAGGACCATAAAATCTTAAGCGAATTTCAATATAGGACCGGTAAATGGCAATACACTCTACTCTTTAATAGCAAGTCTGACATGACCTTTGCAGAGCCGTTGCCGTTATCTTTCAGAACTGCAGCATTAACACTATTCCTCCGAAATTGCGGGCGAAGAGTTGGATACCAGGGTAGAGCAAATATATCCAGGTCCTTACTTATGTTCTATGTGTGAGAGTAGATCAGCTAGACAGATTATTGAAGGACATTATGGCGTACATTCGCACAAGCCTTTCACAACAATAAGGCTTTCATCTTTGCTAGTACTCAGGTGAGCCCTTTGGGCCATCATGGTCCTGTTGTTAATATACCTTGTGAGGTTTACAGCTAACTGTTGCTATGGCAATGTGATAATGAAATGGGTGAAAGCTGTCAACTGGGTGCGCTTATTTGTTGACTTTTTGATGCAGAGTTTCAACAAGTTATTATCACAGTCCTGGAAATTATTTTAGCACACAAACAAACTGATGCATTAAGCCGATTGTATGTTGCAGAAATAACATAAATAATTGAAGTATCTAATAATCTTAAACATTTCAACTCTGTGATGAACGTAGAGAATACTAAGTCAGTGTTGAATACAGAGAAGTTTATCTTGCGAAGCTTAGAACACTGGAAGCGCGAGCCTTGGCGAGCGCTTCTGTTGTTCGAACCGAGCAAGATGAACTTCTCTATATTCAACACTAATCCTAGTATTCTATTTATCCCATCAGTTCTGTCATTTTCTACCTTTATTTTGAAAATATGCTAAAGAAAAACACACTAAATAACATGAAAAACATAAAATGACGTCACGATTAACAACAAAATGACGTCATTATACTGCGTGTGTTTGCTGTATTCAACAGTGTGGAATACAGCTAAGTTTATCCCACGGGGTGTTATTTCGTCAATGTCACTGTGAAGATGGGATAAAGTAAACATGTGCAGTACTGATATATTTGTTATATTCATCTACATAAATACCTGGTTGCTAATATTAACATTAAGGTTCTCATTACAAAGATGCAAACATGCAATTGACCCGCAAACATTGATCCCGTAAAGATAAGTTTTATTAAAATACAGATATTAAAGATGTACAAAAGTAGACATTAGTTCAAATTATTTGACTGTGGTGCATTGAATCCATTTTGAAAAACCTGTCACCAGTTCCGTTTTAGATATCAGAGTAAATCAGGTACCGTGAGGAGTAGTGGCAGTGTTTTATGTCCAATGTCTCTGGTGCACCATGAGGGACCTGAGGAGCAGTGGCAGTGTTTTATGTCCAATGTCTCTGGTGCACCATAAGGGACCTGAGGAGTAGTGGCAGTGTTTTATGTCCAATGTCTCTGGTGCACCATAAGGGACCTGAGGAGTAGTGGCAGTGTTTTATGAGGGATACTGTTAATGGAATTCAGTACTGCCAGTAAGGACCGCTTAGATGGGCTGTGTTCAGAGTGGAGCACTGTTAGTGTCCCAGCCCAGTCAATTGTGAGGCCTTATCACCATATTATTTGTCCTATTTTTGATAAGTTCAGCCCAGGTTGGGATTCTTTTGTATGTGTGAACACTATGACAAGTAAGGTAACAACATTGAGAGCTTATCTCTATGATAATTTGAGCTCATTCACACTGTAACACACTATAAAGAGTCCATGCATCAATAAATATGCGTTTATCGTCATTGTGTATGGGTTTTCAGTTACCTCAATATAAAAGATGATATAAACTGTGTAGTGATTAAGATAGCAGAAATATTTGTTTAATCAGTAAATCTATTGAAAAGATTCAATGTGTGAATTCCAAATAATTAAGATGAAATACTAGCTTGGGAACAGATAGATTAGATAGAAAGCCGATGAATATACTGATGACAAAATGCCAAGTCTGGGGCATCTCTGGTTGTTTGTATAGGTAACCCTAGAGCGTGTTATCGATAACTGATCACTCAAACAATATATTAGGTTGTATCAAATGACTATGTGATAAAACTATTAATATGAATTAATAATCAGAGTTTTAGTTGTAGAACTTTATTTGCTGTACAAACTCATTCAATCATAATGACTGATTGGCATTTGGTCATACTGATGCAGGTACTTTTTAACGTCCTTGTTTTTGATCATAAGCAAACAGCAATTGCAATTAAATACGTTTCATTTTGTGAAACGTATGCTGATGCTAGCAGTTTCAAGTTATGATCAGACGTATGCTGATGCTAGCAGTTTCAAGTTATGATCAGTATATGATGTCTGTGAAGAAGTTAAACTAATACTCTATGCATGCATACATTCCTGGGTATCTTCCTTCCGCAGATTGATGTTTGATAAGGAAATATACTGGCTCACATGGTTGATGTTTGATAAGGAAATATACTGGCTCACACAGTATACATTTAACATCATGTTGTTGTTCCATCTCTCTTTGAAACTTGAACAGCAATGATGTACACACTGAGTACAGCATATAATTGGGACTGTAATTAATTGAAGACTTCTCAGGATCTTACTTCTCACAGAGAGAAATGCAAGCATAAAACACATTTTAATTACATTGTGTATCAGGGCATGTTACGATGCAATCACAGTGCCCCCTAGTGGGGGTGACAGTGGAGTAATGGGTGGCCACACAGGGCTGGTTTGTAAAGCCTCTTTTGTAACACAGGCCTTATTCTCATGGTAGTTATTCGCTCCATGACTTCATTGAAAGTTGTGCAGGAAGAGATGTTTCAGCCCAGGGTTTCATTATGAGCACACAGAGATAGGCTGGCTCAATTTAGCACAAGAAAAAATATGAATGCAAAGCATCAACGGGCGCCATAATATATCTGTGAAGAAAGCAATGATATTTAGATGTTTTTACAAATAAGACTTAGTGTTCAATGATATGTGACAAAAGACGACTAAGTTTAGTCAGAATTGCAAAACTAGCCATTTGATAAGATCATCTTGTTAAACGGAACGATCCCATTCATCATGTATAAGCAAAGAACTTGTTGAAATATGAATTAAATAAAAATACACTTTATTTAAAATAACGACATTATTAGGATAATGATAATGTTTAAAAGAAACACTTCTGCATCAAAATTGCTGTGTGCACAGTGATTCTATACACAGTGATTCTATATGCATGTTACCGGCTACACAACTGTATCAGCGTCTACTACTACTTTTAAGAATGATTCACACCCTATTCAGTGTTAATTCTGGGCCGCACCTTTGCGGGATTCCCGTAAATTTTTTACAAGAGTAACAAAAATACCGTCAGTGGGCTATTTGAGTGTATGATAAATTTAATGGGCGCATAGAAAATTCCATCTGCTGGCAATTTTCTTTTTTGCATTGTAAACATCGCATAGCTGGATTGTTAGTGGAAAATAACTGTTGCTTGAATACCGCGCATGCACTGTTATATAAATAGCGATTTCATTGGCCGATGCTGGTCAAGCACCATTTGACATCACTTACATCAGCACAAATTTCTGACAGTGCTGTCTGAAATTTACACATTGTTTTAATTGATTTTAATACGAAAAAAAAACGATAATAACAAAGTGGAAGGCAGATAATGAGATAATTGAGCGATGGACGTGTTTGCATTTTTTCACCAAATGAGAACACCGTTGAAAATGAAGGCGAGAAAACAACTGTTAATTCGGCTGAACACATAGTTCGTCTGCAAGATGGGATGAAAAAACTGATAAATCTTCAGAAAAGGTTGACAGTTACAAATTTCTGAAAGTTTGGTTAGAGAAATTGTTGTGGTTATTGTAGATGAAAGAGTAATTTGATGTATTGTGACATTGGAAAAAAAAAACATAATGAAAGTAACACGAAAAAATTAAAATGCTAATAATTTGTTGCCTCCAAGAAAATCCTTAAATGGCGCTCTGATTTTGTGGCTGATGGGCCATTGGCACATCTGCAACTCGACCCAGAATGAACACTGCCTATTTCTGGAATATGTAAGACAAGACGCTGAAGCAAATATCAACAAAAGTGATTCGCGACTAGTCAATTTTACAGTGATCAGCAATTTATGTCATGATTTTTCATTTTATAAGTATTGAAAGCATTGGTTAAATTTTTAATATTTACATTTTCTTAAAGCAAATAGTCCAAAACAATATTCATGTTAACTCAGCAACTTCATGCAAGCATTTAAACAAATAAAATTATAAAACATGCTCCTTCCATATGCTTCAGGTGAAAGCCCCTCCCCGGTATTGGAACTACTCAGCCCTTGAGGTGCTCTGTTGTCTCTTTCTGCAACTCAGATGTTTTCATTAGAGTCTGTTCAGTGGGATTATAAGATTTAAAATTCATTTGAGGTCTGATTCGCTATGGCTTTTCTTTCCCATTTATGGGTCTTGTTACTTAAGAAATGGTTTACTTTGTTTGAAGTGTGCAACATTGAATGATCAGTAAATACCTTTGGTTATCATGTCTTCAGCCAGGAAGTTGTTTCAGACATTAAACAGACACCAGTTTGGTTTGGAGAGTTTTTGTCTGACAGTTACCTCTTGTGAATGCAAACTGATAGCTGGAAGTGAAAATCAATGACGGCACATTGGGTCGTTGACCTATAGTGTCGGGATCACATGACTTGCTGTTTCTGGACACTGGGTGTTCAAGTTGTCACCCTGGTACATTCCTCTCACACTCTCCTAGACAACTACAACAAATCTGGACTGATACACTCTCAAAAACATGGGAAAGGAATTTATATCATCGAAAGACCGATTTATATCTTTATTCATATATTCTTATATTATTTATATTCTGCACAATAACATTATTTTACATAGAAAAATTGCATCTTACTTACAACATCCATAAACCTTACACCTGTCTTATTTTATCTCCCCGTTCTGTTAATAACAAAGTTTTCTTATAAGAACAATAATTGTAGTTATACAGTTCAGTGATTGTCAGCAAACCATAATAACTGGGAGAGTGTACAAGTTATACCAGAGCATCTCTAATGGCTTCATGTGAATGAATATCAACTATTTATATTGATTGTCTATGTGAAGGTGAAATAGACACCTTCTAAGCATTGTGTAAGTTGTAGGATATTCATTAGTCCTGCCTTATATATCTTTTTCAGTCTTATTCAAAATCAAGATAATAGAAAATCGCAAGCTTTGAAGCAGAACCTACTTAAATACCTTTATTAACATTACATTTACATGAAGGACCATGAATTAGGTTATAATAATCATTATTCAAGGTGTTAAACAAGTAAATTTGTGTTAGGTTTAAACTCTACACTGACATTCTGTTGACATTTTAATTGTGTTTGACGTTAATTTATCATTTAGTGCATACATACTTTTAATACTGGTGGTGGGAGTTCAATGTTCATTTTCAGTGATTGGGAATAATTCATGATAGCAACAGTAAGATGAGTTTGTTTTCTGTTATTATTGCATAAGTAATTATAGAATATTGCTAAATGAGATTGTTTAAGTATTCATGTTCATGCTGAAAATAGTTTGATTGGTATGAAGTTAACTATGCAAACCTCATGAAACAACAAAAGAGATATAAGCTAGTAAATCTCATATTTCACACCAGGTCAAGATATGTGTTGAGTGATGATTAAATATTCTACACCACTAGTAAATTTGTTAACATTTACTTCACATATGCATTGCTGAAATGTTTGACCTTCATGTAACAAACATACAATGCTCAAGTCTTACAAATGCATGTATGTGTGTGGACTGCTGTGGACAGGTTGGGGTGCCATTTGCAGCCTGCTCAGGTTACAGATATTGGTACTGAATCAGTGGTATGTGAACAGACCATGTGTACAGAGACCATGTGTACAGCCTCTTGCTTGGATTTTACATTCACAGACAAATACTATTTTGGCAGCTTGTTGAGTTCTACTTTGTCAGTTATTGCCACTCACATAAGGCGTAAAAAAAAATGTTTGTTTCAGGTAACATGCCCAAAA
Organism: Congeria kusceri; assembly: GCA_027627225.1. Lineage (NCBI taxonomy): Eukaryota > Metazoa > Mollusca > Bivalvia > Myida > Dreissenidae > Congeria > Congeria kusceri. Next base: position 60,616,969 of record CM051024.1, read on the forward strand.
AAATTAGGGTAGGTAGGTCGGGATAATTTTTTTTTTTTTTTTTTTTTTTTTTGGTAAATGGTCAACTTGAAGATTCTAAAACTGAATAAATATTCAAAACGTATCAGTAATATCCTTAAACATTGTTTATAAGTGGATACTATCAAAACAAAACACTTATTTATCCAAAAACACATTTAATTATTGAAAAAGGTAAATAAACCAAAAATCAATCTGACAAACCCAATAAAATATTCTAGGGTCGGGGCATTTTTTTAGGGTAGGTCGGGTTACCTGAAACAAACATTTTTTTTTTTTTACGCCTAACTAGATTTCAGATCAATCATGGTTTTATTGTCATTGCTGATGTGTAAATACATTACAATTTGCCAAGAAAAATACTTTAAAAGGCTATTAGAAAACTTTAATCTCTTGTGTATACTGTGTGAATTAGAACATTAAGAAGTAAACTTAACGGAAGTTTAAACAGGAAATTTAACTACCTTATGCATGGTATTTTGAATACAGTATGCCGAAACTTGAGCTCCATCATGACATAGAGTGTGTCTGTGTGCTGAGGGTATTTCTTTTTAAATGCATATAATGTATCAATTGTACAGAATTTCCGGTTGTCTTTTGTTCAGTTAAGTAGATCCCAGTTATAAGTTGGTTTATTAGATCTTAGATCTAGCAATTCTATTTGGTAGTTAATTGTAGAAATATGTATTGAATAAATCAGATTATTGAATGACAAAAGGGGTAGTCAGATCTCTTAATGTACCTCATTGCTATGTACAAAATGATGAACTTTTTCAGCACTTTTGTTCACAGTTTTAGGTATGGGAATGGGAACACTGCCCAAACCGTATGGGAATTGTTGATTTGTGAATTATAGCTCATGCTCGACAAATTCACACACTTTAAAGTTCTATAATGCCCCTTATGGTAATGGTTATTTATGTCATGATACGCAGATCTTGCCATAGTCTCTTTCGAGGTGAGATATGTGTTGTAATGCTTATATATCTTCTTCTTCCATATACACGACAGGAATCCAATAACTGGAGTGTACTTTGTCCAGGGTTAGGGTTCTGGCAAGACAGTCATCACCCAGAAGAATGTACAATTAAAAGACCCAATATTTACAGTTAAAACTATGTTACACCCATGAGCTGTCTACGCCGAGGACAGAGTCGGGGCTGCTACAACGAGCAGCCTTGAATGCCTCGATGTCGGCGATGTCATTGACCGTGGTTGGCAAACGATTCCAGTCTCGGATTGTCCTTGGAAAGAAGGACTGTATATACACCGTGATGTTGGTGTAAGGAAGAAAAAGCCTGTGGGAGCCCCCTGTTCTTCCGTCGCTGCTTCTGATGATATGAGCAGCCTCTGGGATGTCCACTGAGTTATGTGTGGTCTTTGCTATGACGCATCCCGGGGTCCTGTCAGTGTAGTTGTTGCATGTATATCTGGCTGTAAGACACTGGACTTGATCGAGGCAATTGATGTCTTCTGCTTTGTAGGGGTCCCAAGAAGCCGCAGCATATTCTAAGGTCGGCCGCACCATTGTTTTGTAGGTGGTGTCACGGACCGATTTGCTGCACTCCCCCATGTTTCGACATAGGAAACCAAGTGTGCATGATGCTTTGGCAGCTTTTGCTTGATAGTGCTTCTCTCATTCAACGTCGTCGCTGAGGTTTACGCCTAGGTACTTGTCACTGTCCGTAACTTGGAGACGCTGGCCATGGAGGTAGTAGCTGGTCTCACGCCGGTAACGTTTGCTAGTAGCAATCCGCAGTACGGTGCATTTCTCGGGGTGGAAGCTCATCTGCCACTTGATTCCCAGTCTTCAAGAGCTGAGAGGTCTTCTTGGAGCTTGGTGGCATCTTCGTCATTACGGATGTGTTTGTAAAGAAGAGTGTCATCAGTGGAAAGGTTGGCTTGGGACGAGCGGCAGGCAGAGAGATCGTTTATGTAGACAAGGAATAGGATGGGTCCGAGCACTGTTCCCTGGGCTACGCCTGAAAGAACTTCGAGCTTCTCTCATGAACTCCCCTTGAAATGTGTTACTACGGATGCCATACAAGTTTAGCTTAAGTAATAGCCGTTGGAACGGGACCTTGTTAAATACTTTAGTCCAAAAGTATTACATCCACCTGATCTTTTCCGGATTTGAGGTTCTTGGCAATGCCCTGAATGGTAGAGATGAGCTGAGTCTCGCAAGAACGTTTTGAGCGGAAGCCGTGTTTACTTGGGGTATATTGTTGGAGTTTCATGTGTTCGGGGAGCTTGCTGACAACAGAAGTGAGTGAAACTGGTCTGTAGTTAGAAGCGATGTTTCGAGGGCCTTTCTTGTAGATGGGAGTGATCAGGGCTTCCTTCCAATCAACAGGTACCAATCCACTATCTAAAGATGTTTGAAATAGACATGTCAGAGTTCATCTGCTGCAAGGGCAAGTAATCTGTTGGGGATACCATCAGTTCCTGAGGCTTTGTTTGGTTTTAGGGTTTTTATTAGCTTCTTAACGCCAGGGGTTTCATGGTATGTATGTTGCTAGGACCAAGATCAGGCATGTGGGTCAGGTTCAATCTGGTATAAACGGAGTGAAACTGACGATTGAGAATCTCTGCTTTATTACTGCTACGACTATGAAGGAATCCATCTTGGTTTAGAAGGGGTGAGATGCCGGCTGCTTCTTGCTTCTTGCTCTTTATGTAGGAGTAGAGCCCCTTGGAATTTTTAGTCAAGTCTTGATCCACTGTGTCTTTAATGAATTTGTTGTCCGCTCTACGCATTTCTCTTTGGGCCTTGGTTTTTAATGACATGTATTTATCCTAGTTATTCTTAATGTTGGTAGATTTGACTTTCTTGTAGGCTCTGGCTTTGCGTCGACTTAGACGGCGTGTCGTTGTGGATATCCATGGATGGGTGGACTGATCTTGGTAGGAACCACATGTCATCCAAGGTTGTAAAATGGCGGTTCAAGAATGACGTACGAAGTTCTGAGCAGGCTTGTTTGATGTTGCCGTGGTCTATTTTGTTCCAGAGGAATATCTTACGTCTAGTAGGTCTTGTTCGACTACCTTCCTGTGAACTATATCATGGTCGATTTTTAAGCCAATGGGAGGGAGGGGTTTACAGCGTGACATGAAATTTGGATGGGAAGTAAGTACCAGAGGGTGTTCTCGTTCCCCATGGGTAAGTCTACCATCTGTTCAAGGGCGAGGTCGTGTGAAAGGTCCAGAATACGCTGGCTGACTCTGTGTGGGTAGTTGCTGCCTGTGATGGTGTTGGCTGGCCACTGGATGTCAGGGGCGTTAAATTCACCGGATATTATGAACACCGCCTTCTTGTGCGTTGACCTCAAGGCAGAGGTCTCTTCATAGGTATGGGCAAGGTACTGTTCGTCAACCCTATCAGGAGGTCTGTAATATGCCCCATTGACCATCTGCTTCTTCCTAGGTAGTTGAAGGATCCCAAAGATTAATTATAAATCATTTTGATACGTTAAAAAACATGGCCGCCATTAGGCGGGGCAGTTTTCCTTATATGGCTATGTTGAAAACTTTTAAAATCTTATAGTGTGAAACCACTGGCTGGATTTCCAAATAATTTCACAGAAAGTTCCTTGGGTGACCTGCTACCAAACTCCTTTAAATCATTTTGATTTGTTAAAAAAACATGGCCAACAGGGGGCGGGGCAGTTTGCCTTATACGGCTATAATGAAAAAATCTTCTTGTCTAAAACCACTGGCTAAATTTCAAAATAATTTCACATACATGTTCCTTGGGTGACTGTCTACCAAATTCCTGGAAATCATTTTGATTTGTTCAAAATAATGGCGGCCGGGACAGTTTTCCTTATATGGCTATATTGAAATCTTAATCTGTTTGTTAAAAGCCATTATGATGCTTTACACTCAGGTGAGCGACCTAGGGCCATCTTGGGTTGAGTATGTCTTGTCGCTGTCCGACGAGTAGATACTACCGACGCTATCAGCCATAGATGTCGGTATGTTATAAAGTATTGTTGAGTGGTTGGGGTGACCACAGCCTGTGCAATACCATGAGTCGGAAGAGTTGGCAAGTAGGTCATAGTCTACTGTTGTCATGCCGATGCATGACTTCTGGGTCCACTGGTCACACTTGTTGCAGGCGATGGCGCGCCGACTGAAGGCCTTAACTTCGCTGTCACATATTGCACACGGGTACTTCTGCGGTGTTTGTGGGCCTGGGTTAGGCTCCATACCGGCAATTAGAAGAAGGATCAGCCAGTGGGAAGACTCGTTAGGATATAGGGATGGTGCGTTTTTAATGAGTTTAATATCATGTAGCTATATATGGATGGATACATATGGCAAATGATTGTGGAAGTTGATAGAATCGACCAAGTACCTGAAGAGTGGGGTGGGAGGGGTGTGCTCTCCAAAGGAAGCAGTGCCATGGACGACGGTGTAGACACTGTTGATCTTTTCGTGTGTGCTACTTTGGTTTGATGAAGACAAAAATACTGGTAGTACTGCAAGATGTCTAATCGCTATATAAAAGAAGGTAGGGTGGAGTCTGGCAAAAACTTTCGGAAAGCAGTAAATTTGCTGACTGAGTGGGGAATGGTGTATTCTCCATGTTCTTCTGTAGTAGCGTGTATCTGGGATGTCTAGGAGTACATCGTCTATTGCAGGGGGTGGGGAGATATCTGCCAAAAAAACAGTCTAGATATACATAATGTCAGACATTGAAACATTCCCCACAGTTTGCTACTTCTGCAATCTTATTGCTGTATTAACTTGTTGTTTCACTGTGCTCTGATAGACAACTTGACTGTTTTGTTTTTCATTGTCCAGAAATAAATGATCACCAATCTGAGTGGAGTGGTGTGACATTGTCAGCATATTAAAGGTATTACAGGGTGTCAGGTTGTTTTGTGATGTTGTGTATTGATTCCTGTTCTGTGGGAGAGATCCCCACCAGTGACTGGGGCTGTGATCCTATCTTGCAAACAGATTCATGTTACATGATGAGTTCAGACACTCCGCTAGGTAGGGTTTGTTGACAGCAGTTGTTTGATTTTGTGGTATTTGCCATACTCATTCTAATGTATGGTCATTGATGCAAGCGGACTTCTTGAACAAGATTTGGATACATTCATGTATATCAGCTTCCAGTTGAACAATAGTAAAAAAAAAATTGTGATGTAATGTTGGTGCATATTACTTCTTTCGTTTCTCTTCAGGGCATTCCCCAGGATCTTGTTCTTTTAAAACCAAAAGCGTCATTGTTGTTGCGAAACTGAAAGTAAAAATTTTTTCCTGACGTTAATGTCCAGTGCGCATCACATTCACACAGTGACATCATGTTCAAACCCAACCTTCGTTCTTGAATTTTTAGTTTACACTCAATCTACTTACGGCGCCTCTGTTTTCGATTAATTATGTTCAAATGAGCATGTGTTTAGTGTTGTAACAATGTTTTATTTATTACAACTGTTGAACTTAGTACTGATTAGATAATTGGTGAATGTTATAGATCTTAATTAAAATACATACATTCTTTTTTCTTGCATCAACAGCGGGAAAATTTCCTCATGCACGTCGTGCCTACGCGCGTCAAATGTTAAGTCGGTACACGCACGCTTTCCATGCGTGGAACGTGACGTCTGGGTTGTCAGCAGACATTTCGCGCTCTTTTAAAGGAAACACGGGTTTAACATGGCATACATGTACATAAACAATACAGTTTGTGTTTACGATACTACAACAGTAACACTGAATAGGCTTTTCTGATTACAATTTCATATTAGCGTATTTTGACTGATTATAAAATACGAAATGGGTAATATTTTTACTGTTGATAATACGCATTGATGCGCATATAAGGTTATTTGCGGGTGGATACATGTCTAATGCGCCCAATCAAAACGTCATTCCAAAGCGAAGAAAAAACTGAGCGTTTCTATTGGCTTACATCAATTTTACAGCATGATGAAACTCTGCCTGCAGGGCGGTGCTTCACGGTGATTGATTGCGGCCTAGAAATAACTAGGGCTGCTGTTAGTATCGAGTACTCCGATACTCACAATTTTGGGCTAAGAATCTAGTACGAATACTCACCATTGCCGAGATAGTTTAATTGCGATCTTCAATTATATAGTAACCTTACATTGATTTTCATAAAATTAGTTAATTAATACACGAAATAAACCCTTTTGAGACATTATGTTGCAGTTTAATGTGTATGCATGTCTTAGTTTTCCAAATAGCAGAATGTAAACACAAGTCACGTGACAAGTAGAGCTGCAATATCAGGAGCGTTACATTGGATGTTTTTTCAAAACCTGCTGCTGTCAAAACAACTAATTAATTGATAAAATATACGTGCCCTAGGCGATGTTTATAAGCACAACGCAATTTTAGGCGCCTGGGAAAGGCCATGCTCTTGAAATTTCCATATGCCTTCACATGGGAACATTGAAATAACAAGTACAACTTTGTTATTCTTTATTGTGAAAATAACCTCCATCAAGCAAATCCTAAAAGTGTTTTAAGTTTATTCCTGCGGCAGTTCAATAAACCAATTCTCATGGGCTAATAAAGAGTTTTGAAAGTGCCAAGCATTAAGTTGTCATTATTAATTCATAGTTTTCCTTTCGTTCTTGCTACTGTTTCTATTTGTGTGGCATGCCTGGTGAACATTAGCGCAGCCTTGCTTATGTAGTTCCTGTAAGTTCTCGTCGTTTGTTATTTTCTTGTTTATGGGAATTGCTGAATAGTTAAAATTGTTTTTCCTGCCTGGGACAAATGAAAGAAATTGTGGAATTGTGTTCCAACATTGTTCAATGTAAATGCTATAAAACTAATAGGTTTGGGTTTTAGTCTTCCACGGAATTGATTATTGAATTGCTGTTGAATCTATGGCAGTTTTCTTGGCAGTTCATTAAAACCTGTTTATGTGACACAGCTACAGAGACAGAAATGAACACATCATTATGCCCCCCCTTCGAAGAAGTGGGGGTATCTTGCTTTGCACCTGTCGTTCGGTCGGTAGGTCGATAGGTCGGATGGTCGGTCTGTCTGTAGACCGTTTCCGCACGATATCTAGAGAACGCTTTGACCTACGATCATGAAAGTTGGTGTACTGGTTACTTGGGAGGAAAGGAAGATGCCTATACATTTTGAGGTCAACAGGTCAAAGGTCAAGGTCACTGTTGCTAAAAATAGAAAAACGGTTTCCGCTCAATAACTTGAGAATGCATTGAGATATTTTAATGAAACTTTATACATAGATACCTTATATCAAGACCTCACTTGGAATTGCATATGGGGTGGGTGGGGTCAAGGTCAAGGTCACCGTTACTAAAAATAGAAAAACAGTTTCCGCTCAATAACTTACGAACACATCAAGATATTTTAATGAAACTAAATACCTAGATACCTTATATTGAGACCTCGCTGGGATTGCATATGGGGTGGGTGGGGTCAAGGCCAAGGTCACCGTTACTAAAAATAGTCAAACGGTCTCTGCTCAATAACTTGAGAACGCATCGATATATTTTAATGAAACTTCATACATAGATACCTTATATTGAGACCTCGCTTGGGATTGCATATATGGTGGGTGTGGTCAAGGTCACTATGGTTACTAAAAATAGAAAAACGGTTTCCGCTCAATAACTTGAGAACGCATCGAGATATTTAAATGAAACTTCATACATAGATACCATATATCGAGACCTCGCTTGGATTGCATATGGGGTGGGTGGGGTCAAGATTAAGGTCACCATAACTAAAAATAAAAAAAATAGTTTCTGCTAAATAACTTGAGAACGCATCGAGATATTTTAATGAAACTTCATACATATATACCTTATATCGAAGCCTCGATTGAGATTGCATATGGGGTGGGTGTGGTAAAGGTCAAGGTGACAGTTACTAAAAATAGATAATGGTTTCCGCCTAATAACTTGAGAACGCATCAAGATATTTTAATGAAACTTCATACATAGATATCTTATACTGAGACCTCTCTTGGGATTGCATATGCGTTGGGTGGGGTTAAGGTCAAGGTCAGCATAACTAAAAATAGAAAAACGGTTTCCTCTCAATAACTTGAGAACACATCGAGATATGTTAATGAAACTTCATACATAGATACCATATATGGAGACCTCGCTTGGGATTGCATATTAAAAAACAATCTTAACAATTGCACATATTCACAACTTGGCTGCAAGTCGGGGGGGGGGCATACATGTTTTACAAATATCTCTTGTTTTGATAATGTTACACCACTGTATCAGCAATACAGCTGTTTACTAAAGAAATGGTGTTGTAGTTAGCTGCAGCATTCTGTAAATAATTAGTTTGTTAATTTGTTTTAGAATTGTTCTTTTATTATTGAAATAATTGTTTAGTAATGTTGAGCCTATAGGGAATGTGGTTGTGTGCTTGGTAGGTAGTTTCTAAGGAGGCACAATCGGCTAGAAAGTAATAAGAAGCAGAAAACTTGCACGATTAACACTTTCTAATCAGTATTTAATTTGCGTTATAAATAGTTTCTAAGTGTTTGAAGGCTTTGTAAGGGATTCCAGTTGCCTTGGTGACCTGGGCGGGTATTCACAAAGCTCCTAAGGAAAATCTTAACTAAGGTTGTACTTAAGTGAAAATTTCAGATGAAAATTTCTATGTGAAATTTACGTTAAGATGAGGGTAAAATCTGAAATATCAAAGTAATATTTACTAGTTTGAAACATTTAAATGTAAAACGATCTCTACGTGAAGTAACCACAGACTTAAGGAATTTCATAAATTTAAGGAATATATTTCAGTTTTCCCTAAGGGGCTTTGTGAATACGGATCCCAAGGCCTCAGTGAGTGTTCATGAAGCTCCTAAGTGGATTTCTTAAAAACCATACAATTCTCTCAGTCTTTTCCCTTGACAGTTAAGTTTACATTAAAAGATTTTATTTTAGTAAAGATAGTTAACTGTTGTTTTTTGTGAGCATAGATTGTCGAATTTCACGTATAATTATTTTGATAGAAATGTTCACTATAGTCGAACTTACAAAGTAATGATTTTCATATGTAGCTTTTTGAATATGTGTCTAGATGTTTAACATTGCTTCATTGCGTCCCATTACACTGCATGAATTCCATCTTCGTTAGACCTCACTTTGCATAGTTATTCTCCATTCATATTGCTTAGACATATAAATGTCAGAAATGACATCTTGAAATACATGAAACCCATAGTAGAATGTGTTATTGTAGCATCGTAAATGTATGGGTCGTTGAGGATGGATATGTAGACAGGAATATCCAAACCAGACTGCACATGACATCGTGTATGTTGGTACAGTATTTGGTTTGAACTTCCTAAAATACAAATGTCCTACATTAGTGAGTATTGCACTGGACAAAAAATACATTGCATTTAGTTGTTTACAGTGTTATACTGGTTATTCTACAGTATTCGACATTATTTTGCCAATTTGCACTCGTTCTCTTTCCTTCGTTGGCAATGTTTCGTTTATAACTTGGCAATCCACAAAAATACTTTCAAAACCACAGCTGACAATGAGATGTTATATTTTTAGCTCACCTGAGCACAAAGTGCTCATGGTGAGCTTTTGTGATCGCCCATTGTCCGTCGTGCGTGTGTGCGTGCGTGTGTGCGTGCGTCGTCAACTTTTCATTCAAACAACATCTCTTAAACTGCTTGGCAGATTTTCACCAAACTTCACAGAAATGATCCTTGGGGGGACCTCTTTTAAAGTTGTTCAAATCTTTCCGGTCCGCTGAATATGTAGGTCACCAGAGCTAAAAATAGATTTAAAAAGTGAAAACTTTAAAAATCTTCTTCTATGAAACCGCAAGGCTCAGACCTTTCATATTTGATATGTGACATCCTCCAGAGGTCCTCTACAAAGATTGTTCAAATTATGCCCCTGGGTCAAACGGGCCACGCCCCGGGGGTCACATGGTTTATATAGAATATATAGCAAAATGACTTTAAAAATCTTCTCCTCTGAAATCGCAAGGCCCAGAGGTTTCATATTTGGTATGTAACAACCTATAGTGGTCCTCTACAAAGATTGTTCAAATTATGCCTCTGGGGTCAAAACTGGCCACGCCCAGGGGGTCACATGGTTTATATAAACTTATATAGCAAAATATCTTAAAATCTTCTCTGAAACCGCAAGGCCCAGATGTTTCGTATTTGGTATTTAACATCCTATAGTGGTACTCTACAAAGATTGTTCAAATTATGCCCCATGGGTCAAAACAGACCACACCCGATTGGTCACATGGTTAATATAGACTTAAATAGCAAAATGACTTTAAAAATCTTCTCCTCTGAAACGGCAAGGCCCACAGCTTTTCTATATTTGTTACGTAACATTGCATAGTGGTCCTCTCCAAAGATTGTTCAAATTATGCCCCTGAGGTCAAATCTGGCCACCCCCGAGGGGTCACATGGTTTATATAGACTTAAATAGCAAAATGACTTAAAAAATCTTTACCTGAAACCGCAAGGCCCACAGCTTTCCAATATTTGGTACGTAACATTGCATAGTGGTCCTCTCCAAAGATTGTTCAAATTATGCCCCTGGGGTCAAATCTGGCCACCCCCTGAGGGGTCACATGGTTTATATAGACTTAAATAGCAAAATGACTTAAACAATCTTTACCTCGAACTGCAAGGCCCAGAGGTTGTTCAAGGTTGTTCAACTTATGCCCCTGGGATAAAAATAAGCCACGTCTCTGGGATGCAAATTCCAATTGGGTTACAAGGTCTCAGGTGAGCGTCCTAGGGCCCTCAGGGCCCTCTTGTTTTGCTTGTTTTCCATTTTAGGTTACCGCTGGTGGTGGCAATATATTTCTTTTGTTGGAATGTCACATGTTCCATTTGCTCCAGCGATCATTTCCCTTCTAATGAGATGTCCCCAGCAGAAAGTGCTCATTATTTTGATCTTTGAAAAGGCTTGTTTGATCTGGGTTATTTCCAAGAAACAATTGCTGATGAGTCCTGAACTTTAAAAAAAAGATATGAACAACTAAATGGATTTTGTACCTGCCATTATTGGATGGGTTCTATCTGTAAGGGGTGGGGGTGTAAAAATCAGTCATATTGTTATCACTACATCATTGATTACAGTTGTTTGGATGGGTCTACTGAGGAATTCTATATTCCTGGCAAAATGAATGTATTTGTCTTTGTAAACATGTTTCTCATGAAAATAGATATTCGTTCAAAGCTACTGTGAAGTAACATGCATGTAGGGCAGTGTACATTTTGTGTTAATGAAGCCAGTTTTAGCAGTGGCTTCTCTAGTGTGAGTTATTTATACCTTTTAAAATACACTTTAGGCTTGACTTTGTATTGTCAAGAAATTTCAAGCTTTATAGCTTGTGTAATAAAATAGTATGGTAGATATTTTTAGCTCACCTGAGCATGAGGTGCTCAGTGAGCTATTGGTATAGGGGACCTCTCCTGCGTCGTAAATATGCCTTCAACAATTTGTTCGTTCTCACGATGGAGACTCAACTTTTTATCCAATCTTGACCAAACTTGCACAGTTTGTGTATGACCATAACATCTCGGATGGGATTGTTTTTGGGTCATATCACACCAGGGACACTAGTGTCATTGCCCCTTTTTCATGCCACAAAAAAATGCAAAAATGCCTTTTTCCACCATATAGACTTTATTTTCCATCCAATCTTAACAACACTTTTACAGTTTGTGTATGACTATCAATCTCAGCAAAAGCAAAAAAAGTGGCCAGATCGGGATACAAACACCAGAGTTATTGCATGTGTGTTCTTCAAATACTGTAGTTTTCACATCTGTCACAACAGTATGGCCTTCATCCTTGCCAGTACTCAGTGTTTGTCTGTGCACTTGGTCAATAAATGCCCTGCTTGAAAGTCTTGGATCCAGTAAAACATGTCTTGGGAAGTCTTGATTAAACATCACAGTGAAATATTTGCATGAAAATCTCTGTGGGAGCCTTGCAGTATCTTACAGAGAAATTATTCATGGTATTTAATCGTTTTTGAGTAATTCATTGGACTCTAAAGTACTAAACTGCTGGTAGTAAATTACCTTCATTGTTTCCCATTTCCAATGAGATGACAGTCTGCATCATTGTCATGCTAACTACTTCTGCAATGGGTTTAGCAGATACAGTTGGTAAAGCAGCCACAAATCTGACTAGCAGACTCAGACAGTAAGTCCTGCACCCTACTGCATGGAAGGCACTCTTAGACTGGTCCTGCTGTTTTTGTGGTTGTCAAACACCTGCCTACCATGATTAGTGAAACAGTTGGAGAGATTAGTTTGATGATTTTCACAGCAGATACAATCTGCTTTGGAAGCAATATCCCTTAATTGAGACATAAAGAAGTCCTCGCTTATTGTAATGTCTTAGTAAAAGCGAGTAAACACAACAAATAACCTCTTAGTATTCTCAAAAAGAAAATCTTGAAATCACACAGGCGTCCATTTGTCAGTTATACAAATGTTTTAATTTCTAAACTTGTTTATGCATTTGAAGAGAAATGATGACAAATTGCCTTGAAAATGATTTCAACAATTTTTGTCTTCAATTCAAGCCACCCATGAAGCATATGAAGCATTATAATTTGAAGCCAAAATAAATGTTTTCTGTACACTGTGCAGGGAAGCTTCCTGGAGGAAGGAGACTGACTGTATTTGTCTGTGTCTGTGATCGTATCACCACTGCATGCACAAGTGTCTGCACATCAGGCTTCTTTAATTTCAGTTTCGACAGATAATCTTGAGCATTGCAAAAATGATCTTTTTAACTTGTTAGCACATATGACAGCTCAGTAAATATGTGCACAGTTCTTGATGAAAGATAAGCCATAATGGGTTGCAGGTGGAAATTAGGGTTCTTTTATTGTGAATGCCAGTTTACATGCTGTGAATTCCAGTGGCATCATACCAGCAGATACTTAAGCATTCTGTTGTACTAAGTATGTTTGGTTTACCCAATTCAACCCAAACAAGACAAGAGACTGCAACAACTGGAAGTGCTTTTGTAGACACAATTTTTACACATTAGGTCTTGTTTTCTTGTAGTGTTTATGAATGAATCTTTTGCTTTAAATGCATTTTTGAAAGTTAAATGTAACTAGCACAGTGGAAGTGTATATCTAGTGTTCCCAATTTAAATGCTGCTGCAAAATTATCCACACAATTATAGATTATTGTAAAAACTAAGTTCTTCCATTTCGCATTCTGTTTCTTTGAAGTAATTTAGTTTTTAGTCCCCTACTGGTGTTTCACCGGAGGGGACTATAGGTTTGCCCTCCATCTGTCCGTCACGCCGTCTGTCGCAAAATATTGTTCCTGCGATAACTCAAAAAGTACTTAAGATACTTAGATGAAACTTGGTATACATATAAACGGCAATGTGAGTATTATGCATGACCTTTTATTTTTTAGTAGAGTTCAAAGGTCACGTGACTGTTACTAAAAATAGAAATAAACTAAAACAAACTGGATCCTGCAATAACTCAAAGTACTGAATATATTTCTGTGAAACTTGGTATACATATGAACGGCAATGTGAGGATTATGCAGGACCTTTTATTTTTCACCAGAGGTCAAAGGTCACGTGACTGTTACTAGAAATAGAAATAAACTAAATACTGTTATAATTCGAAAAGTACATAAGATATGACCATGAAACTTGGTACAAAGATTGAACTATAGGTTTGCCATCTGTCTGTGTGTGTCTCTATCTGTTTGTCCGTATGTTTGTTTGTCCGTCTGTCTGTCCGTCCCCAAAACCTGATTCCTGCAATAACTCAAAAAGTACTGAACTTATTTCGATGAAACTGTATACATATAAACAGCAATGTGGCACTGTGAGGATTATGCACGACCTTTTTTTTTTCACCAGAGGTCAAAGGTCACGTGACTGGTACAGAAAATATAAATAAACTAAATACTGTAATAATCGAAATGGACATAAGACATACTGAAGACACTTTGATGAAACTTTGTATACATAGCAACAGCAATGTGAGAATTATGCACAACCTTTTATTTTTCACCAGAGTTCAAAGGTCACGTGACTGTTACTAAAAATAGAAATAAACTTAATACTGTAATATTTTGAAAATTGCATAAGATATGATCATGGAATTTCATGAAACTTGGTACACAGATTGGACTATGGGTTTGCCCTCCGTCTGTGTGCGTCTGTCTGTTCGTCCATCGGTCTCACTCTGTCTGTCCCATCCCCAAAACCTGGATCCTGCGATAACTCAAAAAGTACTGAAGATACTTTGATGAAACTTTGTATACATAGAAAGAGCAAGGTGAGGATTGTACACGACCCTTTATTTTTTCACAAGAGGTCAAAGGTCACGAAACTGTTACTTAAAATAGAAATAAACTTAATACTGTAATAATTCGAAAAGAACATAACATATGATCATGAAACTTGGTACACAGAACGGACTATATGATTGCCCTCTGTCAGTTTAGTACTGCAATAACTCAAAAAGTAACTCGAATTTCTGGTCAATGTTACTAAAATAGAAAAAAGAACAACTTAATACTGCAGGGACAAATGGGATTTGAATATGAAACTTTCTACATCTGCAGATAAAGGGCGATTTGACGGTATTGCACAATGTTTAATTAGTAGGGGTTTTCTCCGGTAGGGGACTCCTGTATTGCTTGCAATACTATCAAAGCCTTGTCTTTTCTAGATTTGATTGCCATGCATATGTTTTGTTGTCTTTGAAGATGAATAATACAAATTACATATTTAGAAAAATATGTTTTTATTTAAACATTGTTTTACAAAAGTAGAGTAGCAGATTTATATAACAGATAAGTGGGAGATAGATATGGTTGATCTTAATTGAATCTGTTTGAAGAATTGATTCTGTATCATAGCAGCGTTTTATAGCACTTGTCTTGTCAAGTACCTCAATGTTCTTGTTGAATCTGTTTGAAGAATTGATTCTGTATCATAGCAGCGTTTTATAGCACTTGTCAAATCCTCAATGTTCTTGTTGAATCTGTTTGAAGAATTGATTCTGTATCATAGCAGCGTTTTATAGCACTTGTCTTGTCAAATCCTCAATGTTCTTGTTGAATCTGTTTGAAGAATTGATTCTGTAGCATAGCAGCATTTTATAGCACTTGTCTTGTCAAAGTACCTCAATGTTCTTGTTGAATCTGTTTGAAGAATTGATTCTGTATCATAGCAGCGTTTTATAGCACTTGTCTTGTCAAAGTACCTCACTGTTCTTGTTGAATCTGTTTGAAGAATTGATTCTGTAGCATAGCAGCGTTTTATAGCACTTGTCTTGTCAAAGTACCTCAATGTTCTTGTTGCAAGATGGAAAGTAAGACCAACAATGTTTCAGTGAAACCCCATGTACAAGTCACAGTGAGATATTGGGGCCTTTAGGGATCTCAGGAATATTGTGGCTGGAATGGTTTGAATGGTTTAGGCTTTGAAAGAGCATAAATCTGTCATCCATCGTTACTTAATACTTTGTCTTAATATCATAATTCCAAGGCATCAGATATTGAAGGACATTGTGTCCATCAATTTAGTTGGGTTTAGTCTAGATAGTTTGTTTAGACCTCTTAATTTGAGATTTGTCTATGTAATTAAGTTACAATCCATTAAATTAGTTGCTTGTTTATATAATATAATTACATTCATTTATGTCATTGGTATTTGTTATATAAATAATGGGTGGTAGTTATGCCCCTCTTTGAAGAAGCGGGGTATATTGCTTTGCAAATGTCGGTCCATATGTCAGTAGACCAAACCTTGTCCAAGCAATATCTACAAAACTCTTAGGCCTCGGTTTTTTAAACTTGGTAGGTAGGATGGCTATGACTAGTAAAGAATCCCTACTGATTTTTGCAAGGTCAAGGTCACACGGACACAAGGACCAAAAGTGGAGACAAAAAAACTTGTTTCATTTCACTTATCAACCTTGCAATTCTGTACAGAGATTGTTCGGGACCTAAAGGGTGGCATACCTGTTTTACAAAGAGCTCTTGTTTTAATTTTGTTTTACCTCAATGCATTGATGCAGAAAATTAAAAATTAAATGTCTAATATCCGTTTTATGTAACTTTCTAAGATTTTAAATCTTCTTCAATGAGGTTTTTGCACCTGAGGCTGCTAATGTATACCCAGGCTCTCCAGGTATCTTCTGCTTGGTGCCTCTCTAATTGCTTTAAACAAATGCCATGAACAAGAGCTGCAGTAACTGAATTACTGGGCTAATGGATTGGAAATGTTAAGTACTAGCAATAATCCCAAGAATTAAGGCTGTTTGAAAGGATAATTCAAAGGTACAGCTACTGTCATTACAGATTTAGAGTTAAAGAATATGTTTCCAAACAATTTTAGCGTTCAAGAATTTGGAATTTGAACTGCATCTGCATTCTTCAAGCAGCATTTAACGTAATTAATGTAGCAGAAGTTATCTTCTTGACATAACTGAACTGATCTGAGGGCTTGATTGTTAGTTTGGTGTTACAGGGTACACATCAAGTTTCTATATTATTAGCATAGATTGTCCAGTGCTTTTGTGTCGCCTTACTAGGCGACATATAGGTGTTAGTTTTGTCGGCGGCGGCGGTGTCAGCGGCGGCGGCGGCCCCTTTCGCTTGTCCATAGCATAACTCTTAGACTAGTAAAGCTATCAAAATGAAACTTCATAGGTAGATTGATCTCATTGAGGGGAAGTGCAGTGCACAAGAACCGTTACTCTGCACCTCATACTTTTGGAGTTATTGCCCTTTGTACATTTCATACTTATTTTTGTGTCGCATTTTTGGTTTTAATTAGTCTTTTTTGCAATTAGCGAGAGTGCAGTGCTTTTAAAGATTTCAATAAATCTGTTAAAATTTGAGCATTAACCTTAAGTGCTTCTTCATTTGGATTCACGTAAGCTATCCGGCGTCGGGCAACACATTTGACTCACGGAGTTCTAGTTATTTTATGTCGCAGCATTGTTAACAAACTATGAATTAATAATATCAAGATATAGAATAGTTTAGTTAAGTGTAAATAAAATCTTTAGTGTTCGATTTTTGTTTCAATTTTTCATGATAATGAAATGAAGCAATGTGACAAATTATAATTAGGAGCTCACAGACACATACCAGTTCTGATTTCAAGCACAATTTGTGCTCCAATTTGTAACAAAACTAATGTACATTATTTCATCATTGACATGTCTGTGATTGTTCAGCATTGCATTTGTTTTGTTGCAAGTGTAGAGTGCCTGACAGCAGAGGGGTCTCTACAATGAGTGAGTTCTGTACAGATGCATGTCTCACAGATGGCCCATGGAGTGGTAGGCTGTGCCTTAGCCAATGGTGTGTTGGCCTAAACACTTCACTTTATGGCTCCTCATTGATAGAGCATTCTGCTGCTGTGTGTTCTTTATTTTTTATTGCTTCCTTATGGATGATTGGATTGTTGCAACATATTTATTATCGACGTGCAGGTAAATATAGAATGGCGTATTTTTTTAAGAAGAAAATTTCAGGACAATGTTGTGTTTCTGCTGCACATGTTTTGTATTAATTTGAAAGGTGTTTTCTTCAGGTATGATCAGACCATGGTAACAGTTTCAAGCCTGGTTCTCAGGTTCAGGGGGCATGTGTATCTGCTTGCTGTCAGGTCTGGGGAGGGGGGGGGGGGGTATTATTGCTGCTGCAAATGGCTGATCTTGTGAACAGTGCTCATGAGAGGAGCCAGTTACTTCAAAATGGTGTAATGAATCAGTTGAAATTCCCTGTCTAATTGGTGTGTGTTTGTGTTTGCTAGGTAAGGGTAAAAGTTGTTCTATGAAACCCTTGTGTCACAGTGTACGTTGCTCATTATACCCGTCGCACTGGACTGACGTCCTTACTGCATTCTTACCGCAACCCCGGACCAAGTAGGTTCACCATGGATGCTCACAGTAAATGCCGAGGTTGGCACCTGGCTAAGATCGGCATAGGATCCCCATGGTTGCAGAAGCTACACTAGAAACGCAAAGAACGCATGAGGGACATAATCTAGACATGTTACATTTGCTGCCGAAACGCACAAAAAGGACTCGTGGACCGCTCGGGGACCCTACTACATCTATGGGTTTCTTATCAGGACCTATCAGGTCTATGGCGTCTTAACTGTGGTTTCAGGACGATTGTGTTCGAAGTCTAATGTTTGTCCACAACCCTACGATGTCCATCATGTGTCTTCATAACGTTCGTAGCGTTTCTTCACGGTTTGTTCTATGATCATAACGTTTCTTTAAAGTTCGCTCTTCGTTTCTAGCGCGTCCCTTGCCCAAGCATAGTTTTTATTGGCGATCAGCTATAAAACCCAGTCTTTCAGTTTACCTTCATCTCTTTAAGTCATCAAGACATTATATATATTGTCATTGTCACAGAGGAAACGGATAACTTAACTGCTGGTACAACACATGGTTCTTGCAGAAGCAGGAAAATGACCATCAAATAGCTTTAAGCCTGATCAGGAGAAGAAAGCGGAGGGCAATACAAAGAAGAATACCATGTCTCCTTGAAGTTGGTGTTGCAGCCCTGGCTGCTCTGCCCTGCCCACGGCCCCTAGTCTTTGAAATCAATTTGTGCAAATTAAGTTGTCTTTGGAATGAAATGCAAATGTCAGGCCTCCTAGTGAAACCTTTAAAAACCTTTATTTTGTGGAAAATTCTTTAAAACCTTAATTTTTCCTGGAAAACCTGTAAAAACATGTAATTCACTATCAAAACGTTTGTTTTTTGTCAATCAGTTTGCGGCATCGTTTGGTTGTACTGAATATTAAATCAGGCACATACTATAATCATGCAAATGTTCTAACAAACTGTTTACATCTATGTGTGGAGCTAAAATTTTACAAGGCTTGAGGACAAAACCTTTTAAATACAACATTGGAGCAATAACTCTTAATATTTTTCAACAGTCAATAATATCCCTGTAACTCGCCTGATAATGACAATACTAAACATTGAGGATACATTCATTACTTGTTGGATAGTTCAATAGTCCAAAATAGTCCAGAACAAAATAGCTGGTTGCTGCAAACTGCTCCGTTTTGGTTTCCACTGCTGCCTTTCGGGGATTTCAAACAGGAATACTTAATATTGTTTTTTCTTCTTCAAAAAATTGAAACAATTGGAGTACAAATGACTGAAATTATAGTCTGGAGAAGTCTCTTGTTGATTTTGCAAGTTTGTACTGATGTCCAGCAAAATGAATAATCGCAGCTTTGTTTGCACTCTGAGCAAGAAATTTAGAAACTCCGCTTTGAAAGTGACAGTATTCAAATTGTGATATAGGCAAGATCATAGACATGCCAAAGAATTGTCAAATATTTTTTTCCATTTCCTAAACTACCTTGATGCTTAATTAAAGCCTTAAATGAGTTAATACAATGTAGTTTCATTGCTATTTTTAAGTTTCATACTTGTAAGAATAATTATTAACTTTTTATGTACAATATACAAAATCTGAGGACTGCCATTCAAGTTGTATATGCAGAGATTATTCTTGCTAATTGAAATTTCAAGGTGCTAGTCTAGCATACTTGTATAGTGCGAAAACATTGACCTGATCCTGCTGACCTCTATTTAAATAAATTTTCCTGTTAATCAATTATCTATTTTTAGAGTCGGCCCGTTCCGTAAAGATATCAACAAATGTTCTCGTGGCCCACTATTGATCCGATGTAATAATAATTGATTTCCGTAAAAGGAATGTAGTTCCCATGTATGATTTTTGCATGGAGAAAATCTGTCATTGTGGTCAGTGAAGTATTTCAATATCGAGGGTCGTTTAATAAACCTATACTAGTGTGGTGTCAAGATTGAATAAGACAATTTGGTTCAATAAATGAAGAAAACATAGGTAATTATAAGCAAACCAACCTGGGTTTACTATGCAAAATTACTTATTAGTGGTCAGAAACTGACCACATGATTTTGTCTTTTTGTAAATTGTTGAATGCATTATATATATATTTCAAACTTCAAATAATGTACAACATCTTTCATTGAGGGCCCTCAAAATGACTTGTAACTTTATACGAACAACTTCGAATATACACGAACAGACTTCGAAACATAATTTTGACTTCGTATTCAGCTCATGAACATTCTTGCATAAAGGTTAGGATCAGGTCAATGTTTTCGCCCTATGTAGCTGCTGTTGCATTTCAACTACATTTTATGAATAATTGTCTACTTTTTGAAGAACCTCATATTGTATTGTACTATGTGAGATCCTATGATAATTCATCAGAAGCTAAAATACATAGATGAGATGACCTTTTACAATGATGTTCCAACTAAGTAATTGTTCCTACAGTGAAGGGCTTTGATTTCTTTTACAATTTTGCATCACCTTGAAATAAAAGGTATATTTTGTTTAATTTCCATCAATTTAGATGGTCAAAATTAACCTTTATTTGTTTTTTAATTTTAACGAAATTAACCCTAAAAAGCCTTTATTTTGCAGAATTGGAACCTTCATAAAAACCTTTATTTTTCGTTGAGGTCTGCTAGGAGGCCTGAAATCTTAAAGATTAGACTTACAAATGAAATAGTTGGGAAAAATGCAGTGTTATATCAATGCAGTGCATATGCTGTATGGTCGCAGTGCAGTCGCCATGCGAACGCCATGGTCGCTGTAGAGTCTTCAAAGACACGCCAAGAATACAGTGTGGTGACTGTGGGGTCTCTAATGATCGCCATGGGGAAGCAGTAAAAATACCAAGGACAATGTAAGGTTGTGATGGAAAAACACAGCAGGACCCTGATGTAACAGATAATTGAAATATGGAATTTTGTATGAAAATTCATTGGCGTTGAATATTTGGGCCGCAGTAAGGACACCAGGCCTACATTGATATTTGACTGTACATATTTTGACAATACAGTTCATTATAATATGTTATGCGCCTGGCCATTTAATTCTTTATCAGCATCTGGACTCTCCAAAGAGTTTCTGGTCTAAGTTGATGACTGCCAAAGCTTTGAGCCCAGGACTACATAACATCCTGTGGTACTACCTAGTGCCTGCCCAACTTACTAAATATTTAAAGATGCTGTGTTTTTATCTGTTAACTTACTGCCAAAGGTGCTGAAAATGAATATAGAGTTCTCATTTTTCCTGCCGTAATCTAATAAATTAATCACTTGTTTGTTTATGGGTGTTTTCTAAGTAGGGTTAGAAAAGTTAGGTTTTCTAAGCATTTTTGATAAGGGTTGAAATGCAACCTATCTGTGTTTGTATTTAATATCGGGCAGTATTCATGGCATGTTTTCAGGTTTGTTCTGCTAAGAATGTTTATTTGAAAGTAACTGCCTGGCATAGTACATCATCTTGTTAGTGCTCTTTGCCCTTTGCCCCGACTACCTGCATGATGTATGGACAGGCAGGCAAACATGTAATGAGCCCAAAGAAAATAAATACAGGAAAAGACATGAAAAGATGTAATGTGTGATTAGGTTCTGTTCTGTAAACAGATGGTGCTGCATGCAAAATGAGATTTGCTAATAGTAAAATAAGGCTTTCAGATGTGAAAAAAATCTGTAGTGTAAGCTTCCAAGTATGTTTAATATAAAGGATGACAAAACTTGAATGTTTGCAGTCAGAGTTGTGTTATAATGACTGCATGCATTCCACATAGCAAGGTTTCTAGAGGGACAGCTATTTGCCTACGCTTCAAGACAGTACGCATGTGCATAAATGTCCTTCATCACAAACTGAACATTGTATTCCTCAGTAGATTAATACAGCTTGTCTTGTTTTGTAGTACAAAGATGTAAAATCAATCAGCCATAATTATCACTGAAGAAATAAATCTGCCGTGCTTACAGATCCAATGCAGATATTATTGGTATTAAGTTTACATCAGTTTATATATTTTAATTGAGATATAATCACAGATGGATATGATTGGAAAGAATAATGGATTTATAATTCACACAAGTTATCAGATGTAGAAGAATGTATTAAATACTTTGTGAGATGAGTTTTGAATATTTCTGTGGAGTGTTTAATACATTGAATACCTATAAATATGATAAGGCATAATTGACCCGATGACTGTTAATGATTGTCAATTATTTATATTGCGTGAGGCAATGATTTATTAAGGAGGTGTTCATTGGAAGTGAGCATCAGATAACAGTTCCATACAAGCTGCGTACCAACATCTGACAAACGAGAGAGACTATCAGACATGACAGGCGCCCTTGGCAAGTGGACAAGAATGGAAGTGTAGATCTTTCAGACGACAGTATCTGAGCAGTGCCCATGGCCCACGAGCCTTATCCTGGAAGATCTGCGGCTCTGCTACTGATCGCTCTCTGATCAGAGGCACGCTAGGCCCAGTCTTCTCTGACTACAGGCTCACCGACTGCCTCACTGGAAACTAACAGCTTTGCCAATAGTGTTACTTGCAGTATTAGCCAATACCGAAATTTGTTGCGAAATTAGCAACCAGTGACTGAGTGGAGTTGCCAATCAGCTTGGCTTGCAGCTAATAACGGGCAGTTTTACCCTATGTTGTGTGAAGTGCAGTCAGCTTGTTTTAGTTGAGTTTGTTGTCTGTTATTTTATGTGCATTTACACTGTTTATTGACTTCCATTTCGTCTTAAACCTTTGGAGAGGAAGTGTCATCAAAGCTGTTTTGTCCATGTGAAGGAGTTAATATTGTTGTGAACTGGCACACATCACGTTGAGTTTGTCTGGAATTTTTATGGACTCGTGTCGTCTCTTCTCACACATTACAGACTCTAACTAAGTCATCAGCATCGGATTTGGAAGCAATCTTGCAGGGGATCCTGTGTAGCCATTGTAGATAATTATATTTGTTAAGGATTCAGCCAGAAGTAGTGATACAGGGTGGAATAAAATTGACAGACTTATTCAAGCTTGCCTTGCCTGACTTAAATCTATTTGTCATTTTATTTTTGTCATGCACGGGAACTGGTGTGAGTTCCAGTATTCATTTGTTTCAATTCTCACTAATTTCTAGTATATTTGATATCAAAAGGACTTCATCTCGGTGGACATTGTAGGGAATCAATAGTGACAACAACATCATAGTGTTATTGCAAGTTGAGGATTACTTAAGACAAACAGCTGAAAGATAGGAAGGGAACATTTATATACTTCACTAGTATTTCTATGGATACAGACGTGCTGACATCAAGGTATATAGTAATTCTTGTCATTGTTTATTGTTGTTGTTTGTAACTGTTGCATTGTTGGTTACCTACAGTTTGTATGGGTCTTTATCATTTCTGTTTTCACAATACAATAGACATTAGACATTCAATTTGACAATAGACATTCAATTTGAACAAGTGCTTTTCTTTTATAGCTGTAGACAATTTAAGTTAAATTCATTGAAGCTTATTGTTTTAAACTGCGAGCTGTTATGCACATTCAAATGCACCGATGTTTGTATTGCTATGCATCGTGAGCCAGTTCTATTTGAACACAATATGGGTACATTAAGAGTTGGAGGGCTGAGACAGTATGTCAGTGCCACCACTGTGGTGGCGACAGTTTCCTGCATCCTTGATGATCTTACACTGGACAGTTAATGTTTTATTGAAGAATTTATACATTCTTGATATTATTATAGTGTATCCCCAAATCAGTATGGCTTGTTCAATATATGTCTTGAGTTTCATTGTACATTAGTTATTTCCTCAGGTGTCATGAGATGCTTGTAATTAAAAACACATTGGCTGTAGGAGAACTAAACATGTTCATTTTGATAGATTATTTGCAATTGTAACAATAGCAATTATTGTTAGAAATTGCAGATAATCCATCTAAATGAACATTTGAATGCCATATTAACAGTTCCAAAATCATTCAAATTCATTAATTCATCAATACAAGTTTTTATCCTATATACAACAATATGTTTGTGCTGTGTAATGAATTTCTATTTAAATTACGCTAATTTCAGTTCATATATTTTGTGGCTTTCTGATAGTATTAGTGTGTTTCATATCGAACATTGTTACAGAGACATCACTAAAACACATATTAATTGAACAAGTCCATTGCAGATACCCCATCGAAAAGTGACTTTCTAGGTTTGCACTTTGCCAAGGTAGGAAGTGTGAATTGTCAGTGGTGATTGTGCATTATCTTGCAGCTATTACAAGGACTAATTGCTTATTGATTGTCCATTATAGTCCTACAGGAGACACCCCAGTGGGGGTGTGCCAATATTTCCAAACACATGGTCAGAGCTCTCAACATGTCTGTCTTGTGTCTGTAAGATCGGTCAATAAGGGTTAGCAGAGGGGGATGCACTCTTAGTGTGGCATGACTCTGGAATTCACACTACATATTTCCATTGTCACAGCTCAAGAATGGACTATTAACCTTTTCAGTATCCTTTAGGAAGGACATAAATTGGTGTGTTAAAATTATAATAATGCAGTTAGCAGAATTTTGTTTATGTTTTTACTATAGAATCTTTGTGACAGCCAACTTTTTAGCTAACAGAGACTTAAGAAATGTGAGTTTTATTTTGTTTTAACTATTTCTATGATGGACTTGATTAAACAAGGTTTATTTAAATACATGTTTTAACCAAATGCATCCATCTCTGGTCTTTCAAGTAGGCACATTGTTATCTGAATATTATTTTAATCTTGAAACTAGACCTTTCTTTGAGATCTAGAAACTATGCTGTCCAGTTTGTCTAATCATCTATTAGTTTTTATTTGCATTCCTGCTTGGGGTCAATAGACTTAAGTACACAGAATTTAAGGTGTATTAGACACTAAAAATAATTGCATGAAAGTTCCAGTATAGTCCTTGAAATCTGAATTCATCATATTTTGTTGCTCCAGCTGGCAGAATTCATCATATTTGTTTGCTCCAGCTGGCAGAATTCATCATATTTGTTTGCTCCAGCTGGCAGAATTCATCATATTTGTTTGCTCCAGTTGGCAGAATCGTGTCTCCTTCACCAATAAAACAGATAACAACAAGAACAATACTCATATAAACATTGTCAAAACTTTGCACAGTATGATCAGTTTGACTTATTTTGAGTGACATTAAAGTACTATTCAGCCATGCAGTAAATGCAATACTGTTGTACACCAGAAGGCCGCTTTTCTATGAGTCAGTATCTGTCTCTTTTTCAGTATATCCGTATAAAAATCAAACACAGTGAAATTCATTGGACCGGTTCCATATCTCCATATCTGTATCTGCATGTCCGTGTCCGTATAGTGCATCCATACGGAATTGCTCGCTGAGCGATTTTATGCGGATGCAAACAACATACGGATGCTATTTAGCAAGATGAAGGGCAATTTGTATGCTGTAAAAAAATAAAGAAAAATTATACATATATATTTATATAATAGAAATAGTTGGTACTATGTTGGATTTGGTAAAATGCTCATAAATTGAAGGGAATTGAATAAATCAAATGTAGGGAATGTGTTGTAATTGGTTAACTGCTCATAAGTGGTAATGAATTTGTTGGATTTCAATGCTGCAACCATCATTAAAAATGAGCATGCTTGTCTAATGCCGACATGTTGGAATCCAATATTCAAAGGGAAATACACAACTAAATACACAGACACGGATGCATGGAAAGGTGCTTCCGAATTGAAATTTTGCAGATACGTATGCGGATACAGTCCTGGATATGGACACACACTCATGGAAACGTAGCCTTATTGTCATAATTATCAAGTTGTTATATTCTGTTTTTAAAAAAAAGAGGTAATCCACTATTAAACATACAGAAAGCAGAGAAATATGTGTCCTGATCATGGCCATCAACCTACAATATCAATCCTAAACATGAATAATGGTACAGCCCTTGGATACCAGTGTGCCTATACCTTCAATTACACACTGGACTTTGTTGCATCAACTGATGTTTGTTGCATCAAAATGCAATAGATCCTGTCAGAATCAAAGCGCTGAAGGCACTGCAGTTGTTCGCTATTGCGTTACACTGGGCACATCATGGACAGTCTGGGCAATTAGATAGGGATGATATACGTCAACGTAAATACAGTTGTAAATGTTTAAACGAAAAATATTCATTTACGTATTTACTATAACATTTGTTCAATATTATAAATATGACTTGAACATTGCTAAGCGATATATACTATTCAAAAAGGCAAGTTTAAATATAAATTGCCTCGTAAACATGTGCATGTACATGTGAATCAAATTTTGAAATAAATATATGATCATAGTGTATGTTTTTTTTTCTCAATCATGTTGTTTTGAATTGTTTCAATTCAATATGTGAAGCTGATGAATTTAGGTCCATTGTAAATAGTTCGCCACTAATTGAAACGTAATCAGGTGTGAAAACTAGATAAAGTCACGTTCAGCAGCTCAAAACTCTGTATGAGTACACTTTATTTAAAGACTTTCTAAAAAATCAATTCAAAATGAAAAAACAATGTCGGGCAAGAAACCTAATGAGACAAATTATTTGTCCGATTTTCAATTGCATGCTCTTTCTTTGGGTTACAAAAACATATATTAATTTAATGACGTTCCTATTTGACATTCTGACATTAAATATTCATTACTAACACACATAATCTGGATATACATGTATAATTATAGTGAAAAAGACAATTATGAGTTTCATAACCAGACATTCTTTTTAAGACAGATGATTACGCTGTCCAAGATCAAAAGCTGCGGAGTTGAACAAAACTCAGTACTAACCTTAAAACAAACAAGGTGATGAATACTAAAAATATTAAACAGTATATGAATGCAAAGACTGTGCTACAAGCTTTTCAACCATATTAGCAAGTGGTTCTTTAAAAGTTCTTTAAAGGGAGTTACTATCAAAATATTGTTGGTTTCTTTTGGAAATGTCTTAAAATGTATTCCCTTTCAATTAATTAAGCATCTGGAGTAGCAAAACTGTCAAAAAGTATATGAAAAAAATTCTCAACCCCTGATGGGAATCGAATCCGGGTCCTTCAGAATGCGAGTCAAACATGCTATCCACTAGGCTATTGCCGCTGCAACTTCACGCATTCTAAAATTCTGCCTATTGTAGTTTCTGATATGATTAGTGTATCCGACCTCAATCGTGATACATTGACTATTTCCGGAATGCTCCGTAAAAATCAATCGCTACTGCGTAATAATCACTAAACTTTATCGTTATAATGATGGCCACGTCAATAATAAAATGAGTAATAAACATTCACTACTAAACAAATTCACTACTCAACAAATTATCTTCAAATGAGTCGGCGATAACGAGATGAATAGGTAAGGGTTAGATTTTGTCTATTCGGCTCTCCTCGTGACCCAAGACTTTCATTCATTAATGTATTAGGACGTTGCATAATGTACTATTTTATTGTTCTTCTGCAAGTACAGTCATATTTGATCCTACATTGAAAGTTGTTGACTTAAGTTTTCCCAACATGTCATGTTCTAATTAAATTCATTATCGTAATGATTGCTATTTGACAAATTAAACGATATTCAAGACTGCACCTCTTACTTGCGCGTAGTCGACTGGCCTAAAGCTGTTAGGATCCTAGTTCTTAGAAAGCTCTTAGGATCCTAGTTCTTAGACAGTTCAATTTTGGAATTGCAGTATCTTTAGTTGTTCTGCGAACAACTAAAAACTAGCGACTTAAGTTGGTCGATTGTTTTGTAAATGAATTGGGTATTTCATATGAAATTATTTTGTTCTGCCAAATTGTCTTGTATTGTCATGTTGGAAACTCAATCAGCCTTATTGATCTTAGTTGTAAGTTTGTTAATGCCTTTCTGTCCATACCTTAAATATTCATAATCTTCATCTTCACCCCACCCAGCCTATACAGAGAGATACAGAAAATGAAGCAGAAAATGTGACACATTAAGAAGTCTTTTAAATGTTTAATCAATTTGTATGTCTCCCTCTTTGCAGTGACAATTCTTGGAGTAATCAGCGCCATTGGTTGGCAGAGCAGGCTTGCTATTGATTGGTGGAGGTCTGTCATTGCTCCTGTGTCTCAGTCACTACAGGGATATCTGAATAATCTTGTCATTGACACCATACATTTACACTCCATTCTGTGGACATAAATCTTTCAAGATCCAGTGATGCATGGTTACTTTTGTGTCAAGTTTTCTCTTTTATCGCTTCCATGAAAAAGTTTGTCTTGTCCTTAATTACGTTCGTGAAAAGAATGCTCGGTGCAAAGTTAGGATCACATGATAAGTGGCGATTTAAAATTAGAAAATAATGGAAAATTGTGATTCTGCTAAAAGATGTTAAGAAATGGATTGGCAGCCCACACTCTTGGAAATGTATGTTCTTCAAAAACCACTGACTTTCCTGCCCTCCAGTTTTCTTAGAGCTCTCAGAATGACTTATGTTTTGGCAATGAAAACTCGTTAAGCTTGACTTTTCCGAAATTTGAATATTGAAACAATTTTCATTATCACAATGGATTTCTGTTAGCATTAATCTTGGCAAGTTGGGTTAAGACGTACATCTTTTAATTAATTGCTATTACAATAAAGTTATGTGTTATAGATTTTAAAGAAATTATTTATAGCAAATGTTATTGACATCGTCGACATTTCATGACATTGTTTCTTAGCCAGCTATGTTTATCAGTTGTCTTAGCATAGAGTGTCACCTACAATCTGCAAGTGTCTGACTGTAACATAGAGATAATACCGTGTGTAGGATACATTGGTTAAGGTTAGATAACTGTGTAACTTTCATATGATTTTTTTTCTGTCAATAAGAAGGAGAGCAATATCATTAAGTATAATGTTATATTTCAGTGCACTGCCATGATTGTGTTTTATCAGTCATGCCACCCCAGGCCCCCTCTCCTACCCTGCCAGTAATGCCACCCCAGGCTCCCTCTCCTACCCTGCCAGTCATGCCACCCCAGGCCCCCTCTCCTACCCTGCCAGTCATGCCACCCCAGGCCCCCTCTCCTACCCTGCCAGTCATGCCACCCCAGGCCCCCTCTCCTACCCTGCCAGTCATGCCACCCCAGGCCCCCTCTCCTACCCTGCCAGTCATGCCACCCCAGGCCCCCTCTCCTACCCTGCCAGTCATGCCACCCCAGGCCCCCTCTCCTACCCTGCCAGTACCAGGATGGTGTAGAGAACAGAAAGGATGATCTTGTTCAAATTATCAAATCTATGCTCCCTCTTATCTCAAAACAGTTTAAATGCTTTAATCTGTTTCTGTTTCTCTTGAAAACTCAAACTGGTGTGTGGAGAATGTTCAGGAGCAGTTATAGGGGGATGATTTATCTCTACTTTCTTGTTGATACAGTGTCAGCCAGTATTTACATAATAATTTACTGGTTACTGCAAGGTCTGCAAAGGCCTGCATTGGTGACACTGGTAGGTAATATTAACCCCCTGTCAAAGGTTGTGGTAACACAAGGATTCATTGGTTGCCATTTAGAAATTTTTATTTAAATCTCGATTAGGTTTATTGTCTCTAAGCATTATGATCCTAATTGCTACAATGCCAGTTTGTTACCATTCATCACATATACTTTGACCACCTGTATTACTTCATGTAACCTTGCATGTAGGTAAACATACACACCAGTTAAATGCCTTATTACCAGGGATCATATTTTTCTAGAAAGTCAATCGGTCCTCAGGTCCGCCAGTCACGCACATCTTGTATCCGAATTATGTGTATCCGAAAATGATGCATGTTCGAAAATGTGTATTATAAAGTATAACTAGTGTGTGGACAGTTTTCACACCTTAAACTTGTGAATGTTCATTTCCATGTCTATTATGAGTTTTTAACTTTACGAAAGTTTAAGATAATGCAATACAATAAGAACGACCATTCTGTATCCAAATTATGTGTATCCGAAATCATAGCATGTTCGAAAATGTGTATTTTAATTTTTTTATTAGCTCACTTGAGCACATCGTTTATATAGACTTGAATAGTAAAATGACTTTCAAAATCTTCTCTGAATCTGCAAGGCCCAGAGGTTCCATATTTGGTATGTAACATTGTAAAGTGGCCCTCTACATAGATTGTTCAAATGATGCCCCTGGGGTCAAAACTGGCCACACCCCGGGGGTCACATGGTTTATATAGACTTAAATAGCAAAATGACTTTTAAAGATATTCTCCTCTGAAAGTTCAAGGCCTAGAGGTTTTATATTTGGTATGTAACATTGTGTAGTGGTCCTCTATAAAGATTGTTCAAATGATGCCCCTGGGGTCAAAGCTGGGCACACCCCGGGGCTCACCGTTATTAGATATAGAAAAATGGTTTCTGCTAAATATTTTGAGAACGCATTGAGCTATTTTAATGAAACTTAATACATAAGTACCTTATATCAACACATTGCTTGGGATTGCATATGGGCTGGGTGGGGTCAAGGTCACTTTACTGAAAATAAAAAAACAGTTTCCGCTCAATAACTTGAGAAAGCATTGCGATATTTTAATGAAACTTAATGCACATATCTTATATCAAGACCTCACTTAGGTTTTCTTATGGGATGACTTGGGTTTTCTTCTGGGGTGGGTGGAGTCAAGGTCACTGTTATTAAAAGTAGAAAAACGGTGTAAGCTCAATATAACTTAAGAACGCATTGAGATATTTTAATGAAACTTCATACGTAGATACGTTATATTGAGACCTTGCTTTACGTTTGTGGTGGGTGGGGTGAAGGTCAAGGTCACTGTTACTAAAAATAGAAAAACAGTTTTCGCTCAATAACTTTAATATTTTAATGAAACTTCATACATACATATCAGGTGAGCGACCTAGGGCCATAGTGGCCCTCTTGTATCAACAAAGTTTCCACACCTTAAACTTCAATAAACTTTTAATTTCTGTCGGTTATATGAGTTTTGCTTTACTAAACTTATAGTGTAGTTAAAATATAATGTTGTTAAATATAATGTAATGCAATATGGTCATTTGTACTTATTAAATTAACAACGTGATGTCATGAACCTCATTTAAACCAACTAACAAATGTATTTTATTTTTATTGAAAACTGTATTACGAGTTTTTTTTTTAATTTTAGCTCACCTGAGCACGAAGTGCTCTTCGTGCTCTGTGAGCTATTGGTATAGGGGACATCTCCGGCGTCATCCGTCCTTCCGGCTTCAAGATGCCGTCAACAATTTGGACCGTTATCGCGATAAAGACTACATTTTTTATTCAATCTTGACCAAAATCACACAGTTTGTGTATGACCTTAAAAATCTTGGACGAGTTCGATAATGGGCCTAATCGGACCAGTAATACCAGAGTTATTGCCCCTTTTTCATGCAAAAAAAGTGCAAAGTGCCATTTTGCAACGTATAGCCTTTATTTTCCATCCAATCTTAAGCAAACTTTCACAGTTTGTGTATGACCATCAGATCTCAGCAGATGCTAAAAATGGGCCAGATCGTGTTTCAAACACCAGAGTTATTGCCCTTTGTTTATTTAAAAAAAAATCACAAAAATGGACATTATTCAGGATAAAGAGAGACATTTTTCATCCAATCTTCACCAATCTTGCACAATTTGTCTATTACCATGAGATTACAGTTGATGTAGAATATAAGCAAGATCGGACCAGAAACACCAAAGTTATTGCCCTTTGTTTGTGAAAAAAATATGCAAAAATGGACATTATACAGGATAGAGACTTCATTTTTCATCCGATCGTCACCAATCTTGCACAGTTTGTCTATGACCATAAGATTAAAGGTGAAATCGAATATAAGCAAGATTGGACCAGAAACACCAGAGTTATTACCCTTTGTTTGTGAAAAAAATATGCAAAAATGGTCATTATTCAGGATAGAGACTTCATTTTTCATCCAATCTTCACCAATCGTGTACAGTTTGTCTCTGAACGTAAGACTATAGGTGCAGTCGAATATAAGCATGATCGGGCCAGAAACACCAGAGTTATTGCCCCTTGTGTTTGGAAAAAAATATCAACAAGTTATCAATGATTGGCTTGCACACATGATTTTTGATTCAATGTTGACCAAACTTGCACAGTTTGCGCATGACCATAAAAATTGATTGATAAAATTTGATTTCCAACAATTGCAAGACTTGCATGCAGTTATCTGTACATGCAACTTTGATGTCTTCAGAGCCTGCATTAACATCATTTATCATCATTAGAAAGAAAATTATCAAAGAAAAAGCAAAACTTTACCTTATAGTACAGCCATCGCAATTTTCGCATTGCAACTAGTTTTCCAAAACTGTCTGCGAAAAAGACATCAAAATCTACTGTTTGTGCATTTTCCAGAATTGTCAATGACTTAATGAAAAAGGGTCAGGTAAGAATAGCGAGAAAAATGATTTAAGGACCATTAGCAAAAAAACGCACACCCCTACTACCCAACTCATACTTTAGTTAGCCCATTGCACTAACCGATGTTTTAATTAAAAATTTATCCTACCCCCTCTGTGTATTGTTCTGATACCTTAATTTTCAAACCTGTCACAACAGTATGGTCTTCATCTGTACCAGTTCTCAGGTGAGCACTTTGGTCCATCATGGCCCTCTTGTTCAGGCTTCATATCTCTATGCATATTTTATGTCATTATGAAGGCAGTACAATTATCCAGGAAATGTACGTTGTCCGCAACGATTATGTGCAGTTGCTATGCTCAGTCTATTTAGTAGCTGGGCATGATTTTATCATGGAGAAGTGCACTCTGATGACCACATAAATGACCGATAAGTGTCAGTTACATAATACAGTCAACGAACTGCAGCAAAAACACTACAATTAGCGATTGATAGTGAAATGACTGCGCTCTATCACTCACCACTGATCCAGCTTTTGCACCTACACAGCATAAGGGCCATAAAATGTGGGTATTGTGAATTGAAATTGGGGGATTATCACGATTTTTATAGTGACTGGAGAAATTTATGAAAACTGGTCAGACCGATTGCTTGTCATTTTAATCGGTCTTTTTCCAATCCAATCGGTCACAGACCCGCAAAACCAAAAATAATATGATTCCTGCTTATTACATAGTAGATAAATGACAAAATGTGTTGAAGGATTAATTAGTGTAGTATGCTATTATCACTGGACTAGTTTTAACAACAAGAAAAACTAAATTTTTAACCTTACAACCATTACAAACTTGCCAGTCCATATACTCAGTGGACCAAGAATGCCATTGTGTGTACATGTTTCCAATTAAACAGCTCTTTGATCTATACCTTTTAATATAACATATATTGCTAAAGTAGAACATATATTTTGCTATTAAATGATGCGAATACATTTTTGGAATAACTAATAGGTTTGTGTGTAAACCACTTCTCTTAATCAAATTGATTCACTTAGGTAAAGCAATAAATTGTATGAATGCTCATTGACTTGAAGCATCCAACATGATTAGAATGATACCATTAAAACACATGAAATCAGTTACTGTGCCTGAGTGTACGGTTAAGTTCTAATAAATTTGCATTTTTCACCATGTTTTACCTTGTATCTGAATAAAACATGAAGCACGCCAGGTTTTGAAAACAAGGCAAAGAATTGTGCTATACAGTGCTAAAAAAACTGCTTGTCTTTAAGATGTTCATAATACAGAAATGGATACTGTAAATAAGGTCTTTATGTATTTAGTATTTTTAAATGAAATTGTGTTATCATAAAAATAATGGATTCAATATGTTTATTTTAAATTTATCTTGTCCATTTGGTCAGCATAAATAATTTCATACAAAATAGTTGTGCAAACTTTCTCCAAAGTGTCCGATATCACTAGTTGTCTATTAATGGGATATTTTGTTACATCGTACATCATTTTCAGCTGACAGGCTGCTTAGTGCTGCTTTGTTGTGCGTCACATCACAAAAGCCTCCGTGGCCAGTCCAATTGTGACGATGATGAAATACCTCCTATTTTGGTCGTAAACCTTTGTAAATCTACCTGTAGACCGGTTGGGCTGTAAATCACATAGGGAGGTGGTGAGATCTGGCTTCTAATCTTCACACCTAACTCCCCACCATTTAATGAGGACAGTAGCGGTATTAGCATAATAATCCTGCTGATGGGTACTTACATCATTATAGATAGAAACATGACATGCTTGTGTTATACAGTAATAATAAAGCAAAAAAAACATTTCAGCTGAGAATGCATTTAAAAAAATATGTGTTGTGAACGTGTATTTATATGAACATTACATAATATTACAATAGGAAAAAAATATTCCAATTAATGTTTGAGTGCAAAGTTGCTGGTGTCATTTATTGCATTGTCAACCCCTGATTAACAACTTTATGTTATATATTACTAATTTTCTATTATTAATTTATTATTTATTTAAATAACGATTTGGAGTTCTGGTGCATAGGGATTAAATTTCGAGGGCTTTAGTGGTTTAATAGCCGCGCACCAGAATGACACAGAGTTGTTTATTGGCGATAGACAACAATGATGCAAAAATTATTTTGATTCTAACATGATCTGACAAATATTTTTGTGATTGTAATGAGAACTACATTTTACTATGCTCCGCTCAGAATTGGGACTACTTTTTGCGTTGTTTATTTGGTAGTTTAACAACGATAATTTTGTTCTTTGTCTATAGAAAAATCAGCGAGTATCATGTTAAAATGCTTTATAATACTGCATGAAGAAGTGATGTTAAAATTTGTAACAATAGGCATTGGGAATATAATTGTCCTGGCTGAAGGTAACCATTGTTGCATATGTATGTATAACCATTGAATGACATGCCTGGACACATCATGTGAACCTGTATTTCATGTGGTCATGATCATAGTAGCTGTTGCAATTGAAAAGGTGGCCCTTATAAAGGATTCAGAGATAAAAAAAATAGGCTTAAGCAAGAGTGTCTTTTAATGGGTGAGATTTGTATTAGTAATTGAATAGGACTCCATAAACCATTCTCCAGTAGTGACAGTGGGAGTTCATACAACAGCAGCTTCTGTCTCCACCTGCCTGCCTGCCTACCTGTCTTCATACTGCTGTTACAGGCTACTTGCAGTTTAAATCATTAAAAATCTTTCTTACAGTAAATTTGAGATGACTTTGTGGGAATAAACACATTTTTGTGATCGCCCATTGTCCGTCGTCCGTGCGTGCGTGCGTCCTCTACAAAGATTGTTCAAATTATGTCCCTGGGGTCAAAACGGACCACGCCCCAGGGGTCGCATGATTTATATAGACTTAAATAGCAAAATGACTTTAAAAATCTTCTCCTCAGAAACCGCAAGGCCCAGAGGTTTCTTATTTGGTATGTAACATCGCATAGTTGTCCTTCACAAATATTGTTCAAATTATGCCCCTGGGGTCAGAACTGGCCATGCCCCAGGGGTCACATAGTTTATATAGACTTCTATAGTTGTCCTCTACAAAGATTGTTCAAATTATGATCCTGGGGTCAAAACTAGCCACGCCCAGGTGGGGGGGTCACATGGTTTACATAGAATATATAGCAGTATGACTTCAGAAATCTTCTCCTCTGAAACCACAAGGCCCAGAGGTTTCATATTTGGTATGTAACATCCTATAGTGGTCCTCTACAAAAATTGTTCAAATTATGCCCCTGGGGTCAGAACTGGCCATGCCCCAGGAGTCACATAGTTTATATAGACTTTTTATAGCAAAATGACTTTAGAATTCTTCTCCTCTGAAACCGCCAGGCCTAGAGGTTTCGTATTTGGTATGTAACATTCTATAGTGGTCCTCTACAAATATTGTTCAAATTATGCCCCTTGGGGTCAAAATTGGTCATGCTCGGGGGGTCACATGGTTGATATAGTCATTAATAGCAAAATGACTTTAAAAATCTTCTCCTCTGAAACGACAAGGCCCACAGCTCTCCTATATTTGGTACGTAACATTGCATAGTGGTTCTCTCCAAAGATTGTTCAAATTATGCCCCTGCGGTCAAATCTGGTCACACCCCGAGGGGTCACATGGTTTATATAGACTTAAATAGCAAAATGACTTTAAAAATCTTTACCTGAAACGCAAGGCCCAGAGGTTTGTTCAAGATTGTTCAACTTATGCCCCTGGGATGAAAATAAGCCAAGCCTTGGGGATGAAAATTCCAATTGGGTGACAAGGTCTCAGGTGAGCGTCCTAGGGCCCTCATGGCCCTTTTGTATTTATTTGTACTGTTATATCAGGCTAGTCCACAAGTAAAGCAAATGGGTATTAATATTTACATTCAACCAAATGTGTTTCAGTATGTGGTATTTGGGAACAAATATTTTATTAATTTATCAACATAAACTTTCATTATAAAAGAACATGAGAAAACAAAAATCTTTTCTAGGTTTATATTAATCTTTAAGATGGAGCTCACTCAAAATAAAACAAACAAGAAATGTCTTTAAAAAAGACAATCGGCGTTGAAATTAATATTGAGATGTCACACGCAATTTTTAGAAAACTGAATTTCGGAGAACTGAACGCACCTTCGCTTTCAATATGTACTTTAATCATAAATATATTTAAAACTAGCAGTGTGTGTTAGCTTCTTGATTTAAAAGCTGACCATTATTCAACGACTACGTGTATCCAATTGTATTTAAACTTAAATAAATGTAGAAACACGGATTCTGCGTTGTCTATGAATATACTGAGTAGCATAGTAGACTGTCATACTGTAAACACGCTGCCATGATAATTCATTGAGTCAAAACAAGAAATGTCTTTAAAAAAGACAATCGGCGTTGAAATTATTATTGAGATGTCATTTAAAAATAACCTAAACAGATGGCCAAGATGATCGGTAACGTGACTTCTCAGACCCCAGATTTTTTGGTCCCCACCAATATTAGACTTATTGGACCCCAGATTTTTCGGACACTATAAGAATACTTCTCGGACCCAAAAGTTAATTTGAGATAAATTTATTAATTTAAAAATTAAATTAAATTATATTTAATATCTATGCTGTGGATAAACCAATCATACAGCTCCATGTTTTCAACAGTGATATATGAATAGCCAAAATAATTTAGGTTAACATAATTGTTATATCTGATTTTGTCAAGCCGATTTTGTCAAGCCAATTTGACAAATTAACAATGTAAGAAAATACTTTCGGGAATGAATTAAAATTATTATGTATCAGACAAGTGTATGTAGTTATTTATAGTACCGGTAATATACCATTCATGTTAGTTATCTAATACAATAACGATTTAAAGTCAAATAAGCATTTATACTGTGTATCCCAATAAAAAGCAATAGTCTGGGAACATTCAGCGATTTTTGAAATGTTAAGACTTTATTTTTGATAACGCAACCATAAAAATTCATTCAGACTATGGCGATTTTAAATTATTTCAGTAGAAATATGATATATCAGGGGTTCCTGTGTATAATTAGTATTGCAAATTGTTTATTCATGCTTCGTGAATAACACTTCGACGTATTCCTAATCTTCTTTCATAACATTTTATGTATAGAAAATGTAGCATCTTTTTATATATTAAATAACATCTACTGGAGAAGTTGATAGAAAGATGCAATTATAAATAATCGTTAATAAATCGTAACCACAATTTTAATTCTAATTAACAGTAAGTTTATAAATATAAATTCCCCATTTATTGAAATTTTTAGGTTTATAATTCTCTGAACGCTATTATTGATGCATGTACGAGTATATTAACACAGTTATACAACGGTTGCTAGCTACGCGCGCTATTTTTTGGAATGACACTGCTGTTTCTGGAATGTGATGAACTCGCTAGAATCAATGGGCTACATGGAACGGCAACACTGTGTATGAGATTTATGAATGGGAACATTGCACAATTGCTATTTATAGAGCGTATAGCTTATATAAGTGTAGGCTAAACAAAATAGTTATTTTGTTACGTGAATGATTACAACATTCTGTGTATGGCATACAATGAGAAAATACATTCATAATTAGCCTCAGTTCTAGAGTATATGTTGAAGATATGTTTATAACTTCATTTTAACCGCTTATGTAAACAATTATATAAATTTTTAATCCTCCAAAGTATGCAACAGTTATTGGTATACCTTAAACCATGGTTTGAAGTTTGCATTCCCTAGAGTTAGAAAATTTTCCCAATTCTATTTGCATTCAATTTTCCCCCTGCATAATTATGGCAAGAAAATCTGGGTCAAAAGTGATCTTAGACAGCTACCCTGAAAAACTATGTAATTAGCTGAGTTTTGTAGATTGAGTCAGAAGCAAGTTAACCATTGTATTATGCAAAA
Source organism: Congeria kusceri (assembly GCA_027627225.1). Taxonomy (NCBI): domain Eukaryota; kingdom Metazoa; phylum Mollusca; class Bivalvia; order Myida; family Dreissenidae; genus Congeria; species Congeria kusceri. Next base: position 60,655,259 of record CM051024.1, read on the forward strand.
GGTAGCTGAGAAATTCAGCCATCAGTTGTACCTGCACTTTCTGAGTTAAACCAAGTGGTTTTGTGTTGGGCACCAGATACCACTCTGCATAACTGGCTTATAGTCCCATCAGAGATTCTTACACTGTGACAGTGAGTAAAATATGAGTTACCCTGGAGCTGCATTGTAGTATGATGATTTTGGAATGTCTCAGTTAATACTTAAAAATGTTCTTATTTATTCTCCCTAGGTGCAGCCGTCCCTTTAACAGAGTCCACTGTCCTGGAGATTACTTATGCCTGGGCACACCACTATTTTGATAACATGTTTGAAGTGTTAAGAACCTCTGTAAACAAACAGCTGGGCTCTGAAAGTGAATTGCCATTGTACTGCTGGTTGAATGAAATTCTTGTTTAGTGGAATAATTGGGTATAATCAGTATCAGTAATAGGATACTGTGTATTAAGTTGTAAATGTTAAGGTTCAATAGGAATTTAAATCTGTGTTTAAAACTGTAATCTCCTGTTAATACACTGGCCACTTGTGTTAGAAAGTGATATTTACAGCTGCATTTGGAAGTTGTTCAAAATTAGAAGGAACAAGTTCATGTTGACTTTTTTGGATATAAACAAATGTGCTTTTTGTGAAATTTCGTGACTAAGGAATGTGAGTTTTGTACCACTTGCAGTTTTTTTCCAGGTGTGATTCGCAAAAGGTCAGTGTGTTATAAATTACAATGATACATATTGTTACTAAAAATAGTAACAATTTGACATCGATTACGGGCCGTTACGCGGCTCCGCTGAGCCGATATAATATAATTGGCCATGGCCAATTTTTCAATAGTCAAAGAGAATCTGATCGCGCGACGTCAATGACAACGAACGGCGTATTTAGTCAAAATTAAATCCGAAAATGCAAATACTTCATATTAACGAAAGTTTGTAGTTAAATTGATTAAATATATAGGATCTAGTCTATATGCATCTTTGAGTTTGAGAAAAAGAATCACTGAACAAAATTGAACAGATCGGAAACTTTTGCTGTACCTCACTTTCAATCCATTGCTTCCAACAATAAAACTCCAACAATAAGCACTTCAGTTTCCATTTCTTGTATCCATAAGCCTTAATTTGTAACAATCATGACATTAATTGCATGTGAACCATTCTGGCCAGAAACACGATTCACGAAATCGCAATGACTGGTCAGAACGTTTGATTTTATTCCTATTAAAAGTCTCAAAATATATTATTTATCCAAATGACACATTCATAATGCAGAATTCGTCTATGCACTAGATTTTTTTTAATAATTGTAATGTATTTTACTAAAAATAAAAGCAAACAAGACATAATCGTTGTCACAACAAAACTGAGAGTCCAGCAAAAACTGGTTTGTTTCGTCACTGTTTTTCTGTTTATAAATTACGTCATTCGTTCAAATTGCGTCACGTATTGCATAATTAGTTGAATGTTAATCAAAGTACAGAAAGTTGGTTTGGTGTTTTTGTTAACATTTTGTGTAATGAAGAAAGTAATATGATTATCTTCTTTTGACAGGATAATATGTATTATAAACGATAATATACGCCAGAGCTGGGTCGAGCGTCTATAATTGGCCCTAGCCGTATAATGGCCTGAGGGCCAAAAGGCCCTCAGGCCGTTATATCGGCAGCAGGCCGATTATAGATGCCCGGCCCAGCTCTGCCGTATTTTATTGTCTAAACATTGGTTGCCTAAACTAATGTTTATATGATGCCTAATCAGTGCTTAAAACTAAGCTTAAGTTGCAAATAAGTGGTATATATTCAAAATAATATCATAGAAAAGATATTGTTTGCAAGCTATGGGTATCCAATAAGGAAGTCATATCAGTATCAGAGAATGTCAATAGTTAATCCTTCATTAACTTATAACTGCAATGTATGTCTTACATATTGGAATTCAGATGAAAATTGGATCAGCTGTATTAAAAATAGCATATCAGATTGCAGTGCTTAATAGATGGCTAGTTAAGAAATAATTGACAGGTAACTGTTGGTTATTGCGGTAATAACCAACTGTTTGGAGTTCCGATGCGTAGGAATTAAACCACGAGGGCGGTAGCCCGAGTGGTTTGATAACAAGCATCGGAACGATAAACCGTTGGTTATTACCGCAATAACCAACTGTTACCCGTTCATTATTTCGATTCTAACACGATCTTATATAAAATTCCTATTTGTAAAGGTTATGAATGAGAACTATATTTATCTATACTCCGCCCATTTTCCGAGAAGAGAATTCACATGTGCGTTTCAGTGACGTCAATAAATCATGACAATTCAAAATGTCGTCAGCTTTATTGATAAACATTGAGCGAATGACGTCATACTTACCGATAAAATACATTGAACATATGATGCTAAAAAGCGCAAATTAAAAGCATATTAACAAAACGTAAACGTTTTTGTGAACTTAAGTATAAAATGTGTATTACAAGTGTGGTTTTATTGTGCTACATAATGCAGAAAATGATTTGTTTGTCACAATTTGCTATCGCGCGTTAAAGCATGTGCATTTTACGGAACAATTTCTTCGAATTTCCGTAACTATTATCAAAACATTAAGCTCCGCCCATTATTTGTTGCAAAATAACCCACAGTTATTTCCTTCTTTATCTATGCACCACTAGCCGCGTGCCGTGGTAGAATTAAAATTAGATTTTTACATGCGCTGTTAAATATGTGATGCACTCCCCACTTTTGAAAATGTTGATTTACCACGTTCTTATTTTCACTTAGACATAGATTGTCAATGTTGCCTCATTTCTTGCACAAAACCAAAAAGTTTAAGCAAATTTAAATAATGGTAGATGTGTAAGGTTCTATAATTTATTATTAAATTGTATCATGCATAGCAGAAAAATAAAAGAAGAGAAAAAAAGGAAAGAAAAGCAGTAAATCTGGAAAACAAGAGGCTATCTGTTGCATATAATAACTTCCTGACAAAGCATGTTTGAGTTGTTTGCTGTAATTGATATCTAAGTTTGGATCAATGGGAAATTGCCAATAATTGTTGTGTCGTAATTATATATGGAGAATTTAATATGAAATTGATTGGGTACTACAATACCGGGCTGGGGGGTGCTCATACAGCCAGGCTAGCTGCTATACAATACCGGGCTGGGGGGTGCTCTTACAGCCAGGCTAGCTGCTATACAATGCCGGGCTGGGGGGTGCTCTTACAGCCAGGCTAGCTGCTATACAATGCCGGGCTGGGGGGTGCTCTTACAGCCAGGCTAGCGGGCTGGGGGGTGCTCTTACAGCCAGGCTATCTGCTAGAGACCGAACTGAGATGACTTGTAGTTCCACACAGTTTGTTGCCGGGCTGGGGGGTGCTCTTACAGCCAGGCTAGCTGCTATACAATGCCGGGCTGGGGGGTGCTCATACAGCCAGGCTAGCTGCTATACAATACCGGGCTGGGGGGTGCTCATACAGCCAGGCTAGCTGCTATACAATACCGGGCTGGGGGGTGCTCATACAGCCAGGCTAGCTGCTATACAATACCGGGCTGGGGGGTGCTCATACAGCCAGGCTAGCTGCTAGAGACCGAACTGAGATGACTCGTAGCTCCACACAGTTTGTGAGCCATTTCAAAAAAATGCATGTTGTGAAAGATTAAGTAATTGGCACGGCACATGAGCAGGGCGTCTATATGTGATAAGTCTTACCAGAAGCATGTGGAAGGTGCATTATTTTATGTTACAAACACTAACTTGATGTTGCTGAGTCAAACTGAGTATTGTATTGAACTATTCGCTTTAACAAAATGTAGTATTTAGCCTTTCGCCAACACTATTGATACGTCTAATCTAACATCTTCCCGAAATAGGTTGCGAATCATTCTAAAAATATCATAGTAGCAGATGCTGATACTTTTACTGTGTAGCTGTTAACATGCAAGTGGTGGGTTTGTGTTTTGAACCAATGTGTGCCTTATTTGTTTGACGTTGATGCATTTGTTGTAAACATTCATAATCATTGTTTTATTTGTTTTTGTTTGTTTGTTTGTTTGGATTTTTTTCGCCGTTTTTAACAGTATTTCAGTCATATCACGACAGCCAGTTAACCTACTCACACTTTTCCTGGGCAAGCTTAACGGTTTACCAGTACTGAGTGCACATACCTATGTCAGTAACTGACAACTGCCCTTCTTGAATCAGAGGTAGGGGAGAATGGCCATAGAAATAATTTCATGACCAATCCCCACACAAGTTATGTGGCGGGGCTGGGGTTCGAACTCACGAACCCCGGATTGAAAGTCCAGCGCTCTACCAACTTAGCTAGCCGGGCTTTTAAATTATGTCGGTATTTGAAATAAAGTATTTATTTTATTTCATTCATTTCTTATACAAGTTCTTAGTTTGTTCATACGTGATCAATAGGACACTTCTGTTTAAAAGTATTAAAATATAAAATAATATAAAATGGTTAGTCTTACGACCTTGTTTAAACATAGTCATCTTTTGTTACATGTCACTGGACACTTATTTGTAAAAAAAAAAATCTTGAACTCATTTGGTCCCTTCCTAGATATAATACTTCAGCACCCCAGGATGCTTCTTGTTATTATTTTGTGTGAATTTAAAGACACATGCATCAACATGAGACATTTGTTGTAAAAGCACAATTATGCATGTCATATTGGTCTACATAATAGTTGTAGCCATGCATATCTGGGTTGAAGGAGCACTATTGGTAACATTATAATTATGGGTATAATCCTTATTAACATAGATTTAATGCACATAACCATGTGATAATTAATAAATAATGACAAATCCTGTGCTTATTTTAGTTACAAGCTCAAGGGGAAGGATACAATCATGCCTTGTCATACGAACTAATTTGTTCTTTTGCTGTTAAAAGATGGAAAATATTTATCTTTATAGTTGTCTTTCAAAAGTTGCAACAAACGTATGTAACTAATTGTTTGAAAATTGTTTTGACATCAATATAACTTCACTTGGGATCTGTTGAGTCTAGAATATTACAGTAATTAAAAGAGAAAACAATTCCAGGAAAATACATTGGATTTTCTACAGTTTTGAATCATTAATGTCTCCATCAGTTGTATACACAACAGATCAGTAGAGAGATTATTGGTATTTTAACATTTTTCCATTTTGGTTGGTAAGTAAGGACATAAATGTGCTGTAAACATCTCTTGCCTGTCCAGGAAGCATTGCAAAGAAAGGCTGAAAGCCAGTGTTTCTTTCCACCTTTCAAATTTTACGTTTTGTATGCGGTTCTTAAACATAAAACTGCGGGAGAAGAAGAACAATAACAGTAGGATATGTACCGTTATTCAAGTAGAAACGAATGCAATAATAAAATGGACACAAATTTTGTGTGAATGTTGCTATGGTAATGTATGTATGGAATCGCATGTGAAATGTGATTGACTGGTACTGATGTATGCTGACCTGATTGCATTACTGAGGATATTGTAACATGGGGACCAATGACACCCAGAGTTCTGCTGATCGGTACGATATATGAAATGGCTTGCTTGGAACTGTACTTGACATGAATGTATGATAGCGGTACTGTCATAAGCATGTTTTGTTGTTGTTACAGACACTGTATCCTCAATCAGGAGTGGATAAATCAGCTGTCCTTCATTCAGGGGTTTAGAAATCAACTGTCATTCAATCAGGAGTAGAGAAATCAACTGCAATTCAATCAGGAGTAGAGAAATCAACTGTCCTTCAATCAGGGGTGGAGATATCAACTGTCCTTCAATCAGGGGTGAAAAAATCAACTGTCCTTCAATCAGGGGTGGAGATATCAACTGTCCTTCAACCAGGGGTTGGAGATATCACCTGTCCTTCAATCAGGGGTGGAGAAATGAATGAAATCAACAGTCCTTCAATCAGGGGTGGAGATATCAACTGTCCTTCAATCAGGGGTGGAGAAATCAACTGTCCTTCAATCAGGGGTAGGTAAATCAACTGTCCTTCAATCAGGGGTAGGTAAATCAACTGTCCTTCAATCAGGGGTGGAGAAATCAACTGTCTTTCAATCAGGGGTGGAGATATCAACTGTCCTTCAATCAGGGTGGAGAAATAAATTGGCCTTTAATCAGGAGTAGAGAAATCAACTGCCCTTCAAACAGGAGTGGAGAAATCAACAGTCATTCAACCAGAGGTGGAGAAATCAACTGTCCTTCAATCAGGGGTGGAGAAATCAACTGTCCCTCAATCATTGGTGGACAAATCAAATATCGTTCAATCAGGAGTGGAGAAATTAACTGTCCTTCAATCAGGGGTGGAGATATCAACTGTCCTTCAATTTGGGGTGGAGAAATAAATTGGCCTTCAATCAGGAGTAGAGAAATCAACTGTCCTTCGATCAGGGTTGGAGAAATCAACTGTTCTTCAATCATTGGTGGAGAAATCAACAGTCCTTCAACCAGAGGTGGAGAAATCAACTGTCCTTCAATCAGGGGTTGAGAAATCAACTGTCCTTCAATTAGGGGTGGAGAAATCAAGTGTCATTCAATCAGGGGTGGAAAAATGAACTGTCCTTCAATCAGGGATGCAGAAATCAACGGTCAGTCTGTCCTTATTGCCATGCATGTCCCAGAGCATGTATGGACACCAAATTCTACCAAAATTTAATATATATTGACAATATCTGCAAGTGGCAAACAGCATTTGTCAAAAATGAAATAATAAGGTAATATAGGAGTATGCCACCCCTGTGCAAGTATCTTGTAATGTAGTAACAGTAACTTGTTTATATAAATATAATTATAAGAAAGAAGTGCATTTTAGACTGAATTAAAAACAGTTAATTGTGCATCAGTTTAATATTAACATAAACAGGATATCATATCAAAATAATATTGCTCATTAGAGTGTTGAATCTTGTGGTAAAAATCGATAGGAATGTTTGAAATTAGTCAAAGATCTTGCTAGGTCTTATCAGGATATCCTCCCAATGGAAACTTCGGACATATGTCTCTATAATCTAGAGTTTCTGCAAATATGGCAGCGATTTTCACATGTCTGATAAAACTGTAACAAATCCCTGTTTCAATATTTGTCCATCAAAGGTTTTTATTGACCCAACCATTGAGACCCAACTACTACTGAATAATGGCAGATCAACTTTGTCAATATTTATGTATTGGGTATTAATCTTCATGGATGGGAGAACGGAAATTGTTGTGTCAATAATGGTTTGTGGACAATCAGATTTGCACGGTGGAGTTGCTAATTACAGACATCAGCCATCCCAGGCCAGTCTTGCCCATAGACACAGGGAGGCCAGCCATCCCAGGCCAGTCTTGCCCATAGACACAGGGAGGCCAGCCATCCCAGGCCAGTCTTGCCCATAGACACAGGGAGGCCAGCCATCCCAGGCCAGTCTTGCCCATAGACACAGGGAGGCCAGCCATCCCAGGCCAGTCTTGCCCATAGACACAGGGAGGCCAGCCATCCCAGGCCAGTCTTGCCCATAGACACAGGGAGGCCAGCCATCCCAGGCCAGTCTTGCCCATAGACACAGGGAGGCTCTAAGATACTGATGATTTGTCTGATGTTCTGGCTGGAAGGATTGGCCGCCATTTTCTGTTACATCCTACTATTTTTCAGCGTAGCTGTCTACGATCACTTTTGACCCAGATTTTCTTGCGATAATTATGCAGCGGGAAAATTGAATGCCAATAGAATTGGGGAAATTTTCTAATTCTAGGGAATGCAAACTTCAAACAATGGTTTAACGTATACCAATAACTGTTGCATACTTTTGGGGATTAAAAATTTACATAATTGTTTACATAAGCGGTTAAAATGAAGTTATAAGCATATCTTCAACATATACTCTAGAACTGAGGCTAATTATGAACGTATTTTCTCATTGTATGCCATAAACAGACTGCTATATTCATTCACGTAACGAAATAACTATTTAGTTTAGCCTACATATATATAAGCGGTACGCGCTATAAATAGTAATTGTACAATGTTCCCATTCGTAAATCTCATTCACAGTGTTGCCGTTCTATGTAGCCCATTGATTCTAGCGAGTTCAACACATTCCAGAAACAGCAGTGTCATTCTAAAAATAGCGCGCGTTTCTAGCAACCGTTGTATAGTTGTGTTAATAAACTCGTACATGCATCAATATAGCGTTCAAAGAATCATAAACCTAAAACTTTCAATAAATGGGGAATTTATATTTATAAACTTACTGTTAATTTGAATTATAATTGTGGTTACGATTTATTAACGATTATTTATAATTGCATCGTTCTATAGACTTCTCCAGTAGATGTTATTTAATCTATAAAAAGATGCTACATTTTCTATAGATAAAATGTTATGAACGAATATGAATACACAATTTGCAATATTAATTATACCCTGATTTATCATATTTCTACTGATATAATTTTAAATCGTCATAGTCTAATGAATTTTTATGGTTGCGTTATCAAAAATAAAGTCTTAATATTTAAAAAATCGCTGAATGTTCCTTTTCTATTGACCAATATAGACTCGTCTGATACATAATAATTTTAATTCATTCCCGAAATTATTTTCTTACATTGTTAATCTGTTAAATTGGCTTGACAAATTCAGATAACAATTATGTTAACCTAAATTATTTTGGTTATTCATATATCACTGGTGGAAACATGGAGCTGTATGATTGGTTTATTCACAGCATAGATATTAATTATAATTTTATTTAATTTTTAAATTAATAAATTTATCTCAAATTAACTTTTGGGTCCGAGAAGTATTCTTATAGTGTCCGAAAAATCTGGGGTCCAATAAGTATAAAATTGGTGGGGACCAAAAAATCTGGGGTCTGAGAAGTCACGTAACTGATCATCTTGGCCGTCTGTTTAGGTTATTTTTAAATGACATCTCAATATTAATTTAAACGCCGATTGTCTTTTTTCAAGACATTTCTTGTTTAAACATGCATCCAGCAGTTGTATTTCCAGCATTGCAATAGGCATATGAATGTCTAATGTAGTAACAGAATGAGCGTTTTTGTCTTGAATGCTGTTTGAAAGTGAGGGGGGGGGATAAATATTTGTCTTGAATGCTGTTTGGAAGTGAGGGGGTGATAAATATTTGTCTTGAATGCTGTTTGGAAGTGAGGGGAGGGGGGGAGATAAATATTTGTCTTGCATACTTCCGTACAGTCACACAATTCCACTGAACAGCCCATTTGTATTCATATAAATGTAAGCTAATATTTTACAGTTTGCCCCATCATCTTGATTCTTCTGATACAAATTCTTCAATGTTTCCACCGTTATGTCACTCAGTTTCTGTAAATATTTATGTAATTTTATTTTATTGGACTTTTAACCCCCTGAGTTACAAGCATCAGACACTAAGTCTGATGTCCAATTTGACAGTGATCCTCCCAAAGTTCAACTGATGTTCTTCAAACCAATCAGACAGTTGATGGGTTCAATTCTCAAGGGTGACAGTTGTGTGAAACTTTGTTGTTTATCTATGTACAGTTCCCATTTTCAGATTAAGTGTTGCTGTTGTTTTTTCGGTGTAACTGTCTAAGATCACTTTTGACCTAGATTTCTTGCGATAATTATGCGGCGGGAAAATTGAATGCCAATAGAATTGGGCAAATTTTCTAATTTTAGGGAATGCAAACTTCAAACAATGTTTTAATGTAAACCAATAACTTTTGCATACTTTTGGGGATTAAAAATTTACATAATTATTTACATAAGCGGTTAAATTAAATGTATAAACATATCTTCGACATACACTCTAAAAATGAACATAATTATGAACAATTTTACTCATTGTATGTCATGATCAGAATGTTATATTCATTAACATAATGAAATAACTATATTGTTTAGCCTACATAATCGGCGCGCTCTATAAATAGCAATTACAATGCTACAATTCACGGGGACGACAGTTGGTCACAACGTACGATGTTGCCTGTTGAGCTCGCAAGCACAAAATATAAAGTGGTACATTTCTGGTATTTTTCTGATAAATAAGCAAAACAAATATTAGCAAATTTGATTGAGCTTATATTTCCTGTTATTTTATCATTGTGTAAAAATATTATTGTACGCTGTAACCGACTGTCGTTGCCGTGAATTAATTCTAGCGAATACAACTCTAGCAGGAGAATCATTCTAAAAATAGCTTGCGGTAAAGCTGTGTTAATACACACACATCAATTAGCGTCTGGAGAATCCTAAACCCGAGAATTGCAATAAATTGGAAATTCATAACTTTACTGCTCATTCATTCCCGCTATTATTTTCTGATAATGTTAATTTGTTAAATTTGACTGACTAATTCATGTATCAATTATGTTTACGTAAATTACTAGTATTTAGCTTATTCATGTATCACTGGTGAAAGCATTGGGCGGTATATGATCGGTTTATTCACGGTACAGATATTAATAATTATTGAGTTTATCTCAAATTAATTTTGGGGGCCGATACGTTTTCTTATAGTGTCCGAGAAGTCTCCTTAGTAGGGACCGAAAAATCTGGAGTCTGAGAAGTCGCCTTAGTAGGAAACGAAAAATATGGGGTCCGTGAAGTCACCGCTTTGTATTATATTTAGGGCAAAAAAAGAACATCTCAATATTAATTTCTATGCCGATTGTCTTTTTTAAAGACATTTCTTTTTCTGTGTAATTTAGGATTGGTTTGGTAATTCATTGCTTGAAAACTTATTAATTGGACCAGCTTTCTCTTGAAGACTGTTTTGCTTTTCACCTGCAATTTGAAATACTTGCTTTTCACCTGCAATTTGAAATACATACCCAAGATATGTTAGAGGTTCTATGCCCCATAAAAACTTGAGCTGATAGCATCTTCCCTGTACAGATGTTCAGACTCCTGACAGCAGCCAGGGAACCCAAGTTACTACTAGTAGATTTCATGGCCTCTCAATTTTATATCTGTAGAAATGGCAACATAATGAGGCTGGGTCTAGCTTTCTCCTTCCTCTGAATTACACAGTGGCTTGATCAGAAATTTCTGAGTATAATCATCAGCAGTCATGTGGTGGTTTTAAATATATCTGATAATAGATTCGGATTTAAAATAAAGTGCTTGGATTTCTGCATCAGTATCTCGGATCTTATGTTTTGTTTATGTGAATAAATACAAAGAATTGCGCGCTGAACAAGGAGGAAGTGACATCGTAAGTTGTTTTCTAGACAGAATCAAACATGATAGCAACTGATAGCTGATAGTCATGATATGATGCGTGTCAGGGGAAAACGGGGCTTAATGCATGTGCGTACTTTCCGCTTTTAAGGTACTTTCTGTTTCAAGGAAGTCTCCTCTAAACATAAATCCACTGTAGGCGGAAAGTGCCGCACAGGCTAATCTGGGACGACAGTTTATGCACATGCATTAAGCCCGGGTTTCCCACGACATACCTCATATATTTTATTAAATGATTTAGAACCAGTAAGCTCCCTGTGGGGCATATTATGGCCGAGTTGAGTGACTTGCACCAAGCTGTTGATACATGAAATGTTTAATACCATGGCTAATCTGGATTAACTGATATTTTGGCATGTCAGATGCCAGGTTATGGCAGGTAGAAATGGTCAGACATTACAGCTGAGCTTGATTTAAAAGAACTCCCACTTTAATATAAGCTGTTATTATTATGCATGAAAACCTCTTTTGAGAAACATTTCTTTTGACTAGTAAATTTATATGTTGCTTGTTTTTTATGTGTTTAGTACCATTTCACAATTTACAAGTATTTCGGTTGTCTGTTAATTATACCATTAGATCTGTTCCTATGTTTTTGTTTTCGGACACATTTCTGGAATGTGGCACTGCTGCAGTTGATGTACACTGTTGTAATCTGTCTTCACAATGTACATTTGATGCTAATATCCAGCTTCTTAGTATCTTGTATTATTATACTTCAGACTGCTTCAATCCTGACAGTGTATACTCTGCTTGACTCAGTGTGCAACTGTAGACAACCAGGGCATCATTATTTCTCCAAAATGATTCTTCTTGATAGACATATTGTGTAGATTCAGAAACACCTTCCTTTGCCTTAATTATACAGTTATCAATGGAGTTAGTAAATTTCTTTCCTGAATATCATGGAAACCATTGCCATCTGTTGAAAATATTGCAAAACACACAGCCTATCCCATGGGGACTTATGAACACCCACTACAGACACAGTCTGTGTTTATCTGTGCTGTCATGGCCCTGTACTTATCACTTGATTTCCTTCTCTTGAACAGTTGCAATTTGTTTTGTATCCAGGTTCCATATCTGCTGGGGAGCCATGTTTTATGGCTGCCTGGGTAGTGAGTAAGAATACCAGGGGAAGTGTTGGCAGCCTGGAGCATGGGGCTGGTAGGCAGTCAAGTGTTATGAGTTCCTCTCAGAGATATATGTGGTCTCTACTAGCACTACCCTGGTGTGCCCCAGTGGCACTTTCATGTGGAATTCTCCTGGGCAATGAAATGTAAAATTTATAGCCTGGTTGTCAGACTTCCAGAAATATTATGAAAGCAAGCTGCTGATAAATAGCTTTATATAAAGGATAATAGACCATCATAAATAATTTATATGATTAAGGTGAACAATTTATGTCATATTTACATTTTTATTAACCTTGAAATAGCAAGTACTTTATAAGTACCAAGTCACACATCAAGCTGCTTTTTCAAGATGTTATACATGCTAATGAAATTTTGTTCTCTGTATTTTTCTGGAGAGAAGCCATCTGTATTGATTGGGATAGAACATTTAACTCTATAATACATTAAATATATCTTGTCCAGTATTTGTTTTTGACCAATAAAACTTGAATAAAATTCTGTAACTTAATTTGTAATAAGAAATTGCTTGATGAAAGAGTCACAGACTGTACAACTCTGCATTCCTCCCAAGTGTGATAGACTTCTGGTGTATGGAGCCAGCAAGTGGCAGAATTAACTGCCAGATCTGTGTATACCCAATGTCCAACTCTGAATTTGTACCAAAGTGTAATATACATTCTATTGTATAGGGTCAACAAGTGACAGAATGGAGGTTTCTACAAATGACAATCATAGTCAAATTAACTGAGTGATTTATCCAATCGTTCTATTTGGTTTGTCACCTAATTGCCTGTCAACTTACTGTACTCAACAGGGCACATGGTAATGCATGTAATTCACATGGGACAATCATTATTTAGTAATAGCTGTGGAGGGAGCTTAAATTGCTTGTTGAAAAACAAAAACTGGTCTGTTGACTGCTGCATTTATATATAGCTCTTAACGTTTATGTTCAAATATGTCAGTAGACATTCTTTGTACTCTTGTAGTGATACATACACTTCAGCTGTTGCATGTCCAAGTGGTGTGTTGGCCATGATGTCAGGTCAGAAGGTTAGGGTCTCGCCCAGACTTGGCCAGGGATTTTGAACTGTCTCTGTGCCTTGTAACCATTGGAAAGCTGTCTCAGTCTGTGTTCAGTAGTTTTACAGTGTAATCTCTTGCTAGAATGCTCTGCTGTCCACTTTCTGGTAGGAGTGTTTGCACTGTACCAGTAGGCAAGTAGTAAGCCTGCTGTACTGGCAGTAACACCACCAAGGGATCAGGCTCCATATGCTGGCCATTGTGATTGGAGATGGTCCATGGTCCAATTCTGACAGCTAATATTAGTAGGTAAGTAGTAAGCCTGCTGTACTGCCAGTAACACAAAGGGATCAAGCTCTCTATACTGGCCATTGTGGTAGGAGATTGTCCAGTTATGGCAGCTAATACCAGTAGGTAAGTAGTAAGCCTGCTGTACTGGCAGTTACACCACCAAGGGATCAGGCTCCCTATGCTGGCCATTGTGATAGGAGATGGTCCATGGTCCAATTCTGACAGCTAATACTAGTAGGTAAGTAGTAAGCCTGCTGTACTGCCAGTAACACAAAGGGATCAAGCTCTCTGTACTGGCCATTGTGATAGGAGATTGTCCAGTTATGGCAGCTAATACCAGTAGGTAAGTAGTAAGCCTGCTTTACTGGCAGTTACACCACCAAGGGATCAGGCTCCCTATACTGGCCATTGTGATAGGAGATGGTCCAATTCTGACAGCTAATACTAGTAGGTAAGTAGTAAGCCTGCTGTACTGCCAGTAACACCACCAAGGGATCAGGCTCTCTATACTGGCCATTGCGATAGGAGATGGTCCATGGTCCAGTTATGACAGCTAATACTAGTAGGTAAGTAGTAAGCCTGCTGTACTGGCAGTAACACCAGCAGGGATCAGGCTCTCTATACTGACCATTGCGATAGGAGATGGTCCATGGTCCAGTTATGGCAGCTAATGCCAGTAGGTAAGTAGTAAGCCTGCTGTACTGGCAGTTACACCACCAAGGGATCAGGCTCTCTATACTGGCCATTGCGATAGGAGATGGTCCATGGTCCAATTCTGACAGCTAATACTAGTAGGTAAGTAGTAAGCCTGCTGTACCGGCAGTTACACCACCAAGGGATCAGGCTCCCTATACTGGCCATTGCGATAGGAGATGGTCCATGGTCCAGTTATGACAGCTAATACTAGTAGGTAAGTAGTAAGCCTGCTTTACTGGCAGTTACACCACCAAGGGATCAGGCTCTCTATACTGACCATTGTGACAGGAGATGGTCCATGGTCCAATTCTGACAGCTAATACTAGTAGGTAAGTAGTAAGCCGCTGTACTAGCAGTTACACCACCAAGGGATCAGGCTCTCTATACTGGCCATTGTGATAGGAGATGGTCCATGGTCCAATTCTGACAGCTAATACCAGTAGGTAAGTAGTAAGCCTGCTGTACTGGCAGTTACACCAGCAGGGATCAGGCTCTCTATACTGACCATTGTGATAGGAGATGGTCGATGGTCCAATTATGACAGCTAATACTAGTAGGTAAGTAGTAAGCCTGCTGTACTGGCAGTTACACCACCAAGGGATCAGGCTCTCTATACTGACCATTGTGATAGGAGATGGTCCATGGTCCAATTATGACAGCTAATACTAGTAGGTAAGAAGTAAGCCTGCTGTACTGGCAGTTACACCACCAAGGGATCAGGCTCTCTATACTGGCCATTGTGATAGGAGATGGTCCATGGTCCAGTTATGACAGCTAATACCAGTAGGTAAGTAGTAAGCCTGCTGTACTGGCAGTAACACCAGCAGGGATCAGGCTCTCTATACTGACCATTGTGATAGGAGATGGTCCATGGTCCAATTCTGACAGCTAATACCAGTAGGTAAGTAGTAAGCCTGCTGTACTGGCAGTTACACCACCAAGGGATCAGGCTCCCTGTACTGGCCATTGCGATAGGAGATGGTCCATGGTCGAATTCTGACAGCTAATACCAGTAGGTAAGTAGTAAGCCTGCTGTACTGGCAGTAACACCACCAATGCATCAGGCTCCCTATACTGGCCATTGTGATAGGAGATGGTCCATGGTCCAGTTATGACAGCTAATACCAGTAGGTAAGTAGTAAGCCTGCTGTACTGGCAGTTACACCACCACGGGATCAGGCTCCCTATGCTGGCCATTGCGATAGGAGATGGTCCATGGTCCAGTTATGACAGCTGATACTAGTAGGTAAGTAGTAAGCCTGCTGTACTGGCAGTTACACCACCAAGGATTATGCTCTCTATACTGGCCATTGTGATAGGAGATGGTCCATGGTCCAGTTATGACAGCTAATACCAGTAGGTAAGTAGTAAGCCTGCTGTACTGGCAGTAACACCAGCAGGGATCAGGCTCTCTATACTGACCATTGTGATAGGAGATGGTCCATGGTCCAATTCTGACAGCTAATACCAGTAGGTAAGTAGTAAGCCTGCTGTACTGGCAGTTACACCACCAAGGATTAGGCTCTCTATACTGGCCATTGTGATAGGAGATGGTCCATGGTCCAATTCTGACAGCTAATACTAGTAGGTAAGTAGTAAGCCTGCTGTACTGGCAGTTACACCACCAAGGGATCAGGATCTCTATACTGGCCATTGTGATAGGAGATGGTCCATGGTCCAGTTATGACAGTTAATACTAGTAGGTAAGTAGTAAGCCTGCTGTACTGGCAGTTACACCAGTAGGGATCAGGCTGTCTATACTGGCCATTGCGATAGGATATGGTCCATGGTCCAGTTATGACAGCTAATACCAGTAGGTAAGTAGTAAGCCTGCTGTACTGGCAGTAACACCACCAAGGGATCAGGCTCCCTATACTGGCCATTGTGATAGGAGATGGTCCATGGTCCAGTTATGACAGCTAATACCAGTAGGTAAGAAGTAAGCCCGCTGTACTGGCAGTAACACCACACAGGGATCAGGCTCCCTATACTGGCCATTGTGATAGGAGATGGTCCATGGTCCAATTCTGACAGCTAATACCAGCAGGTAAGTAGTAAGCGTGCTGTACTGGCAGTAACACCACCAACGATCAGGCTCCCTATACTGGCCATTGTGATAGGAGGTGGTCGATGGTCCAATTCTGACAGCTAATACCAGTAGGTAAGTAGTAAGCCTGCTGTACTGGCAGTAACACCAGCAGGGATCAGGCTCTCTATACTGGCCATTGTGATAGGAGATGGTCCAAATTGGTCCAGTTATGACAGCAAATACCAGTAGGTAAGTAGTAAGCCTGCTGTAGTGGCAGTTACACCACCAAGGATTAGGCTCTCTATACTGGCCATTGTGATAGGAGATGGTCCATGGTCCAGTTATGACAGCTAATACCAGTAGGTAAGTAGTAAGCCTGCTGTACTGGCAGTTACACCACCAAGGGATCAGGCTCTTTATACTGACCATTGTGACAGGAGATGGTCCATGGTCCAATTCTGACAGCTAATACTAGTAGGTAAGTAGTAAGCCTGCTGTACTGGCAGTAACACCAGCAGGGATCAAGCTCTCTATGCTGGCCATTGTGATAGGAGATGGTCCATGGTCCAGTTATGACAGCTAATACGAGTAGGTAAGTAGTAAGCCTGCTGTACTGGCAGTAACACCAGCAGGGATCACGCTCTCTATACTGACCATTGTGACAGGAGATAGTCCATGGTCCAGTTATGGCAGATAATGCTACCGAAATCTCCATAGTCATATAGACATGCTGCAAGTCATCGACTCTGTGATAGCACGAGATGATGGTGCACTCTACACCTGCTTGTCTGCAGCTGCATTCTCTGAAGTAATCATCGGGTTTTGTTGTTGTTATTGCAATCATGTTGGCTTGTGCAAATGTCGCAAGCTAGGGTGATAAGTGCAATGGTGGATGTCAGTGCCATCCATTCATATCCCTCACTTTGTATGCATAATTACTGTGGTGATGAAATCTATGTGTATTTTGATGACATAATGTATGAGGGCTGTAAAACTGTGAAGTGATTGATGATGCAGATTATCACCAATACATTTATTTGAAAGGCTGGTAGATGTGTAATAATGTTTGTGGATTTCATCAAGTGTTTTATTCATGTACCTACTAAGCAAATATCAGAAAGTGTTTTACCAAACAGGTCATATTACATAGTGAAGATACAGAACCTATTGGTTCCTCCATGTCAACATGACCTCTTGGCTGTTCATGAGGACTTTGTACATTGAATCTTGACATGACTGTATATTACTGCATGTTGTGATGCTGACAGTGCCACTATCTCTTCATCATCATATTTATTCTAAGGCCGCGTTTCCACGAATCTGTATCTGTATTAGTACATCTGTAACGGTACGTTGATGTCCGTATCCGCATGTCAGTGTCCGTATAGTGCGTCCATATAGAATTGCTCGGAGAGCGATTTTATGAGGATGCAAACCACATATGGATGCCGTTTTGCAAGATGAAGGGCAATATGGGTGCATAATTATGTTGGATGCCGGTAAATGCTCATGAATTGAAGGAAATATATTGGACTTGAATAAATGTTGTCAAATTTAGGGATTTTGTTGGAAATAGTCAAGTAGTCATGAATGGTAGGAAATTTGTTGGATTCCGAAACTGCAGCCATCATTGAAAACGAGTACGCTCACCTTATGCCGAAATGTTAAAGCCAGATTCAAAGAGAAACACAAAGCTAAATACACAGATGCAGATGCATCAGGAACTGTGGTTCTGAATTGACAGACACAGACTCATGGAAACGTAGCATAAAAAAGTTTTTGCCAATTACTTACATTTGGCATTTGCTGGTATAATATTGAACCTATAAAGCAATAGTGCAAGTGCCCTTGTCAGTGGAATTTAGACATCTCACAATAATACATGGCATTTGGTGCAGTTAAATTGGAACCATTATTTATTGGACTGTGGCTTCTCAAAGATCTTCCTTAACAATCTTGTACTGCACAATTACGGAATCACATGTTATTCGGTTTTACTTAACTTGTACTATATGTATGAACAGTTGTAATAGTTTCAAAATTGTGTTGACTATTAATCTGATATCATCATATCAGCTTTTCAATAATATATGTCTATATGTGAATGTGCATCATACATTATTTTCTGATGACGTGTATTTTGTGATTTTCTTCTTTCAGTATGGGCAGCTAATGTTACCTTAGATACACATCCATTTACTCTTTAAAAGTTAGATGAACTAGAAATTCATACAGCTGAATTGGGGCACAATGTTGTATGGGGCAGCCGATGCATCATAGGAAAGCAGCATAAAACAAGTATGGAGGGAAATCTGCCACAGACAGTGTATGTTAGAGGGAATGTGTAATGTTGTGTCAAGGAAATGAATCGACTCTTTGATTGGTTGTCACTTGGGCAGGATGTATGAGTGTTGTGACTCCGTGGTTGTCACTTTGGCAGGATGTATGAGTGTTGTGACTCCATGGTTGTCACTTGGGCAGGATGTATGAGTGTTATGACTCCATGGTTGTCACTTGGGCAGGATGTATGAGTGTTGTGACTCCATGGTTGTCACTTGGGCAGGATGTATGAGTGTTGTGACTCCATGGTTGTCACTTGGGCAGGATGTATGAGTGTTGTGACTCCATGGTTGTCACTTGGGCAGGATGTATGAGTGTTGTGACTCCATGGTCTGTAGGAAAGCCAGACTACTTAAGACACCATCCCGCTCAGCACAATCATTTCATACTTAAACAACCAGCTATATGATGTTATTATACTGTAAAACCATTGATGGTGGTCATTTTAAGCTGGACTATTCGAAGAATAGGACTGGTGAGCTTTCCTACTACCCCCTGTGTCGGCGTCTTAATTTGGTGAAAGTTTTTTTTTCAAAAGTCTTGTAACTTCAAAACTAGATAAGTTATTCACTTGAAACTTGGAATATACCTGTCATCAACTCCAGTATTAGGGTGAACATTCCCCATAACTCTATTTTGTATTTTGAGTGAGTTATGCCCCTTTTTCACATAGATTTTCTGGTTAAAGTTTATATTCAGAAGTTGTGTAACTTCAAAACTACATAATTTATTCACTTGAAACTTGGAACTAGCCTTTGTCATCAACTCTAGTATTATGGGCAACATTACTCTTAACTCTGTTTTTTATGACAGAGTTATGCTCCTTTTTCACATAGATTTTCTGATTGAAGTTTATATTCAAAAGTTTTGTAACTGCAAAACTACATTAAGTTATTCACTTAAAACTTGAACTAACCTTTGTCATCAACTCTAGTATCAGGGGCAACATTACCCATAACTATATTTTGTATTTTGACAGAGTTGTGCCACCTTTTCTCGTAGATTTTCTGGTTAAAGTTTATATTCAAAAGTTTGGTAACTTCAAAACTACGTAAGTTATTCACTTGAAACTTGGAACTAACCTTTGTCATCTACTCTAGTATCAGGGGCAACATTACCCATAACTCGGTTTTGTATTTTGACACAGCCCAATTTTTACATAGACTTTGTGGTTTATGTTTTTGTTCCAAAAATATATGAACTATACAAGGATTCACTTAAAAGTTATGTATTTTAACAAATTTATGCGCCTTCCACTATCCAAAATATGTACCAACTGAAATACTGTGAATAGTCGACAGCTCTTGTCCACTTTGTACATTATTAATTACATGCTGATTATAGTATTTCTTTACAGATATAAACTCTGCAAATTACAAAGTAAGTCGATGGCTTCCTTTATTAAATCTGATGCAATTCATTTGAAGTCAAGAAGCCATTCTGAGCTACATGATTTGCATGAGCATAGTATTTTTTCTGCATTTAATATGCATTTTTACTGCATTAACACACTTCAGTGCATAAAAAGTGTATTTTTCTCCTTGAAAAATACACTTTATCTTCAAAAAATACACTTAAGTGTATTGACAGTGTATTTTCAGTGTGTTTTCTAGTGCATTAATACACTTTTTTGTAAAAAAATGCCGAAAAAGTACAGAAAAAAAATAATTAGTGTACTAAAAGTGTATTTAATGCGCATTTAACGCAGAAAAAATAAGGTGCCAAATACCGCAGCGTTTAATACGCATTAAATGCGTATTCAATACACTTTTTCGAGAAGGGAAATGTTTTAAAACAATTTTGGTTATTGTGTAGTTGTACTGCATAGAAGGTTTATTTCTATAGCAATATTTGAAGAGTACCTGGTAAAATCTGTGCGAGTTTTCATAGAGAAAACTTCTTTAGTGATAATGGTTAGCCTAGAGCTGTTAGCTGAAGTCAGGATTTGCCAGTAGCTCTATTAAATAATTACACTGACTTTGAGCCGTTTTCTTTCAACATAAAAGCTGAAGATTACGAGATTACTCTTAAAATGAGGTATGTTTGTTAAATACAATATCACACCTGTTTCCACTCAGATATATGTCTGGTTGTTTTATGTACATTTCAGAGGTTCCTGGGATGTTTTCATCATGTCTACAGGCGTTGAACATTTTAAAATCCATCAGATTGAAATTGAATTTTGCTTTTATCTAGATACCGATGGGAAGTGTGCCATGAGAATGGTACTGCAGTAAATGTTAAATAGGATAAACCATCCACTACATATGTAAAAAAAAATATAAAAAATACATATAATATACCAGTAACACAATCACATGCATGTTAGCCTTTATTTATTATTTGTTTAAAGTAAAACTTATTATTAGGCAATGAACTCAAATATATAACTTTTAAGACAAGTAATAGCCACAATTTGAAGCATGTAGCACACCAGTGACTCAGAAACATTTAAACTGTATTTTAAAAGACTCAAGATTCCTCGGGCCATTTTAGTCCGGTCCATGGTTACACGAGTGACAAACGTGTCATGTTTCCTTCTACTGTAAACTTTACACTTTTTGTGATTTCAAGTATTATTTACAGCATCTTAAGTATGTATACCCTTTAACCCTTACTAATGCTCTGTACAGTAGGTTTTTAACATTTGACACGCGTAGGCACAACGTGGACGAGGAAATTTTCCGCCATTTATGCAAGAACAAAGCATATATAATATATGTTGTTTTTAATAAATATTTTTATACTTCACAAATTATCCAATCAGTACTATGAGTTCAACAGTGGTAACGATTAAGAACAGTTAAAACACTAAGCACATGTCCATATATGAACATAATTCATAGAATAAGAAAGGCCCCATAAGTAGTTGAGTGTTACCTAATGATTCAAGAAAGACAAGAATAGAGGGTTTAAATATGATGTCATTGTGCGAATCTGATTCGCCCTGGACATGAACATCTGGAAAGAATTATTACTTTCTGTTTCGCGACGACAATGATGCCTTTGCTTTTTAAAGGCTAGAGATATACTGTATAAACGGTGACGTTTCGTTTATTTCATTTCGTTTTAATGTTTGCAAAAAAATTGAATGAAAACGTGTTAGCCTTAGCCGCACTTATGTTTTTGAAGGCATTATCCAGTTTACATCGCTGTCTAGTTTTTTTCACTTAGTTGAGGAATTTGTTGAATAATTTTAGAATCTGCAACACAGTTGTTGCAGAATGCTACATTAGATATGTTTGGCAAGAGAAACAACACAATGTGTGTGTGTAACCAGGGTTCAACCTGATCCTTGAAACAAGAGACAACTAAGGTTGGTTCTGCACACTGCAAACAGTCCCGTGAACCCGTGCCACAGTGTGTGTTCATGCAAGAGAAAACAGCTCCTATATATAGAACACCATTCCTGGTTCGCCTCTTGATTTGATTAAAATAATTCAGGTTCTCATAAAAACTTCACTG
This sequence comes from Congeria kusceri, assembly GCA_027627225.1. Lineage (NCBI taxonomy): Eukaryota > Metazoa > Mollusca > Bivalvia > Myida > Dreissenidae > Congeria > Congeria kusceri. The sequence continues at coordinate 60,677,459 of CM051024.1, forward strand.
TAAAGCTGGAGAAAAACATCTACCTGAGAGGGTAGCATGCAGTTGTGGTGATTATCCAAGGCGTTTTTCAAGTCTGGTAGCCATGTTTCCTGTGAGTGGTGCCCATCTTTCTTTCTATCACAATTAAAATTCCTTTTGCCTTTAGGATTATCTGGATCCAGACAGTGTCTGTAGCTACTTGTCTTCCTAATAGGATTCTTAAAAGTATGAAGATATTTGGATAGTTTCTAAAATACTTGTATACATAGTTCTTAAAATACTTAGTGATCGACATAGATTCTGAGATAAATAGTCATATCCATCTAAGTGTCTGAGATACTTTTTGACATTTGTTGACATGATTAGTTCCCGATGTTATTAGTGACAGCAATCTCTTCTGAGATCACAGTGTAGTACATGTAAGATTGTTGAGATAGAATTAGTGATGGACATGGTATCTAAAGAACCAGTCACCCTTTCATGATTTTTGCTATGATTGCCCACGATTTACAAAGTCTTCGTGAAGCGTGGTAAAGCGTGAACACATACATACTGGCATCTGTGTGAATCTTGAAGAATCTTGGGGATCCTTATAGATCGGGAAGCGCTACAACAGTTTTAAACATGTTCAAAACATTCGTGGCTTATCATAGCGCCGCCACGATTTTTCCAAAACCTAAGACAATCCTAGTGCCATCGTATCTCAGTCTGATTATTCTTACAGCCGTCATAGAGGCATTCGTGATTAATCAAATTTTTAAATCTCCTAAAATGTTCAAATATTTATTGTTGTTTTCGTCACAAATTATTAGAAAGTTGTATTTTCCAGATCATTTTATTTTTTACATTATTAAGTGTTTCTGTACAGATGAAAAACTTTTTGCAGTGTTCCTAGAAAGTTTATCTGTAGACACTGGACTGTAGATGATGGATGTGATCTTCATCAGTTTATAAATGTTTATAAAATAAGTTGATTTTCACCTATGATGAATAGCAGGCAATTAGTTCAGAGTGTTTCATTAAATTCTAGTACGTTACAGCATACATTATTATTAAGTATGCTATAAATATATTTTAATGAGTGATGGAAAACAATGCATCTCTCACACACATGTGCCACTTTTATTGCATGGTGAACACAGCCAGAATTAAAGTGCAATTGAATTAAAGTGACAATCTACAATATACAATTTGTGTTGATGAAAGTTTTTATTTTCTTCTGATTCAACTAGAGTTTCATCATTTTACAAACATTGACTTGTTTTTTTAAATAATGTTTCTTTAAAAATGTGCATTACGTTATTATAATGCATGTATTGGTTAGGAGTGTTGAATTAATTTGCATTTCAATGGATGCACTGCTCCTATCATGTATTTAATGTGCATACTTAAATATTAGAAGACTTGTTCAATCCATGTCAGAGTGTAACCCATTGCCTTACCCGATGTAATCTATTGTTTCGTGTGTGTTTCAGAACCATGCATTCCCCGGGATCCAACATGGAGAATGGCAGACGGGAGCCCGACCCAGATGCAATCAAAATGTTTGTCGGACAAGTCCCACGGTCCATGGACGAAAATGATCTCACAAAAATGTTTGAACAGTATGGCTCAGTGTTCCAGTTAAACGTTCTTCGTGATAAAGTTTCTGGTCAAAGTAAAGGTACGTCTAATCAGCTATTAAATATTTAAGGGTATTAAGTTATATTATTTTATCTGAATATACCACTGCCATTCACATGATTTTGTTCACATGCATCAAGTCTGTTCTTAGAACACTGATTTTTCAAAAGCAATCAACAATATTGTGACATCAGCTACAACAATTTCTTCACCACAAACAACACAATTTGTAAATTTGTTTTCAGCACATACTATCACAATGCTACCTCCTTACTAGCACGTGAATGCCAGTCATGGCAGTATTCATTTGCAAATGAGGTCTTTATTTACATCCTGGTCCATTTTGGCATTTCGCACCATGGAGTGTTAATCCATTACCGAGGCTAGCCATTCCAAGCACATTAGTTGCTGCGCCCATTTGTGGGCATGCTTCTGCCTGGATGTAGAGAGACACATTATCACATCATCCCTACATTGACTGCCTGATACAAACAGCTTCACTGATAGTAAATAATGGCTTCACCAGTAACACCAGTCATCGACTCCAGCAGAACATGGTTCTGTTCTTAATAAGCTCCTGTCAGGTTCTGTACAACTGTCAATAAGCTCCTGTCAGGTTCTGTACAACTGTCAATAAGCTCCTGTCAGGTTCTGTACAACTGTCAATAAGCTCCTGTCAGGTTCTGTACAACTGTCAAGCTGTCAGGTTCTGTACAACTGTCAAGCTGTCAGGTTCTGTACAACTGTCAAGCTGTCAGGTTCTGTACAACTGTCAAGGCATCTATAGCTGGCTCATTTGGCATGACCTAGTATTCCTACCAAGCTACTTAGTGGATACAAAGGTTAAAACAACTATACATAATTATGTTTATTATTGTGTTGTTTGTTTCCTTGTACCAGTCAAAGAAGACTAGGATTGTAGCTTATTTCTGATAGTTATATATGAAAATTAATATATGTGCAGTTGACTCCCAATGCATTGAACTTGCTTGTCTCCAGTTTGTCATTAGCGGGAATTAGCTTCTAGCGACCAATCTTTAATTGCTATATATTCATAATAATTTCTATCATTGGCTCGAATTTGTGAGGGATGAATTTTCTAAGTGCTCAAAGTGTTTTTATGCCTCCGGCATCTTAATGCTGGAGGCATGTAGTGATTGTCCTGTCCGTCCGTCCTTGACAAGGTTAAATACATTTTACCGTTTCGTCTTACACCAACACCGCTTACTACAACACTTGTATACTTACACAGTTGTTGCTTATGACCCTTCCCTATCCACCCATATAACCTAACCTCACTTTGACCTTGACCTTGCCTAATTTGAATATATCAAATAGCTGTTTCTGGGTTAACTAGATTTTACAGTTTCGTCTAGCACCAACACCGCTTGCTACAACACTAGGATACTTACACAGTTGATGCTTATGACCATCCCCAATCCACCCATATCATACAACCTCACTTTGACCTTGAACTAATTTGGACTTATAATAATTCAAAAGTGCCATTTCTTGGTGAACTAGATTTTATTGTTTCGTCTAGCACCAACACCACTTACTACAACACTTGGACACAGTTGTTACTTATGACCGTTCCTAATCCACCCATATATCCCAACCTCACTTTAACCTTGACCTTGACCTAATTTGGACTAAGAAATGGGCTATCCAGCACCAACTGGGGGGGGGGGGGGCCATGTGTGTTTATCAAACACAGAATCTTGTTCAGGTTCTCCATTAGGGTTTTCACACTTTTAGTCACCTTAAATCATTAATCTAGGAGATGTGCTTGATTACTGTCAAAGATTTCACAAACTCAGTATAAATAATATAATTGTGTTTGTTAACTTCTGGATGTATATACTAGTAAGGGTTTAGGCAGTGGTGTGGAAATAACAAAATTGTTCACTTCTCCTTGTACAAGTTCATTGCAAAAATGTACTTGTCCACAAGCAATATTCACTTGTCCAAATAAAAATATAGACTTTATTCCAGGACCTCTTTATATATTTTTGTCATAAATTAATAAAACACAATTTGTTATTCAAATGTGTAAGTATATAATAATATGATAATGAACCTCCAACTTTAACATCATTCACACCCTGATATTGTACTTGTAGACAGGAGAAATTTACTTGTCTGATATTAATTTTACCCACGTTGGACAAGTTGGCATGGGATTTCCACACCCCTGGTTTAGGCTATCTGAATACACTCCATTTGGTGATTTGGAAATAAAGCAGGCAAATTTCCACCTGTAATCTCAAACTCTGTTTAGCTCAAAGTCTCAATGGTTAGAAGTGTTTTTGCTGGTCCCTGTGATTTCCAGCCATCAGGAGTCTACTGCACTTACGGTATCAAAATGTACACCTAAGCAATAAGGCAAAAAGAAACACAGGCACTTCATTGTGTTGCATGTACAAACAAATAAATCTTCCAGCTGAGCTAGCTCCAGTGTTAATACATATAAATACAAATACTTTCAAATGATCTTAATGTAGAGTTCCCATGGGTTGAGGAGGAGTTAAGGGAAATATTCACAGCGTGTGTCATGCAATAATCCTTCAGCTTTGTGTTTTTACACCACAATGGCAATGCTGTTGCTACTCTCACAGAGACTGTTGTTTTGAAAGATAATTTCATTGCCTGATAGGAAGGTGTTCTTTGCATGCAAAATATAAATAATTATAGTATTCAGAGATTTGTTTCTAATTTTACATTGATGCAAACTATTATATATACGCTGTATTATATGTCTGTGGTACTTCTAAGCTAGTTGAATGAAATGGGGTCCAATATTTATTTGGTATTTGTAGATATTCAGCATTCTGTTATATAAGTGCCTGTCAACATGAATAGTTTCACATTAGCTGTGTTATAAGTACTGCATTCCATCTGTTACAAGCACACCAATATAAGACCCAGTGCCTGCAGTTTTTCATCAAGAACATTGCTAATGCACTTCATTTTGTGACTGTCAGAGTCAGTTATGTGTATGAAACCCACACTTCCAGCCAGCAATTCAATACCAGGGTAGGGAGGGCAGGGGGCTCAGCCATTCTATTGTCATCAGATGAATATTTTGTAGTCCTCAAGTTTGCACACCCCCAATACTAAAGGCAATAATGTTAAGCTTTAAATTTCTTTGATGGTGTTGTGAGAAAGTCCTTTCAGCAATAATTATAGTCCTCTATATTAATTATTGAATTAGCTACGAAAATACAAACAAAGAGTTCTTGCTTGTTGGTTACCTACTGCACGCAAATGTGCTGCTCATGCATTTTGTTATACGCCAGTTTAAAAACGGCTGTATTATGGGAATGCCCAAGCGGGCGGGCTGGCAGGTGGGCGGGCAGCGGGGAAATATTTGTCAGGAGCATAACTTTGTCGAGCAAGGATGGATTTTCAAATAACTTTGTAGAAGTAATAAGCATCTTGTGACGGAGTGTTGCACATAAGAACCAGGTCCCTAGGTCCAAGGTCAAGGTCACAGAGTAACTTTTCCACTTTTTCATCACTGGTAGTGGAAGTTTTTGCTGTATGTTTTTGTTAGAGGTGTTTGAAAAAGTATTTCCCCTGCACTGCTCTTGCTGCTGGTATCAGTAACAATATGGTGGGATATGGAATGAAATAAAACAGCAGAAAATGAGAACGTTTGCCTGGAACCCTATGTGCCAGAAAGAGTTCTGTCAAAGTCACGCATTTTGGGTATTTGATTATTTGGAAGACCCATAATTTCTGACATTTCCAATTCATTTTATAGGCAATACTGGTAGTAATGACAGAGTTCATGGGAAGAATGTTCATTATCTAACACACAATACTTTACATGCAAGTAATATATACAGCGCATCAGAGCAAGTTTGCTTTTTCAGCATTGTACTTCATGGGTGTGAGCAATTATTTCTTTGAATGTGTTACCAAGCCTACAATCATTTCACCTACTCACCTTCTGAGCTTTTATCCATTCTGTATTTGTTGCCCTTGTAATGTACCCTATTCTGACATTTCCTATGTTTATGTCAGACCATGTTTGCCTTACCTATATCAGCTGAGACAGGTAATTGCCACTGAGAAAAATCTTGAAGACCTTGGCTCCATCTGTGGCATTGCACCTGCCCAGTGCATGCTGCACCTGACCCACACCTCCCCCAGCCATGGGTCAGTGCAGCACTGTTGTATGTCCACTGTGACAGTCTGATACAAACCGCCATACTGTCCTCAGCACCACCCTCGGTGGAATGTCCACAGGAATGCCAGTAGACTTGTAACAGTCAGGCCTAATTTCCCTCTTTAACCTTACTAACAAATGATTGCTGTCAGATTAGAGTGCTAGAGAATGTTGGTAGAGAAGAGATCAGTATCTCTCTAGCCAGTGAAAGAATGGGACAACTGATCAGCATAAGACATTGTGGATCTTTATGTGTTAGTTCATGTCTAAAGGCATTTGAAGGCCTTTGTTGTCAATAAGATATTGCCATAAAGTCAAGGGTCTTGTTAATGCAATCATCTCTGATCTGTCTGCACTTGGACATCCTACTCAGAGAACAGTGCAGCAATGTTTTAGTAACACAAAACATACCATGTTTGAACTGCTTAGAATCCCTTCAAAAAGCAAGGCTAGCGTCTTGTTAACGCATGCACTGGCCGATGTAATGACTCCAATTACTTTGAATCCATTTCACTGCAGCAGAACATTAATTGCATGGTATGTCCTGGATGATTTATTGCCCTCTAGACCTGGTGCCCTGCCTCGTGCACCAGACAGACTATCTATTTGACTAATAGAGACTGTCACAGACCTCACAAAGCTGCCTGGCATTGCTGCTCAGTGGAACTGTGTGAAATTTCTTGCTGAAATCTCCATAAATGTCAGTACATGTGCTAAACTCGTCAGCACTGTTTTAAAGTCTTCGAAAGCACTAGTCCCTGGTCTTCTCCATCATGTAATTGTCTGTATTAATGGGCAGCCATGTAAAATAGTCTATGTAGTTATACAATTATATAATCTTTTCTCATCAACTTACATTTTTATGCCCCCAGCATCTTGAGGCAGGAGGCATATAGTGATCGTCCTGTCCGTCCTTCCGTCTGTGACAAGGTTATGTAGATTTTACAGTTCCGTCTAGCACCAACATTGCTTACTACAAAACTTGGATACGTACACAGTTGTTACTTTTGACCATTCCCTATCCACCCATATCACCCAACTTCACTTTGACCTTGACCTAATTTGGACTTATAATAATTCAAAAGTGCCATTTCTTGGTTAACTAGATTTTACCATTTCGTCTAGCACCAACACCGCTTACTACAACACTTGGATATTTGCACAGTTGTTACTTATGACCGTTCCCAATCCACTCATATCACCCAACCTCTCTTTGACTTTGACCTTGACCTAATTTGCACTTAGAATAATTTAAATGGGCCGTTAGAATAATTTAAATGGGCCGTTTCTTGGTTAACTAGATTTTACCATTTCGTCCAGCACCAACACCACTTGCTACAACACTTGGATACTTACACAGTTGTTGCTTATGACCATCCCCAATCCACCCATATCACCCAACTTTGACCTTGACCTAATTTGGACTAAGAAATGGGCTACCCAGCACCAATTAGGGGCATGTGTGTTTATCAAACACAGAATCTTGTTTTGCTTTGTCAAAGTGATGTTATTGTTGTAACATAAGTTATATACAGTAAAAAATTCTCATTGAAGGTCAGAGACCTTTACCTCACATCACTGTAACAAGACTGTTGAGTGACTGACTGTGAAATAGGGTCAGAGACCTCCACCTCACATCACGGTAACCAGAATGTTGAGAGACTGACTGTGAAAGACGGGAAGAGACCTTCACCTCCAATTGCTGTTACCAGACTGTCTAGAGACTTAACATGACCGAGAGTCAGTGACCTGCAACTCATATTGCTGTTTCCAGTCTGTCAGGCTGACCATGAAAGAAGGTCAGAGACCTCAACCTCAGATTGCTTTTGCCAGACTGTCTAGAGACTTACCATGACAGAGGTTAGAAACCTCCAACTCAGATTGCTGTTTCCAGTCTGTCTACAGATTGGCCATGAAAATTGGTCAGAGACCTCCATCTCAGATTGCTGTTACCTGTCTGTCTACAGACTGACCATGATAGTGGTTAGAAACCTCCACCTCAGATCGCTGTTTCCAGTCTGTCTACAGACTGGGCATGAAAATTGGTCAGAGACCTCCACCTCAGATTGCTGTTTCCAGTCTGTCTACAGACTGACCATGAAAGAAGGTCAGATCGAGACCTCCTCCTGAGATTGCTATTTATAGTGTGTCTACATACTGACCATGAAAATGGGTTTGAGACTTCCACCTCAGATTGCTGTTTTCAGTCTGTCTGCATACTGACCATGAAAGAGGGTCATAGACCTCCACCTCAGCTTGCTGTTTCCAGTCTGTTTACAGACTGACCATGAAAGAGGGTCAGAAACTTCCAACTCAGCTTGCTGTTTCCAGTCTGTCTACATACTGACCATGAAAGAGGGTCATAGACCTCCACCTCAGATTGCTATTTCCAGTTCGTCTACAGACTGATCATGAAAGAGGTCAGAAACCTCCACCTCAGCTTGCTGAGAACTCTGCTGTATGGTTAATTAGAGGACCAACTAGACAAAGTCTCAGAGAAAATCTATGTTTTATTATCTGTCCCATCAATCAATGTTTATTAGAATGGTCAGTTATTCATTCTCTTTGAAGTAACTTCCATTTTGAGGTTTATTGTTTCCTTTGTTGGCACTTCTGTCTCTTGGAAGCCATTGCAAATAAGAATGATTGAGTGACCTAAGCCTGTTTGGTAGTCAGTGAACTGTGGTTGATATAACAAGATGCTTAACTCATAATTTGTGTTTTCAATTGTGATTTATTCAACATATTAGACAAATTGTCAATTCCTTTAATGTTTAAATGAAGGAAAACAAAAACTAGGCTGAATCTGAGATGCACTTTCAGTTGTAAGGCTGCCAATTATTGTCAAAATTAATAGTGTCACTGTCAACGTCTGTCGTCCCAGATTGAAGGTCAAAGGTTCCATGAACGTAATCCTCCACTTGAGAGCACTTAGAACTGTTGATCTGACAAGCAGTCTCTCTATAGTCTGTACATCTGTTCAACTTAAGCTATTATTTTGCCATATTGTCCTTTGGAATATTATAGAGGAAATTTGCGGAAATGAAATTTGATGATTCAACGAAATAAAAAATGACTTTATTTTATGCTTTTGGTAAATTAATTAATAAAATTGAGCGAGATACAAGTTAATGTATTCTGAAGTCATAAATGATCTCATAAATTATTCCAAAATTATCACACTTTAGTATGGTCGTTGTCGCGTTATTATATTGTTGAATTTATTCACGTGTTTTCTGTAAACACTTGCATGTTAATACTGTACATGTATGTTAATACCGTACATGTATATAAATTTGCCAAGGGAGGTAACTGCTACTGGTAGATCTAGGCTATTTATAGAAAAATAGTCAATTTAATGTTATATTTTCACTGCAGTCAAATTTTATTTTACCAATAAAATTTTATATTTCACTGAAAAGCATATAATAAGTGTATTACTAGCGCTAACTAATTTAGAGTAATGAAATATGTGTTGGAACTGTTTTGTTGCACTGACATATATCAGTGACTTACTCAGGTTTGTGCAGTGTGTTTGTTGCATCATTGCAGAGCAGAGTAGCCTGCTAGAAGGAGGCTGAGACTACTGAGGCCTTTGGAACAGACATGGCGCCCTATCACACGTATGGCCCCTACTGAGGCCCTTGTAACAGACATGGCGCCCTATCAGACGTATGGCCCCTACTGAGGCCCTTGTAACAGACATGGTGGCCTATCACACATATGGCCCCTACTGAGGCCCTGGTAACAGACATGGCGGCCTATCACACGTATTTCCCCTACTGAGGCCCTTGTAACAGACATGGCACCCTATTACACGTTTGGCCCCTACTGAGGCCCTTGTAACAGACATGGCGCCCTATCACACGTATGGCCCCTACTGAGGCCCTTGTAACAGACATGGCGGCCTATCACACATATGGCCCCTACTGAGGCCCTTGTAACAGACATGGCGGCCTATCACACGTATGACCCCTACTGAGGCCCTTGTAACAGACATGGCGCCCTATCACATGTATGGCCCCTACTGAGGCCGTTGTAACAGACATGGTGGCCTATCACTCGTATGGCCCCTACTGAGGCCCTTGTTACAGACATGGTGGCCTATCACTCGTATGGCCCCTACTGAGGCCCTTGTTACAGACATGGTGGCCTATCACTCGTATGGCCCTTGTAACATACATGGTGGCCTATCACTCGTATGGCCCCTACTGAGGCCCTTGTTACAGACATGGTGGCCTATCACGCGTATGGCCCATACTGAGGTCCATGTAATAGACATGGTGGCCTATCACACGTATGGCCCCTACTGAGGTCCTTGTAACAGACATGGTGGCCTATCACTCGTATGGCCCCTACTGAGGCCCTTGTAACATACATGGTGGCCTATCACACGTATGGCCCCTACTGAGGCTCGTGTAACATACATGGTGGCCTATCACACGTATGGCCCCTACTGAGGCCCTTGTAACAGACATGGCGCCCTATCACATGTATGGCTCCTACTGAGGCCCTTGTAACAGACATGGTGGCCTATCACTCGTATGGCTCCTACTGAGGCCCTTGTAACAGACATGGTGGCCTATCACACGTATGGCCCCTACTGAGGCCCTTGTAACAGACATGGCGCCCTATCACATGTATGGCTCCTACTGAGGCCCTTGTAACAGACATGGTGGCCTATCACTCGTATGGCTCCTACTGAGGCCCTTGTAACAGACATGGTGGCCTATCACTCGTATGGCCCCTACTGAGGCCCTTGTTACAGACATGGTGGCCTATCACGCGTATGGCCCATACTGAGGTCCATGTAATAGACATGGTGGCCTATCACACGTATGGCCCCTACTGAGGTCCTTGTAACAGACATGGCGCCCTATCACATGTATGGCTCCTACTGAGGCCCTTGTAACAGACATGGTGGCCTATCACTTGTATGGCTCCTACTGAGGCCCTTGTAACAGACATGGTGGCCTATCACTCATATGGCTCCTACTGAGGCCCTTGTTACAGACATGGTGGCCTATCACTCGTATGGCTCCTACTGAGGCCCTGGTTACAAACATGGTGGCCTATCACGCGTATGGCCCATACTGAGGTCCATGTAATAGACATGGTGGCCTATCACACGTATGGCCCCTACTGAGGTCCTTGTAACAGACATGGCGCCCTATCACATGTATGGCTCCTACTGAGGCCCTTGTAACAGACATGGTGGCCTATCACTTGTATGGCTGCTACTGAGGCCCTTGTAACAGACATGGTGGCCTATCACTCATATGGCTCCTACTGAGGCCCTTGTTACAGACATGGTGGCCTATCACTCGTATGGCTCCTACTGAGGCCCTGGTTACAGACATGGTGGCCTATCACTCGTATGGCCCCTACTGTGGCCCTTGTAACAGACATGGCGGCCTATCACACGTATGACCCCTACTGAGGCCCTTGTAACAGACATGGCGCCCTATCACATGTATGGCCCCTACTGAGGCCGTTGTAACAGACATGGTGGCCTATCACTCGTATGGCCCCTACTGAGGCCCTTGTTACAGACATGGTGGCCTATCACTCGTATGGCCCCTACTGAGGCCCTTGTTACAGACATGGTGGCCTATCACTCGTATGGCCCCTACTGAGGCCCTTGTAACATACATGGTGGCCTATCACTCGTATGGCCCCTACTGAGGCCCTTGTTACAGACATGGTGGCCTATCACGCGTATGGCCCATACTGAGGTCCATGTAATAGACATGGTGGCCTATCACACGTATGGCCCCTACTGAGGTCCTTGTAACAGACATGGTGGCCTATCACTCGTATGGCCCCTACTGAGGCCCTTGTAACATACATGGTGGCCTATCACACGTATGGCCCTACTGAGGCTCTTGTAACATACATGGTGGCCTATCACACGTATGGCCCCTACTGAGGCCCTTGTAACAGACATGGCGCCCTATCACATGTATGGCTCCTACTGAGGCCCTTGTAACAGACATGGTGGCCTATCACTCGTATGGCTCCTACTGAGGCCCTTGTAACAGACATGGTGGCCTATCACACGTATGGCCCCTACTGAGGCCCTTGTAACAGACATGGCGCCCTATCACATGTATGGCTCCTACTGAGGCCCTTGTAACAGACATGGTGGCCTATCACTCGTATGGCTCCTACTGAGGCCCTTGTAACAGACATGGTGGCCTATCACTCGTATGGCCCCTACTGAGGCCCTTGTTACAGACATGGTGGCCTATCACGCGTATGGCCCATACTGAGGTCCATGTAATAGACATGGTGGCCTATCACACGTATGGCCCCTACTGAGGTCCTTGTAACAGACATGGCGCCCTATCACATGTATGGCTCCTACTGAGGCCCTTGTAACAGACATGGTGGCCTATCACTCGTATGGCTCCTACTGAGGCCCTTGTAACAGACATGGTGGCCTATCACTCATATGGCTCCTACTGAGGCCCTTGTTACAGACATGGTGGCCTATCACTCGTATGGCTCCTACTGAGGCCCTGGTTACAGACATGGTGGCCTATCACTCGTATGGCCCCTACTGTGGCCCTTGTAACAGACATGGCGGCCTATCACACGTATGACCCCTACTGAGGCCCTTGTAACAGACATGGCGCCCTATCACATGTATGGCCCCTACTGAGGCCGTTGTAACAGACATGGTGGCCTATCACTCGTATGGCCCCTACTGAGGCCCTTGTTACAGACATGGTGGCCTATCACTCGTATGGCCCCTACTGAGGCCCTTGTTACAGACATGGTGGCCTATCACTCGTATGGCCCCTACTGAGGCCCTTGTAACATACATGGTGGCCTATCACTCGTATGGCCCCTACTGAGGCCCTTGTTACAGACATGGTGGCCTATCACGCGTATGGCCCATACTGAGGTCCATGTAATAGACATGGTGGCCTATCACACGTATGGCCCCTACTGAGGTCCTTGTAACAGACATGGTGGCCTATCACTCGTATGGCCCCTACTGAGGCCCTTGTAACATACATGGTGGCCTATCACACGTATGGCCCTACTGAGGCTCTTGTAACATACATGGTGGCCTATCACACGTATGGCCCCTACTGAGGCCCTTGTAACAGACATGGCGCCCTATCACATGTATGGCTCCTACTGAGGCCCTTGTAACAGACATGGTGGCCTATCACTCGTATGGCTCCTACTGAGGCCCTTGTAACAGACATGGTGGCCTATCACACGTATGGCCCCTACTGAGGCCCTTGTAACAGACATGGCGCCCTATCACATGTATGGCTCCTACTGAGGCCCTTGTAACAGACATGGTGGCCTATCACTCGTATGGCTCCTACTGAGGCCCTTGTAACAGACATGGTGGCCTATCACTCGTATGGCCCCTACTGAGGCCCTTGTTACAGACATGGTGGCCTATCACGCGTATGGCCCATACTGAGGTCCATGTAATAGACATGGTGGCCTATCACACGTATGGCCCCTACTGAGGTCCTTGTAACAGACATGGCGCCCTATCACATGTATGGCTCCTACTGAGGCCCTTGTAACAGACATGGTGGCCTATCACTTGTATGGCTCCTACTGAGGCCCTTTTAACAGACATGGTGGCCTATCACTCATATGGCTCCTACTGAGGCCCTTGTTACAGACATGGTGGCCTATCACTCGTATGGCTCCTACTGAGGCCCTGGTTACAGACATGGTGGCCTATCACTCGTATGGCCCCTACTGTGGCCCTTGTTACAGACATGGTGGCCTATCACACGTATGGCCCCTACTGAGGCCCTTGTTACAGACATGGAGGCCTATCACTCATATGGCCCCTACTGAGGCCCTTGTTACAGACATGGTGGCATATCACTCGTATGGCCCCTACTGAGGCCCTTGTTACAGACATGGTGGCCTATCACTTGTATGGCCCCTACTAAGGTCCATGTAATAGACTTAGCGGCCTATCACACGTATGGCCTCTACTGAGGCCCTTGTAACAGACATGGTAGCCTATCACTCGTATGGCCCCTGCTGAGGCCCTTGTTACAGACATGGTGGCCTATCACTCGTATTGCCTGTACTGAGGCCCTTGTAACCAACATGGCGGCCTATCACACATATGGTCCCTACTGAGGTCCTTGTAACAGACATGGTGGCCTATCACACGTATGGCCCCTACTGAGGCCCTTGTAACAGACATGGTGGTCTATCACACGTATGGTCCCTACTGAGGCCCTTGTATCAGACATGGCGGCCTATCACACGTATGGCCCCTACTGAGGCCCTTGTAACAGACATGGCAGCCTATCACACATATGGTCCCTACTGAGGCCCTTGTAACAGACATGGTGGCCTATCACACATATGGCCCCTACTGAGGCCCTGGTAACAGACATGGCGGCCTATCACACGTATGGCCCCTACTGAGGCCCTTGTAACAGACATGGCACCCTATTACACGTTTGGCCCCTACTGAGGCCCTTGTAACAGACATGGCGCCCTATCACACGTATGGCCCCTACTGAGGCCCTTGTAACAGACATGGTGGCCTATCACACATATGGCCCCTACTGAGGCCCTTGTAACAGACATGGCGGCCTATCACACGTATGGCCCCTACTGAGGCCCTTGTAACAGACATGGCGCCCTATCACATGTATGGCCCCTACTGAGGCCGTTGTAACAGACATGGTGGCCTATCACTCGTATGGCCCCTACTGAGGCCCTTGTTACAGACATGGTGGCCTATCACTCGTATGGCCCCTACTGAGGCCCTTGTTGCAGACATGGTGGCCTATCACTCGTATGGCCCCTACTGAGGCCCTTGTTACAGACATGGTGGCCTATCACTCGTATGGCCCCTACTGAGGCCCTTGTAACATACATGGTGGCCTATCACACGTATGGCCCCTACTGAGGCTCTTGTAACATTCATGGTGGCCTATCACATGTATGGCTCCTACTGAGGCCCTTGTAACAGACATGGCGCCCTATCACATGTATGGCTCCTACTGAGGCCCTTGTAACAGACATGGTGGCCTATCACTCGTATGGCTCCTACTGAGGCCCTTGTTACAGACATGGTGGCCTATCACTCGTATGGCTCCTACTGAGGCCCTTGTAACAGACATGGTGGCCTATCACTCGTATGGCCCCTACTGAGGCCCTTGTTACAGACATGGTGGCCTATCACGCGTATGGCCCATACTGAGGTCCATGTAATAGACATGGTGGCCTATCACACGTATGGCCCCTACTGAGGTCCTTGTAACAGACATGGCGCCCTATCACATGTATGGCTCCTACTGAGGCCCTTGTAACAGACATGGTGGCCTATCACTTGTATGGCTCCTACTGAGGCCCTTGTAACAGACATGGTGGCCTATCACTCATATGGCTCCTACTGAGGCCCTTGTTACAGACATGGTGGCCTATCACTCGTATGGCTCCTACTGAGGCCCTGGTTACAGACATGGTGGCCTATCACTCGTATGGCCCCTACTGTGGCCCTTGTTACAGACATGGTGGCCTATCACACGTATGGCCCCTACTGAGGCCCTTGTTACAGACATGGTGGCATATCACTCGTATGGCCCCTACTGAGGCCCTTGTTACAGACATGGTGGCCTATCACACATATGGCCCCTACTAAGGTCCATGTAATAGACTTCGCGGCCTATCACACGTATGGCCTCTACTGAGGCCCTTGTAACAGACATGGTAGCCTATCACTCGTATGGCCCCTGCTGAGGCCCTTGTTACAGACATGGTGGCCTATCACTCGTATTGCCTGTACTGAGGCCCTTGTAACAGACATGGTGGCCTATCACACGTATGGTCCCTACTGAGGCTCTTGTAACAGACATGGCGGCCTATCACACGTATCGCCCCTACTGAGGCCCTTGTAACAGACATGGTGGTCTATCACTCGTATGGCCCCTACTGAGGCCCTAATAACAGACATGGTGGCCTATCACATGTATGGCCCCTAATAAGGCCCTTGTAACAGACATGGCGGCCTATCACACGTATGGCCCCTACTGAGGCCCTTGTAACCAACATGGCGGCCTATCACACATATGGTCCCTACTGAGGCCCTTGTAACAGACATGGTGGTCTATCACACGTATGGTCCCTACTGAGGCCCTTGTATCAGACATGGCGGCCTATCACACGTATGGCCCCTACTGAGGCCCTTGTAACAGACATGGCAGCCTATCACACATATGGTCCCTACTGAGGCCCTTGTAACAGACATGGCGGCCTGTCAAACGTATGGCCCCTACTGAGGCCCTTGTAACAGACATGGCGGCCTATCACTTGTATGGCCCCTACTGAGGCCCTTGTTACCAACATGGCGGCCTATCACACATATGGTCCCTACTGAGGTCCTTGTAACAGACATGGCGGCCTGTCAAACGTATGGCCCCTACTGAGGCCCTTGTAACAGACATGGCGGCCTATCACACGTATGGCCCCTACTGAGGCCCTTGTAACCAACATGGCGGCCTATCACACATATGGTCCCTACTGAGGTCCTTGTAACAGACATGGCGGCCTATCACACGTATGGCCCCTACTGAGGCCCTTGTAACAGACATGGTGGTCTATCACACGTATGGTCCCTACTGAGACCCTTGTATCAGACATGGCGGCCTATCACACGTATGGCCCCTACTGAGGCCCTTGTAACAGACATGGCAGCCTATCACACATATGGTCCCTACTGAGGCCCTTGTAACAGACATGGCGGCCTGTCAAACGTATGGCCCCTACTGAGGCCCTTGTAACAGACATGGCAGCCTGTCGCATGTATGGCCCCACTGTCCTGATGTTCACTTGGTCACATTCAGTGTTAGCTGTCTCCAGGGTCTTGTACAATTATTGTCCTGCCAAAGAATGTTCACTGATGTTTCAGTTACAATTTTTCCATTTTTTTTAGCTTTTTATTGCCTTTACACAAGATGTTGCTAATGTTTTATGACCATGTTTCCAACTAGAGGTTGAGAAATAATGAGATTTACCTTGGTGGTTTAAACAGGGAAGAATTTTTAATCATACAGAACATATTTATGACCCCAAACAACTTTTTTCAACCATCATTTATTGAAGGAAACCATTGAAATGTGCGTGTTACTGTAATTGGGTAATTACATGTTTGCTGGTTGTATTTATTTTGTGGCCTTCATTTTGTATAATAAAATGGGAATGGCAGCAGCATGTTCTATGTTTGTTCTAGAAAAATGCTTGAACAAGGTTCTGTTACAATCCGCTGTTGTTTCAGTTATGCAGTCACTTGTTGGTGGGATGCTGTGTATAATATGATGTGTTGGAGCCTGAAATGCATGCAGTAATATATGTGAATTACTTTGTGTTCTATCAACACTACCAACATTCCAACAGCTTCTCCAACATTACTAATTGTTGGTATTTGCTAAATGGCGGTTCTCAAAACAAGACCTAATTAAGAAGGCTACATTTTTCCAAAACTTGGAAATTATAGAAGTCATGGAATATGTTGATATATCACACCTCCAACAAATTTCCAACACTTCCATTCGCTAAAAGAGATCACGTGACTGCCCCGTATTTTCCCATACGGGGCATCTCCAGAAAATATTAGGTGAGTAAAAAATCAAAATGGCCGTCTGTCGATTCAAATGGTTTTCTTTGGCAATTTTGTGTTAACTTTAACTTGATAAGTTGGTAAATGTCAATAGTGACTACATGAACACATAAGAGAGGAATAACTGGTACAGATTCGGTTCATATATTACTTCCTGCTGTCTGACCTAAGCTTCCTTGCCGTTTAATTTTAATTTGACTTATTTGATTTGTTTACGTTTTTTTGTTTGGTCAAAATGGCACTGTCAAAAAGAATTACAGATGCTTCAAATGAAAAAAATGAGAAGAAGAGGCTAAAACTCCACACACAAAATTATCATCATACTCACTTTAAAATCTTGCTAAAAGGTTGTCAGTGTGATATAAACGATACAGGGCGAATTGCTGCTCCATATGGGAAAATATGGGGCAGTCAGGAGATTAATATTGGGCTTGACGCAAGCGTCTCGCCCAATATTAAATCACATGACTGCCTCGTATTTTCCCATACGGGGCAGCAATTCACCCTGTATCTTATAATTACTTCCATCAAGACAGCTCATATTAGTACTTGTGTAATGTCTGCAATTATGTAATGCCTTAATAATATGCCTTTATAATATGTACGTTGATCTGTAAATTAACTGGTCCATCTGCACCAACATTGTCCATAAAATACATGTATTATTATAAGTTATAATTATCCTTATGCCCATCAAGTAATATACTGTAAGATCATCATTTGTTTTTAATGATGGTGTGTATTTGTCTCAAACCATAAACAGATCCAACAACAGCCTTCCATAGAGATGTAAGCAGCTGAAAATGAGTGGCTGCCACTTTATTGTTCACAAACTGTTTATTTTAAACTTCATTTGAGGCATGTCGTGGGAAAACCGGGCTTAATGCACGTGCATAAAGTGTCATCCTGGATCAGCCTGTTCAGTTCGTACAGGCTGATCCGAGACAACACTTTCCGCTTTGATGGTCTTTTTTTTATTTCAAGGAAGTCTCTTCTATACATAAATCCACTGTAGGCAGAAAGTGCCATCCTGGATTAGCCTGTGCGGACTGCACAGGCTAATTAGGGACGACAATTTACGCACATACATTAAGCCATGTTTTTCCATGACACGCCTCATTTATAAATAGTATGGTGGACTTTGGGTTCTGTCCTCCAGAACTCATAAAACTGTTCTATTTGTTGTTCTGTCAGTTAACATTAATTGGAAATGTTCAAGTAAAAAAAACAACAACAGGTTACAGATAGTGATTGACTTGTTGAAAGATTGTTTACATTAAGAGAGCATCAATCAGCTTGAAGGATTCTTTTATTGGATGAAGATGAATCATCTTCTCAATCCCAGATGGTTTTGGGCATTTAGAATGCATTGCCAATTAAATATTTAATGCTCACAGGAATTAAGAATTATTTAGTTATGTAAGCAATTAACTATTTATATTAATATGAATATTGTCAGCTGCAATTATTGTATCCCACTTTTGCATGTGAAATTTCTGTAATTACACAATCTCATGCTCAAGGGAAGCCCAGTATCAGCCCGATCAGTGTTCTTGTATAGCTGGTGAGCTAATGGGGAAATTCCAGCCTTATCAGACAGTGTCAGTCAATTTGCTTCAATGTGAGGATTGAATATTCTTAGAATTATCTTAATCTGGAGACATGCAAAACACTGCTAGACTGCTGCCTTGCATCTCATGCCAAGCAAAACTCATTATTTGTTACAGAATTTGTGAGTTTGGAATGGTTCTACAGATTACATGCAGATACATTATATGTACAGTCTCCAAAATAGACTCTGATTAGTAATTTGCTACTCATTGAAGTCTGCATTGATATCTAATAAAGAATTAATTGCTCAGATTAAAAATCGGTTATCTTAATATGTCAGGACAGGTGTTGGAAATGAAATAAAGTATGTATGAGTTGGAAATGTTTTTGGAAGAAAGTGGAGAGATAAGTGCCATGAAGTAATTTGCTTACAGCAGACAGGCTTTAGTCATAGCCTTTAGCAGCTTCGCTCTTCAAAGTGTTTACAGTTGTGAAAATCATGAATTGTATTTATATGTTCAATTTATCAAACCAAGAATCTTCATTATAATGTCTTTTGATCAAACAATCTTTCCCTGGTCAATAAGTGTATACAGACATTCTGTAGTCAGTTTCCTTGGTAGAACCTGTACTGTGCATATTAAGGTACAGGGACCTCATTCTACATCTTCTGGTTGCTAGGCATAATGTCATAATGACACTGCAAAACTAAGGCAGAAATCTTGTATCATAAGTAAGTTTGAAACTGGTCATCATATCCACCAGACTTGGTCATCACGGAAGTGTAGGTTGTTTGCTGTAATGGGTCATGTACACTAAGTCTTTGTCGCTGGGGTAATTTTGAAAGACTGAAAAAAAAGTCTTCCTCAGACCAGTGTCAAACTTGTTTGGATGGATTGCCACAATTAAATCAAGGTCAAGTTGCAGTAAAAACAGTACTCAGTTACTAAGCCTAGGTTTGTTTTCTATGGAAAAAATCATGTTCTTTTTTTCCAAGTGAGCGCATAGTCTATAATAAGACTACTTGGGCCATTATGTTCTTAATGTATCATGTTTAAATTTAAGCATATTTATAAAGTTTAATATACTTCTCATCTGGGATTGGCTTTTAGTTAAATGTCTTGCAATATGGCAACAATTGTGATGTGTTAGTGTTGTTTTTTGTAAAATTATGAACATTGTTAAAATTGAGAAAATCTTTCCTGACGTCAGATTCGTGAGATCCTCTGTCTATGAATAGCATCCTTTTGTTGCACCTAGAAACTATTTCATCATGAATTTCATCTTGTGTGACAAAACAATTGTGATGTTTTAGTGTTGTTTTTTGTAAAATTATGAACATTGTTAAAATTGAGAAAATCTTTCCTGACGTCAGATTCGTGAGATCCTCTGTCTATGAATAGCATCCTTTTGTTGCACCTAGAAACTATTTCATCATGAATTTCATCTTGTGTGACAAAACAATTGTGATGTTTTAGTGTTGTTTTTTGTAAAATTATGAACATTGTTAAAATTGAGAAAATCTTTCCTGACGTCAGATTCGTGAGATCCTCTGTCTATGAATAGCATCCTTTTGTTGCACCTAGAAACTATTTCATCATGAATTTCATCTTGTGTGACAAAACAATTGTGATGTTTTAGTGTTGTTTTTTGTAAAATTATGAACATTGTTAAAATTGAGAAAATCTTTCCTGACGTCAGATTCGTGAGATCCTCTGTCTATGAATAGCATCCTTTTGTTGCACCTAGAAACTATTTCATCATGAATTTCATCTTGTGTGACAAAACAATTGTGATGTTTTAGTGTTGTTTTTTGTAAAATTATGAACATTGTTAAAATTGAGAAAATCTTTCCTGACGTCAGATTCGTGAGATCCTCTGTCTATGAATAGCATCCTTTTGTTGCACCTAGAAACTATTTCATCATGAATTTCATCTTGTGTGACAAAACTCGGGTACAGAATTAGTTAACATAAAAACAAGACAATGCCAGACTCACATTTTGTTTGATCAGGAGGTTTGAAGCTTCAAAACCATCATAATGAAAAAAGCAGTGCTGATAGTTGTCGTTATTATGTTTTACATGTATACATGCATCAGTATGTAGCACAGGCATTTAGGTGCATTGATATAATAATAATAAACACCATTTTTAGCTCGACTTTTCGAAGAAAAGGCAAGCTATTTTACTCTCGCCGGCGTCCGTGTCCGAGCTAGGTTAAAGTTTTTCGGTAAGCAAGTTTCTCAGGAATGGCTTGAGGGATTTCATTCAAACTTAAATAAAACATTTATTCCCCACATTAAAAATGATTCTATAGGCCAAGTTTGGTAACTCTAGTTTGAAATTTGTCAAAATTATGAGTCTTTTTACACTAGGAAATTTTACATATAAGCTATATGGACAGGTTAACGTTTTTCGGTCAGCTGGTTTCTCAGGAATGGCTTGAGGGATTTCATTTAAACTTAGAACACTTATTCCCTATATTAAAATGAACTCGTAGGCCAATGTTGATAAATCTAGTTTGAAATGTGTCAAAATTTTGGGCCTTTTTACACTAAGACATTTTACATTAAGGCTACAATATACTAATTCCAATCCTTATGTAATTTAATGTGAAAGCGATAACTTTAACCAAAATTAAATGCAACATTTTGCACATAGGGACCCTCATAACCATACATTTTCTTAAAGAGCATTCTAAGCTGAATTGATTTAAGCAATAAAAAGAAAGAACTCGACACTAAACAAAGTTTTCTGTTTTATCACCATCGTTTTAGCGGCTACTTTCTAGTTGAATGTAACCCGCCTCAGCGCAAGTGTCATACTGTAGTCTCCAATCTTAAAACATATCAGTGTTTGTTTGTGCATACCAATGCTTACCCTACCAACATCTCCAAAAAAGAATATCAAGGCAAGTGTCTAAACCTAAAAACGTGTCTTCGAGTTAAACGTGTTGATTTATTCAGAGAGTACAGCCCTACATCTCTTATTTATTTAGTTTAATCGACCTAGAAGACAACTTAAAGTTTTGATATCGCGAAAAAAAAATATTTCTACATCATTATTAACCTATTCCTAATGTGCATGCAAAATTTCAGACCGATCCACAAAGTAGAAATGCTTGAAAACGCATTCAGTGCTTTGATTATATGGGGTGCCTGAGTCAAATTGTGTACTTCATTCATAGAAATCAGCCAAAATACTAGCATATGTTTACATACTTTAATGCAATAGAAATAAATATTGTATAAAACATGTTCATTTTTGGTTTTAGCATGATTTCATGTGCTGCAAGATCCACAAGATGGGTTTCCGTACTTTTCTTTCTTTTTTTTACTTGAAAAAGCGGTTTTCAAAGCATGTGTCTAAACCTAAAAACATGTCTTCCAGTTAAACGTGTTGATTTATTCAGAGAGTACAGCCCTACATCTCTTATTTATTTAGTGTATTGTGACCTTAAAGCTATATGGACAGGTTACATTTTTTCGGTAAGCTAGTTTCTGTTTTTTTCGTTCTTGCTCTCTAACTCGAGAACGGATTAAGCTATTGTAATGAAACTTCAAATTTAGATACCTTATAGCGAGACCTCGCTTGGGATTGCATATGGGGTGGGTGGGGTCAAGGTCACTGTTACTAAAAATAGAAAAATGGTTTCCGCTCAATAACTTGAGAACGTGTTGAGATATTTTAATAACACGTAATACATAGATAATTTATATCAAGATATAGATACCTTATAGCGAGACCTCGCTTGGGATTACATATGGGTTGGGTGGGGTCAAGGTCACTGTTACTAAATATAGAGAAACCGTTTCTGCTCAATAACTTGAGAATGCATTGAGATATTTTAATGAAACTTAATACATAGATACCTTATATTGAGACCTCACTTGGGATTGCATATGGGGTGGTTGGGGTCAAGGTCACTGTTACTGAAAATAGAAAAACGGTTTCCACTCAATAACTTGAGAACGCATTTAGATATTTTAATGCAACCATATACATACCGGTACATACCTTATATCGAGACCTCACTTGGGATTGCATATGGGGTGGGTGGGGTCAAGGTCAAGGTCACTGTTACTAAAAATCGAAAAATGGTTTCTGCTCAATAACTTTAGAAAGCATTGAGATATTTTTATTAAACTTAATACATTCATACCTGATATCGAGACCTCACTTGGGATTGCGTATAGGGTCGAGGTCAAGGTCACTGTTACTAAAATAGAAAAACGGTTTCTGCTGCATAACTTGCGAAGGCATGGAGATATTTTAATGAAACTGTATACATAGATACCTTATATCAAGACCTCGCTTGGGATTGCATATGGGGTGGATGGGTCAAGGTCACTGTTACTAAAATAGAAAAACGGTTTCCGCTCAATTATTTGAGTATGCATTGAAATATTTTAATGAAACTTAATAAATAGATACCTTATATCGGGACCTCGCTTTAGATTGCATATGGGTTGGGTGGGGTCAAGATCAAGGTCACTGTTACTAAAAATAGAAAAATGGTTTCCGCTCAATAACTTGAGAATGCATTGAGATATTTTTATGAAACTTAATAGATACCTCGCTTGGGATTGCATATAGGGTGGGTGGGGTCAAGGTCGAAGACACTGTTACTAAAAATAAAAAATGGTTTTCGCTCAATAGCTTAAGAACACATTGAGATATTTTAATGAAACTTCATACATAGATATCTTATATCTAGACCTTGCTTGGGAGTGCATATGGGGCGGGTGGGGACAAGGTCACTGTTACTAAAAACCGACAAACAGTTTACGCTCAATAGTTTGAGAAGACATTGAGATTTTTAATGAAATATGTACCTTATATCGAGACCTCACTTGGGATTGCATATGGGTTGGTGGGGTGAAGGTTAAGATCACCATAACAAAAATTTTATTGATGCGCTGCCTTTAATGGTTTTCGTGGAATTTCCATATTTCTTGTTTTAGAAAAAAAATGCCAGTAACTCTGACAAGCACAAGAAAAGTCGAGCGTGCTGTCTTCTGACAGCTCTTGTTAATGACAAACATTAATAATCATGAAATGATGAACAAATAACTATTGATTTTTGTGTTCACTATCAAATATGTCTATAATATGGTATCCAACACCGAGTCACCAGATAGTAGGGTGCATTCTATTTCAATTCGCTAAACTTTGGAGGTGAAGTTTTCACATGACAGTGTTTTCAGTTTAGTAACATAACATTTTGTGAACTTGGTGTAAAAGATTATCAAGATTTGTATGGTTAAGATTTGAAAATAATTTTTTAGACCGTAGGTTCATTATTTTATGTATTTTACTGCAGATTACTAGAGTTCTGAATATTCCCTACTACTTTGGGGTTGCGGTATTGTGAATAAATAAATAATATAATGCAGAGATCGCAGTGGTGTAATGGATATGGTGTCCGCCTTGTGATTGGGAGTTCATGAGTTCGATCCTTACTCAGGGAGCGTTCAAATCTTTCTCAAAAGACACCAAGTACTGGTTCCACACAGGAAACGGACTCGAGAGTGTCTCTAGAAGCCTCAGGCTTTCGACACTATCGAGCTAAAATTAATAGGTTTAAACTTGTGCAGCATTTCAATACAGGAAAAATAACACAGGACTCCAATAAGCCATAGGCTTTGATGAAATAACACAAGACTCCAATAAGCCATAGGCTTTGATGCAGCTGAGGAAGAACAGGTCAGAACTAAACTCTTCCAATTATGGCCTCCAATAGTTAGTTTTATTGTTACAGCTTCAGGCTGACGGTGGATGTTGTTAATAGAATGTATAAATCTGACAGGCGGCTATTAGCATTGAGCATTGTCAGCTGGTACATGCTGGTGCTGATTGACAGGAATGGATGAGTGACGGAAATTCACTTCATTCTAATAATTATTCTCTAACCTTTAATGTTGGATTGTTGTGCTGTGATTTACTGTATTTTAAAGGTGTAACTCATTAGGTCCTATTTTTGTAAGGCTTGAAGGACATCTAAATGTCAGTGTTTTAATAAAAATTTGCCACCAGTATTTCTTTACAACTGTTAGAAGCAGTTACCGAGTTCATTCCAATAAAATCTTACTGATAAACAGTTCAGCATCCAAACCTGTCCTTGTTTATCCTGTTTCTTCCTAACACCACTATCCATGGTCAAGACACGTTTGGGGAACTCTAGAACTGTTGACACTGTGTCTAAGTAGTTTTCCAGACACCAACAATGCAGAATGCTGTTGTCAGTAAGGTGTCATCAGCATGGGAGGGATTGATGTGTCTGACAGGGTTCAGTCCTGTATGTTCTCTCTATTTACAATGTCTACTGATTTCACAAGAGGCCATTCTGTTAGTTTCAAATAATATGCAGAATGCTGTTGTCAGTAAGGTGTCATCAGCATGGGAGGGATTGGTGGGTCTGACAGGGTTCAGTCCTGTATGTTCTCTCTATTTACAATGTCTACTGATTTCACAAGAGACCATTCTGTTAGTTTCAGATAAGGCCTGAATTAAATTCTGTGTGCTGAAGTTAGAAAAGTGGTAACTGGGTCCTTAAAGATTGATTTCTACACTAATAAATGCCACCTTGTTGCCGTTGTTCTGCATGTGTTGTAGCATGTGATGACTGTGAACGTACATGTTTGTTTCTGTGTCATTTCAGGCTGCTGTTTTGTCACGTTCTACACAAGAAAGGCCGCACTAGATGCACAGAATGCTTTACATAATATCAAAACAATGCCTGGGGTATGTATATGTTCTAACTGGACGGGCCAAGCCCCCTTAATGGCATAATTGCAAGTGCAACAGATATACTTATAATAGTGAATCAGTTATCCATCACATGAAATTTGTATGCTTTGTAATTACTGTCAATAATTCTGATGTGTTGGATAATTGAGACAAATCTAGTGTGATTAGCAGTCATCTTAATACAGAATTGTAACTCATAAACCCCTTTTGGAAGCGTATACAAAATAGCCATGATTTGTCATGTTTCTGTATGCAATGCCTCTGGCAATGAAAAGTGGTGGAATTATTAAATAAATATCTATATTTGATAGCCTGATGAAGCATAGCAGTTGTTTAAAATAGTTTGCTGAAGTTTCCTGGGCCAGTTCCTTGGACAAGCATTTTTATCTTGGACACTGGACACTCCACAATGTGGTGACACAGTTGTCATTGACTGTAATGAAAAGACTGAGCAATAAAGCTCTTATCTCCCATAATGAAGTTAGCCCAGGGGACAGCGGGATGTATCTGCCCAAATTGGCAGAAATGTGACTTTGTAGGCATATAAATTGTTGTGGCATTCGAGTCTATGAGATCATTATGTTTTCTTCATCAGGGTTGCCAGCAGACTTGAAAAGTCAGCGAAATTTGAAATTTTTTCAAGGTCAGTGAATTGTCAGGGACTTTTGAAAAAAAGTAAGTGAAAAATCAAATTCCAAAAAAGTCAGTGAAAAGTCAGGGAAAAACATGCTTGAAGGTAAAAAAATAATTTATACAAATTACCAGATTATGGCTATAACAGTCTAAATGTGTTTTGAATTACTAAAATGTATGTATAAATACATAATATGCTGATTTTTAGTTAAAAATATATTTCTTAACAGTTTTTGTAAATGTCCTAGTGTGACTTTAGTATGATTTGTTCATGGACTTCCCTTGCTGAATATTTGGGTGGCTAAAAGAGGAGGAGGAGGCCGTTGAAAGTGGTTGGTTTTGGTCAGTGAAAAACTGGATTTAGTCAGGGAAAAGTCAGTGAAAAGTCAGGGATTTGTTTTTGCCACAGGTGCTGGCAACCCTGTTCATGTCAAGTATCTATTTACAAGGGTTGTTTAAGAAGTTTGCGGAAACTGTCATTTATTTTTGTTTGAATAGGAATATTGAAACAAAGCATACACTGTTAGAAAGCTTAGACTTATTTACGGAATATGTTAAACTATCCAAAGTATATATAAACAGACATACACGTCATTGCAACTTAAAACATATCAATGATCGTTGTCCGGCCCACGGTCGACGTTTACAACGTGATGTGTTGTCAACCTTTAATGAAACATGCACCTTCTCGACGAAATCGCCATTGATCGCTACACACTTCCGGTGTCTGTACAGCCACTTGTCGTAGGTTTCTACATACCACGCAGTATTGGAAGTAAACTACTGTCTGTGATTCCACTTGCAGTTGTGTGGCGGTTTCAAAACGCTGTCTGCGAAGTTGCGCCTTTAGTTCAGGAAACACACGGAAGTCCTTAGGCACAAGGTCGGTAGTGTACGGTGGATGTTCCAGCAACTCGAAACAAAGCAAGGATATGTCAAGGAGTGTGGAGTGTGCCCTGTGTGCCGGTGCATTGTCCTGGTGAAAGATGATTCCATCGTGGTCTATGTCAGGTTGTTTCTTAGGAAGAGTGCGAATCAAATCCTGCCTAAGAACCTGTAACAGAAATTAACTAATATTTTAGCCTTCAGATCACATTATTAAAATATTAGTTATTTTATAAACATGAACAATTATTATGTGACATTATTATAAGCTATTAGGTTGTTTATCAACTTACCTGTGAGTAACAAGCTGGATTGACTGTTCGACTTTCCCGAACTCTGTGCTGCAGAATCATCCTGTGCCGGTCCATCCTCTTTTATTTAGAAAACACGCATGCCATTTATTCACTAAATTTTTTTCCGCATGTTTGAACAGTGTTAGACTTTTTTATCCACTGCAAAGAATCTGCCGGCGATTTTCAACACAAAACTTCACATTACTGCGTAACTTTACATCGCCCGTCGACGTCATGTCATTTAAGGTTTCCAAAGAACAGCGTCCACACAAATTGTTATAACTTACTGACGGCTGCTGTTACAGAAAACAAATTTTACGGAAATGACGTCAGAACGTTGCAATTTTATCACACTTTTTTGCGCGAATTTAACGTTAAGGACTTAATCCAAATAATATTAGTATAGGCAGGTATTTATGTAGAAGTAAAATAAAAAATGGTGCGGGGCGGATACGTAAGTGTGTGTTACTATGGATACGAATAATGCGATTGTATACGATTTGTTGGGCATAGATAAAGGTGCATATTGTTTAATGCTCAATTAAATATACACACTATTTTAAGGTTTACTGGATATTCCGCGAACTTCCCAAACAACCCTCGTAGTATCTTACAATGTCCCAGAAATGCTGCTCGAAAGGTGTCGAAAAACTGTGACCAATGTAGTATCAAGTATTGTGATTTAGACTTATCAAGTACGAAATATTTCTGTGTAACAAGGATTGCACAAGACATGAATCAAGTTTATGTTGTACACAGGTACCATGTTTAAACATCTGTAAAAATGCTCAGAATTGCATAAACTGTCAAATGAATGCTTATGAATGTTGACTTCAGCCATTAATAAACACCTTTACTCATATATGTTGGCCATGCCCCCATATATATGTTATTGCATCAAACATTGTACTTTTCAATGTCTTGTAATCACATTTGTTTTCTGGTTGCTTAACAATCAGTATTTAGCAACATGAACATAATGTGTGTTTGTTTTAGAAATGGAGCATGCAATGTTTGAAATTGAGCATACCAAGCTTGATAATGGTACTTACAAACATAAATGTCAAGGAATTCCACAGGAGTTTGGTACAGAATCTGGGCTGGTTGGGGAAAGTGGTTCTAGAAGTTTTTTCAAACAGCTCTTGGCTTTTGCTGGCGTTTCTAATTAGTAGATGTGAGTGTTTATTATAATGGAACGTTCACAGTCTGGCAGTGGTACCTGTAGTTGCTTTCTGACAATGTTAAAATATTCAACAATCCAATCAGCTCATCTTAATCTTTGCTGATGTCATTTGTGGTGAAACTCATTGTAACTACTCTGTACCATAGTATTTCAGAAAACAATACATACATGCCTGTCTAGATAGTTTTTGCTGTGATTGAAAAATACTCTTCCACAAATGACAGGGTTTTTGTTCTAACATATTTTCTCAGACTTATAGTCTTCAACAAAGTTCTATTTAAACTTTTATGTCCAAGAACATGTTTTAGTGATGTCAGTTCGGAATTTCATTGTTTTTTTCACAATATTGATTGCTTTTAAAAACTGCTTTCCAAATTAGATGGAGCTTGCTTGCAATTAACATCATCTCTAGTTTCCCATTTAAGAAACTAACAAGTTGTAAAAATTGCAGAATGACTGTAAAGATTGGCAGTCTCCTCAATTTGCGCTTCTATGGATTGCCATTACCCAGTGCCCAATGGGGGCACTTCCAATGGTGTGTTTAAGAGAGAGTAATTAACTGTAATTGTTTCTCTTCATGTTAGTAAATTGCATTTTCATCTTAAAAGAGTTTCTGCAGGGTCTTGAGTATTGTCACTAGCTGTTAATGCCCTATAAGCAGTACACATGTGCAGCTTTTAACTATCTTAAGTGAGGCTTTGCATAGTGTAGAGTTGGCTCTTTCTCTGGCGTACCATTAGGTCCTAAATCGATAGGACCTGGTCCAACCAGATCATACCTGAGGTAGGGACTGGTACGACCTATTCGAAGCAGGTACTATTTTGGTTGTGATCTTTATGACCTTCCAGTACGCCGTTAAGCCTGGTGAAATTGTTGCCGATTCAGTTATTTGGCAGTTGTATATAATTTTCTGTAATTGGTAGTCAACTTTGTAATTGGATATCATACAATTATTGTTGCAGCGTTTTTCCTCAATATAAAATTGGTACCATCAAAAGGTACCTTCCCAATCAAATTTACCTACACATTTTCCCAATTTGAAGTTTAAAAAATGTCAAATATCTGGGAAAAGAAACCCATAAAGATTCACAACATGTATGTACCTATATTTAACTTCCATTTTCTTCCTGGAAACACAAGTACAAGTGAAAGAATCATTGACAAAGTTGTTTTAGAGTTTATCTATTGTAACTTATTGTTTTCACATTATTTTTGGCAGTTTTTTCTGAAAGTGATAAAATTCCCAATTTGGTTGAAAACGATGCTAATTTTCCCAATTTGACCGGTACCGGTACCATTCCTAAAGTTGTGAGGAAAAATGTTGTGTTGATTTGGTATTTTGTAATTTGGATATATTTGTTATTAGTAGTCACTTTGAATTTGGATAATCTATAGACTATGTAATTCAATATATTTGGTAGTCACTTTGTATTCCGGATGTTGTTCTGTTATTGTTGATTCAGACATTGCACATTTGGCTGTGTATCTGTTGTTGGTGGTTAATCATTCTGCATGTATCTAAATGCTATTTGTGATTCATGAATGTTGTGTTCAGTCTCCTTTTATGGTGGTTCAGTAATTAAAGCGACTATCTTGGTAATCATACATTTTACATTTTGGTATCTGTTCCTATTTCTGTGAATTATGCTGTTATACGGTAATGTAGTTTCACTACACTTCTATAGTACGCTATAGTACAGAAAGTCTGTAGTTTAAGATATATACAGTTATATAGTTACTTCTAAGATTTCACAGTGTATTACATAAAGCTTATGTACTGGACGATGTGCCATGTGGCTGGCAGAGGGACATACAGTGTTGTATAATGCAGCATGTGACATGGCAGAGGGACATGCAGTGTTGTATAATGCACCATGTGGCATGGCAAAGGGACATGCAGTGTTGTATACTGCAGCATGTGACATGGCAGAGGGACATGCATTGCTGTATAATGCAGCATGTGACATGGCAGAGGGACATGCAGTGTTGTATAATGCACCATGTGACATGGCAGAGGGACATGCAGTGTTGTAAAATGCAGCATGTGACATGGCAGAGGGACATGCAGTGTTATATAATGCAGTATGGGACATGGCAAAGGGACATGCAGTGTTATATAATGCACCATGTGACATGGCAGAGGGACATGCAGTGTTGTATAATGCAGCATGTGACATGGCAGAGGGACATGCAGTGTTGTATAATGCAGCATGTGACATGGCAGAGGGACATGCAGTGTTATATAATGCAGTATGGGACATGGCAGATGGACATGCAGTGTTATATAATGCACTATGTGACATGGCAGAGGGACAGGCAGTGTTATATAATGCAGCATGGGACATTGCAGAGGGACATGCATTGCTGTATAATGCACCATGTGACATGGCAGAGGGACATGCAGTGTTATATAATGCACCATGTGACATGGCAGAGGGACGTACAGTGTTATATAATGCAGCATGTGACATGGCAGAGGGACATGCAGTGTTATATAATGCGCCATGTGACATGACAGAGGGACATGCAGTGTTATATAATGCGCCATGTGACATGGCATAGGGACATGCAGTGTTGTATAATGCAGCATGTGACATGGCAGAGGGACATGCAGTGTTGTATAATGCACCATGTGACATGGCAGAGGGACATGCAGTGTTATATAATGCAGCATGTGACATGGCAGAGGGACATGCAGTGTTATATAATGCAGCATGTGACATGACAGAGGGTCATGCAGTGTTATATAATGCAGCATGTGACATGGCAGAGGGACATGCAGTGTTATATAATGCAGCATGTGACATGGCAGAGGGACATGCAGTGTTATATAATGCACCATGTGACATGGCATAGGGACATGCAGTGTTGTATAATGCACCATGTGACATGGCAGAGGGACATGCAGTGTTGTATAATGCACCATGTGACATGGCAGAGGGACATGCAGTGTTATATAATGCACCATGTGACATGGCATAGGGACATGCAGTGTTGTATAATGCACCATGTGACATGGCAGAGGGACATGCAGTGTGGTATAATGCACCATGTGACATGGCAGAGGGACATGCAGTGTTATATAATGCAGCATGTGACATGGCAGAGGGACATGCAGTGTTATATAATGCAGCATGTGACATGACAGAGGGTCATGCAGTGTTATATAATGCAGCATGTGACATGACAGAGGGACATGCAGTGTTATATAATGCAGCATTTGACATGGCAGAGGGACATGCAGTGTTATATAATGCAGCATGTGACATGGCAGAGGGACATACAGTGTTATATAATGCAGCATGTGACATGGCAGAGGGACATGCAGTGTTATATAATGCAGCATGTGACATGGCAGAGGGACATGCAGTGTTATATAATGCAGCATGTGACATGGCAGAGGGACATGCAGTGTTATATAATGCAGCATGTGACATGGCAGAGGGACATGCAGTGTTATATAATGCAGCATGTGACATGGCAGAGGGACATGCAGTGTTATATAATGCACCATGTGACATGACAGAGGGACATGCAGTGTTATATAATGCAGCATTTGACATGGCAGAGGGACATGCAGTGTTATATAATGCAGCATGTGACATGGCAGAGGGACATGCAGTGTTGTATAATGCACCATGTGACATGGCAGAGGGACATGCAGTGTTGTATAATGCACCATGTGACATGGCAGAGGGACATGCAGTATTATATAATGCAGCATGTGACATGGCAGAGGGACATGCAGTGTTGTATTATGCAGCACGTTGCATGGCAAAGGGACAGGGACATGCAGTGTTATATAATGCACCATGTGACATGGCAGAGGGACATGCAGTGTTGTATAATGCAGCATGTGACATGGCAGAGGGACATGCAGTGTTATATAATGCGCTATGTGACATGGCAGAGCATGGCAGAGGGACATGCAGTGTTGTATAATGCAGCATGTGGCATGGCAGAGGGACATGAAGCGTTATATAATGCAGCATGAGACATTCTTCCGCCAGTCTGGGGGAAGCCTTGTAATTCCTGTACCATGATGCACAGCTCTTACTCACACTTCCTGAATTCTGTCAGTGCTGTCACATGGGGGATGTTGAACTCTGCATAAAAAATTGTTCCACATGGCACTGTGCCTTAACAGTGTGGTAAAACGCTACGTCTGCTGCAGCTAGTGACAGCACGTATTTACAGTGTTCTCCGCAGCTAATCCTCTTGTTATTTACTGGCTTTTGAGTTCTTACTTTGACTAATAATCTACAATCAGGTGGCATCCACGGAATTTTTTGAAAACAGTTATAAAGTGCTACAGTAGTTCTGTATTCTGTGTTTTTGTATGGTGGTGCTGTCAGTGATGATGTCTATTTGTGACATGGTAGTGATGGTGGTTTTTGTATGGTGGTGCTGTCAGTGATGATGTCTATTTGTGACATGGTAGTAATGGTGGTTTTTGTATGGTGGTGCTGTCAGTGATGATGTCTATTTGTGACATGGTAGTGATGGTGGTTTTGGAGGTTTGTGCTGTTAAAGCGAACACTGTTCTGATGATGAGGCTGTTCTTGCTGTTGATACTGATGATGATACTGGTGATGGTGAGGATAATGATTATGGTGATGATGATGTTGATTATGATTGTGATGATGATTTTGGTGATTTTGATTGTGATGATTGTTGTGATGATAATGATGATGATGGTGATTATGATAACAGTTATATTTTATCATGAGCTATATATTGTCACAGTAGTCCATTTCTGTCATGTCATAATAACCTGAATATTTGTGTGGGTTAGGCAAGAGCAGAATTCATCAAAGTTGGATCACAATACTAGCTACTAAATCCTGTCAAGGCACATTGTTAGGGAAGTGAGCTCAATGATTCATTTGTTCTGGAAATGAAATTCTTGAGTCTTCCCCAAGCAGGCTGCTCTCAGCTGTCAGGGAAGACTGGGCAGATCAAATGTTCACTAATATCCTCTCTCATGTAGCAATCTCATAGACTTGTTACTTCCATGCCAGTGTATTAAGGCTTTGTGTTGGATGATCATGATTTCTTCCAGAAAAGCCTTCCAACGGTTGCTGTAGCAACTAACAGTTAAGCAAAAAAGGCACTTTACATAAGACAGCATGTTTGATTGTTTGATTTAAATAATGGAGTTAAATAAGGGACTTTTGACATCACTCAAGTTTCCTTTTTAGCAGTTATGTCTAAAATAGTCAGTTAGCTAGAGCACTTGGTAGTGGAATTGCAGCATACATTCCTTTTGCTTCATATGACAAAAAAAGAATATAACTTACATTTTGATTCAGTGAAATGGCTGGTTTGCACCTATAAAGTGAAGTACTTCAATCATTAAGAGCATGGTCTTAATTGACACTATTTCTGGCTATTGGCTATTTTGAACTTTGCATGGGTAACAAATGAATCTGTAGTAAACATTAGCCGAGAGTTTGTTGATTTCTAGGTTCTCGGATCCGCCGACCCGATTTTTTTTTCCAAAACGCAAACAAAAAAAATTGTAGAATGTTAGGGATATGGTAAAAAAGATAAGACAGCATGTTTGATTGTTTGATTTAAATAATGGAGTTAAATAAGGGACTTTTGACATCACTCAAGTTTCCTTTCTCTTTGAAGTTAAGCAGTTATGTCTAAAATAGTCAGTTAGCTAGAGCACTTGGTAGTGGAATTGCAGCATACATTCCTTTTGCTTCATATGACAAAAAAAGAATATAACTTACATTTTGATTCAGTGAAATGGCTGGTTTGCACCTATAAAGTGAAGTACTTCAATCATTAAGAGCATGGTCTTAATTGACACTATTTCTGGCTATTGGCTATTTTGAACTTTGCATGGGTAACAAATGAATCTGTAGTAAACATTAGCCGAGAGTTTGTTGATTTCTAGGTTCTCGGATCCGCCGACCCGATTTTTTTTTCCAAAACGCAAAAAAAAAAAATTGTAGAATGTTAGGGATATGGTAAAAAAGACTTTGTGAAAGGGTTTCAACCTGTTACACAGAATGCAAAAAGACCTTGTGAAAGGGTTTCAACCTGTTACACAGAATGCAAAAAGACCTTGTGAAAGGGTTTCAACCTGTTACACAGAATGCAAAAAGACTTTGTGAAAGGGTTTCAACCTGTTACACAGAATGCAGAAAGACTTTGTGAAAGGGTTTCAACCTGTTACACAGAATTCAAAAAGACTTTGTGAAAGGGTTTCAACCTGTTACACAGAATGCAAACAAGACTTTCAACCTGTTACACAGAATGCAAACAAGACTTTCAACCTGTTACACAGAATGCAAACAAGACTTTGTGAAAGGGTTTCAACCTGTTACACAGAATGCAAAAAGACTTTGTGAAGGGTTTCAACCTGTTACACAGAATGCAAAAAAACGCTGAAGAAATGACTAAATTTTATGTAACATGCATTGTGACTGTATATCGCTGTATGATTTATATGACCTGCTCTCTGTTATTTTAAGCATCATGCAACACTTCAAGTCAGAAGAAAATACCATGTAAAAACAAATTAAGATCTTAGAGTCATTGTATTAAATACACATTTATAATCTTATATCAATATTATAATTAACAAATTTCATTGGTGTATATTGATTTATTAATAAGATATATTCAGTTAAACATGCTGTTATACAATGGCCACTGTCCAGCGATATATGACGTACTATAATTAAGTGTGAGCATATTGTAACAGTAGTTTTTATATGATAAATGCTGCCTTTTAATGTTATTATTATTGGTATTAATGTTATGGTTATCATGCAGTTATCATTAAGTATTAGTGTGTGTAGCATGATTTTTGTAAGTAATATTTCATAAAGATTTTAATATCACTGCCCATTTCTATTTGTGAAATTCTAGTCATTAATTTACTCAAGTCTGTGGGTTTTTTTCTCTCTCCTCCAACCAGATACTTTTCCAAAATTGTCAGAGAACCAATAAATAAAAAAAACTGGCCTTTCTAGATATCTTCTATTCATATGTTCCAATGATGTACATGCACACAACCAAGCAAAATGTAGGTTATATTCTAAGTAAGTTAGAACATATTCAGTAAAATCTTATTGGCTAAGAAGCGGCTTGATTTGCTGCGCTCACTCTGCCCCTTCTTAACCAAAGATGAATTTACTTAATATGTTGTAACTTCTACACCAGTGCTACAGATAATTTTTCAGGCAAACAGTTTGTCACTTACTAATTTTGTAATCAAATCGTTTTTTTTACTGACCACCTTAAAGACTAATTAGTTTTTATCAATTTTCATATAGTTTTCAGTCTATAGTTTTTAAAAATCAGCTTTTTTTCATTGATTACACTTTTGCTTGTTGAAAAGCTGTCAGATTTAGTTCACTATTTCATAAAATGGTTGCAAATTACTGTAATAAATGAACAATAAATGGAGAATTTAGCCTTTGAACAATATTTAAATTACAAAATCAATATTGATAGACAGAAGTTTGTTTTTAATTTTCAATTCAACCGTGTTTTTCTTTCAATACTGGTTCCAAGTCAAAATGGTTACACGTCTGGTTCCCAATTCTTATTACTTACACTCTACCTTGAATATCTGGTTGATAATGAAGCAAAAGTAGGGAACCAGACAAGTCAAAACGGTCTCTATTTTGTTGCGGTGCTATAGTAATTATTAACTCAGGCAAATAATCCTTGTCAAAAAAAACTATAAGAATGTGGTTGCAATTCGTTTTTTGAAATATTTATTAGTTTTTTAACAATAACTTAAAAATTAAATCGTTTTTCTAGAAAATCAATTCGTTTTAACGACAAAAAGATGCTTATCTGTAGCACTGTTTTACATAATACAACAAAATTAATAAATTAGTTTGATTGTCATACCACCATATTTGTACTTTTGTCTGTTCCTGTTGTACATGCACCTATGTGTAGCAATGTATCCCAACTGTCTGCTCTGATCACTCTGCAGTCCAAGGCCTCCTTCAGCTCTCATTAGATCATTCCTCCTCAATTAACCCTGTATTGGACAATAAATTGGCAATTGTGGCCAGGAAATGTGAACATAATTAACTCAACAGTCTGTAATAAGAATTGAGGTATGATGAACACAAATTACTAAGGGGAAAGTAAAATTTCATTTGTTTTCTATAATTTTTTTACACTATTACTGTGGTTCTTCAAATGACATTTGAACAGAGGAACAATCAAACATAAATGCACAAATAGACATGTGATAGGAGAAATAAGGATACTACTGGAAATGAAAATACAGTTTGTCACCGGACAAGATGGAAATGTACTTAATCACTGAAGGGGGCTGTGTCAATGTGGAATGTAACCTGTTGGTTTCTCCTTTACCCTGACACAAACCATTGAGAGCATATGTACTTCAGCACATTGGCTGCTACCAACTGCTCATGTTCCCCACCTCAGCGCCGTAGCTGGGTGACATCCACCTCAATGGAACATACATTGGAATGAACTGCGAACATTCCTGGGGAAAATACACATGCACCTAGCTCACATAGTTGGGGTGTAAATGTCAGTTCTGATGTACACCACATTATCTATGAATTATAAAATGAAAATAAAAATGTATGAACAGCTTTTAAATTGTGTTCATTGCCAGTTAAAATGTCAGTAACACCATCTTGGATTTAAATGTTAATTACGGTTCATGTTTATAGTAATTAAATATATTTTACTTATTTTCATCATTAAAACACACTTTCTAATTTCAAAAAATAATTGCATCAGAGACATCTCCAACAAGTAATTATATTCATGTTATTCAGAAATAAAAACTGTCTAAACCTTATTTTGACCTTGCACACAAAATCTCAGTTCTCTATCTTGTTCACAGGAAATGTGATTTTTCAGCAGTTAAAGCCACACATACCGTTGAAGGACATAATTTGTTTGCGCTCCATGGATGTGCGATAAATTGTAACAACTTCTGATTGTGGTAAACACAAGACTATCACAGCTTTATCTAGAAGACTTCTGATACACTAGATAGCTCCAACCAGATGCATTTTATTTGGTAACTTAACGAGAATACTTAAAAGATTAAGAACAATAAACCAATCGACTTGAGTGTTATCTCTGAAATTTGATAAACAATCTTCAAGTTCGGTTAGTAGCTAACAAACAGTGGCGCAAAAGAGTTGACATCTCTCATGAAAAGCGGTTGAAGAGGTCCATTGCGATTAGGTTACAGTGTTTGTTTTGAACAAAAGCTCGACTGTTTCATTTGTACAGTAGTTAGGTTGAGATAGTATCAAAAGCCTATTCCAGGCTGTTTTAGTGTTTTTGTTAACTGGGTTTTGTTAAAAATTGAAAAGCATCCGTAAAACTCCAGGTCGTCTTTAATTGTATACCATTGAACTGCAACAAGCCATCTGGTTTTTGAGAACCACACTGACCTATCTGTAGTCTTACAATTAGATCACTTAGTGCTGTCTTGCTGTAACTGTATTTTAATTGTTGCCTATTTGTGCGTGGTTTGTTTAAAGTTTAGTTTTTAAGTAACTTTAGCTTCATTTTGTAAATGGTAAAACAGCATGAAGTAGTGCTTTTGGATTTACCTCAAAAAGGGAAGAGAGAAAAGTGTGAATTTTTTTTATCTCTGGATCTTACTCTTGGACTGTTGTCCCATCTCAAGGAAACAATATGGAGCTCTATTACTTGGTAAGAGACCGTATTTAGTAAGGGTCTTATTTAAAAATTATGATACAAAGTTGTGTATAGTTGTTTTTGTGTTATATTTTTACAAACATGTATGTGTTCTTTTTCCTATGAAAATATATAAAATAATTGTATTCTTGACAGTTTGTAATTATTGTTTTTTATGAACAATTCATTTACTAAATACTGCTCTTTAAAGGTTATATTATAACATATTTAAGTGGCTACACATCTAAGACCAGTAAATTATATATGAAAAGTTTATGTTTCTTGTGCCTTGTTATCAATCTTTGACAAAACAACATGTAATGGTAGAGATTTTCTGTTAATGTGAATGGTTTTGTGGAGCACATGGCTGTGGTAGTCCCCAGAGGCTGGGTCTGAGAGATCTGTCCTGTCTAATGACAGCACACAATCACAGTGGAGGCTCTGCCTGTTCTGTTACCAGAGAGAGCTTTCTGCATGAGGGACATTGATAGCAGCATGTGTTTGAAGCCTTATGTCAGGGAGAAATAAGCACCAGAATGTCAATGTGAAGAAAATTTAAAATTCAAATGTGTTGTTAAGCATATGAGATTAAATGGATTGTTGTTTCTGTAATAGGTTACAGTAAATCGTTAATATGTTGGTAGAAATGCAGCTGATAATAATGTATGTGACATGCCAGGTTTAAGGGTCGTCGAAGGGGTGGCTTCCAGATTTAGACTTTCTCTCTGCATTTTTTCTGATTATAATATCGCATTTTAGACTATTCCAGGGACTGTATATTGGAATTAATTAGGGCGCAATAACAAAATTAATATAATATAATCACATTTATTTTATTGGTGCAATTTAATAATTATATACATAAAATCGTATTTATAAACTGGTTAACAATCTCAAGAATTGTCAGATGCACGTACTTGAAATATATTAAATAACCACAAAATTATAATACTAAGTTTGTAAGTTGCAAACCACCGAGTCCGTTAAATGTTGTTATGGATGTTTCTTTCCGAACGAACGTTTATAAAAGTCGAAATTAGCTTGCTGATTTGGTACATTCATATTCAAAGACAAGAACAGAATGGGACATGAATTCTGTTTTCTTAAATTCCAAGTTTAAGATTTGAGTTATAGTTATTATAGAATTATTAATATCATAAGCGTGTTTTAAAAATCCTCTTTTAAAATTGCCGACAAAGATGTTGTCTGTAAATTGTCTGTAACAATTACCGCCTACCTTAATAAGTGGCCTCTACGAGAAACATAGAGGCGCTAATCTGCACCAATATTATAAATGTCATGATTTATGAGACTTATGACACATGGGCTGTTGATTGCCAAGGATTTGGGGCCAGCATTTAACTGACCATGTGGAACAGCGAACGACTAAACAACAGGGGTGGGGGGGGGGATTTCCAATTACAGAGAAGGGGAGGCAGAATTTTTTACATGACGATCACTTGCTGAAATATTGGGGCGGCGGCCGCCCTTGGGTTTGTTAGATGCAGTGACTGAAAACATCTTTCTACTGTATTGACCTGAAACATTCGAGCATTAACAGTTATGTAAAGACAATTTCCTTTTTTAGCTCACCTGAGCACAAAGTGCTCATGGTGAGCTTTATGATAGCCCATTGTCCGTGCGTGCGTACGT
This sequence comes from Congeria kusceri, assembly GCA_027627225.1. Classification (NCBI taxonomy): domain Eukaryota; kingdom Metazoa; phylum Mollusca; class Bivalvia; order Myida; family Dreissenidae; genus Congeria; species Congeria kusceri. The sequence goes on from CM051024.1 coordinate 60,717,485, forward strand.
CGTCAACTTTTCAATCAAACAACATCTCCTAAACCACTAGGCAGATTTTCACCAAACTTCACAGGAATGATCATCGGGTGACCCTCTTTCAAAGTTGTTAAAATCGTTATGGTCCACTGCATATGTAGGTCACCAGAGCTAAAAATAGATTTTAAAAGTGTAAACTTAAAAAATCTCTGAAACCGCAAGGCCCAGAGGTTTCATATTTGGTATGTAACATCCTATAGTCGTCCTCTACAAATATTGTTCAAATTATGCCCCTGTGGTCAAAACTGGCCACGCCCTGGGGGCCACATGGTTTATAAAGAATATATAGCAAAATGACTTTTAAAGTCTTCTCCTCTGAAACCGCAAAGCCCAGAGGTTTCATATTTGGTTTGTAACATCCTATAGTGGTCCTCTACAAAGATTGTTCAAATTATGCCCCTGGGGTCAAAACTGGCCACGCCCTGGGGGTCACATGGTTTATATAGAATACATATTAAAATGACTTTAAAAATCTTCTCCTCTGAAACCGCAAGGCCCAGAGGTTTCATATTTGGTTTGTAACATCCTTTAGTGGTTCTTTACAAAGATTGTTCAAATTAGCCCAGGGGTCAAAATGGCCACGCCCCGGGGGTCACATGGTTTATATAGAATATATAGCAAAATGACCTTAAAAATCTCATCTGAAACCACTAGGCCCAGAGGTTTCATATTTAGTATGTAACATCCTATAGTGGTCCCCTACAAAGGTTGTTCAAATGATGCCCCATGGGTCAAAACTGACCACACCCCAGGGGTCACATGGTTTATATAAACTTATATAGCAAAATTACTTAAAAAAATTTCTCCTGAAACCTCAAGGCCTAGAGGTTTCATATTTGGTATGTATATGTTGTCCTCTACAAATATTGTTAAAATTGTGCTCCTGGGGTCAAAACTGGTGACGCCCCAGGGGTCACATGGTTTATATAGACTTCAATAGCAAAATGACTTAAAAAATCCTCTCCTCTGAAACGGCGAGGCCCACAGCTTTCCTATATGTAGTACATAACATTGCATAGTGGTCCTCTCCAAAGATTGTTCAAATTATGCCCCTGGGGTCAAATCTGGCCACACCCCAAGGGGTCACATGGTTTATATAGACTTAAATAGCAGAATGACTTTTAAAATCTTTACCTGAAACCACCAGGTTTGTTCAAGATTGTTCAAATTATGCTCCTGGGATATAAAAATAAGCCACACCTGGGAGATGCAAATTCCAATCGGGTTACAAGGTCTCATGTGAGCGTCCTAGGGCCCTCTTGTTTTAGCAGAGCAATGTATTTTGAAGGTTGTATGGGTATAATGTGCAATTTCAATTCTTAACTCAGTAAATAGACAGTGTTTATTATATAGATAAGAATATTTATGTCTAACCAATGTTCATGATTGGATACAGGTGCAGTTATTAGTTGCTCCATCACAGGTGATGGCCCCAGGTTACATTATCAGGAGGGGGGAGTGTTGTCAGGGTGCACCTGTCTGGCCAGTATCAGGAACTGTTGATAACTCCCTTATCAGATTGTCTATAGATGGGGCATATGGTCCCTTTTTACTGGTGATTTATATTGTCTTTGTAGCTGTCACTTGTGTTGGCTGTGTACAGGTCATTTGTAGGGCATAATGGCACTTGGAATTTGACATGCCCTCAGTAACATCCCCTAGATCTTGTATGACTTCTCATGTGATATGCTGAGACACTTGTTATATGAAGTTTCACAGACAATACAGAACCCAACATTTGACAGATTATATAGTTTTTAATGCAAGTATGATTGCCATTCCTGCCTAATATTACAGCCCACAGATGGGAGCTGTGGTATTAATGCTGCTATGCAAGCCTGATTGTTGTGTCTTGTATGTTCACAGATGCATCATCCTGTGCAGATAAAGCCAGCGGACAGTGAAAAACGAAATGGTGAGCTGTACACTGGTAAATGTTCATTTCCATAACAACCAACAGATACCACTCTTGATAGTTCTAGGGAAGGGAACCAATGTAAGACATTAAGGTACTTAAAACATGGCATCTGAAAAATGATAAAAAAAAAACTTTAGTACAAGATGTAACTGAAACAAGCAATTTCACCAGGCCTCTTTACCTTGTCATATATTGCATAGTAGGAAAGTACTTAACATGTAGAATAACAATTTGTCACGTGCTATACAGGTTTTCCGTGTAATAACCGTTACGAATATTTCTATCTTACACAGTTCTATCTTACACATTGTAAGATAACATTTTGAGCGTTTTAATTGGCTACATATTCTTTGACTGACCAATCGCATGACGTTATTTTGGTAAAATGACGTCGTAAACATAAAAATGATGTCACGTCAGTACACAATTTTTAGAATTTATTAGCATGTTTTGATAAAATAAGTTGTTTTTTTGTTTAAAAGCATGTGATAAAAAAGATCTGATACTCGTTGTCCTGTCATACCATTTTTTTAAACTTGTCGAGAAAATTCGTTAGTAAGCTCGCCAAAGGCTCGCTTAGTAACAGTATTCCTGAACTCGTTTAATAAAATATGGTATGACATGACAACTCGTGTCAGATCCTATATATACAGTGCAATCCCTCAAATAGTCCTCGTTCAAAATGTATTTGAATTTCATAGATAGGACACATGCATGATTTATGGGTGGCACGCAGCCCTGAAATTGTATGGATTAAGCATACATAACCTCTTAAATAAAAAGTGCTTCACGAAGAAAAGAATACAGAAGATAAAACACATCAAAACTTGCTTTCATTCATATTTTATGAATAAACATATTTTCTGAGTATGGCACATACTAACACGACTACATATTATGTATTATTGGTTGTAGCTGTTGTCCACAATCCTATCTGGATTTGCTGGAGTATTGGGTCTGCTGTAATGGATAATTATTGATTAGGCAGCCATCCATTAATATCCCGAAGTTGATGACAGTGTTATGATGATTATGCAGTCTGCCATGCAAGTAGTCTTTGTGCTAGCTTCTTTAAAAACATACAAATTGGGTACAGTTTTAATGCGATTTTGTTCATGGAAGAAAAGATGTGGAGTCTAAAAGGATTGGTTGTTTTAAAGGGTTTACATTTCAAATGTTTGTTACAATTGAAACTTTAAACATCAGTGACTCACAGTTGGATAAAAACAACAAAAAGGGTCGTACACCTATTTTCATGGACTCCAAAGTGTGTGTGTATGCACTGTCTGGTACTGAATCAGATTGTTTTGAACCTAGTAAATAAAGCAAGATAGAAGGTTAAATAGTAAAATGATCATTGAGGCATTCCTTAGGATTCAGACATAAAGTTACAACTCAGATGCACTGCTTAATGTAAGGTTAAAATAGTCTTGACTTCAAACTAAGAAGTTCTTGTGGAATACAGAGCAATATGCCCTCTGTAAGGTCAAGATGCCCTCTGTAAGGTCAAGATGCCCTCTAAGATCAGTAAGATCAATACACTCTGTTTGCAAGATGATTATGATGCTGTTGTGTATTCAGATGCGAAAACTAGCTATACTGTACTACACTTCCTATCAACAAATCCCAAAATAAGTGGAAGAAAATGTATATTGAGTTAGAAATAGTAAGAAATTAACACCAAATAGGGTGCTTTCAATAAATTATATAAGTAAATGAAAGTAGCATGTATGTTTAGTTATTTGGCCTCAAAGAGTGGTATCTGTACAATTGTATCTCTCTAATTTCTCACCCCCATTTATGGACACATTTCATTATACCCCCACAAACGAAGTTTAGGGGGGTATATAGGAGTGAGCTTGTCGGTCTGTTGGTTTTTGGTTTCCGGATGATAACTTAAGAAAGGCTTTACATATTCAAATAATTTTTGGTTCACTTGTGTAACATCATACAATACAGGTCAAGTTCGATTTTGATTACAAACCACTAAATTTTGACAGAGTTATGGCCCCTTTTCGACTTAAAATTCCCTAAAAACATGGTTTCCGGATGATAACTCAAGAAAGGCTTGACATATTTAAATAATTTTTGGTACACATGTGTAACATCATAGAATAGAGGTCAAGTTCGATGTTGGTTACAAACCACTAAATTTTGACAGAGTTATGGCCCCTTTTCGAGTTAAAATTCCCTAAAAACATGATTTTCAGATGATAACTCAAGAATGGCTTGACATGTTCAAATAATTCTTGGTATACATGTGTAGCATCATAAAATACGGGTCAAGTTCGACTTTGGTGGTTACAAACCACTAAATTTTGTCAGAGTTAAGGCCCTTTATTTGACTTAAATTCCCTAAAAACATTGTTTCCTGACAATAACTCAACAGTCGCTTGACATATTTAAATAATTATTGGTACACATGTAGCGTCATAAAATACAGGTCAAGTTCGACTTTGGTTACAAACCACTAAATTTTGACACAGTTGTGGCCCCCCTTTTTGCCTAATCAATAATTCCCAAAAAACATGGACAGTAACAGTAACTCATGAAAGGCTTCACATTTTTAACTTATTTTTGGTACATAGGTGTAACATCATAAAATACAGATCAAGTTCAACTTTGGTTACAAACCACTAAATGTTGACAGAGTTATGGCTCCTATTGAAATTAAATTTTTAAAAATACACTGTTGTCCATTCACAAATTAAAGCATTCTTTCTGTCCATTTGTTTCGAATGGAGGCCATTTTGTGGGGATATATCCGTCACTCATGTGACAATTCTACTTGGAATTGTACCTTATTGCACATAGACTGGTTCATATTTCTTGCTAAGGTCTCATTTCAGTGAATTTAATCTGTAAGAAATCATTAGCTTGCAGCTCATGGGAGGTCTACATGTACACTTGCCTGCACAACATATTATATTAATTTGCTGGATATTGTATGATGTAGAATTTAGTAAACTCATTAAACTGTGCTACTTGTCAAATGAAACATTTTAGTGTAACTATTTTCATTAGCTTACTTGAGTGATTTGTAAGAGGCCGTGCATTGGCCCAGTCTGTGTGTTGGTGGTCCCACTCCAAATACTCACACCTCGCACTGTGATGTGGTTGTCTCTGACTAACTCTAGCAGCAGTTGTCATCACAATGTTGGCAATCACACCAGTACCAAGGGAATTGTGGGAGAATCGCATAGTTGTCTTAAAATGGATCTTTCTGGAATTACCATGATGAATTTATTAAGGCTGGCGTCTTTTTTTTCTTCAAAAACGTATTCTTCCAATATTAAGTAAAAACAGTGAATATTTGTATGGTTTCCATTTTGGCTATTAATGACAATTATAGCATAAAAAGTCAGTGTTCAGTCCGTTATTGAGGTGTGTTCATGAACAAAAAGCTGTTGGTTATCGTCAAAAAAGGTGTATTTTTCAGTAAAATCACATGCCAATAACGACCAGCTTTTTTGTCTAATTGATTAATGACGTGTACAGGTGCACAATTTTGGGTTACTCTTTTATTAGCTCACCTGAGCACAATGTGCTCATGGTGAGCTTTTGTGTTCGCCTTTTGTCCGTCGTCCGTCATGAATCGTTGGTCGTTCGTCGTCCACATTTACCTTGTGAACACTCTAGAGGCCACATTTATTGGCCAATCTTCATGAAACTTGGTCAGAACATGTGTCCCAATGACATCTCGGCCGAGTTCGAAACTGGGTCATGTGGGGTCAAAAACTAAGTCACTATGTCAAATTGAAGAAAAAGCTTGTTTACACTCTAGAAGTCACATTTATTGCCCAATCTTCATGAAACTTGGTCAGAACATTTGTCTTAATGATATCTCGGCCAAGTTCGACTCTAGGTCATGTGGGGTCAAAAACTAGGTCACTAGGTCAAATTGAAGAAAAAGCTTGTGAACACTAGAAGTCACATTTTTTGCCCAATCTTCATGAAACTTGGTCAGATCAATAGTCCCAATAATATCTCGGCCGAATTTGAATCTGGGTCATGTGGGGTCAAAAACTAGGTCACTAGGTCAAATTGAAGAAAAAACTTGTTAAGCCATTTCATTCTGGATACACCTTTAGGTGTTTTTACCCTTGTATTCTGGATACACCTTTTGGTGTATGTCTGCATCTTTCTCTGTATGGGTATTTGTTTTTTTTAATTGTTCCAATTATATCTCGGCCGAGTTTGAATCTGGGTCATGTGGGGTCAAAAACTAGGTCACTAGGTCAAATTGAAGAGAAAGCTTGTTAACACTCTCAAAGTCACATTTTTTGCCCAATCTTCATGAAACTTGGTCAGAACATTTATCCCAATTATATCTCCACCAACAGAGTTCGAATCTGGCGCATGTGGGGCGAAAAACTAAGTCACTAGGTCAAATTGAAGAAAAAGCTTGTTAACACTCTAGCAGTCACATTTTTTGCCCAATCTTCATGAAACTTGGTCAGAACATTTGTCCCAATGATATCTCGGACGAATTCGAATCTGGGTCATGTGGGGTGAAAAACTATGTCACTAGGTCAAATTGAAGAAAAAGCTTGTCAACACTCTAGAAGTCACATTTTTTGGCCCAATCTTCATGAAACTTGGTCAGAACATTTGTCTTAATGGTATCTTGGCCGAGTTTAAATCTGGGTCATGTAGAGTCAAAAACTATGTCACTAGGTCAAATTGAAGAAAAAGCTTGTTAACCCATTTCATTCTGGATACACCTTTAGGTGTTTTTACCCTTGTATTCTGGATACACCTGTTGGTGTATGTCTGCATTTTTCTCTGTATGGGTATTGTTTTTGTTTAATTGTCCCAATAATATCTCTGCTGAGTTTGAATCTGGGTCATGTGGGGTCAAAAACTAGGTCACTAGGTCAAATTGAATAAAAAGCTTGTTAACACTCTAGAAGTCACATTTTTTGCCCAATCTTCATGAAACTTGGTCAGAACATTAGTCCCAATGATATTTCAGCCGAGTTCGATTCTGGGTCATTTGGGGTGAAAAACTAGGTCACCAGGTCAAATTGAAGTAAAAGCTTGTTAACACTCTCGAAGTCACATTTTTTGCCCAATTTTCATGAAACTTGGTAAGATCATTTGTCCCAAAGATATCTCGGCCGAGTTCAAATCTGGGTCATGTGGGGTGAAAAACTATGTCACTTGGTCAAATTGAAGAAAAAGCTTGTTAACACTCTAGAAGTCACATTTTTTTGCCCAATCTTCATGAAACTTGGTCAGAACGATAGTCCCAATAATATCTCGGCCGAGTTTGAGTCTGGATCATGTGGGGTCAAAAACTAGGTCACTAGGTCAAATTGAAGAAAAAGCTTGTTAAGCCATTTCATTCTGGATACACCTTTAGGTGTTTTTACCCTTGTATTCTGGATAGACCTTTTGGTGTATGTCTGCATTTTTCTCTGTATGGGTTTTTTTTTTTTTTTTATGTCCCAATTATATCTCGGCCGAGTTTGAATCTGGGTCATGTGGGGTCAAAAACTAGGTCACTAGGTCAAATTGAAGAAAAAGCTTGTTAACACACTCAAAGTCACAGTTTTTGCCCAATCTTCATGAAACTTGGTCAGAACATTTGTCCCAATTATATCTCCACCTACAGAGTTCGAATCTGGGTCGTGTGGGGCGAAAAACTAAGTGACTGGGTCAAATTGAAGAAAAAGCTTGTTAACACTCTAGAAGTCACATTTTTTGCCCAATCTTCATGAAACATGGTCAGAACATTTGTCCCAATGATATTTCGGCCGAGTTCGATTCTGGGTCATTTGGGGTGAAAAACTAGGTCACTAGGTCAAGTTGAAGAAAAAGCTTGTTAACACTCTCGAAGTCACATTTTTTGCCCAATGTTCATGAAACTTGGTAAGAACATTTGTCCCAATGATATCTCGGCCTAGTTCAAATCTGGGTCATGTGGGGTGAAAAAGTATGTCACTTGGTCAAATTGAAGAAAAAGCTTTTTAACACTCTAGAAGTCACATTTTTTTGCCCAATCTTCATGAAACTTGGTCAGAACAATAGTCCCAATAATATCTCGGCCGAGTTTGAATCTGGATCGTGTGGGGTCAAAAACTAGGTCAAATTGAAGAAAAAGCTTGTTAAGCCATTTCATTCTGGATACACCTTTAGGTGTTTTTACCCTTGTATTCTGGATACACCTTTTGGTGTATGTCGGCATTTTTCTGTATATGGGTTTTTTTTTTTTTAATTGTCCCAATTATATCTCGGCCGAGTTTGAATTTGGGTCATGTGGGGTCAAAAACTAGTCACTAGGTCAAATTGAAGAAAAAGCTTGTTAACACTCTCAAAGTCAAATTTTTTGCCCAATCTTCATGAAACTTAGTCAGAACATTTGTCCCAATTATATCTCCACCGACAGAGTTCGAATCTGGGTCATGTGGGGCGAAAAACTAAGTCACTAGGTCAAATTGAAGAAAAAGCTTGTTAACACTCTAGCAGTCACATTTTTTGCCCAATCTTCATGAAACTTGGTTAGATCATTTGTCCCAATGATATTTCGGCCGAGTTCGATTCTGGGTCATTTGGGGTGAAAAACTAGGTCATTAGGTCAAGTTGAAGAAAAAGCTTGTTAACACTCTCGAAGTCACATTTTTTGCCCAATTTTCATGAAACTTGGTAAGAACATTTGTCCCAATTATATCTCAGCCGAGTTCAAATCTGGGTCATGTGGGGTGAAAAAGTATGTCACTTGGTCAAATTGAAGAAAAAGCTTGTTAACACTCTAGAAGTCACATTTTTTTACCCAATCTTCATGAAACTTGGTCAGAACAATAGTCCCAATAATATCTCGGCCGAGTTTGAATCTGGATCGTGTGGGGTCAAAAACTAGGTCACTAGGTCAAATTGAAGAAAAAGCTTGTTAAGCCATTTCATTCTGGATACACCTTTAGGTGTTTTTACCCATGTATTCTGGATACACCTTTTGGTGTATGTCTGCATTTTTCTGTATATGGTTTTTTTTTTTTTAATTGTCCCACTTATATCTCGGCCGAGTTTGAATTTGGGTCATGTGGGGTCAAAAACTAGTCACTAGGTCAAATTGAAGAAAAAGCTTGTTAACACTCTCAAAGTCAAATTTTTTGCCCAATCTTCATGAAACTTAGTCAGAACATTTGTCCCAATTATATCTCCACCGACAGAGTTCGAATCTGGGTCATGTGGGGCGAAAAACTAAGTCACTAGTTCAAATTGAAGAAAAAGCTTGTTAACACTCTAGCAGTCACATTTTTTTGCCCAATCTTCATGAAACTTGGTTAGATCATTTGTCCCAATGATATTTCGGCCGAGTTCAATTCTGGGTCATTTGGGGTGAAAAACTAGATCACTAGGTCAAATTGAAGAAAAAGCTTGTTAACACTCTCGAAGTCACATTTTTTGCCCAATTTTCATGAAACTTGGTAAGAACATTTGTCCCAATGATATCTCGGCCGAGTTCGAATCTGGATCATGTGGGGTGAAAAACTATGTCACTAGGTCAAATTGAAGAAAAAGCTTGTCAACACTCTAGAAGTCACATTTTTTTGCCCAATCTTCATGAAACTTGGTCAGAACATTTGTCTTAATGGTATCTTGGCCGAGTTTAAATCTGGGTCATGTAGAGTCAAAAACTATGTCACTAGGTCAAATTGAAGAAAAAGCTTGTTAACCCATTTCATTCTGGATACACCTTTAGGTGTTTTTACCCTTGTATTCTGGATACACCTGTTGGTGTATGTCTGCATTTTTCTCTGTATGGGTATTGTTTTTGTTTAATTGTCCCAATAATACCTCGGCTGAGTTTGAATCTGGGTCATGTGGGGTCAAAAACTAGGTCACTAGGTCAAATTGAATAAAAAGCTTGTTAACACTCTAGAAGTCACATTTTTTTACCAATCTTCATGAAACTTAGTCAGAACATTTGTCCCAATGATATTTCAGCCGAGTTCGATTCTGGGTCATTTGGGGTGAAAAACTAGGTCACCAGGTCAAATTGAAGTAAAAGCTTGTTAACACTCTCGAAGTCACATTTTTTGCCCAATTTTCATGAAACTTGGTAAGATCATTTGTCCCAATGATATCTCGGCCGAGTTCAAATCTGGGTCATGTGGGGTGAAAAACTATGTCACTTGGTCAAATTGAAGAAAAAGCTTGTTAACACTCTAGAAGTCACATTTTTTTGCCCAATCTTCATGAAACTTGGTCAGAACAATAGTCCCAATAATATCTCGGCCGAGTTTGAATCTGGATCATGTGGGGTCAAAAACTAGGTCACTAGGTCAAATTGAAGAAAAAGCTTGTTAAGCCATTTCATTCTGGATACACCTTTAGGTGTTTTTACCCTTGTATTCTGGATAGACCTTTTGGTGTATGTCTGCATTTTTCTCTGTATGGGTTTTTTTTTTTTTTTGTCCCAATTATATCTCGGCCGAGTTTGAATTTGGGTCATGTGGGGTGAAAAACTATGTCACTAGGTCAAATTGAAGAAAAAGCTTGTCAACACTCTAGAAGTCACATTTTTTGGCCCAATCTTCATGAAACTTGGTCAGAACATTTGTCTTAATGGTATCTTGGCCGAGTTTAAATCTGGGTCTTGTAGAGTCAAAAACTATGTCACTAGGTCAAATTGAAGAAAAAGCTTGTTAACCCATTTCATTCTGGATACACCTTAGGTGTTTTTACCCTTGTATTCTGGATACACCTGTTGGTGTATGTCTGCATTTTTCTCTGTATGGGTATTGTTTTTGTTTAATTATCCCAATAATATCTCGGCTGAGTTTGAATCTGGGTCATGTGGGGTCAAAAACTAGGTCACTAGGTCAAATTGAAGAAACAGCTTGTTAACTCTCTCGAAATCACATTTTTTGCCCATCTTCATGACACTTGGCCAGAACATTTGTCCCAATTATATCTCCACCGACCGAGTTCGAATCTGGGTCATGTGGGGTGAAAAAAATAGGTCACTAGGTCAAATTGAAGAAAAAGCTTGTTAACACTCTAGCAGTCACATTTTTTGCCCAATCTTCATGAAACTTGGTCAGAACATTTGTCCCAATGCTATTTCGGCCGAGTTCGATTCTGGGTCATTTGGGGTGAAAAACTAGGTCACTTGGTCAAATTGAAGAAAAAGCTTGTTAAGCCATTTCATTATGGATACACCTTTAGGTGTTTTTACCCTAGTATTCTGGATACACCTTTTGGTGTATGTCTGCATTTTTCTCTGTATGGTTTTTTTTTTTTTTTATTGTCCCAATTATATCTCGGCCGAGTTTGAATCTGGGTCATGTGGGGTCAAAAACTAGTCACTAGGTCAAATTGAAGAAAAAGCTTGTTAACACTCAAAGTCAAATTTTTTGCCCAATCTTCATGAAACTTGGTTTGAACATTTGTCCCAATTATATCTCCACCGACAGAGTTCGAATCTGGGTCATGTGGGGCGAAAAACTAAGTCACTAGGTCAAATTGAAGAAAAAGCTTGTTAACACTCTAGAAGTCACATTTTTTGCCCAATCTTCATGAAACTTGGTCAGAACATTTGTCCCAATGATATTTCGGCCGAGTTCGATTCTGGGTCATTTGGGGTGAAAAAGTAGGTCACTAGGTCAAATTGAAGAAAAAGCTTGTTAACACTCTCAAAGTCACATTTTTTGCCCAATTTTCATGAAACTTGGTAAGATCATTTGTCCCAATGATATCGCGGCCGATTTCGAATCTGGGTCATGTGGGATGAAAAACTATGTCACTTGGTCAGATTGAAGAAAAAGCTTGTCAACACTCTAGAAGTCACATTTTTTGGCCCAATCTTCATGAAACTTGGTCAGAACATTTGTCTTAATGGTATCTTGGCCGAGTTTAAATCTGGGTCATGTAGAGTCAAAGACTATGTCACTAGGTCAAATTGAAGAAAAAGCTTGTTAACCCATTTCATTCTGGATACACCTTTAGGTGTTTTTACCCTTGTATTCTGGATAGACCTTTTGGTGTATGTCTGCATTTTTCTCTGTATGGGTATTGTTTTTGTTTAATTGTCCCAATAATATCTCGGCTGAGTTTGAATCTGGGTCATGTGGGGTCAAAAACTAGGTCACTAGGTCAAATTGAAGAAAAAGCTTGTTAACTCTCTCGAAGTCACATTTTTTGCCCATCTTCATGAAACTTGGTCAGAACATTTGTCCCAATTATATCTCCACCGACAGAGTTCGAATCTGGGTCATGTGGGGCGAAAAAAATAGGTCACTAGGTCAAATTGAAGAAAAAGCTTGTTAACACTCTAGAAGTCACATTTTTTGCCCAATCTTCATGAAACTTGGTCAGAACATTTGTCCCAATGATATCTCGTACGAATTCGAATCTGGGTCATGTGGGGCGAAAAAAATAGGTCACTAGGTCGAATTGAAGAAAAAGCTTGTTAACACTCTCGAAGTCACATTTTTGCCCAAATTTTCATGAAACTTTGTCAGAACATTTGTCCCAATGATATCTCGGCCGAGTTTGAATCTGGGTCATGTGGGGGTGAAAAACTAGGTCACTAGGTCAAATTGAAGAAAAAGCTTGTTAACACTAGAAGTCACATTTTTTGGCCCAATCGTTATGAAACTTGGTCAGAACATTTGTCTTAATGGTATCTAGGCTGAGATTAAATCTGGATCATGTGGGGTCAAAAACTAGGTCACTAGGTCAAATTGAAGAAAAAGATTGTTAACACTTTAGAAGTTACATTATTTGACCAATCATCATAAAACTTGGTCAGAACATTTGTCCCAATGGAATCTCGGCCAAGTTCGAATCTGGCTCATGTGGGCTCAAAAACTATTTATAAAAAGCTTCAATTTCAATAACTACTTCAAAATTGTGAATGTCTGTCGTCAATGTGCCGTCAACAATTTGGACCGTTATCACGATAAAGACTACATTTTTTATTTAATCTTGACCTAACTTGCACAGTTTGTGTAAGACTATAAAATCTCAGATGGGATTGTCATTGGGTCAGATCACACCAGTAACACCAGAGTTATTGCCCCTTTTTCATGCCAAAAAAGTGCAAAAGTGCCCTTTTCCAACGTATAGACTTTATTTTCCATCCAATCTTAACCAAACTTTCACAGTTTGTGTATGACCATCAAATCTCAGCAGACATCAAAAATGGGCCAGATCGTGTTTCAAACACCAGAGTTATTGCCCTTTGTTTATGAAAGAAATATACAAAAATGGACATTATTCAGGATAAAGAGAGACATTTTTCATCCAATCTTCACCAATCTTGCACAGTTTGTCAACTACCATGAGATTACAGTTGAAGTCGAATATAAGCAAGATTGGACCAGAAACACCAGAGTTTTTGCCCTTTGTTTGTAAAAAAAATATGCAAAAATGGACATTATACAGGATAGAGACTTCATTTTTCATCTAATCTTTACCAATCTTGCACAGTTTGTCTATGACCATAAGATTAAAGGTGTGAAGTCCAATATAAGCAAGATTGGACCAGAAACACCAGAGTTATTGCCCTTTGTTTGTGAAAAAAAAATATGCAAAAATGGACATTGTTCAGGATAGAGACTTCATTTTTCATCCAATCTTCACCATTCGTGTACAGTTTGTCTATGAACGTAAGACTACAGGTGAAGTAGAATATAAGCATGATCGGGCCAGAAACACCAGAGTTATTGCCCCTTGTGTTTGGAAGAAAACATCAACAAGTTATCAATGATTGGCTTGCACACACGATTTTTTATTCAATGTTGACCAAACTTACACAGTTTGCGCATGACCATAAAAATTGATTGATAAAAATTTCATTTCCAACAGTTGCTAGACTTGCATGCAGTTATTTGTACATGCAACTTTGATGTCTTCAGAGCCTGCATTAACATCATTTATCATCATTGGAAAGAAAATTATCAAAGAAAAAGCAAAACTTTACCTTATAGCACAGCCATCGCAATTATCGCATTGCAACTATTTTTCCAAAACTGTTTGCGAAAAAGACATCAAAATCTACTGTTTGTGCATTTTCCAGAATTGTCAATAACTTAATGAAAAAGGGTCAGGTAAGAATATCGAGAAAAATGATTTGAGAACCATTAGCAAAAAAAACGCACATCCACTACCCAACTCATACTTGGGTTAGCCCATTGCACTTGCCGATGTTTTAAATCAAAATTGATTTTTACCCCCAATGTGTATTGTTCAGATACCTTAAGTTTCAAACCTGTCACAACAGTATGGTCTTCATCTGTACCAGTTCTCAGGTGAGCGCTTTGGGCCATCATGGCCCTCTTGTTCAGTCATTAACGTCCGCAGAGGCCCTTAAAAAAATGTCTTAAAAGTCCTTGTGCTACGCACTCGGGCTCAAACCCATTTTTCAGGCATCTGCGAACGTTATTGACCTAAAAAATTGTATTATCCCTATAATATCACTGACTGGTCTGGGTACTGTCAGTTTGGTTTGCCATGCAGTGTTTATGTTGTGGGTGTAGGAAGGTACATGTCATTCATTGTAGACATATCATGAGGTATCCAGAATAATGTTCTCATACTAAGTAGAGGATGTCAATCATGTTGTACTGTTGCAACCATTTAAATTGTACCTGTGTTGTAACTCAAAACAGTTGGAATAAAAAGTAATTTTGTTTGATATAAGATACACCAAGACAATTTTACCTACAGTATTTTCAAGTAATTGTTACTGTGTTGTATTGTTAATGCCTAAAAAACAGTTTATTATTTTTTGTTGCATACATTTGATTTATCACACGCTTAAATTAGAACGTTTTTAATTTCAGAAGAAAGAAAGTTATTTATAGGCATGTTAACAAAGAAATACAGTGAAACAGAAGTGAAAATGATGTTTGCACCATTCGGAAACATAGAGGACTGCACGGTGTTACGAGACCAGAACGGACAGAGTAGAGGTGAGACTTACCGTGATGTCATAGGGCCTGGTGTGCGTGACTCAGCCGTGGTAGCTAGATCTCTGATAAGATCGTGTTATTGTAGGAATATTCTGGTTTCATATCCAGCCAACACCAAATCCATATTATTTTTTTATGAAAGATCGGAAATTTTCATAGAAATATTAAAGTCCTTATTGTTTTTTGTCAAAAGTTGAAATAATGAAGGGTTAAGACTAATTTGGGATCTATTTATAATTCAGGTAGGCTAGACATCACTTAACTGCAAGAGAATACTCTGAAATGGTTGCCTTGTAGTTGAGGAAATGAGGGTGGGTTCACACCACAGGTGCTGCTGCTATGTCAGGTCGGCCATACCTCAATGTTGTCCCCGGGGTCCCATACACTCATTTGTCCTACCTGACTGTCATGTAAGGTGAATATGCATCAGCTTTCAAAAGACATTTAGATTTGAGACAAACGTGTTAACTTCCTCAGTCCTTTTAAAACAGTAAAAATGTCCTGTTTGTTAGGTTATTATTTGGTCATTATTTGTTGCATTTAAAAAGAAAGAGATCAGCATGTTTGGTGTTCAAAAACAGGCATTGAACATTTGGATGTAAGGCAAGGAGACATACAGGCAGGTGGAAGATAATCATTATCAGAATGCCGTGTCACATGATTACTTGTCAAAATTTTATTTTCCTGAACAGTTCTTTACCTGCCCAATATCTTCCTTCTTTTAGGGAAGCAAAAAATAGCAAGAGCATTGATGCAAACATTGTTTTTGTGTTGTTTATAAAGAAAAATTGGACACATTCTGTTTGCTGATTGGACAGTTCTGTCACTTGATATTCAAGGTACAATTTTTCCTCAATTGCCGTGTGCATATTTCATATCTTGTGATGATCGGTGTGGAAGCAGACGTTCCTGTGCATTCTCTTTAGAAGTTGGTGGGGGATTTTTTGTGGGGAAATAATTCACTTGTTTAAATCACAGGTAATTTAACAGATATTGGCGGGGAAGGTTTGCTGTAATCTTCTTGCTGGAAATTTTATTTTCCAAATATATAAAGTGCTGTTCATTTGATCTTAATTTCACTCATAAGTTTTTCTTGTTGATGTTTATTTTATTCTACAAATCAAGTAAATTGATTGCAGTTATGTGGTGTATATTCTGATAAAAATTCTTTAGAAAACAAAACAGAGCTTTTTAATTCATTCTCATGAGTTATAAACAAACTTAATGGCAAAAACATGATTAGTGTAAATCCAGAAAACCTTAATTTCATTTGCGATGTTCAGCATCTGTGGTCATATTCATTTCCCATTTTAGTATTATTGTTGGCAAAATCTAGCAGAGGAGAAAAGCTGATTGAGAATTATGATGTCAGAATTTCTTGTTGATTTTGTGAATGCCAACAATGTCAGAGCCCTCATTAGCGCTGGCACTGCACTGGGGCACTTGCCTTGGCACTAGTAATGGTGCATGTAATGGTTCTCTCTGTGTTTTGCAGGTTGTGCATTCATTACGTTTTCCAGTCGACAATCAGCCCAGAACTGTATAAAAAACATGCACCACTCACAGACTATGGAGGTAGGTGCAGAACTTTGGTGGTTCTCTGATATTGTAACCCCTCTGTTTAAGGTGTATAACTACCATTAAGGATAAGTGTTGTAACTAAGACAGAGCAGTAAAGTTCCAACAATATGCTGTATGGTTTAACATCAATCAACATTGTTAAATTTTTAGGGTAAAAATTAAAGCAAAGTCAAAATAAATCTTGTTTATTTTCTTGCAATTGTAGTGGTACAATTCTGTGTAGTCAGGTGATTGAAATTCAATGCTGTAAAATAACCAAGATCTGGCAATCACAGGCCAGGAGATGCAATCTGTTAGCTACTTCATAAAATGTGATTTGAAATGTTCCTTGCCAGAACAAAAACACAAACATTGATTGAGGAAAAGCATTGCAGTTGAAATAGATTTGTGTTGTGTTTGATATTAGATTGTTTTTTCATTTAAATTTCTTCAATAGGAAATGGATTACAAAGATAATTATTTATTTTCATTGTTGATATATGTTCTATTGAATATTTATGAAACTCTTTGTTAAAATAAATGTCAGCCAAGTTTTCATTGATATATTTTATTTGGTGTTTGAGCTCCAAGCTTTATCATCAATAAAGCAGTGATTTTTTTTTGGCAATTTTTACAACTACCTGTGCCTTTGAACTACGGGAATATTAGCGTGACAAACCTCAAAATGGGGAAAATAGTTAAAGTTTTTTCCTTCTAAACTCAGTGCGAGTTATTCACCGTAGTACCATTACTGTTTTATCGATATCTTGAACACTGATTTTTGGTTGCAACCTAATATTGTGTGTAAAAAAAGCAATAAAAGTTGTCAATTTCTTTTTGAAATACCAACCCAGCTTGGTGGGAATTTTGTTCTTATTTTGGGGGAAAAATTGGGTCATTTTAGGGGAAAAATGGAAGTTTATTGCCAAGGTGAAACGGCCTTTAGGCAGTAAAAAATAGCCAAAAAAAATAACTGTATAGGAAAGCATTGAGGCTTCAGTCGGGTTTTTTTACACACCGAGCTGTACCTGAAAGTTAATTGGGCATATAACCGCTTGCACTGTATGGTGGTTAACTTTTGTAGTTTGCCCAGATAATCAGTGCACTGTCAATTTAATTTTTCAAAAAAGAGCTGAAGTGATCATTCAGTAGAACATATAATATGCATTAAATTGTGAACTGTGGTAATATTTATGGATTGTAGCTGAAACAAAACATTGAACTCTGGGGTCAGTGTTGTAAGCACATTAATGTTTACTGTTTATTATAGAAGAGATTATGCTAAGTGTTAAGAAGTATAAAAGTGCTTGATGCAGCACTTAAAATCAACTGCCAAGTATAAATTCCAATGTGTCAATATACTGTGCACAGCTCATTATACTGTGTTGTACAGCTGCTGAAAAACAATGACACCTTTTAAATAATACCAGCCTCTTGAAGATGTTTAGAAAATATATAGTTCAAATTATAGTCATGCTGTTTAGCATACAACATTATTAAAATCTATTCTATTATTAAAATCTATTCTTCAAGTGTATGTGCAATTGCTGCAACCTGTTAATCGTCTCAGTTGCATCTAGTGTTACGGATAGGCCATGGTTACTAATGCCTGTTTATTCAGACTGCCCTGTAGTTTCCCACAGATGCATTAACACCCTCGAGGATTTCACATGCAAATGTTGTACACTAACTACCTAGTTATGATGGTTATGATAATGTTGGGATAATTATTGGAATAACTATAGGCATAAATATGAAAACTGGCCTGGAACCCAGTTCACAATGCCCTGGGGACTGAGGCCTAACTGTGGGCAGGGACTCCTAGGCTCGGCCTGGAATCCAGTTCACAATGCCCTAGGGACTGAGGCCTAACTGTACGCAGGGACTCCTAGACTGAGGCCTAACTGTGGGCAGGGACTCCTAGACTGAGGCCTAACTGTGGGCAGGGACTCCTAGGGACTGAGGCCTAACCGTGGGCAGGGACTCCTAGACTGAGGCCTAACTGTGGGCAGGGACTCCTAGACTGAGGCCTAACTGTGGGCAGGGACTCATAGGGACTGAGGCCTAACTGTGGGCAGGGACTCATAGGGACTGAGGCCTAACTGTGGGCAGGGACTCCTAGACTGAGGCCTAACTGTGGGCAGGGACTCCTAGACTGAGGCCTAACTGTGGGCAGGGACTCCTAGACTGAGGCCTAACTGTGGGCAGGGACTCATAGGGACTGAGGCCTAACTGTGGGCAGGGACTCCTAGACTGAGGCCTAACTGTGGGCAGGGACTCCTAGACTGAGGCCTAACTGTGGGCAGGGACTCCTAGACTGAGGCCTAACTGTGGGCAGGGACTCCTAGGCTCGGCTAGGGAGGACCACACACACTCTGGGGCTCGCTTCAGAATATTAACCTACTTTTTTAATCCAACAGCTCTTGAAAATAAATATAATAAATTTGACTGAGTTCAAGCTGAAAAAATGCTTACACAATAACTAAAAATGTTAATAAAATGTTGTAAAAATATATAAATATATATATATATAAAAACAGAATATTTTGAACCAGAATATAATAACAGCATTGAAAATAAAGCAACTAGCATAATGTCACTATGCATTTCTATGTTGGTTGTATAGAAATACAGAGTACTAGGTCTAATCTGCACGTTTTGTGCTGTAAAACTCCCATTTCGGAAGCAGCATTAGACATTGATTGTTGCCTGGCACTCTATGTATGCTCGGGGAAACAGATTTCTAATGGTAATCAAATCCAATGACTTCCATAAATAGCTGGTTGTCATGAAAATGTCACCAGCATGTGATAGTCCTCAGTCCTCACCTAGCATCAGGAGGGGTGGGGGAAGAGGATCAAGATTTTAACCGCTATTTAGTGGACCTGATGACATTTGTAAATAAGGCTCAAAAAGTATTTTGTTACCTAACAAAGGGAAATTATAAAAAAAGACATATTTTAGTTGAATAATATCTACACACTATGCGAACTAGGAGCTAGCAATTGCAATTGTGTCTGTCTTGGTGTTTATGGAATAAATGTTTTGCCTGCAATGTACCTGATTCATTTTGAAAATGGATCTCTAATAAACAAAAAGCTTCAGCTGTGTAATACCAATATATTTGTTTTAAACAAAATATTATTGGATTTATTTTTTAAAAACAGTAATGTTTTAATGTTTCCTGGTTATTCATCAAATACCATCTGGTATTTAACCAATTAAATTTTGAATATAGAAAATTCACCGAATAAAATTCATAAAGGGAAGTAACTGGTGTAACTCCTGGATCTCAGTGCTGGCATGAGTTGTCTTTCTTAGACACTGGTTTGAAAATTGTTATATACATACAGTGTTGCATCAAAGGAACTCGAAAGTCCAAACTGTATAGTCTAATTACATTAAAAGCAGTCGACATACTTTTGTTTGATGTTTGATTGGCAGAAGTTAAAATGACCGTTGTTTAAGGTGCCATTGTTCGGTTACAGGGCTGTAGTTCCCCACTGGTTGTGAAATTTGCCGACACCCAGAAAGAGAAGGAACAGAAGAAACTGCAGCAGATGAACGCCAACTTGTTAGCCTCATTTGGGGGAGGGACAGGCGGCGGAGGGCTCAATCTAGGCCCACAGTATCTAGCTGTAAGTGGGGACAATCTAGGGCCGCAGTATCTAGCTGTACATGGGAACAATCTAGGCCCGCAGTATTTAGCTGTAAGTGGGGACAGATCCTGATTGCCAAATGCAGTATAGTATAGTATTTTTCTATGTTAGATCATGCCATCAGAACAGTGTTGTTTGACTGATAAGGGGAGACTGGTAGTGGCCCATCTTAGGATATTTGATAAACATGACCACCCAGCTCCTGAACATGCATTATTTAAGCTCATAATAATTATGCAAGGGAATTTGCAAAATGTAGTAAAACATTGATGATACTGATTTTGATTATACAACTTGACAGCATTTCAAGCCCTCACTTCTAGTACTAAGAATAATGTTGTTAATATGCCACTGCTAGTGGGTGGTATGAATGCCTGCAGTTCTACGACCATCTCAAGTGTGACTAAAAATGTCTCCTGCAATTTCAGCTTTTACAGCAGGCCATGAGTACTGGAAACTTAGGCGTGTTTGCTAGCATGGGCAACTTAGGTAGGTGAACTTTCAATAGATATTATTACATTATCCAAGTTCATTGTTACACACAAATATCGATGTCAGAGTCCTTACTTAGTCCTGAAAGTCTGACCTTCTGCATAATCGACTTCCAGTTAAGCCAATACCAGATTTTGTGGACATATTTGACTTGCACTTGGGATCATATACTCATAGTATGTTCCACTGTAATGGCCGCCCCAGGCCACTTGAGGGCCCTGTATGAGGGCCTGTCTGATAGGCGTCTGCATGCATGGATCTCGTGTGCACTTGTACAACTGCAACTGAATGAGTGTTAGCAGACAGCCTGTGCGTGCAAGCATGACTCACTAATAGCTCCTCTACATATTGACACTTTCATGTTCATAGTTTCAACTATGGTAAATTACAGCGTCCTTTTTGAGATTTTTATTTTCATAGCTTAATCCTAGTATTGTAAACCCTTATTTTCTGTATTCACCTATTTTGTCCCATATGAAATATCATGTTTATGTAATCCCATGCTGAATGTTTGTTATTTTTTCATGTGTCTATTAACATATCAGTGTTCTCTGTTCTATCCTTTTCATTTTATTGATATCTTTTCAATGTTTAAGAATGTATTACATTACACGTAAACTATGTCCCCAGAAGTAACAGTTGTGGTTGTATACATTAATGTGGTAGATATGTTTACATGGAATAATTTTCTCACTGGTAGTGGTTTCAGTTACCCATGTTAGTTAACAAATTCATATTTGTGAACTGCACTGCTTGGCCCCAAATGAAAAAATGCATAAGTCAACCTGTCATATAATATTTCTATAATGATACATCTTTCAGTAATAAATGAAATCATTATTATTAGTTGATAGTTGGGAATTTAAATATGTTTGTTTGGAATTTAATTTTGCAAATGCAATTGCAAGGTGAGTTTTGTACAATAAAGCGACAGGCATTTCATTATAAAAGGAATCTCAAATTTGTTGATTATTTGAGTATCTATATATTTGTTTGCTGACTTTCCAGGACAAAATGCATTGAATATTCAGCAATTATTGGCTCTTCTCGCAGCGGCAAGTAATAATCCAGGTATAGCTGCCAGGGTCTGGCACAGTCACGTTTTCCATACATTGTGCACACACAATACTTAACCCATATTTCTGATGACAAATTATTTCTTTACTTTTAGCCATAGTTACAGAATGCTTGCTTAAACGTTTTTCTGTTGTGATCAATTTAAACAGAATAACTTCAATTTATTTGTGAACATTGGTAAAACAAAAAGGAAAAGCATTCTCCGTTGTTAAGAAATACAAAGATATTGTTTGTTAAATAAATCTGTCTGCTATGAAAGTTCCCAATAGTTTGTTTTGCAGGAAAGCTGTATATTCCAATTTGCAGATAGTTATTTGTTCTGTTTTTATGGCGGTAATTTATTTCATTCTCTAAGGATAATGTATATGTTTTTATTGCGGTAATTTATTTCATTCTCTAAGGATAATGAATATGTTTTTATGGCGGTAATTTATTTCATTCTCTAAGGATAATGTATTTGGTTGCATTTTTTATTGACCAAAATCTGCAGATGTTCTCAGATTTATGACCGTCAGTTTCCTGTTGTTTGTGCACAAATGTCACGTTGTGATAGTATTTGATGGCTGTTAGTGTTTGTTACACATCATTCCATTCTAGATCTCATCTTTCTGTCTCTCCTTGCATCAGTAGGAAAGTTTACTTCTCTTTTATTCTTGACTATGGACTGGACTTCTTAGTAAACATCTACCCATTTCATTTATTGCTATTTGAAGCCTGTCTGAGTAGTATTAAAATTGCATACCATGGCAGTCGTGGTTGTTGTTTTGAAGTTGTGTCCTTTGTAATTTTAAGAATCGATTAAAATTTTGCGCCTTAAATTACTTCATACTTGACATTTAATGTATTCCAGCAAAGTTATCTGTAAGACAAGAAATAGGTATGTCTGAGGATTCAGTTAGAATAAAACATCATTGAACCTGTAATTTCAGAGAGATAAATGACAATAAAATGTGATTGAAACTTCCTTCAATGTGTGAGAATAAGAACACACCAGCAGACTTCAAACATATTCTCCAGTCCTCTAACAAACTGTTGTAGTTGGATATGGCATAACAGCAGTAATAGAGTTTGTTGGCTGTACATTGTCAGTTATCTTGAAAGCTCTATATCTTCTGGGTATTGGATGAGACAGTGACCTGTCCTGCACGCTAGACATACAAGATCTGAATCCTACCTGGAAAGTGCCAGTACAAGATTGGCTTTCTAGTCTAGTTAATTGAAGACTTGTCCTCTAGGTGCACATGTCCTCGAGGTTAACTAATTTTCCTCAATGTCAGACAGGGTTCAGGATATGTCTGAAGATGCTGAATACTTAATGAACATCTGCATTACATGTCTGCTGGGGGTATATGAAGGTGCTTTCCCCCTTCTCTTTATCACCTTGTTTACATTCATGAAATATTTCAATTTACTCCTATTGTAATTTGACCCAAATATGGAATGATGTAAGCTACCTGCTTCACAATTTGTAAGAATATGTCTGTTATGAATCGGGTGAATACAGCGATGTCATGTTTTGTGGTTCTTGCATCCCATACATTAGTAGAATGTAATAATAATAGCCATTGACATTGTTGTTATTATTTACATAATTATGTGATCATTCTTGTATATCTTTGGTTTAGTGCAATAATTGTAATACTTTGTAATGCTCTTTCCACTGACTTTTAGTGACAATATTTTTTTTACGTTTTCTTAGTTTGGAACGCTTTATTTTAAAGTCTGTGGTTTTGGTTATATATTTTGTTCCTTTGTGAGTATTTTAACTTGATTTTCTGTGGCCCCATATATACTGGTGTTTGCTTGTTTCATAAAGCTGCTAGTTTTGACCATTTACATGACAACACCAGTAACTTGGTCCAATGCAGCGGTGAAAGCATGAAACTGTAGAACAGTTGTCATGTGACTGTCTGCTGAAGACATGAATTGAAATTTGGAATTATGATTGGTGTACAGGGTGAAGTTACACACATAATATTCCTGTTAAAATAGTCCACCAGAAGAAAATGCACAACAAGTTGCAGATTAACAGTTATTTCATCATGAACAAGTTGTAATCAGCAGCTTTGATGAATTAAGGTGTTTGTTCAGATAACTGTACCTGACTCACCACTACCATGTACAACATCTTTTAGTTTGTTGTTTGATCCCTGTCTGGTAAATGCACCTCTTTCAGTATATCACCCAGTTGTTTTCTTGAACTGTTTAACTATGTGTATTTTACAGCACACCTTTGTTAACAGATAAGGGTAACTGTTCACGATAACGTCATGTTACTGTATCATTGTTTCAACGCAATCAGTTCAGTCTAAGGATTATGGGGTTTCCCTTGCAAAACCAGATTAGAAAATGTTATTACCATTAAAATCAATTCCTGTGAGGTTTTAATTCTTCTTAAATAACTACACAAGTCCCTGTTGGTGACGCATATGGAATCCTGTTACTTCTAGTGATTGAAGTAAACTTAAACAACTTGTAAATTGTACTGACTTTCCTATTTGCTTACCCTATGTTGTCAAGAATTTTCCTGTTTGTGCCTTATACAAAGTAAGAGTTTGTGATATATTTTCTTTCCAATTTCTCCTTTCGATGTTGTGGAATTTCCTGCACACTGTGTTGTGTGCATGCTGTTTATACACCGTGAAATTAGTTCAACGACACTTTCTTATAATTAAAGAATGTTTCAGTTTGCCGTTAATCATATTATTGTCTAATAATTCAACATATGTTCTCATCATAGTTTGTGTAATGCTAGAAAGCTTTTAATATTTGAAATGTTACATATAAAATTATTTCAGTGGTTATGAAAAGTTAGTGTTTCTATTTGAAATGTTAGCAACATCTACTGAGAGTACAAAACCTTGCATTAATTGTTGTTTCTGTTGAAACTAGTCATTTGAGTATTCGTAGCTCTATAACAGATGAAAAAGAGCGTTAAAAATGCCTGTCTGTGTGTTTCTTTTATAGTAAACATTTACCAAGACATTTAAAGAGTATTTTGTCACTGAAACACTTAGCTTTGTTTTAACTTAACGTCACTCCTAACTGTGGAATATGTGTAAATATCTTGATTACTTTGCTACCTGGCCTTGTGCCTGTAAAAAGTGAGCCCAGTAGAATCTCCTGCTAGGTAATCTCCCTTGGAGAGCTCGCCCTGTCTACCTCAAGCCCAGTGTTAATGCAGCATTTCTTTGCCCATTTGTTTCCCGCCAGGCCTTCTAGCAGCGCTGGCCGCTCTCGCAAGCGGAAACTCGTCTGGCGGCAATAATTCTCCGACCACACCCACTTCGACAAACTCGACCAATAACGCGGCAGGTACTCAACCGTGTCTCACAAACGTTTACTCATTGTTCAGCTGCTATTTTTATTGTCTGCTCTTACAGTATTGCGTATTTTTGGAGAGTTTTTCGCTAGTTGATTATCTTGCATATTCTGTTGTTATTTCACATTGCTTGGAGTCACTGTTTGTTTTATAGTTCAGTTTTAACAGAGAAATAATGTTTTCTTGTTAGAAGAAATTTCAATAATTGCACGGTAACATATTTGCCTCAACAGTTTTCTCAATTTTTAGCTCACCTGAGCACAAAGTGCTCGGTGAGCTATTGGTATAGGGGACCTCTCCGGCGGCGGCCGTCATCCATTGTCCGTCGTCCATATGCCGTCAACAATTTGGACCGTTATCGCGATAAAGACTACATATTTTATTCAGTCTTGACCTTACTTGCACAGTTTGTGTATGACCATAAAATCTCGGATGGGATTGTTATTGGGTAAGATCACACCAGTAACACCAGAGTTATTGCCCCTTTTTCATGCAAAAAAAGTGCAAAAATGCCAATTTCCAACATATAAACTTTATTTTTTATCCAGTCTTAACCAAACTTTCTCAGTTTGTGTGTGACCATCAGATCTCAGCAGACGCCAAAACTGGGCCAGATCGTGTTTCAAATACCTGAGTACTTACCCTTTGTTTATTAAAAAAATATACAAAAATGGACATTATTCAAGATAGAGACTTCATTTTTCATCCAATCTTCACCAATCTTGCACAGTTTGTCTGTTACCATGAGATTACAGTTGAAGTCGAATATAAGCAAGATCAGACCAGGAAAACCAGAGTTATTGCCCTTTTTTGTGAAAAAAATAAGCATAAATGGACATTATTCATGACAGAGACTTTATTTTTCATCCAATGGCCACCAATCTTGCACAGTTTGTCTATGACCATAAGATTAAAGGTGAAGTCGAATATAAGCAAGATCAGACCAGAAACACCAATTCAATGTTGACCCAACTTACACAGTTTGCGCATGACCATAAAGGTCACAGTACACTAAATATATAAGAGATGTAGGGCTGTACTCTCTAAATAAATCAACAAGTTTAACTCGAAGACATGTTTTTAGGTTTAGACAAAGAAAAAAAGTACGGAAACCCGTCTTGTGCATCTTGCAGCACACTAAATCATGCTAAAACCAAAAATGAACTCGTTAGATACAATATTTACCCCTATTGTATTAAAGTATGTAAACATATTGTAGTATTTTGATTGATTTCTATGAATTAAGTACACAGTTTGACTCAGGCACCCCCATATAATCAAAGCACTGAAAACGCCAGCCAGATTGCTTATCATGCGTCATTTTCAAATGCGTTTTCAAGCATTTCTACTTCGTGGATCGGTCTGAAATTGTGCATGCACATTAGAAATATGTTAATAAAGATGTAGAATTGTTTTTTTTTCGCGATATATAAACTTTAAGTTGTCTTCTAGGTCACAGTACTCTAAATAAATAAGAGATGTAGGGCTGTACTCTCTAAATAAATCAACAAGTGTAACTCGAAGACATGTTTTTAGGTTTAGACACTTGCTTTGATATTCTTGTTTTGGAGATGTTGGTAGGGTAAGCATTGGTATGCACTAATAAATCACTGATATGTTTTAAGATTGGAGACTACAGTATGACACTTGCGCTAAGGTGGGTTACATTCAACTAGAAAGTAGCCGCTAAAAAGATGGCGATAAAACAGTCAACTTTGTTTAGTGTCGAGTTCTTTCTTACATAACACATGACATACCCTTTTTATTGCTTAAATCAATTTAGCTTGGAATGCTCTTTAAGAAAAGGTATGGTTATGACGGCCCCTATGTGCAAAATGTTGCCTTTATTTTTGTTTAAAGTTATCGCTTTTACATTAAATTACATAAGGATTGGAAGTAGTATATTGTAACCTAAACACAAAACAGGGAGCGGCACTAAAGGGGCAATGTGTACATAAAATCACCATGTTACTGCGTGGTTTTATTGGCTGTAATAAGTTTCATGGAAAACATGCGATAAATATCATTATTTTAATGTGCATTACGATTTATACAGCGAAAACCGCTGTTTCAAATAAAAAAAAAAAGAAAACAAGTACAGAAACCCGTCTTGTGCATCTTGCAGCACACTAAATCATGCTAAAACCAAAAATGAACACGTTAAATACAATATTTACCTCTATTGTATTAAAGTATGTAAACATATTCTAGTATTTTGACTGATTTCTATGAATTAAGTACACAATTTGACTCAGGCACCCCCATATAATCAAAGCACTGAAAACGCCAGCCAGATTGCTTATCATGCATTATTCTCAAATGCGTTTTCAAGCATTTCTACTTTGTGGATCGGTCTGAAATTGTGCATGCACATTAGAAATATGTTAATAAAGATGTAGAATTGTTTTTTTTTCGCGATATATAAACTTTAAGTTGTCTTCTAGGTCACAATACACGGAATAAATAAGAGATGTAGGGCTGTACTCTCTAAATAAATCAACAAGTGTAACTCGAAGACATGTTTTTAGGTTTAGACACTTGCTTTGATATTATTTTTTTGGAGATGTTGGTAGGGTAAGCATTGGTATGCACTAATAAATCACTGATATGTTTTAAGATTGGAGACTACAGTATGACACTTGCACTGAGGCGGGTTACATTCAACTAGAAAGTAGCCGTTAAAAAGATGGCGATAAAACAGTCAACTTTGTTTAGTGTTGAGTTCTTTCTTACATAACACATGACATACCCTTTTTATTGCTTAAATCAATTCAGCTTAGAATGCTCTTTAAGAAAAGGTATTGTTATGAGAGTCCCTATGTGCAAACTGTTGCCTTTATTTTTGGTTAAACTTATCGCTTTTACATTAAATTACATAAGGATTGGAATTAGTATATTGTAACCTAAACATTGATTGATGAAATTAACAGTTGCAAACCTTGCATGCAGTTATTTGTGCATGCAACATTAATGTCTTCAGAGCCTGCTTTAACATCATTTATCATAATTGGACAGAATATTATCAAAGAAAAAGCAA
This sequence comes from Congeria kusceri, assembly GCA_027627225.1. Classification (NCBI taxonomy): domain Eukaryota; kingdom Metazoa; phylum Mollusca; class Bivalvia; order Myida; family Dreissenidae; genus Congeria; species Congeria kusceri. The sequence continues at coordinate 60,745,500 of CM051024.1, forward strand.
AACATTACCTTATAGCACAGCCATCACAATTATCGCATTGCAACTAGTTCTCCAAAACTGTTTGCGAAAAAGACATCAAAATCTTCTGTTTCTGCATTTTCCAGAATTGTCAATGACTTAATGAAAAAGAGTCAGGTTAGGATATCGAGAAAAATGATTTGAGAACCAGTAGCAAAAAAAACACACATAAACTCGTACTTTAGTTAGGTCATTGCACTAACCAATGTTTTAAATCAAAATTGATCTTATCCCCCTCTCCATATTGTTTAGATACCTTAATTTTTAAACCGGTCACAACGGTATGGTCTTCATCTGTACCAGTTCTCAGGTGAGCGCTTTGGGCCATCATGACCCTTTTGTTGGATAAATCCATGCCATAAGAAAAAAACAACAGCAAAAAATCCACAAAGGACTTGTTGGAGATTCTTGAATTGAAATTTAGGTAAGGTAAGGAATAGGTAGATAATGCTTTAAATAAATATGGTTAACAATCCAGATTTTCTTCCCTAATAACTTGAATTTTGTGTACACAGTGAACCATTTCAACATATCAAGTGACAGTTTTTTTAGCTCACCTGAGCACAAAGTGCTCATGGTGAGCTTTTGTGATCGCCCGTTGTCCGTCGTGCGTGCGTGCGCCGTCAACTTTTCATTTAAACAACATCTCCTTCTAAACCGCTTGGCAGATTTTCACCAAACTTCACAGGAATGATCCTTGGGTGGACCTCTTTCAAAGTTGTTCAAATCTTTCCGGTCCGCTGCATATGTAGGTAAACGGAGCTAAAAATAGATTTAAAAGTGAAAACTTAAAATAATCTTCTTCGAAACCGCAAGGCTCAGAGCTTTCATATTTGATATGTGACATCCTCTAATGGTCCTCTACAAAGATTGTTCAAATGATGCTCCTGGGGTCAAAACTGGCCACGCCCCGGGGGTCACATGGTTTATATAGACTTATATAGCAAAATGACTTTAAAAATCTTCTCCTCTGAAACAGCAAGGTCTAGAGGTTTCATATTTGGTATGTAACATTGTATAGTGGTCCTCTACAAAGATTGTTCAAATAGTGCCCCTGGGGTCAAAACTGGCCACGCCCGGGGTCACATTGTTTATATAGACTTATGTATCAAAATGACTTTAAAAATCTTCTCCTCTGAAACCGCAAGGCCCAGAGGTTTCATACTTGGTATGTAACATTGTATAGTGGTCCTCTACAGAGATTGTTCAAATAGTGCCCCTGGATTCAAAACTGGCCACACCCTGGGGGTCACATGGTTTATATAGACTTAAATAGCAATCTTCTCCTTTGAAACCGCAAGGCCCAGAGGTTTCATATTAGGTATGAAACATTGTATAGTGGTCCTCTACAAAGATTGTTCAAATAATGCCCCTGGGGTCAAAACTGGCCACGCCCTGGGGGGTCACATTGTATAAACTTATATAGCAAAATGACTTTAAAAATCTTCTCCTCTGAAACTGCAAGGCCTAGAGGTTTCATATTTGGTATGTAACATTGTATAGTGGTCCTCTACAGAGAGTGTTCAAATGATGCTCCTGGGGTCAAAATTGGCCACACCCTGGGGTCACATGGTTTATATAGACTTAAATTGCAAAATTACTTTAAACTCTTCTCCTCTGAAACTGTAAGGCCCAGAGGTTTCATATTTAGTATGTAACATTGTATGGTGGTCCTCTACAAAGATTGTTCAAATGATGCCCCTGGGGTCAAAAATGGGCACACCCCGGGGGTATATAGACTTGAAAGTTAAAAAGCAAAATGACTTTAAGAATCTCCTCTGAAACTGGCCCAGAGGTTTTCTATCTGGTATGTAACATTGCATAGTTGTCCTCTACAAAGATTGTTCAAATGATGTCTCAGGGGTCAAAACTGGCCCTGCCCTGCGGATCACACTGTTTATATAGACTTAAATAGCAAAATGACTTTAAAATCTCCATTGAAACCGGAGTGTTTCATATTTGATATGGAACATTGTATAGTAGTCCTCAACAAAGATTGTTCAAAGTATGCCCCTGGGGTAATAAGTTGCCATGACCCGGGGGTCACATGGTTTATATAGACTTATATGGCAAGTGGGCCTTAAAAATCTTCCTTGTTGAAACTGTAAGGCCCAGAGGTTGTATATTTTGCGTGAAACATTGTGGAGTGGTCCTCTACAAAGATTGTTCCAATGATGCCCCTGGAGGTCACACGGTTTATATACATTTAAATAGCAAAATAACTTTAAAAATCTTCTATGCAACCGCAAGGCCCAGTGGTTTCATATTTGGTATGTAACATTGAATAGTGGTCCACTACAAATATTTTTCAAATGATGCCCCTAAACAACTTCTGAACCTGCAAGGCCCAGATTTTTATACTCGGGTAAGTGGTTTAGTGCCATTTTGTCCCTTTGTTATTGGCCATTATGATGCCTTAAACTCAGGTGAGCGACCTAGGGCCATCATGGCCCTCTTGTTTAATGATGGCATTTTTCGATTACTTTGACAGAGAACATTATTTCTCTTTTATAATTTTAAAATTATTAAAAAATTTGTTTGGGTGGGGTGGGGCTATAAATTGTGCATCTCAATTTTTCCTAGCATCCTATGGGAAAGTCACATGTACGGCATGCTTGGTCAGATGTGACTTGTGAACGAGTATTTTAGGGGGCGCAGTTTGCATGGAATGTTGTCATACACTGAATTTGTTTTACTTTTTTGTGGTTTTTACTGCTTTGCAATAGGCAACATTTAGATATATGACATAACGTAGCCTGAACATGGAAAATCATATGAAACCCTTGTAAGTGCATTCATTTCTTAGAAATATTTTTTATTTGTTGAGTTTGCAATAAAAATCATGAAGTAAATAGAAAACAACAGAAAATATAGCAATAAAATCAGCTATGCAAATAATCCAAATGTATATTCATGTAGGCAATCACTTTGTTGTAGACATACTCCCTTTAACATTGTACAAATCAATAATGTAAGTGTTGTGCTCAGATGCAATGCTAGTTGGTACTACAATCAAATGTACTGCCACATCTGAGCACCGGTATGTACAATTGTGCTCAGATGCAATGCTAGTTGGTACTACAATCAAATGTACTGCCACATCTGAGCACCGGTATGTACAATTGTGCTCAGATGCAATGCTAGTTGGTACTACAATCAAATGTACTGCCACATCTGAGCACCGGTATGTACAACTGTGCTCAGATGCAATGCTAGTTGGTACTACAATCAAATGTACTGCCACATCTGAGCACCGGTATGTACAATTGTGCTCAGATGCAATGCTAGTTGGTACTACAATCAAATGTACTGCCACATCTGAGCACCGGTATGTACAATTAATACTGAATACTTGTATTGTTACAATTAAACATTCTGTTATATTGAAAACCAGTCCAGTTCAATGATTGGATAATGATCAATTAGTTTTCCATCATCATGGATAAAGCCCCATACATTGTAATTCAGTATGATTTTCCATGGAAAGTGAATACTGTCTTGTGCGCTTGACATTTTATACACCGCATTTTGCATGAGGGCGTTCAAATACCATGTAACACCACCCGTGTATAAAGCTTACATACAAGTTTATCACACAATCACTTTATCCTATACACCTTAAATATGTTTTGTTGGAAAGTGTAGCAATTCTGTCAGGACATTTTCATTATATTATGGTAACAATAAAAACTATCAATTTCTTTGTGGGAAGTTAAATTTTCTGTAGAATTTGTGAATTCATATGAACTAAAGACAGCCTGCTGTTAAAGTGAAACTCATTTGTTACAATTCATGCAATGGAACTTAAATGTTCCTTTGTCCACTAATTGTTCCTATAAACTTGTAATTCCCTGTTGTGTTGTGATTCTGTGTACTATTATTATGCATGTTAATTTACTGTTATATTTTAACAGTCACAGTTGCTGTTGTTTTCTGTTACATGATGTTGTGTAGTGATTTAGTGTATCTACTTTCATTATAGTTATACCTCTTTGTTGTTTTATGGCACTGTTGCTGTTGTTGTTTGTGTTTCTCTCGTTGTTGTGATGTATATCCAAACACACCGCATTAGATTGATTAAATTGAGATTTTATTATATTGTCATTTTAAAAGCAATGCATAAAAACACATATATTATTGACTCGAGAAAATATAACATTTATGTTTTTTCTATTGATTAATGTTTTAATTTTATTCGATTTCAATGTTTTAATACCTCAGACAATAACTTTCGCGGTGGCGTAGTGGATATGGTGTCCGCCTTGCGATCGGGAGGTTCCGGGTTCGATCTCCACTCTGGGAGCGTACTCATGATCTCCCCCAAAGACACCAAGTACTGGTTCTACCCAGGAAACGGACTCGAGAGTGTCTCTATAAGCCTTAGGCTTTCGATGCAATCGAGCTAAAATAAATAGGTTTAAACTAAACTAATACCTTAGACAGAGGTAGACTCTCTGTATGTTGATTTTTTTCAGCTTTATAAATATTTGCTATATGTTTAATAATCGAAGTACTAATTGCGACTCCTTATTCCCATGTTGCATTGCATTTGTTCACTTTGCAGATATGCTTCATTGACAGATTACTACTGATCCTAGTTCATGGTAGAAAATGTCACAAATTCATAAACATTTCACTTTGGTTGTTTTCATAATTTCAAAACTTAATGGTATTTCGGTTATCCTATTTTGCATATATCCTGTTCTGGTTCCTCCACACATGAAAATAATGTATAGTATGTCCAGTTATTGGAAGACTGTGATGTTACGCATGCTGTCCTGTTGTTATGGAGTATTATGCAGTTCTTGACATTCCTTTCTTACCAGGTTGTGTGCCCCATGCTCATGGTCCCCCCACTGTATTTGCAGGCGACGCCTCCAACAACATGCACCTCCAGAATCTGCAGGGCTTGGCGGCGCTGGCCAATGCCTCCGCTAACCCAGGTACGAGCCTTGTAGATCCGCACATCTACGGTAATCATACTATTCACAATCAGGCCTTTCCTTCACACTCCCTGTGTCTGCTGGCTGGGGGCTGTACAAGTATCTACCTCCAGCTTTCAATATTATTCCAAAGACTATTATAGTTATTATATTAATGTCTTATACGTTATACAAAGTTTAGGACTTGATGCAAACTGGTGTTTCTTAGTTATATTAGTTTTAGATCATCGCTGCATCATATAATCATTTTGCAATATACAGTGTTCGTGGAACAGCTTTTAGAAGTTCATGTTCATAATTGCGAAGTTCTTTTAACATCCTACATGATCTGTTATTGTCATTTCATGCTACATTCTCAGCATTGTCTGAGCCAGTTTCTTGATGATTGTGTTGTTTTTAAATTTAATTAAATGTCAATACTGATGTTTTACTTAATGTCATAAACTTGTCAAGCACTGATTTTCGTGAACATTACTGTTGAGTGTTTTGAGGATTTTTTCTCATAATATTAACAAACCAAACCCATTTATATCAGTTTTATGTTTGTTTGATGTCTGTGTGTTTGTGGTGTCAACTGTCTGTTGGTTACATGTGTCTTATCTGTGTCAGTATTCATGATTACTGTGGCAGTTAAGTTCTGTTTTCAACTTACTGAATCATGATTACATCTTTTTTGGCAAAGCAACTGCAGATTTTGTAACAGTTACCATTATTGATTTCTGTTTAACCTGCGACTCACAAAAAAAACCATGTAAGAAGCAGAATTGCTGAATGTACCTGAGTTGTTGTAGGACTTTCGCTACTCTGTTGCAGTGAGAGTGTCTTCATGTTTTTAATTTACTAAAGCAGGAAAATAATGTAAATTTCTGTTGAATATAATTGTATAGCCTAATACAAGATGTTTCTACCAAGTATAGTTTTCAGTGTTTCTCTGTATGTACAGTGGTGTCTATGTGTCTGTGCTGTATGTTGTATGTTCCACTGCTGTGCTGATACGTGTCGTAAGGGGAGCTAGAAGCTGATGTCTTCATGTCTCAATGTCCTATACTTGCATTTCATTGAACTGAGAATTGTACCCCACACACTGCTGTGGCAAGCATTACATGTTGATACATTGTGTCCATACGAGAAAGAGTCCATTGTCTGCTCTTCTCGTTGACTGCTACTATAGGCATAAAAGGTGAAAGCAACACAATATTAATGTTAAGGTATTGCTTAGTTACAGCTTTTTGCCTACATATTATTACCATGTGAGGTTTGTATGACTTTAAGCACAGCAAAGTTCAGCAACATCTGCAAAACAACTGTTGAGTTTTCTTTAAAATGTTTACATCTTACATACATGTAGTTCTTGTGTTAGCTAACAATAACCAAGTTTCTGTCGTCTGTGAAGCACATTCCAAATTTCTTTGTGATATATTTTGTGTTTGTTGTATTTATATTTTGTGGGCATAAAAAAGTCACAGTTCATATATGTGGCGCGTCGTGAAAAAACCGGTCTTAATGCATGTGCATAAAAGTCGTCCCGGATTAGCCTGTGCAGTCCGCACAGGCTAATCCTGGACGGCACTTTCCGCTTGTATGGTATTTTCTGTTTCAAGGAAGTCTCTTCTAAACATAAATCCACTGTAGGCGGAAAGTGCCGTCCTGGATTAGCCTGTGTGGACTGCACAGGCTAATCCGGGACGACACTTTACGCACATGCATTGAGACCGGTTTTATCATGACGCGCCACATATATAAATACATTTGTGTGATAAAAGCGTGAGTATTAATGAAATCCTTAACTGTGTGGCTGACCCACAAATGGCGAGAAATGAGTACCGAGTGTACCACAGGATCAGTGTGATGAATGTTTAATGTTTGCCTTCTGTGTGTCTATCTATTTTAGGCCTCGTCTCTCAAGCACATAACATGCAGGGCAATAGTAGGGCCACAAACACCCCTGTCCCTAGTATGGCCATGCCCAATATTATGGGCTACATGGGGAAAAGTAATGGATTTCCATCAAATTTCGGAAACAATAATTCATTTGGTTTTGGAAGTAATGGGGCATCAAGTGCTGGGAGTACCATCAACAGTGGAGGTATTGATTTGGCCACAATCATGAAAAATATGGGAGATTTTAGTAAAGTGTTTGGCAATTTAGCAAAAATGGGAGCCAGTGGTGTTCCCCAAGGTGGAATGGGAAGTAACGCCAGTAGAAGTATGATGAACGGAAATACAGGGGTGATGGGCATGGGGAATATGGCCAGTAATGGGAGTGGGGCAATGGGAATGAATGGCAGTTTTAATGGTATGCATGGAAATGCAAACATGAAGATGGAATCCAGCCAGAATATGATGGCAGGAGGGGCTTCCAACCATCAGAACCAATCAGGTAGCTGATATAACTCACATGATCAGTTTTCTGTGTTTCTATTGGTTGATTGTTGCTTTAAAATATTTATGTTTCCTGCATGTTGCTTGTTTCATTTATGTGTCTTCAGTAGATTAGGAATATACCCAGTACTTTTTCAGTGTGTGCTAATTCATGTAATATGCATTTTTGTGTCAAGCCCCTGTGTCTAGAACGAAAGCTGAATACATGTTTGTACACTTAATTTCCAAGTGTCTTTGGTGTTTTGTGTTTTATGTTAAAAATGTGTCTTCTTTGTTTTCAAAACAATGATCAATGTAGATGTTGTTTTTGTCATAACTGAATTTGTGAAGTTTCTCCTATACTTGCCACCCCAAGTGCTGACCTGTTCTGGGTGATATTGCAGCATCTCTGACCGGCTCCCTGTCCACGTCTAACGGCTCCCTTGGTGGGTTTGCTGGGCTGCAGGGGCTGGGAACCAACAGCCTTGCCGCCACCATGTCCCCCGGCGTCACCAATGGCACATCCGGGCTCGACGCCTTGAGTCAGGCGTACACCGGAATACAGCAATACGCAGGTTTGTCTGGTTTACTCAGCCCAGCTACAGGTAAATGGCTCATTTTTATACATCATCGTTCACAAGTGACATGTGACATTCTGTGTGTCACATGTCATTCTGTGTGTCACTTGACTGTGAAAATATCTGTGTTTTTTGTTCCTTTATCAATTTCAAACAATAACTGTGTGGGTGAGAATTGCAATCTGTAAGATATTTGCCACTTTCCATGGGTGATGGGGATTGTAGTTGAAAAAAATTGTTAAAAAACTTTAATGTGAACAATTTGCCTTGGCTTATCGTCATTACAAGTGGTTGCTAGGAGCATAGCCTGAAAATCGTAGCAAAAATATTTACTATGAAGTTAGATAACAAGATGAGAGTTGTGAAGTTAATAATTTCTGTATTATTAAGGCTGATGGTAGAATGTTGGCTGGCTAAATATGATGTTTGCACTATGCTCCGTGCAACCTTGTCCGCCTAAAACTGCCCGGTCTGTTGGTCCATAACCACGTGTGATGTTGGAGACCTCTCTAGGAACAGTGCTGTGGACTTCACTGGTGATGAAATACTGGCCATGGCACAGAACACAATGTGCTGGTAGTATTGAGAATCAAAATATGGGAAAGTTGTTTTTCATTTAATAATATAAACATGTTTTGCATAAATTAAACATTCGGTAATAATGTATCAAGTGAAGTAGATTTATTAAGATTATTAATGTTTTGTTAAGTTGTTTCGGATAATAATGTCACATTGATTTATAATAGTTACCAAAAAGTTTATCATCTGGTCTCGGGCTATCATACCTGACATAGCAACTTGTGTTGCGTATGTACTACGTATAGTTATTGATTATAGCTTATACAGGAACTCGAGCCAAGCCACTGTTTAAAAGTCCAAAAAGGCAAAGTTTCATCACCATTGATCATTTGAAAATAATATTTATACCTATGCCAAGCATGCTGTGTAAACATGTTCATATTTAAATATTTACTCAAATCTAAACTTTGAAAAATACATATTTAAATAGTTAATTTTTACTAGTCAATAAGAAATGAGCCATTTGCCAGGCTATGGCAATGTATGACTGTTAAGCATGAGTATTAGCAACTATATATAGTAACTCTGAATATAGTGTTGTGTAGCCTCTCACAGCCGTAGCATGCCTGTCATATGAACCGTGTGTGTCCTATACTGATCCACTTATGTGTGTTTCATTGCTGTTTTGTTTCCAACTTTAACATTTGACTTTTTGTTGATGCTTTTGCAGTTTAGTTAAGTAATACTGTTTCAAAAAAATTAATGTATTTGTCATTAGAAACAATTTTTCAATGAATGCCGATGATTTCTTTTGAAAAATTATTAAAACTGAAAATTAGCTAGTGTTTACATATCTCCAGTTTATATTAATTTCATACTTCTTTAAAGACAGTGACATTTATATTGGTGTACCAGTTGTTACATCAGTTCAATTCTGAAAAAAGAAATTCCAATAGTTTAATATTATTGAAACTAGGTAAGACAAAACTACTGGGTATATTGAAAATCAAATCTTGGATACAAAATGTCATTACTTTCTGCCTGTATTTGTATTTGTGTATGTTGCTTTACTAAAGTATGACAGAGTTGTATGTGTAGCAAATATCAACTAACATTGTCGGTTGTATTGTCAGTATATGGTCAATTATATGTATTTTAAACTGAATGTGTATGAAATGTAATATTCTGCTGTAAGTGTTTGATTCCCTTCCATAATTTAGCTGTGTGGTAAAGATCGAAAACAGTGAAATGTTGGACTTTGTTATGTAAGAATATTTAGATTTATAATTTAATTCCAGTAATTTGTCAGTGCTTTTATCTAGAAATATACAAACAATACAGTTTGTAATCATGTTGGTTTACTACGACAATGTTATTTTACTTGTATGACTGATGTTTGAGCAAATATCTTCAAATGTAGTTTCAACTACAGTTAGTATCTACCTTAAAAGTTGAGATCATTAACTTGATTTTTGTTGTAATAATTCAATTTTGCTTCTTATGCTCTTCTGAGTCATGTCCTCTTTAAATATCAAGTACTTAATATACTGATAACATTAAATGTTGATACATGTTGTGTAACAAATTGTTATGCCAGTATTTCACCGCCCACCCCTGTCAGACTCTGTGACACCAGCGCCGGTTCTGTTTCAGCCTCATTCCCCAGCGCTTTCAGCACACATACCGCCCAGCAGCTGCAGGCCGCTAACTCCGCCGCAGGCAAACAGACGGAAGGTGAGTCCCCATGGCTGGTGCCAGCTCCACAGTGGCACTTACACCACTTAGCAAGTCATCGGTCATTGTGCAACATATGACCAACAGTTCACACTTTTGTCCAGTATTAGGAATATAAGGCCTCAGCCCTACCAATGTTGTTATTCTACAATATTTGTATGGACTAGATGCAACTCCTTGCTTAAGGGATTTGTTTATATACAGTCACAATAAATATGTACTTGCCTGTTCAGAAATAGTATAACCTGTCGTATAAACATCATTGTGCTTGTATTACACCACACAAATATGTATGTTTTAAGACTGGAAAGGCTAGCCAGATTTTAAACTACTAAAAGTTTACTTAAAATGTTACTTAAAATTAAATGAATTTATGATGAGTACTTTCCATAAATGTCCTATTTGATGCCCAGGGCAATTTGAGACCCTGTGTACTGAAGCCATGTTTGTTAAATTTAGTTCATTTCAGAAAACCCCTTTGATTTATGTCCTATGTGTGTGTTTACTTCCAAATGACGTAGTTGTTTAATTATGCACAGTCATTTATTTTCCTACGTCATTTTCTTGCATGTAACCTGTATAGTGGGGTAATTGTTAATGTATTTGTAAATGAGCGATTCCTGAGAAACAAATATGGCGGTCATTATGATAGTTTTTATGGAAATAAAATTTTATTTTCATTTATGTTCGAAAAACTACATCAACAAAAATACTTATGGACAAAAAAATACCCCATGCACGTCTACCGTAAATTCCTGCGTATAAGCCGCACTTTTTTTCATCCGAAAATTGTATCATTTTTTCGGTGCGACTTGTACATGGATATAAGCAAACACTCCTAGCGTTTCTATTATTAATAGTATCCGTAGTATTTTGGCTGCCATTTTCAAAAGATTCTCGATCGACGTCATTAAGATGCTCATACATTGATAAGCAAATATTCGTAACCGATACATTTTGTGATGTTTTATATTGGGATTGTTTAAAAATATAATATATAGTTCTAATTTTGTGTGTTTTATATTTTATTTCTTAATTTTACGAAATTAAAATATATGTGAAATAATACAGAATGCATAAGAAATAAGAACCAGGGTCAAACGAACCGTAGTGTAAACACCACTTGACAAACTACTTCCCAGCTTTTGTATTACTCTGCAAACAATAGCCATGGTGTCATTGATGATACTTGCAGAACTCTCCGTGTTTAGCGCTTATGGTGTAATTAAAGGTGTTGACACTGAGACTTCTCAACACCTCTCAATACAGCGAAAATACTTTTAGTGTAATGTATCCACGTTTGTAGATAGCGATTTTCACGACAAAAATATTTTCGGTACTGATAAACCATGGACGCAAAATTTAAGATTTTGATGTGTTACGAAGCATTTAGAAGCTATTGAATCGCAGAATTTTTTTCCACAAACTACGACCTGAATTTTTAGGTGCGTCTTACACGCCGGGGCGTCCTATACGTGAGAATTTACGGTATTAGGGCTTGGGTGTCTATAAGGACATGTACGGTAAGTATTACTCATTGACCCTGCAAAAAAAACACGTTATACTATCGTATAACCACAGGCTTTTGTATGATTTCAGGTCCGGAAGGGGCTAACCTGTTCATCTACCACCTGCCACAGGAGTTCAGTGATCAGGACCTGATGCAGACCTTCATGCCATTCGGAAATGTGATATCAGCCAAAGTCTTCATTGACAAACAGACGAATCTTAGTAAATGTTTTGGTAAGTGCCATCTGAACAACAGTTTAGCACCTGAGGAAAATTGTAGATATTTGAAAATTGATTAATAAAATCATGTGGCTTTTAGGTGGTCTGAATGGAAATTGTATTAATATTTAGTCGGACTTGTTTTATCTAAAAGCAGACAGTATCGACCGAATTTCAGTTAGTGATGGAAATTTCAATTTGGTCCGTTAGTTGTTAGGTTTTTTATTAGCTCATCTGAGCACAAAGTGCTCATGGTGAGCTTTTGTGATCGCCCGTTGTCCGTCGTACATGCGTGCGTGCGTGTGTGCGTCGTCAACTTTTCATTTAAACAACATCTCCTAAACCGCTTAGCAGATTTTCACCAAACTTCACAGGAATTATCCTTGGGTGGACCGCTTTCAAAGTTGTTCAAATCTTTCCAGTCTGCTGCATATGTAGTTCACCAGAGCTAAAAATAGATTTAAAAAGTGAAAAACTTAAAAAATCTACTATGAAACCGCAAGGCTCAGAGCTTTCATATTTGGTATGTGACATCCTCTAGTGGTCCTCTACAAAGATTGTTCAAATGATACCCCTGGGGTGAAAATTGGCCACGCCCCGGGGGTCACATTGTTTATATAGACTTATTTAGCAAAATGACTATAAAAATCTCCTCTGAAACTGCAAGGCCTAGAGGTTTTGTATTTGGTATGTAACATTGTACAGTGGTTCTCTACAAAGATTGTTCAAATGATGCCCCTGGGGTCAAAATTGGCCACACCCTGGGGGTCATATGATTTATATAGACTTAAATAGCAAAATGACTTTAAAAATCTTCTCCTCTGAAACTTCAAGGCCTAGAGGTTTTATATTTGGTTGGTAACATTGTGTAGTGGTCTTTTACAAAGATTGTTCAAATTATGCCCCTTGGGTCAAAACTGGCCACACCCCGGGGGTCACATGGTTTATATAGACTTAAATAGCAAAATTACTTTTAAAATCTTCTTCTCAGAAACCGCAAGGCCCAGAGGTTTCATACTTGGTATGTAACATTGTATAGTGGTTCTCTACAAAGATTGTTCAAATGATGCCCCTGGGGTCAAAATTGGCCACACCCCGGGGGTGATATGATTTATATAGACTTAAATAGCAAAATGACTTTAAAAATCTTCTCCTCTGAAACTTCAAGGCCTAGAGGTTTCATATTTGGTTGGTAACATTGTGTAGTGGTCCTTTACAAAGATTGTTAAAATGATGCCCTTGGGTTCAAAATTTTTTTTTGGCCACACCCAGGGTTCTCATGGTTTATATGGACTTAAATAGCAAAATTACTTAAAAATTCTTCTCCTTTGAAACCGCAAGGCTGAGAGGTTTCATATTTGGTATGAAACATTGTTAAGTGGTCCTCTACAAAGATTGTTCAAATAATACCCCTGGGGTCAAAACTGGCCACGCCCTGGGGGTCACATTGTTTATGAAAACTTATATAGCAAAATGACTTTAAAAATCTTCTCCTCTGAAACTTCAAGGCATAGAGGTTTCATATTTGGTTGGTAACATTGTGTAGTGGTCCTTTACAAAGATTGTTAAAATGATGCCCTTGGGTTCAAAATTGGCCACACCCAGGGTTCTCATGGTTTATATGGACTTAAATAGCAAAATTACTTAAAAATTCTTCTCCTTTGAAACCGCAAGGCCGAGAGGTTTCATATTTGGTATGAAACATTGTTAAGTGGTCCTCTACAAAGATTGTTCAAATAATACCCCTGGGGTCAAAACTGGCCACGCCCTGGGGGTCACATTGTTTATGAAAACTTATATAGCAAAATGACTTTAAAAATCTTCTCCTCTGAAACTTCAAGGCATAGAGGTTTCATATTTGGTTGGTAACATTGTGTAGTGGTCCTTTACAAAGATTGTTAAAATGATGCCCTTGGGTTCAAAATTGGCCACACCCAGGGTTCTCATGGTTTATATGGACTTAAATAGCAAAATTACTTAAAAATTCTTCTCCTTTGAAACCGCAAGGCCGAGAGGTTTCATATTTGGTATGAAACATTGTTAAGTGGTCCTCTACAAAGATTGTTCAAATAATACCCCTGGGGTCAAAACTGGCCACGCCCTGGGGGTCACATTGTTTATAAACACTTATATAGTAAAATGACTTTAAAAATCTTCTCCTCTGAAACTGCAAGGCCTAGAGGTTTCATATTTGGTATGTAACATTATATAGTGGCCCTGTACAAAGATTGTCAAATGATACCCCTGGATTAAAAACTGGCCAAACCCCAGGTGTCACATATTTTATATAGACTTAAATAGTAACATGAATTTAAAAATCTACTCCTCTGAAACTGTAAGGCCTAGAGTTTTCATATTTGGTTGGTAACATTGTATAGTGGCCCTCTACAAAGATTGTTAAAATGATGCCCCTGGGTTCAAAATTGGCCACACCCCGGGGGTCACATGGTTTATATAGACTTAAAGAGCAAAATGACTTTAGCAATCTTCTCCTCTGAAACCGCAAGGCCAGAATTGTTATATTTGGTGTGTAACATTGTATAGTGGTCCCCTATAAAGATTGTTCAAATAATGCCCCTTGGGTAAAAACTGGCCACACTTCGGGGGTCACATGGTTTATATTGACTTAAATAGCAAAATGACTTTAAAAATCTCCTCTGAAATCTCTAGGCCTAGAGGTTTCATATTTGGTATGTAACATTGTATACCATAAATATGCAGTTATAAGTCTAGACCTCTCGAAAGTCAAAAAGTTAAAATTCATTCCAGAAAGGTATTTCTAGTATTAACCATTCCATAAGTGGAGTTAGAATGATCATAAAACACCATCTGAAAATTGGCCTGAGTATGCCTAATAGGTAGGTATATACAGTCTGCAGTAAATGCCTTGAAGCTGAAATCACTGCCTAATCCTCTTTGACAGGTTTTGCAGTTTACAAAAACAGGTTCCAGCCAGTTTAATTAGCAATATGCTATACACGAAAATCATGGGTTTCGTCTGCAGGTTCATTGATTTTTTATTGGTGGTCGACGGTCGATAGTGAGACATTAAGTCAATTAAAATAGAGTAGATAGTTTCATTCACAGTTTGCATCTTATTTAATAATGAAACAGTTATTGCTTTTTGTCTTAATTGTCGGTAATTAATAGAAAGGGCAAACTGTGATAATTATGAATGGATTAAATATGCAGGTAAGAAATAAAATGCATTTGACAAATATTTCAATATCATATGCTACGATTTTTTGTGAACTGCCTCATAAGTCGAATGTACTTTATAACCATGATTTTAGAGGCTTAAAATCTCGACTTATGACTGAGTATTTACGGTGGTGGTTCTCTACAAAGATTGTTCAAATGATGCCACTGGGGTCAAACTGGGCTATACCCGGGGGTCACATGGTTTATATAGACTTAAATAGCAAAATGACTTCAAAAATCTCCTCTACAAAGATTGTTCAAATGATGCCCCTTGGGTCAAAACTGGGCACACCCGGGGGGGTTACATGGTTTATGTAGACTTAAAAGTTAAATAGCAAAATGACTTAAAAATCTCCTCTGAAACTGCTAGGCCCAGAGGTTTTGTATTTGGTATATAACATTGTATAGTTGTCCTCGACAAAGATTGTTCAGATGATGTCCCAGGGGTCAAAACTGGCCCTGCCCTGGGGGTCACATTGTTTAAATAGACTTAAATAGCAAAATGACTTTAAAATCTGTTCTGAAACTGGAGTGTCTTCTTATTTGATATGTAACATTGTATAGTAGTCCTCACCAAAGATTGTTCAAAGTATGCCCCTGAGGTAAAAAGTGGCCATGACCCGGGGGTCACATGGTTTATATAGACTTATATGGAAAGTGGGCCTTAAAACTCTTCCTTGTTGAAACTGTAAGGCCTTGAAGTTTTATATTTTGCGTGAAACATTGTAGAGGGGTCCTCTACGAAGATTGTTCCAATGATGCCCCTGGGGTTCACATGGTTTATATACATTTAAATAGCAAAATAACTTTAAAAATCTTCTCCTCTGAAACCGCAAGGCCCAGTGGTTTCATATTTGGTATGTAACATTGAATAGTGGTCCACTACAAATATTTTTCAAATTATGCCTCTGGGGTAGAAAGTGGCCATGCCCTGTGGGTCACATGGTTTATGTAGACTAAAAAAACTTCTGAACCTGCAAGGCCCAGATTTTTATTCTCAGGTAAGGGGTTTAGTGCCATTTTGCCCTCTTGTGATTAGCCATTATGATGCCTTAAACTCAGGTGAGCGACCTAGGGCCATCATGGCCCTCTTGTTAGAAATTGTCACAGATTTCTGTATGTTTCTCATCAGATTTAACTGGTAGGCAAATCATTTTGACATGCAGGTTTTGTCAGCTACGACAACCCAGTTTCCGCCCAGGCAGCCATCCAAGCCATGAATGGATTTCAGATCGGCATGAAGAGGTTAAAAGTGCAGCTCAAACGACCAAAGAACGACAGCAAGCCGTATTAGTCCTAGCTAGGCGTACAATGTATAGGTGGGTGTCACTAGCTGTGGGGTAGTGTTGTTGTGGGTGTAGTGAGCACGTGTGCTGGGAACAGGTAAGTCATGCAGGTAGGTGCAGAGATGTGAGAGAGATGGGGAGCAGCACACAGTGACCTCACTGTTCACACCAGATGTAATAACTGTCTTACAAATGGTTTCACAATATTTGGTCTTCTATTAACCATTGGAATATCATTAACAAAACATTACCTAATGTTGTGTAATGATCACACTAACACTGCTCTTCCTATCTCTCCACGTGTATTCCATGACAGGCCACAGACAGGATTGCAGTCTGGATTCCCACTTGTGAACAGTTTCTGTCTGCTCTAAAGTGTTCTTTCCTTACAACAAATTTTTAAAACGCTTCTGAACTTTTTTCCATTATTATTACTCATGACACTTAAAAACTAGGCTGTGTGTTGGTTCTTTTTTATCAGTATTAAATTTTGGATATTTAAAAGTCTAGGCTTTATGTTTGTTACATTATTTGAAACTCTTCGGTCATTTGAGACTTGCACCAATCCTGTCTGTGAGCTGTGTGAGTAATGTAGTTGTCTGCAAGGCCTGGAACTCTCGGTGATGTTACATGAAGAGACAGTCCTTGGAAATGTTCACTTGATGTGAAGCATGACATTCTGCCAATTGCACTGTTTGTAGTAGACAGCATAAACAGCCTTTGAGTGGTCTGAGCCACAGTGGAACATAACTTGGGCAGTAATTACTGGGGCAGTTGAGCATGTTCTGGACTGGCTGCTGCAGTGATGCTAGATTGTGGTAGTTAAATGAAGAGAAAAAGGACAAACTCCATGTTCATTAATGTCTAGTAAATCAGCTCTTGAAAGTTGGACCCGTCATCACAGTTGCAAGGTGGATCTTCATTATCATAGACACTGGCTGTCTGGCCATTGCCGTCTCCACTTAGGGCCTTACCCTGATGACAGAATCACAGTCTGCACTGATCACCATGTTTGTGTTTGGAAAGAAAATAATGAATTATTTTGCAGTTTAAGTTTGCATTTATTGGCGTGCTTAAACTGTGTGAAATAAATGTAAATGATGAGTTTGTTGTGTCGTAAAATAACATGTGTCCGTGGCTGTGTCTGTCTGTGCAAGCATGTGCCTGTATTGGCAGTAGGTGTTACTGCTAGTACACTGTGGCGGTGTCTCGTTTACATAACACGTGGGTTTCAATGAGTTAACATGTGTGGTAGTGTTTGTTATCTTGGAAGATGCTGGTAGCTTATGTTATTATTACACCATGCCTTCCGATACAAAGTGTCTTCTTAAGCATTTATTGCGTAATAATCCTCTTTGTGCATTCGTAAGTTAAGGAAGCCATTATATGAGGCCACTTAGAGATGTTCTTTATAATGTGTGTGACAATGTTGCAGTTTCTGTGTCTAGGCCAGAAATCTGTGAGTGATGTATACTCTCACGTTCAATAATCTCCAACTAAAACACTAGGCCAGAAATCTGTGAGTGATGTATACTCTCACGTTCAATACTCTCCAACTAAAACACAGGACAGTAATAATGAGCTCATGCTTACAGAAAAGTTGAAATCTTCATGATCGACCCAGTAGCAATTTGCCAAAACAATATTGCACAAATACAGAGACAGATTTAAACGATACCATTGTCAGTAACATTTGTTTTTGAAATACAATATTTAGTTTGGAGATTGTTTAGAAACTGAGTTGTCTTGGCTGCCATTGTATATTAGTTCTATGTCAAGGCAAAGAAAAAAACAATCAGATACACTTAACAGTATCAAACTTGCTCAATTGTAATTATTTATGGCAGATGACCAATGGACTTGTTCAAGATCTCATATAATTAAAGGTTCCTTAGGACAAACTTAAATAGCTTGCCCTTTTCTAACTATTTAAAACTATTTTTCTAGCATTAAGACTGG
The DNA here is from genome assembly GCA_027627225.1 of Congeria kusceri. NCBI lineage: Eukaryota > Metazoa > Mollusca > Bivalvia > Myida > Dreissenidae > Congeria > Congeria kusceri. Next base: position 60,763,827 of record CM051024.1, read on the forward strand.
CTTCTGCTTTATGCTTGTATTAGATGAAAAGGAAACCAGGTTTCATAGTGCATTTGATGCATCTCTATTTAGTTATTTTTTTGTGCAGAACATTTAGGTGGTTTTTGTAGAAAATCATTATTATTTGGTTGTTTTTTGTCAAACTTGTCAAGAATGAATTGCCCACTTCAATTTGTACATGTTTAACTGTCAATATCCAATTGCATAAACACAGACTTCCATGGGCATTTTATTTTTGACAGGAAAATCTCAGTATACATTTATAAGTAAGCCATTGTTGTTATTTACATGCAATCTATGACAAGTTCTACTTATATGATGTTTTGATTGTTTTGTTCTTGCCACTGTTGCTCATAGATACCTTGCTTTTCTATGTTCAGACACAAATCACTTGACGTGGCGTGTTACATCGTGCCAATCCATCTCCGTGTTCCATGTTCTACGTGTTGCCTAGCGATATCGCCATGGCGATGGGTCCCGCCCTCTGTCAGCTGCCTTCACGTTATGTGTCTATCTGTGCGCACGTGTCTCATCAACAAAATTGACAAGCCGTTATATCTCTTGTGTTTGTATTGCATAATTCAAGGGGACATTGTGGTTCTCATTGGAACATGTAAACCTGTATATTGTTTTAACTGGGTACCATTCTGATTACATGTTCGGAAGATTTGTGTTATCAATGTTTAATGGTGGTAGGTCTGACTTCTTGTACTTTATGTTAGTTGTAAACTAGACAAGTATTCTCACAGATTTTGTTCTTGAGTTTCGTTTTCTTTGCTTCTGTACATAGTTTGTTTTTACAAGTGACTACAAAATTTACACAAAAATGTGTAAAATATGTGCTACCTGAAATGTTATTATGTTGTCTTTTCTGAATTTTATCAAATACAACAGTTTTTATCGAATGTTATATGTTTTATAGTTTAACTATTGTCACATTCTACAAGAAACAAATACAAGGCAACACAGAAATCAGTTTAAACTTACTTTGTGGCATGACATGCTGTTGTGAAACCACTGTTTAGTCCAGAAATTTGCTTATAAATGGAAGGTATTTTAACAGGTTTGAGATTTTATTTTTTATGAAAATGCTTTTTATGTAGCTGTTTTATATGTAATGTAATCCATGTATATGATTGCTTTACGGCGGTATTGTTCTTTGTACAGTTTAACAATATTTAAATAGCCCAAAGTTATTATATGTCAATAGATATATATTACAATGAAATATGTTCACATTATATGAAGGTAGTAGAAATTGTATTCTATCACACTTCGTGTTAAATTAATTTATGACTCTTTATCACACTTTCTTTGCAAGTATTGTCTTGCCTTAAATGTACAGTTTCTGAAATCAGTATTAGACTATAACAAAATCATATGTTCTTACTGGACAAAATTATTTCTACTTCGTTACTTTTTTAATAAGCCCATCTAGTGATGTATATGAATTGATTCTTCGTTAAATAAAGTTTAATGTGGCAGTTAAATACTCTCTCAAGCAGGTACATGGAATTGTTGAGTTACACAGTTACCTGCCTCCATCATTGTTGTACCTGATACTATTCTTCTGTGTTAGCTGCATAAGCAATGTGTGTCACTACTTTCACAGTGGATGTTTTGTATAAATAATACTTGTAGTTTCTTGTTAACTTATTTTCATACTTGGGGTGTTTAGCAAATAAAGGTGCAAATATTCATGTATTTTTATATTATAAAGTGCAGAACAATCAGCTCATGCCTGTATCAGCTTGTTGACTGGATGTCTGTGGGACTATACAGATCATGGTCGTGTACGGTAGAAATGTATATAACGTATTACCTGTAGCCATCGCTAGTGCGTGGACTTGTTCATGTTACACTCATTAACTGTAGGGAGAAAATCAAAATTTGACATAAGTATGTATTTAATATATCTTTGATGCAATTTCTATGAAATTGTTTGGCTATTTTTTTTTCTGAATGTTATTTTGTTAAATGTTAGAAAATATATATTTGAGAAAAAATCAAAAAGTCATGTTTCGTATGTATTAGCTGTGACCTTGTGTATTTTGTTCCTGACTCAAAGAGAATGTAATGTGGCTGTTAATTGAAAGTCTGTCTGTCCGTTATGACTTGATGGTTATGTATGGAATCACATGTTTCACATCTGCAGTCAGTCAAGATTAAGTGATGTTTGAAAGAAATATAGTTAATATTAGACTAGATTTTACCAAAGTTTAAACTCAAAATAATTTGGACCATACTAGTTTGACAGACACATCTAGCATTATGTTTTCGGAAATCTTCATGCTATGTTTACATGGTGAACAGAAATTAGTTTGATTGATATCTTAAACATTTACTACATAGAAACTTGCCTGGAAAGCAAATCCAAAAGCAGCAGTTGAGAATGTATGCTAGAATGGTATTGTATGTTGACAATGCATTGTTGTTGTTTTTGTAAATAGTTGTTTGTATGAAATATAAGAATCAAGCCTATTATTGGTTGTATTATCGAGAATCCAAAATGACATCTGGTCTCAAGGTTGTGTCGTGTATCAGGAGATATAAGCAAACATGGTCGATACGTAACCTAATTACCTTGAAAGTACACACATTGTAATCGGATCATGAACACTGTCTACCATTTGCAATGTCAGTAAATATACGAGATAAATATGATTTGTGAATACAAAGTCCCTTTTTCTGTCATTGTGCATAGTTGATCACGTTGCCATATTATTGAATCTTGCCTTTTTGTTGATACAGATGTTTATGTTCATAAGAAGTTTAAAGTTTTGTTGCTTGTTAGTTTTTGTGTTAGCTCAGTTTATATTCATGCTTTTCCATGACAGTTGAGGGATATTTTATATTGTGCAAAGAGACAAATTTGATATGTTTTTTTTTTTTATGACAGTGATATTACATAATCAAAATGATAAAATTGTTTAAAGGTTTATGTGTTCAACCATTAACAGAAATAAATAAATTCATGTTTCATTTCATGTAGATGTAGAATTAATTAAAACTGCAAGTTTTTATATAATTTTATTGTATTATTTGGCTATATAGAATTTATAAAGGGTAAGTTTGTGTTATTACTTTTTTATTTTTGTAAATATTCAGATCAGTATGTAGATGGTATATTATATAGAGTTGGTAAATAAGTGATTTACTAAGTAGTTTCATAGTCATACTATAGTCATGTCATTTTACATCATATTCAGACAGTTTCCATGACAACCAATGTTGTCCAAGTTTGTCTTCAAGATCATGCTTTAATAGCATTACTTCATGTGTCCAAGTCCCCTAGAAAAGATAGAAAGCACAGTTGTTAGGGTCTATAAAAATGAGCCACAATCAAAATGTTGTCTTTAGACTGCTTAAACATTTAAATGTTTCCATTGAAATGTGATATAATTATTAGAGGAAATACATTAGAACAAGCTGTTCTCAGAACTATTGCAAAGAATGTTTGCACAGGGCAGGAGGTATATCAGACTTTACACTTTGGGAGATATGTGTTAGAAATTGTATTAAAACAAAATCTTGAAGCTGATTGTCCTTGGCTGTGAGGACATTTCATGGTTATACCAAAGGTTGACATTTACCGGTATAGCAGGAACCAAATATATTGTACTTTTTAGCCATGTACACTTAACGTGATAAACAATTATATAGTACCTCCTTTTGTAAACAGATTATTTTTGAGTATGTTACAAACTAGCAATGTCACCATAACAGAAGGAGTTGTGTCAGATTCACAGTTCACAGTGTTTACAATGACACACACAGTCAGTGGGTTTGAAGGGCATAATAATGTATAATATACTTTTTTTCATGGATTGTTCAATACAAAACATATCATTTTATGTTTGAGTATGAATAATATGTTGTTTCTATAGTAACTATAAAGCATCAGTTGAACATGTTTAATGTATGTTAAACGTAAAGTTTACTTACTCATGTTAACTGTTTGTGCGTAATAAAATGTCCTTCACAATTTAAACATAGGACACTAATTAGAAGAACATTTTCACACAGTTAGAGTTGCTATGATTAGTTATGCACTTTTTGTCTCCTACACTCAGTATCTCAGGAATATATGTCCAATTCGTGTTTTCCTTGAGTTGAATCAAAAACAAAAATATGGTACTGTATTTCTTGTGTGAATACGAGTAAGGGAATGGCAGGACATGATAAATGTGGTTGTTGTATGTGGTCAATGTATGTGAACATTGAAAAACAGTCAGTTTGTGTGTATACCTATGGTTATTGCATTTATAGCGTATTTTATTTATATATTTTGTCAAACCACATCAATACAATGTTAATTGTGAACTGTCCAGTTTCATGTTTGTTGGGAAATCTATAGTTTATAGTAAATCTGCCAACTGTGTTTAAGTAAAGTGTACAGTCTGTTACTCGGTCTGTATGTTTTCAAGAGAGTTGTGATGCTGTGATCAAAACAGTTCAGTTGACACAAGTTTTGTTCCTTCTGTTATTTGTCAGTTGCAGTTGTTGTTCATTCTCATGTTTCTTTTTCTTTTCTCCCAAAGTCTTGCCCCTTTCATGTATCTGGAGTGATGTGATAGTGAGTGTTACTATTTGTGTTATTTTCTGAAGTTTATTTAACTTTGTTGTGACATTAACACACATTTGCTGTTTTGTAGGGAATCTGGTTATTGTACTATATATTCTGTGCCTACTATGGGAGTATTGTGATTTCAGTGTTAAATGTATCCTCATCTTCGAGATTACATGCGTATGGTGGTTCTAGAGTAACTATAGCAACACAAACTGTACAAAGTCCAATGAAGTGTAGTGCCTTTGGGCGACCTTTGCCAGCAATACAAATAATTCAGTGCCATGTTCTTTTCAACATACCCTGTTTGGTTTAAAGAGCCTTTCTTACACATTTCCGTTGCAGATCTTAGATGAATATTGTAATTGTCACTGTAAATTAATCACGGTGTAATTGGTAAGGTATCCTGTCTGGCATTGTACCAAGCAATTGATGGTATAGGGGCTTATACTGTACAGGTGGCATGTCACATTGCCGATTACCTGGTTGATATAGTTACGTAATAATCACCATACGCATATATTCTTGATGCATTTTCTGTATCTTCTGAAATATGACCATTGTTAACTGTAACATGATGCACACATTCTGACATTTTTGCATGAATTAATTTGATTGTTAACCTTTATTTTATAGAGGATATTACCTATGGATAACTCAAAACTAACAAATTACTCGTATATGATCACATCCCGGTTAAACAAAAGTTTTAAATGTGTGTCCAGTGTTTGTTACTGGATATGCTACCATTTCAACCACACTTCTGCTCGTGCTCTGTTCTACATTAATTTGAATTGTCAGGCAGTATTTTGGTTGGTGACGTTTGTATTATGTTATTTGTCGTGAGTTAATATTGTACAGAAATATCTGACAAATAAAAGCATTCAATCAAGTTCTGGCATTTGGTTTTTCTTACAGTTTTATTTTGCAAAAGGTTAGATAACAAACAAATGAAGCTGACACTGCTTTTCTCTTATATTTACACATCATTAAACAGCTTCACATCAGATGAAACGAAAAAAATTGTCATATAAAATAAATTTATTCATAACTTGTGATATTGTCTGTAAAAGATAGATCTGATAATAAAATTATATAATATTAACTATCTGTAACAATAACAAAAACTTGTTATTTTGACAACAAATACATAACATTCATGCCTTTCAAAATGTGCTGATGGTGTGCGACAACAAAGTTAAGTTTAATATTCTGAGCAGAATGCAACATGTTAATAAAATTCCAAGACACGTCAATCATATTTTTAAAAGACCACAGCAATGGTGATATCATTCTAAAAAGACATCACAGCGATGGTGATATCATTCTAAGTCAACATTTCAATGAAGATAACATTCGGCATGCCATCGATAATGAAAATGAGACATCTTCTCGATGATAACATTCTACGAGTAAATAAACGTTATCTCAATTTTAATAGCATTCTATGTAAACACGAACGTGTTAATGACGATAGCATTCCAAGCAGACGTCAAAATATCATCGATGACAACGTTCTATGTTGACATAAACTTGTGAATGAAAACACGATTCTATGTATAAAGCGACATTATAATATAAAGTACAGATCAACATATCAACAATAATAAAAGTCTCTGTATACATATAATGTATTATGTTAGCATTTTATGTAGATCACAATGTGAGTGCAGTGTGTGTATGATGATGACATTCTAAGTATACATTGACGTGTCAATGATGATCATATTCTAAGTAGACCTTGACGTGTCAATGATGACCATATTCTAAGTATACATTGACGTGTCAATGATGACCATATTCTAAGTATACATTGACGTGTCAATGATGACCATATTCTAAGTATACATTGACGTGTCAATGATGACCATATTCTAAGTATACATTGACGTGTCAATGATGACCATATTCTAAGTAGACATCAACATGCCAATGATCATAATATTCAAGTAAATATAAACATGTCAATGATGATGACATTCTATGACGATATTAGTTCAATGACGATAACATTCTAACATACATCAATGTGACTGATGCTAACATACTAACACATCAGTGACGTGAACATTCTAAGAAGACATGATCAAGGCAATAGTGATAACATTATAAGTTGACATCAATATGCCAAGGATAATAACGATCTAAGTAGGCATCAACGTGCCAATAATAATAACGTTCTGAGCAGGCATCAACGTGTCAATGATGATTATATTCTAGGTATAGATCAACATACCGATGAAGATCTTTACCAATAAGTAAACATAAACAGGCCAATGACGATAGCATTCTAAGAAGTCACAGCATGCCAATAATGATAACATTCTATGTAGACATCGTTTTTATGTTAATAACATTAAGAAATATAAATTTCAATGATGACAACATTCTAAGTGGCTTAACATGTCAATATTATTACCAAAATTCTACGCAAATATCAATAAGTCAAGGATGAGAAGAATATTATAAGTACACGTCAACATGTAAATGATGATAACGTTCTTAATAGACGTCAACAATGCATACACTTTAATTACTTCATGTGCATATGCTAACTAGACTTATAGCAAATGTCCAAAGTGCCTCTTTATTGGATACAAATTCTGTCCTTGACTTTCACAACACATTATCGATATTATAAGATACATTCCAATTTTACATCGATATAAATTTGATTAGACCTAATTAGAAACGAATATGACGCCCTGCTATTACAATAGACAAAATGACGTCATATTGTTGCAACGTGTCCGGCCCGTAGTATGTACGGCTAAGAGACTAGTGTCAAAACAAATGTGCAAACAGAACTATGCCCCTATATAATACAATTTTCCTCAGCCTACTTGGGCGTTGATTATAATCAATGATTAACCAATAATTATATTGTTCAACAACAATTACTTTAAATTAATATATTATTTAACTTCGAAATTATATTGCTGTAAATTGTCTGCCCTGCTCACATTATATTCTTATCATGTACCTACTATCAGACTGGTATGGCCATTGGTTACATGTAGCTCATTATTTATATTATTGAAATAGCTGACGACACGGGCAACACAGATGGCAACCCAGCAATCATGTGCTGTACAAGCAGCAGCAATCACGAGAGTCCGACACGTCTATATACACCCAAACTGCCGAGGTGCTCGATAAATAAATAATTATTAACCTTAAGGTTAAGACTTCTTTGGTATCCTTGCGATGCTTCTCGCTTGACGTTCCGCATCAGACTGACTAGAATTACCCGATAACTGTGTTTAATCAGGCGGAACACGTAACCCTAAGAACCTTGAAGTACAAACATGAAATAGCGGTTAAACCTAATACTAAACAACAATAGAAAGGCACCGTTGTTGTCTCATTGTAAATTACGTTGCGTCGTTACCAGTCAACGACGTCAATACCAATTTCTATTCAAATAACTAAGCTGGAGCGATTCTTTAATGTCTCGCTAAAATGGGAAATAGTTTTACAAAATCATCTCCGACATCTACAACGACGTCAGTCCGGGAACGACGCAGGCAACAGAAAATGGAGAGAAGATGTTGGTACCGCTTGTTCAAAAGGCAGCCCAGAGGAATAGATTGTGGTGGTGATCCACCGGAAGTAAACGTAAGTGATCCTTCAGAGCTGTCCGATAGCTGCTCAGTAACAAGCGCGCCGCAGACAACTATTCTGCTTCTGTACCCAAAGTCCTCCGTTTTCCATTCGTCGACGCGTATTGATAACGACGACACAGAGCAACCACGCGACGACGGACATGACGAGGAGGTTCGTGAAACAATTGAGACGGAAACAAACCTCGATTTCTTTGACCCTCTCAACAGAAAAGACTTCTTTCTGCGATATTGGATTGACACATCGAGCTTTCCAGTAACCAAAGAATGTTGCGACATCAATTCCAACTACAGAGACTACGTCGACGTCCACAGAGCTCACACGAGAATGGACGCAATAAAGACTGGTAAGAAAGTCCCTAAAGAAAACAAATTATGGACCAACGGGACGCTGCACCGGATGCTCAAACGTGCAAGTGTACCAGCGTGCTAAGAATTCGTGAGAAGCGCTGACCAAGAGTTGCCAAACACCGCAACACAGTTCAATGTGGATGTCGTCGGCATTGACAGTTTCTCAGGCGGCCAGTCCAGCTGGGGTGGGACGACAACGGAGACACGTTCTGACGACTGCGGGGAACGAAGAAGTGGTCACTATGGAAACAATACTCGATATGAGAAGGACGAAAAGGAAAGAAAACCCCAAAAAATTGCCATAGGAACCAAGAACTTACACTTATTTTATCATATTCCATGTGAATTTTAAATGAACGTTTGTTTTGTGTTTATAATGTATATATATATATATATAGAATATATAGAATAATATAATATATATAATAATAATATAATGTATTTATCGTCGTTTGCATTGATCAGATTTTTGAAACGATAGAAAATTAAGTAAAAGCGTAATAAACATATATCGTTGGAAATTCACCAAAAAGGTCCGTTGTCCTGTCGACATTTGTGGTTAGGCCCATTAGTTCTTCTGAACGCAACTCTATAATATCATAGTTGATAAATAATTCACATACACCGATGGTAGGTCATATGCATCTATAGGCGAATTAGAGGGGCGGAAGTGTTTATCAGCTTTTTACCTCGTTAAGTTGCGTAGAAAGTGAGTAGTCTAGAATTTCTGCAGAAAGCTTAAAACGTTGACATCGCATCGTATCGCATCCCTTCAATGCGATGTTTACACAATCGAATGTTGGACAATTTTGAAATTTGCCGTTCGCCTCTTCCGCCCCACTAAATCCGCCTATGGTTCAGTTTGCGTTTGTTCTTTTCCATAATTTTCAGTGTCAAACGCTGTTTTAACACCACTTCAGTCACAAGTCTGTGAACGGTCTAATTCAATGGTCACGAGGTTTTCTTAGAACACTTAACAATGAAACTTGATTTGTTAGTTCCAGTATATCTGTATACACCCTTATTAGTGTATACTTTAGTAATTGTAAGTAACGAAGACAAATAAGTAAAGATTTTATTTCAATATTTCAACAATGAAAAATATAAATAAATAAAAGATGAACAAAAACAAAACCGTTTTACTATGTACAATATTATGTGCAGTATTTTAAACAATCAAAAACAAGAAGCAATGTGGAAACATGCGTTTTTCATGTATGTAACGTTCAATGACCAGTGCTTTATGGTACGACATCGTGATTCTAGTACATGTCGCTCGCAGATCTATTGTGGACCTACACGTGTCTCTCATCCAGCATAATGTGTATCGTTATACAGATACGATATTCATTTTCTACAATGTACAATTATGTCCATCACGTGGAAATGTACTAGAACCTACTACATAATGGCACTAAACCAAACATTGTCTATGCTCAGAACATGTCGGGATATCCGGTCGTGTCAGTGTCAGTCGACTCCTGATTAGTCCGCTGAGACAGCTGTCAGTCTGCCCCTCACGGGTCCCTGTGCAGCGTGCACACCCCGAGCGACTCGAAGCGGACCCGTCTGATACACTGGACCAGCGCTTCCTTCTGGCCCCTCTCGTTGACCAGCTCGGCCACTCCCTCCAAGACCTCAAAGTCTTGAGTATTCACGTTGATCAGACCATTCATGCGGTGGTGCTTAATGGAGCACGCGAACCGCACTTTTACGTCTTTGGTTACGGAGGAGTGGGCGATCTTGGTCCCCAACTCCTCCTGCGGGTAGTAAACTTTGTGCACCTCCACCGTGCCCACTTCCTGCATGTCGGCGTTCAGCACCGTAAAGGAATCGCCCTCCCTGACTGCCTCGATGGAGAACGCAAAGCCATCGGCACTGCTGTCGGTCCAGAAGTAACAGTCGTTGAAGTTCAAGCGGTCGCCTGTAAACGTGAGTCGTTTCCCGTAGCCCAGACCGATCGACTCCAGCCGTCTGGCCTCCCCGTCGAACATGTGCTCGCGCGCGCCGATGTGTCGGACGAAGTACCAGAACCCGGGGACGATGCGCTTGTCAACGTCAAAACCTGAAACAACAGCCGGATATGGTAAAAACAGACCAAAACAAAAAATTATGAACAAACATAAGAAGAAATGTACACAAATTGCATTCATCATTAGGAACCATTGCGCATAAACTGGTTTAAGCATGTTGCGCGATCAGTCTGTTGACATTTTTATAGGTCATATCAATACGATCTTTTATCGTCTATACATATATACGCGTAGATTGATCACTTCACTCGAGTCCAACACATATATTATAAATGGCGATACAAATTTGCATACATGTATACTGTTTTGTTTGACAAAACGACAAAACAACAGCCAAACTATAATTATATACGTGTGTGTATTAAGTTGTTGCAACAGACATTCAGATCAGTTCAAACGGTCATTGAGATAAAATAAAACTTTATCGGAAACATTCTTGAAAGACCATAACCTCCAACAGCAAGAAGCGGTCGAGGAACAAGTCCGAGCTCCAAACTCGTTGCTTAGCAACAGATATAATCCACTCTGGTGTCTCAGAGATCTGAAAGAATTACTGTGTAACAAACTGATCCTAATACAAGCACTTAAGACCTATTACTACATCGTTCATAGAATAAAATGTAAACAGGATAGATAGATATATTATTTAAAAGTGCTAATGGAAATTTTTTTTGTCATGCGAATGACTAAAATGTGGCAAAATTATGAAAAGGATACATAGATCTACATGTAAATTACTTTTTACTATAAATCGGACATACTCATAACAGGTCTCAATTTCATAACGTTTCATATATAACAGTTTAATGAGCACGTTACTGTTTAATGGACATAGCGCATAAGGGAACGATCGTATGAAGGGCATCTTTCACACACCAAGAGCACACACACATTTTTAAATAAAGTTCTGTAATTTATTGTTCAGGCTACAATCGACCAACACAGTCTGTGCATTTTTTAAAAATAAACATTCAAAAGGAACAGTAAGCATCATAAATGTTTTACTAACACTACTTGGAAAACATCAATGTGTTCGAACATATCTATCGACCCTCACTCGCCATGTACAGCCTACAGCCACAACACATCGACCCTCACTCGCCATGTACAGCCTACAGCCACAACACATCGACCCTCACTCGCCATGTACAGCCTACAGCCACAACACTTACAACATATCTATCGACCCTCACTCGCCATGTACAGCCTACAGCCACAACACATCGACCCTCATTCGCGATGTACAGCCTACAGCCACAACACTTACAGCATATCTATCGACCCTCACTCGCCATGTACAGCCTATAGCCACAACACATCGACCCTCATTCGCCATGTACAGCCTACAGCCACAACACTTACAACATATCTATCGACCCTCACTCGCCATGTACAGCCTACAGCCACAACACATCGACCCTCACTCGCCATGTACAGCCTACAGCTACAACACATCGACCCTCACTCGCCATGTACAGCCTACAGCCTAAACACTTACAACGTTGTGCTATACCGCAATCTGTTCTCGAACCTGCCCGATCGCAGCGATTATTCTTGCACTCGTCTGCCCGAGTAAACGCAACAGCCTTTTGGATCGATCAATGCCAACTTTCATGTGTTTGCTATTAACTCTATGAGCGCATACCGATGTTGTTATACCGGTTTACGCAATTTAGCGTGCGCATTTCGTTCACCCACTCTTGACTATTAATAATACAGCTGACTATTAATAATACAGCTATATATTTTCCATAAGTCTTCAAAACGGAAAAATGGTCACAGTGTCTTGAGGCTTTAGCATGTTTTCAAAAGGTATTTTTTTAGTAAACTGACAATATAAGCATACGGAAAGGCGGCTGCGTTTACTTATATGCTTGAAAATGAGATGTTAACCACGTAAAGTGTCATAAGTGGTACCTTTCACTTGCAGCTCGTGTCCCCTCAACTCCAGCTGTTCCGGGGGCGGCCCCTCGGGTTGCTCATCCAGGGTCTCACAGCGGCCCCTCTCCTCGCGTGTCCAGTCGGAAAGGAGGTCGGTCAGCGACCGCCGGATGTCGGTCTGCTTCAGGGAGGTGCGGCTCCAGTCCCCGGGTCGGAGAGTCGCGTACACGGAGAGATTCCGCAAGGATACCTCATCGTAGTCGCGCGCTGTCCCGAGTTCGTAATCCGCGTTAACCACCTCGGATGTGTAATCGTAGAAAGGCATGGCTGCTGAAAGGGAGTTACCAGTTATTAACGGCAATTACAACTAGCGAGGACCCTAGTTTAGTTAATTCCGAAACAATGGATAGTTATGTTATGTTTTAACAGAACCTGTAATTATGTATACTTCAGAAGACCAATTAATTTATACATTTCTGCATTTTACCTATTCCATGAACCCCATTAAGAGATTAAAATTAAATTTGAAAATCAACTAGTCGTATAAAAATTCCACAAAAAAGTTTCGTAACAAACCAAGATCTATATTTGTAGAAGCACTATACATTTAAACAAAAGTTAGTTGAAAGATCTACTCGATCACTGATTTTGCAAAAGTCCGTCGTTTGAAAGTTAAGAAGAATAATATTATTGGTAGCAAATCGATGTCTGATGAATAAGAAGCGAGGGAAAGTATTCATTGGCTGGATGGTTCAGCGCTCTGTTTATGTATGTAGCACGCGCTCTACGCATGGTGTGGACAATTGTGATGAATCAGGAGCGAGGGCAAGTATTTATTAGCGGGATGGTTCAGCGCTCTGTTTGTGTATGTAGCACGCGCTCTACGCATGGTGTGAAAATTACCACTACGAGTTATGTTCAATATGTAAACAAGAAACTGACCTCGCGACCTTGTTTACAAACAACTAACTTCAGCTAAACCCCTATTCTACAACATAGTTGTAAAATAAGCGTGTGCTTCATGAAATATATTTCATATCAGGGCCGTCGCCGCCGGTCCGGCCGATCCGGCCATGGCCGCTCCACTTTTTCGGCCGATTGAAGTATTTGGCCAGACCACCTTTTTTTTCCTTAAAAGTCGTATTTTATCAGGTTTTCTGTCTAAATTTCATGTCGAAAAGTGGAATGTTGTTTTACAGCGGGGCAATAAAATTGCGTCCGTCCGTATACCACAGAGTGCGTACAGATAAGATCTTAATCACTATTGATTGATGCGCACATTGTGATGAAACTGCGCTGTATAAACAAATTATATACAAAATCAGGTATCCAATTGATAATCTTAACTTGCCAGTCATAAACAATAACGAATATTTGCAGGAAAATAAATGTTTTATATAAATGATGTTTCGTTTATAATAACAATTGTACTTTCAATTAGTTATGTGCAGATGTTTGAAGTCTGATATGAAATATATAAAATAGTTTTTAAATCGAAACTTGAAAATATTTTATTGTATTTTTCCTGTCAATTACGCCAGACAATAGATAAGTTTTACTTTGACGTTAATTGTATTGACAGGGACGTCGACATATCTGGCAAAAAACATCTAAAAATGAGCAAAATAAACGGCGCTGGCAGCGTACGATTTAAGGTTGATATATGCCGGACAACGCTCCTACGAGCATTCCAGAATAAAAAGTTTTTCGGGGGAGCATGCCCCCGGACCCCCCTAGTTGAACCGGGTTCGATGTACAATTTGGCCGGACCACCTTTCAAATGGCGGCGACGGGCCTGCATATTGACGTAATCGACTCGTTAAACAATGAAGTATCAACACAGCCAAGAAAGATCCCCTCAACCCAATGCCCCTCTTGTTTTTTTTCTGCATTCATGTTTGGCATTTTTAATTGTCATCTCTGAACAAATGTATAGACACGTGCCTATAGTGCCTAAAGGAAGCTATATACGCCCCTGCTTACGACGAACCGGATATTTGCTGTTGTCACGGTTTTTCCACGACTTGTAAACATACATGTCGTTATATTTAATAACCTTATAAGAAACAGCGTTATATAGAGGGGGGGGGTTATCTGTAGATGATTACACACATTCTTGCAACGTGGGAATAAATGATAACAAATAGATCTAGAATACATCTACACAACGGCGGTATCAGTGGCGTAGCTACACGTAGGCCTTGTAGGCCAGGGCCTACAACTTTTTCTCAAAGTGAAAAAAAAGGCTTAAAATGCTATAAAAATCGAATGCTAAGGGGGGTTACGGGTAGAACGATTTAATTCCTTACTAAGGGATCGATAATAAGACGATCTAAATATAAAACATTTTCAGTTACGAAATGTGCCTTTTGACACAAATAGAAATATACTTAAGCGGATTATTAAAGTAAGTATCTGAATAGTTAAGCTTTCTTAGGATCGCAAAACTGTAACAACCGAATAAATAAGCGAATTTTTTTTATCGCTTCGCTCGCTCATATTTGTACAATACAAAAAAAGGTACTAAGTCAAACATACCCGTTCTAGTTCGCTACCAATTATTAATTAAGTAAATAAATCTACACCGTAGTTCCTGTGATAAGATATAGACAGTTGGTATATATGCCTTTGTTCGGGGACGCTATATTGTTGTTTTGTTTTCTAAATATTTCAGATTATATATATCAAGATGTCAACAGCAATAAAAATTTTAGCACAGGAAATACCACATTAAAGACATTTATACTAAATATATGTAATTTAAAGTTGAAATTAAAGTCAAATCAATGACTATTTTCGAGCTTAAACAGAATTGTTTCAGTAGATAGTTTAGTTTCCAAAGATCTAAATTGACAAACATTTTGTTCAATGTTACATTACCAATCACACCAAATTTCATTTTGTTTTATACATTTATAAGAAAGATATTTAATACGTGATAAAGTAGAGGGTTGCCCAAAACGTTGCGACCATTTCCGAGCGATTTAATACTTTCCAGGCACCACATGTCAGCGAAACGTAAGTGACACAATGTCGGCATCACTAGCCTTATTGGTTCGCATCGCAATCATAAGAGTATCTTTCACAATAGTTGGTGTAAAAGACACGTTCGTCTGTTCGGCCGTTCGTTCGTATGAATGGAGAAAATAAACAGTGCATAGTACATTTAAAAATACAACCGATAAGCATGTGTGAGTTATTTAATGACATTCACTTTAAAAGGAGACAATGACACTTCGGTAAGTAACTATTATATATATAATGTTTGATGTGACAGTGTGTGTGTTTGAATGTAGTCAGCTATGAATTTCACTCGTTTAAAGACGTTTCTTAAATATATAACATTGAATAGTGGACAACCACATCAAACAACGCCAGTGTGCAACGTGCGAGCGGTCGTTCCGCTGCATGAAGAGGCTGAAAACGAACCTGCGATCAACCATGTACAGACAGGCTTTCCAACCTTGCAATGATGCACATACATAGGGAGAAAGCTATTGACATTGAAAAAGTCATTAATACATTTGCGGTCGTCAAAAGTTGTAAAATGGAGTTCTATTAAAAGTGATGACAGACGTAATTGAAACTTAAACTATCTTGCAGTGAGCCACTTTAAGCAACGAACGTGTAGGCATAAAGTTAAAGCCCATGTAATACGCACTACATGTATATTTGTTTATAACTATTGTGTTTGAAGGACCTGCAAAGTAAATGAATTTTATGAAGCTTAGAGCAAGAACGTGTTGTTTTATATTTATCGGTTTATACTTTCACATATATCCGCATAATTCATATACATTTATAAATGTTAAAGCATAAATTTCTTTGTCAAACTTCTGACTTCGTATCTTGACCTTATGCCCGGGCCTACAACACAAAAATGGCCTAGCTACGCCACTGGGTGGTATTGATCTAAAAAAGAAATAAAACAGACCACATTTATCTCTTCGTATGTTCACTATTATGTTTAGCAATTTGTTACATAGTTTAATAACAGTGTATACAGCCTTTAAGTAACGAAGATATTAATAATCGAATTAGAGAGCGAATAAACCTTTCATGCTAGGCTAGAGCTGAATGTGCAAGTCTGTGTAGATCTATATAATTTTTCAACTGATTATTTGTGGTCTCTTAGACTAGGCCTATATAAGATTTTTATCATATTTCCTTCCAAAGAATTATACTGTAAGTGTAGATCTAATGTACTGCTAGTTGCAAGGCTTGCGAGATTACAAAACTAGTTTACCCGAGTTGCAAACAGTATTTTGTTTTCTCGAGAAATTGCAGGAGTTGTTTCCCTTGGTAAACTCGGATTCAACTTGATTATTGGGATATTCCTGCTTGACAAGATCATGCCTAACGTGCATGCTGTGTATCTGTGGCTGAACTCGGCATGTAAACACGTTAAGGATTCATTTGTTACGTTATTCTCCAGTTAGACGTCTGTGTTATTGTTTTTCAAATCCATTTGAAGAATTAATTATTTAAATTTCGTTCAACACAGTTTAATAATCTGTTGATTAACTAGCCGCACGTGCACGCGTACGCGTGCGTTGATTGGAATCGGCAGACGATTCATTCCTGGAGGCTGATTTATGAAGGGGAGCTACTCTAGTCGGAAAGTTAAATATACATTGAAGGTCAGCACATAAAGGTATTTGTTATGGAGTTTTATTTTGAATATTATGATACTTTTATGACATATAATGAGTTAATTTCTGTGATGTTATGTTGCAATTATAAGCTATTGACAAGTATGCCATACTGTAATTAGATTATTTGGCACATGCTCAATATTAGATCAATAAAGAGCAGATCTAGATCGGTTAAACTTTTAAGAGTCACATGCGTCAACTGATGATGTAACAATTAGATAGTTGTAAAAGACTGTGCCTATTGGGTCTGCGTGACAGATTTTGTAAGCAAAAGTTTATCGTAACGTTGTCTTAAAGAAACGATAAAGGCATAAGCAAATTCAAAGATCTATCAATAAACATGTTTGTTAATAGATCTCTGGAAAATTGAGGCAACAACTTTGAAACTGTGTTAACTAAAACTAATCAAGTAGATCTAGATCTACAAGTAGATCAACTAGCCTAACTAGGATATTAAATGTACTACCTTTATTTATAAACAAGTCATTTTTTCTACATATTTGTACAGAAATTGTTAGTTTCTACTCTCTACTGTCAAACAGTTTCACCAATTGAAATAGGCCCCTACTTTGAATAGTTAAGTGTGCTGCCCACTCTTGTTATCAAGTGCACCAGGATTCTCTCACATATGGCTCCAAAACAACTTAATGTAAGTTGGGTTACGGGGATAGAGCAAGATACACGAGACATTCCACAGGCAGTCCTGCCCTGTTTGAAGCACCTTGTACACTGCACCTTGTGTTAACGTCTAGTGCGACAGTGGTAAGGGTGCAGCGGGGTCTCAAGCCAGTGACCTTTGGGTTGTGAAGCCAGTTCTTTACCACTAGATTACTGATCCGCTTCTAGGGTAATAACTGCTGTATGATTGTGGTAGTACTGGTACTGCTGTATTTTGTGGTACTGCTGTATGTGGTACTGCTGTATGATTGTGGTACTGCTGTATGTGGTACTGCTGTATGATTGTGGTACTGCTGTATGTGGTACTGCTGTGTGATTGTGGTACTGCTGTATGTGGTACTGCTGTATGATTGTGGTACTGCTGTATGATTGTGGTAGTACTGGTACTGCTGTATTTTGTGGTACTGCTGTATGTGGTACTGCTGTATGATTGTGGTACTGCTGTATGTGGTACTGCTGTATGATTGTGGTACTGCTGTATGTGGTACTGCTGTGTGATTGTGGTACTGCTGTATGTGGTACTGCTGTATGATTGTGGTACTGCTGTATGTGGTACTGCTGTATGATTGTGGTACTGCTGTATGATTGTGGTACTGCTGTATGTGGTACTTCTGTATGATTGTGGTACTGCTGTATGTGGTACTGTTGTATGTGGTACTGCTGTATGATTGTGGTACTGCTGTATGATTGTGGTACTGCTGTATGATGGTGGTACTGCTCTATGTGGTACTGCTGTATGATTGTGGTACTGCTGTATGATTGTGGTACTGCTGTATGATTGTGGTACATGCACTGCTGTATGATTGTGGTACTGCTGTATGATTGTGGTACTGCTATATGATGGTGGTACTGCTGTATGATGGAGGTACTGTTGTATGATTGTGGTACTGCTGTATGTGGTACTGCTGTATGATTGTGGTACTGCTGTATGTGGTACTGCTGAATGATTGTGGTACTGCTGTATAATTGTGGTACTGCTGTATGATTGTGGTGCTGGGTATGATTGTGGTACTGCTGTATGATTGTGGTACTGCTGTATGATTGTGGTACTGCTGTTTGTGGTACTGCTGTATGATTGTGGTACTGCTTTATGATTGTGGTACTGCTGTATGATTGTGGTACTGCTGTATACATTTGTCTGCTGTGGTGTGGCCCCTTGTGGTCAATTCTGCCACTGAGAAAGTAAAAAGGGTTGTAGTGTACTGACCGGCATATAGGGCACTTTCAGCAGTCTCGCTGTTGGGCTAGCTCTTTAGTGACACATATTGAGCATCAGGAGACCTGGGGTCAATCCCCCACAGATGCTCAGGTGCTCAGTTGTTTTTTTACCTAGGCTTTTCTAACTCTGCTTATTTATACATGCAGAGCTCCAGATAAGACGTGTATCCACGTATTTACGCATTGAAAAAAAAAAACGGACTGAAAATCTGCCCAGTGCGTAAAATAACGCTTATTGCTTAAACTGCGTAACCGGTTTTACCAATTATCCAGTTCAGCTAATGGTGTAAGTTAATTCAAAATGGCTTCGCATTGTGTATGTGGGTTGAAAATGGACCGTTTTAAGCTCAGTCAGCCAGTTCCAGTAGGCAATATCTTGAAAAATGTTAATCAGAATGAGTCTTATGATGCTTCTCCTATTTAAATGGTGATGGGTAAGAGGCGATCTCATTGTCACAGCAGTTGAAAAATCGAATGCTAGTTACTTCGGCACCTGGTGAATTCGGCACCTAGTCACTTCGGCACTAGTGAGTCGTTTCGGCACTTACAATTGGCCGATTCGGCACTTACAGTTAGACACTTCGGCACATTATTTCCAACTTATGATGTACTTTCTGTTTTTAAAATACTTATATTATTTTAATGATGCATTTATTGAGTTTGCATTTACGATGGCGAAGTAGATGAATATAATATTGAATATATTATAAAGTATACAAGTACCGGTATATATTTAATACTTTTATTTTTAATACTTTTATTATTCAATGTATACTATATATATATACATAACAATAATAACAGATATAATAGATGTCACATACAAGCATGTATAATTGATATATGAAACAAATAACAGATACAGATGACCGGACTGAACAGAATGGCACCTAAAAAATCAAAATGGAGAAAAATACCCTGAAAACAAAACAAACAACCAATACTATATAATGCATAAATGACAGAACACAAGACCAGACACCCTGGTGTTGAGGCGGTTGTGCCAACCTATAATATGTTCATATTCAGTTAAAATTATGTGATTTAATCCTGATAGAATAATGTAGGTTGAAATGTTATTTTCTCAAAATATGGTATTATATCACAAAGGACTGGAAAAAAAACACTGGACGTAGTGATACAAAATGCAAATTACTAAATGACAGCACTTTACCTGCGAACATGCATTACAAGTCCATTCCAGCTCAATGTCCCCACGCACTGCTTGTCTGTACTGTTCTCTGGATATGCCTGGATATGTAAAAATAGTCATATTTGAATACGCAATAGATGCAACATAAAACTTGTGCAATCGCGTCATGTACTCCGGACAGTTTTAAGTGGGTAATTTCACAAATTATGGCCATTTTATTTGAAATTTCAGAAGAAAACCAAAGTTTTTATTCTTAACAAAATTTGTTTTAACCAACAAATTTTTAGCCTATATAGGTAACAGAACAATTGTCAGCAGCGCTCAACAGGCGATCAATGTGACCAATATGATGTGACCTTGACACCTATATCTGCCCAATTTGTCATTACCGCAACAGAGAAAAACTTGCAGATATTAGCTGTATTTGCACGAAAGTATCATTTTTAATTGTGCATCATGTTAAAACATAGTAATGTTCTATTGCATGTAAAAATATGCAATATTGAATCAACAATAATTTGTTAGTTTGTGTTTTTTTTTTTTTTTTGTTAAAAATATTCGACATATTTTATGAATTAATGCTAAAAAGATACATTACAATTTCTAACTGCTTTTTAAATAATTTGCATTTCTAAAGTAGTTGATTTTGATTATCATAATTTCAAGAATGTTTTGTATTTACTCTATACATTTAACAAATATTGTAGATAAATTATGTCGTTGCGGTAATGACAACTTGTTTGGTAATGACATGCCGTTGCGGAAATGACATCTGCTATGAAATACAGTCAAATATAACAGATATATTTACAATCAATTAATGATTAACTCATTTTGTTGAAGGAAAACATCCATTTAATGAATTGAGCCTTAAATCAAGCATGTTTTATTTATCCTCATTTTATCAGCGTTGCGGCGATGACCGTTTCGATAATGACACTTTAGCAAAAAACTCACTTGAGAATGCAACAAATATTGTTTTACGTGCATTAAAAACCTTTCACATGAGATAGAACCATAAATGAAGGTGAATGGATTCAATAAACAGTAACTATGTAGCCACAGTTTTATAAAGTATACGCAGTATAAATGATAACTTTCCCTCGACTTGGGATGATAACAATAGTATAAGCTCTGCTACTAACCGGTTTAAAATATTCCCGCTTAAATTGCTGATGATGACGCCGTATGTTTGTGTCTGTATATGTCATCATTTCTAGAATTGTCAGTGTTATTATGGATTGTTGCGGTAATGACAAAATAACTGGTGACGAACCAAAAAATGTCACCATGCAAAGTTTAACTTGTCAGAAATACGATAAACAATGAAGCATCATATAATTTACTCTTATAGACATATTTATAAGTCAACTTTATGTTTTTATTAGTTATTTTCTTATTTAAGTTGGTTAACATATGGACACACCTTATGAGTGACATATAATTTTAGGCAAGTGCGCAACTTAAAGATCCGCATTCTATTTTATTGATAAAAGTTCTATATCACAACCCATTTTGTTTTATTCCTTTCATCATAAAGAATAAATACAACACAAATTGTGGTTAGTTTGCAAGCAAGAAAGTCTTTAAAATATTATTTTAACATGAGTGACACGCCTTTGGCCATTTTTTTGTAGAATTACCCAAGTAAGTATTTATAGTTAAAATTAGTGGAACAATACTATTAATGTATTAATCATAATTATGCAGGTTCAAAATCCTTAATCATCTATATATAGCGTGTTTCTTATTTATACAACTCATACTATAAATCTAATTGAAATTTAATATAAAAAACGCCTTGTGTTAATTGGTAAAGAGACGTGCGCCAAGTGTATTACGCAATTTGCTGATAAGAAACAATGGCCCAAACTGTATTCGTATATGGGGGTCACCACACAATATATTGGTTTGTTTTAATTATGGCACAGTTATTAACAAATTATTGAAACAAAAGTTGAACTAGAGAAGTTATTATATTATCATCAGAACTTGAATGAGTGTATAGTTATATATAGGATAAATAATAACAATTTGGTGAAACGAAAATATACTTTTTTAATAATATATATTGTCAACTTGTCAGCAAGTTTAAATACACACATTCACATTACTATGCAGATTTTCTTCTTTTACTAAAGTTAGGAATTAGTGTACAACGATGTTTCTGAATGTGGAACTTATACAATTATCAATTGCCATTGTGAGAATGAAATGAAATGCAGTTTTCAACCTTTTATATCATTTTAATATTCAATTAATTTAAATGCTCACGCCTATATTATTCAAACATTATTATGTGTTTAATAATTAAACACTCTATTATGTGAAGTTAGAATAAAACATCAAACATAGAATAGACATTAAATGTTTCTTCATTTCACATAAAACTGTGCATTTCATGGTGAATAAGTTTGTTTGTTATATTCTGTCAATACTTCTGGTATAATTTTAATTTCTCATAAATCTGTTGTTAAAACGGATTGTGGTTTTGATCAATTTTACTGTATTTTAAAACTGTGTTTATGCATGCATGGACACGGTTCTGTTTTCTTGTGAAAATTTATAAATGCATACAAGTATACAATTTTATTGTAAAATCAATATGGTTGATGCAATTATATATGCAGGTGTCTGATGCACTAATTACTCTTCAAAATTTTAAAATTACAAATGATTAACTGTATAATAAACATTGGTATAATAAAACAGTTTATTCTATGTTTGATGTCTTATTCTAACTTCAAATAATAGTGTGTTATTAGTTCTTCATAATTTTATTTATATATACATCCTTTTTAACATATCTGTGATTTTTTTTCACGCCTATCTTTAAGTAGTCAAAATGTGCTAATTATTTACAAACTGATAGAACATCAATTAAAGATGTGTTAATTTAGCAGTGCCGAAGTAATTAACTGAATGTCGAAATGGCCAAACGTGAGTGCCGAAGTGACACTTGATTATGGGGCTGACCTAACCAGGTGCCGAAATAACTAGATACTGAAAAATCGGACAAGAAACACAAGCATCATGTGAGTGCAAAATTGTCTGAAAAATGCTGTTATTGTGGAAAAGAACTGATCATTGGCTAATTGTCAAGCAAGAAGGACCAGAAATCAGGTTACTTTGTAGGATTTGCACTGAAAAAAAGTACAAAGTATCTTGGCAAATTACTACTACTTTGCTAAGTAAATGTTATGTTTTGATTGACCTACAGATTATTGTCTACATTCAATTTATTCCATTTGCCAATATTAATGTGTTCATATATAAGAAGCACATAAAATACTCTTTTGATCTTGTATAACAAATGAAAATGCTCTTTAAATTTCTCAAATACTCTCTAAAGCTGACGGACTGGGGGGTAAAATACCCTTTAACCAAAAAATCAGGGGGTAAAATACCCTTTAGGCTAAAACCTTATCTAGAGCTCTGTATACATGTACATTTAGCTGGTTTATAATTTGTTTGGGTATGTTGGATACATGTGCTTGTAATAATTGGATGCTTGAGTGAACAGGGCTGTGTGATTCTTATTTACATTAACTGTTATTGTTTCAAATATCTCTTATTTCTTATCAAAATTTTTGTGCTTTACACCTTTTTCGTAGACATATCCACTTCAAAGCTTTCTTGTTTGTTACATTATAGATCGTAAAGTGTAAACATCATTTTTCAGATTATTCGTTGCTAAGTGATGTTAGTTACAGAGTAAATAATTTCATTTGAATGCAAGACCCAGCCATACCGTATTGCCAGACTGTGAAAACAATGCAATCAGTGTGATTACATTCAGCAAGTAACGCCTGTAGCATAGACAGCCATTGCCAATCTATTCATTATTCCCTTTTGTATTTACAAAAGCTTTGCAAATTTGACCTTAAAGCAATGGATAAACTATCACAATGCTGCCCGGGAGCCATAAGCTGTTGAGTTTATGGACATCCTGACTGGGCGTAATACATGGTAATGTGACTACTGTCCAGAGCTGGATTTACATGAAACGTGTACTAAATTGGTAATTGTTTAGAGTGTTTCTACTTCTATTTAAGCAAACAAATGAAACCTATTTTGATATGTTAGTCTAGTGTCCGAGAAAGTGTTGCAGATCGCTGAAAAAAGCCAGTATTTTAACTGTATGAGGTCCAGAAAAAATGACCTGGAAACTGGCCCAAAAGGCTGGTGAAAGTTTCTGGTCAGGTATCTGCTTGCATGCTAAATAATTTCAAGAGGCCAGCAATATGGACTTTGGACCAGTGATATCTAAAAAATTACCAGACCTTGTGGCCAGTTTCGCGGTGATTGTTAGTCAGCTCATTTGCTTTTGAGTTTTAACTGTCATCCCATTTTGATTATCGTTTGTTGTTTTTGATCTGGTGTATACAGTGATCTCCAGTTGAAGTGTTCGGAGACATGCCTGTTGTAGAGGGCGCCCTGCATGGACTTCCTGCAGCGACAGGGTTATACGACCCCCGATATGAAAGCGACGCCTGTGGGGTGGGCTTCGTGGTCAGCATCGATGGCAAGAGGTCACACAAGGTACGGCTGTGTTCATTATACAGATTGGGAATTGGAACATGATATCTTAATGAAATTATATATCAACATGGTTAATATGTTTCAGATTTCTGTCTACTTTGAATATCATGGGACGTGTATATTTGAAGCATTGAAATAGCAAAATGCATACTGTCATACAGTTGGTTATTTGTTAGTTCTTGTACTATATGCACAATGTACTGGATCTTTAATCCCTTTCAAAATGTAAGAATATGGCTCAGTTGCACTGATCATCTAAATTTCAACTTGCGATTTTTAGCTCGACTATTCAAAGAATAGGTGAGCTATCCCCGGCGTCAGCGTTTGGTCTGAATTGGTTCAAGTTTTTATTCAAAAGTCTTGTAACTTCAAAACTACATATTAAGTTATTTACTTGAGACTTGGATTATACCTTTGTCATCAACTCCAGTATCAGGGGCAACATTCCCCATAACTCTTTTTGTATTTTGACAGAGTTATGCCCCTTTTTCACATAGATTTTCTGGTTAAAGTTTATATTCAAAAGTTTTGTAACTTCAATACTACATAAACTTTTCACTTGAAACTTGGAATTAACTTTGGTCATCAACTCTAGTATTAGGGGCAACATTATCCATAACTCTGTTTTGTATTTTGACAGAGTTATGCCCCTTTTTCACATAGATTTTCTGGTTAAAGTTTATATTCAAAAGATTTTTAACTTCAAAACTACCAAAGTTATTCACTTGAAACTTGGAACTAACCTTTGTCATCAACTCTAGTATCAGGGGCAACATTACCCATAACTCTGTTTTGTATTTTGACAGAGGTATGCACACTTTTTACATAGATTTTGTGGTTAAAGTTTTTGTTCCAAAAATGTATAAACTATACAAGGCTTTACTTAAGTTTTGTATTTTAACAAATTTACGCCCCTTCCACTATCCAAAATATGTACCAACTGAAATACCGGTACTTCGAATAGTCGAGCACGCTGTCCTTTGACAGCTCTTGTATAACATACTGTCTGTACACACTGTATTAGAACATCATTATTCAAGTATTCTGGTGCTGGTCTTCTCAGACAGAAACAAGAACAATAAAGTGCTGATTAAGTTAGAGAAATGTGCATCTTGAAATGAATCTACCAATCTAAGCTGTAAAGTGGTTGATTCAGACTGTAACATTTGTGTTGCTTCTGTATTCAAACTCACAATGTTCCCAAGGTGCCCACATTTCTGTCACTGTGAAAGCTTGGAACCACTGGTTGCTCTGGACCTCAGTGGAAATCAATTATTCTGCTCAATATTAAGCTGGTTTATTGACATGGAAGACAGAAGTGTCAACTTTCAATTGGAGTGGTCGGTCTTAGGGCAATATTTTGTGAAGTACAGTTAATTGCAACTTGCATTCCAAGCTTCTAATATTAGTTCTAGCCATTAAAAGATACAGTTATACAGCTGTCAGTATTGCTGGAGAATGGAAACATATCGATTCACAATTTTCCAGCAAGGACATGACTGTATCTGTAACAGACAAGCTTCCAGTTGGTGTACATTCCTAAAACACGGTAGTTCCTACTGGTGTGTAACATATTGTTGTCTCAACCTGTTGATATACATACAAGATAGGGTTTGCTAGAGGTGCTGCTGGTGTCACCAAGTTAGGTTGTGGGGCGAGATCATATTATAGAGGTATTTTTCAAATGGAATAATTGAAAATAAAAGCAATAGGCATGTTGTACCATGGTTCCCTATGGCTTAAACTATCTTTAGCCAAACATAGCTTGCTTGTTGTAAACATGCTATTTTAAGTGTTTTGTAGAGAAAGTTTTAAGAAAAACAGCTTTCCTTAGCCATGCATTAAAATTTGTAGACATTTGTTAATTTGGTGTATGACAAGGTGACTCCTGTTCTTATAGAAAATGCATATTTTTGTTATCAGGAAATAAAGGCTGATAGTCAATGTGTACGGTTCTGGCTTGTCGACTGTATGAAACTGTATCACCGCCTGTGTTACATTGAGTTCTGTTGTCAGGTCCTGCGGGACTCGGAGACCATGTTGCGTCGTATGGAGCACCGTGGTGCGTGTGGGTGTGACAACGACAGCGGTGATGGGGCTGGAGTGATGACAGGCATTCCCCACAAGCTCTACCAACGAATCATGAGGTAACACTCATATGGTGGGGCCTAGTATCTGTACATAACCATTGACCGGTCACGTAAACATTGGCCTACTTGTACATCCATGGCTTTACTTCCTTATTTGAGTAAAGCCTTATTGATACCTAAATTATATGAGGAAACAGAATATTCGAATGAATTTTTAGCAAAATTTTGATTATGCATGGATTTTTTTTTTCCCCTTTTACAACCTCCTTGCAGTATTTTCCCTATACTTGTTGCCTAGGAAGATGCCTAGGAGAGCAGCTGTTTAGTTATTTATGGTATTTTTATTCTAACAAACATGTTCTAACTTCTCCCCACTTTCAGTTCCCATGGTGTCAGCCTACCATGGGAGGGGGAGTATGCAACAGGTCTGATGTTCATTGACAAGGGACAGAGGAAGGATGTGGAAACAGAGTTCAAAACCATGGCTACCAAGTTTGGGCTGTCTGTAAGTTCAGTCACACAGGTCAAAATCTTCAGTATTTAGTTTTAGTGATACACATTCTGGGTTGCTAATTTAGCAAAAAAATAAATAAATATAGGTGAATTTTGAATAGCAATCTACCTACTTTTATGCCTAATTACCATAATTTCATAGTTGTTTACAATAAATAGAATTTTCGCTCGTGCATCCGAAAATATTGTCCGAAGTACTATAATTTTTAAGAGAAATGTATAATTTTTGCAGTTTCTGAAAATAAATCCCATTAAATGTCAACCAGTAAGTGACTTGGTAATTTAAATCACCAATAAACTACATAAATTATTCACTACCCTGAAAGTATTTTGGAATTAAATTAATGAAATTTCGTTCTAAAAATCGTATATATTTAGAAAAGTTTTCTAAGGTCAATTGCACATGTACGATTATCTTCCTTGTGTTTATTTCTCATTTGAATTTTGCTATTTTCGGTGAAAAATTGTTTGTAAACAATTCCCCCTTTCCTAAATTTGATTAACATTTTCAAACTGTAAACTTAAGTTAGCATTCCTACCCACGAATTGCTGCGTGCAAGTTTATCATTTATTTAATATTTATGAACAATATCTAACACAATAGAAATATTTTTAGCTGGATTTTTCAACGAAAAATCTCAGCTTATAGATTAGCGAAAACCGGTCGGTTGGGCGGGCAGTTGGGCGGGCGTTGCGATGTCGTTAATAATTTGCATTAAAGTTTTGTATTCCTGTCATATTTTCACAAGTTCTTGGTCAATCTTCATGAAACTTTACAGAAATGTTCCTTGGATGGTCCTCTACCAAACCTGTGAAAGAGGTTCTGCTTCACTGCACAAGATGGCCATTTTCTTCTAAACCTATGGCTAGATTTTCAAATAATTTTACACAAATGTTCGTTTAGAGTTCTTCTACCAAACTTATTCAAATGGTTCCGCCTCACTGCACAAAATGCCCACTAGAACTAAAAATAGAATTTGCGTTAAAGTTTCGTATTCCTGTCATATTTTCTAAACTTCTTGGTCAATCTTCATGAAACTTTATCGAAATGTTCCTTGGACGGTCCTCTACCAAACCTTTGAAATTGTTCCGCTTCAGTGCACAAGATGGCCGCCAGAGCTAAAAATAGAATTATGTCTAAACACCATTTTCTTCTAAACCTATGGCTAGATTTTCAAATAATTTAACACAAATGTTAGTTTAGTGTTCCTCTACCAAACTTATTCAAATGGTTCCGCGTCACTGCACAAAATGGCCACTAGAGCTAAAAATAGAATTTGCGTTAAAGTTTTGTATTCCTGTCATATTTTCTTAAGTTCTTGATCAATCTTGATGAAACTTTAAACAAATGTTCATTGGATGGTCCTCTACCAAACCTGTGAAAATGGTTCTGCTTCACTGCACAAAATGGCCCCAGAGCTAAATTTAGAAATGTGTCTAAATGCCAATTTCTTCTTAACCTATGGCTAGATTTTCAAATAATTTAACACAAATGTTAGTTTAGTGTTCCTCTACCAAACTTATTCAAATGGTTCCGCCTCACTGCACAAAATGGCCACTAGAGCTAAAAATAGAATTTGCGTTAAAGTTTTGTATTCCTGTCATATTTTCTTAAGTTCTTGATCAATCTTAATGAAACTTTACACAAATGTTCATTGGATGGTCCTCTACCAAACCTGTGAAAATGGTTCTGCTTCACTGCACAAGATGGCCCCAGAGCTAAATTTAGAAATGTGTCTAAACGCCAATTTCTTCTGACAGGCACTTTCCACCTACTTGGCTGAAACCCAGATCCTCTGTACAGTCACTGAGGAAAATAAATAAAAAATACTCATAAATCAGGCACTTGCATGTGTGGATTTTAATTAGTTAAATATTGTCCCATAGTGATTTGTGTACTGAAGGCATAATGTTTAATAGGTCACTAGTTCCAGGCATGGAAACATGTCCAGAATGGCAAGATTCATCACTAGTGTCAGTGGGAATGGCACATTGTTAGGGCAAACACTTTAATCACTCTAGTGTCAGTGGGAATGGCACATTGTTAGGGCAAACACTTTAATCACTCTTTGTGACCACCTCAGTGTGAAATCGGGTATTTTTATAATTCTTTGCAAATTAAGTTGTTTCTTCCATTAACACAGATTATGACAGCCTACTACTTCAGAATGTGTCTGCACAGGCAAAAGTTTCACAGTCTTGACTTAAAGTTTAATCTGTCCAACTGTGAATCATTAATTTTGTTTAAGGCTGTTTATAACTGTATTTTGAACAATACATTCATCTTGCTTGTTTCAGTTGTGAGGTTTTGTTTTGAATAACCTTGCAAGTTTACTTGTGGTTATGTTTGTAGTACAACTGGTGACTTGATAAATGGGTTAAATTTTTGTGTGTAGTGTATGTAAACTGATAACAGTACCTTATTAAAAATTCCTAGTTTTGTTAATAAGTTCATCATATGCAGCATGCTAAAACCTGTCCACAGCAATATATTGGCTTTTTATAAAGCAGAACTCAAAGCATTTAAAAAGTCATTCCTAAGACAATTGTATTATGTCATTTAACTCATCTTATTATGCAGTTGTAAACAAGGTTAGAGTTACTTAATTTCCTGAAGGTTTAAAAGACCAAGCCATTGCTCTGTTTGAATTATGTAGTCCACATTAGTGCTCAGTGTACATACCAGAAATAACTGTGTTCTGTAGACCTATGCCATATCAATCGGTATATCAATCATGTTCCTGGTGGCTATGTTTTCAACATCATTATACAATTCTTGTTGTTTTAAATTATTAAAGAATAATTTAGGCGTGTCTTGGAAAAACTGGGCTGAATGCATGTGTGTTAAGTGTCATCCCGGATTAGCCTGTGCAGTCAGCACAGGCTAATCAAGGACAACACTTTCCACTTTTATAGTTTTTTCTGTTTCAAGGAAGTCTCTTCTAAACATAAATCCACTGTAGGCAGAAAGTGCCGTCCTGGATTGCACAGGCTAATCCGGGACGACACTTTAAGTACATGCATTAAGCCCAGTTTTCCCAAGACACGCCTCAATTGATTATTTCATGATTTAAGTCAACTGATTGCTGTTTGTTTGTCTTATAAACAATCTTATAATTTGTCTGTTTTATCTTAAAAACATCATCTTCGCACAATATACATGTACTGGGGCTTGCAGCTTGATGGCAGATTATGAGTGCACTCTATGCTCTTTCATATCCTCGTACTGTGACGAGGAAATCACTGAAAAGTCATCCGATGAAAAAACGGTGTAAACATGCTCTCATACTTGAACTCCATTATCATATTGGGCTAACCCAGAGATCCTGTTCATAGCAAATAAAGGTGTGGAATCTTCAAATCCATTTTATGGCCAATTGAATCTACACATGAATGGCAGAGTTAATAAAATTAAAGAATTACTCAATATGTATTTAAAGGCATTTTGAGAATGCATTAAGATGATTTTCCATAGGACGTTCTGATCTGGTGGTTAAATACAGAGTTCAAAGACATTTAAGTTACAAAGAAGTACTGGTCATGACACTTACTAGGGAAAGATCTAGACCAAAATAGCAGGGTGCTGCACCCTGTTCCTTTTTGAATCCACCCTGCTGCCCCTCTGGGCTGGTCAACACAGAAATGTTGAATATCTTTAGGAAATGAACATATTTTTTGCAAATATTCAACTACAAATGAATAAACTATACTTAAAAAGCGTAATCATAAGTATTAGACTCATGAAAACCCTGAATTTAGCAAATTATTTGAAAATGACAACAAAGTGGTCCGGTTTTCCCCCCTGCTCCTTTTTAGCAGCACTCTGTACCTTTTTAGATCCTAGATCTTTCCCTACATTACAATATTCTTGTGTTTTACTCATATTCATTTAATTTATAAAAATAACAGTGTCATGTTTATTTTGTAAACCTTTTGACTGTCCATTCATGCCTGAAAACATTTACAATTTCTACTCTTGACCAAATGTTGCAGGTACTGTAAACATGTATGTTGCATATTTTGAAGATTATTGTAGACCAGTAAAGCATTTTACAGCTGTATTAGTAGCACAACCACCATCAGTGAAATCTCTATGTACAGTGGTTTCAGCTGTATTAGTAGCACAACCACCATCAGTGAAATCTCTATGTACAGTGGTTTCAGCTGTATTAGTAGCACAACCACCATCAGTGAAATCTCTGTGTACAGTCGTTTCAGTAAATATTGCCTTTGCATACAATAAAAGTCATATCTGTGCAGACACAATTCTTCACTTTCCCGTTACAAAGGGGAGCACAGCTTTCCTTTGCAATTGAAATCTGCTTGTACGAGGGCTGTTTCATAAATTCG
Organism: Congeria kusceri; assembly: GCA_027627225.1. Lineage (NCBI taxonomy): Eukaryota > Metazoa > Mollusca > Bivalvia > Myida > Dreissenidae > Congeria > Congeria kusceri. Next base: position 60,795,481 of record CM051024.1, read on the forward strand.
CGGAATTCTCTTCTCAAAAGTTTATTTTTCAATCAACTTAAATAAAAACACAAGTTGTTTGACACATATCCCATGAAATTTTAAAATAGGTCTTTATTTTCTTTAATTTATGGAAGGTTTGGTGGTATCTATAGCAACCGCTATTGAGCGACATGAAGCAGCCAGTTTTTATACATTTGAAACTCACTGAAACTCACATTTAAATAGTCATACGTTATGCAGTTTTGGCGCAAAAGCGCCTAATGTTAGCATCACGTCTCGACGCCATTTCCTGTAAGTTTGAAAACATTGTGTTGAACGGTTACCTCCCAGCAGCTTTATATCGCCATGACTTCGCTTAATTGCTTGATGTCAACATACGATGTTGAGTGATGTTCTGTTTTCAAATTTTGCCTTAGACTCAAACTATCTTTGGCGGAAACTTATAAATAAATAAAAAACTCGGATACCTTAGTGTAGAAAGACATTTGTGTACAAATGGCATGCGCGTTTTATGGACGGTAGAAACCCTCACTACACTCCAGACTTAGCCCCCCTATAGACTTCATTTATTCCCTGACCTTAAGAATGAACTGAGAGGACAATGCTTTGAAACGTCGTTAGAACTATGCAACAAATCAAGAGACATTATTTCATCATTCAATAAGGATTGGTTCAAGGTTACATTTGACCAATGAGTACAGGTGGTGACTATGTCAAGAAAGTGAACCGCACTCGTCAGTTTGACGTTTCAGTGTCGTTAAATTGACGTCGACGTGCTTCAAGTACTACACAGTACTCTTGTGCAATGTTTCATATAAAATTAACTGTTCTATGTATCACTATCACTATAATTTTTGGTCTGAAATTAAGTCATAAGTAAACGTATCTCAAGATGTATTTTGTTTTTCAATAAATCACCTAAGGTAGAAGAAATAGAGTAATGCCGCGCATTTTATGAAACAGCCCTTGTATATCAGTATCGCACCCATGCTTGCACATATAATATTGATTTGTTTACACCATGTTTTGTTCCTGTGGTTGACGGTCTGATGTTTCTGTTTGCAGGTGATTGGTTGGCGTGTGGTTGACTGTCTGATGTTTCTGTTTGCAGGTGATTGGTTGGCGGGTGGTTGACGTAGACGAGAACTTCTGCGGGAAGGTGGCCAAAACACAGGAACCCCTCATTCTGCAGGTGAATATTATACCACGGTCTGTCTGTAGGAGAAATATATGTCAATCATTGACTATAGATCTACCTGGCATGTATGAATCTTTAAACACTATTTAATAACTTTTCAGTAAGTGTTAAGCTACATTTTCAACATATACAATATCTTTCTGTGAAACTTAAAATTTTGTCACGAACATATCCATTGTACTTGAGGCTAGCAGGCAGATGGTATGTTCTACTTAATGACCTCGCGAGTTGTATTCCAAATAGCTCACAGTATTCTGCTTCAACTGTCACAGAATCAGTATGCCCTCAAATGTTATTTCAAATAGTAAAATATCAAATTCAGATGGAAATGTCATTGAATGGTCTACATCTCAAAATCTCAAAACCTAACCTCTTACATTTTGCAGAAGCTAGGCTTATGATCCTACATATCAGTACAATGCACTAAAGTGTCACATGGAATATTTTCAAAGAAGAAAAACATAAACAATGTTTTCTGTTTTAATGTCTTAGTTTAAACATGAGCAGTTTGCATGGTGAATTGTCGCGAACAAACTCAGGCAAGAAGTTATAACATCATCAGACCTGTCTATGAAAATTTCATGTAATTATTTTATTGCCACCAGTAACATGCTATCATATTTAGAATGCCAAACAATTGTTAAATACTGAACCTTGTTATTTTAGTCAAAGCAGAGTGAACTGACTGTTTAATCAGCATCCCAGCTAGCTCAGTTGGTAGAGCACTGGATCCTCAATCCGGGGCTTGTGAGGTCGAGCCCCAGCCCGGCCACATGTGTGGGGATTGGTCATGATATTCTTTATTCGGCCATTCTCACCCTTACCTCTGATTCAAGTAGGGCAGTTGTCAGTTACTGGCATAAGTATGTGCACTTAGTACTGGTAAACCGCTTTGATCTGCTAAGTTTGCCCAGGAAAAGTGTGCGTAGGTTAACTGACCGCCCTTATACGACTGAAATACTGTGAAATCCGGCGAAAAATTCCTAACAAATTCATCAGCATCATTCTAAAATGTTTTATTCATGTTTTTGTCATTCCAATTTTATTTCTTTTCAAACCACAATATACATATTACATCAAATCAGTTTACAGTACAAAGTGTGTTTTACACAGAAATTTCTATCTATACAACATAAAGAAAAAAAAGAAAAACTGTCTTTGAATAATATGCCCTTGTATAATGAAGAGAAGAAAAGTTTTTGCTAAGTTTAACATGGATGGGTTTGTAAAAAAGATTAGAATGAAATAAAATGAGTCCAGCGTGACAGGAAATGTTCATACTTATTTTGTACGTGTGAAATTGTTTCTTCTAATTTTATTCGTTTTCTGAGGACATTTTTAAACATATTTATTTGTGGCACACTGTTCTCATTTTTACATTTAAATATATAAAATTGTGCAAACAAAATTATAAAGTTAATGCAGTATGAATTCATTTTAGTAACAGTTTGAATATTACAAAATGATATGTTAGCATAATTCAAATCTAGCGTATCTCCCATGCCCAACATGTCCTGTATAAATTTTTGAAGGCATGTCCAAAATATTTGTACGTATTGACATTCCCAAAACATGTGGATACTTGAATCAGGATACATTGAACAAAAATCGCACAAACTTGAAGACTTATTTTACATTTATGCAAAAAGGTGTTGTTTGGAATAATTTGCATTAAATATTTGTATTGAAAGCTTCTCAATTTAGTATCAATAGATAATTTTAAAGGTTGAGTGAAAATTAATTTTGAATTAATTTCTTCCAAATTTAGTACAGTAGATGCCGCTTAATTGAATAGCCCATTTGTCACGTCCGAATATTCAAATATCCGGAGTATTCATATATGCGGAATCAGTCATATTTCAGTTATTTCAATGTTAATCAGATATGTTATGATCTTATTTAATCCATTTTGATGATATAATGTTAAACCTGTTACGTAACAAAATGTTTAATACTTTAGAATGCTAATAAATATGCAGAAAAGCGTTCATAGATGTTTGTTATCCGTTATACGGTGCGTTTGAAAAATAATTTACTTGTAATAATCACTAACAGCTACATTGCTTTCTAGATGTGTACTTGCGCTTTGTTTGTACAATGTATTACATGTAACAAAACTCATTGAATTACTTTATGATTAATTTTGATTTGGTATGATACATGATGCATAGGGTTTATATACACGAATTGAGAATGAAATGTCACACTCATCACTTTATGCAAACTGTCGAGTAACAAGCGTCAAAAGTTTGTTTCCGAACTGCAACCAATTATCATAATGAAAACTGTGAATTATATCAGTTTCATTAATCAGTTCTAATAAAATCTAATTATGTTTTGTAACCGGAGACTCCAGTGTATGCGCTGTACCTATAAGTCACGTGACATTCAACAGACGCTGCATTCATGCGTGGTGTGAAATGATAACAAAGGCGGTCATAGAAGCGTGACTGTCAAAACTTGTGATATGATACATATCCTTGGAGATTATGTGATTATCGAGCGGACTATATGCCTACAACTGATAATTGGCTATTCAATTAACCGGAGGACACCATATTTTCTATCAGATTAGGCGGAGTTTTTAGAATGCAAACGGTTTGGTGTTTTCAATCTCTATTCAATTAAGCGAAATATTCAATTATCCGATATTCAATTAAGTGGAATCTACTGTAATACTTTCCATTTATTGATTTGTTTAAAATCTTTTGGTTTTTCTTTTAATACTAGTTTTCCATATACTAGTTTACATAATTTGGTTGATTCTGTGATGTTGGTGAACATGTATTCTGGAGCGGAATACTCGATGTGGCTTTGCTGTAATAATTGTTTCCATTTAATAGGAATGCTGTTTGTCAAAAAGTTATATTTCAAAAAATCATCTTTGTTTAAATTATAAAGGTAAACGATTTCTGGAAAAGTGTAAAATTGTTTGGTTCTGAAATTGAATATATGTTCTAACATTTGTTCCATGTTTTAAAAAATAGCGTTTTGTTATTATGCTTTATAAATGTATTATTCCAAATAAGTTGTTTTTGGATTGGCATGTGGTCATCGTTACAGGACGCGCAAAGCCATCCGTGAATTACATTTTTCAGAAACTCGGATTTTATATTTGTGGTTTTAACGTCAGTGGGTTTTAAATTTGATTTAAATATTAAAGAACCACCAAATTTATCTAGCATGTTGGTGTAGATTTGTATCAATTTAGATTCTGTTTGGAAAATAAAGCGTTTAACCCAACTTGCTTTGAGTGATTCAATGAAAAGGTCAATATCAAGCATTTTGAGACCACCCTCTGAGTAATCTTGAATAATTCGTTTTCTTGCAACCTTGTCGGGTTTTTCATCCCGGAGAAATTAAAAACTTATCGATTTAATTTGTTTAATGATGTTCTCGGGTGGATTCGGGAGAACAGTGAGAGGGTAAACTAGTTTTGGAAATGCAAAACATTTTAAAACTGTAAGTTTCCATTTATTTAAACAACTTTCAAATTCGTTTATTTTAATTGGTATGTTAAGTTCGATTATTTCCTCAGATTTATTACTGAAGTTGATTCCCAGAGCTGTGGCATGTTGGGAGTTCCAAATGAACTTCTTATGTTTACAGTATTGAATTTGACTTGATTTTAATGAACCCAATTTTAAAATTTTACATTTGCTTTTGCTGAGTGTTAAACCCGATATTGATGCAAAGTTTTCGAATACATTTATTAAAGTTTCAAATGATTTTTGTGTGCCATATAACATAAAGGATGCATCATCAGCGAACATTGATTGTTTAATGTGAACATTATGTATATTTATTCCTGTAATATTTTGATTTAAATCTATTTCTGCAGACAAAAGTTCTATGCATATAATGAATAGGTAAGGAGATAATGGACAGCCTTGTCTGACACCTTTTTGTATGTTAAAGAATTCTGAAAACTGGCCATTATTTGTTACACATGACATTGCATTACGATAAAAAAGCTTTACCCAATTTATTGTGTGTTGACTAAACTGAAAGGTGTCGAGGCATTTAAACATAAAATCATGATCAATGCTGTCAAAAGCCTTATTAAAGTCAGAAAAGAATATAAGACCAGGTTCACTGGTATCATTTGCCTTTTCATTTATTTCTTGTAAAATTCTAACGTTTTCTCCAATATATCTCCCTTTTATAAATCCAGTCTGGTTTTTACTAATAATAGTGTCTAAAAGTGGCTTAATCCGATTAGCTATTGCTTTAGATGCAATTTTATAATCAACATTTAAAAGTGAAATAGGTCTCCAGTTATCAATCAACAAAGTATCTTTTCCAGATTTTGGTATTAATGTAATAATGCTTTGTTTTTGCAGTTCTGCTAAGTTATTGTTGTCAAGCGAATAGTAAAGCAACGACACTACATATTGTTTTATGTCGTTCCAGAATATTTTATAAAAATCTGCAGATATACCATCTGAACCAGGACTTTTATTGTTTTTCATTTCCTTTAAGGCGTTAGCACATTCATATTCTGATAAGTACCTATTTTCATTTTCAATTTGCTCCAAACTTATTTTATTATGTATGTTATTGAAAAAATGGTTTTCCTCATCATTAATTATATTTTTGTTTTTCTTATACAATTTTTCATAGAATGATTTAACATTTGTTAATATTGAAGCTTGGTCTTTTAAAATTTCATTTTCATTCGTTTTAAGTTGATGTATAGTTTTTGTTTCTGATCGTTTCTTTTCAAGATTTGAAAAATATTTTGAATTTCTTTCTGAGCCTTCGACCCATTGGGCTTTTGTTCTAAGTAGTATACCTTTTATATTTTGTTCGATCAAATCGTTTAAATTCTCTTGCGCCAACTTTAAATCGTTTTGTTTAGATATATTACCAGGTTCACTAATAAGGTCTTGCTCTAGTTGTGTTATTTTGGTTTGTAGTATCATTTCTTGTTTTTGTTTATTTTTTGATTTTACACTTGAGTATTTAATGGTTACGTCCCTTATGGTTCCTTTTATAATTTCCCAGAGCGTATTTGGATTTGCCTCAATATTTATTTATTTGAGCTATTTCTGTTATTGATGACTTAATTTGTGTTTGGTATTCTTGTTCGAGTAAGTATGAATTATTTATTTTGAAGTAGCCCTGGCCATTTTTTCGTTGTTTCTATTTCAAGTCGTATGCATACTAGTGAGTGATCAGATTTGAAGCCTGGTGCTATGTTACAATATGTAATGAAATTTATTATATTGCACGTAACTAAAAAATAATCAAGTCTGCAAAATATTGGAGGGTTAGTGTTTGAGTGCCAAGTATAAACATTTTTGTCAGGATTGTGAAGTCGCCAGATGTCACACTAATCATAATATTCAATGAGCTCATTTATTTTCTTGCTACATTTTTTATTTGTATCTAGCCTTCCATTTAGTTTGTCAGCTTTATGATCAATCACCATATTAAAATCGCGGCCAATTATTATTGAATGGTTGAAGTATGTTTGTACATAGTTTTCCAAAACATTAAAACATTCAACAGTGTCAGTATTTGTACCATAAACATTTATCAAAATTAATTGTCTCCCATGAGTTTCTATATGTAAAAGTTGCAATCTGCCTTCAACAATATCTATGTATTCTTTAATTGTATAATCAAGAGTTGTATTTGGATTAATGAAATACCTACTCCAAGAGCATTTGAACTATTTCCACTTAAAAACAAATCTCCACCCCATTCATCTCCGCAAATATTCTTGTCTATTTTTTCGCAACAATGTAATTCTTGTAAAAAACATATGTCAAATTTATTTTCTTTTAACCATTGGAGTACCTGACGACGTTTTGGTGATGATGCAATACCTTTTGTGTTGAAACTACCTAATTTTATAGTCATATTGATTACAAATGTGTTTAATAATTTTATGAATTATATCCTTATAAATAGAATTGTTTTCATTAAATGTCTTAAGAGAATTTTTTTCTGTTACGAACGAACGATACGTCCCATCCATGTTTAAAACAAAAAATGCCATTGGGCTAAAAAAATATTATGAGTGTAAATTTAAGGCTCCGCCATGCCTAAAAAAATAGCTGTGTTAGAGTTCCATTAATACTATTCTATATTTAAAGTGTTTAAGATTGTTCGCACATGTATATCATAAGTATATCATAAATTATTTAAGCTTGGTAGAAAACAAACATCCTTATCATCTATATCATAAGTGTTTTTTACATTTGATGTACACAAAAATTACATTAGAAGGCGTTTTATTACTCGTGCATGTGTGTGTGTGTGTGTGCGCGTGCGTGTGCGCGTGTGTGTGTGGGGGGGGGCAGGTGTTTGCGTGTGTAGCATGTACGTATGTGTGTGTGTATGTGCGTGCGTGTGTGGGTGTGCGTGCGCGTGTGTGTGTATGTACAAGTATGTGGATGCATGATGAGGAAGTGACACGTTTGTGCGTGCAGACGTGTTTATGTGTAATTGTATCCACACATAGATCTCATTTCAAACAATAAAACAATAGTAAATATACATAATAAAATGCTTCGATTCTCAAAGGAAGAGCGATAGTTAGTAGCCGCAATACAAGTGAAAATTAATATTATTTGGTAACAAAATTCATTATGCAAAATGTTATATTTTACCATGTTTTGTCGAATATAAAAGGTATTTTACGTGGTTATTTATAAAACGTTGATCTTTCTTAAATTTAATAATTTGATATCAAAAATATAATAAGACCAAAATCAGGTTACTACCCTATGAAACATTGTTTTGTGTGTATACAAAAGTGCAGCATATCTAGCAGCAATTAATATAAGTGAGAGCTAAAACACATTTTGTAACAATTTCATTATTCAAATTGGTACCTTTTGCATAGTATCATAATTGTTTATACATAGATATTTGTAAAACAATTACACATTTATCATTTTTTACTTCAATACTTTATATCTAAATGTAATATGTCTACAATAAGTTACTTCCCTTTATATGAATCCTGCTTTCAAAAAAATAGATCTGATAGCATCCAATTCGGCAAATCTATTGCGAAATAGAAATAATAGAAAGCCGTATGGATTTTACTATTTTAATATTCCTTATATTTAAATCTTTGCGCATTTCCCAAGGCAAAATGATATACACCGGTAGTTATATTCAGCATGCACAGATGATTCTTTGTTTAATAAATACATTGATGCCGGTTGAAAAACATACAAACCGATAACTTGTTAATTACTTGACACCGAACATGTATATAATAACACAACTTTTTGTAACAATAACTATCGATTTACATGTAAAATAAATTGATTTCTAGTGCTAGGTGTTCAGTAATCCTATCTTACAATAATATCGTATGCAGTTGATCACTTTATGTTTATCCTTTATCAGTTCCGTTCAGTCGATTGCGTACATGTTTTACGTATAACGCGAATGTATTTTATGTTTAAAATTAACTGAGTTTTCCTCGTGGTCGTATTACATGTATATTCATGCAATCATTTCATACGTTGATTAATTTTCCTTCTAAATTTTAAAAATGCATACATAGCTTTATTTTCCTGCATTCATTTTTATAGTTCTCATTTTAATTTATTTTCTACTGTGTCGATTAACGACTGTTATATCGATGTTCATGGGTAGATAAAATGCGTGTTGTGTTTCTAGTTCTCTCGTTGTGTAGGTGAATTGTCATAAACCCGCAAAACCGTGAAAAATCGTGCAACCTTTAAGCACAGTTTATACAGTGTACATAAAAGAAAGTGAGCGTGCTCTTGCTCAGACACGATGGTGTCCTATGAGCTGGGCCATGGAAGGTCCAGGGAATACTGGAATTGGTCCTGGTTGACTTTGTGTACTATCTCGTTGACGTCACGGTAGTAGATATTTCCCTCACGTGACCAGGTAGACACGACAATATCTCTCTGCTTTTTCCGGACACATGCAAGTATTGTCGCATTCAGCTTTGTAAGGTGGTCGTTCACATACACTGGGTCTCTCTTCGCACGTAAAGCTTTGGCGTTTCACATGATCTTTGTTTTGGTCATTCTCGAAATCATTTTCATGATTATTGGTCGGCTTTTCTGGGGATTGTATGGTCCGATTCTATGTGCAATGTCGATGTCATCGCGGCTTAGTTTGATCTCGGGTATTTGTCGATAGAGAAGTTCAATAACTTTGTCTGCAGTTTCTAAACTGTTTTCATTTTCTTTATCTTTGATGCCATCAATTTTAATATTGCTTCTTTTGCTGTATTGCTCCATGTCATTGAACTTCAGTTCATGGGCAGTTTCATGGGCTTTGATGGTCCGTTTCAGCTGTTCATTTTCACCTTCTCGGTCTTTCAACTTAAGTTTAACCTCTTCTATTTGTTTGGAAAATTTGCTATTTGTTTCATCTTTCTCGAAAAGCTCTCCTTCTAGTTTCTCTATTTTCAAAGTTATTGAACCCAAAAGTTCATCTTTAAGTTGATCAACAATACTTTTTATTATGGCTCTAAGTTCCAAACTGTCTTTCGTTAGAACATTATTTAGCTTCAGGTTAATTTCTTTCAGTACTTTCATCACGGTATCGTCAATTTGGTTTGATTCTTGTTCCGCTGATTTTTGTTTCTTCTTCTTTTGTTTAACTTGTGCTGTTTCATTGAAATTAGTGTCTGCCTCACTAACACTGCTTAAACTTCCAACTTCTCTTTGCGTTTATCCCCTGCTTTGGGGTTTATTTTAACCCTTTCTAGCTCAGTTTGTTCTCCCGCTTGTGGGTTATTTTTCTCCGACATGCTTGAAGTTTTAAGTAGTTTTCACTGTTCTCCACAGTTCACGGTTGTAGACTGCTTTTCTATTTGTGCACTATACTTTTAAATTTCAGCACGTGGATAGCTTAACTAGTGCGTATGGACTACTAACATGTGTTGTGCACGAGATAAAATGGCGGCGCCCATAACTCGCCTATGCAATTCTGTTCATGTTATTTTACTTATCAACGAGATTCAATATGTGCCAATAAATATAAGAAGCGTTTACCGGTGTTCCACTTATTTAAAAAAAATCCACTTTTCCAACCTAAGCACTAATCCTATTAATTGTTTATTTCATTTTAACACTCATCACTTTTTGGGCGTCCTAACGTTAAAGCGTTAAAGATGGGATAAAAAAAATTCATGTTTGCTGTGTTCCTTCTCAGGTGTTTGTGACAGGCCAAGCAGAGAAGACAGAGTTTCTAAGACAGGTATGGTATAACTATATGGTCATGAACTGGTGACACTGATTAGATATACAGGAACAGCAAAAGCAAAGACATTTTATTTGTCAGTCACTCCATGTGCAACCTGCATACACAGTGACATTCTGGGCACCATTTTTGTGTCATGATCTAAACATCTCTGGAATTAAAATGTTCAAAGTGATACCAGAAAACTTTGATTAAGAAAGGAAGAGCATGTCCTGTAAATCATAAATTATGTAGGGAATTTGTTGCTGTCCAAATATATTGTGGTCATGTGATCAATGCTATTGTGACCATTTTAGAATATCATTGAATTATAGCCTTTGTCTTATGATTTCTATGACCATACTTACTTCGCCAAACTTGTTATGGCTGTTAACTTGTATTTGGTGCATTTGGCAGTAGTTGGTGGGGCCAAATCACTCAGGTTTGTTCTTTTTCTTTTCAAATAAAATGCATAACCACTAACAGTTTGATTCTTAATATTTGAAGCTGTAAGTTGAAAATAACCTTTATTTGCAAATTGCTTAATTAGTAGTGCATTCAATTTTATCTGACGGTATAATCTCGTTAGTGTTCTTCAAGGAGCCAAATCACAAGTCATGTCCCATGTCTGATGTATTCCTGACGGTGGTACATGGTAGTCTGTCTTGCAGGTGTACCTGCTGAGGAAGTACTCCACCCACAAGATTCCAGAGAAGGGACTGCGCTACTACATTTGCTCCCTGTCCACGGAAACAGTCGTCTACAAGGTACGGCCATGGCGGTTCTCGTGTGGGAGTGTGATGTTGGCTTTGGTGTCCTGCACAGACACGATATCTTGGTGTCCTGCACAGACACGATATCTTGGTGTCCTGCACAGACACGATATCTTGGCTTAAACAGTCATCTACAAGGTACAGCCATGGCGGTACTCATGTGGGAGTGTCATGTTGGCTTTGGTGTCCTGCACAGACACGATATCTTGGCTTGAAGTCATTGATGTTCCTTTAGCACATCTCATATTTATTGTTTGCAGAAAACATTCTGAAGTACCATACACTAGAGAGTGAAGTACCATACTTTAGACAGTGAACAATATTTGTGGTGTCAAGGTCACCATTACTAAAAATTGAAAAAACAGTTACCGCTCAATAACTTAAGAACGCATCAACGTATTTTAATGAAACTTCATACATCTTATATCGAGACCTCGCTTTGGATTGCATATGGGTTGGGTGGGGTCAAGGTTACCCTTACTAGAAATAGAAAAACGGTTTCTGCTCAATAACTTGAGAACATGTTGAGATATTTTAATGAAACTTCACACATAGATACCTTATATCGAAACCTTGCTTGGGATTGGATTTGGGATGGGTGGGGTCAGGTTCAAGGTCACCTTTACTAAAAATAGAAAAATAGTTTCTGCTCAATAGCTTGAGAATGCATGGAGATATTTTAATGAAACTTCATACATAATTACCTTATATCGAGACCTCGTTTGAGATTGGATATGGTATGGGTGGGATCTTGGTCAAGGTCACCATTACTAAAAATAGAAAAATGGTTTCAGCTCAATAAATAAAACACATTGAGATATCTTAATGAAATTTCATGTGTAGAAACCTCATATGGAGACCTCGCTTGGGATTGCATATAGGGTGGGTGGGGTCAAGTTCACCATTTCTAAAAATAGACAAACAGTTTCCCCTCAATACGTAGAGAATGAATTGAGATATTTTAATGAAAGTTTATATGTAGACCTCACTTGCTATTGCATATGGGGTGGTCGGGGTCAAGGTCACCATTACTAAAATTAAAAGAACGTTTTCCACTAAATAACTTGAGAATGAATTTAGATATTTTAATGAAACTTCATATGTAGATACCTTATATTGAGACCTCGCTTTGGATTGCAAGGTCAATGTCACCATTGCCTAGCCATAGGTGTATGGCCTTCACCTTGCACCTAGAACTTTCTTTCATTATTGTGCTCACTTTTATGCATTTTGTTCGAAAAATTTGGTTTTCGTGGAATTTCCACATTTCTTGTTTCACAAAGATTTTCTGGTTAAAGTTTATATTCAAAAGTTTTGTAACCGCAGAAACTTGAAATATACCTTGTCATCAACTCCAGTGTCAGGGGCAACATTTCCTATAACTTGTATTTTGTCAGAGTTATGCCCCTTTTTCACATAGATTTTCTGGTTTAAGTTTATTTTTAAAACTTTTGAAACTATATAAGTTATTCACTGTAAAATAGGAACATACCTTTGTCATCAACTCCAGTATCAGACGCAACCTGCCTAGAACTCTGTTTTGCATTTTGACAGAGTTATGCCCCATTTTCAAATTTTTCTGGTTAAAGTTTATCGTCAAAACTCTTACAACTTCACAGCCACACAAGTTATTAACTACATTAGGTTAAACATTGGAATAATTTGGTGAAGTAATTGCCATAACTCAGTTTTGTATTTCAATAAATGTATGCCCCTTCCATTTGCCAAAATATGTACCAACTGAAATACTTTGCATAGTCGAGCGCACTGTCCTCTGACAGCTCTTGTTATTGGTCTGAATCTCTGAAAGCTCTCTGTGGCAAGGCAATTTGCAGGAGAAATCATGATCCATATTATCCCTAACAAAGGCCTATATAGGTTTCAGAAGGAATCATGATACTTATAATCTTGCTCTAGCTATGGCCTATATAGATTTCAGGAGGAATCATGATACATATAATCTGGCTCTAGCTATTGTCTATATAGGTATTAGAAGGAATCATGATACTTATAATCTGGCTCTAGCTATGGCCTTTATAGATTTCAGGAGGAATCATGATACGTATAATCTGGCTCTAGCTATGGTCTATATAGGTTTCAGAAGAAATCATGATACATATAATCTGGCTCTAGCTATTGTCTATATAGGTTTCAGAAGGAATCATGATACTTATAATCTGGCTCTAGCTATGGCCTATATAGATTTTAGAAGGAATCATGATACTTATAATCTGGCTCTAGCTATGGTCTATATAGGTTTCAGAAGGTATCATGATACTTCTAATCTTGCTCTAGCTATGGCCTTTATAGATTTCAGGAGGAATCATGATACATATAATCTGGCTCTAGCTATGGTCTATATAGGTTTCAGAAGGAATTATGATACATATAATCTGGCTCTAGCTATTGTCTATATAGGTTCAGAAAAAATCATGATACATATAATCTGGCTCTAGCTATGGCCTATATAGGTTTCAGAAGGAATCATGATACTGATAATCTGGCTCTAGCTATGGCCTATATAGATTTCAGAAGGTATCATGATACTTATAATCCTGCTCTGGCTATGGCCTATATAGATTTCAGAAGGAATTACGATACTTATAATCTGGCTCTAGCTATGGTCTATATAGGTTTCAGAAGGTATCATGATACTTATAATCTGGCTCTAGCTATTGTCTATATAGGTTCAGAAAGAATCATGATACATATAATCTGGCTCTAGCTATGGCCTATATAGGTTTCAGAAGGAATCATGATACTGATAATCTGGCTCTAGCTATGGCCTATATAGATTTCAGAAGGTATCATAATACTTATAATCTGGCTCTAGCTATTGTCTATATAGGTTTCAGAAGGAATCATGATACTGATAATCTGGCTCTAGCTATGGCCTATATAGATTTCAGGAGGAATCATGATACATATCTGGCTCTAGCTATTGTCTAGATAGGTTCAGAAAGAATCATGATACTTATAATCTGGCTCTAGCTATGGCCTATATAGATTTCAGAAGGAATCACGATACTTATAATCTGGCTCTAGCTATGGTCTATATAGGTTTCAGAAGGTATCATGATACTTATAATCTGGCTCTAGCTATTGTCTATATAGGTTCAGAAAGAATCGTGATACATATAATCTGGCTCTAGCTATGGCCTATATAGGTTTCAGAAGGAATCATGATACTGATAATCTGGCTCTAGCTATGGCGTATATAGATTTCAGAAGGTATCATGATACTTATAATCTGGCTCTAGCTATTGTCTATATAGGTTTCAGAAGGAATCATGATACTGATAATCTGGCTCTAGCTATGGCCTATATAGATTTCAGGAGGAATCATGATACATATAATATGGCTCTAGCTATTGTCTAGATAGGTTCAGAAAGAATCATGATACATGTAATCTGGCTCTAGCTATGGCCTATATAGTTTTCAGAAGGAATCATGATACTGATAATCTGGCTCTAGCTATGGCCTATATAGGTTTGAGAAGGAATCATGATACATATAATCTGGCTCTAGCTATGGCCTATATAGGTTTCAGAAGGAATTATGATACTGATAATCTGGCTCTAGCTATGGCCTATATAGATTTCAGAAGCTATCATGATACTTATACAGTGTTTTTTTTTATGGCCAATTTGGGGCTGAAATTCGGCCCCATTCCCCAGCTAGAAAAGTATATTTTTTTCCCCTATATTTTACCTTAAAATTGCCCTCAGAATGTAAGTTTTATTTTGAATTAAACTGGACCAAAATCGGGCAAAAATTGACCAAGATAGAGGAATGTTCGTAAACAATCACAGCAATTTTTTTATCAAACCAAATTTGTGCATAATCTAAGTTATCGTTTGTAGCAAAACAATTGATTAATGTTTTATAAAAAGTAGAATATAAAAATGTAATAATGCTTTTCTACCAAAAAAATTCCCCTTTTGCCGTAAAATTCCCCGCCCAAAGGTGAAAAAACACACTGTTATAATCTGGCTCTAGCTATGGTCTATATAGGTTCAGCATCATGATACATATAATCCCTAGCAATGACCTATATAGTGTATTGTATTTTAGTATAGTATACTGTGCTTAGTAACTGAATAACATAGTGCTGACATCTTGATAACCTTGAGATGTTGTAGTAGTGCCAATTTCAGTCCATGTACACTGACATTGATATTTCCTAAGTCACCTGTTTCTTTTGTCTGATGTTACATCCTGTGTCTGTGCTGTGGAATATGCCACTGTGAACTATATACATGTTTAGCATACTTTTAAGTTTATTTAAGGAAAAAACCAGGATGCACGTTTGTTGTCAAAAATATATTCCTTTCTGTTTTTCTTCTACATTCATATAAATGTCATAAGCATTTATCATATCAGTCAGTCTTAATAGATTTGATAACTTAAATCATTATGTTTAAGCATACAACATGAAATTAACCGGCTATTTTAGTGAAAAAACTTTGGATGAAACTTAACTGAAAATGACTATCTAGGTTGAGATGAACTGTCGTTGAACTTTATACCAGTGGCATGCACATTCCTGATGTTAACACCAAGATAAATGTATTTGTCAACAAGAAAGATAAAATGTCAGTGTGTACTTATACAAAGTACATACATGGGGTTCATTTCAATTACGTTTCAGAACAAAAATGCTAGCTCAGTTGGTAGAGCGTTAGACTGTCAATCCGGGGATCCTGAGTTCGAACCCCAGCCCGGCCACATAACTTGTGTGGGGATTGGTCATGAAATTATTTCTCCCCCTACCTCTGATTCAAGTAGGTCAGTTGTCAGTTACTGGCATAGGTATGTGCACTTAGTACTGGTAAACCGCTTAGATCGGCTAAGCTTGCCCAGGAAAAGTGTGAGAAGCCTTGATATGACTGAAATACTGTTAAAAACGGCGAAAACCCCAACAAAACAAACGAAACAAAAACAGAACAAAAATGTTTACATTAACAAAAATATTCACGTTAACTACTATACACACTTTTCCTTCCTTCTCACTTACCACAGACATCGATTTAAAGTCCTTGAACTTTTGGTCAGTGGACTGGTCAGTGTGTGTTTGAGCCATGACAATAGACTATGGTCAGCTGCATTCACCAATGGCTTAATGGGTTTTCAATGCCTATTTTCATGTGTGATTTTAGTTAAGTTGTTCATGTGTTAAAAATAACTTCAATGTCCAACTTCATACAATTTGCATTACAGTGTTGCTTTGGTTCAACGTTTGTATTTATTTATTCATGGACTGATTCTTTTCGTAATTTGTCGAATTGGGTTTCAATGTACTTGTTATAATGAATCTAGCCAGTTTGAGGCAGTTTAGGCTTTAAACTTGTATGATTTAGAACGTTTGTTGACAATAATTAGCTAAGATAAAGGTTGGCACAAGCACACGCACTGCACACCTGAACATACTAGTTGAGTTGAGTTCAGTTTGCATTTTATCTTAACACTTGTAAAATGTAGGACGAAGATATGTAAAACAAGGTGATGCAAAAATAGAATAAATATTGGTAGTTATGCAATTACAGTTATCTTTGGAAAGGCTCACAATATGTTTACTACTGTACTTGGTCTGATATGTATGTTGTAAGTCATGCCGTTATCGAGATTAGAATTTATGAAAACAACAGGTATGTTTTGAAGAGAAATGTGTGTCATTTGATTAAACCTCCTGTTCGAAACACTAGTGAAACAGTCAGCAAGTAGCTGTTGACCTCACGAGGTCAGATTTACTACAAGCAGATAACTGTGCCACAGTTCATTCGTATCTGTTTGTTATCTGGGTTAAACAAGTAGTGTTTATTTACCCAGAATCCCATTTCTTGAATTTCAGTCTACCAACATTGACTTCACACTTAATACTCTTCCCAATGAAACCAGTATGGAACAACAAACGTAAGATTTCATTTTCCATCGTACTTGAATATTGGTATCAAGCACTGCCTAACGAAATACTTGATATAATTATAGTCCACTCAAGAATAATGATTATAAAGACCATTTATATTGATCAGTCCTGTCTTCACACCATTTTGGCAGATTAGACACACTTGATATTTACTTAGGTCTTCTTTTATTAAAGCAGCAGTCCAGAAATATGTTAATAAAATAAAACTCTGCATAAATCGTTTCTAATGGACATCTTACCAATCAAAATACAAAAAAACGCATTGAAATCAGAAAAATAATAATGTAATGGTAACTTTTTATAGTATAGTTATCTGTATGCGATACTGGTGATGCCTATGGAGTAAATAAGCATGTACATTAGTGTATATTCCGATCGTACCAAGCTTTTTTGACATTATAAAATGCCTTTTGTAAGTAAGAAACAGTTTTCAGTCGATTAAATGGCATTAACTATGGAGTATGATTAGGGTCTTTAATATCTTAGACAGCATCATGCTCATAAGGTGGAGCATCATGCTCAGTGAACGAGCATCATGCTCAGTAAACGAGCATCTTGCTCTTTTGGCCGAGCATCATGCACATAAGATCTAGCATCATGCTCGTCAATTCGAGCGTGATGCTAGTTTTTGGAGCATCATGCTGGGTTAGGCAATAAAGACCCTCTTCGTACGGCCTAGAACATTTTAGCATGATGCTCATAGGATCCAGCATGATGCTCAACAAACGAGCATGATGCTCGACCTAAAGAGCATGATGCTCGTTCATTGAGCATCATGCTCGTTTATTGTGCAAGCATGATGCTTGTAAGATTGAGCATGATGCTTAATAAACAAGCATGATGCTCGATTTTAGGAGCATGATGCTCGTTCATTAAGCATGATGCTCGATAGTACTAGGCCGTACGAAGAGGTTCTTATTGCATACCCAGCATGATGCTCCAAAAACTAGCATCACGCTCGAATTGACGAGCATGATGCTCGATCTTATAAACATGATGCTTGGCCGAAAGAGCAAGATGCTCGTTTACTGAGCATCATGCTCGTTCATTGAGCATAATGCTCGATCTTACGAGCATGATGCTAGTTTCTATGAGCATGATGCTGTCTAAGATATTAAAGACCCTAATCGTACTCCATAATTAACGTTCATTAGAACTAATGCCAATTTAACATGTATTGAATTATATTCTATGGACTGCGGCTTTGACCACAATAAATAATTGGTTCAACTCATAACTCTTTTCTGCTTATGAAATTTAATTCCTTTGATACTCCATAAATGTATCATAATTATTTAAGTACTTGCTGCATAATTTAATGATTATGACAGAAGGCATTTATGATGATGAAGTTTGAACTGTTTCTGTACACAAAGCTTACTCTTTATTCAGCTGCTTTCAAATTGGATGATAACTCAATCTTGTGCAATTATTAGCATCCATAATAATTATATTTTACCTACTTTTTAGCATTAAAAATTGTAAACTTTATTGATAAGAATTACATAGACAGAAAGGGCAGTAGACATAGACATCCTATTTATGGCCCTACCACTTACATTCCATTGTGTTATAATACAAAGGTCTTTTTAACCATGACTAACCATGACCCAAACTGAACTGTTAGGGTTCAGGGATTCATTTATAAAACTTCACTTTTTATGCAAACACTGGTATTAAATAAAAAAAATTCCACTCTGGGTCACCAGGTGACCTTCAGTCTGGTCGAGGTATTTATAGCACATGATGTCGGTCGATTTAAACAGTGTCCTATTGACGTGTGCACTCATCTAACACGTGTATGGTTTACAAATAAACTATTCACTATTTCATATCAAAATAAAAATATAAGTATTTGTATATGACTCCTTACATGACATTTATTTTGCATTAAGATAATCCATTTAATTGGATTTAAAGGATTCCTTCATTGATTGAACACAGCACAGGTTTAATACTCGTAAAATTGTCTGTGAGCTAGCAGATGGGGGTCACATGTTGTGTCGTTGACTTTAACCCAGAATTTGTAACTATGTTGAGAAATATATGGCTTGCCATAGTTATGATATGCTTTACTTAATCTACATTCACATACAAGGGTAATGTATTTTGGATGATGCAGAAATAAAACCTTGTGTCGCAGGCCCATTGTTTTTACATAGCAAGCATTCAATGGCGTTATTTCAGTATAACATGCATCGTAATCTTCTATCTGCTATGTTCAATGTTTCTTCAGTAATAGTATTATCAGTTAACTGCCGATCATATAAAGGGGTAATACAAGGTATATGTGATGCAGAATGCAGAAGACCTGACTGTGCGAAACTTTAGCATGTACTGTCAGACACAGTGTAGCAAAATGTATACCAAATGATCAAAATTTGACAAAATGCAGTTCAAATATGAAGTTATTACAGAAAAACTCCCTAGAGGTAGGGAAACATCCGGAGCGAAATAGCATAGTGCTGTACCCTGCCCCTTGTTCCCCCCAGCTGCCCTTCTGTCATAGTCAACGATGGAATGTTGAATATCTTTTAAAATTAAATATATATTTTTTGCAAATTGTCAATTTGGAAATGAAGTGAACATGTTTAAAAACCTTAATTAGAGGCCTTATAGTAATTAAATCCCAATATTCACCAAATGTTTAGAAAATTTCAAAGAACTGGTCCTTACAGGTGCTTCCCCCTAATCCTTGCAAGCAGCACCCGGTACTTGTCTGTTCCTATGTCTGTCCCTTCTAGATGTAAACACTACAATAATGCTGCAATGTATGTGTTGTGGTAAGGATAATTGACACAGGTATGTATTTAAGACTTTTTAAAATACTGCCAGATTCCACATTATATTGTCAAACAATATCTGACTGTCAGGTTTCACATTCTATGGAATTTGATTTCTTCTTGCTTGTGACTAAATAAAGCTTACCCTGTTTGTTGTTGTGCAGGGCCAGTTGAACACGGGCCAGTTGTGGGGCTACTTCAAGGACCTGGGTGACCTGGACTATGAGACCCACCTGTCCCTGATTCACAGTCGTTTCTCCACCAACACCTTCCCCAGCTGGGAGAGGGCACACCCACAAAGGTAACGCTCCAGTGGCCGGGTCTCGTAGATCTCTGTGTGAGGGAAAGTATGGGTTTCACATTGAAATTAGTAAAGGAAGTCTATTTTTGGAGACAACACATTCTAAATGTAGAAATTGTGTAGGCTACCTTGTTTTCATAATACTGAAATTGACACAAATTGAAGATTTGAGACTCTTGTATCACCTTTTGATTACTAGTATAATATTGTCTTGTTAGACAAATAGAAATATAATCATCATAAGATAAGAAATATCCATGACAATGAGCTAGCATAACAATTTAGGCCGTGTGGGAATTTTGAGCTATTTTCTATATGGGGCAATATTAGCGGGCCTAACCACCGAAAGACCATTTCTGTGGTGGAAATTTTTGTCGCCACTTTCATGAACTGACATGACACTGTTAGCATTAATAATTTTTAATAAAATATACATACAGTAGATTCCACTTAATTGAATATCGGATAATTGAATATTTCGCTTGATTGAATAAAGATTGAAAACACCAAACCATTTGCATTCATTCCCATTGTAAAAACACCGCCTAATCTGATAGAAAATATGGTGTCATCTGGTTAATTGAATAGCCAATTATCAGTTGTAGATATATAGTCCGCTCGATAATCTCATAATCGCCGAGGATACGTATTGTATCGCTAGTTTTGACAGGCACGCTTCAATGACCGCCTTTGTTATGATTTCACACCAGGCATGTATGCAGCATCTGTTGAATGTCACGTGACTAATAGGTGTAATCTGCGGGCTAAGTACAGCGCATACACTGGAGTCTCCGGTTACAAAACAGCGTGTGTCTGCATTGTTTGTCAACTACATGTACATGTAATAAATTGATTGAAGAACGAGAATGACGGAGTTCATTAATTGGACACCATAAATATTTTGTAATGTACATATGTCATGAATATGTTTGTATAATTCCTGTATGTATAATTCCTGTATGTTTTATATAAATGTTATTATTTTTGTTAAATATGCTTATTAAATGCTGTAAATATGTGTTCTAAATAAAGCACATAAATAAAGTAATTCAACGAGTTTAGTTACATGTAATATGAACAAAGCGCAAATACACATCATTCAGCGTATATGCACTCTAGAACGTAATGTAGCCTGTGAGTGCTTATCACAAGTGAATTATTTTTTCAAATGCACCGTATAATGGATAACAAACAACTATGAACGCTTTTCTGCATGTTGATTAGCATTCTAAAGTATGAAAACTTTGTTACGTAACAGGTTTGGCAATATATCATCAAATTGGATTAAATAAGACCATAAAATATCTGATTAACCTTGAAATAATTGAAAATATGACTGATTCCGTATATACGAATACTCCGGATATTTGAATATTTGGACGTCACAAATGGGCTATTAAATTAAGCGAAATCTACTGTACCTGCAAAGAGAATTTATTTCTCAATAATGTTCCATAAATATCTGTACGATAATACTGCCATTTTAGATGTATCAGGAATTTATACCTACACACATATGCATATTTAAATTAATCTCGATAACCGGCGTTGAGTTCACCTTGATCGATATTCCGCTACACTGTAAGGATTGTGTCATTCTATTGGTCAGTTGCCTAGAACACAATAAATCGATGAGTCATTCCGATTGGTTGAAGGGAATGAACTGGTTAACAAGAATGCCAATATGGCCATTCGGCGATGAGACATTACAGCGAATTTAGCCCCATCTAAAAAGTGGTTCTCATCTGATTTTTTAGACTAGACAATGAGCTTGGTATGTAAACAAAAAATTTGTACTTGTGCTTGCTGACCCGTTTCCCAACCCCATTGCAGGTACCTGGCCCACAATGGTGAGATCAACACCCTGAGAGGCAATGTGAACCTGATGGCTGCCCGCGAGGGTGTCATGAAGAGTGACACGTACGGAGACCGCCTCAAGAACCTCTACCCAGTCGTCGAGTCGGGCATGTCTGACTCGGGGTGTGTGGACAATGTGCTGGAGTTCCTCTGCATGGCAGGTGGGCTTCATGTGTGAAATCAGTAGGCAGATCAGTAAGCATTCAAGCTGTTTTGTGATGCTGCTGCCATTTTTGTTAGCCACACAGGAGTATTTTTAGCTCACCTGAGCACCAAGTGCTCAAGGGTGTGCTATTGTGGTCAGTCTGTGTCGGGCGTCTGGCGTCCGTCATCAGCATATTACTTTAAACAACTTCTTCTCTGAAACCACCAGTCGGATTTTAACCAAACTTGGCAGGAATGTTCCTGGGATGGTCCTTTACCAAATTCCTTCAATTTTTTAAAATATATTGAAAACTCTGGTTGTCATGGCAACCAAAAGCTTAAAAACTGGAAAACTTAAAAAATCTTCTTGTCAGAAACCACTGGCTGGATTGGAAAATAGTTTTCACAGAAATGCTCCTTGGGTGACCCTCTACCAAATTCCTTCAAGTCATTTTGATTTGTTAAAAAACATGGCCACCTGGGGGCGGGGCAGTTTTCCTTATATGGCTATACTGAAAACTTAAAAAATCTTCTTGTCTGAAACCACTGGCTGGATTTTAAAATAATGTCACAGAAATGTTCCTTGGGTGACCCTCTACCAAATTCCTTGAAATTATTTTGATTCGTTAAAAAACATGGCCGCCAGGGGGGCGGGCCAGTTTTCCTTATATAACTATATTGAAAACTTTAAAAATCTTCTAGTCTGAAACCACTGGCTGGATTTCAAAATAATTTCACAGAATTGGTCCTTGGTTGACCTCCTACCAAATTCCTTGAAATCATTTTGATTTGTTAAAAAACATGGCTTCCAGGTGGCGGGGCAGTTTCCCTTATATTGCTGTATTGAAAACTTTTTAAATCTTCTAGTCTGAAACCACTGGCTGGATTTCAAAATAATTTTACAGAAATGCTCCTTGGGTGACCCTCTACCAAATTCCTTCAAATCATTTAGATACGTTAAAAAACATGGCCGCCAGGGGGCAGGGCAGTTTTCCTTATTTGGCTATATTGAAAACTTTAAAAATCTTTTTGTCTGAAACCACTGGCTAAATTTCAAAATAATTTCACATACATGTTCCTTGGGTGACTGTCTAATTCCTGGAAATCATTTTGATTCGTTAAAAGTAATGGCCGCCGGGGGGCGGGACAGTTTTCCTTATATGGCGATTTTGAAATCTTAAACAATCTTTTTGTTAAAAGCCATTATGATGCTTGACACTCAGTTGAGCGATCTAGCGCCATCCTGGCCCTCTTGTTAATTTAGTGAACATCTGCAAATTGTTTATCAATGCATTTTAATGTATTTGCAAGAATCCAATTGAAACATATTAATTGCTACATATAATGTAGTGTACAGTTTTGTGCCTGTCACTAGGAGGTAGAGAGCTGCCGGAAGCAATCATGACGATGGTGCCCGAGGCGTGGCAGAATGACAAGCTGATGCCCCCGGAGAAGAAGGCCTACTACCGCTGGAGTGCCTTCGCTATGGAGCCCTGGGACGGACCTGGTGGGCACTCGGCTCTTATACCCACATTGTTCCCACTGGTTTCTGTTTGATGTTCACATTATTCAGTTTAATTTAAAAAATAATTCACAAGTCAAAGTGGCTTAGATATTCCTAATTTATGATTGAAATTGTTTTTTTAGTTTGAAAGTTGTTTTATACATTGAACACACTTTAATGATTTAAATCTTGATCATAAATAACTTCGTGAATTATCTCAACAAGTAATTAACAAGCTTTATTTGTGTATGGCCTTTATGTAATACTGGATCTATTACAAAATTTGATATGGCCATCAAGATGCATATGCAGTAAACTCCACTTGTAACGATATTGCTTATAGCGATATATTGCATACAACGATGCCGAGTCCAAGGTCCCGGCCGGATCCCTATTTGTTTCAATTGATATAACATCGCTCGTAACGATGTCGCATGTAACGAAGTTTCAGGTATGACGATTTTTCATGGCCTAGTCACAAATATTTCCCTTTATTACGATATTTGGAGTCTGTAATAGGTGTGAAAAACATCAATACAGGTAAACAGGTATACGGCTTGATTAAATTATCAGTGTTGTGGTAATCAATTCAAAATGGTGTTGGGTGTGTGGTAATCAATTCCAAATGGTGTTGGGTGTGTGGTAATCAATTCAAAATGGTGTTGGGTGTGTGGTAATCAATTCAAAATGGTGTTGGGTGTGTGGTAATCAATTCAAAATGGTGTTGGGTGTGTGGTAAGCAATTCAAAATGGTGTTGGGTGTGTGGTAATCAATTCAAAATGGTGTTGGGTGTGTGGTAATCAATTCAAAATGGTGTTAGGTGTGTGGTAATCAATTCAAAATGGTGTTGGGTGTGTGGTAATCAATTACAAATGGTGTTGGGTGTGTGGTAATCAATTCAAAATGGTGTTGGGTGTGTGGTAATCAATTACAAATGATGTTGGGTGTGTGGTAATCAATTACAAATGGTGTTGGGTGTGATTGTACTTAGGATTGGCTTGTTCCAACTGTTTGGAGAAAAGTTGTGAATAAAGTGAAAGACTATTTGTAGTTCTGGCAGTATTTAGTGACGTCATGAGCATTTAACATGATAATTAGAACGTTATATATGTGTACATGCGCGGTTAATGATGAAAAAGAAATCATTGTAGTGCTGTTTGATAATTATCTTGAATATTTATTAAACTTTCTAACCTTGATTGCATTTCTTAAGATTCTTTCATTAAACATAGTTCTACATTAAATGTATGGATGTAAAATGATCGGTGTTGCGTTTTTCTTATATACTTGTATGTCCATGCTCTTGGTTGCCTTTTTACGGATGTAATGATACTCAGATATAGCTTTATTAAATCTATGGTCCGCTCAATATCTTTACAAGCGGAGTTAACTATTAAATTTCACAATAGTACCTACAAGGCCCGGTGTAACATTCTTATCTTGCTGATACAGCTCTGCTGACCTTCACTGATGGTCGCTACATCGGAGCCATTCTTGACAGGAATGGTCTGCGTCCGTCACGGTTCTACGTCACCAAGGACAACTACGTGTACATGTCCAGTGAGGTGGGCGTCACTGACCTCAAGAGTGAGAATGTCGTTCAGAAGGTATGGCTGCTAACCTCCAGTTTGCGTACTCCATTGTGCTGTTAAAGTAATCTTACATCAGCAGAACTCATGTCACCTATTCTATGTTATGGCAATTCATAGAACTGTTTCTTTGTGGGTTTTCATAAAAAAATTAAATAGTAAGATGAAAACCTTCAAATCATCACAGGGCCATCTATAGCTTGTAATATATTGTAGTCAGAATGAATGGTTGTACCTTGTAGGGCCGTCTCAAGCCAGGTCGTATGTTGCTGGTGGACACACAGGAGCGGGTCCTGATGAAGGACGAGGTCATCAAGTCTCACCTGGCCAACTTGCGACCTGTCGGCACCTGGCTGCAAGAGGTAGCTTGTTGTAGTTCTGTGGACTAATGGGGTATTTTAAAACACATAGCATGAATATGGGAATAGAACCTACATGAAATGAAGCTTGATTGGGTATAAATTGACAATTTTAAGACCAAGATTTGGATGATAGCAATAAATGAGCGTTAAAAACGAGTTTAGACATTTATTTTGGGTTTTAATACATGTTCTGTATATTATGTATATTATTTTTAGTTTGACTGATTTTGCAAGACATGTTTTGTCTTTGGTTGTTGCATCTCCACTCGTTCATGTGCAGTACATCTAAATCTGTTTGTCAAATTGCAATTATGTTACATTTCTCTCAGACGCTGTCAATGGCAGAGCTGCGTCAGCACCACAACACGAGCCACCACGGGCGGCGCGCCATGGACAGGAAGTACATCCAGCATGGCAGCTGTCTAGAGGAGGACCGCCGCTTGCCCATGTTCGGATGGACCACCGAGGATCTCAACATGCTTGTACTGCCCATGATCAGGGACAAGTGAGTCGCAGACGACGTAGGCTTGCTGTACTGTGTCACTAGAACTAGTTTATTTCCTGGAAAATACATATTCATTAAGTTCTCAGTAAACACAATGCTAGCAGGAACTTGCCATGTGACAGTGTAACAAAGGCAGTTCTAAGAGGGAATATTCTGTGCATGAGTAGTAAAAAGTATTAGATATGTTTTAGCTGTCTATACAGATCATTTCAAGGTACATAGAACGTAAAAGCACACTTGCACAAACACTTCTGTTGTTTCTATGTATGTTGCTATGTCCTGCAGGAAGGAAGCCCTGGGCTCCATGGGCAACGACGCCCCGTTAGCCTGCCTGTCCCTCTACAACCCCCTAGTCTTTGACTACTTCAAACAGCTGTTTGCCCAGGTCACCAACCCGCCCATTGACCCCTTCAGAGAGAAAATTGTCATGTCTCTGGTAAGTATGCATGTTTTTCTTGTGTTTAAGGTTCTCTATTTTCAACTAAATTGTGATAGCCTTTGTCATGTCTCTGGTAAGTATGCATGTTTTTCTTGTGTTTAAGGTTCTCTATTTTCATTGTCATGTCTCTGGTAAGTATGCATGTTTTTCTTGTGTTTAAGGTTCTCTATTTTCATTGTCATGTCTCTGGTAAGTATGCATGTTTTTCTTGTGTTTAAGGTTCTCTATTTTCATTGTCATGTCTCGGGTAAGTATGCATGTTTTTCTTGTGTTTAAGGTTCTCTATTTTCAACTAGATTGTGACAGCCTTTAGCTTGGGTCTATTTATATACAAGTATGGAAACTTATATTACAGATCACATACAATAATAATTACAGGTGCTTAACTTCAATTCATATTGTTGGATAGATTACCTTTAAAGTGGCAAAATATTCATCAACTTTTGGCTGGGGATATTATATGAATATCATATGGCATCGTGTGTGACATTGATATTGTCAACCCAAGGGCGGAATGTCACCCGAGGCGAATGCCGAGTGGTGACATTCTGTTTTTCAAGGGTTGACAATATCAGTGTCACACACGCTGCCATATGATATTTATTTTATTATACCGAACAAAAATTGAGTAAAAAAATGTAAACACATGCTTAATTCTGCCCATCAAGATTGAAAAATGCCTAAATCTTCTTTCATCTTTAGAAATATATGCAACTATTTTTCAGACAGTTAACTTGGAAGAAAATTGCTTGTTTACACATTGAATCATGACAAGGGAGGCAATCTTTTCATGATGTGGCTAAAAACTGATGCAGTTACTTGCCCTTATATGATATTCAAAATTTCAGCACGGTCACTTGTCCTGACAGTCACTTTCGCTTGGTCACGTGTCAGAAATGTTGAAATGTTTTTGACAGTCAAAATATCTCTTTCTCGGGTAATGGGAATTTATCATTGTAGACAAAAGTAGGTATAATAATCTAAAATGTCATTTTAGCACATGGAGCTTCTGTTTTAAGTGTAACACACTGAAGTTGATGAAGTTAAAGATGACGTGTTTTACCTATTATGTGAATTGATGGCTCCTGTTCCCTTGCAGGCATGCCCTGTGGGTCCCGAAGCCAACATCCTGGAGCTGAGTGCCGAGCAGTGCCGGCGCCTGTGGCTAGAGCAGCCCATCCTGTCCCTGTCCGACTGTGACGTCCTCAAGTACACCAGCTACAAGGGATGGAAGGTACTGGAACATGTCTGCGTCTCTCGTCACTTGCACTGTGCATTGTACATGAGCAATAACATTTGCATTCATAACCCATATAATAGTGCATTTTGCGCTTTTGCAATGAGTTGTTTTTCATTTATTGAATTAAGTTTTTGTTTTTCATTGTTTGAATCAAGTTTTCTTTCAATCAACTTTTTTATATTCCATGACACGATCAGAAATGGCTAACATTCATAAAAACCTAAAGGTATACCTGTTACATATACAGTTAATTGCAATACTGAGAAAATGTGGAGTTAGCCATGTTTTGCTTTGAACCATTGGCCAAGAAGTGTGGACAACTCTAAGTATGTGTTTGCCTCTCTGTTGCCAGTGTAAGATTCTAGACATGGTGTATCCAGTGAGGGACGGGTCGGCCGGTCTGATCAAGGAATTGAACAGCCTGTGTGAGCAGTCAGAGAGGGCTGCCAGGGACGGATACCAGCTCATAGTGCTCTCTGACAGGTCTGCTGGCAAGGAATATGTCCCCATCAGGTACGGATACTTGTTGTGTTCAATGATTTTCATTGATAGTGACACATTGTTTTAATTGTAAAATTTTACAACAAGAGAGCGTATGTGTTTCTTGAGACAGAAGACATTTATACACCCATTTATCTTATGTAATGTGTCCAAATACAGAAAGCAAGTGTCCTTTAAATGCACCAAGATGCTGCCAAAAACCTTTCGTTTATTGTTTTTCGTGTTAGTAAATCATTTGTTGGTGTCAATCTTGTGTCTATTATTTTAAATGAGACATGCTTATATATTTAAGAAATTGTATTACTGGTACTACGTGACAGCTGCTGTACAGCGCCTGTGCAGTGTTTCCTGTCCCATTGCAGCTCCCTGCTGGCAGTGGGGGCCGTGCACCATGACCTCATCAAGAAGAAACTGAGACTCAAACTGGGCCTCATTGTGGAGTCAGGGGAACCCAGGTGAGAACCCAGGCTGAATACCTGGGGGTGAGGGAAATGATCTCCTATGGTTGATGGGACATTGGGTTGAATTCTGTATGATACAAAAGTCATTTCTAATAACTACTTGTGCAGAACCAAACTAGTCTTTTCAAATAGGCTTTGCATGATATATGCTACATTTTGTGACATGTTTGGACATATGATGTTGTTTTGATGTTGAATGTTAGATTTATTTACCTAAGACAATGTTAGGCTGTGTTCATTCTTTGTTCTCGGTCATGTTGTATTGCACTATTTTGTATATCAGTCTTTGAATAGGCAAGCTAAAACCTTCCAGGGAGGTACATCACATCTGCACACTGCTTGGTTACATGGCTGACGTGTGTTATTCTTCCAGGGAGGTACATCACATCTGCACACTGCTTGGTTACATAGCTGACATGTTTGTTATTCTTCCAGGGAGGTACATCACACCTGCACACTGCTTGGTTACATGGCTGACATGTTTGTTATTCTTCCAGGGAGGTACATCACATCTGCACACTGCTTGGTTACATAGCTGACATGTTTGTTATTCTTCCAGGGAGGTACATCACATCTGCACACTGCTTGGTTATGGAGCAGACGCCATTTGTCCGTACCTCGTGTTTGAGACTATCGCCCGTCTGCGTCAGCAGAAGTTGCTGGACCCGCCTCTGCCAGACGAGGAAATCTTCATGAACTACAGAGCAGCGTGTGCTAGAGGAATCTCCAAGGTCATGGCCAAGATGGGCATCTCCACTCTGCACAGCTATAAGGTGAACTTGGGTTTTGGGACCCTATATTGAATTTGACCTGTGGCTGACCTTTATGTGACTTTCCAGATTTACTCATGTTTTGATGGCTTTGAACAATTTTAAAGTGTTCATTACTTATTTGAAATGAAGAAGATAATCAATATAAAATATATGCCATATGATGATGAAAAATATAATAAAATGTAGCATGTTTGTTTTGTAATAAAATTAAAATCATTGGAATATGGAAGCTGAATCACAGATTATATCAATCTAAGTGTGATTCCTGTTAAACCCTGTGGTTATGTCTGCCCTCCAGGGAGCCCAGATATTCGAGGCGGTGGGTCTCAATCGGGAGGTGATGGACCTCTGTTTCACTGGCTCAGCCTCCAGGATTGGTGGAGTCGGCTTCACACACCTTGCTGAAGAGGTCTGTATACACATGGGCGGTGGAACAAAAATAGTGATTTTTGAAAAAAAAAAAATTAAATTAAAGTTTTTATCTTTGACAAGAAGTTGTTAATAGTTTAATATCTTTTTATTTTAACCAATCACATGCAAACTTCCTCTTTCAAAGAATCTGGCCTCTTTCAAAGAGGCCAGTGTTTACATAAAATAACAAAACATTACAGACCCTGCAGCATCACTGGCTGGCCTATGCTGAGATAGAGTGCGATATAAGTATTCACATAGATATATTATTATACATTACAGACCCTGCAGCATCACTGGCTGGCCTTTGCTGAGAAAGAGTGCGATATAAGTATTCACATAGATATATATTATTATACATTACAGACCCTGCAGCGTCACTGGCTGGCCTTTGCTGAGAAAGAGTGTGATATAAGTATTCACATAGATATATTATACATTACAGACCCTGCAGCGTCACTGGCTGGCCTATGCTGAGAAAGAGTGCGATATAAGTATTCACATAGATATATATTATTATACATTACAGACCCTGCAGCGTCACTGGCTGGCCTTTGCTGAGAAAGAGTGCGATATAAGTATTCACATAGATATATTATACATTACAGACCCTGCAGCGTCACTGGCTGGCCTTTGCTGAGATAGAGTGCGATATAAGTATTCACATAGATATATTATACATTACAGACCCTGCAGCGTCACTGGCTGGCCTTTGCTGAGAAAGAGTGCGATATAAGTATTCACATAGATATATTATACATTACAGACCCTGCAGCGTCACTGGCTGGCCTATGCTGAGATAGAGTGCGATATAAGTATTCACATAGATATATTATACATTACAGACCCTGCAGCGTCACTGGCTGGCCTTTGCTGAGAAAGAGTGCGATATAAGTATTCACATAGATATATTATACATTACAGGCCCTGCAGCGTCACTGGCTGGCCTATGCTGAGATCGAGTCTGACAGTAAGATTGTCATGAACCCCGGTAATCTGCACTGGAGGGACGGAGGGGAGAAACACATCAATGACCCGCTGTCAGTCGCTAACCTGCAGGTCTGTCCTCAGCTCTCTTTGTAAAGAAACAGATACTGCTGGAAACATTTTGTTTGACAATAGTTTTATTATAAGCTTATTTAAAGTTGTTAATATTTTAGTAATTAGGGAATTCCAGTTCCTTTCTTCATATAAAAGTTTTATTTAACATTTCTGCTTGGTACATGTTTCTCAAATCCCGATTATATATAAAAACCCATACCAACAATTGTTAAAATACACTCAACTTTTATTGGTTTCTGCATTCAGGAGCAATGTTGTTTAAACTTGTTAAATTGATAAGTTATAAATCTTTTGACTGAAATTAAAAATAATTCCAAACTTGCAGGAAGCAGCCCGCAGTAACAGCAAGGATGCATACGCCCGGTTTGCGGAGACCTCCCTGGAAGGGGCCCGCTACTGCACCCTGAGGGGCCAGCTGGACTTTAAGTTTGCAGAGACCCCCCTGGATCTCTCTGAGGTGGAGGAGGCAGCCTCCATTGTGAAGAGGTTCTGTACAGGTAATGGAACCTTGGATCTGCCATGTGTCTAAACTACAGTGAACAGTAATTGAAAAACAAGAGAACAGAATGATATTTGGATGGTTGAAAAAAAATCACATCTCCAATATTGAAAACATTCAAATGATGGTAGTTAGTAAACTTCCAAGATTGAAAACATTCAGATGACGGTAGTTAGTAAACTTCCAAGATTGAAAACATTCAGATGACAGTAGTTAGTAAACTTCCAAGATTGAAAACATTCAGATGACGGTAGTTAGTAACCTTCCAAGATTGAAAACATTCAGATGACAGTAGTTAGTAAACTTCCAAGATTGAAAACATTCAGATGACGGTAGTTAGTAACCTTCCAAGATTGAAAACATTCAGATGACAGTAGTTAGTAAACTTCCAAGATTGAAAACATTCAGATGACGGTAGTTAGTAACCTTTTGAATAATGATATGACTGTGTAGATTTTCATGATCTATGACTCATTCGTGATGTTTTGGTTTTGTATATTTGAAAATAGATACTAATGTTGTATACTATTTGTAGGAGCAATGAGTTTTGGTAGCATCTCCATCGAGGCGCACACCACCCTGGCTATAGCCATGAACCGTATCGGGGCCAAGTCCAACACGGGGGAAGGGGGAGAGAACCCTGACAGGTACCTGAATGAGGACCCCCAGTTCAACAAGAAGTCCAAGATCAAGCAGGTAACCAGTGTGGGCCCCAATTGTCCATCTGGAAACTTGTGGCTGGTTGAAAGTGACTTAATTTGTTTCAGTATTTTGTTGCATTGGTTTTAAGGTGAACATAATTATATTTTAAGTAATAAGGAAAACAGTAGAAACCAGGAAAACAAAGTTCAAACACACTATTATGTGAAGTTGGACAAAGACGTCAAACATAGAATAAACTGTTTTGTTACAGCAATGTTTTATATGCAGTTTACCATTTGTAATTTAAGAATTTTGCAGAGTAATTAGTGCAATAGACACCTGCATATATAACTGCATAAGTAAAATTGATTTTACCACAAAACTGTATACTTGTATGCATTTACACAATTTTCACAAAAAAATTGAACTGTGTCCATGCGTGCATGAACACAGTTTATAAATACAGTAAAAATGATCAAAGACACAATCAGTTTTAATGAAAAAGTCAAGGGAAAATGCTAATTATTCCAATAGTATTGACAGAATATAACAAACATACAGAAACAACATGAGATATTCAGTTTTATGTGAAAAAAGAACAAAAATCATGTCCATTCTATGTTTGATGTCTTATTCTAACTTCACATAATACAGTGTTTAATCATTAATTACTTAAAAGAGTCTCAAAGAAGACAATACAAAATATTGATAATAATACAATCTGCTTTGTTTGTAAGTGGCATATAGATCAAGATTTCC
Organism: Congeria kusceri; assembly: GCA_027627225.1. NCBI lineage: Eukaryota > Metazoa > Mollusca > Bivalvia > Myida > Dreissenidae > Congeria > Congeria kusceri. Next base: position 60,828,383 of record CM051024.1, read on the forward strand.
TTTAAATGTATTATTGATCAGTGTTATTTTGGTCTTTCTGTCAATGTTTGTTTACACCACAACAGGTAGCCTCGGGCAGGTTTGGGGTGACCAGCTCCTATGTAAGTCACGCGGATGAGCTGCAGATCAAGATGGCCCAGGGAGCCAAACCAGGGGAAGGGGGAGAACTCCCAGGTAACAAGGTACACAACTTATGTATGATTTGTTTCTTTACATTTGTACTCCAAAGTCTGTGTTTTCGATGTCATGATGTTATTTGTTCTTAATTTTTGTAGTGCAACAGTTTATGGCTGAAGAAGCTGATAATATATACTGTATTAATATGTGATCTATAGGTTCTTTTATGAATCAAATAGTGGCCAGTTCTTCAGTCGCCATTTGACTATTAATACTGTTCAACTATAGGGTAACTGTGTATCTGGCTATTGCAGGTGTCCAAGGACATAGCAAAGACTCGTCACTCCATCCCTGGGGTTGGGCTGATTAGTCCTCCGCCTCACCACGATATCTACTCCATCGAGGACCTGGCAGAGGTATGCACACAGCTCTTGATCTATTTATGTCTTACTAATGATGGTTTAATATACACATGAATTATGAATATAATGGCTAGTGTTCAGCTGATGGATTGTCATCATATAAAACCAAAGAACTCTTGTTTCTATTGTCATTGAATGTTGTAAAGGTGCTTATGTTCTTGTCTTGTAGTTGATTTATGACTTGAAGAGCTCCAACCCCAAGGCGCGCATCAGTGTGAAGCTCGTGTCAGAGGTCGGAGTGGGTGTCATCGCATCTGGTGTTGCAAAGGTTAGTGTAGGGGCATTTGGTAAACTGGATTTTTAGCTTGTTATAGTTCTTCCTAGCCACATTATTTACAGATCATTCGTGATGTACTTTTATCACATGCTATACGTTGTCTCCCGTGTAATACAAACATTAAGAATATTTCTATCTAACACCTGTGTAAGATAACATTCAGAACGTTTTCATTGGCTAGATATTCTTTGACTGACTAATCGCATGACGTTATTTTGGTGAAATGACGTCGTCAGCATGAAATGACATCATGCCAATACACAACTTTTAGGATTTATCAACATGTTTTGGTAAAATTAGACTTTTTTTTTCGTTTAAAAGTATGTGATAAAAAAGATCTGACACTCGTTGTCATTTTATACCATATTTTATTAAACTCGTCCAGGAAATTCGTTAGTAAGCGCACCAAAGGCTCGCTTACTTACAAAGTTCCTGAACTCGTTTAATAAAATATGGTATGAAATGACAACTCGTGTCAGATCCTATATATTCACCTGATACTTGATGACAAAATTTAAATGTCTATATTTGTCAATTATTTACAGAAAAAGAGAATTATTACTCTAACTATGCAGTCGCACTGTAGGGTAAAGCAGAGCACATTGTGATATCCGGCCATGACGGCGGTACCGGAGCCAGTAGCTGGACGGGCATCAAGAGTGCGGGGTTGCCATGGGAACTGGGCATCTCGGAGACCCACCAGGTGCTCACGCTGAACGACCTCCGCTCCAGAGTTGTCCTTCAGGCAGACGGACAGATAAGAACAGGTAGCCAGGAGTGGCATGATAGCCAAGATAGTCTGTTCAACAGATGAAAAGCAATATTTATAAATATTGTTGAGACAATAATGTGTGTGCTAACATTTAAAAGGAAAATAGGTGGATTTCTTCAATATTGTGAAAGATTTGTTAAGTTGCAACTGAATTTGTCACAATTTGCTAGTAGCTCTAAATGTAAGTTCTGTATATTCAATCATCTCAATGCATTTCCGTGTTATACCCTGGCAGGTCGTGATGTTGTGATTGCGGGCATGCTGGGTGCAGATGAGTTTGGGTTCAGCACTGCACCTCTCATAGTCATGGGCTGCACCATGATGAGGAAGTGTCACCTCAACACCTGCCCCGTCGGCATAGCAACACAGGTAATCAGCTGGTGACGTTCGTACTGCTTCAACCTACATTCTCGCCATATCACCTCACCAATTAGAAGCACTTCTAAGAAATATACCTATGATAATCTTGTGTTTTCAGGACCCAGTGTTGAGGGCCAAGTTTGCAGGAAAGCCTGAGCATGTCATCAACTACTTGTTTATGATTGCTGAAGAGGTACCATGACTTTCATGTACTCTGTATTAATTAGAAATGGCACTTAATTTGTTATACTTAATCCTAAATATATGGTTATTGTTGCTGTATAAGTAACTGCTGATATTATAATTGCACTTAAGTTGTTATACTTATTCCTAAATATATGGTTATTGTTGTTGTATAAGTAACTGCTGATATTATAATTGACAGTGATAAAATACTAGGCTGTTAATTTAATATACATTTAAGTGAAAAAATATCACTGCTGAGTTTCTTTTTTTTTCACTACATCTGAGGAAAACAATTATTAAAGTTTTGTCTAATTATCAAGGCAAGGGAGCTAATGGCAAAGATGGGCATTAGAAAATTCCAAGATCTGATTGGGCGGACAGATCGGCTCAAGTTCAGTCCAGCGCCAAACAACCACAAAGCCAAGCTGCTGGATTTTTCAGCCATTTTGAAAAACGCACTCGAGATTCGACCCAACACAAACATAGTGGGAGGTTCTATGTCGCAAGAGTTTCAGCTGGAGAAAAAGATAGTGAGTTGACGAAGTCTATGTTGTACTCCAGATGTTCTCTTGTTAAACTAAAAAAGTGTTTCAAAAAGAAGTTTATTATTTGTACATTAACAGATTAAGCAGTTCTAACTTAATTTGAACAGTTTGTTATTGTCTTATATCATTTACTTATTGTTAATGGAAAATGACAATAAATCATATTTTAAAAGGCAATAAAAACAGTTGTACAATTCTGATTCAAAATATTTAAAATTCGAAAAGAGTTAAGGTTAAGAACATTTGTGTTCATGCATCACTTGTCTGTCTGTGTAGGACTACAAGGTGATAGAGCAGGCCCTGCCGGTGATCGAGGGCAAACAGAAACAGGTGGTCATCAACATGGCCATCACCAACGAGGATAGGACCTTTGGCGCAACACTCAGCAATCTCATCTCCCTGTATGTACACATTCCTAACCAACCTCATCTCTCTGTGTGTACACATTCCTTAGCAATCTCATCTCCCTGTATGTACACATTCCTAACCAACCTCATCTCTCTGTGTGTACACATTCCTTAGCAATCTCATCTCCCTGTATGTACACATTCCTAACCAACCTCATCTCTCTGTGTGTACACATTCCTTAGCAATCTCATCTCCCTGTATGTACACATTCCTAACCAACCTCATCTCTCTGTGTGTACATATTCCTTAGCAACCTCATCTCTCTGTATGTACACATTCCTAACCAACCTCATCTCTCTGTGTGTACACATTTCTTAGCAACGTCATCTCTCTGTATGTACACATTCCTAAGCAATCTCATCTCTCTGTATGTACACATTCCTTAGTAATCTCATCACTCTGTATGTACACACTCCTTAGCAACCTCATCTCTGAGTGTTTACACATTCCTCTGCAACCTCGTCTCCCTGTATGTACACATTCCTTAGAAACATCATCTCTCTGTGTGTACACATCAACCTCATCTCCCTGTATGTACACATTCCTTAGCAACCTCATCTCTCTGAATGTACACGTTCCTTAGCAACCATATCTCCCTGTATGTACACATTCTTTAGCAATCTCATCTCTCTGTATGTACACATTCCTTAGCAACCTCACCTGTCTGTATGTACACATTCCTTAGCAACCATATCTCCCTGTATGTACACATTCCTTAGCAATCTCATCTCTCTGTATGTACACATTCTTTAGCAATCTCATCTCTCTGTATGTACACACTCCTTAGCAATCTCATCTCTCTGTGTGTACACATTCCTTAGCAATCTCATTTGTCTGTATGTACACATTCCTTAGCAACCTCATTTCTCTTTATGAACACATTCCTTAGCAATCTCATCTGTCTGTATGTACACATTCCTTAGCAATCTCATCTCTGTGTGTGTACACATTCCTTAGCAAGCTCATCTGTCTGTATGTACACATTCCTTAGCAATCTCATCTCTCTGTGTGTACACATTCCTTAGCAATCTCATCTTCTGTATGTACACATTCCTTAGCAACCTCATCTCTGTGTGTGTACACATTCCTTAGCAAGCTCATCGTGCTGTATGTAAACATTCCTTAGCAATCTCATCTCTATGTACACATGCCTTAGCAATCTCATCTCTATGTACACATTCCTTAGCAAGCTCATCGTGCTGTATGTAAACATTCCTTAGCAATCTCATCTCTATGTACACATGCCTTAGCAATCTCATCGTGCTGTATGTACACATTCCTTAGCAATGTCATCTCTATGTACACATGCCTGAGCAATCTCATCGTGCTGTATGTACACATTCCTTAGCAATCTCATCTCCCTGTAGCTACACATGCCTTAGCAATCTCACCTCTCTGTATGTACACATTCCTTAGCAATCTCACCTCTCTGTATGTACACATTCCTTAGCAATCTCACCTCTCTGTATGTACACATTCCTTAGCAATGTCATCTCTCTGTATGTACACATTCCTTAGCAATGTCATCTCTCTGTATGTACACATTCCTTAGCAATGTCATCTCTCTATATGTACACATTCCTTAGCAATGTCATCTCTCTGTATGTACACATTCCTTAGCAATGTCATCTCTCTGTATGTACACATTTCTTAGCAATGTCATCTCTCTGTATGTACACATTCCTTAGCAATGTCATCTCTCTGTATGTACACATTCCTTAGCAATGTCATCTCTCTGTATGTACACATTCCTTAGCAATGTCATCTCTCTGTATGTACACATTCCTTAGCAATGTCATCTCTCTGTATGTACACATTCCTTAGCAATGTCATCTCTCTGTATGTACACATTCCTTAGCAATGTCATCTCTCTATATGTACACATTCCTTAGCAATGTCATCTCTCTGTATGTACACATTAGTTAGCAATGTCATCTCTCTGTATGTACACATTCCTTAGCAATGTCATCTCTCTGTATGTACACATTCCTTAGCAATGTCATCTCTCTATATGTACACATTCCTTAGCAGTGTCATCTCTCTATATGTACACATTCCTTAGCAATGTCATCTCTCTATATGTACACAGTCCTTAGCAATGTCATCTCTCTATATGTACACAGTCCTTAGCAATGTCATCTATCTATATGTACACATGCCTTAGCAATGTCATCTCTCTATATGTACACATTCCTTAGCAATGTCATCTCTCTATGTACACATTCCTTGCTCACCTGAAAACAAAGCGCTTATGGCGTGATATTTTGATGGAACTTTTCAAAGCCTCTAACTTTGTGTGATTGATGTCGTTCATAATATCTAGGTATAAAAAGATTTATGTCTATTCATTAATGGATGATGTGCAGGGCTCAACATTAACAGTTTTCCGACTGTCCGGGACAACCAATTTGCAGGTCAGGAGGAGTACTTCCAAAAACAACATGTCCAACAGGACAAATGCATTGGTCGGTCCTGATTGATTAAGTTTCCTGTAGAAACAGCAAGGTTTGTCAAAGACTGAGCTATCTGTGTAAAAAGATTAATGCAATTTAATTTATAATTAGTAAACTGACAGATTAACGTTTGCATGGAATTTATTAATCAAAATAACAAAGTTATGTTTATAAAGTGGTTATTCTGATAGGTATTTCCTAAATAGGGGTTCTAGAACTATCAAAATAAGCACAAAGTGTACTAATAGTACTAGTATGTGTTTCATTTCAGATATGCAAATTGAAACTTCGTATTGTTTTGGTCAGGACAAGTAAACTTTACAGTAACTAGCGAAGTGGATTTAAATTTTAATATTGAGCCCTGTATGTGAGAATTGTTCATTTCAAGTTACAAACTATGTAACTAAGTTAAAAATTGTTTTTGTTGGTCCTACGGTCGCCTATTAACCTCCGATCAGTTATTTAATGATTTTCCTATCCTTTAGTCTGGCTATAACTATAAGATGTCACACTTGTGTGTGTGCTTGCAGGAAGACGATTGAGGAAGGCCTGCCAGATAAGAGCATCGTTATCAACATGAAGGGGTCGGGAGGTCAGAGCTTCTGTGCCTTCCTGGCCAGAGGTGTGCATGTCACACTTGCGGGAGACGCTAACGACTATGTGGGCAAGGTATGTTACCATGGTTATGAAGGGGTCGGGAGGTCAGAGCTTCTGTGCCTTCCTGGCCAGAGGTGTGCATGTCACACTTGCGGGAGACGCTAACGACTATGTGGGCAAGGTATGTTACCATGGTTATGAAGGGGTCGGGAGGTCAGAGCTTCTGTGCCTTCCTGGCCAGAGGTGTGCATGTCACACTTGCGGGAGACGCTAACGACAATGTGAGCAAGGTATGTTACCATGGTTATGAAGGGGTCGGGAGGTCAGAGCTTCTGTACTGTGATGTGCTTATGTCAGCAAGGTATGTTGTCATGGCTACCTGAAAGAATCATGAACAGAGTGGGTCTAGTATCAGCTACTTATGCAGCAACCTTTATTGGAATGAAACAGCTGTATTTTTAGCTCATCTGGGCACAAAGTGTTGTCAGTCGTGCGTGCGTGTGTCGTCAACTTTTCATTCTAACAACATCTCCTCCTAAACCTATTGGCAGATTTTCACCAAACTTCACAGGAATGATAATTATTTGACCCTCTTTCAAAGTTGTTCAAATCGTTACGGTCCGCTTCATATGTTGGTCACCAGAGCTAAAAATAGATTTTTAAAGTGTAAACCGCAAGGCCCAGACGTTTCATATTTGGTATGTAACATCCTTTAGTGGTCCTTTACAAAGTTTGTTCTGATTATTCCCATGGGGTCAAAACAGGCTACGCCCCAGGGGTCACATGGTTTATATAGAATATATAGCAAAATTACTTTAAAAATCTTCTCCTCTGAAACCGCAAGGCCCAGAGGTTTCTTATTTGGTATGTAACATCATATTGTAGTCCTCTACAAAGATTGTTCAAATTATGCCCCTGGGGTCAAAACTCGTCTCACCGGGGGGGTCACATGGTTTATATCAACTTTAACAGTAAAATGTCTTTAAAAATCTTCTTCCTGAAACCGCAAGGCCCAGAGGTTTCGTATTTGGTATGTAACATCTTTTAGTGGTCCTCTACAAAGATTGTTCAAATTATGCCCCATGGGTCAAAACTGACCACACCCCAGGGGTCACATGGTTTGTATAGACTTAAATAACAAAATGACTTTAAAAATCTTCTCCTCTGAAACAGCAAAGCCCACAGCTTTCCTATATTTGGTACGTAACATTGCATAGTTGTCCTCTCCAAACATTGTTCAAATGATGCCCCTGGGGTCAAATCTGGTGGCACCCCGAGGGGTCACATGCTTTATATAGACTTTAATAGCAAAGTTACTTTAAAAATCTTTACCTGAAACTACAAGGCCTAGATGTTTGTTCAAGATTGTTCATATTATGCCCCTGGGATGCAAATTCCAATTGGGTTATAAGGTCTCAGGTGAGCGTCCTAGGGCCCTCAGGGGCCTCTTGTTTCTTTATTTCAACGTCAAGGAAATACATAATTTCTAATATGTTACAAAACCCTCTGTCTGTCAGTCTCTGTCAGTCTAGGTAGATTTGTTTGTCTTGACCCGCATGTAGAGCAAGGTCAGTCTAGGTAGATTTGTTTGTCTTGATGTAGAGCTAGGTCAGTCTAGGTAGATTTGTTTGTCTTGACCCACATGTAGAGCAAGGTCAGTCTAGGTAGATTTGTTTGTCTTGACCCGCATGTAGAGCAAGGTCAGTCTAGGTAGATTTGTTTGTCTTGATGTAGAGCTAGGTCAGTCTAGGTAGATTTATTTGTCTTGACCCGCCTGTAGAGCAAGGTCAGTCTAGGTAGATTTGTTTTTCTTGACCCACATGTAGAGCAAGGTCAGTATAGGTAGATTTGTTTGTCTTGACCCACATGTAGAGCAAGGTCAGACTAGGTAGATTTGTTTGTCTTGATATAGTGCTAGGTCAGTCTAGGTAGATTTGTTTGTCTTGATGTAGAGCTAGGTCAGTCTAGGTAGATTTGTTTGTCTTGACCCACATGTAGAGCAAGGTCAGTCTAGGTAGATTTGTTTGTCTTGATGTAGAGCAAGGTCAGTCTAGGTAGATTTGTTTGTCTTGATGTAGAGCAAGGTCAGTCTAGGTAGATTTGTTTGTCTTGATGTAGAGCTAGGTCAGTCTAGGTAGATTTGTTTGTCTTGACCCACATGTAGAGCTAAAGCACATTCATTGATGTCTCAGATAAATAACATTAATTTGTACTGACTCATTGCCCCCATTGCAGGCGCTGTCGGGAGGTGAGATCGTGATATACCCTCCCAAGGACATGCCTGCCGAGTTTCGGTCGGAGGATAACATTATCGTAGGCAATGTGGTCCTGTACGGGGCCACTTCAGGCAAGGCCTTCTTCAGAGGGCAGACAGCTGAGAGGTTCTGTGTGAGGAACTCTGGGGTCACTGCCATCTGTGAGGTAGCTGTATATTATCAGCACTTTCACAAGTTTTCTTTTGGTCAAATATTTCTCAATGTTATCCAGCATTTGATATCATAACTTTATGAGATATGGGTTTTTTTCCCTATTTAATAAAAATATGCACTTACATAAATTCTAGCATGATAAAGCAAGTAAAACTTGTAAGCCAAAAAAGTACTAATTATTAATGAGAGAAAACAGATAGACTTCACATTTTGATGTCAGTCTAATACCACTAGCTTAGTGACTGGAAACTTGTTGGCCATTTATGTCCTGGTGCCTGTTGCAGGGCTGTGGTGACCATGGCTGTGAGTACATGACGGGTGGAAGAGTTGTGGTCCTTGGCAAGACCGGGAGAAACTTTGCTGCTGGCATGTCCGGAGGAATAGCCTATGTCTACAACAAGTAAGAAGCTCATAGAATAGATAGAATAGCATTTGACTGGAGATTATTGACATTTTTCATTAATATTGTTAATATGTTAGTGTTTGTAATTAAGCAATTATATATGAAAAGGTGCATGATGTAGATCATATAAGACCAATAAGATAAGAATGGTTCCAATCTATCTAGATAAAAATATTAATGTGATATATCTGTTGTATGCAGTCTTGCCAACATGTGTTTACATTTGTTAGGTTTATTAAACTTAAATATCTTTATGTTCTGTGTTACTAGTAACTAAAAACTGCCACTGTTTCCCCTGTCAGGTGGGGTGATTTCCATGAGAAGTGCAACCAGGAGTCTGTTGCCCTGGAGACGGTGGAGCTCCCAGAAGACCAGCTGTTCCTGCAGGGCCTGCTGGCAGAGTTTGTGGAGAAGACGAGCTCCAGTCTCGCCCAGCATATACTGGACAACTGGGCCACTGAGAAGGGCGAGTTCACCAAGGTAGGATGGGGGATTACGTGTAGTAGCATGTCATTGTTTTTCATAAAGGATGCAATATCTTTGTTTGTAATCTGTACAATGTAATATTCATAATCCACATTAATTCCATTTAAAGTTATTGGTTATACATGAAATCATAATGTCTGTATTTAATACCTTGTATTATTTAATAATAAAAAAAAAGACAAATATTCATTCACCAACATTTCTTAAGCAAGAATTCATTTATAATAGACTTATGGTGTTACCATGGTGACACTGCTGATAACTTACACCCATGCTCTTGGTTGGTGATGTCCAGGTGTTTCCTCACGAGTACCGGCGAGTGCTGGAGGAGCAGGCAAGGGAGGTGGCTGCAGTGAAGCCCGAGGTTGCTGCCCCTGCGGATGTCCCGTCCACGGCGTTCTCGAACGGCCACAAGCCGGATGGACAGACGGGGAATGCAAGTGAGGAGGAGGAGGAGGACATCGAGGTTCCCAAGAACGAGTACAAGGAGGAGAGTATCAACCCTATAGACGACAACGACCCCAACAGGAAGGAGGTAACTGGCCCGCTCTGATAATGTCTGTACAGATACAGTTGAACTGCGATTTTATGACTAGGTTTTACAGTTGGCATTTCCGCTCGCCGGTCCCATTCTGTGTTCTTTGTTGTGTTATATAAAAATCTACATATTTATTAATATGAAATCACACAAAATGCTAAGACTATTTGGTGACTATTTGTAAAATCGCAATGCGACAGTATGTAGTTACGTTTAAGTTGGATATGTTCGAGGTACAAAGTGCATCATTGGGACTATTCCTGGAGACTGGATTCAACAACTCGTGCTCCATTGAATACAAGAGTGTTGTTTTCCACCAGTAAGTTATTGTACTTATGTGCAATCTTTACTGTTTCTAATGTTAATTATGTACAACTATATATCAAATAATATTTAGATAAGATGTATGTTAGTACTTGTCCGTTTTTCTTTTTTTTGTTTCTCCAAACAGTCTGAACTCATCAAGATATTTATTGTATAATGAGTTTGCAGTTTGTTTTGAAACTTTTACATTGCAATTTTTTTTATTTGTGTGTGTGTGTGTATTCTATATTTTAACAACAATGTATCAAAACACCATGTAGTACAGTTTGGAAATGCAAACTGCTGTAAGGGAGTAATCATACAAATTCAGTCAATGATGAGTGTGCGATCTGAAGTGCCATACAAAATAACACAGATAGTTATGAAGATTGAAATACAATAACTTTATTAGAAAATTGTTTATTGTTGTTTGTGCACTGAAGACAATTTCTCGATGTTTACAGTTTAAAGGCTGATTTGTGAACATGATCCATATATATGATCCACTGTGTTAAAGTTTATACATGTAGTCGAATAATCATTCTGTTGATTACTCCCTTAATAGATGTGCAATGTATTTGTGTAAGCAATACATTCTGTAAAGAAACAATGTTCAGTCTGCTGATGAAGTCTGAAGTATTTAGACGAAAGCTCCGGGTTAGCATTCCATTAGTTGTGTTGGTCAATGAATGTTTACAGCAATCAGAAATGATATTTGCAATTCCAACAAGTTTGTTCCAAAAGTGTAATAGTTCTCGTACTCTTCCATAGATAGTGAGACCTGAGGTTAGATAAATGTGTGACTTCCTAACAGAGTTCTGTCTAAGAAAGGATTTGTAAATAAGATTGAACATAACTGTGTATTTATACTAGCATAATTATCTGTATGCTCATGTATGCAACCTTGCAACTGTTGTTGTTGTTTTTAAACCTAGTTTATTGGTTGGCAAAAACTGTTATTAAATAATAATATTATTAAGTAAGTATAAAAGCCATCTATATTGTGTTACAGTTTAGCACCCACTTTTACTTTTATTTATAGTACAGTAAACTCTGCTTGTAACAATATTGAGCGACCCTAGGATTTATATAGCTATATTCAAATATTGTTACATCCATAAATAGACAACCAAGAACATGGACATACAAGTATATAACAGAGACACAACACCTATCATTTTACATACATACATTTAATGTAGAACTATCATACAAATGCAATCAATGTATGACACTTTCAGATCTATCATACAAATGCAATCAATGTATGACACTTTCAGATCTATCATACAAATGCAATCAATGTATGACACTTTCAGAACTATCATACAAATGCAATCAATGTATGACACTTTCAGAACTATCATACAAATGCATTCAATGTATGACACTTTCAGAACTATCATACAAATGCAATCAATGTATGACACTTTCAGATCTATCATACAAATGCAATCAATGTATGACACTTTCAGATCTATCATACAAATGCAATCAATGTATGACACTTTCATAACTATCATACAAATGCAATCAATGTATGACACTTTCAGAACTATCATACAAATGCAATCAATGTATGACACTTTCAGAACTATCATACAAATGCAATCAATGTATTACACTTTCAAAACTATCATACCAATGCAATCAATGTATGACACTTTCAGAACTATCATACAAATGCATTCAATGTATGACACTTTCAGAACTATCATACAAATGCAATCAATGTATGACACTTTCAGATCTATCATACAAATGCAATCAATGTATGACACTTTCAGATCTATCATACAAATGCAATCAATGTATGACACTTTCAGAACTATCATACAAATGCAATCAATGTATGACACTTTCAGAACTATCATACAAATGCAATCAATGTATGACACTTTCAGAACTATCATACAAATGCAATCAATGTATTACACTTTCAAAACTATCATACCAATGCAATCAATGTATGACACTTTCCGAACTATCATACAAATGCAATCAATGTATGACACTTTCAGAGCTATCATACTTTCATAAGTATTCAGGACAATAGACACTTCCATAAATGTCAATCATAGTCAAAATAAACTGCAATATCAACCACTCATCGCGCTTGGATATCACGTATTTAGCGGTTAAATGATTTCATACAAAGGAGCAGGTGGAATTTGTTTGTGATATTCCAAAGAGCACGTGGTAATGTTTGTGATTTTCGATGAATGGAAATTCATCCATTAAAAATAGTTGGGGAGGAGTTTTAAGTATCCGTTGCAAAACCCGATTTGGTCTATAATCAAGGATCACTACAATGATTTCTTATTAAATGTTGCCAGAAGCGACCAATGGTCTATCAATAGATATCAAACTTTATTCATGATTTGTCTCCAAATAGTTTTAACGAGGCAATTAGAGGATTAGTCGTCCCAATGCAAAAAAAAAAATAAATTGATTACAACACTGATTATTTAATCAAGCTGACAGCATGACTGTCCACCTGTTTTACTGGATCAATGTTTTTCACACCTGATACAGACTCCAAATAGTGTAATAAAAGGGGAATATTTCTGACTGATACTGAAATCGTCATCGTTATACCCGCAATGTCCTTACATGCGATATCGTTACATCTGATGTTATATCACTTGAAATAAATAGGGATCCGGTCCAGATCTTGGAGCAGCATTCTATGCAATATATATCGCTATTTGCAATGCCGTTACAATATATATCGCTATTTACAATGTCGTTACAATATATATCGCTATTTACAATGTCATTACAATATATATCGCTATTTACAATGTCATTACAATATATATCGCTATTTACAATGTCATTACAATATATATCGCTATTTACAATGTCATTACAATATATATCGCTATTTACAATGTCATTACAATATATATCGCTATTTACAATGTCATTACAATATATATCGCTATTTACAATGTCGTTACAATATATATCGCTATTTACAATGTCATTACAATATATATCGCTATTTACAATGTCATTACAATATATATCGCTATTTACAATGTCATTACAATATATATCGCTATTTACAATGTCATTACAATATATATCGCTATTTGCAATGTCATTACAATATATATCGCTATTTACAATGTCGTTACAATATATATCGCTATTTACAATGTCATTACAATATATATCGCTATTTACAATGTCATTACAATATATATCGCTATTTACAATGTCATTACAATATATATCGCTATTTACAATGTCATTACAATATATATCGCTATTTACAATGTCATTACAATATATATCGCTATTTACAATGTCATTACAATATATATCGCTATTTACAATGTCATTACAATATATATCGCTATTTACAATGTCGTTACAATATATATCGCTATTTACAATGTCATTACAATATATATCGCTATTTACAATGTCATTACAATATATATCGCTATTTACAATGTCGTTACAATATATATCGCTATTTACAATGTCGTTACAATATATATCGCTATTTACAATGTCGTTACAATATATATCGCTATTTACAATGTCGTTACAATATATATCGCTATTTACAATGTCGTTACAATATATATCGCTATTTACAATGTCATTACAATATATATCGCTATTTGCAATGTCATTACAATATATATCGCTATTTACAATGTCGTTACAATATATATCGCTATTTACAATGTCGTTACAATATATATCGCTATTTACAATGTCATTACAATATATATCGCTATTTACAATGTCATTACAATATATATCGCTATTTACAATGTCATTACAATATATATCGCTATTTACAATGTCATTACAATATATATCGCTATTTACAATGTCATTACAATATATATCGCTATTTACAATGTCATTACAATATATATCGCTATTTACAATGTCATTACAATATATATCGCTATTTACAATGTCATTACAATATATATCGCTATTTACAATGTCATTACAATATATATCGCTATTTACAATGTCGTTACAATATATATCGCTATTTACAATGTCGTTACAATATATATCGCTATTTACAATGTCGTTACAATATATATCGCTATTTACAATGTCATTACAATATATATCGCTATTTACAATGTCGTTACAATATATATCGCTATTTACAATGTCATTACAATATATATCGCTATTTACAATGTCGTTACAATATATATCGCTATTTACAATGTCCTTACAATATATATCGCTATTTACAATGTCATTACAATATATATCGCTATTTACAATGTCGTTACAATATATATCGCTATTTACAATGTCATTACAATATATATCGCTATTTACAATGTCATTACAATATATATCGCTATTTACAATGTCATTACAATATATATCGCTATTTACAATGTCGTTACAATATATATCGCTATTTACAATGTCGTTACAATATATATCGCTATTTACAATGTCGTTACAATATATATCGCTATTTACAATGTCGTTACAATATATATCGCTATTTACAATGTCATTACAATATATATCGCTATTTACAATGTCGTTACAATATATATCGCTATTTACAATGTCGTTACAATATATATCGCTATTTACAATGTCATTACAATATATATCGCTATTTACAATGTCATTACAATATATATCGCTATTTACAATGTCGTTACAATATATATCGCTATTTACAATGTCGTTACAATATATATCGCTATTTACAATGTCCTTACAATATATATCGCTATTTACAATGTCATTACAATATATATCGCTATTTACAATGTCATTACAATATATATCGCTATTTACAATGTCATTACAATATATATCGCTATTTACAATGTCGTTACAATATATATCGCTATTTACAATGTCGTTACAATATATATCGCTATTTACAATGTCGTTACAATATATATCGCTATTTACAATGTCGTTACAATATATATCGCTATTTACAATGTCATTACAATATATATCGCTATTTACAATGTCTTTACAATATATATCGCTATTTACAATGTCGTTACAATATATATCGCTATTTACAATGTCGTTACAATATATATCGCTATTTACAATGTCATTACAATATATATCGCTATTTACAATGTCATTACAATATATATCGCTATTTACAATGTCGTTACAATATATATCGCTATTTACAATGTCGTTACAATATATATCGCTATTTACAATGTCATTACAATATATATCGCTATTTACAATGTCATTACAATATATATCGCTATTTACAATGTCATTACAATATATATCGCTATTTACAATGTCGTTACAATATATATCGCTATTTACAATGTCGTTATAAGTGGCGTTTACTGTATGTCATTCCATTATTTTAAAAAGTCATTCATATTTTTAAAAACAACCACTGTCTATGTAGCATGTTTAGTTTACTCATGGAAGTACTAATGATTGAATAGAGCTGACATAACAACCTGTACTGCTGATTTATTCAGTAATAAATAACTAACAATTTACTAGTGTGATCTGTTGAATAAAACGTAGTGAACAATACTAACAATTTACTTGTTGGACCTGTTGAAGTAAACATAGTAAACAATAATAACAATTTACTAGTTTGACCTGTTGAAGTAAACATAGTGAACAATAATAACAATTTACTAGTGTGACATGTTGAAGTAAACATATCGAACAATAATAACAATTTACTAGTGTGATCTGTTGAAGTAAACATAGTGAACAATAATAACAATTTACTAGTGTTATCTTTTGAAGTTAACATAGTGAGCAATAATAACAATTTACTAGTGTGATCTGTTGAAGTTAACATAGTGAGCAATAATAACAATTTACTAGTGTGATCTGTTGAAGTTAACATAGTGAACAATAATAACAATTTACTAGTGTTATCTTTAGAAGTAAACATAGTGAACAATAATAACAATTTACTAGTGTGATCTGTTGAAGTTAACATAGTGAACAATAATAACAATTTACTAGTGTTATCTTTAGAAGTAAACATAGTGAACAATAATAACAATTTACTAGTGTGACCTGTTGAAGTAAATATAGTGAACAATAATAACAATTTACTAGTGTGATCTGTTGAAGTAAACATAGTGAACAATAATGACAATTTACTAGTGTGATCTGTTGAAGTAAACATAGTGAACAATAATGACAATTTACTAGTGTTATCTTTTGAAGTAAACATAGTGCACAATAATAACAATTTACTAGTGTGATCTGTTGAAATAAACATAGTGAACAATAATGACAATTTACTAGTGTGATCTGTTGAAGTAAATATAGTGAACAATAATAACAATTTACTAGTGTGATCTGTTGAAGTAAACATAGTGAACAATAATGACAATTTACTAGTGTTATCTTTTGAAGTAAACATAGTGCACAATAATAACAATTTACTAGTGTGATCTGTTGAAATAAACATAGTGAACAATAATGACAATTTACTAGTGTTATCTTTTGAAGTAAACATAGTGAGCAATAATAACAATTTACTAGTGTTATCTTTCGAAGTAAACATAGTGAACAATAATAACAATTTACTAGTGTGACCTGTTGAAGTAAATATAGTGAACAATAATAACAATTTACTAGTGTTATCTGTTGAAGTAATAATAGTGAACAATAATAACAATTTACTAGTGTTATCTGTTGAAGTAAACATAGTGCACAATAATAACAATTTACTAGTGGTATCTGTTGAAGTAATAATAGTCAACAATAATAACAATTTACTAGTGTTATCTGTTGAAGTAAACATAGTGCACAATAATAACAATTTACTAGTGGTATCTGTTGAAGTAATAATAGTGAACAATAATAACAATTTACTAGTGGTATCTGTTGAAGTAATAATAGTGAACAATAATAACAATTTACTAGTACTTAAGATATACATGTGTATTCCATTGTTGTTATACTACACTTAGTAGATTTTGACAAATATTTTTTTTTTGTTTCTGTGTGTGTGTGTTTGATGTGTTAATTTAGGTGTATCAAATGTTAGAAATCTGATGCACATTTCCATCAAAAATTGAAATTAATTTTTTTACTCAAACTAATCTGTTTCTAAGAAAATCTGTCAAATATTTTGTTATATCAAATGCCATTTTAACGAAGGCTAAGTGTGGGCTTGGTTCATACCTTGTGAAGAGTTAACTTTGAGATTCCTCATTCTGAAAGTTTTCAAGTTGTACTCTTCAAATGTTAAGAAATATACAATACATGGAATGCCATCCATGACAAGTTTTAACTTTGGCAAAATATCCAAAGTCCTGTAGACAAAAATCTATAAATATCATGCATGTATTATCATATTTGGTAGTGTTATAATTTGTGTCTTTTATTTGCTACCTGTGTGTGCTGGTGTGTAGGAAGCCAATGAGGAGGAGGGAGAGAGCACTGGGAAGGTTGAGGAGAAGAAGGAGGAGGCAGGCAAGCACCTGACACCCAAGGAGGAGGCCAAGGTTCTGGACATAGAGGAGACCATCACAGACATCGAGATGGAGCAGAAGAAACTGGACAAGCTTAGGTATGTCTCCTTCCCTTGGCCCGTCTTCTCAACATACACATGCTTGTGTCTCTTGTACAGAATTCAGTTTGCAAATGATTCAGTGGCTATTAAATGGGGTTTGGGCTGCACATGCACATTCAGTGAAACATATATAACAATGTTAAATTGCACTTTAAAAGTATTCTTTGTAACTGAGGCTACTAAGACGCATACATGTTGTTTTTCATGTAACTTTAAGTGACATAAATGTGACTTTGAGACACTTGTAATATTTGTTGCAACTCTTGTGCTACTTTTTCTCTACTGTGCCACCTTTCAGAGGGTTTGTGAAGTACAAGCGTGCCACGTACCAGTACCGGGACCCTGCCATACGCCAGAAGGACTGGAAGGAGATCTACAACCACTGCCAAGTGAAGGAGGGGCTGCGTATGCAGGCCGCACGCTGCATGGACTGCGGAGTGCCCTTCTGTCAGTCTGACCATGGCTGTCCCCTAGGCAACATCATACCCAAGTGGAATGACCTCGTGTTCAGGGTAAGATTCCTAAGATTTTCTGCAATTTACATCTTACTGAAACATATATTATGGCAACAACTTCACGACCGTTGATGTATTGACCTTTCTAGTTCTTATCACTAACATTTTTAAACTCCTCCTCAGCTCATATTAAAGGGTTAATTTCCATCCATTGACTTCCACAAGTTTTACCACATGCTCTTATGTGTAAACTAATTTAACAGTTAAACATGATATCTAAAAGAAGTGATTAATCACTATATTAATTTGCATTTGACATACATTTCTGGAAACATTTTTGATAGATAAAGATGTTACCATTGAAATCAGAAATGCAATCAATTGTATACAGATATATTACTCAACAGTCAACTGTGAAATAATACGTTTCATTGTATACATACAACCATGACCTTGTGTTCCCCAGGGTAACTGGCATGAGGCTCTAGCACAGCTCCTGCAGACCAACAACTTCCCAGAATTCACTGGCAGAGTGTGCCCCGCCCCATGTGAGGTGAGTCATTGTAAATGTTTTCATAAACATGCATCAGTTAGTGGTAGGATGATTATTCTATGAAATATGGTCAACATAATGATGTTTTCTTCGTCATTTGTTCTACACATGTTTGTATTAGTTACATTTCTATGACATTATCATTATGTATTTATTATTGATCAATAAGTGTTATGTATCACTATGTTTTACTGAATTGTGATTTAAAACATGGCAGTTTTGGTGAAAAAACATTTACCATATTCAGTGTCTGATGAATCGCTTAGCATTTATTGTTAGCTGAAATTGGTGTATAATAATAGATAAACATGTCAGTTCACTGATACGCTGTGTTACTATGTAAAGGGAGCCTATATACGCTGTGTTACTATGTAAAGGGAGCCTATATACGCTGTGTTACTATGTAAAGGGAGCGTGTGTGCTGGGTATCCACTCTCCAGCTGTCACCATCAAGAACATCGAGAACACGATTATAGACCACGCATTTGAGCAGGGCTGGATCAGGCCCGAGGTCCCTGCGTTGCGGACTGGCAAGAAGGTGGCTATTGTGGGCAGTGGCCCCGCCGGACTGGCCGCAGCGGCACAGCTCAACAAGGTACACTGTCTGGGGTGTGCTTTTAGTGATGTAGACATAAGGGAATCGTTATCATACACTGCATTTGTCGGTTCAGTGTTTGGAAAACATTTAAAAAAAGATCATGGATATTGCAAATCTTTATCTTAACCAACTTATGCCTAGTTTTTTTTAATGAATCTTGATATTGCCAATGGTTATATATTTATTTTAATGTTTTTTTTGGATTTTTCTCCGTTTTTAACAGTATTTCAGTCATATCACGGTGGTCAGTTAACCTACTCACACTTTTCCTGGGCAAGCTTAGCCGATCTAAGCGGTTTACCAGTACTAAGTGCACATACTTATGCCAGTAACTGACAACTACCCTACTTGAATCAGAGGTAGGGGGAGAATGGCTGTAGAAATAATTTCATGACCACTCCCCACACAAGTTACGAGGCCCGGCATTTATTTTAATGACTTAGCAATTATAAACAGTGGACACATTCTAAAACTTTCATAATTGATTATTGAATGTTGTTTACCAGATTCTGTATAATAACAGTCCGTATATACCTGTATGTTAATGTATTTCTATGGCAGGCTGGTCATCACGTGACAGTGTATGAAAGGAACGACAGAGTTGGTGGTCTCCTTAGATACGGCATTCCAACCATGAAACTCTCCAAGGGGGTATGTAGTCAATATACACATGTCTCTGTATCTGCTGGATAAAGCTTGTAACCCTATTCATAAGCTGTTTGTGGTCACAACATAAACACGATATGCAGCTCATCTGGTTCAGTGTCCATTCAATGTTAACAAAATCTTTGATTGTCACTCTGTTCTCTTTATTCATTGTTCATTGCTTCATTCAATCACAATTGCACATTCATTGGAATCTATTAAATGATTGATTTTCCTGTAGAGATATATAATTATAAGATATTCATATGCTAACCATCAATTCTAAATATTTTTGCAAGATTTTAAATCTGAGTTAGTATATCGTCTGTCATTACCATCTTTATTTACAGGTAGAGATATTATTCAGCACCATGTATTATGTGATACTGTGCAATGTAAATGTAATATTTACCATGTTCTTATGTTGCCCACTGTGTATGTCAGGTGGTGGAGCGGCGTGTACAGCTAATGAGGGATGAAGGCATACAGTTTGTGACCGGGGTGGAGATCGGCAAGAACAAGCCTTCCTCGGAGCTCGTGAGGGACCATGACGCCACCCTGCTGGCTATGGGCGCCACCTGGCCCAAGGATCTGCCCATACCTGGTTAAAACTTAAGTTGAAGCAAAAATTATCATCTGTTTAATGAGAGCTTTATCCCGAAAGTTGTATATTATCCAAGCAAATAGTAGGAAAACACATTAAATTTTTTGTTCTGTTGAATTGACATGTATAACGACATTTATAGAATTCGGTATTGAGAATAAGATGTGCTTGTTCATTATTGCCAGCAAACAGCTGCTAATGGATAGCTATGGTAGTGAAATTGAAAATTGGTACTTATTTTTGTAAACATTGTGTTATGAAAATAACATTTTATGAAAATAACATAAAAATAATATGTAAAACAATGCAGGTCGTCACTTGGAAGGTATCCACTATGCGATGTCATTCCTGGAGACGTGGCAGAAGAAGCAGCAAGGTAATGAGATGGACTATCTGAGGTTGTATGCCAAGGACAAGGACGTGGTGGTGATAGGTGGGGGCGACACCGGCTGTGACTGCATTGCTACCTCACTCAGACACGTATGTAGCCTGCTGGTAGTCTTAGAGTCCCAGTGAAACATGAATAGAGATCATATTCAATATAGTGTTGTTGTTTCTTATGCATGAGAATTGAGGTATGTTTCTGTGTTTTTTAGAATTTTATACCAAATCATAAAACAAGAAAGTACCTTTATAATCAATCATTTTAGCCTGATTTTCTCCTCAATCTGTTATTGGTTTGAAGTAAAATGACCTCAGTATTTGTATAATTTGGTATATTTGTACACAGAAAATTGCCAAAACTCATGCATAGTGGGCAAAGTTATTGTGGTGGCTAACCTCCTGTAGAAATGAATCATGAAAAGCCAATTAAATCTACTTATACAGGGAGCGAAGTCTATCACGTCGTTTGAGATCCTGCCGCCGCCCCCGCCCAGCCGGGCCCCTAACAACCCCTGGCCCATGTTTCCGCGCGTGTTCAAGATGGACTACGGACACGAGGAGGTGGAGCTCAAGTTTGGGCGCGACCCCAGGATCTTCAACATCGCTAGCAAGGTACAGTGCTACAGTTGAAATGTGCTACAGTGCTACAGTTGAAATGTTCTACAGTCGTACAGTTGACATATGCTACAGTGCTACAGTTGAAATGTGCTGCAGTGATGCTACAGTTGAAATGTGCTGCAGTGATGAAGTTGAAATGTGCTACAGTGATGCAGTTGAAATGTGCATTTGATGCTAGTTACATTCAAATACGTTCATTTTGAACATGACCACATTAATGTTTGTGTTATTAAAATTAAAATTCTCAATAATTAGGTTATCATAGTTGGATAGATCTTTTGATATTGTGCCCATTGTAATATTCGTAATATGTGGAAAAGCAACTTACTTTTCATAAGAGGAAATCGATTAGAACACATTATTTATGAGTAGTCTGTAACATAAACCTTTACTTTTTTCTTCATTTAATATAACAAAAATGTTTTCATATTTGTACTTACTGTTAGTAGTGCACAATAACAAAGAAACGAGGCAGGTGAAAAGCTTTACCTCATATGGCTGACAATTGATTAAGATAGCTCAGTAATGTAGTCTCATATTTTAACCTTTTTAGCTCACCTGAGCACAAAGTGCTCATGGTGAGCTTTTGTGATTGCCCGTTGTCCGTCGTCCGTGCGTGCGTGCCTGCGTCCGTCGTCAACTTTTCATTCAAAGGACATCTCCTCCTAAACCACTTGGCAGATTTTTACCAAACTTCACAGGAATGATCATTGGGTGACCCTCTTTCAAAGTTGTTCAAATCGTTACGGTCTGCTGCATATGTAGGTCACCAGAGTTAAAAATAGATTTTAAAATTGTAAACATAAAAAATATTCTCTGTAACCGCAAGGCCCAGAGGTTTCATATTTGGTATGTAACATCCTATAGTGGTCCTCTACAAAGATTGTTCAAATTATGCCCCTGGGGTCAAAACTGGCCACGCCCCGGGGGTCACATGGTTTATATAGAATATGTAGCAAAATGACTTTAAAAAATCTTCTCCTCTGAAACCACAAGGCCCAGAGGTTTCATATTTGGTATGTAATATCCTATAGTGGTCCTCTACAAAGATTGTTCAAATTATGCCCCTGGGGTCAAAACTGGCCACGCCCCGGGGGTCACATGGTTTATATAAACTTATATAGCATAATGACTTTAAAGATCCTCTCCTCTGAAATGGCAAGGCCCACAGTTTTCCTATATGTAGTACATAACATTGCATAGTGGTCCTCTCCAAAGATTGTTCAAAATATGTCCATGGGGTCAAATCTGGCCACACCCAGTCACATGGTTTATATAGACTTAAATCGCAGAATGACTTTAAAAAGCTTTACCTGAAACCGCAAGGCCCAGAGGTTTGTTAAGATTGTTCAAAATATGCCCTTGGGACAAAAATAAGCCACACCTCGGAGATGCAAATTCTAATTGGGTTACAAGGTCTCAGGTGAGCATCCTAGGGCCCTCAGGGCCCTCTTGTTTCCAAGAGTTGTTGATGTTATTTCCCTGCAGGAGTTCCTGGATGACGGTACAGGCAAAGTGTGCGGTATCAAGACTCACCTGATAGAGTGGACGAAGGACGCCACGGGCCGCTGGGAGATGAAGGAGATACCAGGTGAGACACTTTCTATGTCTGGCAGTTGGTATTTTGATTCGGAGAGTGCATCGTTTGTTGCCCAAATGTCCTACATGTAGTTGTATGAGTTGTACCAGATGATGTTTATACCCTGTGCCTCCTGTGTGCCTGCAGACTCAGAGAAGGTATACAAGGCTGACCTGGTGCTGCTAGCCATGGGCTTCTTGGGGCCTGAGAAGCCTCTGCTGGAGCAGTTGTCCGTCACGATGGACCCCCGGGGCAACGTGCAGACCGCCAGGAACAAGTACGCCAGCAGTGTACCCAAGGTGTATGCAGCCGGAGGTGAGTGAACACATGACTTCACATACATGTGTGGGTCTTGACACAGTGTACATCTCCATTTGCAGTAGCTTATATGTGCTCAATAGAGGAGAACTTATATGTTATCTCTGTTACATAGATACTTTAATTTTTGTGTGAGTTTCCACTGCATTTCTTAATGCACATGGTGTGACATAGTTATCTGTTGTATTTTTAGACTGTCGCCGTGGCCAGTCGTTGGTTGTCTGGGCAATAAGTGAAGGTCGTCAGGCTGCAAGACAGATTGACCTTGACCTTATGGGTAAAACATCCCTCGCAGGACCGGGTGGCATTGTCTATCAGCCAGAATAGAAACCTGCAGAGGGATAATGAAATCTGTACTTTGCTGCAAGACAACTTAAAATATTAACAATCAGTCACTTAAAATTTCTGAAAGTTAATGTTACAAAAGTACAAGAACACTGATATTGAAACCAATTTTTTGTAAGATTAATATTTTCTTAAAACTCTCAGACATGTATATGCATTGTTAGTATTTATTGTTATTTCGATTCTGTTGTCTGTTAATTAAATAATTTCTATGTAAATACATGTGTAGTTTCACGGGCACCAAGTTTAGTGAATGCAAGGACTCCCAGCCGTATAGGTCAGATTTCTTGAGATCATATCATAGAAGTCATGTCTCACAAGTGCTTGGTATACATTGTGATATTCTTCCATTAGTCTACAGGCAGTCAATCTACATGTTGTTTGGTATCCTGTGAAATTAATGTTCATATATTAAAAAAAAAAAAAAAATCATTCGTAGAACAATACTTAAAACTAGTTTTATTTTGGATCTGCATTGCTTTTTGCTGTTTCTCGTTTAGCCAGGGTAATACAATTAAATTGAAACAACTATTGTTATTTTTTTGGAAATTATTTTGTTTTGTTATTTGTATTCTTACCTTAGGTATTTTTTTTTCCTTTGGGAGGTACATATCTCATTTTAATTGTGTAATTTTGCTCAGTTTTACGATGACTCATACTGTTTGTTTTCATTGTTTTTCTATTTATCTTGTTTTCATTAAAGCTATGTTTTTACTTCTTATGTCATGATTCCGTTTTAGTGTTCTTTGTTTGGACTTTATTGTAAGTGATTTGTTTGGACTTTATAGTGGTTTGTTTGGACTTTATTGTACGTGATTTGTTTGGACTTTATTGTAAGTGATTTGTTTGGACTTTATTGTGATTTGTTTGGACTTTATTGTAAGTGATTTGTTTGGACTTTATTGTAAGTGATTTGTTTGGACTTTATTGTAAGTGATTTGTTTCTTGTTTTCTCTTACTTTTTCATTGATGAATAATCAGTAATTTGTTGAGTTGAGATAATTGAAACAATCAGAGTAAATGTGATCTTAATATAGTTAAAAATTGTACTTAAAATACACTCAGTTAACCAGTAATAACATAATGGTATTGGTAGAACCATTTGTTGGTGAAAATAGCAATGTATTCAAATATATTTGTACACAGATGACTGATATGTTGGCTGCTAGTGGCTGACTGATCCATCACCGAGTGTTGCATGGCCAGCTGATGTGTCTCGAGCTGAGAAATAATGCCCCTCATTACCTCGGCCCTGGCATTTAAACACTGGATTTTTGGACTTCAAATTTTTGGATGCACATTAACCCTTAATATTCCAAAACTGATGGCTTATTTTTTTAGTTCGGTGCTCTTAAATGTACCCCTATTTTAAGTGATGGATACCATTGACAAGTTGCTGATGTCTTACAAACAGCTCTATGAACACGTACTTTGCATGCATGTAAATATACATTTTACATAGTTATTTCATTCATTTCCTTGCCCCATTAATTGTTGAAGGCAGTTGTAGAAAATCTTATTATATAGTGTTTGTTTAAAGTAACAGTTATGCCTTAAGGTCATTTACCAGTACCGGTAAGTTTTTCCATTCACTATGGCATACAAAAATGTGTAACTAAATGGTTCATGGTTCTGTCTATTTTGTAATCATGTTATTTGTTGACCTTAAATGTATTTGTTTACACCTGTAACCTTGCATATAGTTTATAAATATTCAAGTGTTTATAAAATCATGTTAATTACTGTACTGATCTGTTTTGGTTCAGAAGACGTAAATGTACACAATGTGTTGTAAAATTAGAGATCATTTGCACAGTTTCTGTAAACAGATGTAGACTCAATGTGTCACTCTTTGCTATCAGTAGAAGACAGAACAATACAGGTGAACAGAGCAGTTTGGATGTGCAAAGTAAAAGCATTACAGATGTAGACATGTTTGAACAGAAAACATCTGACATCGTTAACGTTTGTTGCCGTTTGTAATACCTTGTAGACTTTACTGTAGTTGCCAAAATTATAGAAATAAATAGACAACTGTACTTGCAAAATGAACCAACTGCTGCCCGATTCTCCAGTGTATTTTACATGGTATTGTTAGTTAGTAGGTGCTTGGTATTAAATAGAAACAAGAACATTCCAATAACTCAGTTGTTTGTATACTCTAAATTATATTGAAGCTGTACATAACACAGTAATAATAATACTAATTCATTTCAATAAATTGATAATACGTATAGCTTTGGCATGAAATTCATAATCAAGCAGCGTTTTTCCGTTTCGTCCACATTGTGCCATGTATACATCTTGTCACTACTAAAATCCAATCTGTCAAGTTATGATTTATTATTGTGTCGGTAACCATTTACATGTTTGCTGATGTTTCATAAGCTTTACCTGTTATAAAAGTAAGACTTAATTAATGGAGTGTATATAACACTGGTGTTAGTGTGCGATGTTTGCGATTACACTGAATAAAACACATGTTGCCGCTAGCGTTGTTGTTCTGCTACATTTGGTTAGTCAAAGGTTTACAATGAAACAGGTTCATGGCTCACACAAGCTAGTTTGTTATTGCTGTATATGAATATAGGATGTAAGCCTCTTCATGGTATTATATGCAGATGTTTCTTGTTCGCGTTTAACATCATCAGTATATACAATATAGCTTCAAGGACTTCTGTCTGAAGTACGCAGTCATAAAGTATTCATGTAATACCTGTCGGTGGTTCAACAAGACAACATGCATGTCTCGGTCTCTCCGGGTGAGGGGTATAGCGGGTATGTGACTGTCCCTTAACATCTCACGCTTTATAGGGTATGATGCCTATGTATGTGACTGCCGTGGTTTGAGAATGTTAAACAAATAAACTCCATTGCATCGGATTCTAAACATTTAATCGTTATTTATTTGCCTTGTTTTTGTTCACAGAATACAAGACTACTGTTTCAAAGTTAAAAAGATCTATTCAATCTTGAACACCTAACATAAAATGCAAACTTAGATGTTGCGATAGCTAAATGAACATGGCATGTAGGCCCTATTTTTGGCCTACAGGCTACGGATATGAAAAGTGCAGCAAACTGTTTGCGTTTGATTATGAAAATGCCGAAATTACGATGTGATTCAATGTCGCTATCAAAGCCGTCAGCACCAGCGCAATTGCATTGACGCCCTGACGTGATGCCGCCGACGTGTCTCCTGGCGTCTGGAACGTGATCCTCCCCTCCATCCCTGCCTACACCGGACTGTACTGGCTAAAGTAGCGTTCTGTAATGTCCACGTCCAGCGCATCTAAAATATATAGCAAATATTACTGTAACACGCCAAGCTAATGATGGTGAATTCCCATTTGTGTATTAGAAATACCTAAAAGTCAAGCGTTTTTCTGACACAAAATCATGCTTACACGCAGGGTGTATTAGGCAGACAAATGGTGTATTCAACAGACATTTGGCCTGACGACATTTTACCTGCGGTTTAGTTTTTATATGTCGTATGTAAAACGTTTGATAAAAATAAATAGATAAATTAAAAACAAAAACAAGTCAGTCACTTTCTGCATAAACACAACCGACATTCAACACGATTATAAAGTACATGTATTCATTTACTGAAAGGTTCCCGGCGGATGGGATCGAAGGAGAATCCATCCCCTCCGTTGATCAGGAACACCGGAAGCAGAACGTTGTAAATGGCAGTGTCGTTCAAAGGGGAGTAACTCGGTACATGGCACTGACGACATCGAACTTGCACATCTATGGCTCTCTGACCTACGGGCCGAAATATGTTGTATGTGACCTTTAGCCCTGAAAGAAACAATATATTGATAATAGATGAAAAATCAAAACTTTACTGGATTCAAGCCCTTGTAATGAACTGCTATAACAACAGTACTACATGCCCTACCTGACACCTGCAGAAAGGCGCCCACGGCGTCCGCCGAATAGATAAATTAAAAACAAAAACAAGTCTGTCACTTTCTGCATAAACACAACCGACATTCAACACGATTATAAAGTACATATATTCATTTACTGAAAGGTTCCCGGCGGATGGGATCGAAGGAGAATCCATCCCCTCCGTTGATCAGGAACACCGGAAGCAGAACGTTGTAAATGGCAGTGTCGTTCAAAGGGGAGTAACTCGGTACATGGCACTGACGACATCGAACTTGCACATCTATGGCTCTCTGACCTACGGGCCGAAATATGTTATGTGACCTTTAGCCCTGAAAGAAACAATATATTGATAATAGATGAAAAATCAAAACTTCTACTGGATTCAAGCCCTTGTAATGAACTGCTATAACAACAATACTACATACCCTACCTGACACCTGCAGAAAGGCGCCCACGGCGTCCGCCGGGTTGTACGCTGACACGGCGTGCTCGAGCTGCGCGCGCAGGTTGCGTCCGGTGACGCTGATCAGGTCCATCTCGTTGCAGAAGGGCTGGATTGTGTTCAGGGTTCCGGCGGTCACCGAGCCTGCATTACATCAAGTCGCTGTTTGTTACACATGTAAAGTACTGATTAAGATCCCGATAAGCATTCACTTCAAATTATTTAGATTTGACATCAGCGAATGCATGTTGTTTTGGTTTTCTGTTTAAATGTTAGTCTACTATATTAGAACGTGTGTGTTCATTGCTCTTACGACGCATGCTACGCCTTCGGTGTTAAATGAACGTACCGGTAGCTGAACTGTGAATATCTTAAAAAATACATGTATGTTCAATGTTGAATATCGCTCTTTATATTTCCCTTGTATCACAATTAGTTTCAACCGGATTATGTGACAAACTCTTCAATCTTGAAATACTACCATGCATTTTAGTGGATACTGTTCTTTTAATAACAAAATGATTTTTCATGATTACTTTTCCAATGATTTATGATAATTGATCATGTCGTATCTTATTAACACACTGATAACACGGCCAAACTAATTTCACGACATCCAGTTCTGCAAGTACAGCGTCCCCTACCTCTGGCGATGGATTCACGTATCCCTCCGCCGTTCATCACGGCGATGGACGACTTGGACCACGCCCCGTCGTTGTCGGCGTCAAAATCTAGGAAATAGCTAACCATGGCATCGGTGATAAGGTTCCCTGTATTGAAATGATTCGGCACGGATTATACTACTATAGGTTTTTAATGGAGCTTATTAAAATACATATAATAATTAAGATGAATGTTCATGAATGAAAACGATTTATTGGGACACGCGTTGCTGCGGTGATTTTATCAATGACTTTGTTTTATTTATAAACGAATTTAAGAGAGTTCATAATTGATTTTAAGTACTTTTGATAAATAATCATTTATCATAGTAGTTTCTATAATCAGTAATCAGATAGCCACCCAGGAAATATCGAGTCGTGTACAACGTGTCGTGCATCTGCCCGCTGCACCTTACAGAAGGTGGGGTCTATTACGTTAAAAGCATGGACTGAACTCAGAAACCATCAATACTACTGCAAGAAACCATCAATACCACTGCATGAAACCATCAGTACTACTGCATGAAACCATCTATACTACTGCATGAAACCATCTGTACTTCTGCATGAAACCATCAATACAACTGCATGAAACCATGTATACTATTGCATGAAACCATCTGTACAACTGCAAGAAACCATCACTATTACTGCACGAAACCATCAATACTTCTGCATGAAACCATCAATACTGCTGCATGAAACCCTGTATACTACTGCATGAAACCATCTGTACTACTGCAAGAAACCATCAATACTACTGCATGAAACCATCTGTACTACTGCAAGAAACCATCAATATCACTGCATGAAACCATCTATAGTACTGTAAGAAACCATCTATACTACTGCATGAAACCATCAATACAACTGCATGAAACCATCTATACAACTGCATGAAACCATCTATACTACTGCAAGATACCACCAATACTACTGCAAGAAACCACCTATACTACTGCATGAAACCATCAATACTACTGCATGAAACCATCATTACA
The DNA here is from genome assembly GCA_027627225.1 of Congeria kusceri. Taxonomy (NCBI): domain Eukaryota; kingdom Metazoa; phylum Mollusca; class Bivalvia; order Myida; family Dreissenidae; genus Congeria; species Congeria kusceri. The sequence continues at coordinate 60,858,338 of CM051024.1, forward strand.
ACTGCATGAAACCATGTATACTACTGCATGAAACCATCTGTACAACTGCAAGAAACCATCAATACTACTGCACGAAACCATAAATACTTCTGTATGAAACCATCAATACTGCTGCATGAAACCATCTATACTACTGCATGAAACCATCTATACTACTGCCAGAAACCATCTATACTACTGCATGAAACCATCAATACTACTGCATGAAACCATCAATACTACAGCATGAAACCATTTGTACTGCTGCAAGAAACCATCAATACAACTGCAGGAAACCCTCTATACTACTGCATGAAACCATCTGTACTACTGCAAGAAACCATCAATACTACTGCATGAAACCATCTATACTACTGCAAGAAACCATCAATATCACTGCATGAAACCATCTATAGTACTGTAAGAAACCATCTATACTACTGCATGAAACCATCAATACAACTGCATGAAACCATCTATAGTACTGCATGAAACCATCTATACTACTGCAATAAACCACCAAAACTACTGCAAGAAACCACGTATACTACTGCATTAAACCATCAATACTACTGCATGAAACCATCAATACTACTGCAAGAAACAATCATAACCACTGCATAAAACCATCTATAGTATTGCAAGAAACCATCTATACTACTGCATGCAACCATCAATACAACTGCATGAAACCATCTATACTACTGCATGAAACCATCTGTACTACTGCAATAAACCATCAATACTACTGCATGAAACCATCTATACTACTGCAAGAAACCATCAATATCACTGCATGAAACCATCTATAGTACTGTAAGAAACCATCTATACTACTGCATGAAACCATCAATACAACTGCATGAAACCATCTATACAACTGCATGAAACCATCTATACTACTGCAATAAACCACCAAAACTACTGCAAGAAACCACGTATACTACTGCATTAAACCATCAATACTACTGCATGAAACCATCAATACTACTGCAAGAAACAATCATAACCACTGCATGAAACCATCTATAGTATTGCAAGAAACCATCTATACTACTGCATGCAACCATCAATACAACTGCATGAAACCATCTATACTACTGCATGAAACCATCTATACTACTGCAAGAAACCATCAATACTACTGCAAGAAACCACCTATACTACTGCATGAAACCATCAATACTACTGCATGAATCCATCAATACTACTGCAAGAAACCATCTATACTACTGCATGAAACCATCAATACCACTGCATGAAACCATCTATAGTACTGCAAAGAACATCTATACTACTGCATGAAACCATCTATACAACTGCATGAAACCATCTATACTACTGCAAGAAACCATCTATACTACTGCATTAAACCATCTATACTACTGCAAGAAACCGTCTGTAGTACTGCAAAAAAAAAACATCTACATGTATACTACTGCAAGAAACCATCAATACTACTGCGTGAAACCATCAATACTACTGCAAGAAACCATCAATACTACTGCACGAAACCATCTGTAGTACTGCATGAAACAATCTATAGTACTGCAAGAAACCATCAATACTAGTAGTATTGATGGTTTTATTGCAGTAGTATTGAAACCATCAATACCACTGCAATAAAACCAGTAGTATTGTTGGTTTCTTGCAGTAGTATAGATGGTTTCATGCAGTAGTATCAGAAGTATAGATGGTTTCATGCAGTAGTATTGATGGTTTCTTGCAGTAGTACAGATGGTTTCATGCAGAAGTATAGATGGTTTCTTGCAGTAGTATTGATGGTTTCTTGCAGTAGTATAGATGGTTTCATGCAGTAGTATAGATGGTTTCTTGCAGTAGTATAGATGGTTTCATATAGTAGTATAGATGGTTTCATGCAGTAGTACAGATGGTTTCATGCAGAAGTATAGATGGTTTCTTGCAGTAGTATTGATGGTTTCTTGCAATAGTATAGATGGTTTCATGCAGTAGTATAGATGGTTTCTTGCAGTAGTATAGATGGTTTCATATAGTAGTATAGATGGTTTCATGCAGTAGTATAGATTGTTTCTTGCAGTAGTACAGATCGTTTCATGCAGTAGTACAGATCGTTTCATGCAGTAGTATATATGGTTTCTTGCAGTAGTATTGATGGTTTCTTGCAGTAGTACAGATGGTTTCATGCAGAAGTATAGATGGTTTCTTGCAGTAGTATTGATGGTTTCTTGCAATAGTATAGATGGTTTCATGCAGTAGTATAGATGGTTTCTTGCAGTAGTATAGATGGTTTCATATAGTAGTATAGATGGTTTCATGCAGTAGTATAGATTGTTTCTTGCAGTAGTATAGTTCGTTTCATGCAGTAGTACAGATCGTTTCTTGCAGTAGTATAGATGGTTTCTTGCAGTAGTATATATGGTTTCTTGCAGTAGTATAGATGGATTCATGCAGTAGTATAGATGGTTTCTTGCAGTAGTATAGATGGTTTCTTGCAGTAGTATATATGGTTTCTTGCAGTAGTATAGATGGATTCATGCAGTAGTATAGATGGTTTCATGCAGTAGTATAGATGGTCTCATGCAGTAGTATGGATTGTTTCATGCAGTAGTACAGATGGTTTCATGCAGTAGTATATATGGTTTCATGCAGTAGTATAGATGGTTTCATGCAGTTGTATAGATGGTTTCATGCAGTAGTACAGATGGTTTCATGCAGTAGTACAGATGGTTTCATGCAGTAGTACAGATGGTTTCATGCAGTAGTATAGATGGTTTCATGCAGTAGTACAGATGGTTTCATGCAGTTGTATAGATGGTTTCATGCAATAGTATAGATGGTTTCATGCAGTAGTACAGATGGTTTCATGCAGTTGTATAGATGGTTTCATGCAGTAGTACAGATGGTTTCATGCAGTAGTACAGATGGTTTCATGCTGTAGTATAGATGGTTTCATGCAGTAGTATAGATGGTTTCATGCAGTAGTACAGATGGTTTCATGCAGTTGTATAGATGGTTTCATGCAGTAGTACAGATGGTTTCATGCAGTAGTACAGATGGTTTCATGCAGTAGTATTGATGGCTTCATGCAGCAGTATAGATGGTTTCATGCAGTACTATAGATGGTTTCTTGCAGTAGTATAGATGGTTTCATGCAGTAGTATATATGGTTTCACGCAGTAGTATTGATGGCTTCATGCAGCAGTATTGATGGCTTCATGCAGTAGTATTGATGGCTTCATGCAGCAGTATCAGTAGTATAGATGCAATAAACCATCTATACTACTGCATGAAATGAATATTTCTCCGCGTGCATTAACTGCAGTTGTAAATCTGTAAAATACTACGAACACTACTGTTCATTTCAAACGGGCATCTAATGCACATGTTTCCATAGAACATGTTTACTGCATATGTTTCTATAGAACATTTTTACTGCACATGTTTCCATAGAACATGTTTACTGCATATGTTTTCATATAAAAATGTTTACTGCACAGGTTTCCATATAATTACATGTTTACAGCACATGTTTCCAGAGAACATGTTAACTGCACATGTTTCCATAGATCATGTTTACTGTATACGTGCCGAACGCTTAAATGTTTACCACACATCCTGGTATCATATAACGCATCAGCTACGTTCGAGTACCCAATACATCAAAATTACATTGATAGTTCATTCAATATTTCTCTTGCGTTCGCCATTTATCGTTGCTTTAAAATATTACAAGCAATGGTTGAACCGTTGGAGGGAGTAAACTTGAGAACAGGCGCGGACGATTCCATCGAAATTAACCAATAAATTGCCAAACAAGCTTCACAGAGACGAGTTTACATCAAGGTTACCTAGGTTACACTCGAAGAGCCTGCACTGGGATCGGTCTCCTACGAAGAGAACTTTAGAAGATCCCACGACCATCGAGTTCATGACGTCAACCTGTTCGCGCCACTGGGATAGCTCCTGCACGAAACCGGGGTCTAAAATAATACGATGCAGTTGTCGATGTCGGTGTATTAAGGTGTATCATCGTCGTCAGTTTGATTGTTTTACCAATCAAAATGATGATGATGGTGATCATCATCATCATCATCATTATTATTATTATTATTATTATTCCATTATAATTATCATTATTAACAGTAAGTTACCAACCCTTGGGAATACTGGATTTCAGCAATATTGGGTTGCCGCTGTAGGCTATTACGTCACCACTGACATTAAATGTGACGTTGAGGTAGCCCAGGTACTTCCCCATCGTGTATTCCTGCACAACCAGCGCTCTCCCGCCGCTGGGCTGAGTTACTACTGTCGGGTATGGCCCTTCTGGGACCTCGCTCGAGGGCGGGTCTCCTAAGCAAGGTACGGTGAAAACGTTTTAGGGACTTAAAACTTAAGAAGTTTGAATGATCAAACCACCTCGTTCAATCACTAAAAAGTACACGTGCCATGCAAACTATGTACGTTATAGGATATTTTGAATCTGAAAGTTTTATTAGTGCTGCACATGTTTTTGTTCAAATACATTACGGAGTTAGAGTAGAATATGGCAAATATGCGTCTGACCGCGAATGCTAACTTAAGTATACACCTGCAGAGACATAAACACTGTCTTAAATTCAACGGTTGAAAACATATTTCAAAATAATCGTCTATTTACAAAACATCCGTGGTTTGGGGAAGGGCAAAACGAGTGAACGAGGCTAAATGTGAAACGCTTAATACACGTCGTTATTCATACGTTCTATCACGTTACCGGTATACAGGAACATGTTCGTGTGACCCCCCACGACGACGTCACTGCCGTCGATCGCGGCGACGTTCTTGTCCGTGACGTAGCCTGCGTGACCCAGCGCGATGATTTTGTTGACCCCTTGTGCCCGGAGGTATGCCACTTCCGCTGTAACGCTGGACACGATATTCGAGAATCCGACAGTTGGCCCTGAAACAAACGCTGTTCATTACGGGATACGTTGCGAACAGAATCTTCGTCACACAATCGTACTCGTAGGCTATAGGATACATCATTTTACTCAAGGTCAAAATACGTGTATTTTCTTATGTAAAACAAATTTCCTCACCATCAAGCACATCTTAGATTTTCGACAGGAGGCTCAATCGTTTTACTACCTGTCGTCATAATATCATGCAAGGTTCGGACAGATCAAACACATGTTATAAAACTAGCGCACCTGGCTTTGAAATGAACGCAGTGTCGGGTGTTATGTAGCCAATAATCCCGATTTTTCCCCCTCGATTGTCTTAATGACGCTGCTGCTGAACTTCCCCTGCAGTCGCGTCTCGGCGCTGACGTCAATGTTAGAGCTGACGACGTCAAACGTTACGTTGTCCAGAAAGCGAACGAGCGGATCTACTCCCAGATCGAACTCGTGGAAGACCATCAACGACACAGGCGGTGATCATATGCCTGTTTTAAATTTACGAGTCCAATTCAGACTGGCATATTTATATAATTTTACATTTTTGTCATAGATCTCAACGGAATAAGGTACAACTGTATACTCGTATCAAACATAGAAAAACCCTATTACATGCTACAACATTAACACTGGAAATATAATTGAGGCGTGTCATGGGAAAACCGGGCTTAATGCAGGTGCGTAAAGTGTCGTCACGGATTAGACTGTGCAGTCCGCACATCTCATAAATAAGTCGATATGGCTAAAAGCTGAGTCCACCAGGTGCTTTAGTTTTTGTAGTATGTTTTGAGAAATGTTTAAAAGAAATCTAGAATGATTCTTTGAACACGTCCCTTTAAGGCAGTGTGCATGATTTTTTTTTGACTTGACGTAAAGATAAATACTAGTACATAACTTACCAGACGCTGATCAAATACTGCGGTTATGTTTATAGGGGCATCCTACCATGAATTAAACCTATATAAAATTCTTGTAAGACTTATTGTGTTAAACCGCTCTTAACACATTAAAGTGAACCTTGTTGTACGAACGTCGTTAAACAGGGTCAAGTAACATATAAATATATTCAAGTATGTTTTTGTTCTACTTACATTATTAAATTAATACCGCGTTACTGTTTAGAACAAATAATAGTTACCATTACGTCGTATCTCAAAAGATTCATGAAGTGCGACGATGCTCGACCTTTATGCACTGAAAACCAGGGAGTTCCTGTGAACTGATCGCCTGCGTCTAAAAATAGCACGTTGCCATGACTACCACGGATCTCTTCGACCTTGGTCCGTCGCCTAGCAACGCCACCGAAACATTCTCCGGCAGTGGCGTCTTGTGTCGAACAGTCCGATTCGTACTTATTGAATTCGTCAAATCTTGCGTGGACGTCATTGGTGTGAAGAATAGTTAAATCAAACGTATTCCCGAAATCCACGCAACAGATTCCTAATCCAAGGACAAATATTGAGATACTAGCCATATCTGAGAACTTAACCTCAAGGAGATAATTGTGTTACTGTTACGTGCTGGGGTTTATTTTTTCTGTGTGAGTTGTGTTGTTTACGTGTTATACTTAAGGCGTTCCGCTTCAATGGCAACACTCATGCGTGGTTACTTAATGACATCTAAACAATGTATGTGACATTTCCCAATCTCATTAAATTCATCTGCACTCTGACGCTTCTATATTATCCGCTGACTGAATCTGATGACTCCGCATTAGGGGTCACGTTCAGATGAACTTCTCAGGAGCCAATCAAATTGTTGCCTTCAAAATCTTGTGGTATAAGTTTTGTATATAAACTACAAAAACTATGCACGAAATTAACGTGAACTTTGCATGTTTAGTCGACTAAGGTACCGCGACATTCATTGTTATCCACGTGAAAATTAACTGTAATTGATTTATTCCCGAGGCTCAGCTGGAAATGCTTCACTTTTCAAAAGCCGTAGCCAAACTTTGCTGTGCAAAAGCGATTTGATTGGGCGTAGCAGAGCTTATATTTTATTGTTCGGAAGGTCATTTGAACGCGACCTGTTATACGATGTCTTCAGATTTTAACAACGGTAGGATTTGATTTGAATGAGATTGTGACATTTCCCATTTTCTTGCACATTCAGTGAATCATAAGATTTGTCATTACGATTATTATATAATTTAAAATTACTAAATAATTAAATGTGTTATGTTGTGTTGTGTTGTGTTGCGCTGCTTTGCTATATGCTATATATGCTATGCTATGCTATGCTACCGGTATGCTATGCTATGCTACGCTACGCTATGCTACGTTACGCTACGTTACGTTACGTTACTGTTACTGTTTAAGTTACACAGTAAATGCAAGGACAGGATCTTTCCGCTTTAACATTTCATATCAAAACTGTAAAATTATGAACTACGTATTTTAAATCGGAGTGCGAGTGTACCAACCACTGCGCTAGCCGGACAGCCACAAGCAATATTGAGTCATGAAATTCTTATTTATACCGTCTGTCTATCCAATCGTATCACAACCATTGGGACCCTATAACAACAGTACCTGATGTAGATAGACGCTCAAAGTTTCACACTTGGTTTTGTTGTGTGTGTGTGTGTGTGTGTGTGTGTGTGTGTGTGTGTGTGTGTGTGCGTGTGCGCGCACGCGCGCGTGTGTGTGTGTGTGTGTGTGTGTGTGTGCGTGCGTGTGTGCGTGTGTGTTTTCTAAAGAAATGTATTTATGTGCAACTGGCACACAATTATATCTTTTCCTCAAAATCCTATACATGATTTGTAAAATGGTCCCGTACCGGAACCCAGATGTACCCCATACATTATATTATATAGGATACCCATCAGGACCTATATCACATAGTTAACCCATATGGGTTCCATATACTCTGCTGGCTGGGATATATTTACCTATAGAGCTATCTGTCTTATATGTACAGTTGTTAATCTAGAGTGTTGTCTTGCCTTGTCTAGTCGGTAAAAGACATGAATAAGCAAACTGTTTCGTGGAAAGAACGCTTATATATAATTATGTGGAACAACCTGTGACATAATGCATGAAGATGGAAATTGCGATGTTTGCCAAAATGTCTGTAATATTAAACGTGTATCGTTCTTTTGTCAAAATTAAACAGCACTGTAGGCTAAAACTACTGCAAAATTATTGAATTATTTAGAAAGAAAAACATTTCCAGATTTAAATTGAAATCAGATCCATACAGGTAAACACGTACAGTATGGATGTTTAAGGTTTACAGAGTTATCCTTGGTGCGAGTGCTAAAGGTACTCAATCACTGATGTGCATGGAAACTTGTCCGCGTTTGTAACATTTTTAACAGACAAATAACATAGCTGATATACTAGACAATGCTACTGTTCATGAAACATGTGATAATCGCTAGCTAGTGTGAAGCGTCGTTTAGAGGCGATTTATTTTAGTACAATGCAATGTTTAAGTTCATTTTGAAAACCGTATTACTACGCATGCCAGCTTTTGTCCTCTGTATAGTAGTAGATCTCGAGTTATTATGTTATTGAGAGAACCCTAAACTATTCTAGCATGTAATATTAAGATATTTCCCTGTGTATTGTACTTGTTATTTTTGTACCGTCAATATCTAAATAACATCTATAATTGTAAGACCTTCATCTTGAAAGCAGTTACACCAGTCTTAAATATACAGATACTAAAAATGCTATTATAATATACGATCACAGATTTTCAACATCTATTTACTGTCTTTTGTAAAACGCTAAACGGTGTGCGTCATGTAACTGAATAGTTGCTGTATGTGTTTTATATCTTCCCATTGTTAATAGATCTATGATTTAATATGCAATATTGAAGCAGTTTTTCTTTTAAGATGACTTTGTTTTCGATTACTCGCATATAATGTTTCCAGTATTTCATGTCAAAATAACCGGCTTAATTATAACTGTTTGTGCAATTACACATGCAATGATTAATGAAGTGAAATTTTTCAACGCCTTAATTTAAATCATACGACTTACAACATAGACTTATAAACTGCTATCATATATTCATTATGCCTCTCATGCTCCTTTGTCGGTTATGATATTTATCAAACATATTTCAACTTTAGGAAATCAGGTATGTTCGTGTGAATCCACGAGTGTGGGAGAATGCTTAGTATCCTTGCACCTCCCGCCTGTCTGGTACGCTGACACCCAACAGTGTGACCGTCTGGTCTGATTATCGGGTGAAATGGTGCGTGACAGCCGTTCCCGTACAAGACTTCTTTCCAGTCGTTTGGAAAATGTCATTAAAATATAACCGGTTATTCCTAATTGATATAACGCTATTACTTTCAAAGGCGAGGAATGTCAACAAACAAAACCAGCACGTGCTGTGACCCCTGGAAGGTTATCCTGACAAATCGCTAAATAGCTGCCTAAAATTTCAGTTTAGTGAAGTAAACCCGTATTTAGTTATAATCCCCGTAAATGAGATTAGAACTTGATCCAGCGTATCAGAGCGGTGCCTTCAGATAATCTCAGATTGGCAGATTATCGCCGCATATTATCGGACTGATAGATTGCGGCAGGCAGCCGAAATGAAACTTCCCGAATGTACGGTGTACCAAAGTGGACAAAATCGCACAAGAAATCGATGTTCACAAATATGGTGTGTTGCAACTGGTCCGATTAATACGTTTCTAGTTTAATGAAAAACAAGATGCAGAGTGCACATGAATTGTTCTAACTATTTGCGACATTAACAATATTGGAAAGCACTAGATAAGCTGTTGTAGGACCTATTTCTCTTATATCGGTCATTATACTAACCGGAAACACGTCGACAAAATAATAAAATAACTGTTTTAGAAAGAAAAATAAAGAATGATACAAATATTGATTTACATGAAGTTATTTCAATTTTTGAAACTGCATGTGTAAAACATAGCTATTTCTCAGAGTTATACTGAAATCTCCGTCTGCTCTGTCTACGCGATATGCAGGAATCTCCACCACCGCTGCATCCTGGCTCGCTTTCAAACAGGCCTTGGGTCGGGGCGACTATCATATCGTATCCCTTGACTGAGTCATTACGTAGCTATAACAAACAATCGTTTGTTATTATAATCAACAGCGTTTCATTTGGACTTATTAACATAATAATTATATTAAAATTATTTATGTTGTAAGTAATTAAAACGTACGGGTCCTTTTTTGCATCAAGTTATACACAACGTGTTGTTTAATGTACATTAAATACTTTATAGGCGCTTGACATGCACAGGCCCACCAAAAACACCATCGGTTTAAAAGGGCACCCGACACATAAACAACCACACGACACACTAGGCTCTGCATATCCCCATAAAACCCGACACCTAGGGCGTGTTAGGCACACGTGTCGTATGTCAGGTACACCGAAATGTGGTCGGATACATTCAGAAGTACACTTTGCACGCAGCTAATTGTGGTATGATGTTTTTCAACGATAAGCTTTGTAATTGTGATGAGGTCTTGACCTGTGTTGGAAACCGGAGTACCGGAGCAAACCCTGATATGGTTCCCGGAAATTTACCAAACATAAGCCGGAACGAGATTCGAACTCGGGTCCCCGAGATGAGAAGCGAGTGCACCAACCACTGGGTTGACCGGATCGCCCGCAATATGAATACCATGACCGAGGAAGGACGCATCCCAAGCAGCGGCCACAATGACACCCTGTGTGGTACAGGCTAAAACTCGTAAATGTTGGCGCTTTCTTAGGACAAAACACTCACATCTACAATTCTACAATCAGCGCTTAAAGGCCCGCACACACGGCGCTTCAATAAGACACTTTAATCCTCTTTTTGCTCTTTATTGGCACATCACACCATACAGTTACTGTTCATTGTACATCGTTAAATGGAAACTTTCTTTTTCGATCAAATGATAGGGAATAATGATGTGACTATATCTTAGAGATTGGTCATTTTATTAATTTGCTTGGGTGAACACACAGAAAGAAAATCTTGGTTGGCGTTATTTTATTATTTTTTATAAGGTCTTATCTACTGACATCTGCCGCTGAGTCATGTACTTTGGTAAGTTATTGACCGCGAAACTCGTTAGAGTATGTTTATTAAATTTGTACGCTTATTATATTTAAAGGGATATATTTAAAAGATATGTGTCAAAAACAAAGCACGAGATTGTTAAATTTTCATAACTTTTATCATACCGAGTGGTATCTGTATCTTAAATGTTTATAAACGCACTGTATGTATGTGATGTAGTTCTTATAAACTTTTATAATCGGGCGCCAAATTATTGTGACTTCATTTCAGAATTTGGGGTATGCATTGATAATTGAATTAATGTTTTTAAATTGCGATTGGCTGCAGTGCGAATAACTAAATATGTAATTTATATTGATCTTAAAGACAGTTTCGGTTACAGTGGTTTGATTATTTTATTAAATGGGTACGTTCGTTATGCAACACTTTTATTCTTTGCTATAAAACTGATAAACGATGTCCCTCTAGCAACATTTCTTGTTTCTAACAATCAACACTTGTACAGGTCTGTGCATTGTCATTAACCCAGCATTGTCCCTTTACAGCCCGCACGGCGCAGCTGTGTAGTTTATTTTCAAATTATGGGTAATTTGGTACACCATAAAGACTTCCGATCTATGTGTCACACTTTAAACTCTCTTTGAAGTCATTTTTGTGCAATATAATGCTGACAGCTATATCGATGTACATACTAGTGCCGTTTTTTAACAACTGTTGCTTACTTAAATGTAAATAAATGTCTTGTGTTAATTGTGAAATTGATTTAGCAAACAGACCGACAACAGTGCGCTTTTTCGGATTTTACTGAACTTCAACAAGTTTTACTTCAGACCGGCTGAAGTTTTCTGAGAGAAACATGTACACGCGTGCTAATGGAAGTGGCCAATTAAATAAGTATCATGTCTGTTCTCTGCAAGTATGTGGTTGGAATTTTATGGATTTAGTAAGTGGATGCGAAAAAGTATTTGTATAGCCCGAATTCGCTTTGATGGGTTTTAAAAGCGAATATAAGTGGTGTATTATTTGTGTTTAATCTATAAAATAAACGACTTCCTATTCCATTAACACGGAATAATATTTCAATGCAACCCATGAAAGAAATCTGGTATTACATTAAGACAATTTAGCATTTGCATTGAATATTTTTTTGTAACATAATTATCATGATTATTGAAATATTCGACATTCGCTGTTTAACCCGGCCAGTTTAATTTCTGTATATTAATATGTATTTTGTCTAATGTATTTTATATATTAACTTAATTGTCAAGTAGTTGAGGAAAAACAAAACTGTAGATCCGTATGTGTAAAATTACAATTATGATAAACTCCAGTCAACGTAATGGGCGCTGAAATGGGCGCTGACGAATGCGAGCTCTCCGCCCCACATCGCGGCGTCAGAGAGGGCGCTAAGCTGGGTTTACAGCGGGTCGTAAACCTGGAAACCCGACCCCCGGTACCCCGGGAGTTGTTCTGAAATCTCTTTATCGGACTGTTATCTCGAAGGGGGTTAATCCACTTACGACTCCGGTGCGCGGATTGGGTACAAACAAAGTGGCAGTTTAATAGCTCGTTTTTCACATCTTCATTAAAGAAGGTTTCCTGGCTAATATTTCCGGAAGTATACTCCTGCGCACACGTGTGAATTCTGTGCTCGTGTTTATGTGAGCATTAATCAGTGTGAGTGCGTGCAGAATTCCTGTTTCGTGGATACATCTTTCAGCGGGGATTACCGGGGTATTTTAATAATTTCATTTGTAAGTGTTTTTGTTAACGGCAATCAATGTTTGTCCTGTTTAATGGGGACAGCACTGTGTTTCTTTGCTACTTACATTGTGTTACTTTTCTTTTTAATATGGACATATTTTATCATTGTATGAGATATTATGTGAAGGTGTAAATTATAGGTATTTTCCGTAATTTGTCTGTAAGAACCGCATTTCCATGATAAATTTGGCGGCCCTAGCGCGCTGTAATCTTATAATATCAACAGTGACGTCAGATAGTTACAAAAATATTATTTATAATATTCATAATTTTATCATTATCAGACAAACGTGAAGCAATTATAACATTTGAGTGTCAATAGTGCGATAAAACTGTTTTTATACTGTATCAAATACATAAAATGGGGAAATGTTCACACCCGTATATATGGCTTTCAGATGTGATGTGCCTTTTTGCGATGGATGACTCAACTCTTGTTTCTATAACCGGAGGTTATTCAAAGAAACCTTCCAATCAGCGGATTTTGATATCCGCTTGTTGGTAGGTTATCCTTTTTCTTGAAAAGTGCCGTTGGCTAAAAAGGGGATGGATATTAGCACGAAACCCGCCCCATTTCGGACTGCATGAGCTAGTGTGTGGTGAACATTTCGGACTGCATGAGCTAGTGTGTGGTGAACATTTCGGACTGCATGAGCTAGTGTGTGGTGAAACTCCTTGAACTTATCCTTGCATTATATCCGTTAACGTGCAGCGAGTTGCAATGAGTCGAGTGGTTGTACTAATTTAAACAACTGGATTTAACATTATAAGTTTAGTAGGTTATTCCACCTGGACATTTTACCGATTTAATTGCTGTACTCGTAAGTTCTTTAGAAAGTTTTAGAACACGTCTATTTGGTTATTAAAGTACTGGACTTGGGCTCCATGTTTCATTCAACTCTCTAACGAGCGACCCAGCTGTCAGTGTCTGTGTATTCAACCTTTGCCGTTATTATTGTTACCCAGCTGTATACCCATTCAGTATAGATTAGCAGCTGATTTGTTCCAGTGTCAGCATTTGTATGAATTTTATAGAAGTACACGTACATGTAATATGAAAACAATTGCATCCTGAAAACAAGGCGCGTTAAGAAATGGGGACTATGTGGTCGTCGAGAGATCTTGCGAATCTAAGCGGTGTTTTCGAAGCCTGCAACTATACAACAGATTCCGATCCTGGTCAAAAGTGGCTCGGATATCTTAATTGGGTTTGAATGTTACTCTTAGTCTGACGAAAGTGTGCACAATGCCTGTACATTTAATAGAGACAATGTCGTTGAAATTGCGATTTAACGACCCATCCATGTACTTGTTCTAGTATGAATGCTCGTAGACACCTGTTCAAGTGCAAACGTAAACAGTAGTAAAAGTAGTCAAGTTTGCATCGCGTTGTACAGAGTTGGCTGGTCGACTCTTCTTTCTTTGGAGTGATCTATGTCTAGCATAGTTTCATCGTTATAATTTTGGTCTTCTGATATTTGTGCATTCGTTTTACGTGTTAGTTTCGAATAATAAAGCGTTTGTAGCAACGAGTACGGTCTACAATTGTTAGGTACAAGACATCTCCATTTTGTTATGACGAACACTTCTAAAACGCACCGTGCAAAGCTTTAAATACATGTATTCGTGTTGCACTCTAACAACAGCTTTATGAAAATATATTGTAATAATTAACATTTGTAGATCTATTGTGTGGATGCAAAATTGTTTTATGAATACAGATAAACAAACAATTTACCTTTTTGCAGGAAATGAAGTAAAGCAATACCGGTTATAAGAAACCTAATCAAAGGGACCGGCGGTATTTTTGGTGTGAGTGGGAAAGTGAAATGGAATAACCACTGAGTAGTGCGTGTGGAACAGAAAACTGACGATGGTTGTGCTACGCTGGATATTGTTGACCTCTTGGTGCATCGTAGTATTGACACTGGCAAGGTACCAGACAAAGCGAGTGGATTATACAGTTAGAGGTAATACATTAATTTGACACTTTAATATTGTGTAACAGTCGTACGAAACGCCTCTTCTGTGTTCAGTCATTTTACCCAAACGTCATAGAACCACGAGAGATCATGCGTTTGCACGGCGGTGTTCGTACATTGTCCTGATGATAATGATACGTCAAGATTTTATTTGAACTGTGCATAATGACTCTATTACACACATTTATTAATCAACCGTACAATATTGCGCACAATATCAGTAAAAATGCACGTCTTATATCAGTGAGCACGAGTAAATAAAACGATCAACTGTTCGTGTATGAATTCAACTGTTCCTGTATGGGATCTAAGCATTGTGATTGGCTACAACCAGTGCCTGTCAATGCCTGTATGACATGTTGCGCTTTTGATTAGTCAGTTGAACTGTGTGATTGGTCAGTTGAACTGTTCCTGTATGAAAATTGGAAACATGGACGTTTTTCCAGAAATTAAATGACGCCATCTTGAAATCAAAACAAAACAAAACACGAACAATCGGATTTGTAAAAAATTCAGTGGTAATAACTAAAGAGGTTGGGAATTTTAGTCAATAATGTAAAGTTGATTAATAAAATACTTATTAAATAAGTGATTTCATACAGGCCCTGTTATTTGTCCTCGATCAGTTCGCCCTATGGGCTCATGCCAATACAACAGGACTCGGACAAAGAACAGTGCCTGTATAAAATTACTTATTTATTTAATAACTTTATCATATCAGATATGTATTTAATGCATAATATCTACAGTCCGACTTAAATTATTATAAAAATATATTTTCTGGTTAATAAGTGATAGAAAACACTCCACAGATGTATTGTTAACATATTCCACTGTGATTATAACCCACTTACCCACAAGAGAACCGTAACGTGCACGTGCATATAATTTACCACGCTATCATACTTTACCAGACTCGTGCACGCGTATAAAACTAGCCAAAACGTCATTTCATTCACTTTTATTGTATTCACTACAGTGCACCATTTACCAGGCAAACACAAAACTATGGAATCTTTGTCAATTATATAATTTACTAAATAAAATACATACGATACACAGTGTATGTGCAATGGTGGACTTCATACTAATAATGTAAATAATTAATTTAATCGACAATAAAGAGACACATTCCGTTTCTTTTTCAACGCATACAATTGTATTTACTACAATACATTTTTGTTGTATATTCGTAGGAAGTTACAAACGCAACAACTCCATTTATATTCTACTTATAAGTCAACCGTTGAATGATTGTTGAAAATACATTAAGCAACTACATTTACGCTTTAAATCAACTCTGGACGGACAGGTAAATAGTGAACTCAATATACCAGTAATACCACTGAAATACCTACTGAAAGGATGGTATCAAATGAATACTCATTATTTTCGCTTCGAGGTGGACAGTTTCTTGAATAAAAGGCTTTTCACACCCTATAACAAATATTTGTTTACATCGGGACCATTGTCAGTCAATAAATCTTAAGTCAGATTTTCAGGTTAAAGTATTTGAATCACGGTGTACTGCAACAGCAGTGCTAACATCTGTTTGTTTCAGTACGTTTTTCATAGCTGACGTTTAGTAAGATATCACATATGGATATTACATTATATTTTTTTCCGGATGTTTAAATTTTTATATACCGACATGTTTTGCTAGTCTTTTAATGTTTATCATAACAGAAATAAAACCTAACCTCATTAATGACATCAATATCGTCATTATCTCTGGATAAGCATGAATTGACACGCTGTAATTGTAGATCTAAATTAATGATAAATGCTCTCAAATTTCGTCACATACATAATATAATGAAAACGAATAATATTTGATGCCACGGATCTGAGCAGACGGCCTTTGTTGTTTGGTTAATGCGAAATGTCCAAATACAAAGCTAGCTAGCCCCATTACCATCCGCACACCCGAATTCGTAATTTAATTTCCAGACGCGTGTATTTACGCTACCATATGGCCGAGAGATTAGCATTCCAGAATGTCTTATGTCTGCATTTCAATGTTTACTGACCCAAAGATCTGCCAAATCCTGAGTCTGCTGACTTCCCAGTGTGGGAACTGTACCGTGATCCTGGTATTTGGTTGATAAGAATTGCCAATCACACATGGTTGCTGAGCGGATTATGGAACAACTGTCATATTAGTGGAGTGTAATAAATTAACAGAAGTTATTCCCCTTGTTGGCAGGTTAGCCATTGATAGTTAAAATTACAGACAATCACAAGATTACGACTTGATCATACACTTTTATTACATACGAGATAGGTAATGTTTTATAATGTTGTTGCATTTCCTACATTGTTGCAAAGCTAAACTTAACTTGAACTTCCTTAATCTAATCATACGGGTCGAAAACTGCTACCGGTAAGTAAAATTGACATACAGGCTACACTGGCCACAGTACAGGTAGTCAAAAGAGTAAACATACGTAAAGGGACTATGTCATCGAAAAGGGCCCCTAGGGGTCACTTTCATAAAATTATCAGAAATTAAGATATTAATAATGGCATATTATGACAGTTAAAACAGAGTGTATGTAATGGGAAAAGAGGTTTACACATTCTGAGATAAAAATCAATTTATAATAAGGGTCGTGTTTGTTTGGCCCTTTTCATGATGTAATTTTGACCTCATAATTGTCAGTATTTTGGACTGGTTCCAACCGTTTAAATCATGAATTATCATTAAATTTTGTGATTAACAATTCCGGCAACCGTCCGAGATGATATTGTTTATTGTCATTTTACCACAGCTCTCGTATATACATCGCACCTTTTCCGATTCTTCAACTTTCGAATCATTATGTTACAACATCATTGTAAAATCAAGTTTCCAATCATTATGTTACAACAGCATTGTAAAATCAACTTAACACTATTTTGACTTCGTAAATTACAGCTGACGGGCATTGCAGTCGCTTTTTAGAGAAGCAATTTCATAGTTTATAATAAACTATAGTTATTTAATAACCTTTGATTATATTAATACGCATTTCATTAAACAACATATATTGTATAAAATAATGAATTAATAATAGCTTCCATTCAAATTATAACGAGCAACACTAGCATTTTGAATCAAATTTATTCCCACGTTATGTTTCGTTGACCAAAAACTGAAATTCCGAAGTTTGGCTAAATACTTTGTACATGGGTATCGTTAATATTACTCCTGGTTTAATAATAGTTGAACAACGTATTCCCTTTTCGACATAGCAATAATGTATTATTGTTTTTGTTTCTACAGCAGTTTTAAATTGTATCTCTTTAAAAAAAAGCAATCGAAGTAAACACAATTCAAGGGTAGGTTTCCCCATTGTGGGAATGTTTGCAAAACGTTAAGGAACGGATAGCCCAATCAATTAACTACTTATCTTTTTAATTGCTCTAATTGCATTTTGATTGCTCAGCACACGAAAACGCATGGATGTCAAATGTATGTCAAGTTCAAGAAGTTGTATCTCATCTTTATTTGAGCAACAATGTTCATACAACATTTTGAGCAAAAATATGTTATAAAATATAATGAATAGATTTTCATGTGTGTTCAATATATTTTCCGATTTCAAATCTGAGAATCATTTTGTTCTTTATACTATTGTATGCACTTGATTATAAGGGACACGTTCATACAGTATTGCCCCTGTAGGCTTTGAAGGGAGCCGGCCCTGTGGACCACCACTTCCAAAAGGTTAAGGTCAAACCCTGATATTGGGTTATAGTTTCAAAGAATATTGCTGCTAGTGCTGCTGCAACTATGTCTACTGCCATTTTTTTTTTTAACCTTTTATAACGGAGTCAGAATGAAGGCATCATCCCCAAGCAATGTTTCTTTAAAATCATGCATTCTTCCCCCAAAACTGGCCTTACACATAAATTATTTGTTCCCTTTTACCAAATTTGTTACAGACATTTTTCCCAAAACCAAAGGCCAAAGGCTTGGGCGCCATCCCCAGCTGTGGTTTATTATTATTATCAAAGCATCATTTAAACTGAAACCTATATTTTATATGACCCTAATATGATATTGTAAAGTGGCATTTAAGTAATAACTAATAAATGTTTGCTGCCATTGGTGATGACAGTGTTTTATATCAAGTGGTGATTGATTGCTAGAGTTCTCGGGCAGTCACTTCATGATGGAATATGAGGATGTTTTATATCCAGTGGTGATTGATTGCTAGAGTTCTGGGGCAGTCACTTCATGATGGAATAGGAGGATGATTGAGTACTTATTCAATAGACACCATCAGCTGTTAAACTATATCCCACAGCTGTGGTAGTAGATCAAACTATATCCCACGGCTGTGGTAGTAGATCAAAGTGGTTTTGATGAGTACTTATTAAATAGACACCATCAGCTGTTAAACTATATCCCACAGCTGTGCTAGTACATCAAAGTGGTTTTGAATAGATTCTTCTAAAAAATGTGGTAGGCTTTTACCAGTACATTATTTTAGATTTTTATGATTGCTCATATGATGAGGATTTGTTTTATTTCAAAATTTTTACATCTTGATCTCAAAACATCCTGACACTGAGAAATTAATGACGCATTATCAGTATCTCATAGCAATAAATTGCCCAGGCTGATTCTGTGGGATGTCAGTGTGAAAGCACAGCAAAGTTGAGATTTCCATTCTTGGAATTATGTCATTGTAGATGGGTACCATACCATGGCGTGTTGTTTACACATAACATACTTTTTGAACATTGTCTTAAGCATTGTTCACATTGCATCAAGGTTCAGATAGGTAACTATTGTTCAGAAATTCAGATATCTTATATTATTGTAACAGATTCATGCATTCCTGAATTTCCTGTTCGAACTTATTGGTAGATTTGGTATAGAATGATTTATCCATGTCTGTCCTAGATCAAATTCAACACTGTGCAATACAAGGGTCAGCTACTGTAAAACTTGTAAAAAGTCCATACTTAGGTTAATTGGCAGAATACCAGGAAACACTGTATTATGTGAAGTTAGAATAAGACATCGACATAGAATGGACATGATTTTTTTTTTTTTTTTTTACATAAAACTGAGCATTTCATGTTGTTTATGTATGTTTCTATATTCTGTCAATACATTTGGTATAATTAGCATTTTTCCATGACTTTTTCATGAAAACTGATCGTGTCTTTCATCATTTTACTGTACACTAAAATCCCGCTTTATGACCATCTCGATTTAATGACCACCCCGCTAAAGCAGACACTTTTTTAAAGACCCGATTGTTTTCCTATATATTTTAATGGTCACAAACCCTGATTATACGGACACCTCGCTATTACGACCACTAATCCCAGATCCAAAGTACCAAATATGCTCAAAATAACCCTGTTATTGCGACCAGTGTCATTTGGTCATTGACACTTTACATCATCAATTAACAACATATGCCTTGGAGATAATTAAACATACTGCTGTGCAGTATAAAAAGGGTGTGTGAATAACAATGTGACATTGTTTTGATAAGGGATTAGCACATCCACTGTGTACGATTACATTAATTGACACTGTCTGACAGATAGGGGTAACACTGCTGAATACTGAACTAGACAGTCTATAAACAGTCTAATTAATGATTTTTTAATTCAACTTCTGACTTCATGTAAAGTTTACATTCATAACTATAAGTTACAAAATCTGTATGCAATTAAACATTATATAAAAACAAACTAAAATTTTCGTCATATTTAGATTATTTATTATTTTCAAGAAAACTTTAAATAACACAGACATATGCATGTACTGACTCTGTGATTTGCCTTACCTGGATAATACGACCACCCCCCTATCAAGACCACTTTTAATACGACTCGCAAGTGGTCGTATAAGTGGGTTTTACTGTATTTATAAACTGTGTTCATGCACACATGGACACATTTCAAGTTTTGTGAAAAGGTTGTAAATGCATACAAGTATACAGTTTGTGGTAAAATCTATTTTACTGATGCAGTTATATATGCAGGTGTCTATTGAATTAATGACTCTGCAAAATTCTTAAATTACAAATGGTAAACTGCATACAAACATTGCTGTAATAAAACAGTTTGTTCTATGTTTGACGCCTTATTCCAGGATTTTACGTTTGAATTATTTCATTAAGTGTGAAAATATTTTCTTTTCAGGGGTAGACTTACTAAGAGAGGAGCCAGTGTCACAGAAAGTCCACGTAGAAGACAGTCCACATTTTAAAGTGTGGAATTTAGGAAATAATACTGATAAACATGTCATAAAAACTGAATTAAGAAAGTTTTCAAAGAAAGGAACTAGAGAATTAACACTAGAAATTGTGGGATTTTCAGATAAACTTACGTATTCTACAGTAGTTGGGATTTATTTAAAGCATAAAAAGCTTCCTTTATTCGAATTTAATTTAGATATTAGAAAACGAAAAATTATCCTTCGCTATCAGGGTGTTAAATCATTTCAACGAGTTGTATTATCAGCCCCAGAATTAGAGAATTGGAAGGTCATGTCGTTCTCGGTAAACAATACACATTTTACGGCAAATATTGGATGCAAACATGAGTCGTCAGCTCGGTTAAGTCAGAAGATTCATAATATACCGAAGAAGGCTTTTGCAGTTCTGGGAAGTGGCAAGAAGGGGGAAAATGCATTTGTGGTAAGCATTCTGAGTAAATATAGAAATTAACATAAAAACTATGCTCCTACCCTGATTTCATAACAGCACCTCATTAATTAAAATAGATTGGGATGTTATAAAACATGGTATATTGTAATGAGTATTTCAATGGTACACCTATGGTTGGGATGTCCAGCTTAACTGTTATCTGTATAGAATTCTTAAAACTTGACAATTCTAATGTTGACCAAAAGGATTTAAATGAAAGTGACTTTTTAGTTATAATAATATAATTGTTTTTACCGTAGAAGCATTACATCTTTTATAAACATAATCTGTGCTGCAGCTCAGTGTGACTGTTGTAGGGCTCCCTTCTGAAGGCTGACCTTCACCTTGACTACCTGCAGGGGAAACAACTCAGCTGCTACAACCCGGGTAGGTCACTCTTGTTGCACCTCGGTCTGTCACTGACAATGATGGACTATAAATTAGAAGTTATCAAGATTACATTTATAAAGAGTGTAAATACTCTGATAAGTTGTTACATTTTAGCTGATACATACGTACAAAATAATTCTTTAGAAAAAAAGTGTCTTTAAAAGTACCATGTCTATCAAAAGCAGTTTACTGGGTAATTTTTCATTTCGAAGTTGGTCAGTCATTCAAACTTACTCATGTACTGTGAATTGAGACTAAATTTTATATGTATCCTATCATCCCAAAGCCAGAACTACACATTTACCGTAATTGATAAATGACCACTGGCATTCTTAAGAAATACGCTTTCTCAGATTCGTACACAGACATTGTGTGCCCTTTATTTGATATTTCATTTAGTTTGCAAGTTAAAGGCTGTATGAATGTTTCCTTACATGGTTTCTTTATTTATAAGAAATGTTTCAAATCAGTAGCCATGTACTTCTAAATATGCTTCCCCTAAATACAAACAAATGTACCAGGAGCAACAAAACACCAGTTGCATTGCTGCATTTATATTAAAATGGATTTTTGACTGTTGGGAGAATCTAGAATTTCTGTTTCATTCATTCTATTTTCAATATTCTACATGTTACTCTAGTAATGCAAACAAATTTGATTACTCAGTAATGTGGTAGTTCAACGTAAGCAATTTTGCTGGGAGCAAACCGGAGTTATTTCAAGAAGCAACTTGTTGTAACTAATTACATACATACCTTTAAACAAACATTTGTGCCCCTGTTGTTCGTAATGCCATAACGCTTAATTACGTGGTTAACCGCAGACTCACTGAAGTAATCATCTGTGGAAATAAAGCTAATCATGCCCGCATTCTCCGCAGTTGTAAAACAGTGGTTGGCTGGAGCAGAGAGTCAGCTAGATGGTCCTGGAAGGCAATCATCCCAGTGACACACTCATGTTTAATTACCAGGGAATACCTGTTTGATGTTTTGTTTCTGTTAAGATGTATTCCACAGTTTTTCATTTCATGTGGTATATATTTCCAGAATGGTAGAGGTTTTGCAATATATCCCAGGTAATTGTCTGAAATAAGTTTCGAAGTTATATACATATACAAGGGCTTCATGGGACCACAGCTTGCCACATTGTTGTTATATACATGTGCAAGGGCTTCATGGGACCACAGCTTGCCACATTGTTGTTATATACATGTGCAAGGGCTTCATGGGACCACGGCTTGCCACATTGTTGTTATATACATGTGCAAGGGCTTCATGGGACCACGGCTTGCCACATTGTTGTTATATACATGTGCAAGGGCTTCATGGGACCACGGCTTGCCACATTGTTGTTATATACATGTGCAAGGGCTTCATGGGACCACGGCTTGCCACATTGTTGTTATATACATGTGCAAGGGCTTCATGGGACCACGGCTTGCCACATTGTTGTTATATACATGTGCAAGGGCTTCATGGGACCACAGCTTGCCACATTGTTGTTATATACATGTGCAAGGGCTTCATGGGACCACGGCTTGCCACATTGTTGTTATATACATATACAAGGGCTTCATGGGACCACGGCTTGCCACATTGTTGTTATATACATGTGCAAGGGCTTCATGGGACCACGGCTTGCCACATTGTTGTTATATACATGTGCAAGGGCTTCATGGGACCACGGCTTGCCACATTGTTGTTATATACATGTGCAAGGGCTTCATGGGACCACGGCTTGCCACATTGTTGTTATATACATGTGCAAGGGCTTCATGGGACCACGGCTTGCCACATTGTTGTTATATACATGTGCAAGGGCTTCATGGGACCACAGCTTGCCACATTGTTGTTATATACATGTGCAAGGGCTTCATGGGACCACAGCTTGCCACATTGTTGTTATATACATGTGCAAGGGCTTCATGGGACCACGGCTTGCCACATTGTTGTTATATACATGTGCAAGGGCTTCATGGGACCACGGCTTGCCACATTGTTGTTATATACATATACAAGGGCTTCATGGGACCACGGCTTGCCACATTGTTGTTATATACATGTGCAAGGGCTTCATGGGACCACAGCTTGCCACATTGTTGTTATATACATGTGCAAGGGCTTCATGGGACCACGGCTTGCCACATTGTTGTTATATACATGTGCAAGGGCTTCATGGGACCACGGCTTGCCACATTGTTGTTATATACATGTGCAAGGGCTTCATGGGACCACAGCTTGCCACATTGTTGTTATATACATGTGCAAGGGCTTCATGGGACCACAGCTTGCCACATTGTTGTTATATACATGTGCAAGGGCTTCATGGGACCACGGCTTGCCACATTGTTGTTATATACATATACAAGGGCTTCATGGGACCACGGCTTGCCACATTGTTGTTATATACATGTGCAAGGGCTTCATGGGACCACGGCTTGCCACATTGTTGTTATATACATGTGCAAGGGCTTCATGGGACCACGGCTTGCCACATTGTTGTTATATACATGTGCAAGGGCTTCATGGGACCACGGCTTGCCACATTGTTGTTATATACATGTGCAAGGGCTTCATGGGACCACGGCTTGCCACATTGTTGTTATATACATGTGCAAGGGCTTCATGGGACCACAGCTTGCCACATTGTTGTTATATACATGTGCAAGGGCTTCATGGGACCACGGCTTGCCACATTGTTGTTATATACATGTGCAAGGGCTTCATGGGACCACGGCTTGCCACATTGTTGTTATATACATGTGCAAGGGCTTCATGGGACCACAGCTTGCCACATTGTTGTTATATACATGTGCAAGGGCTTCATGGGACCACAGCTTGCCACATTGTTGTTATATACATGTGCAAGGGCTTCATGGGACCACGGCTTGCCACATTGTTGTTATATACATGTGCAAGGGCTTCATGGGACCACGGCTTGCCACATTGTTGTTATATACATGTGCAAGGGCTTCATGGGACCACGGCTTGCCACATTGTTGTTATATACATGTGCAAGGGCTTCATGGGACCACGGCTTGCCACATTGTTGTTATATACATGTGCAAGGGCTTCATGGGACCACGGCTTGCCACATTGTTGTTATATACATGTGCAAGGGCTTCATGGGACCACGGCTTGCCACATTGTTGTTATATACATGTGCAAGGGCTTCATGGGACCACGGCTTGCCACATTGTTGTTATATACATGTGCAAGGGCTTCATGGGACCACAGCTTGCCACATTGTTGTTATATACATGTGCAAGGGCTTCATGGGACCACAGCTTGCCACATTGTTGTTATATACATGTGCAAGGGCTTCATGGGACCACAGCTTGCCACATTGTTGTTATATACATATACAAGGGCTTCATGGGACCACGGCTTGCCACATTGTTGTTATATACATGTGCAAGGGCTTCATGGGACCACGGCTTGCCACATTGTTGTTATATACATGTGCAAGGGCTTCATGGGACCACGGCTTGCCACATTGTTGTTATATACATGTGCAAGGGCTTCATGGGACCACGGCTTGCCACATTGTTGTTATATACATGTGCAAGGGCTTCATGGGACCACGGCTTGCCACATTGTTGTTATATACATGTGCAAGGGCTTCATGGGACCACGGCTTGCCACATTGTTGTTATATACATGTGCAAGGGCTTCATGGGACCACGGCTTGCCACATTGTTGTTATATACATGTGCAAGGGCTTCATGGGACCACGGCTTGCCACATTGTTGTTATATACATGTACAAGGGCTTCATGGGACCACGGCTTGCCACATTGTTGTTATATACATGTGCAAGGGCTTCATGGGACCACGGCTTGCCACATTGTTGTTATATACATGTGCAAGGGCTTCATGGGACCACGGCTTGCCACATTGTTGTTATATACATGTGCAAGGGCTTCATGGGACCACAGCTTGCCACATTGTTGTTATATACATGTGCAAGGGCTTCATGGGACCACAGCTTGCCACATTGTTGTTATATACATGTGCAAGGGCTTCATGGGACCACGGCTTGCCACATTGTTGTTATATACATGTGCAAGGGCTTCATGGGACCACGGCTTGCCACATTGTTGTTATATACATGTGCAAGGGCTTCATGGGACCACGGCTTGCCACATTGTTGTTATATACATATACAAGGGCTTCATGGGACCACGGCTTGCCACATTGTTGTTATATACATGTGCAAGGGCTTCATGGGACCACGGCTTGCCACATTGTTGTTATATACATGTGCAAGGGCTTCATGGGACCACAGCTTGCCACATTGTTGTTATATACATGTGCAAGGGCTTCATGGGACCACAGTTTGCCACATTGTTGTTATATACATGTGCAAGGGCTTCATGGGACCACAGCTTGCCACATTGTTGTTATATACATGTGCAAGGGCTTCATGGGACCACAGCTTGCCACATTGTTGTTATATACATGTGCAAGGGCTTCATGGGATCACGGCTTGCCACATTGTTGTTTTGAATTTTGTTATGATTCCAAAAATTCTTTACGTTGATTTAACATTGAAATTTCAATAATGGACTGAAGTAACATGCATATGTATTACATATGCTTCTCCAGTTGTAGTTAACAACGTAATATACCATAACAAATACAATATATAGCGTTTGTAATTATTGTTTTGGATATGGTTACCCTATGGTAGTATCATGTGTAAAATCCAAAAGCTGTATTAAACGTTAAAGAAGATATAGCATGAGTAGCTGGATAATGGTTTCCTACCATTAGTAGATACCTGACCTGATACCCGGCTACTCGAGTTAACACCCTAGATCTAGTGCAAAATATAAACATACCAGAACAATACACATTTTACACACAGTGACATCAGACCAGTACTTAGTTTTGTGACTGCACATTACTAGAATTATTTTTTTTTAAACCCATATATTTTTACATGGAGCTTTACATAGTTTCTCTTTTCATTATATACATTGTCTTCTATCAGTACCAGGT
The DNA here is from genome assembly GCA_027627225.1 of Congeria kusceri. Taxonomy (NCBI): domain Eukaryota; kingdom Metazoa; phylum Mollusca; class Bivalvia; order Myida; family Dreissenidae; genus Congeria; species Congeria kusceri. The sequence goes on from CM051024.1 coordinate 60,885,055, forward strand.
CCTGATTCCATGAATCCCAGTCTGGACTATGTAAATGACGAAGCAGTGAATGGGGACCGAATCCTCCTGTTGGAACAGCAAATCACACTTCTCAATAAACTGGTGGACAGTCTCAAATCTCAGGTCAGTGTAAATCACACTTCCCAATAAACTGTTGGATAGTCTCAAATCTCAGGTCAGTGTAAATCATGATTCTAAATAAACTGGTGATCAGCAATCGATCTTTTCAGGGTATTTTTAGATTTTTTTTTCTCACATTTGAGAACTTCAAATTGGAAAAAATGGTCAAAAAATCAGATTGAGAATGGTACCATTTTCCGGTACTGACTTTAGAGGAAAAACGCTGCTCATGTAAGGGTAAATCACATATCTCAGGTTAATGTAAATCACTGTTATAAATAAACTAGCGGATAGTATCAAATCTGAGGTCAGTATAAATCACACTTCTCAATAAACGTGTGGATAGTATCAAATCTCAGGTCAGTGTAAAAGCCACTTATCAATAAGCTGGTGGATAATCTCAAATCTCAGGTCAGTGTAAATGCCACTTATCAATAAGCTGGTGTATAGTCTTAAATCTCAGGTCAGTGTCTATCACACTTCTTATTAAACTGTTTGACAGTCTCAAATATCAAGTCAGAATAATTCACATGTCTCAATAAGCTGGTTAATAGTCTCAAATCTCAGGTCATTGTAGATCACACTTCTCAATAAACTGGTGGATAGTCTCAAATCTCAGCTCAGTGTAAATCATACATCTCAATAAACTGGTTGACAATCTGAAATATCAAGTCAGTTTAATTCACATGTCTAAGTAAGCTGGTGGATAGTCTCAAATAGTTGGTCAGTGTAGATAAAAATTATCAATAAGCCGTTGGATAGTATCAAATCTCAGGTCAGTGTAGATAACACTCCCCAATAAACCGTTGCATAGTATCAAATCTCAGGTCAGTGTAGATAACACTCCTCAATAAACCATTGGATAGTATTAAATCTCAGGTCAGTGTAAATAACACTCCTCAATAAACCGTTGGATAGTCTAAAATCTCAGGTCAGTGTAAATCACACCAATCAATAAGCTAGTGGATAGTATCAAATCTCAGGTCAGTGTAAATCACACGTTAGTCTCATCAATAAGCTAGTAGATAGTCTCAAATCTCGGGTCAGTGTAAATCAATAAGCTAGTGGATAGTCTCAAATCTCAGGTCAGTGTAAATCACATTTATCAATAAGCTAGTGGATAGTCTCAAATCTTAGGTCAGTGTAAATCACACTTCTTCTGGTGGAAAGTCTCAAACCTGAGGTTAGTGTAAATACAATGGTTCACTGTCAGATATTGAGTATAAGTAGGTATAAAGCAATAGAATAAACAGTTTATGTTGCAGAGTGTTTTTTTTTCTTAAAAAATCATTAGTAACGCTTAACTCTTAAAGTTATGTTCATGAGTCTTGTGTAAAACTCTCTGACCTTAAGCTTTTACACTTATTTTGTTAGTTGGTACACTTAGCAACAAAACATGAATACCAGATTATCAGCATTATGACTTGTTTGATTGATCATTAGCATCAGGAGTGCCGGATTGCAGGTTAGGGGCAGGGTCATATGATGAATATGATAGTCTTGAAAAATCTGGAAATGTGGGACAGGAAGTTGGGTAATGACTTAAACAGAGCGGTGATGTGCCTTGTTCTTGAATTGTTCTTCTCTGCATCATTCATTTCGGAAATGCATTTAACAGACTGGAACAAGTGCCTTTGACTGCTGCGGTCTTCAAAATGTCATAAAACACAATTACTCTTCATTGGCATGCTGGGTCTGTCTTTAAAGTAATGATAAAATATGATTGAGGTTGTTATGGAAACAATAACGCATTAAGAGGCATCATGTGCAACCAGACAACTTGAGTTTTACATGCTTCCATTGATGCAGAGGGGACATATATCACAAATTTTGTCCTTTTTGCAGTAGTTTATTTTGTAATTTACCTGGTGTTTTACATCCAACACATAAGAAATTCAGTTAAAACTCTCTTGAAACAAATAGACATCTTTCTATCGCATAATCCTTTTATTACGGGGATCAACCATTTCTGCTACCCAAAAGCCAATCTGATTTAAATCATCTCCTGAAATATTGTTCCACTGTGAAATACACATTTTCTACTTTCACTTTTAAGACCATGAAAGCAAGGTTCTGATTGGTTAGCTGAAAGGTCACCAGAACATGACCTTCTACCGGGTATTCATCCTCAGATCCTAATGTGAAGCATATTTTATTCCATTACAGAACATAGACCTAACTGATCGGGTCAGTGGGCTGGAGGACACATGCAACTGTAAAGACGAGTGTGATTGGCAGGGCCGCGTGTTTGACATTGGGGAGACGTGGAGTCCAGACAAATGTACTGTCTGCATTTGTGAGGTATGAACACGTACTGTCTGCATTTGTGAGGTATGAACACATACTGTCTGCATTTGTGAGGTATGAACATGTGTACTGTCTGCATTTGTGAGGTATGAACACGTGCTGTCCGCATTTGTGAGGTATGAACATGTACTGTCCACATTTGTGAGGTATGAACACATGTACTGTCTGCATTTGTGAGGTATGAACACGTGTACAGTCTGCATTGGTGAGGTATGAACACGTGTACTGTCTGCATTTGTGAAGTATGAACACGTGTACTGTCTGCATTTGTGAGGTATGAGCATGTGTACTGTCTGCATTTGTGAGGTATGAACACGTGTACTGTCTGCATTTGTGAGGTATGAACACGTGTACTGTCTGCATTTGTGAGGTATGAACACGTGTACTGTCTGCATTTGTGAGGTATGAACACGTGTACTGTCTGCATTTGTGAGGTATGAACACATGTACAGTCTGCATTTGTGAGGTATGAACACATGTACTGTCTGCATTTGTGAGGTATGAACACATGTACAGTCTGCATTTGTGAGGTATGAACACGTGTACTGTCTGCATTTGTGAAGTATGAACACATGTACTGTCTGCATTTGTGAGGTATGAGTATGTATAGGGTAATTGGAAAGATTATGGGATCTGATGTAATATGTACATTCTGAAAACCAGAATGTTTGCATTTAGAGGTTAGAAAATATTTGTTTATACCCATGAACTAAACATGCATCCTTGCGTTGTAACAATAAGATCTTGATTTTGGTCACATGAAAATGCATTTTCAATAGCTTTGAGACTTTTTGTTTGATATCCCATACATAGGTGTTATTTTGATTGCCTTTGTTTTCCATGTAATTATAGGTCTACATATTGTTACTGTTGTTGTTGTTCTCAGTGTTGATATCAATTTCATTTCATTTTTAGTGTTCTTTCCTGCTTTTTGTCATTCTTTTAAAATCTGAGTTTAACTGTTGGTGGAACTTAAATGTTTACTTATTTCATGTTTACACAAGAATGGAAGACCAGACTGTCTGATACGAACAGATGTGGCATCCTGTCAAGGTAAGTCTCTGCTTTGTTTCGTTCTTGTTTGTGTTTTTGTGTTCTATGTTTGTTATGGATGTGATGTATGATCCTGCAGCTGGCATGCAATACAGCGAGAGCAGTAGAGGATCTGTTTATCTCATCTTTGTGTTTACATTCTTAGAAAAAAAAAGTAACTTCAGTCTCTCTATTTATTGAGTTTATTGGCTTAAAATATATCTCAGCATATATTTTGAAACACAATTGGTTTACATTTGACATTCTTGATGGTGATGATAATCATCATGATGCAACTGAATCTCCAGAAAACTAAAATGAAGTCGAAAAAAATAATGAACAACAGCATGTCAACGGAACTTCAATAATTCTCAATTTAAAAAGTTAACAAAACACCCAGCATTTAATTTGCAAACATAATATATTTCATTAAACTTCATTATAAAGGAACTTACCCTTGTAATGTGATTGCCAGCCCCATGTCAGATCAACCCTTGTCAGAACTATGGACAGTGCGTCACTACCAACGAGACGGCGACCATGTTTGAGGAAGATTTCCTGTGCGTGTGCCAGCCCCCGTATGACGGCCAGTACTGCGAGGTCAAGGAGAACCCCTGCGTGTGGCCCCAGAACCCCGGCATCTGTGACCAGAACCTGCCCCGATACTACTTTGATATGGACCTACAGGATTGTCTGCCTTTTAACTATACAGGTATGTTAGTGGTAGGGATCATCCAGTTGAAAATATTATCATGTATTAATTTTATGGAAATAGGAGGCTATGTTGTTTTTGGTACATTATGTAATATTTTCACAATGAGGCTGAATAATTCATTTATTTTCAATAAGTGTTTATACAAAATAGGGGTATTATATTTTGAGCACGAGTTGCTGAATTTTTTAATATCGTCGCAGTGTAAGGCCATACCAATTTGATTCTATGTTTAGCGTTCTCGGGCTGGTAGGCTCTCGGATGCCTGAATGAAAAAAAATAAAAATTCTGACAATGTGAAAAATCAAGTTGGAAAGTGTAAAAAATTTGAAAAAAATGGACTTTCAGGTGTTTTTACTAATATTTGTAAAACATAAAGTGCAACTAGTCAATTTGCACATTTAAAATAGGTTCCCAATGTGAAGATGATACATGTATATTACAGTTTTGCAAGTAAACATTTGCTTGAGCTTGTTCCACTGCCATGAATAAGTTGTGAAAGAATTTTTTTTTTTATCTACTTGTTTGTTTTTTCCTGCCTGGTTGGTAGGTTTCGAAAAACCATGGGGACACTAAACATAAAATCAAATTTGTATGGCCTAAATACCTGTATTAATGCTTTGCTTTTTTTTATTTTGGTGATGTAAATTTTCTTTGCGTCATTCCTGGTTGTGATGTCCTTTGTTTTGCTAAACCACACCGTTCCTGGTTGTCTACTAAGGGTGTGGAGGGAACATCAACAACTACGAGACCCTGGAGGATTGTCGCTCCCTGACCCTGGTGGGGGCCTGCTGTTTCCGTAGTTACTCCGTGAAGCCAGCAGACGTACTGGACAGCACGCAGCAGGAGGTGTTTGGATGCAAGGTATGGTATATGAGTAGGGCTTTATGGGTTTTATATACATTACTGGTTATAAACAATACAATGGAATTGTTTCAAAGTGGTATAGCTCCTTTGCTTTTTGTTACCTCAGTTAAAATTAGGTGCGCATTATATATGACAGCGCGTTAAACACGTTTTGTGGTAACACGTTTTGTGGTAACATGTTTTGCCCGTGTTAGTTTTTCTGACTGTGAACAACTTTTCACAGAAAGTTAAGGACAGATATGGGAAAATGAACAAAGTATCAGATGTTGGTAGTTATCTAGAAAATTTTCTCTCAGTCTTAAAATACTTACATGTAACAGTGTTACATGTAAGTATTTTAAGACTGAGAGACAATTATTTGAAAAACTACAAAAATCTGATACTTTATACAGAAATATTGACTGGATGAAGTTGTAAGTCTTGTTGTCATCATTTATTTCATCCACCTTCAGGAGATCACGCTGTCTGAGTGCCAGACGACACACCGCCAGCTTGTGGGGGACAAGCGTATCGAGGTGATCTCCTTTTACCCGAATGTGACGTGTGCGAGTGCAGGCTGCGGCACCAGGGTGGAGCTACAGTGCACAATAGACGATAAGGTGTACCAGGTCGGGGAGAAGGCGTTCCTTGGTTGCCAGGAGTGCACGTGTGAGAGATCGGGACAGTTTGTGTGCAAGTAAGTCTGTTTGGCTGCACAAGTTTATGTTAACCAATATAATATCCAAATAAGTGAAAATGATTCCTTACATTTGTCCGATGCAAATCCTTCTACACAAAGAAAGTAGAACTCATTTAATTATCAACAATGTATTTGTAACTTGTTTCGCTGACTACTTAGCAGTCTGACAAAAAATGGTCTTAAAATGGGAATAACTAACCATAATTTAAGTGTAAGTGTCCATTCTTTATGCTGAAAACTTTGTTACATTTTTTAATATTTTTGTTGTGCCTGTATTTTTTTAAACATTATTTATCATGTTTGTTCTTTGAAATAACTTGAGTTGGATAACAATCTTAATTGTGTTGGATAACAATCTTAATTGTGTTGGATAACAAGTCTTTTTACATTTAGAAAGTGCCCACAATAAGAAGGTTGACTTAATGTTGAGATGAGTTTTTGTGTACTTATAAGATAGTCAATGTTGTTGTTGTTTTTTCTCTTTTATTCTCAACATATATGTATGAAACATCGTCACTATTTACTTTGATTATGTTACTTTTCTTTTCTTGTCCATATTTCCCAGTTGTGGCCAGAAGGCGGTGAGGAAGGAGATACGAGACATGACGGCCCAGGAGATCGCCCAGTTCCAGGCAGCCATACAGCAGCTGCGACTGGTCGGCCCCGACAACCCCTGGGACGAGTACCGCGACATCTACATGCGCCACACAATGCACTCCAACGGAGGCCCGTACTTCCTGCCCTGGCACAGGCTGTTCCTGCGCAAGCTGGAGCAACGCTTGCAGCAGATAGACTGCAGTATAACCCTCCCGTATTATGACTTTACCACCGATATTGGGAATTTTGAGGAAGCAATTATCTGGCAGCCCAACTATTTTGGCGGGAATGGAATTGATGGTTGTATTCCGGATCACCAGTTTGGCTTGCCAGGATCATGGAGGCCGTGTATCAAACGTAGGTTTAACAAAGATGTCAAGCTTCCTAGTCTGGTGGAACTGTCCTTGGCTCTAGCAAGTGAAGACTACACAGAAATGAGCATGTGTCTGGAATCCTATGTCTCCTACATACACACATACATTGGTGGTGACATGGCCACAAGGGCGGCCCCGTATGACCCAGTTTTCTACTCGATCCATGCCTACATTGATATGCTGTACTGGTGGTGGCAGCAGAAGGGCAACAACAAGTTCAAGTACCCGCAGATATTTGCCAACATTCCCATGGTGCCATTCAATGTGCCACCCAGCGCCATTTTGGACCTGGAGAATGACCTCTGTGTCAGATACATATGGCCTGGCCAAGGTAAGAACACTTGTAATAACAATCACAAAGTGCATCGTATTTTTCTATCACAGAAATATGTATGGCTGTTATAACAGCAAAAGTATACCAAAATTAAATAAATATTCTTTTATACATTTGCTCTTGTTAGTTTTATGAATTAAGATGTTATAAAATGTTTGCTGATACTGTAATTTATTGTTATTAATAACTTGCGTTGTAAGTTTTTTGTTCACCTGAGCACAACATGCTCATGGTGAGCTATTGTGATGCCTTTTGTCGGTCGTGCGTCGTTCGTCGTCAACATGTACCTTGTGAACACTCTAGAGGCCACATTTATTGGCCAATCTTCATGAAACTTGGTCAGAACATTTGTCCCTATGATATCTCAGCCGAGTTAGAAACTGGGTCATGTGGGGTCAAAAACTAGGTCACTAGGTCAAATTGAAGAATAAGCTTGTGAACACTCTAGAAGTCACATTTTTTGCCCAATCAACATGAAACTTGCTCAGAACATTGTTCTAATGATATCTTGGCTGAGTTCGAAAACTGTTCCGATCCGTTGAAAAACATGGCCGCCAGGGGGCGTGGCAGTGTTCCTTATATGGCTGTAGAAAAAGCTTGTGATCACTCTACAAGTTACAATTTTTGCTCAATCAACATAAAACTTGCTCAGAGCCTTTGTTCTTATGATATCTCGGCCAAGTTCGAAAATGGTTCCCCTCCATTGAAAAACATGGCCGCCAGGGGGTGGGGCAGTTTTTCTTATATGGCTATAGAAAAAGCTTGTGAACACTCTAGAAGTCACATTTTGTGCCTAATCAACATGAAACTTGCTCAGAACCTTTGTTCTTATGATATCTCGGCCGAGTTCGAAAATGGTTCCGCTTCATTGAAAAACATGGCTGCCAGGGGGCGGGGCAGTTTTCCTGATATGGCTATAGAAAAAGCTTGTGAACACTAGAAGTCACATTTTTTGCCTAATCAACATGAAACTTGCTCAGAACATTTGATCTTATGATATCTCAGCAGAGTTCGAAAATGGTTCCAGTCCGTTGAAAAACATGGCTGCCGGGCCGGGGGGGGGGGTCAGTTTTCCTTATATGGCTATAGGAAAAGCTTGTGAGCACTCTAGAAGTCACATGTTTTGCCCAATCAATATGAAACTTTCTCAGAACCTTTGTTCTAATGATATCTCGGCCGAGTTGAAAAATGGATCCGGTCCGGTGAAAAACATGGCCGCCATGGGGGGGGGCAGTTAGCCTTATATGGCTATAGGAAAAGCTTGTGAACACTCTAGAAGTCACATTTTTTGCCTAATCTTCATGAAACTTTGTCAGAACATTTGTCCCAATGATATCTCGGCCGAGTTCGAATCTGGGTCATGTGGGGTCAGAAACTAGGTCACTAGGTAAAATTGAAGAAAAAGATTGTTAACACGCTAGAATTTACATTATTTGCCCAATTGTCATGAAACTTGGTCAGAATATTTGTCTTAATGGTATCTCGGCTGATTTTGAATCTGGGTCATGTGGGGTCAAAATCTAGGTCACTAGGTCAAATTGAAGAAAAAGATTTTTAACACTAGATGTTACATTATTTGCCCAATTGTCATGAAACTTGGTCAGAACGTTTGTCCCAATTGTATCTCGGCCGAGTTCGAATCTGGGTCATGTGGGATAAAAAACTAGGTCACTAGGTCAAATTGAAGAAAAAGCTTCAATTTCAATATGTACTTCAAAATTTTGAATGTCTGTTGTCACTTAAGTTTTTCTAACCATGATGAATAGACCGCCTTCCTTTTCATCAATCCATATCAGTATATCCATATCCATATAAAAATCTAACACATGGAAAATTGTTCGACTAATGAAACTCAGGTGAGCGACCCAGGGCCATTTGGCCCTCTTGTTTTAATTTTCTGGTGTTTTAAGTTTTCAAAATGTCTTTTGAACAAACTTTTTTTAAAGATTTTTTTTTATGTTAGGTGCTCCCTGCACCCTGACTCCAGACGAGGACAAGGGCACTGACAGAGGGGATGTAACTCCGGAGGGAGCTGGCTCCTTCACAGGTGGATTTAACTCCCTTGGTTACGATACTAAAGGATATGACCGAAGAGGTTTTGACAAGAATGGCTACAAGAAGACAGGTGATATAACATGGATGAATAAGTTATAATAAGTGCTTGATCTGCAGATATATTTTACAAGTTTGATGGTATGAAGTGGTCTGTGTCTTGTTTGAAACAAGCTTACCATTATAGTACAAGCATAATGATTTATTTATGAAGTGATAGTGGATTGTTTTTTATAGAGCTCAAACATTTTATAAAGTCTGTAACATGAAACTTATAATTAAATTATGTATGTTTGTATCGTTTAAGATGTTTAATAACATTGTGATGAACATGAATGTTTACATAAAAATTATAAAAATGCAACATCAGTATTTTATCCCTTGTTTGTGTGTCAGAGACCAAAACTGTAACTTAATCAAATCAACAATTGATCAGAATTGAATATGTTTTTGTTTAATTACTTGGTACAACAGCATTCACTGAATGTTTGTGAAATAAAAGGACACCCTTTCATGTAAGGCCTATATCCTGACCTTTCAGGCTACAACAGAGATGGCTATGACATTGACGGCTATGATGTGGATGGGTACAGTCGCCATGGTTATGATCGAGATGGCTACAGTCGCTATGGTTATGACATTGAGGGATGGAACAAGGAGAACATTCAGGACATCACTGGGAGATATGATTCCTCAGGATATGATGTGGAATGCCTTGACAGACGAGGTAATGAAGGACGTGTGTGTGGTATCCTTCTTGTGTTCAGTTTAGTAATACTGAGGGTTGTTCATTCTTTTGAAGCTAAAATATTCTTACAAAGCTCGACATTATCCTGGTAAAGGTAAAGTGTTTGTCAGCAGAACACAACACAGTCAAAACAAAACATAACAGCTGTGACATCAGTAACAAATATGAATACATTCTGAAAAGAAACCACATACTACATGATTGTCATCAATCCTAGATCTACTTGTTTTGTTTTATAATTAAACTTGCAAATGATTTTTTTACTTCAAATATTTTCTGCTTCATGTTTCATTCTTAAATTTCAAAGTTACAATCATAATTGAAAAATAAAGCAATTTTACCTTCATTACTATTATGTCTAGCTTTGAGTTTGATGTTGTAGGCTACACAAGGGGTGGTCTAGACAGATACAGCTATAGTACGAGGGGTTTCAACATCGAGGGGTGCAACTTCCACTTCAAAGGGTCGTTTTCCCCAGATCAGTCGAGCAAGATCTGGCGTATCCTGCTGCGGCAGCCCAAGAGCTTCCTGATGACCCTGACCAGGACGTGCCCGGGGCTTGAACCCCTGCCTGTCAACTGGCTGCAGCAGTACTGGATCACAGACATCAAGGATGTGACAGGTGTGTTGTATGGGAATTATTTGTACCTAGTGTCGGAATTCAAGGTGAAATGACACTGAGACATTATAAATTTGTCATCATTCTGTAAGGTTATGTCTCAGTATGAATGCATAGTAGTTCTTTGTATTGGCTGGTTTACTGTGATGTATGTCGGTCTGTTGGTTTTTCGTTTCCAAATGATAACTCAAGAAAGGCTTGACTTATTCAAATAATTTTTGGTACACATGTGTAACATCATAGAATACATGTCAAGTTCGATGTTGGTTACAAACCACTACATTTTGACTGAGTTATGGCCCCTTTTCGACTTAAAATTCCCTAAAAACATGGTTTCCGGATGATAACTCAAGAAAGGTTTGACATATTCAAACAATATTTGGTACAAATGTGTAACATCATAGAATACAGGTCAAGTTTGATGTTGATTACAAACCACTAAATTTTGACAGAGTTAAGGCCCCTTTTCGACTTAAAATTCCATAAAAACATGATTTCCAGATGATAACTCGAGAATGGCTCGACATATTGAAATAATTCTTGTTATACATGTGAGGCATCATAAAATACGGGTCAAGTTCGACTTTGGTTTTAAACCACTAAATTTTGACAGAGTTATGGCCCTTAATTTGACTTAAATTCCCTAAAAACATACCTTCCTGACGATAACTCAACAATGGCTTGACATATTTAAATAATTATTGGTACACATGTGTAGCATCATAAAATACAGGTCAAGTTTGACTTTGGTTACAAACCACTAAATTTTGACACAGTTATGGCCCCTTTTTGACTTAAATTCCAGAAAAACATGGACAATAACTAATGAAAGGCTTCACATATTTAAATTCTTTTTGGTACATAGGTGTATCATCATAAAATACAGATCAATTTCAACTTTGGTTACAAACCACTAAATGTTGACAGAATTATGGATTCTATTAAAATTAAATTTTTCCAAATACACTGTTGACCATTCACAAATTAAAGCATTCTCTCTCTGTCCATGTCTTTCTAATGGATGCCATAGTTTTGTGACAAGGCCATATTATGGGGGTATATTCGTAACTCATGTGACAATTCTAGTTTGTTATTGCTTGTTATCTTTTATATTTCAAGACATTGTGAATCAACATTAGTAGAAAGCATTCACATTGTGTGTTACACACGATTTTTTTGTTTTAAATGCCATTTATAGTGTAAAAATGCATATAATTACGCCTGTGAATGACAGTTAATTTGAATTAAGCTTTCACAAAAACTTTAAAACACTTAAACATAAATCAACAACAAATTTACAAGCACCCAAACAGTTGAACAATAAACTATTATCCATCATTTGCAGAGTTAATACGCGTGGAACCGAGCAGGAGCACAGTGAAGAACTCTGCTAGATTCTGTTTTGAGATTGATGACTTTGTGACGCCGTGTGCCTGTGAGGCGGACCTGGCCGTGTGCGTGAACAACCCGTGTGTGACAGAGACCTGCCCCTCATACCCAGAGGCCAAGTGCAGACTGGACTTCTGTGGCACCTGCCAGGCCAAGTGGCTTGTGAATGGGAAATATGTGGACTGCTTTGAGGAAAGAGGTGACCGTGACATTTGTGAAATCTTGATGAATCTTGTTCACTGTTAGTTCTTAGAACTAGTTAAATACTATGGTACATGTTTTGCAGTGTTTGTTTGGATATGCATTATTTTTCAAAAAGTTAAAATTCTAGAGTATTAAATTAAAATAACAGATGTATTATTCTGATCTAAGTGAAAGCTGGTGGTTTTAGGTAGTGTAAATATTTTAAAATGCTAAGAACGTTTAAAGCAATAGTTTACGAGGAAAGTCAGCCAGACAATTTTAAGAATGTGCAATAATGCTACATTTGTATTTCTGGCAGGTAGAATAACAAGATGTAGTTTATTAGTTATAAACAACAATTTTTGCATAAAATAGTTAATAAGTATGACATCTATACAAAGTTTATCTATGTGGCACACATATAAAGGAACTTTATTTCTTTATTGTCCATTGTATTCCCATACTGTCTGTGTATGATGTTACATGGTTGTTTCTGCCTGCAGATTTCTGCCAGCCTAATCCCTGTGAGAACGGAGGTACGTGCGTGCACTCAATATGGCCAACAGAGCCCCAGCTGACCACATGCCTGTGTCCCCCGGGGTTTGATGGCCACTACTGTCAGTACACCGCCCTGGACGTGTGCGAACTGCCTGTCAGTAACGGTAGGTGGTTAACACTGCAGGAGGTTGTGTATTAAAGAACATGGTTCTATTAAGTGTCTGTGCACTCTGGTATGTCCATGATGCTTTTACAACTAACATTGTCCCAATGACTGTGAAAAATCTTACACCAAGTCTTAGTCTGATCTTAAATATTAGGCTAGAACAGGTCACATCTAACTATAGTGTAAGTCAATAGTTTCCAGTATCATTATGTTTGAGATTTAGAACTTTTGGATTTATGGTCCTGTACAGTGATTGGATGTATGGGGCCTGTACAGTGATTTCTGGAGTTAATACATAAATGATCATAAATAATACCATTTTGTTCAAAGTTCTCATAACTACAGCTGATATGCATGCAGTTCTTCTCTGTCAACAGGAAACTGTGCTGATCAAGAAACCAGATGGTATTTTGACCGCCAATCTCAGACATGCAAGCCGTTTGTGTATACTGGGTGCCGAGGCAATGCAAACAATTTCCCTTCTAAGGGGGCATGCGAGGCCCGGTGTTGTATTGGAGCCTGTTGCTATAGATACCCCAAGAAAGATGGTGTAACCATTGGTTACGATCTGGAAGGTTATGACATGTAAGTTGTTACCATTTTAACTATCTGTTTGTAGACATCAAAAAAGCTTGTCTTTTTTTTATTATAGACATAATGATTGCCATAATACTAAAGCCATAATAATAAATACTGTAAAAAAATAAGGTTAGTATGCTGTTTCATACAAAAATGTGGTTTAATATTGGAAAACCTTACTACAAACAAACTTCTGTTGTTTTTAGGATTAATTTTTTTTGTGATATTCAGCTTCAAACTTGAGTTTTTAATGAAAATCTATAACTGTAGCAATGTTCATGCAGGTATGGGTTTGACGTGGATGACCGCAATCGCCGTGGTGACGTGAGGCTTGAATACCTCGGCATCAAAACTGGCACAGGCAGGTTTGGACCTTCCCGATACGACTGGCAAGGTAGGAACTTGATAGGTTGTGTTGTTTGTAGAAGTTGATACGTAGTATGGAAGTTGTTTGTACTTTTATTCATTTTCAACTTAGAACAAATGATGATCCTCAACACATTTAGTTTATACTGACATGTAAATGGCATTGTTTAATAAAGTATTTATCAGTTTAGATGATATGACAGTGCATTTTTATGTTTGACATCAGGTTTTGATCGCAATGGATACGACATTGCCGGCTTTGACCGCTGGGGTTTGGACAAGTCTGGATTCGGAAGGGACGGCTTCAACCTGACCGGTTACAATCGGGAACGGCGGTTCGACGGGAATGTGGACTATGACAAAAATGGCTATGACGCGGAAGGTTATAACAGGTAACTGAACTTCTTTGTACATGTCCTATAATTGTACCTAAAGGTTGATGTTTTTAACAGGAAATGTTCTAGTATGGTATAGACTGCTCATGAAATAATTTAACTTATTGTTAGTGGTCAAGATAAGCCTGGCATGAAATGTGCGTATAAGGACAGCGTTTTGCTGCTTAAAAATAAAAGTGCATGTAATGAACAATATGAAAAACTTCCTGGCATGTTATGTGCACCTCCATGTAAATATCGGTAATCATTTACTGGCATGTTATGTGCACCTCCATGTAAATATCGGTAATCATTTACTGGCATGTTATGTGCACCTCCATGTAAATATCGGTAATCATTTACTGGCATGTTATGTGCACCTCCATGTAAATATCGGTAATCATTTACTGGCATGTTATGTGCACCTCCATGTAAATATCGGTATTCATTTACTGGCATGTTATGTGCACCTCCATGTAAATGTCGGTAATCATTTACTGGCATGTTATGTGCACCTCCATGTAAATATCGGTAATCATTTACTGGCATGTTATGTGCACCTCCATGTAAATATCGGTAATCATTTACTGGCATGTTATGTGCACCTCCATGTAAATATCGGTAATCATTTACTGGCATGTTATGTGCACCTCCATGTAAATATCGGTAATCATTTACTGGCATGTTATGTGCACCTTCATGTAAATATCGGTAATCATTTACTGGCATGTTATGTGCACCTTCATGTAAATATCGGTAATCATTTACCATTTTTGTAGTAAAAGTTCTGATACATCACTTATTGTATTATTTCTTGCATTTGTTAACACCACTCCATAGCTTCAGTAATTTAACAAAAAGAGTTTGTTGTCCTATTTACAAATATAGATGTTATGGAAGATGTTATTGGACAACGAACAGTCACAAAAGACATTTTCATTCTTTGTTTGTTTATTTGTTATTTGGTTTTATGAGTACTATATATACCATTTCAGAGCTGGCTATTCCTGTTCTGGTACAAATCGCGACGGCCTCAATGCCTATGATGTGTACACAGATTACACGTACAAGTGTCGCTCGGCTACCCTGGCACAGTGCCAGGTTCTGGAGGACGGCACCACGAAGGTCGTCAAATTCACACAGGGTCAGCGCTGCGAGGACGTACAGTGTGAGGAGAACTGCGGCTGTCAGTACAATGACAAGACCTACAGGTGAGGATGGGGCATGTATATTATAGACTGTGCCTTATAGAAATAGAGAGTGTACGTGTATATTATAGACTGTGCCTTATAGAAATAGAGAGTGTACGTGTATATTATAGACTGTGCCTTATAGAAATAGAGAGTGTACGTGTATATTATAGACTGTGCCTTATAGAAATAGAGAGTGTACTTGTATATTATAGACTGTGCCTTATAGAAATAGAGAGTGTACGTGTATATTATAGACTGTGCCTTATAGAAATAGAGAGTGTACTTGTATATTATAGACTGTGCCTTATAGAAATAGAGAGTGTACATGTATATTATAGACTGTGCCTTATAGAAATAGAGAGTGTACATGTATTGGGTTAGTGATACAGATGAGCTTAATTTGAAAACTTTCATAATGAACCTTTGTTACTCACATTTTCAGGTTGAGGAGATCAATATGTCTTAATTCACCGCTAACTTAGTTATATCATCATAATTCTCTTTCATCTACAACATATAGAAAGTTAAAACAAAGAAGTGACACTTTGAAAATCATCTAAATGATGACATTTGACATTGTATGATTGCATAGCTGTATCTCACAAAATTGAAATGAAGTATGTTACACTGGGTTTTCACCAGTCCTTGCCTAATAATGAGACAAAAGTTGTTCCTTAGCTGTTTCACACTTTATATCTGTGATATATATTCTTAGTTGATGACTAATGTTCTGTTTCTGTGTGTCCCAGGTTTGGAGAGACATTCCAGGCAGGGTGCCAGCATTGTACCTGCGCGTACACTGGGGCTGTGGAATGCTCCTGCCCTGAAATATACCGCCGCAAGGAAGTACGCGACATGACAGACGATGAATTAGAGAAGTACCAAGCAGCCATCAAGAAGTTGACAAAGACTGGATACTCCTCCCAGTGGTACAACTATGGTCAGATTTACAGCAAATACAAGGCCCAGGCTGTCGGTAATGCAGCCTCGCTCCTGTGGCACAGGAACTTCCTGCGGGAAGTGGAGCGCCGTCTGCAGGAAATCAATTGTTCAATAACCATACCCTACTATGACTGGACCGTGAATGCTGGCGACCAGCAGAAGGCCCGTGTCTGGTCTGCTGGTATTTTTGGCGGGAACGGGGAGGAGGTGAGCGGCTGTGTGAACTACCATCCCTTCAAGGACTACTATCCCCCAAACTGGGTCCCATGTCTCAGGAGGCAGTTCAGTGTAGACATACCTTTACCAGATGTGATTGACATACAGAATGCTCTTAATGAACCAGATTTCAATACATTCAGACTTCACATGGAGTTATTCCTCACAACATTCAAATCGTGGGTCGGAGGCCACATGGATTCTGACGCAAGTCCTTATGATCCAGTCTTTCTGTCCGTGGCAGCTTTTATTGACCGCATTTTCTGGGACTGGCAGAATAAGCACGAGAACAGTCTACTGCACTACCCGTCTGAGTTGCGGTATGTTCCAATGATGCCGTTCAGGGTCACCCCTGACGATGTGATGGACAGTAAGAAGCAGATGTGTGTCACATACCATCCGCTATCAGAGGGCGGGGCTTGTAACATTACCTTGTCAAACCTGCAGTACAATTCCATGGGCTATGATCGCCATGGGTTTGACAGGGAGGGCTACGACATTGAGGGATATAACGTTTATGGTGTTGATCGTGATGGTAACCCTGACAACAGAGGCATTTACAATATACATGGTTTTGATCGCCAAGGTTACAGAAGGTCTGGCTTTGACTCTATGGGAATAGACAGGTTTGGATTTTCAGAAGATGATTATAACATTGATGGATATAATTCTAAAGGTTATGACAGGTTTGGCTATGATCGATATGGCTTTGATCGATCTGGGAAAACGCCATTTGGTTTCCATAGAAATGGAAGCCAGCCCATAAACACCCTTCCAGAAGTTTTTGATACCTATGGATACAACAGTTATGGCTTGGACAGATATGGTCTCAACAGACAGAGATATGATATCTTTGGATTCAACACTGTCGGATATGACCGTAGAAACTGCAACCGCTTTTTCCTTGGGCCTATGATTATTCTCATCAAGAGATGGGCGGAGATAGAGCTTGATAAGGCCGACAATAAAACAATGCGAGTGATTACCAGGATATGTCCACCTCTGCAGGATCTCCCTGAATGGAGGTACACACACTTAATAATTCAAATTTAAAAGTAACTGAGAATAGTGATTTCATGATTTGTTCCCACAATGTTATGTACTTCATAAATAGTAAGTTTATGTGTGGAATTTCTAAGATATTTTCAAATTTTGAGAATAGAAAACAAAAACATGTTGTCATTTCATTGTAACAAACAATTGAAATAACTAGTGTATTCCTTTGTTAATAGTATTACCTTGTTCATTAAATTGTTGTCATGTTATCCAGCTGTCCATATCATTTGAAAGACACTTGAACTTAAAATGAAATGGCATTATTGCATGAAGAGGATGTAAGGATGATTTCTTGCTTGCGACAGGTTCACGGTGAACTGGCTCCGTCGGGACTCCCAGCTGCCTCTGATTGAGGGGATTGTGGGTCGGGCACAGGAGCGTGTTCGGGGACGTCTGCCATCCATGCGAGAGACGAGCATTACCACGGACAACCTGTGGCTGCCGCTGGGCCCTGACAGAAGGTATGACTCCTCTCAGATTGTATTTGTATTCATTCAAACTCTTTTCAAATTCAGGGCTATTTTGAAGTATTTTTCTGGTCCTGAATTATTGGTATACTTCTTCTATAACAAGAAATCATGTAGTGTATACAAGTATCCAACGAACTGCCATCACTCACTTTAGTGATCAGTAATTTCTTAGGAAGTAAAAAAGTAAAAAAATTAGAACAGATAATGTATTTTATTTCACATTCTTGTATGCCTGCTCTTCATAATTATGGTTGTTTTAAGTCCATTCACTGAATTCTTTGTACTGTCAATGTGTGTTTCATATCATAGCCAATGTTTGACCTGCCTGCCGTATGTGCATGCCATTTTATATGTGAATATCAAAAGCTTTGAATGTTAAGCATTAAGGCATTGCCACATTTTAGCACACTTGAACATTTGTAACAGTACCGGTATTATGTTTAATTGCACGTATTTCTGCTGTTTTTTTTTCTACTCAGTATAACATCGTGTTCTTTTTCCTCCATTTTCAGCCTGTGTTTTGTGACCTACTACTACACCGAGTGCCCATTCGGAGTTGCCCCTGTGGAGTGCAGTGAGAACCTTTGTCTGGACAGGACTTGTCCTGGTTGGTTCGCTTTGATCAGTTCTTATGCTTTGAACATTTTTTTGCTGGATGTTTATAGTGAACATTTGATACTTTGTGCAGATGAAATTCACAAGTATGAAAAGCACTTAAGTATTGTTTTTAGATAATTTATCATAGAAAGTTATATTTTAAAACAAATAGCAGTTGATAATTCTCCATCACAAATTTATTGATGCGTTAAATAAAAAAATGTGTAGATTTTGGGCCCCAGGAATATGAAAAATTTAATCATCGCGAGGTGTAGCGGATATGGAGTTCGCCTAGCTATCGGGAGGTCCTGGGTTTGATCCCCACTCTGCGAGCATTCTAAAGATCTCCCCCAAAGACACGAAGTACTGGTTCTACCCAGGAAACAGACTCGATAGTGTCTCAATAAGCCTTAGGCTTTTGAAACAATTGAGCTAAAATTAATAGGTTTAAACTAAACTAAAATTTTCAAATCATACTTACGCTGCAAGTGCTATAATTTGAAAAAATAAAACGTCATCAATGCAATGTTTTATTGAAGAATGAATGAAGTTACAAGATCTGTCTGGAGAATGGTGGTATATAAGTATAACTAAATAACTAACCTTAGTGTATTAATATATGACAGGATATCGGGATGCTCTGTGTCGAGTGACTCGCTGCGGGGAGTGCGGTTACGAGTGGTACAGCGTCCAGACGGGTAATCCAGTAACATGTTCCGGATGTGTTGACCGTACTGGAGTTGAACGCAGGGAAGGAATGAGCTGGTCTACGTCCGACTGTGAAACGTGTTCTTGCCATGTAGAGTGATAGTTCTTTTAGCTTTCTTTTATCATAATTTTAATAAATATTGTATACACATAAATTTTATGATTTGTAATTTTCTGAAAGTTAATAAGCTCAAAATATCATTTTATCCAGGTTTATAATATTACATGTTTATACTTAAAAAGTTGTTCCACCACCATTAAGAAATAAAATCAGGTAACTGCATTGTATTGAAATTTGCATTTTTATAGATCATGAACACTGCTTATATGATGTTACAACAGATTTTAAACTGCAACCAAAACCTACCTTTGCTGCGAAACACATGTTTACAATTAAATGACTCCAATCAAATTGGGGAAATGCATGAGCTGCATGTAATACCGGCATGATCATTCTGACAAGTTGTTGTGTAGGACGGCCGGGTGACGTGCTATGAGACGACATGTGCTCCCCTCCAGTGCAGCCATCCTGTGAAGATACCCGGAGTCTGCTGTCTGCAGTGCACAGGTACCTGGGCTAGTACGAGTGTACTCACTGGGCTAGTACGAGTGTACTCACTGGGCTAGTACGAGTGTACTCACTGGGCTAGTAGGAGTGTACTCACTGGGCTAGTACGAGTGTACTCACTGGGCTAGTACGAGTGTACTCACTGGGCTAGTACGAGTGTACTCACTGGGCTAGTACGAGTGTACTCACTGGGCTAGTACAAACTCACTGGGCTAGTACGAGTGTACTCACTGGGCTAGTACGAGTGTACTCACTGGGCTAGTACGAGTGCACTCACTGGGCTAGTACGAGTGTACTCACTGGGCTAGTACGAGTGCACTCACTGGGCTAGTACGAGTGCACTCACTGGGCTAGTACGAGTGTACTCAGTTACAGATAAGGTTCATAAGGTTCCATCTCACTCAATGGACAGTTCTTATAGAAAGATCTGATAATAGCCCGTTGAGTCACTAATTTTGAAACGCTATTTAAATCTCAGCCAGGAGCGTTAAGACAGACTGGTTGTTTTTCGCTTATTCAAAATTTTAAAATAATAAGTCATGTATTTTATTGTGTATATTAGATTTAAAACAAGATTCTTTTTCTTTCTTTTTTTAGATCTTATAATAATACATCAACCATCATATTATACAAATACAAAAGTATTAATACATTTGCATGTACAAAATTAAAATGATATGTCATGAAAAATATTGCATGTCTATAAAACATTGTACGTAAAACAAAGATTATGCCGAGGACACTGAGTTGCATTGAGTATATATGTAATTATGATATTGTGAAGACTACAAAACTAATGCTATGACATACAGACTAACTATTACATAACAAAATGTGTATTCATACAGCGGTATTTATACATTTACATGTATTAAATTGAAATATGTTGTAAAAACACGGCACATTTAAAAAAAAAAATGCTAAAGACACTGAATTGCATTGAGTATAAATGTTATTATGATATTGCAGAGACTACCAAAGTAATGTTATGGTATACAAAATAATTATTACTAGGTGTATTAATCCTTGTCTATTTAATTTCACTAAACAATGTCTATGAACATGCTGACTAGTGACCAATCTCTTAATTCTTCATCCGTTTTTGTTGTATTTTTAAAAATTTCAAATGAGTGTTTGAAGCTATAAACTAGTCCAAAGTTAGAATGAATTCTGGTTTTTCTCTGGCAGTGAAAAATATATCGTTTAATTTCTAGGCATCAAATATTTAAATTGTTCATTTTTGAATTTGTAATACCAAGTATAATATCCTGACATGTTAGCTGGATAGATAAGCTTTGTCTATTTCTATTCACTATATGAACAGCAAATTTAATAATTTCTTGAGAATGTATACAGTTCCAGAATAAGTGTGTTATATTTTCTACTTCATTTTTACAAAAAGTACATAGATTATCAGCAGCTATTTTCATATTAAACATATGGGCTTTTGTTCCTAAGATTCTGTGGACAATTCTACATTGGAACCATTGGGCATATGTATCTTTACTAATATTGAACACAAGTGCATATACATTTCTCCAGTCAATACGATAGAACTCGGCATTCCATTTTGTTTGACTGGTTGGGATATCACTGTTTTGAATATATGTTTTATAAACATGTTTTTCTTCTTTAGGACTTGTTACTATTTTCGTTACATAAGTTGCTAATACAGGTTCTTGAATTGTGTTATCATAGGTGAATATGTCTCCAAAAGTTTTAATGTATTTACTTATTACTTTGATTAAACCTTGATACAGTAGAAAATTCACATTTGTTCCAATTAGATAGTCCAAAGATTCTTTGGAGATAAAACAGTTTCTATCTATCAATATATCTCGAACGAGACGAATACCCCTTTCATATAGACTTTTAATAAATATATAATTATTGTCAATTTTAAAATTGTCATTGTAAAATAGAGGCATATCTAGAATATCATTGCAATTGACTATAGGCAACTTTTCAATATACAATATATAGCTTTTAAAAACATCTAGCCCAAATTTATTTTTCAAATTTAAGCAAAGTTTCTCAGCAAACATTTTACCAGTATTAAACAGTTTTTTAATGTCAATAAACGATTTAACAAGTCTATAACAATTTCCATCTCCTGTCACAAATCTCTTAAGCCATGTTAATTTCATATGTTTTTCAAATGAACAAACATCAGTCATTTTTAAACCCCCTTCGTTATATTCTTTAACAACAGCTGTACTTTTTATTTTGCTTGGACCTGCCCATATGAAGTCATAAAATAGTTTGTTAATTTGTTTCATAATTTCTATTCTTGGTGTTGGTAGTGAAACAAATAAATGGGTAAGCAGTGGAAGAAGCAATGATTTAACAATAGTTATTTTTCCTAGAGGTGTTGATGCTGTTGATTTTGTTATCAAAATGTTTCATTACCATGTTGTCTAAAGTTATGTCATACACTATTCCAAGCACTTTAAAAGTGGTTGCTGTCCATGTCAGTTTGTATTTAGTTTTTATCGACCTAGTGCTGTACTTCATAGAGCCTATCCAAATTAGATTAGTTTTTTCATAGTTTATTTTCAGTCCAAAGTATGTTGAGAATTCATGAAGCTTGTCTAGTGTACAATTAAGAGAATATTCAGATCCGTCAAGTAATAAAGATGTGTCATCAGCAAATTGTGATATTTTGTATTCTATGTCTTTAATTGTTATACCTTTTATTTGTTTGCTTTTGCTTATTTTAATAGCAAGGATTTCAGCACATAAAATAAAAATGTAAGCGCTTATCGGGTCCCCTTGGTGGCAGCCCCTCTCTATACAGAATGTATTTGACAAGAATCCATTTATTTGTATAGAGGCCATAGTATTATGCAAAAACATGGATATCCATTGTTGAAACATTGGTCCAAAATTAAATTATCTGAAAGTGGTTTCTATAAACTGGAAAGATAAGGTATTGAATGCCTTTTCAAAATCGATTGTCATAAGTAATCCAGGTAAATTATTATTTTCAGCATATTTCAAGATGTCATAGAGTAATCTAGTGTTTTCCCCAATAAATCGCCCTTTAATTAAACCAGTTTGATCTATTTTCAATGGACCCAGATGCCAGTTTATAAACAACATTTAATAAGGTTAATGGTCTTAAATTTTTCAAATAACAACAGGCTTGTTGTCTTTAGGGATGCAAGTTATTATTCCATGTTTTTGAGTTACAGACAATGAATTAGTATTAAAGGCATAATTTATACTTCTTACTATGAATTGGCCTAACTTGTTCCAAAAAAATAGAATTCAGCAGTAAATCCATCAGAACCTGGACTTCTGTCATTTTTCATGTTTTTTAGTGTAAAGGCGACTTCCTCCATACTTAGTAGTCCTTCAAAAGATTCAGATTAAACACTATTTAGTTTCGGTATATTAATGTTAGACAAATCTGTATATATATCATAAGCAATTTCATTTTAATTTCTTTTGTATAATGTTTTATAGAATGAAACTGCTTCATTTAAAATACCATTTTGCTCATTCAACTTAACACCATTTCTGTTTCAATGAAAGGTATTGACTTGTTTGTATAATGGTTAGATTCAAGAGAGCAAAAGTATTTTGTGGGTTTTTCCCCCTCTTCTAGCCATTTAGCTCTAGAACGAATAAGTGAACCTTTATGTTTATTTTCCCTCAAGTTTTCTAATTCATTTTGTAAATCTTGAAGTTGATTAATATTAGTTTCAGTTAATGACTTTTCAAGTTGTTCTATTTTTATAGTTAAATTAGATTCATGCTTTTTGTTTAACTTAGCTTTATATGATGAAAATGAAATAGTTTTTCCACTAATTTCCATAAGGAATGTTTCTAGGAATAACTGGTCATTGATCACAAATTGTATGTCATTGTTATTAAGTGTTTCTATGCATTCTATATTGTATACTGGGATACAATATTGTTTTTTTTTATAGTTTCAATCAAAGAATTTAATGCAATTTAAATAGTCAATATCATTTAACAGTGAATTGTTGAATTTCCACAGACCTTTTCCATGGTCTATATCTCCAAAACTAATTTCTAAGTCAATAATTGAATGATCTGATTTATAACTGGAGTCTATATTTGAGTTTCTAATTTAAGAGGACAAGCTATTAGAAGTTAGAAAAAAATCAAGTCTAGCCTGCTGTAACGGCGTTAACCGTCTCCATGTGTATTGTTGGATATTACCATTTAGATATCTGAAAGTATCAGTTAAGTTTTTATCCCTGATTATGGACTGTAATGTTTCTCTAGTCTGTTTATTATTATTAATGGATTTATAATTCGAATAGTTCAAGTTTACATCTAATACAAGATTAAAATCTCCACAAATAACAAATTCATTAGTTTCAAATATTTCAATTTTTTGGAATAGGTCTGTAAAAAATGAGGGCATATCATTATTAGGACCGTATAATGTGCACAAAATAAATCTATTTGTGATATATATCATATCTAGTAATAAATAGTTACCAAGAGAGTCTTTTTCGATTTTATTTATTGTAATTGGTAATTTTTTTTTAATCAAAACACAAACACCTCTTGAATTTGAACATCCAAAACTAAAATAACATTCCCCGTCCCATTCTGAATAAATTTTACTTTCCATGTCCTGAATAAAATGGCAATCTTGAAAACAATAAATATGTGCTTTTTTCGATTTTAAAAAATCAAAGACATCTCTACGCTTCTTACTGTTATTGAGACCCCGACAATTGAATTAAATAATTGTTAGATTATCCATTTACATAGGTATGATGGAAAATGTGCCTTAACAACTGTATTATTAAACACTTATCGTGACAAACAGAGTACAACATTTCTAAGTAATTCTGCATTTTTACATAGAATAAACTAGTCCTGATTCAAGCAATTCAGAAAAACAACAAATGAAATAAAAAGATAATGTACAAAAAGAAGTTCAAGGTATGTGGATTGATTGTAGTTGCAATCAAACAATAAGTGATATTTACATCAAAATACATGGTTTTACAACATTTATGGTAGTTACCTTTTAGCTATATTAAAATGTTATTAGTATTGTATCACCTAATCAAATCCTATAATGAATAAAATATGACATAATCAAACACGCTTAGCACGTTTGAATATTAAACTAATTACACATGCATGATATAAGCCTATACCGTTTGTAAACAAATAAGGTAGCTTTACCAAAGTATTTCAAACAATAAATACTTTAATCGTCAAATTTTGTAATTAATATTTATTATTTACCTAGATGAATAGTTTAGAATAAAGCTTCATCAAATATACATGTACATATAAGTTATAAACTATGTATTCATGCTCTATAAGTATAACTAGAAGAGGTAAACACCACTTTTGTAGAAAACAAATGTATATAGCTTCTACAAACTTTACAAAGCATTTTAAAAGATACACGTGTCAATTTCTCAATCTTCATGCTTTACAGAATAAGTACATAACACATACCTACACAAATAGTAGAGTAAATAGATTAAGACAGTTTCATCACAAATAGTAGAGTAAATAGATTAAGACAGTTTCATCACCAATAGTAGAGTAAATAGATTAAGACAGTTTCATCACAAATAGTAGAGTAAATAGATTAAGACAGTTTCATCACCAATAGTATAGTAAATAGATTAAGACAGTTTCATCACAAATAGTAGAGTAAATAGATTAAGACAGTTTCATCACCGATAGTATAGTAAATAGATTAAGACAGTTTCATCACCGATAGTATAGTAAATAGATTAAGACAGTTTCATCACCAATAGTAGAGTAAATAGATTAAGACAGTTTCATCACAAATAGTATAGTAAATAGATTAAGACAGTTTCATCACAAATAGTATAGTAAATAGATTAAGACAGTTTCATCACAAATAGTATAGTAAATAGATTAAGACAGTTTCATCACAAATGGTAGAGTAAATAGATTAAGACAGTTTCATCACCTATAGTATAGTAAATAGATTAAGACAGTTTCATCACAAATAGTAGAGTAAATAGATTAAGACAGTTTCATCACAAATGGTAGAGTAAATAGATTAAGACAGTTTCATCACAAATAGTATAGTAAATGGATTAAGACAGTTTCATCACCAATAGTATAGTAAATAGATTAAGACAGTTTCATCACAAATAGTAGAGTAAATAGATTAAGACAGTTTCATCACCAATAGTATAGTAAATAGATTAAGACAATTTCATCACCAATGGTATAGTAACTAGATTAAGACAGTTTCATCATAAATAGTATAGTAAATAGATTAAGACAGTTTCATCAATGTGCGTGAGTTTCGAATATTAACTGCATTAATATTCAAACTTTTAAACTTTACAGTTACATATTGCAAGCATGCATAAATCACTGCATTAATATTCTAACTTAAGAATTATATATATATACACTTTGAAAAACCAGCATAATCATAAGGTACACATGTACACGCATAATCATAAAGTGCACAATCATGTACATGCATAATCATAAGGTACACTTGTACACGCATTATCATAAAGTGCACAATCATGTACAGACATATTTATTTAGTCGCAAGTATAATATAATAAATCTAACCACTATATAGAGCCTGATAGTAACTATTCAAAATAATTTGTTTATAAAAGTCTTATAAATAAAATTATGTTATGTTATTTAAGGAAGACATCAAACTATGTTATAAAAAATTAGGATTGTGATATTTAATCATAGTGCACGCATGTTTTAGTAATATGGTTAACAGTAAATCTTGGTATGGAAAAGGACAAACTGTAAGACTGCCAACGTGGAATATGGTTTGTAAACAATAGCACTATTTGTATTTTGAAATATAATAAATAAACAGTAAGACTGTTTGTCAAAAAATCACATGATTTATTATCAAAATAATAGTTGAATTATAATAAGATTATAATAACTGAAATTGGGCATACATGCATAATACTCTTATAAATAAGTTACAATTATAAGTAATGCATCCCGTGTATATACATTCCTGATGTGTACTTTGTTGAAAGTAAAGTATTATTTTTTCGGCGAAGCTGTCTAAGATCACTTTTGATATAGATTTCTTGCGATTATTATGCAGCGGGAAAATTAAATGCCAATAGAATTGGGCAAATTTTCAAATTTTAGGGAATGCAAACTTCAAACAATAGTTTAAAGTATACCAAAAATAACTGTTGCATACTTTTGAGGATTAAAAATTTACATAATTGTTTACATAAGCGGTTAAAATGAAGTTATAAACATATCCTCGACATATACTCTAGAGCTGAGGCTAATTATGAAACATATTTTCTCATTGTTTGCCATAAACAGAATGCTATATTCATTCACGTAACGAAATAACTATTTTGTTTAGCCTACATTTATATAACCGCTACGCTCTATAAATAGCAATTATGCAATGTTCCCATTCATGAATCTCATTCACAGAGTTGCCGTTCCATGTAGCCCAGTGATTCTAGAGAGTTCTTCACATTTCAGAAACAGTAGTGTCATTCTAAAAATAGCGCGCGTAGCTAGAAACAGTGTATAGCTGTGTTAATATACTCGTACATGCATCAATAATAATGGGAAATTTATTACGATTGATTAACGATTATTTATAATTGCATTTTTCTATCAACTTCTCCAGTAGATATTATATAATCTGTAAAAAGATGCTACATTTTCAATAGATAAAATGTTATGAAAGAAGATTCGGAATACGTCGAAATGTTATTCTCGTAGCATGAATACACAATTTGCAGTATTAATTATACACAGGAACCCTTGAAATATCATATTTCTACTGATATAATTTAAAATCGTCATAGTCTAATGAATTTTTATGTTTGCGTTATCAAAAATAAAGTTTCTTAACATGTCAAAAATCGCTGAATGTTCCCTGACTATTGCTTTTTATTGGGATACACAGCATAAATGCTTATTTGACTTCAAATTGTTATTATATTAGATAACTTACATGAATGGTATATTACCGGTACTATAAATAAATATATAGACTCGTCTGATACATAATAATTTTAAATCATTCCCGAAATTATTTTCTTACATTGTTAATTTGTTAAATCGGCTTGACAAATTCAGATAACAATTATGTTAACCTAAATTATTTTGGTTATTCATATATCACTGGTGGAAACATGGAGCTGTATGATTGGTTTATTCACAGCATAGATATTAATGATAATTTTATTTAATTTTTAAATTAATAAATTTATCTCAAATTAACTTTTGAGTCCGAGAAGTTTTCTTATAGTGTCCGAAAAATCTGGGGTCCAATAAGTCGCCTAATATTGGTGGGGACCAAAATATCTGGGGTATGAGAAGTTACGTAACCGATCATTTTGGCCGTCTGTTTAGGTTTTTAAATGACATCTCAATATTAATTTCAACGCCGATTGTCTTTTTTAAAGACATTTATTGTTTACACTGTTTTAATTTTTGATTGATAAAGACTATATTCTATCTATTGCATTATTTTTCTCTATACCAGTCAAATACAGACTATACTCACAAGCTAAAAATAGATTGATTGCAAGTATTCTATAATCAGTTTTTAGCATGTTTAGCAGGTATAGTTTGTATCATTATTTACAATTTTACACAGGATTTTTACAGATAACTGACATGCTTATACATTGTTGAAAAGCACCGATGGAGACTGAGATAAATGTAGAACAATTTTATGCTATTTCTGTTATGGATAATACTTTTAGAAAACAATATTCTTATAAGTTTCTTACAAAACAATTTTTCGAAACAATTGTATTTAAAAGTATTTAAAACAAGATTCTGTGTTTGATAAACACACATGCCCCCAGGCCCAGTTGGTGCTGGGTAGCCCATTTCTAAGTCCAAATTAGGTCAAGTTCAAGGTCAAAGTAATAAGTAATAACTGAGTAAATATGTAAGTGTTGTAGTAAGCAGTGTTGGTGCTAGACGAAACGGTAAAATCTAGTTAACCAAGAAAGTGCACTTTAAAATTATTATAAGTCCAAATTAGGTCAAGATCAAGGTCAAAGTAAGGTTGGGTGATATGGGTGGATAGGGAATGGTTATAAGCAACAACTGTTTAAGTATCAAAGTGTTGTAATAAGCGGTGTTGGTGCTAGACGAAATGGTAAAATCTACTTAACCTTGTCACGGACGGAAAGACGGATGTTTTAACAAATGAATACTTATGTGACTATTTCTTGACTAACCCTAATGCCATGTTAGCCCCCTAAGGGACTAATTTAGCCACCTAAGGAAGTTTTTACTTACAAAGGGATACTTAGGTGACTACTTTAGTCACCTAAGTATCCATTTGTGTGTACGGAAGGACGACAGGACGATCACTATATGCCTCCTGTATCAAGATGCTGGGGGCATTAAAAATAAAACTCTGTATAGAAAGATTTAGTTGTTAAATTAATAGAGGATATTTGTTGGTTTCGGTAGAACATCAATTATAATTAACTACTGATCATAGAAATGTATATTTTCATGAGTGGTGCATGAGTGAATCAAAAATCGATTTACTACCGGTGGGTTTTGCGTCCGTCCAGACTTCGTTTCTGCTCTGTAACTTTTTAATGCCTGGATGGATTTTAATATAACTTCAGATTATTATTCCCCATCACTAGACGATATGTCACGTACAACTCCGATGCTCGTCAGTCAAAGGTCAAGGTCACAAATCAAGGTCAAAGGTCAAGAAATTGTGTTTACTCTCCATAACTTCTAAATGCCTGGATGGATTTTAATATAACTTCATTTTATATATTTTAACTATTATTCCACATGACCAGATGATGTGTCGCATGCAACTCCCATACTCGTCGGTCAAAGGTCAAGGTCACAATTCAAGGTCAAAGGTCATGAATTTTCGTTTCCACTCCATAACTTCTAGATGCCCTGATGGATTTTAATATTACTTCAGATTATTATTCCCCATGACCAGACAATGTGTCGCATACAAATCCCATGCTCGTCAGTCAAAGGTCAAGGTCACAATTTAAGGTTAAAGGTCATGAATTTTTGTTTCTGCTCTGTAACTTCTTAATGCCTGGAAGGATTTTAATATAACTTCAGATTATTATTCCACATGACCAGACAATTTGTCGCTTACAACTCCCATGATGGCCAGTCAAAGGTCAAGGTCACAATTCAAGGTCAAAGTTCAATTATTTTTGTTTCCACTTCATTACTTCTAAACATCTGCAGGGATTTAAATGTTACTTCAGATTATTATTCTCTATGACCAGACAATGTGTCGCATACAACTCCCATGCTCATCTGTCAAAGGTCAAGGTCACAATTCAAGGTAAAAGGTCAAGGATTTTTGTTTCTCTACCATAACTTCTAAATGTTTTGAAGAATTTAAATATTACTTCAGATTATTATTTCCCATGACCAGGCGATGTGTCGTGTACAATTCCCATTGTCCTCAGTCAAAGGTCAAGGTCACAATTCAATGTCGAATGTCAAGGAATTTCATTTCAAGAATTTGTCAAGGGCATAATATTGTACTCTGACATTGTTTTGCATTCCTCTGACAAGCATATGCTTCGGGGGCATATGTCACATCCTGTGACAAGCCTTGTTATTTTATGCCCTTTTATGTCATTTTGTTACATGTAAGTGCTATCTAAATGTGTTTAATTTGAAAATATTGCGGGAATCATAATGCCGTGACGTCAAAATAATGACGTAATTTCAAAATTTGTATGCCCCCAAAGTGGAAGGCATGTTGCGTTGCACTTATCGATCGATCTGTATGTCCCAAAATTGTGTGTACTCAACTCCTCTTTAACCGCTGGGCCGATTTCGCTCAAACTTTCACAGCTGAAGAAATTTTGGCAGAATTATGGCCCTTTCTTGTTTTTTCCACTATAGAATTTTGTATGCTCAACTCCTCTTTAACTACTGGGCTGATTTCGCTCAAACTTCACAGCTAAAGAACCTTAATGTGTAGGTGATCGTAAAGTAAGGAATTTTGCTGCAACCAAGTTTGGCAGAATTTTTTAGATTCAACTCCTCTTTAACTACTTGGCGGATTTCACTCAAACTTTCACATGTGAACAACCTTAACGTGTAGGTGATCATAAAATAATGAATTTTGGCTGCAACCAATTGTGGCAGAATTATAGCCCTTTGCCCTTTTATCCACTATAGAATTTATATGAAAATAAATTTGTGAAGGCAAAAATTAGTGTTGGTGACACACCCTTTGTCTGTGTCCAAACATGCGTGGTGGGGGCATTCGTGTCTGTGACACATCTAGTCGAGTCCGGCATTGTTGATGGTCCATTTCATTTACTGTATTAAATCAGGAACCAGTGGGAAACAGTAAAAATTATCAAAGTGGTAATTTTCACTGTTTAAAACAGAGAATTACCAATTTTATTTCACTGTTATTTCCCTATAAACCACCGGAAAGCATACAATAAATAGTATTATTACTAAAAATAAATTACTGAATGTTTGATAAAGAAGAATTTAACAGAATATAAACTACATGTATTAGTATAATGTGCATTCAAATAACAATGGCTGAATAACATTACACCAAATTCTTTTGAATTTTAACAAATAGTTTTAGCTGGAAACTGGTTTTTGGGGATTAAAAGCTACTTAAAATATTCCATTCTAATAGGGATTATTATATAGTCTATATATAAAAGACATAATTTTTACCTTTAAAAAGCTTTTCATTATTTCATCTGAATATTGTGGTCCTACATGTTGTACTTTGTAGACTGTGAGTATGACGGCTTGCTGGTACGTAACAGGGAGGTTTTTACTCCGACCTCCAGCGCTTGTGACCGGTGCACATGTGTGTCTGGCTCGGTGACGTGTCGCTATGTGGACTGCCCCGTCCTGGGCCCGTGCAGCGCCCAGGTGACCCTGGAGGGGGAGTGCTGCCCCACATGCCTGGACTGTGGGGACCATGACCACGGGGAGACCTGGAGGGCCACGCCCTGTCAGCAGTGTACATGTGTGGTATGTGTCCAGCATATACACTCCAACGGAATGTAGTATTGCACACCATATGTTTATCATGTATATTTTGTTGGGATATTTCAGGAGCATAATACATCGTAATGTGCAGTGTGATTCATAATATCTGATACAGTTTGATGATTTCCTAAATTTAAAATCTCTTTGAGAACACATAAGTGTTGTACTAGTATATTTTCCTATAAGGTTAAATGCACTTAAATGGCATTGCATTGTGTTTTTAGCTCACCTGAGCACAAAGTGCTCATGGTGAGCTTTTGTGATCGCCCGTGCGTTTGTGCATGCATGTGTGCGTCTGTCGTCAACTTTTCATTCAAACAACATCTCCTCCTAAACCACTTGGCAGATTTTCACCAAACTTCACAGGAATGATCATTGGGTGACCCTCTTTCAAAGTTGTTCAAATTGTTACGGTCCGCTGCATATGTAGGTCACCAGAGCTAAAAATAGATTTAAAAAGTGTAAACTTTAACGATCTTTTTCTCTGAAACTACAGGGCCCAGAGGTTTCATATTTGGTATGAAATATCCTATAGTGGTCCTCTACAAAGATTGTTCAAATTATGCCCCTGGGGTCAAAAGAGGCTACGCCCCGGGGGTTACATTGTTTAAATAGAATATATAGCAAAATGACTTTAAAAATCTTCTCCTCTGAAACCACAAAGCCCAGAGGTTTCATATTTGGTATGTAACATCCAATAGTGATCCTCTACAAAGATTATTAAAATTATGCCCCTGGGGTCAAAACTGGCCAGGCCCCGGGGGTCACATGGTTTATATACAATATATAGCAAAATGACTTTAAAACACCTTCTCCTCTGAAACCACAAGGCCCAGAGGTTTCATATTTGGTAATTAACATCCTATAGTGATCCTCTACAAAGATTGTTCAAATTATGCCCCTGGGGTCAAAACTGGCCAGGCCCTGGGGGTCACATGGTTTATATACAATATATAGCAAAATGAGTTTAAAAATCTCCTCTGGAACCACAAGGCCCAGAGGTTTCATATTTGGTATGTAACATCCTAAAGTGATCCCGTACATAGATTGTTCAAATTATGCCCCTGGGGTCAAAACTGGCCACGCCCCGGGGGTTACATTGTTTATATAGAATATATAGCAAAATGACTTTAAAAATCTTCTCCTCTGAAACCACAAAGCCCAGAGGTTTCATATTTGGTATGTAACATCCTATAGTGATCCTCTACAAAGATTATTCAAATTATGCCCCTGGGGTCAAAACTGGCCAGGCCCCGGGGGTCACATGGTTTATATACAATATATAGCAAAATGACTTTAAAAAACCTTCTCCTCTGAAACCACAAGGCCCAGAGGTTTCATATTTGGTAATTAACATCCTAAAGTGATCCTCTACAAAGATTGTTCAAATTATGCCCCTGGGGTCAAAACTGGCCAGGCCCTGGGGGTCACATGGTTTATATACAATATATAGCAAAATGAGTTTAAAAATCTCCTCTGGAACCACAAGGCCCAGAGGTTTCATATTTGGTATGTAACATCCTAAAGTGATCCCGTACATAGATTGTTCAAATTATGCCCCTGGGGTCAAAACTGGCCACGCCCCGGGGGTTACATTGTTTATATAGAATATATAGCAAAATAACTTTAAAAATCTTCTCCTCTGAAACCACAAAGCCCAGAGGTTTCATATTTGGTATGTAACATCCTATAGTGATCCTCTACAAAGATTGTTCAAATTATGCCCCTGGGGTCAAAACTGGCCATGCCCGGGGGTCTCTTGGTTTATAAAGAATATATAGGAAAATGACTTTTAAAATATTCTCCTCTGAAACTGCAAGGCCAGAGGTTTCATATTTGGTATGTGACATCCTTTAGTGGTCCTTTACAAAGTTTGCTCAAATTATGCCTCTTGAGTCAAATAGAGCCATGCCCCAGGGGTCACATGGTTTATACAGAACAAAATATAGCAAAATGACTTTAAAAACCTCATCCTCTGAAACCACAAGGCCCAGAGGTTTCATATTTGGTATGTAACATCCTTTAGTGGTCCTCTACAAATAATCTTCAAATTATGCCCCTGAGGTCAAAACTGGCCACGCCCCGGGGGTCACATGGTTTATATAAACCTAAATAGCAAAATGTCTTTAAAAATCTTCTCTGAAACCGCAAGGCCCAGAGGTTTCATATATAGTGTGTTACATCCTATAGTGGTCCTCTACAAATATTGTTCAAATTATGCCCTTGGGGTCAGAACTGGCCACGCCCGGGGGTCACATGATTTTTATAGACTTAAATAGCAAAATGACTTTAAAAATCTTCTCAGAAAGCGCAAAGCCCACAGGTTTCTTATTTGGTATCTAGTATCATGTAGTGGTCCTCTACAAATATTGTTCAAATTATGCCCCTGGGGTCAAAACTGGCCACGTCCCGGAGGTCACATGGTTTATTTAAACTTAAATAGCAAAATGTCTTTAAAAATCTTCTCCTCTGAAACCCCAAGGCCCAGAGGTCTCTTATTTGGTATGTAACATCCTATAGTAGTCCTCTATAAAGATTGTTCAAATTATGCCCCATGGGTCAAAACTGACCACACCCCAGGGGTCACATGGTTTATATAGACCTAAATAGCAAAATGACTTTAAAATTCTTCTCCTCTGAAACCGCAAGGCCTAGAGGTTTCATACTTTTTATGTAACATTGTATAGTGGTCCTCTACAAATATTGTTCAAATTATGCCCCTGGGGTCAAAACTGGTCACGCCCCGGGGGTCACATGGCTTATATAGACTTAAATAGCAAATTGACTTTAAAATTCTTCTGCTCTGAAACGGCAAGGCCCACAGCTTTCCTATGATGGGTACATAACATTGCATAGGGGTCCTCTCCAAAGATTGTTGACCAGATTCTTCGAAGAATTCAGTTAATAGATTGGAATATGGCGTAAGCGGGCGGGCGGGTGGTTGGGCGGCGTCAACTTTTTGTTTCCGCTCTCTAACTTGAGAAAGGATTGAGCTATTGTAATGAAACTTCATACATAGATACCTTATATCGAGACCTCGCTTGGGATTGTATATGGTGTGGGTAGGTTCAAGGTCAAGGTCACCATTAATAAAATTGTGTTTTTGTGCTGACTAATGCATTTCTTTAGAAAAATTTGGTTTTCGTGGAATTTCCACGTTTTTGTTCAAATTATGCCCCTGGGGTAAAAGCTGGCCACACCCCAAGGGGTCACATGGTTTATATAGACTTAAATAGCAAAATGACTTTTAAAATCTTTACCTGAAACCGCAAGGTCCAGAGGTTTGTTCAAGATTGTTCAAATTATGCCCCTGCGATAAAAATACACCATGCCTCGGACATGCAAATTCCAATTGTGTTGCAAGGTCTCTAGTGAGCGTCCTAGGGCCCTCGGGGCCCTTTTGTTTTTTTTTAATATTAGCAAATTTGTGAATAACTATTGCAATGTCTTTAAATATGGATCTGAAATTTAATACATATGAAAGAATGTAGTGTTTCTATTGTAAGAACACACTGTTAATAACACCATTTAAGGAACACCATTTAAGGTACTAGTGAAAGGCTGAACACCATTGAAGGTAAATCTCTTTTTATTCACATCCGTACTCCACGAGCATACAATTCTAACTCCCTGCTATCGCAGAGGCATTCAAGCAATGGGCGTGTCATGCCTGTGGGCGTGGCCAGTGCACGCTACACCACAATCCCTCCTTTTTTTTAAGCCATTAATAATACAAACATATACAATGCATTCACATTTGATAAAACAATGCTGTTAGCAAGTCTAATGTTCTAATACATTTCGCATTAAACCTCGTCTGACATTAACGTGCAAACCATCTGACCGTTTATCAATTTCATTTTATAGCCCATTTGATAACGCTGATGCAAATGTCAGTCTAAATGAAATTTACTGGCACCAGCTGCAAATGTGTTTACAAGCACAGCGCAGTCTCTGATTTACAACATTAAATTATCACGCTAATTAACCAGAACGTTTGTCATGGCGTAGTCGTTGAATTTCTCAGGCATTTTTCGAATCCTATTCGGCCTATCTTTTCCATAATATATTGCTGAATGCTCGCTATTTTGATCATTTTCATTAACTGAAACATTTGATTCTGAGTCTGTCTGAGGCGCGTTTCGTTCATTCAGTTTTCTCATGTGAGTCACATTCCGCCGGTATTCGGTACCGTCGGCGTCGGCTCGAACAACAACACTATTTCCGCTCTTACTAACTACCGTATATTTATCAGAACTGAACGGCGTATCAAGTTTATTGTTTCGATTTTGCTTTAGAAGCACTCTGTCTCCTGACACAATTTCACTGTTTTTCGCATTTCGGTGCGCATCGGAATATACTTTTCCTTTTCCCTTTTGTTCGGAATCCCGATCACGGATTTCACTATCTTCCCGCCTAAATGTATTAATTTCAGGAACACGCGTTCTGATTTTACGACCGAACAGCATCTCAGCAGGCGACATGCCAGTCACTGCGTGGGGTGTGCTTCGATACATTATCAGGTAATCATTGAGATCTAATTTCCAATTACGATTCTGACTTTGAGAGATGCGTAGACGCTTGAGAATTGACCGGTTTTGACGTTCAACCTCCCCGTTTGCTTGAGGCCACAAAGGGGTATTTCGCCGGTGTTCAATGCCTTGTGATTTCAAGACATTTTCGAAGTACTCGCATACAAAACTACTTGCATTGTCTGTTCGCAGAGACAATGGCAAGCCATGATTCAAAAACCATTTGCTCAAAATTGACGCCAATTTCTCGCTCGTAATAGTTTTGGTCACCTCAAGTTCAACATATCGACTGTAATAGTCAACACATATAAATATGTAATCACCCGATGGTAACGGCCCTAACACATCCGCCGCTAAGTCTTGCCACGGGGCATTTGGGAGTTCTGTTCTTGTCATTGGTTCGGGAGACGATGGCTGGCTTACCAACTGACAACCATAACACGTCTTACAATAATTTTTGATTTCTTTATCAATACCTGGCCACCATACTCTTGTCCTCAAATTGCTTTTCATAGACACGATTCCTGGATGACCTATGTGACCTAAGTCTAACACGCGCTTGCGTAATTATCGCGGGACAACGATTCGCGTACCCCTCAGTACTAAGTAACCAATTACGCACAGTTCATCCTTGATATGTATGAACTGGGTTTGCTAATTTTTCTCCCATGTCCCATACGTCACGCTATCTCGTAATTTGCTTATCTCAACATCACGGCATGATACCTCCTCAATTTCTCGAGTGGTCATTGCGCTGGGCGTTGCTTCGCGCGCAACAAATTTAACATATTCATGGTCATCTACACTGTCAATCGTCTTTGAAGTGTGCTTGAGCGGAAGTCGCGACAGTGCATCTGCGATATTGTCTCGACCGTTCACATGTTTAACCGTAAATCGGTACGGTTGCAGCCTAAGTACCCATCGTTCAAGTCTAGCACAGGGTTTTGACCTTGGACCATAAATGAATTCAAGTGGCTTGTGATCAGTAAGGAGCTCGAACTCTATACCATAAAGCCACGGGTGAAAACGCTCTAGCGCCCACACCACGCTTAAACCTTCCTTTTCAGTTTGTGAGTATCTCCTCTCAACATCAGTTAAACTCCTACTTGCGTAACTAATTACGCGATTCTCACCATTTTGTACCTGCACAAGCACGGCACCTAGTCCTACCGGACTCGCGTCAACTATGACCTTTGTCGGCGCGCTTTTGTCATAATAACCCAGAGTTTCGGCACTAGCTAGCCTTTTTTTCAATTAATCGAACGCGCTCTGTTGAGACCGACCCCATTTAAACACCGCGTTTCTCCTCAACAGATCATTCAACGGCGCGGCTATTGTAGACAGATTCGGTATGAATCTCGCACAATAGTTTACTAAACCGAGCAAACTACGAACTTCACTCACGTTTCGTGGCTCACTCGTGTTCACTACAGCGTCGACCTTGACCTGAGTTGCCCCTATCCCTCGCTCAGATAGCTCATGACCCATAAACACTAACTTATTCATGTAAAACTGACACTTGTCCATATTTAACGTAAACCCTTTGTCTCTTAGTACACGTAGCACATTATTTAAACATTTATCATGTTCTTGTTTTGTAGAACTATGGACAATAATATCGTCAGCAATGTTATGCACACCCTCGCAGCCTTGCAATGTTTGTTGCAGAATCATTTGGTACATTTCCGGCGCACACGTAATTCCAAACATCATGCATTTATACCTGTATAATCCACTGTGTGTTGTAAACGTCGTGATTTCTCGTGATTCTGGGGAAAGTTCGATCTGATGGTAAGCATTGTTTATGTCCAATTTACTGAAATATTTGCTGTTGTTGAGTTCCTGCAACACTTCGTCTACTGTCGGTATCGAGTACCTGGTCCGTTGTATGGCGCGGTTTGCCTGTCTCATGTCCACACAGATACGAATGTCACCATCCTTCTTTGGTATTATGATGACAGGTGACACCCACTTCGATGGGCCGCTGACTGGTTCAATGACGTCTAAGTCGAGTAGTTCCTTGAGTTTAGCGTCCAACTTCTCCCGCAACTGGTATGGCACACGTCTTGTTGCTTGTACTACGGGCTTCACAGACTGGTCGATTGACACTTCAAGTTGATAATCTTTAAGTTTTCCAAGCCCCGTAAATAGTTTGCTGTACTGAGTGACGACATCTGGAACTTCCGGTTTTTCCATTTGGCGCACAATTTTGAGAACGCCCAACCTCATCGCTGTATCACAGCTTAATAAGGACTGTCCAGATCCTTCAATGACCACAAATTCGGTATCATCCACCGCTACTTCCTTGTAGATAATGGTCGCCCAAAACACTCCAGCTGTCTTTAGCGGTTCCTTGGAGCCATATGCATATAGCTCGGTTTTCCTGGGCTCGTTTCTGCATTTTTTTCCATTGCTTTTTAAGAATTCCCAGGTTTTTCTATCAACAATATTGCAGCTGGAGCCGGAGTCAATTATCACTTTGGTTTGCACTCCACCAATTTCGATCATTATCGACGTTGCCGTAGGATATTTCCTTTGTACTGTAAATGTAAATTGGCTCCTGTCCTCTGGTGTGTCTTCAACTTGGCGTACGGTACGCGGCTTTCTTTTTGATTTTTCCGCTGACCTACGTTTTACCGCAAAATGTCCGATTTTGTTACAATTGTTACAGCGCTTTCCACGCGCTGGGCACGTGCTGTCTTTGGCTACGTGTCCTTTCTTACCACACTTAAAGCATTCAATGTCTCGTTGTTTCCGGTCTTTCGATTTCTGTATAGACATTTTGTTAACAGAATGGTGAATTTCCTCCATACAGCTCGCTTGTTGATTAGCGTCTTCTAATGTTCTCGCAATCTCACGCAGCTGTATCAACGTCAAATCGCGACCACGTTGGAGTAACTTCCGCCTCAACTCCCTCGAGTTACATTTCTCAATAACGTGATCTCTAATTTGCTCGTCGATGTTATGAAATTCACATGTCTCCGCTTTCTGTCGAAGTCTTGTGATATACTGATCGACAGATTCCGTCGGCGATTGTTCCAGTTTCCGGAACATGTGTCTCTCGTAAGGCACATTTGATTGCGGCGCGAAATGCTTGCCTAGAGCATCGGCGGCTCTAGCATACACATTGCCTCCTTCTCCTTCTGGCAAAGTGTAGAAGATGTCCTGCACTTCCATTCCAGCCATGTGGAGCAGTAATGCTCGTTTGCGTTCATTGTCCTTTATGCCCTTTCCGACCACATACAACTCAAACGCTCGAAACCACCGTTTCCACTTAGCCGCTAATCCCGATGACTCGCCACGCAAATCAAATCTCGCCAAATAGTCACTTTCTCGTTCCATGATTTAACTGTTAAATGTCCAATTTTATTTCAATCCTCGTCGCCAAATGTAGTGTTTCTATTGTAAGAACACACTGTTAATAACACCATTTAAGGAACACCATTTAAGGTACTAGTGAAAGGCTGAACACCATTGAAGGTAAATCTCTTTTTATTCACATCCGTACTCCACGAGCATACAATTCTAACTCCCTGCTATCGCAGAGGCATTCAAGCAATGGGCGTGTCATGCCTGTGGGCGTGGCCAGTGCACGCTACAAAGAACAAAAGGAATTATTGAATGATCAGATTATGCATTTTTATGTTTGCCAGTCGGGAAGGGTGGAGTGTCATAAGATAAAGTGTACACCACCCGCCTGCCAGAACCCCTGGACCCCCCCTGGAGAATGCTGTCCTAACTGCAACGGTACGTCACAACTGCTATAGCCTCATTCTTTAGCTGAACCTACAGAAGGTCAGTCCCATAGCCCATATCAGTTATGTTGGACTTCAGTGGCTTTACCACCATTTTGTTACTCGTTAATATTACAACAAACTAAAAACAAACTTGCTTTTATACTGTGCCATTTCTATCATAATACTTTTCAGTCACTTTTATTTCACCTTGCAGGATGCTCCATAGATTCTCGCCAGCTGTGGGACGGGGAGAGCTACATGCGTGACCAGTGCACGACGTGCACATGTATCTCGGGCACGGTACGCTGTGCCCCACCTGCCTGCCCCTTCCAGTCATGTGCCAACCCCATCACACCAAAGGGTGAATGCTGTCCTAGATGTGATAATGGTAAGTTGTCCCATCCCTCAGTTTTGTAAAAATAAAGTGTTTGTTGTTTTTTTCCTACTGGTATATGCATGTTGTTATAGCAGTGAATTTAAATCACTGATATGAAAAATCTGACAATTTGTAGTTCAACCAGATAATGTAGAGATATCACATAAAGTTGTGTACGTACTTCACCATATGAATTGGTGTGTGTTTGTTGTGTGATTATTAAGAAGCAAGACCTGTGCATGTAATATCCATAACTATCAGCTAGTGTCCATAACTATGAGCTAGTCTCCATAACTATCAGCTAGTCTTGTTACAGAAGTGTGGCCTCAGAAAGCTATGTCTCTTCTCAGTAATACAGGTCAATACTTTATTTCTAGACTGCCAGTATTTGGGTGTGAAGTACCGACATGGCCAGTCGTTTGAGTTTCCTAATGATCGCTGCATCAACTGCACCTGTGACAACACGAATGTACAATGTGTCCCGGTGAAGTGCCCAAGAAGGGATTTACCCTGCCGCAACCCCATCACACCACCGGGCCAGTGCTGCCCAACAGAGTGCCCAAGTAAGTTTTTACTGCAACCCCATCGCACCACCGGGCCAGTGCTGC
This sequence comes from Congeria kusceri, assembly GCA_027627225.1. Classification (NCBI taxonomy): domain Eukaryota; kingdom Metazoa; phylum Mollusca; class Bivalvia; order Myida; family Dreissenidae; genus Congeria; species Congeria kusceri. Next base: position 60,926,063 of record CM051024.1, read on the forward strand.
CCGACAGAGTGCCCAAGTAAGTACTGCAACCCTATCACACCACCGGGCCAGTGCTGCCCGACAGAGTGCCCAAGTAAGTACTGCAACCCCATCACACCACCTGGCCAGTGCTGCCCGACAGAGTGCCCAAGTAAGTACTGCAACCCCATCACACCACCTGGCCAGTGCTGACCGACAGAGTGCCAACTAAGTACTGCAACACCATCACACCACCGGGCCAGTGCTGCCCGACAGAGTGCCCAAGTAAGTACTGCAACCCCATCACACCACCGGGCCAGTGCTGTCTGACAGAGTGCCCAAGTAAGTACTGCAACCCCATCACACCACCGGGCCAGTGCTGCCCGACAGAGTTTCCAAGTAAGTACTGCAACGCCATCACATCACCTGGCCAGTGCTGTCTGACAGAGTGCCCAAGTAAGTACTGCAGCCCCATCACACCACCTGGCCAGTGCTGTCTGACAGAGTGCCCAAGTAAGTACTGCAACGCCATCACACCACCTGGCCATTGCTGTCTGACAGAGTGCCCAAGTAAGTACTGCAACCCCATCACACCACCTGGCCAGTGCTGCCCGACAGAGTGCCCAAGTAAGTACTGCAACCCCATCACACCACCTGGCCAGTGCTGCCCGACAGAGTGCCCAAGTAAGTACTGCAACCCCATCACACCACCTGGCGAGTGCTTTCTGACTTAGTGCCCAAGTAAGTACTGCAACCCCATAATACCACCTGGCCAGTGCTGTCTGACAGAGTGCCCAAGTAAGTACTGCAACCCCATCACACCACCTGGCCAGTAATGTCTGACAGAGTGCTCAAGTAAGTACTGCAACGCCATCACACCACCTGGCCATTGCTGTCTGACAGAGTGCCCAAGTAAGTACTGCAACCCCATCACACCACCTGGCCATTGCTGTCTGACAGAGTGCCCAAGTAAGTACTGCAACCCCATCACACCACCTGGCCTGTGCTGTCTGACAGAGTGCTCAAGTTAGTACTGCAACCCCATCACACCACCTGGCCAGTGCTGTCTGACAGAGTGCTCAAGTAAGTACTGCAACCCCATCACACCACCTGGCCAGTGCTGTCTGACAGAGTGCTCAAGTTAGTACAGTTCTCTAGCTGCCATGAGCCTCTACAAGGGTAGAGCTGGACAGGTGTGCATGGTTATGGATCTGTCTGCTGACATTTTCATATTGATCAATGCATACAACCACCATTTCCCCCCCCCCCACCCTTCCCTCTTCACTTAATAATATTTTCATGGCCTTTGATTACTTTATATCCAACAGAATAAAGACAATAGCAACTATGTATTCAGTATGACGTATTGACCGTAAGAAACCTTATTTCAGTCTCTTCAGAAGTCTGTACTTTTGCACATAAAGTTCCTATCTAAATTTCCTACTATGGTTGTGTATTTCCAGCCTGCTTTGCGGAGGGCAGAGAGTACCTGACGGGTGAGAGCTGGACGTCACTGCTGGACCCGTGTGAGACGTGCGTGTGTGAGGAGGGCATGGCCTCGTGTACCATGGAGCAGTGCCCGCGGACGTGTGAGCACGGCACACGCAAACCAGGCCAGTGCTGCTCACAGTGCACAGGTAACAACACGTGATAAACCGATACGGCGAAATGGTTTACTCTACAAGCAAAATATTTATTTGCATAAAATCGAAAAATAATAACATTTTGTTAAACTATTTTGACAAACATGTATTTTTCTATTCTGTTTATATATAATTCTGTTTGTTATTTGTTTTTACTGATTTGTCTGTGTCTTTTGTTTTGAATTTTGACGGCAGAATAATCTCTTGCAATAGTTATTCAAGGTCAAATTATCCACTAAATTTTTTTAGAATCTTGCAAAATCTTATTTCATTATGATTTGTTTGCTTGTTCATACAGACTGCCTGTACTTGGGTCTTAATGTTCGGAATGGCCAGAAGTTCGTGCAACCTGGAGATAACTGCCAGCAGTGCACGTGCTCCAGTGGTCAGGTGACATGCGTGTCCCTGGGGCCTTGCCCGAAACTTCCGTGCAAGGTGACTGAGAAGCCTCCTGGAGCCTGCTGTCCCCAGTGTGTCCGTAAGTATCCAGGAAGTGGGGTGAGTGATGTGGGATTGTGGTTAAAGTTTCTGGTGATGTCCAAGACACAGGTGTTCATTAGTGTCATCACAGCCTCTTGTTTCAAACTGGGTAATGTAAATGGTTTTAATGACCTTAGTCACAAACAAAAGGGAATATGTTTTTAGCTCGGTGAGGCATTGGTATAGGGGACCTCCTGCGTCGTCCTTCGTCAAGCGTCCGTCGTCCGTGTGCCGTCAACATTTTGTTTCGTATTCATGCTGGACACTTTTTATCCGTTATTAACCTAACTTGCACAGTTTGTGTATGACTATAAAATCTCGGATGGGATTGTTATTGGGCCAGATCACGCTAGTAAGACTAGAGTTATTGCCCCTTTTTCATGCAATAAAGTGCAAAAATGCCTTTTTCCAACATATTGACCTTATTTTCCATCAAATCTAAACCAAACTTTCACAGTTTGTGTATGACCATCAGATCTCAGTAGACTCCAAAAATGGGCCAGATCTTTTTCAAACACCGAAGTTAATGCCCTATGTTTATTAAAAAAATATACAAAAATGGACATTATTCAGGAAAGAGACTTTATTTTTCCTCCCAGCTTCACTAATCTTGCACAGTTTGTCTATGACCATGAGATTGAAGTTGAAGTCGAATATAAGCAAGATCGGAACAGAAACACAGGAGTTATTGCCCTTTGTTTGTGACAAAAAAAATACAAAAATGGACATTATTCATGATAGAGACTTCATTTCATCCAATCTTCATCAATCTTGCACAGTTTGTGACCATAAGATTACAGGTCATGTTGAATATAAACAAAATTGGGCCAGAAACACCGGAGTTCTTGCCCTTTGTCTGTCAAAAAATATACAAAAATGGCCATTATTCTGGATAGAGACTTCATATTTCAAACAATCTGCACCAATCTTGCAAAGTTTTAGTGTGACCATAAAATTAAAGGTCAAGTCGAATATAAGCAAAACTGGGCCAGTAACACCGGAGTTATAACCCTTTGTTTGTGAAAAAAATATACAAAAATGGACATTATTTAGGAGAGACTTCATTTTTCATCCAATCTTCACCAATTGTGCACAGATTGTCTATGAACGTAACATTACAGATGAAGGCGAATATTAGCATGTTTGGGCTAGAAACACCAGAGTTATTGCCCTTTGTGTGTGGAAAAAAACATCAACAAGTTATCAGATGACTGGCTTGCACACACCGTATGACCATACAATTTGATTGATAAAATTTGTTTCCAACAGTTGCAAACCTTTCATGCAGTTATTTGTACATGCAATATTTATGGCTTTAGAGCCTGCATTAACATCATTTATCATCATTGGACAGAAAATTATCAAAGAAAAAGCAATACTTGACCTTATAGCACAGCCATCGCAATTATCACATTGCAACTAGTTCTTCAAAACTGTTTGCGAAAAAGACATCAAAATCTACTGTTTCTGCTTTTTCCGGAATTGTCACTGACTAATGAAAAAGGGTCAGGTAAGAATATCGAGAAAAATGATTAGAGAACCATTAGCAAAAACACTGCACATCCACTACCCAACTCGTACTTTAGTTAGCCCATTGCACTAACCGATGTTTTAAATCAAATCTATTCTATCCCGCTTTGCGTATTGTTCAGATACCTTAATTTTCAAACCTGTCACAACAGTATGGTCTTCATCTGTACCAGCTCTCAGGTGAGCGCTTTGGGCTATCATGGCCCTCTTGTTTAATTTGTTAGCTCAATCAAGTTTTTTTAAATGAGGTTTTTATTTTCTTTATCTAACACTCCTTACACAATTATTAAAGCTCTGTCAGGTTAAAGAATACACATGGACCAAAATGAGTAAACATGCTTATAACCAGTGTTCCCAATGTTGTTCAGGCTGCAGTTACCAGGGTCAAGACTACAGCCACGGCACTGTGGTGTCCTCAGACAGGTGCTCTACATGCAGGTGTTTAGATGGTATGTAGTACTTACTGGTAGCTTGACTTCTTTTTTAGGCATGGAGGGGAGAATTGTCTTCTTGGAGAGTGGTAGTTTCTTGAGAGGAAAAATACGTTCAAGTAATCTGGTACTTGGATGACATTACAAACCAATATTACACTCTCTTCCTGTGATGTTAAAGCAGTACAAAATCTATATAAAATACTTTATAGTTATTTTGCACAACTGACGTATTAATAATATTGATTCATGAATAAGCCGTATCTTTGATAAAAAAAATCGTTTACATTTTGTAGCAGAAAATGGTGTAGATTGAACAGACTTCTCAAACTGTTCTTAACAGTGTGCCCCTCCGGCATGTAGAAACCCGGTGCAGGTTCCCGGGGAGTGTTGCCCGGTTATAGTTATTTTGCACAACTGACGTATTAATAATATTGATTCATGAATAAGCCGTATCTTTGATAAAAAAAATCGTTTACATTTTGTATCTAAACATACAGAAAATGGCGTAGATTGAACAGACTTCTCAAACTGTTCTTAACAGTATTGCAAAAGTTGAAACACTTTGTAATCTTGCAGGAGAGGTTGTGTGTGACAGAGTGCAGTGTGCCCCTCCGGCATGTAGAAACCCGGTGCAGGTTCCCGGGGAGTGTTGCCCGGTGTGTCGGCAGTGCGACTATAAGGGCAGAACATATGAGGATGGCCAGCGCTTCACTCCACTCACAGAACCCTGTCTGGATTGTGTCTGCTCAGTAATTGCATACCACAAACTTACCGTAGATGTTTCTTTGAAAATAATGTTAAGAAATATTTAGTATAGTTTTAAGATTGCCTTATAAATATTCTAGTGGAATGTAGCAATGTACTAGTATTACACACATGTATTGTTTCAAAAAAAGTACATACATGGTAAATCAACTGAGTGTTGATAGCATATACATTTCACACCCCATAGAGTGTGATACAACATATTGTCAACCTGAGAATGGTTATGTCAACCAAGGCTTTTTTTGGTACCAAACAATTAAAGCAAGGTAACATAAGCAAGATAACTTAATAATTAATTAATCATCACCTAAAGTTACTAACTTGTTTATCGTCATGAGGGTGACATTATACTGTCTGGGACATTACAAATTGAATTTGTGATATGTATATGGAATTTTAACATGGGTTAGTCATGTTAGGTCTAATAAAAGGTATGACTCTGTGGTCGTTTGCTAACTGCCAGTGTTCATTTCTCTCATCCTCTACAGGGTGGTGAGGCGCGGTGTTCCAGTCGGGAGAGCGAGTGTGCACCTGTGCCATGTACCCACCCCCTGCGCTCCCTCAAGCAGTGCTGCCCCACATGTGAGGCATGCACCTACATGAGGCGACGCTTCCGAAATGGACAGAAGTTTGTACCCCCTGGCAACGATAACTGCAAAGTCTGCAGATGCACTGTAAGTATTATGAAAATTTGAGAGACCATCTTACAGCAATGATAATTAAATAAAACAATAATTTTCATTATTTTACCTGGTAAGCAGTTAGGGAATAGGTTTTTTTACAGGTTCGCTGTTGTTTTTGTGTGAAAAGAATACTTATTATGGGGACAGAAGATTTGTATTGATGTTGTTTAGTATTTGGACAACATTTTACTTAGGCTTTAATACTTACCATTGTTATACTTACCATTGTTATACTTACCATTGTTATACTTACCATTGTTATACTTACCATTGTTATACTTACCATTGTTATACTTACCATTGTTATACTTACCATTGTTATACTTACCATTGTTATACTTACCATTGTTATACTTACTATTGTTATACTTACCATTGTTATACTTACCATTGTTATACTTACCATTGTTATACTTACCATTGTTATACTTACCATTGTTATACTTACCATTGTTATACTTACTAGCTAAGTGTTGTCTGTGTTCAGGGTGGGTCAGTTGAATGCAGTACCATGGGCTGCCCGGCGGTCTACTGTGACAACGCGGTGCTGGTCAAGGGTCAGTGCTGCCCGGTGTGCCCCATGGGCTGCAACGTGATGGGCATAGAGTACAGGGACGGTCAGACCTTCATTGACTTCATGGATAGATGCAAAGTCTGCACCTGCATGGTGGGTAGCAGTTGGGATTGTTTCCCTCATAATTGTTTATGAAATAAAGGTTCATTTAGCAATAAATACTTATGTTTGTTCTCTTCTTCAACATTTAGTTATCCTAACAGTACAGAAAGACTCCCAGTAGTGTTTACTTATTATAAACATAATGTCTCATATACACTGTTAATATACAAGTTGTATGTGACTCCCTGATCAGATGGGCCAGATTCGCTGCATGGCTATGATGTCGTGCCCAGCAGTCAAGTGCACCCACCCTGCCAATCGTCCCGGTAACTGCTGCCCCTCGTGCACCATGTGTGAGATGAACAACGTGCAGTACAGGAATGGGGAGGTGTTCACTAGCCCCAGCAGTGTGTGTGAAGAATGCACCTGTAGGGTAAGGGAATGTCTAACACGTCTATGGGAATGTCATTCTACTTTGGTGTTTTTAGTAAGTCAATCAGTTCAAAGTTGCTTATGACATAAATTTGTGTGTGAACAAATGCAAATCCATTAGTTATGCCACCAATCGAAGATGGCGGGGTATATTGGTTTGCTACTGTCTGTCGGTTGGTCGGTCTTTCTGTAGACCACCTTCATTTCCACTCGTTAAATCCAACAGCTTTCATCCGACCTTCACCAAAGTTTACAAAAATGTTTGTGAGCATAATGTATTGGTTCAATAATTAGCCAAATTGCTATAGGAACTGCTGACTTCTGGCCCTGAATTATATATTATATTGGCCGTTTTAGCCTATTTCCGCTCTCATTAGTCCAACAACTTCCATTCGATCTTCACCAAACTTTATATTTTAAAGATAGCTTTGGACCTAGAGGGTGCATAACTGTTTTACATAGAGCTCTTGTTTTCATTACAATAAAAAAATCTTTAAAAGCAGAGCATAAAACATATAACATAAAAGGACCTTAACATGTTCCTTTGCCTTGTTGGTAGGATGGATCTATCACCTGCCAGAGGAAGGGAGCCAACTGTCCAAAGGTCAACTGTGTGAACCCCGTCCTTGACCCTGACACCTGCTGCCCAAGATGTAGGGCTGGGTCATGCTCATATGCCGGGCGCCAGTACACGGCTGGGCAGCTGGTTCCCGCCTCTAGAAGCACATGCGAGGAGTGCCGGTGCTCGGGAGGTCTTATAGACTGCGCCCGGGTGGAGTGCCCGGCGGTCAACTGTAGACACCCGGGCTGGGATGACTGCTGCAGCACCTGCCATTGTATGTATCTGGGGGTCTGTCAATATACGGTGTAATATACACTTAGTTATTTATAGGGATGGCATAAATATTTGAATTATCGCTATTTGAATAGTTGAAACGCCATTTGAATATTCTCTAATTTGTATTGCTTTTTAAAACAATAATTAAACAATCAACTGATCAACTTTTTTAAACAATCAACTGATTGTAGAAAGTAGTTTTCTTTCAATGTAAGAACAGTATGTACATAATACTGTGTTTTCAACAGATTTGCCCGTGGCATGTGTCATGTGTCTGAAAAAGATATTGATATACAGGTCCATGTCAGCAGTTATTGATTAGTGGCCAGTACTACACAATTACATCGGACAATATGAATCCATAATGTTAAACCTGTGAAAAGATTATTTAAAGAAATAATTGCATAAGTGCGATCACACATTTACCAGTTATTATATCTGAGAAATGTTGCTAAAATTTTCTGATAAAAATGTGCTTATTGACACGTTCCCAACTTGATAAGACATACAAGTATATGCATCGTCGATTATTGCAAACATTCTTAATAAAAAATAGCAAAAAAACACTTAACATGGGACTTTAGTGGTGTATGCTTAATATCATTATCACATTAATATGGTTGTAATTTGTTAATGAAGATACGACGTTAATGTGTACTAGAACTCTGTACACGATATTAATATGGTATTGACAAGGTCACCATACTTAATGTAGTTAATATGAATCTATGCGGATATTCAAATATTCAATTTTGGTATTCGATGCTGACCCTAGTTATTTATACATGCACCTCATTTTTGGTGCTTATTCAAAAACAATTTGTGTCAGCTTTTTGACAGAGTCTATTGAATGTATATACCTGTGTTGTTTTTTTGGTTATTGTTTTTCTAAGTTTATACTCAATTAACTATCAAGGAGTTGAGGGGATTACCCCATATATGTTAACAAGAGTTTCAGAATTGTTTCTAAATACCTTGGGGTTTATGCCAATTAGTATATGCATATTATTGCAACATATAGAATAGTACGGGATGATCATAGGCATACAGATCTGTTAGTGTCTTAGTTATGCTTACTGTAAAATCATTGTATTTTTCACGTTCGAAATTTCGCGCATTCTTGAAAATGGCTAATTTGTGTGGTCTAAAATTTGCTTTTTTTTTAGCTCACCTGCACACAACATTCTCATGGTGAGCTTTTGTGATCGCCTTTTGTCCGTTGTCCATTGTCCATCGTCGTTTGTCATCATTTACCTTGTTATCACTCTAGAGGCTACATTTATCGCCCAATCTTCATGAAACTTGCTCAGAACATTTGTCCCAATGATATCTCAGACGAGTTCAAAACTGGGTCATGTGGGGTCAAAAACTAGGTCACTAGCGCAGATTAAAGAAAAAGCTTGTGAACACTTTAGAAGTCACACAAATGTTTCTTGGGTGGCCTTTTACCAAAATAAATCAAAATATTTTGATTCATCAAAAAATATGGCTGCCAGGGGCATTTTTTTTAGCTCACCTTTTGTCCGTCATGCATAGTGTATCATGCGTTGTCAACATTTACCTTGTGAACTCTAAAGGCCACATTTATTGCCCAATCTTTTTGAAAATTGCCCAGAACATATCTTCCAATCATATCTCAGACAAGTTCAAAACTGGGTCAAAAACTAGGTCACTAGCCCAAATTGAAAAAAAAGTTGGTGAACACTTGTTTGCCCAATCTTCTTGAAACTCGCTCAGAAACATTTGTTTCATGGATATCTTGGATGAGTTTGAAGAGTTCGAAACTGAGTCTCATGGGGTCAAAAACTAGGCCACTAGGCCAATTTGAAAATAAAAAGCTTGTGAACACTCTAGAGGCCCATTTATAGCCCAGTCATCATGGAACTTGCTCAGAACATTTGTCCCAATAATATCTAGGATGAGTTAGAAACTGGGTCATGTGGGGTCAAAAATTTGGTCATGAGGCCAAATTATCAGTTGAGCGACCTAGGGTTTTGTGGCTGTCTTGTTTGATTTCTGTGTATTTATTTTTAGCTCACCTGAGCACAACGTGCTCATGGTGAGCTTTTAGGATCGCCGTTTGTCCGTCGTGCGTCGTGTGTCAACATTTTCATTCAAACAACATCTCCTCCTAAACCGCTGGACAAATTTTCACCAAACTTCACAGGAATGATCCTTGGGTGACCCTCTTTCAAAATTGTTCAAATCGTTCCTGTCCGTTGCATATGTAGGTCACAAGAGCTAAAAATAGATTTAAAAACTGAAAACTTTCAAAATCTTCTTCTCTGAAACCACAACGCTTTGAGCTTTCATATTTGATATCTGACATCCTCTAGTGGTCCTCTACAAAGATTGTTCAAACTGTGCCCCTGTGGTCAAGACTGGCCATGCCCCGGGGGTCACATGGTTTATATAGACTTGTATAGAAAAATGACTTTAAAAATCTTCTTCTCTGAACCGCAGGGCCTAGAGGTTTCATATTTGGTATGTAACATTGTATAGTGGTCCTCTACAAAGATTGTTCAAATGATGCCCCTGGGGTCAAAACTGGCCACACCCCGGGGGTCACATGGTTTATATAGACTTGAATAGCAAAATGACTTTAAAAATCTTCTCTGAAACCGTAAGGCTGAGAGGTTTCATATTTGATATGTAACATTGTATTGTGGTCCTCTACAAAGATTGACACCTCGCATGGGATTGCATATGGGATGGGAGGGGTCAAGGTAACTGTTACTAAAAATAGAAAAACGGTTTCCGCTCAATATCCTAAGAACACATCGAGATATTTTAATGAAACTTTATACATAAATACATTATTTTGAGACCTCGATTGGGATTGCATATGGGGTGGGTGGGGTCAAGGTCACCGTTATTTAATATAGAAAAATGGTTCCGTGAAATATTTTGAGAACGCATTGAGCTATTTTAATGAAACTTAATACATAAGTACCTTATATTAAGACATTGCTTGGGATTGCATATGGGGTGGGTGGGGTCAAGGTCACTGTTACTGAAAAAAGAAAAACGGTTTCCGTTCATTAACTTGAGAAAGCATTCCGATATTTTAATGAAACTTAATACACATATCTTATATCGAGACCTCACTTGGGTTTGCTTATGGGGTGGGTGGGGTCAAGGTCACTGTTATTAAAAGTAGAAAAACGGTTTACGCTCAATAACTTAAGAACGCATTGAGATATTTTAATGAAACTTCATACGTAGATACCTTATATCTAGACCTTGCTTTACATATGTGGTGGGTGGGGTCAAGGTCATGGTCACTGTTACTAAAAATAGAAAAACAGTTTTTGCTCAATAACTTGAAAACCTATTGAAATATTTTAATGAAACTTCATACATAGATATCAGGATAGCGACCTAGGGCCATAGTGGCCCTCTTGTTAATAATCATGCTAAAAGAAAATGTATTTAATGAAACTTCATACGTAGATACCTTATATCTAGACCTTGCTTTACATATGTGGTGGGTGGGGTCAAGGTCATGGTCACTGTTACTAAAAATAGAAAAACATTTTTTGCTCAATAACTTGAAAACCTATTGAAATATTTTAAAGAAAAGTTATACATAGATATCAGGTGAGCGACCTATGGCCATAGTGGCCTCTTGGTAATAATCATGCTAAAAGAAAATGTATTTGGACTATAAATTCACACTCTTTTCGGACAGCGAAAATTATACCACCTCAAAAATAAATGATTTTACAGTTTTTCATGCTAGCAAAATGAACATATAATGTTATGTAGTACATGATGATGCACTATATTTCCAGATTGTGAGTACAACGGGATGCGGTTTGAGCTGGGAGAGCTGTTCCCCAGCCCCTCAGACCCGTGTGAGGACTGTGTGTGCCAGGCGGGCTCCGTGGAGTGTATACGCCGGGTGTGCGCTGTGCCGGACTGCCCCAACCCCACACTCCTGCCCAACACCTGCTGTCCCGTCTGTCTAGGTAAGTACTGAGTGAATTCACCCTCAGTGTGCATGTGTTGTGTGCAAATGTGATAGGGACAGAAAACTGCATTGTTATATTGTAAGTACAGAGTGAATTCACCCTCAGTGTGCATGTGTTGTGTGCAAGTGTGATAGGGACAGAAAACTGCATTGTTATATTGTTGATTGTATTAGCCAGGGGAGTAATAGGAGTAATATTAGGAACATTTTAAGTCTGCACATTTATTAATAGCCTCGTTTCAAGAAGCGGGGAATTTTCCAATTTCACAACTGGTTTTATGTACTATAACTTCTGTTGAATATTTTCTTGTATGTAATATTGTCTGTATTTGTTGACAGACTGTACGTACCGAGGCCTGCAGTACACGGATGGGAAGGACTTCACCAACCCCGCCAGGCCATGTGAATGGTGTCACTGTATGGCGGGCAAGGTGGCCTGTGACACCAGGATGTGCCCTCCTTGATACACCATTAACAATACAGTTCAAACATTGAGGAAATAAGGATATTACAAGCAACAAGACATTAGTAGACTAATATCACATGACCATGTTTTTATTTACTTTTATCATAAAATTATCTTCAACAAACAAACCACCAAAGAGCACCGTCTTTGAATGTTGAGTTTTAATATTTACACATAAGACAATGCTCACACAGAATACAATATAAGTTACATGTACAGTTATTAACTGGAATAATATTTCAGAATACATGCATTCAATGATGTGTAACTCGAAATTGTGCCAATAATATTTTATTCTTATTGCTATATTGTAATACTTATATACTTTTCTGTTTGTTGTAATTTTATGTATTTTTTAATATCTACCAAAAATCCATTAAATACCTAGATATGTATTATCCCCTGTAATGTATAGTTATTATTTGCACTTATATGTTGTAAATCATGTAAATATTAATCTTTTGTGCTATGATTAGACATTAAAAAGAATGCTTACTGAATTTGACGGAACCAAATGTAATTTGATGTTGTTAATTGATAATTTAATTTTTGACAATCACATAATTTTCATGCTGACATATTTCCAGTCACTTTGTATTCTTACTCACAGATTTTCGTCTTCTTAAGCAATGTCTTCATTTACTAAATTATCTCGACTAACAAACCCATAATTATATCTTCTGTCCAAAAAGAATTACAAGTTATATAGATTACATATTCAGAAAACGCCTGTGTAAGACTTTTCATAGAGTTCTGTATAACCATGATTATTTTCAAACTACAGCCTTTATATTTCATCCTATAATGTAACATGTGCATCTGGATGTTATTAGGACTAACGAATCTCATTAGTATATCCTTACAGTAATCATTTTCATGTTTTGATATTATTTACTTACATGGCCAGTGTATATAACATTCTCAATGTTAGAAATAGTAATTTTAATTTTACATAAATAAATGTCTTTTTATTTCTATTTGCTGTTATTTGTGACTCAACTCAGGCATCGGTCCTAAGATAAAGCACAATGAATGCAATTAGTGAGGTGGCTGTGTGCTTTTGCTTCACAAAACACAATTGCAAGGGACTAGCAGTTTTTTTGCCCCCACCCCCCTCCCAAAGTTCTTCACAGGGCATATAGTAATCGCATCATCCGTCCGTCCGTCCGTCCGTCACGCTTCTTGTGCGGAGCATAACTCCATTAGTATTGAAGGGATTCGAATGAAACTTCATATAATGATAGAGGACAATGAGAGGAAGTGCAGAGTACAAGGACCATAACTCTTTCTTCAAGATTTACAGATATTGCCCTTTGTTTAATTTTCTTGCGCTGAGCATATCTCCATTAGTATTGAAAGGATTCAAATGAAACTTCATAAAAAAATAGAGGACAATGAGAGGAAGTGCAGAGCACAAGGACCACAACTCTTTTCAATATTTGCGGAGTTATTGCCCTTTGTTTGATTTCCGTATGTGAAGCATTAAATTTCTTGTGCGGAGCATAACTCCATTAGTATTGAAGGCATTGAAATGAAACTTCATATAATGATAGACGACAATGACAGGAAGTGCAGAGCACAAGGACCATAACTCTTTCTTCAATATGTATTGAGTTATTGCCTTTTGTTTGATTTTCTTGTGTGAAGCATAACTCCATTAGTATTGAAGGGATTCAATTAAAACTTTATTAAATGATAGAGGGTAGAGGACAATGAGAGGAAGTGCAGAGCACAAGGACCACAACTCTTTCTTCAATCTTTAAGGAGTTATTGTTGTATTCCCTTATGTGATGCATTAATTTTCTTGTGTTGAGCATAATTCCATTATATTGAAGGCATTCAAATAAAACTTCATATAATGATAGAGGGCAATTAGAGGAAGTGCAGAGCACAATGACCATAACACTTTCTTCAATATTTATGGAGTTATTGCCCGTTGTTTAATTTTCTTGTGCGGAGCATAACTCCATTTGTATTGGAGGGATTCAAATAAAACTTCATATAATGATAAAGAACAATGAGAGGAAGTGCAGAGTACAAGGACCACAGCTCTTTCTTCAATACTTAGGAGTTATTGCCGTTTGTTTTATTTTCTTATGTGAAGCATTAATTTTCTTGTGCGGGCATAACTCCTTTGTAAAGAAAGGGCTATCCGTTCTTGGTTAAAAATTAGGAAAAATGGAAATTTACCTATGTTTAGTATATATTCTGACCTTTGTAACTCTAGTAATACCGGTAATGCATGCTGTTCTAAAAGAATTAATAGTATCATCGATCATTTAGATTCGTCAAAACTTTGTTAACAAAATACATTATTTTCCTAATATCAAGTTTAAGCTTAGAGACACTTTTGTAAAGAAATGGCGAGGACCACAACTCTTTCTTTAATATTTACAGAGTTATTGCTTTTCAGTTAATTTTCTTGTGCAGTGCATAAATCTATTAGTATTGACGTGATTTAAAATAAAACCACATATTGATAGAGGATGTTGAGAGGAAGTGCAGAGCACTAGGACCATAAATATTTTTGTAGGAAGCGTCATTTTTGCCAACATATAACTGACATTGTGTTATTCTTTTTTATTCAATTTTATCTCCTGATTTGTCAGATCCAAAAAAATTGCTGTTGAATCTGGCATCCGCTGCCGTCCTGTTTTGAAGTCAAGGCCAAACTCTCGCCCAGCATTTGGAAGTGCTCGCTACATTGTCACGCCAGCACTCAAAAATACCGGGAAATACATTGGCTTATATTACGAATGGAATGCTTATCGTTCTGTTAAACTCGGTTGATTGATCTAGAATGTTATTGCCCAGCATTTGGTAGTGCTCGCTTATATGGCACGCAATCACTACAAAATACCGGGTAACACACCGCCTGTGCGTTTCAGATGCCTGTTGTCCACTCCAGTGTGTACCCACAGTAGCTACCCGAACGGGCGATGCAAGCACAGGATTGTGCTAGTTGGTCAGTACACCAGCACATTCAAGTACCCGCACCACCAGACCGGAAATACGAGCCGTCCACCGTTATATGGTAGCTTGTTGCGATGTCTGTTGACAAACGCAAGCATTGGATTGTGCTGTTTCTCAATATTCAACACGCACAACACAATACCCGCCCTTGTCAGACAGATGTAGTCCTCGTATAACCACGCGATTGTGATGATGCCGAACATCACCCGAACTCAGCATCAAGAAGTGCTCGTCAGTGGGCGCACACCAGCACGACATGATGCGGAGTCAGGATTGTCCATCAACATTATAATGTATTTCCCTACCGATCACATATCCCAGCATCAAAAAGTGCTAGTATTGCACAAACCAGCACCTTGAAATACCAGGTCATGTAATCGGCTCCCGTCACTCCGTTGTCCACTTCCGGTTAGTGTCTCCAGCTGTAGTGGCAGCCACATTTGCGTCAGAAAATACTTGGTGCAGGGATTCTTTCTCCCCGTATCAAGTTACCCCCTGACAAATGTGATTGCCTATCTTCGTAATTACTTTTGAAACAAAAGTTGTTTTACTCAGTGCGCGTGCAAGCACAAGATTGTGCTAGTAAATGTTTGAAACTATCAGCAACCAAGTGCTCACTTGCGCAATGTACGTTATTTCTTTTCGAAACGATAGAAATAGTCCATGTTGGCATCTGCAAGTGCTCGTCAGTGGGCGCACACCAGCACGACATGATGCGGAGTCAGGATCGTCCATCAACATTATAATGTATTTCCCTACCGATCACATATCCCAGCATCAAAAAGTGCTAGTATTGCACAAACCAGCACCTTGAAATACCAGGTCACGTAATCGGCTCCCGTCACTCCGTTGCCCACTTCCGGTTAGTGTCTCCAGCTGTAGTGGCAGACTAATTTGCGTCAGAAAATACTTGGTGCAGGGATTCTTTCTCCCCGCATCAAGTTACCCCCTGACAAATGTGATTGCCTATCTTCTTAATTACTTTTGAAAAAAAAGTTGTTTTACTCAGTGCGCGTGCAAGCACAAGATTGTGCTAGTAAATGTTTGAAACTATCAGCAACCAAGTGCTCACTTGCGCAATGTACGTTATTTCTTTTCGAAACGATAGAAATAGTCCATGTAGCTATGTTGTTGGCATCTGCAAGCACAGGATTGTGCTAGTATGTGTGCCAACTAGCCGCAACCGAGTGCCTGCCGACGCCGACAACAACATCCGACGTCAAGAAGCAGAAAACGTGCCTGCTTCTGCAAGCACAGGATTGTGCTAGTGTGTGTGCCAACTAGCCGCAACCAAGTGCTCGCCGATGCCGACAACAACATCTGACGTCAGTGCCTGTTTCTGCAAGCACATGGTTGTGCTAGTGCCAAGACTGACCAGCGACAACCAAGTACCCACAAAAACAAAACACCTTCCTCATCCATGATGTCCCAAACTCCTCTCCATCCATAATCTACTGGGCTTCACAATAAATAAATATTATATAA
This sequence comes from Congeria kusceri, assembly GCA_027627225.1. Classification (NCBI taxonomy): domain Eukaryota; kingdom Metazoa; phylum Mollusca; class Bivalvia; order Myida; family Dreissenidae; genus Congeria; species Congeria kusceri. Next base: position 60,942,339 of record CM051024.1, read on the forward strand.
ATCCTTCACGTTATAGATAAAAAAATAAATTCTTTTATCAGTATTTTGTTTTTATTTTTTCATAAAATAAGTTTTAATGGCATTATTACTTAAGAACACACTGTCTCAAGAGTCATTGAGCAATTGATAACCGTTACACTTTTTGCGAGGTTTATATACCCCCAAATTCTAATCAGAATTTTTGACACGTGACACCAACTTGAGTTTCTGCTCAGTACTAATACCCCGACTACCGGGAAAACACTACCAAGCGCCAATTAACATGTTTATTGTTTTGCAATTAGGGGACAATACCCGTAATAGTGTTGACAAAGGGGCAGTTAGCCAAACACGGGTGCAAACTGTCAAAACCTGCGGATGTGATTTATGGGGATCTGTAATCACATCTCGACATGTGGTGCGCTGCCCGGAAGAGCAGTAGGGGCCAATACTGGCCCCTACTGAGTAATAATCTATTGCCTTGCCAGGAAACGTGCAAATTGCTGTATATTGTCACCTGATTGACGCCTGATAGAGATTTTTGTCTTCGTTTTAAATTAGTTTCTATAATTTTCTGTTTAATATCAAGAACTTGTTTATTGTTTTACGTAAATTTCCTTCATCAAATTTATTTGCAAAGTATGAATTCTAGTTTATTTCCTGCTTATAACATAATTTACCAAAAATATATATAGTATATGTAGAAAAATATATTCGGCTGTTTACTAAGGACTTTATATTTTGATAAATAAACTAGCAGCAGTTTTTATTTATATTTTGATAAATAAATCCCCATTTATTTCATAATTGTGAACAATTATATAAAAATACCGATGGAAAGCAGTGGAAGTTGATACATTATATATATATAATATATATTTGTTCTTTTAAAATTTAGATCATGTTATTTGTTCGTCTCTATTTAAAATTGTGTTCCATTACAATGAATCGGATCGATAGATCTAACACGTATTATTCATAATTATATTTGTTTACATATATACTTCTCCAGTACTGATTTAATGTAAGACTCGCACAAATAAGAATTAAAAGGAATGTTATTATGTGCAATTTATCAATCCACCTTTGATCATTAAACTGCATTATTCATTTTTTTTTCATTTTGAAAAATATAGTCAGTGTATACATTGACATTTTGTATAGACTGTTGAATGCTTATGTCTTTTTCTGAAACTTTTCGAAAGAATATTTTGTGAATATTGTACTGTTTGCGAGTAAATACACAACACACAAACACAACTAACACTCATTTTTCTTATATTATAATGAAACATTGTTTGTTTAATATGTAAACGTAATGTATGCTTATTTATAAAAATACATGTGGAGTTATTTAATTGTCAGTGCGCGCGCGTGTGTGTGTGTGTGGGGGGGAGCTTTTGTCATAAGTATATTGATGCCAAATATATAGTATATATTTCAGATTTAAACTCTTTCAAAAGACAAGGCAGACGATCCATATAGGAAATATTCAAATTAGTTTTGAAGTATTTATTATAAATATAACAATTTACTACGGGAAATATTTCGGTAAAATACAATCCATAACGATTTAAAACACAAAATAATATTTTCATGGACTAGAGATTATTGTTTTATTCCGCTGCCACGACTGACCCGGCAAAAACACAACGACCCAAACTAATTTATCATCACATATTGAGTACGTATTGTGTTTATCATAAAAAATGTTGTGTATTGAAAAACAGATTTTGTATAATTTATGTCATATAATATTTCTACCTATAACGGTTGCCATACAAACGGTATTAAAACGATATTCGCTTTCAGAAAATGTCTGAACCATATTTCATCTATTAACTGAATCGCCGCACACATTTACGTAGCTAGCGGGAGAAGAAACAAATCATATGGTATAATTTTAGTTCTATTCAAATGCAATATCTGCAGTAGTTATCAATTTAATATTAACATTAAAGAAAATCGCATACAAATTTCTTCTCGTACCCACACGTTTAATCGGGGGTAAAATGCCATTGCAACACTGCGTTTATTAACATTTATTTGATACGAAGTAAGGAAATCTAGTCATCACAGAAGAATCATCGACACTACGCACTAGTTGAAGTACATGAAAACATTATTCATCTAAAAATGATCGGTTCAATAAAACACACGTGCGAATGAACAGTTTCTTTTGTACGCAGGGGATGTCATAATAATGTTGGAAACTACATGACTAAGCCTGATTATGGTGGGTAAATGATTCTGTATTACGAATGTGCATTCGAGTCAACTTGAATAAATCGTACACATTATGAAAATGCTTGATTAACGTATTAGGGAGTTTATATAAAATATAACACGTCATTAACATTCGAAAAAAGGCTCAATATTTGGTGAAATATGTTCTCTACACACTAATATTTTTGAAGATTGTTTGTCACGGGTTTGCAGAAAATAAATCCGGAAACCCATTCCCTGATTGCAATCACGTGGCTTAGCTTATACACGTGTTTATCGCACGGTGTCTGGAAGTGGGCGTGTCAGACCGCGAGGTTGTGGGCGGGGCATGGGTTTTAGTGGTCGGTTCCGGGCCACGAGGTTGTGGGCGGGGCATGGGTCTTAGTGGGCGGTTCCGGGCCACGAGGTTGTGGGCGGGGCATGGGTCTTAGTGGGCGGTTCCGGGCCACGAGGTTGTGGGCGGGCATGGGTCTTCGTGGGCGGGCACGGTAATCGGGGCCTGGTGTAGGAACATAGAATCGCAACGATATGCAACACAAAGGTTCCTGCAAAAATAACGTATATTTTAAGAAAAAATAACAAAGTATCTCTTAGATTAATAATACCTTCATATAATTATATAACGTATTTAATAAATAATTTTCGATTTATCGTTGTTAATCGGCCAATAAACAACGTTTTGGAGTTCTGATGCTCAGAAATTAAACCACGAAGGCGTTCTACTATGATCTGACACGAATCAGAACGACAAAGAGTTGTTTACTTACCGACAAACAACGATAATGCGAAAATTATTTCGATTCTAACCTGATTTGACAAACATGTGTGCAATTGTAATGAGAACTTCATTTTACTATGCTCCGCTCAGAATCGGGACTACTTTTTACGTTGTTTATTGGGTAGTTTGAAACGATAATTTTGTTCTTTGTCTATAGAAAAAAAAAAATTTTTAACTGGTTATCTGTCATCTAACCGGATAGTTGGTTTCCACCGTGTACTCAAGTTTTTCAAAAGACCATATGAAATACTTCTGCAATACAAAGATAAAACAAAAAAATTACATACGCAAACATGCAAAAACAACACACTGTCTAGTACATTTGTTTTATTTGATCCAGTAACATTCAAAATAACAACATAACAAATGCAGAGGGAACTTAAATGCAAATCTTGTTTTTCATAGTTTAGGGAAAAATGGTCAATCAAAATAACAGTCCCAACTCCCAAGCGATCATTTACCCATAATTTTAACACACAGGCATACATATAAACTGTCATGAATATTTTATACCTGTCCCAACATTTATTTTACCTGTTTGTATCGTTATTTTAGGAAATACAAACAGGTATAAAATACACCTTGTTTTTATTGTATGACACATCATACAAAGAAACAAGGTCTCAAATGTATTTAAAACTTGTACAAACAATTCAGTTCAACAACAATCATTTATCTTTAAGAACATAAAACAAATAGTTATACCAAACAATAATAAGAAACAAAGCATTATGCAACACAAGGAAAAACAAATTGAGACAACATTATGGAAATAAAAAACTTCATATACACTGTACTAAAATTTGCCTACAACCATTCCCCATTCCCATGTGGTTGTAATAATTATGATGGGCAACGTTTCCCATCCATTTTACATGGCTATTATTTAAACTGAATAGAAGAAACCCGATCCATTCAATCCATTCTATTAACATACATATTTTCAATCTTATTTCTCGGTATTGTTGTAACCAGTCCAAATATTTTGGTTATCTTTGGTGCTCATTAAGTTTTGGTAATTGGATCGCTTTGGTATTAGATGTAGCAGTACAAAGAGCTTTAAAGGGACTTGTTCACAGATTTTTGCATTTTTTAAAGTATGCCATTAAATGTATTAACTTGACAGATTTACGCATCAGAACTAAAAACTATTAAAAGTTGAATAACAAGAAAAGTATAAAGAAAAAAAACAAAAAAACAAATTGGTCCCACTGGGGTTCGAACCTGGGACCTGCGTATTAAAAGGCTATGGCACTAACCACTCGGCCATTCTGACTTCTGTATTTCACCCTGAATTATTTACTTTAAGTAAGTGTTCCACGTGATGTGAACAGTTTCAACGAAAACAACAGAAACACTCCAAATTATTCCACCATTTAGTGTTCCAAATGCTTTATAATTTTTATCAATTTCAACTGATGATTACTCATAAATGAAACGGTTTTTACAGTATATTTCTTGGTCCGTAGTGTTATTTTGCTCCCTTGTATACAGTGTTCTTTTATTTTTCGAATCAGTAACAAAAAGTAGAAAAATGGTAAATTCGTCAATCTGTGAACAGGTCCCTTTAAAGTTTACCAGTACTGAAGATGATGACATTTCAGGGTTTCACAATTTTCTGCACCACACAAAACATCAAGTCTTGAAGAGCCAGAGCTCTTTATATTGAACCACTTGTACACAGTTAAGATCAAAACTTAAACCATTGGCAAATTCATAGTTTAGTTCTACATGATTCGGATTACAACAAACTTAAGTAACTACATGGTTTTAAGGAATTTAATGTATTTTTCTCTGTCTCATGGACTGAAGAAACAGAGAACAAATATTAGGAATCCGGACAAAAGCCCTCCCAGACAAAAGCCCCTTCATTGTTTTTCACAACCCAAACGTTAGCCCGCTTGTAATTTTGATGACTCGGACATTTGCCTGCTCATGGCAATTACACACCGGATAAAAAAACCCGCTGTACTCAATGTAATTTCGATAACGCTATAATGAGTCGTTATAGTACAGCAATGTCAAAGTCACATTACTAGTATATTTGGTGCAAATCAACTGTCATTGTCAAACAAATACATTACTGTTAAAATAAATTTGAATAAATGAGAAAATAAAATCACACCCAATTCCAAATACTGGAGTCATGTACTTTGTACTTGTAAATTAATCATGAGCGGGCAATTGTCCGGGGTGAGCGGGTATGAAAAACAATGAGCTGCTTTTGTCCGAGAGGGCTTTTGTCCGTATTTCCAAATATAAGTATGCCAAATTTTGTATAAACATATTTGAAATAATTTTGTTATTTCTATGGAGGAAGATAAACATACACAAGATAATCTTCAATACATAGATAATTATACATAAGAACTAATCAATACTAAAATAGAATGAACCACATCAGGTGCATCACATTAAGTATGGCTTTTGAATGTAAACAATAGAAGTGTGCAAGGTTAGGGACCAGTGTGAACACTAAGACTAAAACTTTGCTATCAATGAAGCAAACACCATCTGATAAGACTAAAACTTTGCTATCAATGAAGCAAACACCATCTGAGCCGTGCATATTGTGAATATCACAAATTAAAAATCATAAGCAAACAGGTATTCTATGCTAGTATTCTTTGCAAAACGGCAATAAATGGCAATGTGCAAGCAAATGGTGACTAGAGATTTGTGAAAAGTACAAATATAATGGTCAGGAATACTCACTATGAATATTCAGCCATATCAAGTTGCCCAGTTTGATTCTATTATGTCTGCACAACAACAAAACAGACAAAGTTCTTGACAACAAAATATGTTCAACCCTTACTACATGCTTTGGTGAGGCGTAAAGCAAATACTATACCGGACTACGAAGCAAGTTGCAAAAATAATACTAATACTGATATATTCATGAATGAAACTTTAATATGCAGTGACTGGCACTCGTTTATTCACTTTCAAAGATTGAGACCCTATAGATTGTGTATATGCTCATGTATTGTCCCCGTGATTCTTCGAGGTATCTGTCCATATGTATTGTCCCCGTGATTCTTCGAGGTATCTGTCCATATGTATTGTCCCCGTGATTCTTCGAGGTATCTGTCCATATGTATTGTCCCCGTGATTCTTCGAGGTATCTGTCCATATGTATTGTCCCCGTGATTCTTCGAGGTATCTGTCCATATGTATTGTCCCCGTGATTCTTCGAGGTATCTGTCCATATGTATTGTCCCCGTGATTCTTCGAGGTATCTGTCCATATGTATTGTCCCCGTGATTCTTCGAGGTATCTGTCCATATGTATTGTCCCCGTGATTCTTCGAGGTATCTGTCCATATGTATTGTCCCCGTGATTCTTCGAGGTATCTGTCCATATGTATTGTCCCCGTGATTCTTCGCGGTATCTGTCCATATGTATTGTCCCCGTGATTCTTCGAGGTATCTGTCCATATGTATTGTCCCCGTGATTCTTCGAGGTATCTGTCCATATGTATTGTCCCCGTGATTCTTCGAGGTATCTGTCCATATGTATTGTCCCCGTGATTCTTCGAGGTATCTGTCCATATGTATTGTCCCCGTGATTCTTCGAGGTATCTGTCCATATGTATTGTCCCCGTGATTCTTCGAGGTATCTGTCCATATGTATTGTCCCCGTGATTCTTCGAGGTATCTGTCCATATGTATTGTCCCCGTGATTCTTCGAGGTATCTGTCCATATGTATTGTCCCCGTGATTCTTCGAGGTATCTGTCCATATGTATTGTCCCCGTGATTCTTCGAGGTATCTGTCCATATGTATTGTCCCCGTGATTCTTCGAGGTATCTGTCCATATGTATTGTCCCCGTGATTCTTCGAGGTATCTGTCCATATGTATTGTCCCCGTGATTCTTCGAGGTATCTGTCCATATGTATTGTCCCCGTGATTCTTCGAGGTATCTGTCCATATTAAGTTTATGAATTTATTTTGTATTTCCAAACTCTTTTACACATAAACACAAGTAAAAAAGTCAGTAAATAAATAAAATGCTTTACAAATTGCACTTGTGCTAAGAAAATGTAAACGAATAAAACATAAATGTAAGTTAGTAAGTGTAAGTTATTAAACACATGTTGCTAAACAAACAAGAGCTATTTGAAAAACTGTTAATTTTAGATAATCATAACTCCAGTTACTTGGACAATTTGGTTCATTATCCAATTTAACCTATATAATACACCCACAAAGATTTTCACCAAGTTTGGTGAAGATAGGCTATGAACTGTTGGACTTAGAGAATGGAAACGGCTAAACAGGCCAATTTTAGTTAATTCAAGGGCCATAACTTCACAATGCCTGGGGTGATTTGGCTGATTATTGAACATGACCTAAATATTTATGAATACAAACTTTTTCATGAAATTTGGTGAAGATCTGATGAAAACTGATGAACTTCGAGAGTGGAAACGGGTAAAAAAAGATGTGTTCAAACATTTACCGGGTAACTTCTTTTGAGAAACGTAAACTTATCTTGATGGCTATAAAATGTGAGAAATGAAATCCACCTATAACAAACTGCATTGTCAACAAACAAATGCATAGTAAAATGTTAAATATATCACTTGTTTTTGCACGCAAAAATCTTAATGTTTTGGTGTTGTTTATACTGTACTTAAATGAAATAAGTTTCACTAACAATAATAACTGTACATTCTGCTTATAAATTAATCTGCATAAATAATATTTCTTATTACAGTTACCCATAACCTATTTGTATGTTACCATTTCAATATTAAATTGGCTTCGTCAAAAAAATAAATTAAACAAAGATTCGATAACTTTTAGGTTGATCAAAATCATGGAACGTTTTGAACCAAATCAAACTAGACACAGTGATCAAAAATAAAAATACAAACAGTTTTTTTTAATCATTACTTAAAAATCTTCAGCACAAATCTTTCCTATATTTTGATTGAGATAGCTTAATTAATAGTGACAAAATAACATTTATTGATTATTAATTGTATGTACAATACAAATGTGAAAATAAGTCAGTTGTGACTTTTAAAAGAAAGTCAGTGTCCAAACTAACAACAGGCCACAGCGAATGTGTACAGTTAAAGAAAATGCAAAAAGAAAATTTTTTCATGTATTACATAACCCTTGAATACCACTAACAAAACAATTGTACTTTTAATTATAGTGTAGTAAAATGTAGCATATGCATGTCATTATCTCCATCACAGTGTTTGCATGTCATGGACACATGGTTCAAATTTTAATATGCAATAACAAAGACTTTACAAAAGACCTTCTCATGTCATTACTAAGTAGTTAATAGTTTGATTTAATGACAATTTCAAGAGACCTAGAGCATTTTCTCATGGTTTTGATTTCATATCATAGAGATGCCTGACATAGTGTACTACAGAGCTGACGGGTTTGATAAGACAAACTGCAGCATGTCAGCAAAAAATGCAAGGAAAAGTACATGAAAAAATATTGACCCTTTCAGAGTAAACTGAGGGGTTTTGCCTCTTCCAGCAACCACCTTTGGTTGTGTTGAACCCAGACCCGTAACTAAGCCCTCTGTTTGACTTGCCAGCATCTGTAAGACCTTGAGGTTCTTTGTGCTTGTGAATAGGCTTGCAGATCCACTGAATCTAGTATTTCAAATCCCAGAAAGAGTGATGTCTGTAAGTAAACCTCCAATTACTATATATCAAGGCCCCGTACAAGGGAAGACTCCAGGACGATGTCGAAATCGTTCAGCGTGTCCAGGATGTGTGAAATGAAGGTGATTAGGTCCTTGTCTCGCATGAATGACTTCTCCTCGTACATCTGAGCAGTAACGATGTTCTTGGCGATCAGTGGCAGCCAGTTCTGAAGACTGTGATCCCTGGAGAGAAATGATGGAGAATCATTCATAACATGCTATCATAAATCCGTAATAAACTTTAAATTATGCTTCTGTTTTAAATATGTTGGTCTAGAGTCAAAGCACAATAAAACATGATTTATCAAGACAAAAAATGTTAAATCATTAAATAAGTACAGTAATGAACAAACAAGACCTGTCAGAGGACGGCTTGCTTAACTATTCTAAGTATTTCAGTTGGTACGTATTTTGGATAGTGAAAGGGGCATACATTTGTTAACATGCAAAACTTTTAAGTGAAGCCTTGTATAGTTGATACATTTTTGGAACAAAAACTTTAACAACAAAGAATATGTAAAAAGTGGGCTAACTATGTCAAAATACAAAACAGACTTATGGGTAATGTTGCCCCTGATACTAGAGTTGATGACAAAGGTTAGTTCCAAGTTTCAAGTGAATAACTTATCTAGTTTTGAAGTTACAAAACTTTTGAATATAAACTTTAACCAAAAAATCTATGTGAAAAAGGGGCATAACTCTGTCAAAATACAAAACAGAGTTATGGGTAATGTTGACCCTGATACTACAGTTGATGACAAAGGTTAGTTCCAAGTTTCAAGTGAATAACTTATGTAGTTTTGAAATAACCAAACTTTGGAATATAAACTTTAAACAGAAAATCTAAGTGAGAAGGGGGCATAACTATGTCAAAATACAAAATAGAGTTATGTGTAATGTTGCCCCTGATACTAGAGTTGATGACAAAGGTAAGTTCCAAGTTTCAAGTGAATATCGTATGTAGTTTTGAAGTTACAAAACTTTTGAATACAAACTTTAACCAGAAAATTTATGTGAAAAAGGGGCATAACTCTGTAAAAAAAATACAAAACAGTGTTATAGGGAATGTTGCCTTTGATACTGGAGTTGATGAAAAAGGTTAGTTACAAGTTTCAAGTGAATAAGTTATGTAGTCTTGAAGTTACACAACTTTAGGATATAAACTTTAACCAGAAATCTAAGTCAAAAAGGGGCATAACTCTGTCAAAATACAAAACAGAGTTATGAGGAATTTGCCCCTGACACTGGAGTTGATGACAAAGGTATATTCAAAGTTTCAAGTGAATAACTTATGTAGTTTTGAAGTTACAAGACTTTTGAATAAAAACTTTAACCAAATTCTGACGCGGACGCCAGGGGTAGTAGGAAATCTCACCTTTTCTTCGAATAGTCGAGCTAATAAAAATAGGATTATTAACATCTTTGTAAATACCCAATGAGATTAAAACAAATTTTAATTTAACTAAACCGTTAAAAAATATAACTTATGCCATAGGTCTTTTATGAATACCTCATATAGGATCCACATTACCCAGTGCACACAATACCTGATTCCGACGCAGACAAAAATCTGTAACTTCCCATCCTTGCCGACGGACTCTGCAGCCTCGTTGATCTTGGACAGGAGATTGGAGAACTCCCAGAACACGGCCCTGTCAGCCTCGCTCAGGGGCCGCCGTGTCTCGCTCGTCAGAGAGGACTCGATGTGGGACCGCACACGCTCTGCAGGAAAACAACAGTGTAGAGTGACGCAAGGCATTCTACAGTTGTCAGGGAATTACGTATTGCCATTTCAGAGTTGTTATGTGATCAAACTTTTACTAGGTTACTTTTCAGAGATGTCAAGTGTCTTTAACTGTCAGTGAATTGCATACAATAGGGATGGCAACGAATATTTGAATATTCGAATAATAAAAAATATTCGAATATGTTTTAGGTATTCGAATGCTTACCTGTCAGAGTAATAAAATTTTAATAAGCATACAAAATACAGTATATGTCAATGTTAGCATCTAAATACATGTATCAAGCATTCATGTCGCATTAGCTTCACTAGTACGCAGGTTTGGTGTCAAAGTTAACCCAGCTCCCAAGTGTTAAGTAGACAGTTGGTTGTTACTGCATGTTCATCCCATTATGTGGACCATTGTCTCTTTATCAGCAGTAAGAGATTAAAGCGTCCTGTGGAGGCTAATTGGTGTTACTGCGTACATGTGCTCTGAAATAACGCATCGCGTCACTAGGTATCCGATGGCTTGCGGTACTCTGAACACGTTTGAAAGTCGTGGGAATAGGCAGAATAGTTGTCAACAAAGCATGAGATTAATTGAGGGCTAGTCTTTTTCAAATATAATACAAAACATAGTTCTAATATGTAGGGCTTTGTCCGTGCATTGGCCGCGATTTTCTAGCCGTACGTTTGTAGTAACTACATAAAAGTCTTTTTAACATTACCATAATAATAATAATTACTGCATCCGAGGCTCAAGTATTCAAATACTTTATCAATCAAATATTCGAATATCAATTTAGGTATTCGTTGCCATGCCTACAATATATATATATATATCAGAGAAGTCAAGGGAGCAAATTTTTTATATATTTTTTTTTTTAAATATTTAAAAATATTTAAAATAGTTTGAGTTTGACAAGAGGCTTAGCATGGTAAGCAGTGTATCAATGTAATCATTGGTGTTGAATTTGTTTACTTCTACATCTATACGGCTTTAATTATTAGAAGCCAGATTTACTGTTTGGTCAATACAGAGAATAGCAAGCTATTATAGCTAGGGAAGGAGGTTTTAATTACCAGCATTTAACCACAAATGGCCATTATCTACAATTTGGACTTGTATCATTCATTGTATAAATGCATCAATAAACTGGTAATTTATATAGTATCACAAGCAGCGTACCGATGTAGTCCCAGGTGTAGAACTTGTTCCTGAAGAGCCGTGCTGAGCGGAAGCCGTACAGGAAGATGAGCTCCATGCAGTGTACCAGGCCCCGGTCACCACACAACAGGTAGGTCAGGTTGCCCCGCTGCAAACATGGTCACATCACCATGACAACAGTGACACCATGGCAACAGCAGGGTGAGAAGTACTACTGGTATGTTAAGTTGTTTGAACTTAACTTTTAAAATTTATACTTGTGATTTTTAGTATACACAAAGTTATCATACTATTTTGATACAAAAACAAACAAGTGCAAGGTATAATTAATGAATTTGGTATATTTACATTGTTTCGGTCTCTTCGTATACACAGTTGATGTATATTTATAGCACAAACAAGAGTCGTCTCAGGACAGCGAACTTGACTTTTCACTAAATGAACTAAACTGGCTAAAAATGTATGGGCAGAAACAAATTAAGTTGGATACCTCCTTCTCCGGTTTGTAGTAATGTTTGATGAGCCCATTGACTGCATGGCCGAGCATTTCCTGGATGTCAGGTATGGACAGACTCACTGAAATCAAAGCCAGCACTTGTAATAATTTGCACAGGACAAGTACATTTTGAAGGATATTTTTCGTCAAACTATTTGTATAATTACTAAAATGTGGAATGAAGTCATCATAGTTTGGCATTAGCAGACTTGCTGAATGAGATTTAAATAAAAAAAATTTTAGCATACAATTTTGCTGTTGTTTTTTTTTTATTTGAAAAAAGAAACACAATAATGTGATTAACAAAATAGCACAGACATAGCTGAATGGTGTACGTTCTCTTTATTCAGCACTTTCATAATGCTGAAGGAATGTTCAATTTATGTATAGCAGAGTTGACCTACCAGGTTCAGCATGTTTCCGTGGTGACACAGGTGACCTTGACCTTGGAGGTGTCTTTGAGGCAGTCAGCAGCTCTGGGAAAGAAATTAACTATTCACTATATAAGCCAATACATGTAAAAGATGATAAACTCTAAAATGCATCATCAGTATAGAAATTTGTATTAAACCAGTATCTAAAGCAAGTGAAAGCATGCATAGTTAAAACTGACAACTGATGTTTCAATTGTTTCTTATCTCAAATGGCTCTATATTATAGTTTGTAATACAATTGTGTGTTTTAACCTGAATAAATACGTAATATATTTATATGATGTTGTTTAAAATCCAAACACTTTCATTTCAATATAAACTCATCAATGACACATAAATGATTATTATTCTATTATTAGTGTAAAACATTTTAGAGTTGTTGACCTTGTTGATTCAATTTCTGCACAATTGTCATGAGAGACAAAACCTAGTCGTATATGTCACCTACCGTCAGTGTCCGTGTTCTGAGGCAGCAGCTCTGCCACCAGCAGTCTCTCTATGCTGCCGTCCTCCACGCCCTTCCCCAGCCACCGGCCACAAGCAAACCTGCCATAGACAAACACTGTGGTTGACATAGGTCCTGAGAAAGTTAGATGAATCATGTTGACTGTCAAGGGTTCTGTTTCCCGGTGCATCAACAGCCCAAGTTAACTTTTGGTGACACTTCGCATAATATCATTATGTCAAGCACTGCAACTGTTACCAACTTTACATTATTAAAAGTTCCAATTAGTAATGTCAACACTCACATAACATTTATAACTGATCAACACATCCAGTAATACACCGTAGGACAATTTGAAATGCCTTACCAAATATCCATAATAATGTCCTACTATAAATAAATTCATGTCTATTTAAGTAATAACCACAACTTACTTGTATGTGTGACCAGAAATCTCATTGCGTATGAGCAAGTGTTCCACCAGCCATTTTGGTGTGATCCCACTGTTGTCATGGCCTATACGAAGAGTGGTCAACACCCCCAAGTTCTTGTGCTGCAAACATGCAAGTACAGCAATGGTATGCAAGGACAACACCATCGAAAGGTCTACTGATGCTGCAAACATGCAAGTACAGCAATGGCATGCAAGGACAACACCATCGAATGGCCTGCTGATCAATGACCAAATATTTATCAGTTGAATAGATTAGGTTATATGCTATTTTACTTTGTAAAATTTATCAGTTGAATCGATTAGTTTATGTGCTATTTTACTTTGTAAAAGTAACAGCTGTAGTGGTCAACCAATAACTATGTATGACAGATTACATAAAAGAAACTACAACTATCAACTTTTTAACATAAAATAATAATTAGACAATGAATTGTGTTTTGTGATTAATTTTGAAATATCACCTTTTTAAAATTAGAAATTATGTTTCAATATGCCATCAGGACATTGTGTTTATATTTGATACTTTACATAATTAATACAGTTACTTAAGCAAGAAATATACATGATAATTAAACAGTTCATGAAAAGCCATTTATTACAGTTTTGTCTACATAGACCTTAACTGACATTATTTGTGATAACTCATGAACACGTAAGAAGCAACAGTGACTGTACCTCCACTGCGAACTCCAGAACTCCCTTGGGTATCTCTATGAAGCCCGTCTCGCCCATGTGACCAGCGAAGGCAACCCAAGGGTTGGCGCTGGTGGTTGTACAACCAAACTTTAGACTCGGGAAGATCAGCACTCGGTATGGAACAACTACCAGGTAAAACAGAAATATCCCATCTGTTACTTCGTAACTAACATCATTTAATAATTTCACACGCAATCATGAAAAGAACATACATGTATTAAAGACAGAAGATTCCAATGTGATCCTCTTGTTTGGTATTTTTAATCATAACATATCTACTGTTTTTGGAACCTAACTTGTGTAAGTTCAAATAAATGGAAGTTCACAATACAACATTGTGCTTATTGGCTAAAGGAGATATACTTTTCTACTAACAGTCACAATACTGTTCTCACAGAAATGTTTAGATTCATGAGATGGCACATATGAGAGAGATATTCTGCGAAAGGCTTGCTCATTATAAATGTGAACACACTGGAGGAAGCCTGTCCTGGTACCTGTGTTTGGGTAGGCGTTAGTGAAGCAGAAGTAGTCCATGGCGTTGAGCGACAGCAGGTGGTACAAGAACTGCTCCCTCTCGTCCTCACAGCGCAGGAAGGCATAACGCTTGTACAGGTTCCTGTAGAACATACGCTGTCTTGTTTAGTTCCTTAGTAAGCTTCTGTGCTTAAGTCTCAGGCACAGAATAACTGAGATCCTAATACTTGGCAATGCACTGCATATTGTTCATAAAGTGAAAATCTAAACAACTTGATTTCTTCAGTTCCCACGTATGGCAACTTTCTAACTCATTATGCAACTAATGCTACGTGATAATAGAGCATGCACAGTATGGTCTTTCAAACAGAACAGTTTTAAGCTGAATTGAGTTTTATTAAACAGTGTTGTCAAAGAACACAGCTCATAGTTAACCCTGCTGGGAAATGAAGCGATGTTTTACCTGAGAATGTAGGAGTCAGAGAGGAGCTCCTTCAGGTGAGTGGAGAGCATTTTCTTCTCGAGCGCGAGTCTCACCCAGGCTCTAGCACACCCCACGTCCGTCTTGATATCACTCATCTCCTGCACTCTTCTGCAAGTGGGGCACAAATGGGAGAAAATAGTTACTAAACTAGAACTGTTAGCTGAACATGACTCTAAACCCTTCAGCTATCGAAACATTGCAACCAGAACCATTACTGTTCAGTCTAATTAAGATTTATACAAGTTGTTTATAATTCACACCAAAACTACATGCTATCAATCATTGTTACTTATGTTGCAGAATTACACAGGCAATCAGTTGTGACCATACCTCATATCACAGACAAGTGTTTTCGGCAGTGGTTTCAGGGAAGGTAACTCTATGTAACCTCTACTACCTGTCCTTCGGTGTCCACGACGGGCAGTTTTCTCCCCTTCTGGGAGCGCCAAGTTAGAAGACAGATCTTAAAAGTGCACAAACAATATTTTTCAAGTTCTAGAATTATTCATACAATATTAACACAATTCCCTAGTACTACATGCCAAACTTCACATACAAAAATTACAATTATGTATCACTATTTATAAAATATTATTTATAAAACTAATTCTATTAACATTAATAAATCTGAACTATCCATGACTTTAAAAAACCAGTTTGAAATATTATATTTCTTAAGAGTGAATGATGAAAATATGAGAGTTTAACATACATTTATTCCTTTCACATTTTTGTTGTTGTTCAGAACTTTAATTATAGACATTAGGTCCATTGTGAATAGAACTAACATATAGAACTAACATGTTCTAAAATGAAAGAAAATATTTGAAGTTCTCTGGATAAGACACACAAGTGCTAACAGCTATAAACATGGCTTTTATGCTACCACAGAATTACAACTATCAGTAAAATATTTCTTAAAAATAAATAGCAACATGAAGAAAGAACAATGAACTATAATGCTTGACCACAAGTTGATTTGACAAATAGTACAACAAGCCATATACAAACAGCTACATGTTCAATAAAACTACTGGTAACAGGTTCTATGACTGACAAACACACACGAACTAGTCACTAAAACAGGAACATATCTACAATATATTGAACAAACAGAAGAGCCCATTGGGTTTGCGATCGAACAAGGTCCCGAAAACATTTACCACCTGACAAAAACATTGTGCCAAATGTTCATGATGAACATAAAGCCTGGTACCACACCATCCATTGGCCATGTGGTTCAAACATTGTACCAAATGTTCATGATGAACATACAGCCTGGTACAACACCCTCCATTGGCCATGTGGTTCAAACATTGTGCCAAATGTTCATGATGAACATTGTGCCTGGTACAACACCCTCCATTGGCCATGAGGTTCAAACATTGTGCCTGGTACAACACCTTCCTGCGGCCATGTGGTTCAAACATTGTGCCAAATATTCATGATGAACATTGTGCCTGGTACAACATCCTCCATTGGCCATGTGGTTCAAACATTGCGCAGAATGTTCCTGATAAACATAAAGCCTGGTACAACACCCTCCATTGGCCATGTGGTTCAAACATTGTCCCAAATATTCATGATGAACATACAGCCTGGTACAACACCCTCCATTGGCCATGTGGTTCAAACATTGTGCCAAATGTTCATGATGAACATACAGCCTGGTACAACACCCTCCATTGGCCATGTGGTTCAAACATTGTGCCAAATGTTCATGATGAACACTGTGCCTGGTACAACACCCTCCATTGGCCATGAGGTTCAAACATTGTGCTAAATGTTCATGATGAACATACAGCCTGGTACAACACCCTCCATTGGCCATGTGGTTCAAACATTGTGCCAAATGTTCATGATGAACATACAGCCCGGTACAACACCCTCCATTGACCATGTGGTTCAAACATTGTGCCAAATGTTCATGATGAACATACAGCCTGGTACAACACCCTCCATTGGCCATGTGGTTCAAACATTGTGCCAAATGTTCATGATGAACACTGTGCCTGGTACAACACCCTCCATTGGCCATGAGGTTCAAACATTGTGCCAAATGTTCATGATGAACATACAGCCTGGTACAACACCCTCCATTGGCCATGTGGTTCAAACATTGTGCCAAATGTTCATGATGAACATACAGCCTGGTACAACACCCTCCATTGGCCATGAGGTTCAAACATTGTGCCAAATGTTCATGATGAACATACAGCCTGGTACAACACCCTCCATTGGCCATGTGGTTCAAACATTGTGCCAAATGTTCATGATGAACATTGTGTCTGGTACAACACCCTCCATTGGCCATGTGGTTCAAACATTGTGCCAAATGTTCATGATGAACATTGTGCCTGGTACAACACCCTCCATTGGCCATGAGGTTCAAACATTGTGCCAAATGTTCATGATGAACATTGTGCCTGGTACAACACCCTCCATTGACCATGTGGTTCAAACAATTATGATGGTTTCTGCTTGTATCGCAGTACTTACAGTAGTATGATGAATAAATATTAGGGATGGGACCGAATGTTCGAATATCGGATAATATTCGTATATAAAACAAGAGCTGTCCGAGGACAGCGCGCTCGACTATTTAAAGTATTTCAGTTGGTACATATTTTGGATAGTGAAAGGGGCATAAATTTGTTAAAATACAATATTTTAAGTGAAACCTTGCATAGTTTATAAATTTTTGGAACAAAAACTTTAACCACAAAGTCCATGTAAAAAGTGGGCTAACTGTGTCAAAATACAAAACAGAGTTATGGGTAATGTTGACCCTGATACTAGAGTTGATGACAAAGGTTTGTTCCAAGTTTCAAGTGAATGACTTCTGTAGTTTTGAAGTAACAAAACTTTTGAATATAAACTTTAAACAGAATATCTAAGAGAAAAGGGGGAATAACTCTGTCAAAATACAAAATAGAGTTATGTGTAATGTTGCCCCTGGTACTAGAGTTGATGATAAAGGTTAGTTCCAAGTTTCAAGTGAATAACTTATGTTGTTTTGAAGTTACAAAACTTTTGAATGTAAACTTTAAACAGAAAATCTATGTGAAAAAGGGAAATAACTCTAACAAAATACAAAATAGAGTTATGGGGAATGTTCACCCTGATATTGGAGTTGATGACAAAGGTATATTTCAAGTTTTAAGTGAATAGCTTTTGTAGTATTGAAGTTACAAAACTTTTGAATATTAACTTTAACTAGAAAATCTATGTGAAAAAGTGGCATAACTCTGTCAAATACAAAACAGAGTTATGGAGAATGTTGCCCTTGATACTGGAGTTGATGACAAAGGTTAGTTCCAAGTTTCAAGAGAATAACTTATGTAGTTTTGAAGTTACAAAACTTTTGAATATAAACTTTAACCAGAAAATCTAAGTGAAAAAGGGGCATATCTCTTTCAAAATACAAAACAGAGTTATACAGAAAGTTGCATTTTATACTGGAGTTGATGACAAAGGTGAGTTACAAGTTTCAAGTGAATAACTTATGTACTTTTGAAGTTACAAAACTTTGGAATATAAACTTAAACCAGAAAATCTAAGTGAAAAAGGGGCATAACTCTGTCAAAATACAAAACAGAGTTATACGGAATGTTGCCTTTGATACTGGAGTTGATGACAAAGGTGAGTTACAAGTTTCAAGTGAATAACTTATGTACTTTTGAAGTTACAAAACTTTAGAATTTAAACTTTAACCAGAAAATCTAAGTGAAAAAGGGGCATAACTCTGTCAAAATACAAAACAGAGTTATGGGGAATGTTGCCCTTGACACTGGAGTTGATGACAAAGGTATATTCCAAGTTTCAAGTGAATAACTTATGTAGTTTTGAAGTTACAAGACTTTTGAATAAAAACTTTAACCAAATTCAGAACCGGGCGCGGACTCCGGGGGTAGTAGGAAAGCTCACCTATTCTTAGAAAAGTCGAGCTAAAAACGAATACGAATTTTCGATTTTTAAATTTATTTAAAGAACAAAATTTCTTTAAAAAAATCATGTTTTTTCCAGTTTGTTTGCAAAGTAAACATGCATTCCATTCGTATTTCCTGCCTAGCAGGTGGGCAGGGGCAGTGTAATGTTTTTACAACACATGCCAAACATGTCCAATTAGCGACAATTGATAATTGGCAGGGGGGCCACGTTTTTACAAGGGCCGCGAATTAACGGTTTGTAGGAGGCGCGAATATGACGCATTGTATCCACAAATAACAAAACTGGGCCATGTTGTGATAACGGTTTCACAGGTTGCACAAGGCGTACATTGTTGTTTATTGTCCTTAAGTGACATCTATACGGTTAACTTGTTTACAGTAAATTACAATTACTCTCTAAGTAAACCAATCAAAATGAATCCATTATTAGCCAATTTATTTCTTTAACAAAATTAGCATGATCTGTCAATCTTAATATACGTCACTTGTAAATTATTCTTCATTATATCAACACTGTATATTATACAAGTCTTGATTAATAAACAATGCCACCATCACGTGCTTGGAAGTACTTTACGCGGTCATTAGACAAAACCCAGGCAACGTTCTATGTAATGAGAAATTTGTGTAAGGAACGATTAACAAATGAATTAACAATACATTTAACAATATCTTACATTTCTTACAAGTTATATCGCTTATTTACCACTGAAACAAGGTATATTTCGGATAGGTAAATATTCGGACAGAGTGCCGTATATAGTAGTATTTACAATACAAATATTCGAATATATTCGAATACCTAAAACGAATATTCAAATATTGATTTCAGTATTCCGTCCCATCCCTAATAAATATATAAATTTATAAAAAAAATAAAACATTTTTTTGTACTTTTCTTAAGACAAATGTGTCCTCTTCTTCTTCGTCCCCAAAAATTGAAAATTCATCGAAAAATAAAAACATCGTCCACTTTATAACGAGGCCAAGTTGGAATATAGGTCAAGGTTGGCTGTATCGCAGTATTTCTATAAATCGCTCATCAGAATTCACAATGAACAATTTAATACTCAAATTCAAACTGTCTGATTTCTAGAGCGTACGTCTATCTGCAAAATGGATACAAATTGTTTTATATTAATGTCAAATTAAAACAAGAGGGCCATAATGGCCCAAAGTGCTCACCTGAGAACTGGGACAGATGAAGACCATACTTTTTGTAACAGGTTCAATAATTAAGGTATTTGAACAATACGCAAAGGGGGAATCTCGAATCATTTTTCTTGATATTCTTACCGGACCCTTTTTCATTAAGTCAGTGACAATTCTGGAAAATGCAGAAACATTAGATTTGGATGTCTTTTTCGTAGACAGTTTTGGAGAACTAGTTGCAATGCGATAATTGTTTTGCTTTTTCTTTGATAATTTTCTGTCCAATGATGATAAATGATAATGAAGGCTCTAAAGCAATCAATGTTGCATGTACAAATAACTGCAAGCAAGGCTTGCAACTGTTGGAAATCTAATTTTATCAATCAATTTTTATGGTCATACGCAAACTGTGTAAGTTTGGTCAACATTGAATAAAAAATCGTGTGTGCAAGCCAATCATTGATAACTTGATGTTTTTTTTCCACACACAAGAGGCAATAACTCTGGTGTTTCTGGCCCGAACCTGCTTATATTCGACTTCACCTGTAATCTTACGTTCATAGACAAACTGTGCACAATTGGTGAAAATTGGATGAAAAATGAAGTCTCTATCCAGAATAATGTCCATTTTTTTTACTTTATTTTTTCAAACAAAGGGCTATAAATCCGGTGTTTCAGGCCCGATGTTGCTTTTAATAGTCTTTACCTTTAATTTTATGGTCATAGACAAACTGTGCAAGATTGGTGAAGATTGGATGAAATATGAAGTCTCTAGCCTGAATAATGTCCTTTTTTTTTCACAAACAGAGGGAAATAACTTCTATGTTTCTGGCCCGATTTTATTTATATTCAACTCAGCCTGTAGTCTGATGGTCATACACAAACTGTGCAAGATTGATGAAGATTGGATAAGAAATGAAGTCTCTATCCTGAAAAATGTCCAATTTTGAGGGTTTTTTCACAAAGAGCAATAACTCCGGTGCTTCTGGTCAGATCTTGCTTATATTCGACTTCAACTGTAATCGCAATAACTCCTGTGTTTGAAAACAATCTGGCCCATTTTTGACGTCTGCTGAGATCTGATGATCATACACAAACTGTCAAAGTTTGTTTAAGATTGGATGGAAAATAAAGTTTATATGTTGGAAAAAGGCATTTGTGCACTTTTTTGCATGAAAATGGGGCAATAACTCTAGTGTTAGTGATGTGTGGCCAAATAACAAGCGAAGATGATAGTGTGTCTTAATCAATTAATTACAGTACTGTATACCATTCATAATCCAATCAAATTCAAATATCAATTAAAATAATGTGTTTTATTATTATATTCAGAAACAAAACTTCTTAAACATATTAGGATATTGACAAATTGTTTGTTTGTTTGTTTGGATTTGTTCGCAGTTTTTAACAGTATTTCAGTCATATCACGTCAGTCAGTTAACCTATACTTTTCCTCGGCAAGCTTAGCCGATCTAAGCGGTTTCCTATGTGCAAAGCCGAATTTCAAGCAGTGGTGTTTTACATATCCATAAACAGGGCTTCCTTTAAATTCTTCTAAATTGTATTCATTGCTATCTTCTTGTAAACATTTCTTCATTTGATTTTACTGTGTCGTTGAAGAAAGTAGGTCAGCAGACGAAAAGATCCATTACATATAATGGTCATAATATTTTCGTTCCGACAGACTAGGAGTAGGAATAATTCTTTCTCAACTGGGTGTAGCAGATGTCAGATGCATATAAGGAAGTTATAATATTCTGACTATAAGCAAATGTTTGCATCAATTATGAACTTATTGACAACTAATTTTTCAATGAAAACAATACTTGGGGTCAGGAAATACTTTATGTCATTGACTGTAGGTGGCGCAAATCAGTCTTGTTATCGATTTTTTGTTTACCGCGATACAAGAGAACCCGCTATACAACCAGAAACCACTATACAATAAGTTTCGGTGAACTAAAATACATAATATGTATTTATATAATATATTATATATTTAACAATACAACAGAGCATGCAACTCGGTAAGAAGAAACAGGGAAATTACAGAATATCTTCAAGAGCAGCATCTGAAGTGGTGCCGATATAAAACTCATCGGTTGGCTAAGTACAATTTAGCCAGGGTTTTGTTTTTCATATTAACTCTTTTGATAATGTGCCACCATCAATGCAAATAAGCAAATGCTTTTGACAGACCATTTGAAAGTTTCACACTGATGACACTACAGTTAGTATTTCAGATTCTGTACCTTCTCTGTTTGATGGGGAAACAAAAAAATTCAATAGTCTGCCATCATTTGTTCCTAAGGCAACCATAAAAAAGGGAAAATACACAAGAAAAATGTTCAGTCTGAGTCATAACATAAGCATTAAGAAAAAAGCATTGTCACTGTATGTGACGATTGCCCCCAAAGATGTGTTTTGACAGAACAAAGAGTTGTGGTCCTTGTACTCTGCACTTCCTCTCAAATGTCTCTATCATTATATGAAGTATCATTTAAATCCCTACAATACTTTTTGAGTTATACTTTGCACAAGAAATTTAAACAAAGGGCAATAACTCCACAAATATTGAAGAAAGAGTTATGGTCCTTGTACTCTGCACTTCCTCTCATTGTCCTCTATTATTACTGGTTTATGAAGTTTAATTTGAATCCCTTCAATACTAATGGAGTTATGCTCTGCACAATAAAATTTATACTCAGCACAAGAAAATTAAACAAAGGACAATAACTCCACAAATATTGAAGAAAGAGTTATGGTCCTTGTACTCTGCACTTCCTCTCATTGTCCTCTATCATTATATGAAGCTTCATTTGAATGCCTTCAATACTTTTTGAGTTATACTCCGCACAAGAAGCGGGACAGAAGGACAGATGGATAGAAGGATAGACGGATGGACGATGCGATGACTAAATGCCAAGAAGTTCCCTTCGGGGGCATGTATAGCTTTACAAACAGAAGCCTCTGGAGGGGCATGTTCACAGATGATCTGATAAACAGTTGTGGGAAAACCGGTCTTAATGCATGTGCGTAAAGTGTCATCCCGGATTAGCCTGTGCAGTCCGCACAGGCTAATCATGGACGGCACTTTCCGCCTTCAGTGGATTTATGTTTAGAAGAGACTGCCTTGAAACAGACAATACCATAAAAGCGGAAAGTGTCGTCCTGGATTAGCCTGTGCGGACTGCACAAGCTAATCCGGGACGACACGTAACGCACATGCATTAAGACCGGTTTTCTCACAACGCGTCTCAATTATTCATCAACTGTTGTAATCTACTTCAACAAGATCCAAAAGTGAACACGAAAGAAATGCTGAGGCCAAAATGCTTGATCAATCATAATTCAATTATTAGCTTTATATGATCATTTAAATAGGAAATCTTGAAAATAGCACTGACCACACGGAAATGATCAATAATGCTATAACTGTATTACATAACAAGCATAATTAAGGTAACACTTTTCAACAAAAGAAGCCCAAGTACACATATAACTTAAATTTTCATACATGTTCCTGGTTGCATGAACTTTGCTTTTTATATTAAAATTGGTAGTCATTTTATATTTGTGGCATCACAAAAACGAGAAAATGTTCAATTATTCTGTGAATAAGCCCTTTACATCTTAACAGTAAGCAACTCATATTGAACCAATACAATATTTAAAAGCTGCATGTTCACCTGTTGAAAACATACACATATATTATAAATTGCTAGAATTGGACACAATAATGGCTTCAACCTAATCTTGTTTGTTACTGTAAATGAGTAAAAAAAATGTGTAGTAGGATTTAAAACAGTTTACAAACTGTCGACAATAACTTAAATCTCCAAACTGTCTAGATGTTGTTCTTGTATTAAGTGTAGCAGATTCGGCAGTGAGCAAGCAGATGTATGGAAAAAATGTTAATTATAGAATAAATAACATTGAAACCCTTCCCCAAAACAAATGATATTTTCAACCAATCAATTTTATAAATAAATCTTGCATATATTGAATATGAAAACTCAAACATTTGTTGCCATAGAAACAAATGTTAATGTGACCTTGACCCAACATCCCGACCTACTTTCGTATCTCTTACGTAGAATACACCATGCCAAGGCTGTGGGAAGACAAAGTATCAAATAGGTTAGTACTATGGCACCATGAGAAGTCATTAAAGCTACTTGTTCACCAGTTCATCAGAACACTATTTTCTAACAGTTAATGAATTTATAAATATGCCTGGGTAATTCATTTTTTTAAATGGCTGTTGTATGAACATGAATGAAGCTTCAAGTATCTTGGAACCATTAACATTTTTCATAATCTTGCAAAACATCACAGCAAAAATATTGCCTTTATCTTACAATACTGTTTTTAAATCAGAAACACATACTGAACAAGCAGCTTTAAGAAAAGAAACCTGTAAATACTGGTAATAAATCTAAGAAATAGCTACAGTTGTAAGTTTAAACACTATGTAATTTCTAGTAAATAATTCTTAAGAGTTAGTGTGTACTAAAATTAAAACACTATACCCTATTACATTAAACTGTAATCTTACTGAATGGAATTTAATGTTATATGAAAATATTTTACTTCCAAAATGTGTAAATCTAGAAATGTAATACAAATATAGAAACACATGTTCTTTCCTCCAGGAAATCTTGCTTTGCGAACAAAAACATTTTAAATAATTAAAGTATAAAAAATTGCTACATTGTATTACAAAACAGCTTTTTTGTTTTGATGAATGGTCAAATATGGTGCATTGTTTAGCTTACAAATATTCTGCAAAATAATCTGGAGGATAACTGTTAACAGGCATACTCTTGTGCTGACTTGAAGTTCTGACATGCAAAATTAAATGACAGTCAACCTAGGAGGAACTACATCCAACGGTGCCTCTACAAGCCCAGTGTGAGAGAGACAAGTTGGTAAGATAGGTACAGCACACCGCTACAGTAACATCACTGCAAACCAACCCAGTGTGAGAGAGACAAGTGGGTAAGATAGGTACAGCACACCGCTACAGTAACATCTCTGCAAACCAACCCAGTGTGAGACAGACAACAAGTGGGTACAATAGGTACAGCACACCGCTACAGTAACACCATTGCAAACCAGGGTATAGGGCCAACCACTGAAACCAAGGTTAGTCCTGACCAACCATATGCAAATATTTGCGATGTTGCCGTGGCCATTACACATGTAGGAGATTATTAAATCCTATCCTGAATGCTATACAGTATCCTTAATTATTATTGCTAAAAGTTATAGTATCTGCATTGAAATAAATGACATTCCAAGCAAAAAAAGAAAGACAATTGACAAATAAGTTGTATGTGTTGTGTTTGTTTAAACTAACGCGGAAATTCATGTAATCTAGCGCCTCAGCTGGAGAATGAGAATTTTAATATGTTTTACTGGCAACAAAATTGCATATGATTGGTCAACTATAAGTAGAAATAGTGTGTTAAGTGTCTACATAGTCTGTGTGTACACACACTGCTGTCACTTACTACACAGTGTGGCATATATGTCGGTGAGAGAACTGTTTAAATCTGCAAGTGACCGACTTCTCCGCATTCCTTTCTGCGATTTCAGACCGGTTGGTGTCAAAACTGGGTCAAAAATCAGTACAACATGGGGTCACAGTTCACCACGACATTCAGAGTTAACTTTTGATTAAGGTATTATTTGGGAAATTTCTGTATAGTTGGTATTGTGACTAAATCTGTGCTGTTCTAGATTTATTTGTAGATGTTTGAGCCAATTGACATGCTAACAACACCGTTGTCAAACACTGACCAACGATTCAAGTACAGTAATTACCAATGACTAACTGATTCTTGAATAAACATGATTCACACTTAAATCATTTCTACAATTGATGCTGGATGCCATAACAGCCTACAGGAAGCTCTCTTATAACAATCATGATGGAGTTATTGTAACTATATTCAACATTTCTGTCTTCACATTAATTGTTTTAATCCACTAGCCAAAATCATTATGCAATTATAGCAAACAGGTGAAATTTCCACTAACCCGACTTTATACATTTCTGAATTTCTACTAGCCCGAATAAAATTTCACTAGCCCCGGGCTGTCGGGCTAGTGGTTAGTGTGAAGACTGAGTCATTCTTCTTGATTTAATCCAATTGTAACAAATTTCAGATTGCAGGTGGGTATTTCTCCAATGACGATGAGATTTGCATTTGGATGTTTGTATTAGAATAGGAGACAAATGACAACTGTTTGCACATTAATGGAACACAGTGTGATGAAAGACTACAGAAAGTAAAAGGAAATGAGGCAAAATGAAATCCAATAAAAGTAATCAATGACTGTTGACACCGTAAAGCATTTAAAGAAAGCAGACATCAATAAGACAACCAATGTTGATCAAGCACATGAATTGATTGCAAAGTAATACTCTGAGATCTTAGCTACAGGTCTGAGATATTGTATTAAAGATAAATTACATCAAAACATGTCCCAAGCAACTTAAAACATGTAAGTACATCTTGTTCGATATGATTTATACAAAACAAAGATACCAAGAGCAACAAACTGTACGAAGCAAAATGAACATTAAAATAAATTTTCAGGAAACAGTAATGAATAAACTGAGGTCAAAAGATCTGATGTCAACTATGGGTTGTCCTACACAGTGGGGTAGATCTGATGTCAACTATGGGTTGTCCTACACAGTGGGGTTTGAAGTACAGCTCATACAGAATGGAGAAACATTCTAGTGTTGTAGTAGTTCACCAGACAATGGGAATGACACGCGTTTTCTGTTCACTGTGCATGCTAATGGCAACAGATAGATGGTGTCACTGCGAAATTCTGTTTCTCATGCATGTGTTTGGGAGTTGACATTTCATTCCTTAAATAACATTTCTGCTCTTCAGTAATGATAACTAATTGTGTCAGTATATTCCAAACCGTAAAACAGACTGATGGTTTGGCTTACAGCGTTTTATTTAATTGTTTAGCTATTAACAAATCATTTGAAATATGGTTTTCTTAGGCTATACAATAAATCTGCTTTAGACGAAACAAAGTCTTGCTATTTACTGGTATAGCAGCAACATAAAGCGATGTTGAAGCATGGTAAATTTTACTAAATGCCATGATCAAGGACCATAACTCTAGTCTTAACCACAGAGAGCTGCATTGCCTTGTGTGCAGGAAGACAAGGAGAAAACTATACCACTCCATTGTCCGTTAAGGCTCATAAAATAATGATGTATATGACAGACTGATAGTCAAGAACTCATATGACAGACTGATAGTCAAGAACACATCTTCCTACAGCAGTTTTGCATGGCAAGAGGTTTGTTATAACAGCCATTCTGAGGCGTCCATAGTTGTCCACCAGATCTCAGACCTCAGATGTGTGATATGATGATCATGAAGTACAACACTGCACAAGGTGACGATGCATGGCTGGTGTGTACTACACTACCTACCGAGGGGTGAGCTAGCCGACATACAGCTGTACTGCTGAGTAGCGCCTAGACTCAGAGCTGCAGCACAAATCACTTCAGTGTATCACATGATAGGGCAAAAGTTAATGAAGTTTTTTATCAAATCGTTTAATTTCATTAAACAGGTGTTGCAAAATAAAACTTTATTAACCAAAAATGTATCGTAATACCATTTACTTGGCACAATACATTCAGAATATCCAGAAGACAATATTTTGACAACTCATCTTCTACACTTTCATTCTGTTAAAGTTTAGTATGCGAATGGAACATATGAACCATGATGAATGAATGACCCAGACAGACAGATACAAGATAGCAGCTTCCAACCTAAATTAAATAGCCAAAAAGCACTTACAGCTGAATAAGAACCTAGCAAAGCAGTTAAATTATTGTATAATCCCCCCTGATTGTTTATTTCGTATCTCTTGAAAGAGGTATCAGTTCAAAATACACATTCCAGCTTGACTAACCTGGTGACAGAAGACTAGTGTCAGGTGACTTCCCGTTGCTGCTTTCATCCAGTTCCACATAGTTGAGCAAGTGGGACCACAGTGCAGACTTGCCCTGACAAAACAAACAGTGCACATGTATCAGATTCTGTGCTTGCTGGCCTCCATTGTATACATGAAGGTAGCTGTTGTGTTCAGCCATTGCAGATGTATCTGTGCTTGCTGGCCTCCATTGTACGTATACATGAAGGTAGCTGCTGAGTTCAGCCATTGCAGATGTATCTGTGCTTGCTGGCCTCCATTGTGCGTATACATGAAGGTAGCTGCTGAGTTCAGCCATTGCAGATGTATCTGTGCTTGCTGGCCTCCATTGTGCGTATACATGAAGGTAGCTGCTGAGTTCAGCCATTGCAGATGTATCTGTGCTTGCTGGCCTCCATTGTGCGTATACATGAAGGTAGCTGCTGAGTTCAGCCATTGCAGATGTATCTGTGCTTGCTGGCCTCCATTGTGCGTATACATGAAGGTAGCTGCTGAGTTCAGCCATTGCAGATGTATCTGTGCTTGCTGGCCTCCATTGTGCGTATACATGAAGGTAGCTGCTGAGTTCAGCCATTGCAGATGTATCTGTGCTTGCTGGCCTCCATTGTGCGTATACATGAAGGTAGCTGCTGAGTTCAGCCATTGCAGATGTATCTGTGCTTGCTGGCCTCCATTGTGCGTATACATGAAGGTAGCTGCTGAGTTCAGCCATTGCAGATGTATCTGTGCTTGCTGGCCTCCATTGTGCGTATACATGAAGGTAGCTGCTGAGTTCAGCCATTGCAGATGTATCTGTGCTTGCTGGCCTCCATTGTGCGTATACATGAAGGTAGCTGCTGAGTTCAGCCATTGC
Source organism: Congeria kusceri (assembly GCA_027627225.1). Classification (NCBI taxonomy): domain Eukaryota; kingdom Metazoa; phylum Mollusca; class Bivalvia; order Myida; family Dreissenidae; genus Congeria; species Congeria kusceri. The sequence goes on from CM051024.1 coordinate 60,971,327, forward strand.
AGATGTATCTGTGCTTGCTGGCCTCCATTGTGCGTATACATGAAGGTAGCTGCTGAGTTCAGCCATTGCAGATGTATCTGTGCTTGCTGGCCTCCATTGTGCGTATACATGAAGGTAGCTGCTGAGTTCAGCCATTGCAGATGTATCTGTGCTTGCTGGCCTCCATTGTGCGTATACATGAAGGTAGCTGCTGAGTTCAGCCATTGCAGATGTATCTGTGCTTGCTGGCCTCCATTGTGCGTATACATGAAGGTAGCTGCTGAGTTCAGCATGCTATCAACAGTTGTTTACTACACAGCACTCACTTCAAAGAAATGCTCTTACAGTTTTATGGTATTCAGGTATGCACAGATATTTTATAAACTTTATGAACATGAATCACCTATTGGTTCATTACTTGAGATGTCTTCTTTGTTTGAAATAGCATTAACTTACCGTAATTACTCTAAGTTTTTGGACACTTGAAAATAAATAAAAAATTTCGTGTCCGAAAATTTAGATACACGAAAATATTCCCAAATACTGGTGTCCGAAAATTTAGAGACACACTGATAATATTGCATTGACGTTCGGATAAATCCTGTGTATAACGTCACTTGCCGAATGGTATCGATTAATGATAGCGCGTGCTTGTAAAATACCAGGTCGTATAGAATTAATTACATTTAGCGACGTTTGCAATGAATTTAAAATCAGTTCATATGTTTAAGTTAGTTTTACAGAAAATTACGCCAAGGCTGTACTTTGACCACAGAGTTCAAAGACAAACATCTCGTATTGTATGAACCTGTAATTAATGCAATAATATATGCAAACTATGATTTCGATGCTTGTTCTTGAATATTAATCTGTTCAAAACGGTTGTCTTTAACACCTTCAAACATTCGTGAAACTTGTGATATGGCGCGATATAATTGGAGCAAATTTGTCACACTTATCGTTTTGAGCCATTGTTTATTATACATGGCTACTTGGCTATTTACCCAAGAATGCTATTAATTGTAACAGTCCACTGACTCCTCTCATTCGTCTGTCAGGTTTTATGACCGTCATCCGGTTGTAAATGTGCGATGTGTCACCGGATTAACGCAAACGGGTTAGAATTCTGATAAAATACCACTTTCACATAACATGTCCGAAAAGTTAGAGTCATTAATTATGGGTGAATATCTGGGTGTCCGAAAAATTAGAGTAACCAAAAATAATTATTGCGGCTAAAAAAGAGGGTGTCTGAAAATTTAGAGTGTCCGAAAACTTAGAGTAATTACGGTAAGTAAATCAGAGTGGAGTCGATATCACAGCTATTAAGCTTAATAAATACATTGGTTCATGGTCATATATTCTGTAATATGGCTTCCCAAAAGTGACAGCTCACAACTCAGAACAATTATACAGTATTTCTCCACTGACCACTGTAACACAGTCCTCATAACTACACAAATACACTAAGATAAACTTATCTAAACAAGCATGGGTGTTCAAGCATTCATAAACAGATGCACCCAACCTGTGAACCGCGAGGCCTACGGTACCTTCTTGGTCTGCAGGCCGTGGCTCCAGATCCTCTCCAGGAGGTCACAGAGGCTGGCTATCAGCGTGTTCTCCTCCACACCTGTGATGTTGCCCTCGCTGTGGCCCAGCTCCACTGCCTCCTGGCCCATCTTCTCCACCAACATACGCTTAGTCTGGAACAGGGGTACCAGCTTAGGTTTACTCAGGGTTGCAGGAAATGATGGGAACAACTCAGGATTGAATACAACAGGGGAAACAACTCAGATTTGTATGAAACAGGGGGAACAACTCAGGATTGGATTAAACAGAGGGAACAACTCAGGCTGAATGAAGCTTACCTTAGTCTTGCATTCCTTCAGCAGAGTTTCCACAAACTTCCAGTTGGTCTGCGCCATACCACCTGCAGCCATTTCAGTCAGCCGCGGCTGCACAAGCTTACTGCGCGCCTCCGCAAGGAACTTCTGAAAAGTGCAAAACCACATACCAATACAAGGTCACTGTTGTCTGTCGCAATCAAGTTTGCAGAATCTTAACAATACTATATATTAGTGTTACGTTTTTGTATTTGGAGATATAATTATCTTCCGAATATACATGTAGGGCACTAATACAAAAGCCTCGAGTATCAGACATCATGTGCTATCTGGGTCAGAAAGATTAATAAAACTCTGATTGTGTCAGTACATACCTGGTAATGTCAATATAACCAATACTCATCATGTTAATAGAGAATCTTCAAATGTGGAACATATTTACAAAATCTGCACAGAAATAAACACGAATACATAAATATATCCTTAAATACCTATTTCTGTTGTAGACTTACCATGTGTATATTTTGTACATCTATTTTTAGTGAAAAAATCCTTAACAACATAAACAATACCTTATTTGTACAAGTTTTAACTATGCAATTGTCATGAAAGTTTATTATAGAAATAACAACCTTCACTTTAACATGCGCACCAAAAGTTGCATGTATATAATTGATCATTCTATTTGCTTCAAACACATGCAATACAAAAGACGTCCAACATAACACTATCACCAGGAAATTATGAGAAACAATGTCAGAAATTGAATCCACGCATTCAAATTGTAATATTTACCACAATGAAATCATGGGCAACCAAGCAGCAAACATGACTAAATATCAAGCCTGGATTCTGTTTTGATTTGCACTTGAATACACAAACAAATATCGTGGGTACAACTGACAATAGAATATTATGTACAGTCAGGCAAATTCTTTAAATAATTGTCATGCACAAACACCCCTATCCTGATTCTGATGATTAATCATTATCAAAAACAGGATTTTCATATACAAATGCAGCTTTGAAGGTTTAAAATATAGTTTGGAAAATAAACATACTTGTTATTATTGTTTTTCCTACAGCGACGAGACCTGGTGAAATTCATTCATGTAATGCAGCATTTTACTTTTCTGTACTCTCATATTTGTGGTTATCCCTTTCATTGGCAGGAACAGTTATATTTAATCAGCAGGAGTTTTGAAAGTAGTTTTATTCCCAGAATGCCTTGCGGAGGAGTACACAGGTTAGTGTTTTGCTAAAATGGCGGGTGTGTTCACAATGCGGGCACGTAAAGATACTGCACTTGGTTGGCAAGGTTCCTCATACATGACTTTTACTGTAGTCCTTGGGTGAAGGTGTGCCATGCATATAGAGGAAGGATGAAGTGAACAATAATTGAGGCTGTGTATCAGCGGGATGGACAGATGGAGGTAAAGGACTTTTAAGATGGGAATAATGTTTGAATCATTTTTGAAATCATATATGAATGATAATGTTTCTCATTTAAAATGCCTTAATAACATTAAAAATTCTAACATGATACTCGATATTTTTTCTATAGACAAAGAACAAAATAATGGTTGTTAAACTACCCAATAAAGAACACAAAAAGTAGTCCCGATTCTAAGTGGTGCATAGTAAAAAGTAGTTCCAATTATAACTGCAAAAATATATATTAAATCATGTTAGAATCAAAATTTTTCGCATTATCCTTGTTTATTGGCCAATAAACAACTCTTTGTCATTCTTATGCATGGCTAATAAACAATTCGAGCTAATGCCCTCGTGGTTTAATTCCCACGCATCAGAACTCCAAATCTTTGTTTATTGGCCGCTAAACAACAATAAATCGAACATTATTTCTTAAATCTGCTTTAATATTTCACATCAAAACAATAAAGAAATCTCGGATATCCCTAAACAGAAATATTGTTAATGTAGATCATCTTTAACATTAAATTGACTTGCAAGTTGAGTACTGAATAGTACTAGCTTTCCTATTAGTTATTTCCCCTGCATACACAGTGGAAAAAAAATACTTAGCTCTTTCAATGTTTCAACATTATTTTAACAGATATTACAGGGATTTGCCATTTTCATTTTTCTGTTGAACTTTGTGAAAAGGCCAGTGAAGTCATAGCACCTTAGAAGAGGTCAGTGTGCTGCCTTGTTAAGTAAAGCAAAAGGACTGAAGAAATACCCCTCAATGATCAAGACAGACCTTTAAACTAATGGCCATGTTAAACATGTTTATATTACCAAATGCATTCTCTTTCTGTCAGAGACAAATAATCTACACATAACATTACTTATCAGTTAGTAAAACACTTTATCAAACAAATATTTTGTCCTCATTAATACAAACATGTATTAAATTAACTACGAAAGCGTACCGGTAGTAACAAACAATACAGTACATGATGCCACAGACAGGACTAGTGTTACTTAGCCTCAAGATACTGCAAGAAACTGTAACATCATGTTAACATGGGGTTATACTGAGCCACAGATGCAGATGGAAATGAGTAGCATCCAGGAGTGAGGAATGGAGAAATGATAATATACATAAATCTGTTACATCATCATTGGTTGTCACAGTGTCGTCTGCGATTGTGTCGCAACTGTATGTGTCCGGGTCGTGACTCGCTACAGTTCTAGTGATCTTCACGCAAAACAACACACCATGATTATACCATCTGATTGAAAGCTCTTTGTATTAATTATGTTAGAGAATTTGCAGCAAACTCATGTAGCTCTGAATATAGATCAACTGAACTTAATTGTTCTTTCCCTTATACCAAATACTGGCTATAATAAGTTATTCAACATACCAATTCAAAAAACTTCAGATTCTTTAAATACTGTGACAGAAAATATAAACTTGTGTCAACATGATACAGGTGAAATGATTATAAATTAATATCTTAAACAAGAGGGCCCTAGGATGCTCACCTGAGACCTTTTAACCCAATTGGAATTTGCACCCCCTGAGGCATGGCTTATTTTTATCCCAGGGGCATAAGTTGAACAATCTTGAACAAACATCTGGGTCTTGCGGTTTCTGGTAAAGATTTTTAAAGTCATTTTGCTATTTAAGTCTATATAATCCATGTATCGCCCAGGCGTGACCAGTTCTGACCCCAGGGGCATAATTTGAGCAATATTTGTAGAGGACCACTATACAATGTTACATACTAAATATGAAACCTCTAGGCCTTGCGGTTTCAGAGGAGAAGAATTTTAAAGTCATTTTGCTATTTAAGTTTATAAAAACCATGTAACCCCTGGGGTGTGGTCTGTTTTGACCCATGGGGCATCATTTGAACAATCTTTGTAGAGGACCACTATAGGATGTTCAATACCAAATACGAAACCTCTGGGCCTTGCAGTTTCAGAGATTTTTAAAGACATTTTGCTATTTAAGTTTATATAAACCATGTGACCCCCAGGGCGTGGCCAGTTTTGACCCCAGGGGCATAATTTGTATAATCTTTGTAGAGGACCACTATACAATGTTACAAACCAAATAAGAAACCTCTGGGTCTTGCAGTTTCTGAGGAGAAGATTTTTAAAGTCATTTTGCTATTTAGGTCTCTATAAATCATGTGACCCCCGGGGCGTGGCCAGTTTTAATCCCAGGGGCATAAATTGAACAATATTTTTAGAAAACCACTATAGGATGTTACATACCAAACATGAAACCTCTGGGCCTTGCGGTTTCAGAGAAGATTTTTAAAGACATTTTGCTATTTAAGTTTATATAAACCATGTGACCTCAGGGCATGGCCCGTTTTGACCCCAGAGGCATAATTTGAACAATGTTTGTTGAGGACCACTACAGGATGTTACATACCAAATATGAAACCTCTGGGCCTTGTGTTTTCAGAGGAGGAGATTTTTAAAGTCATTTTGCTATATATTCTATAATAAACCATGTGACCCCTGGGGCATGGCCTGTTTTGACCCCAGGTGCATAATTTGGAAATCTTTGTAGAGGACCACTATAGGATGTTACATACCAAATATGAAACCTCTGGGCCTTGTGGTTTCAGAGGAGAAGATTTCTGAAGTCATACTGCTATATATTCTATGTAAACCATGTGACCCCCCCACCTGGGCGTGGCTAGTTTTGACCCCAGGATCATAATTTGAACAATCTTTGTAGAGGACAACTATAAAAGTCTATATAAACTATGTGACCCCTGGGGCATGGCCAGTTCTGACCCCAGGGGCATAATTTGAACAATATTTGTAGAGGACAACTATATGATGTTACATACCAAATAAGAAACCTCTAGGCCTTGCGGTTTCTGAGGAGAAAATTTTTAAAGTCATTTTGCTATTTAAGTCTATATAAATCATGCGACCCCTGGGGCGTGGTCCGTTTTGATCCCAGGGGCATAATTTTAACAATCTTTATAGAGGACCACTATAGAATGCTACATTTCAGAGATTTTTAAAGTTTACACTTTTTAAATCTATTTTTAACTCTGGTGACCTACATATGCAGCGGACCGGTAAGATTTGAACAACTTGGAAAGAGGTCCACCCAAGGATCATTTCTGTGAAGTTTGGTGAAAATCTGCAAAGCGGTTTAGGATAAGATTTTGTTTGAATGAAAGTTGACAACGCACATACTCAAGCACGATGGACAACAGGCGATCACAAAAGCTCACCATGAGCACTCTGTGCTCAGGTGAGCTAAAAACACAACAACAAATGACAGTTTAAATACATTTAAACAAACATGTATATCGATTGAAAACTACATGTAGTAAAGGTAAAATGTTCAAATTTTTTGTTCACTAACTTAAAACTAAACAACAATTAAAAAGGTTGTTATGATGTTTAACAAATGTAATATGCACTGAATGTCTGTCTCTGCTTTTGAAACATGTACGAAAGGACCCATTAACTGTCAGAAATGCATGCGAGAAGCTCTACACTTACAAGCCAGGTTTGCTTGGCGACAGACCCCATTAGGGACAACTATACACCAAAACAGGAATAAACAACATAAACAACTCAAAACATACAAAATATCATGCACAAAAACCCAACTACAACTACACAACTATTTGTGCCAGGCAATCTATTTCAATTATGTTATATCAACTACACGGTGCTATTGATAAATTTAAAGAAAACACTGTCAAGATAATTTTATTTAAAAAACAAGGCTTGTCACAGGATGTGACGAATGCCTCTGAAGCATATGCTTGTCAGAGGAAGGCAACACAATGTCAGTTACATGTTGGCAAAAATGATGCTTCCTACAAAAAGACTTATGATTCTTGTACTCTGCACTTTCTCTTAACATCCTCTATCAATATATGTGGTTTTATTTTTAATCACTTAAATACTAATGGAGTTATGCACTGCACAAGAAAATTAACTGAAGGGCAATAACTCCATAAATATTGAAGAAAGAGTTATGGTCCTTGTACTCTGCACTTCCTTTCAATGTCCTCTATCAACATATTTGGTTTTATTTTAAATCCCTTCGATACTAATGGAGTTATGCTCTGCACAAAAAATAAAGGGCAATTACTCCGTAAATATTGAAGAAAGAGTTGTGGTCCTTGTGCTCTGCACTTCCTCTCATTGTCCTCTATCATTCTATGAAGTTTCATTTGAATCCCTTCAATACTAATGGAGTTGTGCTGTGCACAAGAAAATTAAACAAAGAGCAATAACTTTGTAAATATTGAAGAAAGAGTTATTGTCCTTGTACTCTGCACTTCCTCTCATTGTCCTCTGCCATTATATGAAGTTTTATTTGAATCCCTTCAATACTAATGGAGGTATGCTCCGCACAAGAAAATTAATGCTTCACATACGGAAATAAAACAAAGGGCAATAACTCCGTAAATAGTTAAGAAAGAGTTTTGGTCCTTGTGCTCTTTACTTCCTCTCATTGTCCTCTATCATTATATGAAGTTTCATTTGAATCCCTTCAATACTAATGGAGATATGCTCTGCAATACTAATGGAGATATGCTCTGCACAAGAAAATTTTTGCTTCACATATGGAAATAAAACAAAGGGCAATAACTCCGTAAATATTGAAGAAAGTGTTGTGGTCCTTGTGCTCTGCACTTCCTCTCATTGTCGTCTATTATTATATGAAGTTTGATTTAAATCCCTTCTATACTAATGAAGTTATGCTCTGCACAAGAAAATTAATGCTTCACACAAGATAATAAAATAAAGGTCAATAACTCTGTAAATATTGAAGAAAGAGTTGTGGTCCTTGAGCTCTGCACTTCCTCTTATTGTTCTCTATCATCTCTTTCATTATATGAAGCTTCTTTTGAATCCCTTCAATACTAATGGAGATATGCTCCGCACAAAAAATTAAACAAAGGGCAATAACTCTGTAAATATCGAAGAAATAGTTGTGGTCCTTGTACTCTGCACTTCCTCTCATTGTCCTCTATCATTATATGAAGTTTCATTTGAATCCCTTCCTTACTAATGGAGTTATGCTCTGCACAAGAAGCGTGACGGACGGACGGACGGACAGTTGGACAGACGATGCGATTACTTAAGAAATAATTGACGGGTAACTGTTGGTTATTGCAGTAATAACCAACAGTTAGGAGTTCCGATGCGTAGGAATTAAACCACGAGGGCGGTAGCCCGAGTGGTTTGAAAACAAGCATCGGAACGACAAACCGTTGGTTATTACCGCAATAATCAACGGATACCCGTTAATTATTTCGATTCTAACACGATCTTATATAAAATTCGTATTTTTAAGTTATGAATGAGAACTATATTTATCTAAACTCCACCCATTTTCCGAGAAGAGCATTCACACGTGCGTTTCAGTGACGTCAATAACTCGTAACAATTCAAAATGACGTCAGCTTTATTGATAAACATTGAGCGAATGACGTCATACTTATCGATATAATACAGTGAAAATATGATGCTAAAAAGCGCAAATTAAAAGCATATTAACAAAACGTACACGTTTTTGTAAAATTAAGTATAAAATATGTAGTATGTGGTTTTATTGTGCTACATACTGCAGAAAATGATTGGTTGGTCACATTTGCTATCGCGTGTTTAAGCACGTGCATTTTACGGAATAATTTATTCGAATTTCCGGAACTATTTTCAAAACATTAGGCTTCGCCCATTATTTGTTGTACAATAACCCAGTTATTTTCCTTCTTTATCTATGCACCACTAGCTGCATGCCGTGGTAGAATATATTGTATACTATATATAAAAAATCACACAACAAACCAGGCCATGTAAAAAACTTTGATAATCAATTAAGGTGCTCATTAAATTATTATCTTAACTTAAGAATGTCCTTAAAATCTAAGTCACTATTGCCGTTAATTGTTTTTCTTTCGGTTCAATTTACCTCTCGCTGCCTGGAGTTAAGTTTCAGATGTTCGGACTGCTGCAGCAGACGATCTTTCCGCCGCCACTTGGCACTATCCTTCATCTTTGGTCTGAAACTCAATGGGAGGCTATATTTTAGGAATGCTTCAGTGTTTACTGTCAACAGAGAGACACGTATGATGTTACCAGTGTTTTACTGACATTTCGTCAGGTAAAATGACAGAAGAACTAAAGTGAAGGACCTGACCAGAAATTTTGAGATGGTATGGTTAAAACACACTTATAATAGATATTTTGGCACTTAGAGATAATTAATATACATGTAGGTCACAGAAATCTAAACATATTATTATGTGCACACAATTTTCTAAGATAATAAGCTAATGGAAGGAGAAATACAACACCACTTCTCTATCACACTGAATTATGGAGTTGAAAAACTTCACAAGGTGTAACAGTTCTCTTTTTGTGGAACAAGATACTGTATCGTTTATTTCATGTTATTAACATGTAAGGAAGCATCCAGAATACAATTCCTACTTGATATTTGCTTCCGAGTTGAGTATGTCCTTGTCCAGGATCGGGAACACCCCAATCTCAAGAGGGGGAGGCGGTTGTACGTCTTCTGGAAGACCCGGCCTCTTCCCTATGTAGTCCATGTAGTTGGAGCGCTTGTCTATCAGAATTTCTACAGCAGAACATGTTCACAAATATAATAATGGTCAAACAGGGTAAAAACTTTCTGTGCAACAAATCACAGAGTCAGCTTTAGAACACTGTTAAGATCAATTTTACATTTTCTTTTTAAAGTTTTCTAAGTTTATTATTATCAGTCTTCACGAATAAGTTTTAAAAGCAGTGGCCGTCGGTCCACCAAACCAGCTAAATCAACTGGACCGTACAACAATTTAATGGACCACAATTTGTTTGTAGATTTTCATTCACTCTAGCGTATGATCAATGATTTTATTAAAAAAATAAATTGAAAGCAATTATGGTTTTCAGACTTTTATTCTAACATGAATCATGTATTTATTACATTACTCTCAATAAAAATATGGCTAAATATTAATACAAGATCGCCAGTTAAATCAAATACCAGGTGTATATTTCGTTTTAGCCTATTTGAGTTCAGTACTGGCCCAAATGCCCGAGCCGGTATCTGGGCCGAAATTTACTCGAATGCGCAGATCAAATGGAAACTGCTCCGCTCGCTAGGATTGCAGAACATGGACTCCCTACACCTAAAGAGTTGGGGTCCCAGTAATTGTTACCAAAGCACCCCTGCCCACCCACTCCTTTAACAATAAATGCTTTGTGTCCAAAAATTATTAAAAAAAATCCATTGTTGAGTAATAAAACATGTTTACTTTCACTGACTTAACTTTCGCTAACTTTCGTCAAATTGTGGCAACATAAGTTTTTGGGTGTAATCAGTGTAGTTAAACTTTTGAATAGCTCATTTATTCGAAAACACACGTAGTCATAGCAATATTTTCTTTTAAAACCAATGAAGATGTACCTTTGACATTACACACTAAAATTCTATGAGATCTGCAAACACAATTCGTCAACATCCCATTTCGTATTTTAAGTAAACAATAATATACTGACTTCTGTTAGTATGTAGTATTTTATTTATTATGTGGGTGTTACAAACACGCAGCTAATAACATGCATACCTCTTGAAAATGTGTTACAAATTACTTCACCTTTACCAACAATGAGGGCGTGATAAAAATTCTATTGACTACGCTCGTCTACATATTGGAAATTTAATGCGTTCTGATTGACTGACTGGGTGACTGTAGTAAATCTAGCTCCTCCTGCTTACAGATATTATAGATAATTGACACACTGATGCAGAAGGAGAGTGCGTTTATTGCCGAGTAGGCGTTCTTTGTTGTAGAAAAACATGCATAAGCAAGCGGAAATGGTTGCGAATCTGACACTGAATTTTATGGCGTCATTTCGTAAAAGTATGCATCCGAATGAGCCGATTTTCGCTTTACCGAGAATTATTGGCTGAACATTTTTAGGGATTTCTGGTATCAAAATTATCAAGGGAAATTTCTTTGCGTCGAAGCCGGTCTAGTTTATTTGCAACTTGTGCTGGACCGAGCGAAAATTTGGTGGACTCTGTCCAAGGTCCACCGCTTAACGTCGAAGGCTGTTTAATATGGATACATTTAAACACAGGATTTCATCAGAATAAACACACAATATTAATATTTTAAATATGTAAGATCCAGACATAAATCTGTAAAATTTAAGTGTTAAGTAATTCATATCAAAATAAAGACAAATCACATCTATATTTATAAATGGCCACTGGAACCGAACTTAAACTAGGCTAAATGTACACTTTCTATTTATTCTGCATAATAAAAGATGTGCAAATTCGCCTACCAGTTTCTTTGATTTTTGAGCAATTAACGTAAGATTGAGATCGATTCGATGAAACATCCAGTCCCTCTTTGAGAGACTTGACCCGACTCTCGAACACTTTCAAGTTCACGTCTGCCTCCTCCCAATTCGATATGATCTTGTTGTCGATCAACGTGGCAAACATCTGGGTCTCCAGGAAAGGGCTGAGGAACGGCAGGTAGCTCTCTGCCTGATCACTGAGGAAAGACGCCTTGTCGAAATTCTGCATCGTTTCACGACTGCTCAGCCAGGAATCCAGGTCTTGTGAATTCATTATCACAAATTCCTCATACCAACAGAACATGTTTACGAATCTGTTCAAGAAAATCTCACGAATGGAGTTGTTGAATTTCAATTCCTCAAGTTCCCTTGCAGGCATTTTGTCCAATTCCATAAACTTCTCTTTGGAGACTTCCTCTTTGGCAATCTTTGGCGACATTTCCGTGTCCAGGTCACCAAAATTCTTATTCCACACTCCAGTTTTCTTTGCTAATGCAGAGATCTTGGACCAAGCCTCACTCTGCTGAAGAATCTCCATTTTCTCCAGACCCGGCGTGCTGTGAATCTTCCGCATTCCCGGTTCAGACTCTAGGTTTGTGAGCCTGCGAGTGTTGGGTTTCCTCTTTGGACTAGATATCACAGAGTCTGTGAATGCCTCTTTCAGCATGCGTTCTTTGCTGCTTACGATGGCTTGGTACAACTCCTCTTTCAGCTCTTGCTCGAAGGGAAATGTTGGCAAGTCCTCGGGTACTTGCACACTGTTGTTGTCTATGTCAACGAAACACAGATTTGCCTGTAAAACAATCATTATACACAAGTAATGATGTACACTTATTCAACAGAAATATGAAAACAACTGGAACGCTGTAGTATACTTGGGCTGAATGTAAGTTTAGAGCCACAATAATGTACCTAAGTGTTAGAAGAAATATTACATTAAGCATAACTGTTTTTACCTACAATTATTAGAAAATCTTGTAACATTTAACAGTGAATTTATTTCTGTGGAAAATCAGATATTACAGATTAAAGATACTAACTGACTAAACTGATATGCCATTACAATACACAAATTAATTTCTTTTATTTTACACTCAAACATTTTAAACGTCATATTATCAGGTAAGTATTATCGAATATTCACTAGAAAGCACAGTAACATGCACAACCAAGTCTGTAAAACAGTCATGGAGCAAAAAACAACAACACTAGTCAAAAGATTTCCTGGAGAGATGATAGCTGATACCTCATTGGGTAGATGAGGTTTGGAGGTATCGTCCTCTGCGTGGTGCAGCCCCATGATGTATGGCACAGGGGCGTCCAGGAAGTGCTGGAGGGACGCGGGCAGGATCGGGACATACACATGCTGCCACGTGAATGGGAACACCAGGGTGACTATGCTCTCAGAGACTAACATGAGTCGGTGATAATCTGAAACAAAAAATGGCTGGCATGAGAGGAAGTATTTATTCCTCTGTTGTACTTATAAATCCATTTCCAGGCACTTCCAGCACACCAGGCATACAGTACATATTTTACAAAGTAAACTGCAGTACTGGTTCTAAAGATAACACAGTCTGAACATACCTAGTGAGTACAGAAATATCTGATGCATACCTGATGAGTACAGAACTAGCTGGTGCTCCAGATAACATACCTGATGAGTACAGAAGTATGTAATGCTCCAGATAACATACCTGATGAGTGCATACGTATCTGGTGCTCCAGATAACATACATACGTATCTGGTGCTCCAGATAACATACCTGATGAGTACAGATGTATCTGGTTCTCCAGATAACATACCTCATGAGCACAGAAGTATCTGGTGCCCCAGATAACATACCTGATGAGTACAGAAGTATCTGGTTCTCCAGATAACATACCTGATGAGTACAGAAGTATCTGGTGCTCCAGATAACATACCCAGGGATCGCGCTGGCGATCGCCATTTGAGCCATTGGCGAAATAATTCAGAAATTGGCTCAATAAAATCTCAATTGGCTCAAACACCCCAAAACCCCCAACTTTGAAACTTTGGAAGAACCAGATTTCAAAACAAAGAAAACGAAAGTAGCCAAGTCCCGCGAGATCGAGATCTGCTCAGACTGGTTTACAGTCTAAATAGTTTCAGCTGATAATGCGAGTAATGAATCGATAAGACACAGTCACGATTAACCTCACGTGGTGTTAATTGGTGTTAAGTGGGAAAATGGCTCTTGTGAAAACAATGTTTATGGTCGACCGTTTGTATTTTAATTGCTCCCGATTGTGGTTGATTATCACACAGGCGGCTACTGAATCAACTTGTAATGAAAGTTGTTATGGATTAATGAGAGGACTAAAGGACGGATTATAAAAATGGAGTTAATTAGCAAAGCGACAAAGGTAAATGTTTTTACACTAAGTCGGTCTCTATTCTGTCATGTATTGTTGTAATTTAATGCTCAATTATGATGAATAAAGACTTATGTAGCATAGATATGAGGGTATATAAATATATTTCAGTGCTAACAGAACAATACTTCATTTCATAATGTGCATTAGACATTTATATGCAGCAGACCAGTGACTTTCTTTAACTTTTGATGTATTCTTTAAAATTAAATGAAAATAAATATGCTATTTATGTATGAAAGAACTTGTTGTTAACCTCATTTAAAGATTTGTTTATTTTATTTCTATTAATGTGATTTAATATGCACATTAATGGTTTAATCATATTTATGTAGCAAAACAATGTTACCTGATTTATCAATTGTTTTGATTTGATTAGAATATTATGCGAACATTTATTAGCAGTACCATGTAATGCAATGATATGTATTAACTTATTTGTCAGATTCATTGAAATGATCTTTGCCCCATGTTTTTTTTAAATATGAAATAAATATTAAAGATGTATAGTTCTTGTTATTAGTGACTTATGATGAAACCACGTGAATAAGCAAATCCAACCTCACAAAAAATTGGCTCAAGAAAATTTTCAGCCAGCGCCAGCCCTGCATACCTGAGGAGTACAGAAGTATCTGGTGCTCCAGATAACATACCTGATGAATACAGATGTATCTGGTGCTCCAGATAACATACCTGATGAGTACAGAAGTATCTGGTGCTCCAGATAACATACCTGATGAGTACAGAAGTATCTGGTGCTCCAGATAACATACCTGATGAGTACAGAAGTATCTGGTGCTCCAGATAACATACCTGATGAGTACAGAAGTATCTGGTGCTCCAGATAACATACCTGATGAGTACAGAAGTATCTGGTGCTCAAGGTGACATACCTGATGAGTACAGAAGTATCTGGTGCTCCAGGTGACATACCTGATGAGTACAGAAGTATCTGGTGCTCCAGGTGACATACCTGATGAGTACAGAAGTATCTGATGCTCCAGCAGCACACTGACAAACAGCTGCACGAGGTGGTCCAGCCCCAGGAGGCGTACCAGGTCCCAGAGGGAGAAGTCAAACAGTGGCAGCTCACCTGTACCTGAAACACCATGGCAATACTCAGACAAATACAAGGTACTGTGAAAATGTGGCCAGAGATCTGTCAAAGAATAGACTTGGGAAATGCTACTATTTTCAAGCTGAACTTTAAGCCATATTTGTTATCTTTATCAAAGAATTGTGCACCCAAAAACTTGATGTCAAGAAATGACCACTTCTGTCTTTAGCATCAATTTTGCATAAAAATTAAAATGTCACTTCTGCAGTTAATGTAAATATAGAAGGATAGATCTGAAAAAGCACTTATGCAGTTAAAATATGCAATTACTGTCGGTAGAGGTAGACTAGAGTCAAGTTTCTAAATTTAATTCTAAAATCCAACACCTCTATCTATTGTGAACTGCTAACATGATGAAACAAATGATTAGATGTTAATGAAGATAGCAGAGATCATTTATATCAGTAAAGTAAATTACAAAAATCTACTGGAAAGTAGTTTACATAAATACATATATATTAATTTTGTTAATAAAAACAAAAATACTTTAAATGTAACCAAGGTGTGAAAATCCTATCTGCTCTATAGCCAATCATAGGCTTAAACCTAATAATGTAAATGTTCATTTAAAACGAAAATAGTGAAAGCTGCAATATAAGCCATGCATAACATGAACAAATGGCACCAGACGATGATGAAAGTCAATTGTAAAATATCTCAGTGGAATAAAAACACCTCTCACCTGGTACTATGCTATTTCATTTTACAACGAAATGCAGAATATTAAACTAGGTGTATGTTCAATTTAATTTAATTACATATGGGCAAGGAATGGGATAATCATCTGGTTCACCACTATTTTTAAACACTACCACAGTATATTAAAAGAACAGAGCATTGTCAGATCTCCATTCTGCAGATTCAACAAATTTATACCAAACTTAAATGTATGCAGCTTTCCAAATAATATTTCTTTTTAAATTCAATAACAATTTCTCTTTGTTAGATGTTCAACATTGCCATTTAAGCAACAGATCGTCGGAACTCTACAACCTACTGGCATATAGACCCAATACTGTGTATGTGACCTTGACAGTACTTTGTGTTTGTTTAGAAATTAAATGATAAGAACTTGTCCCTTACGACAATATAACTAAAGTTCTTCAGAACACCAGATGCTACATAAACCATTGAACTACTATTAATGCAACCAACTAGAACCTTCAGCCATATATTTAATGTGTGGACAGGGCTGTATAACAAAGGGTACGCACAAATGGTAACTTATGAATACTCTGAAGCTGTTGACTAATACACTTTATATTTGTTTATCCAAACCCCATATATATTTGTTACAACTAATGCACAAACCTGTGATGATACTCCAATCCACTGTAAAAGGACATGTTTTTATATGCCAAGTTTAAATAGGTAACATTCTTACAAAAATGGAATTGCTATCAATTGATCAGAACATGAAAAGCGATTAAGTGAATAAACTTACTAAAATATACAGAATACATAATTTACAGAAAATGTAAGCAAACTGTAGGCAAACTGCCTGTCTCTCATTATTTATCCTTATGAATAAATAAACTTAGTAACTAGAATATATTGGTAAACACATGTCTGGCTGGTCTCTAAGGACATTTCTAGTTTTCTAAAATACACCATAACTTTTATATATGTAACAACAGTTTTTGTGCTTTTTATGAAGCAACCAAACATCAGAGATATTAGTTTTCATTCCATCAAAATATTTGCCATAGGTGTCATTATTAATTAATGCATCTAGCATAAAATGAAAAGAGACATAATTTAAGTTTCATTAAGGGCAGAAAGACACTCACTAGGTCTTTGGCAGAAAATTGGTGATGAGACTCCATAGAATTTCATACACCTGCCAGGAGGAGGCATGGGTACATCGTACAGCAGGTTATAGATGTAGGCTTCTAAAGGCAGCTGTGCTGTAATGGACTTGTTGACAGCTTCGGCGAGTTGTTTTAAAAATGTTCTTGGTGCCGAAACAAACTGAACCTGTGATATTAAACATAAACTCTTTGTCACATAGAGTTTATTTGTTTTTATATCGTATGATTCCATAGTGTCTATATCACGTTCGTCTGTCAATGTCCGTTCGCCGGATACGGGACTGCGGTCGTGTGAGTGTTCTTGGAGGAACATGGAGCTGGTGGTGTGGATGCTGCCCTCTGCCTCGTGCATGTGCTGCAAGGTCTGCATGGCCGCACAGATCTGAAGGTTCCTCACTTCCTCAAAGACTACGTAGGAAGAACCATACAGCTTAGATCCATCCTCCCGTGTTATGATGAATGAGTGGAACTTTGGTTTCCTTTCTTGTCTATCTATTCGAAATGTTAAGCCTTTTGGCAAGCAGAGCTGAAAACAATACAGATTATATGTAAATGGTAAAATAACATGTGTACTATAACAGACAAACAAGGAAGTAAAAACTTGGTTAGTTAAAATCATTTAAATATGTTACAAAACTACAGTTGCATACCAGTTAAAAAATACACATTTACCCATTCAAGCACTTGGTCTGTATTGAGTTAGTAAATGTGCCAACATGTATTTAAGTTATCACTCGTTTTAATCAACAAACAATAAAGCAAAGTCACTTATGAAGATAATTTAACTTTAAAAAGCTTCAATTACATATAAATTTTGTTGATATTGAATGATTTAAACTCATTGAAATTATTCACTGAAGACAATGTCAATTTGAAAAATTACACACTATTGGTAAATTCTAATGGGCTAATCAGACCTTCCATAGCTAAGCCCTAGAAAAACTTTGAGATACTCATATATGGGCAATGTTTTCTGACGGGCTATACCGGGGAAAGACCAATTCTGTGGTGGAAAGTTTTCCTTCTTTGTCCATATTTTTCCGACAGGATTCTGATTGCTACTTTAACTTCCCGAAATTACATAGTTATTCTGAAAGGATTAAAAATTACGTACCTGGACAGATACACTTTCCTTTTTAATGTTTCATGACTATTTGTATAATAACACTTTCATTTTGTATGCCTGAGCAATTTAAACCTACTCACAATTGCATTTTTAAACACATCTTGCTGTCGTCCAGTGTAAACTTTAATCGAGATTCTGCTACGCTGTATAAGTTTTACGTCATTCTATTGGTCAATATCAGGATAGCCTAATTCTGCTTGAGTGAAGTGCTAAACGACTTTGCCATTTTGGGAATCTCTACATATATGTAGTAGATTAATACACAAGTTTAAATCTGAATTAAATGCATTTATTAGGTAGATTTCAGCACATTAAGTGTTGTTTGTCATTGTAGCAAATTATAGGAATTTATGAAATTTTACACGTTCAGGTTTCCACCACATAAATGGTCTTTCGGTGATTAAATGGTCTTTTGGCAAATAAACGTTCCAGGGAATTAAGCCTCATAAAAAGTAGCACTAAAATCGTTGCATGTATGATTTATTAGACTAGACCTTCGGTTGCTCTATATATAATACCAGACACGTATGCATTGCTGACACAGTTTAGGAAATTACCATGCCAACTGCATCTTTGTCGATGGGATTCCACGGCAGTGAGTCTGGATAGTTTGCAAGAACACGTGATTTGTAGGGGCGACATAGTGGTGCACAGTGAAGATTGTCACCTGCAAGTTGGTTCAAATACATTTAGTTACTACTACTGTTGTAAAGTAAAGTGATGTCACCTAGTAATTCAGAAATAGCCACTTGGTAAAAATGTGCCTCACTTTGTTCACAAATCACTTTAATTATTTGGCATTTCTTCTTGTTTAAAACAGAGCAGGTTTTGGAATTGTATGTTTGAATTGTTATATTTACTTTTGTGGCATATGTGTATAAACTTGCATAATCATGGTTTTATTGTTATTCAACATCCTCCATATAATACATGCATAGGACACCTGAAATTGATCACTTGTGCTTTGAGATAAGCAGTGGGGCACTCAGTTCAAGGCACAAAGTGATAAACTGAGGTCTTAATAATCAGTTTTAACTTTATTGAAAGTAGCCTATTGTTTTGAAGTAGCCTGTGGCATTGTAATATGGTAACTATTTTGTAAAATAGCAGACATGACGGAACACTATAACATTATGACAACCAGAAAAAAATGCATATATTAACTGCTAAAATTATACATGGTGTACATCACGAAAATCATTTTATCCGAAATAGTTCTTACCCGAAAGTTGGTCAGGTTCTAAACCAGAAGTAACATCAAGACCGCTAATAACGAAATAATCAGCAAATCTTTGGTCGGTCTTCTGTCCCGACATTTTCTTATTTGGGTTAGAAGTTTTCACATCACATCAATTTCTTCAACAGAAAATACTTGTCTAAGTATCCACTTGACACTTTATTGTTTTTCATTCTCTCCGCTAGGAGGCGTAATGCCGTACTCACCGGTCACGTGACTTATATTGTTAACATATGACCACTTTCCCAGCACGATTATTGCACTTTTCTACGGTGTTACGTCGTAGCCATCGTGATTTCGTGATGTCGTCCTATGGCCGAAATCGCGAAAACGCGATCTTTTGTCGCAAAAACACAATGTTTTGCCGCAAAGACACGATTAAATATATCGCATTTCGCCCATCGTGTTATTGACTCCGAAGGCGAAAACACGATATTTTCATTTTGTCTTTAGGACAACAACGCCAAACCACGAGGGCCTAACGAAACACTGTACTTTTCGCATCCAGGGGCGTATCTTAGGCAAAATCGAATTTACCCCCGTGTGCATGTTATCAGGGCCGGCTCCGTCCGTTCATTCATTCATTCATTTATTCATTCATTCATTTACTCACTCATTTATTCATTTCATCACTCTTTCATTCATTCACCCACTCATTAATCAATCCAATCATCAACCCAGAATCAACCCAAATCCATCCATCCATATTTTTTAATTGCATCAGACATCTCGGATCACTTTCATGAATCTTCAGAAGGTTTTGTTTAAGCGAATGTCCTATTAAGCAGTTCAGGAGTTAGTTTCAAAGATATATGATGAGAAATAATATGAGAAATAGGTTAGATAACAGTAAATCATTGTGTATCTCTCCGTGGTCCATACGAAAATAGTGCTTATTACTAACGAGTTCCTTTTCTCTTCTGGTATAAAAGCCATTTAGCAATCTCAGACACACCTTTTGTGGTTATTTCTTATATCCCATGTGTGTCTCGAACATGTTGGTGTATTTCAATGGAGGCTAACTTGAAAGGTGAACCTTTTTGGTGTGTTTACTGTGGTGTGGGGCTTTTGTCGAATTATAACTGCCGAAACCTTGTTTTCTACCGGTGTCTGCATTCAGGCGAGATGCATTTTCTTAGAAGTTACATGACATATATTTTTATTGCAAATTTATAAAGAGGAAATATTCATCTTTAAATTGATACCATGCTTGCACAATCTGAAATAAAGGAAAAAAGGCTAGAAAAATGCTTGGAAAATTCGCCGTTTTATAATGGGACCCTATGGGAATTGGAATTACTGGTATCTAACCAATAGTTGACTTCTGGTTATCAAATTAATTACTTTCAGTTTAACTTATACATAACAATTGACGCCTTCGATAGTTTTGTGAATGATCATTACTTTGACGAAGAATGAGTTTAAAGCGATAATTAAGTTAGATATGTCGGACTCTTCTATAATTAACAAGCATGTTAAAGCGCCGAGTGGATACATCACTAGCACTGTTGCTACGATGTTATGCCTAGGTCACAAATAGAACGGGCGCCGTCCGATTTTAATGAATGGTAAAGCATCGGCAATTTTTGGAATCTGGTGGGCGCCGCGCAATTTATATTTTATTTGCCTCGCGTGGTCACAAACTCAAGCGGGCGCCGGACGGTTTTCGCTGACTGACATACGAAACAAACAGTCTGAGCAACTGGCGGCGACCGGTCGATGACCGGACGGCGCCCGTGTGGTGACTATGTAAATCGGACGGTACCGCGCAGGATTGTAGATGATTACAACTAAAATGTATTGAAAAAGGTATCGAGTCAATGCAAGTCGGCCGGCCGGCGCCCGACAAAACGGGGCCCGACCGGTGACTATACAGGCACCGCTCGATACCATGGCGATAACTGTACATCGCTCGGTGCCTTTCCGGGCGCCTGCCGGTGCCAGGAAGATGCCCGTACCGTCGCCGTTGCAATCGGACGATGTTTTTAAAGTAGAAAAAATCGTACGGCCACCGCCCCATTCTATACATAGAGTGTGACGTCACTGCTTTCGTCTAACCTCTATACTAGGAACTGATTACTATCCATATTTGGCTAAATGTTGCATACACAACGATATAGTCCGCGGAGGAATGAAATAATTTCCAAACAAGCACAATTTCCGTATATTCTTACTATAACCATGTTTAATCATGATAAATAGGTCATCATTATTAACTTTAAACACTCAAAGCATTGTGTTTATACCTGTTCGTGCAAATAATGCGTTTTACTTGCGTTGTCATGCAGTTTCTACTTCCACTTTGGATTTTTTTTTACAAATGAACAAATAGAGGTAAAAACATTTTTATTATTGAAAACAACGGTGGATTATATTTTCAAATTGAATTAAATGATGCACAGGTTTAGTACTTGCATCAAGTTTCGTCCTACAAGACTTTATGACGATTTTGCTAATGTTTAAGAGAAGCGTCTCATGCTTCAGTTCGCGCCATATGAATATAGTGCTTGCCCATCACGCACAGCGCGAAATCACACAGGTTAGTTGCGAGAAGTGACACCTGATGGACACAATGGCCACCGCCCGATCCAAGAAAAAGCCGTCCGGCGTTAAAACGGTGCCCGACCGACGTGTTTTTAACCTCCCTGACCCCGAAAAAAAAAATCGCCGGTCGCCGTTAACTTTTAAGTATTCCTTAAACTTCGACGGGCGCCGTCCGATGAGCAAATTCTTCAGCTGCCACCGCCCGATTACAAATGCTGCCTGGCGGGCACCGTCCGATTTTGCCCGATTTGGGTTAAAACAGACGCCGTCTGGCGGCAGTTACTAAAGCTGTGTTATGAATTCGAGATAAGGATCTTTTTGTGGTCATCTGCGAACACATGGCACTTGTGCCCCCACTTCCCGCCGTAAATCTATGCTTACGAGTTGCCTTAGGCAGTTGTCTAAGATTAGCGATAACGATCAGTTTAAGGGCACAACCTGGATCTTTGTTTCACATTACAAGTTTTAGAAATTAAACATAGTATAGGATATATCTCCAGCTTTAAGCACATGTCCCATGTGCACCCTCCGTTTGAATCTGTGCGTTAGGTGTTTGTCTTGGATAAGGATAATGATCAGTCTAGGAGCACCACACATTTTCACAATTCCCCCCCCCCCCCCCCGTAAATCCGGCCCTTTGTTATTGCCAGATGATTCTCCTCTAGATCTATCCTAAGACTCTATCATTTACATGAATGCATATGAATACTTGAAACAAATACATTTTAAGCATTAAATTCAAAGTAGCTATTTTTTCAATGCCATCATGGTCCTACATGACTAAGACACCCCGTGGAATAATTGCGACCATAACGCTAGCGTTATGGTTAGATACCAGTAAATCATTGTGTATCCCCCAGTGGTCCATTCGAAAGTAGTGCCTATTACTAAAGAGTTCCTCTTCTCTTTTGGCATAAAAGCCATTTAGGAATCTCAGACATGCCTTTTGTGGTTATTTCTAATATCCTATGCGTTTCTGCAACATATTGGTGCATTTCGTTCGAGGCTAACTTGAAAGGTGAACCTTTGGGGTGTGTTTACTGTGGTATGGGGCTTTTGTCGAAATATGACTGCCGAAACCTTGTTTTCTACTGGTGCCTGCATTCAAGTGAGATACATTTTCTTAGAAGTAACATGAAATATCTTTTTTTATTGCAAATTTTGGAAGAGGACAGATTGATATTTAAATAGATACCAGGCTTGCACAATCTGAAATAAAGGAAATGCTAGAAAAATGTTTGGAAAGTTTGCCGTTTTATAATAGGACCCTATGGGAATTGGAATTACTGGTATCTAACCTTATGTGTACAAAAATGTCGCAATGCAGCTTCCGTTGTGGTATCAATATAAAACATGGACGTTAGCGGTGAGTACGACCCAGTATTTTTGCTTATTAGAAACTTGTGAGCTAGAATTTAAAAAATCGGAGAATGCTTTTCGACACAAATATGTATATTCTTTACTCTAGTTACAAAAACTTATGGAAAATTGCGATATTGTATCCTGTAGAACTTGCCAAACATTTACGGTTTCAATGTTGACAAGAAAATCTTGAACATTTTTGCAAATTTCACACATTTTTTGTATATTTGAACATGTTTTCGACCTACAAACATCATTGTTGATAGAATTACCATCATCTGCTACACGCATATTGACATCTTAGGTAGGGAATTGGGTTAAATGTTCATTTTTGAAATATGTTATGGTCGCGAGGCACATGTTGTGGTGTCAATGCATGGTTGTGGTGCTGATGCAAAGTAATTCTGTAGGTTTATAGCAATAGATTTTGGGTCTAAAATCATACTGTAAATGTTATTGTTTTATGCTAAATTATGTTGTTGTTGCTGTTTTTTTTTGTTTCAGGTCAAATTCTGGAGATGTCGGCAGTCTCAAACGAACGATTCACATGAAACTTCTGTGAAGGGAAAAGTCATTCAGCTTTAATTAATATAACTCAACAGTGTAGAATACGTGGACAATTTCATTGCGCCAATATCACAGATTTCTCGTTTAAATTAAACTGTGTTATATCCCCTTAAAAGATAGCCCAAATCAAGTTTGTTCTTAACATTGACGTCAATAATTACATTTTTATTTATACATACATGTTTTCAATTGTCATTTGGAGCAATGGAAATAAAATGCACGAAGACGTAAATTTGTTTTGTCAATTGATTGTTTACTTATATTTTGATATTATATTCATTTTACGTAGTTCATTGATGACACTTGTTACAATTTGACAATAGCATTCACATAAAAAGATCGTAAAGGAGAAAGAATGCATTGTAAAAGCAATACCTAATATGTGCAGTTAAATTGGATTAACACGCGCACATTTTCAGTACCGTAGCATAATTCATCAAAACACCAACAATAAGTAATACTTTTGTGTGAAACTCGATTGTAAATAATATTTGGACAATGAATAACAAATCCCTGTAAAGTGGCAATTAACACAACTAGCATGTTCTTTGTAAGATATAAATACATGCAGTTGCAATAGATAAAGCTTATCAAAAATAATTGTCATTGGTGCCCTTTAACTAAATCAAATTGACTTAACAATTTTGACATCTGTGAGCATAACTCAACGACTGTAATATTTCACATCTTCATTGTTTTAATTAAGCGAGAAAAAGTTTATCAGATGTTAAATAGTTCAAGTGAGCACTAATAATTCTCATTAGAAGGGCATTGCTAAAAGGTTACTGGTAATAATATAACGTTGTTTCAAACTCACTAAAATCAGTGTTAGCGTCAGAAACATCAAAATCGATTGTATGAATGAATTTATGAACTACCGGTACATCAAGATCATGCTATATATAGCAGCTACAGTTTCACCAGCATGATGTGAGTTTAGTGTCTAAAAAGTTCTCAACAAATGCTTAGCTACAGACATGGCACTAATAACTACGTACACTAGTGTTCACAATTATAATGTCGATATGTATTATATTTGTATATTTCATCTTCAGCTAATCCGTGCTTGTTTTTGTTGCATTCTGAACTCATATTGATTGTTTTCGTGCAAAGATCCGAGGTTCACACTTGGCCTGTACAGCTGCTCACTTTGTGACATACGGGCGCTTAGCAGGGTAGGCGTTCTTAGTTATTGCTGTAAATTATAGAATCAGAATGAATGTAGTTAAACAAAACAAATTATTCATGCATGCACAAGGATTTCTAAGTCATTTCACGGACAAACGTTTAAAATTATTGGGGCTATTTTAAATCCAGAAAAAGCTTGGTCTATCGACCTATCGACAGACACACATACCACCGGACAAACATTTGCAAAGCAACATGCCCCCAGTATGCTTAGAGTGATAAGTAACAAAATGTTGATATTCAAGATAGACTTAATTCATTTTCTTACTTTAAATTGTTATTATAAACGATATATTTCGATGAATGCCATTACAAAAACACAATGAGGTACAATTTTGACTGATACTGAACAGGTTGTGGTTAAACTTTGGTTTTATCAAAAGTTTCTTCATAGCTTTTAACTTGACATCAGCACCACAACTATGCATTGACACCACAACTTGTGTCTTACGACCATATTTTCAAAAATGAACTTTTAACCTAATGCCTTACCGAAGGTGCCATTTTGTGTGTAGCAGTTGATGGACATTATTTTAACAATGATGTTTGTAGGTCGAGCACTTGTTAAAATGTACCAAAATCGTTGAAATTTGCAAAAATGTTTAAGTTGTCCTTGTCAACATTGAAGCATTCAAAGTTTCGAAAGTTCTACAGGATACAATTTCGTAATTTTCCCTAAGTGTTTGTAACTAGCGTAAAGCATATACATATTTGTGTCGAATAGCATTCTCCGATTTCTTAAATTCTCGCTCACAAGTTTCTAATAAGCGAAAATACAGAGTCGTACTCACCGCTCACCGTCCATTTCTTGATATTAACAGCACAACGGAAGCTGCATTGCGACATTTTTGTACACATAACGCTCGCGTTATGGTCGCAATGATTCCACGGGGCGTAAGAATATCATTGCATTCCAAGTGATAAATTACATCGTTGAGAACAAGTGAGGGCCAGTTTCAGACGTGACTGTCCTGGGGGAGCACTTGTCAGAGGTGTGGGGTACACTTGAAATTAATCTAGCGGCCTTTTAACGCCTATATTCATTCATTCATTCAGTCAGACATTCATTCATTCTTTCTTTCTTTCATCCATTCATTCATACACTCATTCACTCACTCATTCACTTAAAACCCAACACCCCCCACACAAAACAATCTATCCATCCATCCATTCATACATTTACTCATTTATTCATTAGCTTACTCATTCACTCATGAATCAATCCATTAATCACCCATCCAGAATTAATCCATCCATCCATCCATTCATCCTTCCATCCATCCACCCATGCCATCCCATCCCATCCCATCCATCCATCCATCCATCCATCATGCATATATATATACGTGTTAGTATACAAAACACGTTGTTTATATCGAGTCAGTAAATACAGTGCAGTTCTTCGTTATACCTGATAACTTCAAACATATGTACCATTAAAAGACATATTTTGCACAACATATGCGTTTACTAAAATACTTGTTGCTATTACATGCATCTACATGAATCTTGCGTCCATATAATCCTGCCTTAATTCTCAATATTAAAGCAGATAATATATTATTTCATACATGTAGTGAGATATGTATGCCATTGATTCCAGACCATTTACTATAGTTGTTTTGAAGAAACATGTACAATAAGTGACACGTTTTCTCGCACAAAGATGAATAGTTATTAAGATAAATTATTATGATACAAAGTTTTCCCAGCGTTGTTTGCCTCTTTTATTTCTTACAAAAAGAGAGAGATTCTCCATTATTCAGATTTATATTTCATGAAACAGACTAGTACCTAATTTACATACTCAAATACATATTTAATAAGAGATGCACACAGCCCGCACATTCAGTTCTTTGTTCTGTTTGTAGTATGTAGTCTGTCGATGAGCAATGTAAATGATCATGCTTAGCTTTCATTAGAATGCTAGCATATATAACATAACGCGTGTATACACAAAGCCGAGGTCATAAAACCCTGGACACCGGCGTGGCAATTTTTGGAAATTTGGTCACACATTTCCGCGAAAGCGTAAGCGTTGTGCCAGCCAGCAAGCATATATCGGATATATATCGGTATATCGATATCGCATTGGCAAAACGGCCAGATATCTATCCGTTTTCGCTGGCAAGCATGTAGGCCTACTGTACATATCGGATAGATACCGACCAGTTGTCGGCTATCGATATAATAGTTCGATATCTAATCGTTCTCTATCCGATATAGTTATGGTGAAAAATGAAAGGTAGATGTATACAGTACATTTAGCGTATGTGATATATGTTAAAAAAATCCATATATGAGTGGCATTTCTTCAATATGTGTTACGTTGTTGTCATTTTAAGTAACGATGTCGGATCGATGTAGGGCCGATATCGTTCATTGCAAGCATTAATTTCTGTTTATTTTCATAAAATTATTTATGTGTATCAATTCGGCAATACTAAAGAGTATTTTACTGAAATGAATGTGCATTATATGACCCCATAAATCATATTTGAAATAGCTTCGCAATTATTTTCGTCGAACGAAATCGTCTTCGGTTGGCGCAAAATTCTTGTTCGTTTAAACTTGAACCGTTGATATCCAGAAAGTAAAAGTAACATTAAAGTGTTCAGTTTCCTCTTCAACGCCGAAAAAACAACAAGAAGTAAGTACTTATGACTATTTGTAGACATCGTGTTTCTTTATATCAGCTATTCAAAATTTATTAAGTCTTGCAGGTGTAGAAAAATCCAGGTTATTGAAATTTAACGTATTTTCGCGAGTATTGTTTATGATTAGTAGAATATTACGATACTGTTTTGTCATATCTACAAATGGAAGTACATTGTATTTACAGCGAGTTATTTTTTTTACATGTTACAGGTTCAATATACTTTAAATATTTGTATTTTAAAGGCTTACAGTTTCAATTTATGTTAATTTTAACAGTATTGTATACATTATATTTAAAGGGACTTGTTCACAGATTTTCGTAATTTTTGTAGTATGCCATTCATTGTCTTAACTGTACAGATTTAATGACGAGAAAAAAAAAAGAAAAAAAATAAAAAAAGTTGCTCCCACCGGGGTTCGAACCTCAGGCCTCTACAGTAGTAGTAGTAGCCCTTCAGATGGGGGAATTTTGCGACAAAAGGGGAATTATTTTTGTAGAATAGCTATAGTTCATGTTTATAATCTACTTTGTTATAAAACATTGTTTTCCTACAAATGAAAACTTAGATTATGCACTAACTTGGTTTGATGAAAAATATCTAAGATTTTTTAAGAAAATGCCTCTATCTTTGTTAGTTTTGATTTTGGTCATTTTTTTTAATAATGCTTATTTTCTGAGGGGAATTTAAAGGTAAATATACGGGGAAAATATACCTTTTTTGCAGGGGAATGGGGCAGAATTTCGGCCCCAAATCGGCCCTGAAAAAATCACTGCTCTAGATCAAAAGGCTACCGCCTTAACCACTCGGTCATTCCATCTTTTATATATGTTGATGCATTATATATTTTATTATATGATTGCATAATTTATGTAAGCGATCCACGTGTTGTCAGCAATTTTAACGAAAACAACAAAAACACTCCAAATTATTCCATCGTGTAGCGTTACAAACGCTTTATGATTTTTATAAATTTCCGCTGATGATTACTCATTAACAAAACGGTATTTATAGGATATTTCTATGTCCGTTGTGTTATTTCGCTCCTTTATATATGCTATTCTTTCATTGTGGGAATATGTGACAAAAAGTTTGAAAATTGTCAGTTGGCCAATCTGTGAACTGGTCCCTTTAAATAAATGAATACTCTAAACTAATGAACCCACAATTAAAACAAATTATACTGAAAACAATTTAGTTTTCAGACCAATTACCTTCTCGGCTATGGTGGCTCTTGGGCCTCTTTGGATGACAATAAGGTCTTGGACTTGATAACGTTCTTCACTGACAAACCGGCCACATATTAATATGGACAGATTCATCTGATTTGAATTTGTCATTTGGACAGATGAAGGTAATCAAATATACATTGGATATAGTAATACTTGGTCAGAACATGCAGTTCACTTCTATTGTAGGGATTTAGCTAAAGCGGAATGGCAGGGTGGCCCGCCCTTCCATTTTTTAGTCCCGCCTTCTTGCCCTTTTCCTCCGCCCTTTCAAAATTTTGCCCGCCCTCCTGTGTCATTTTTGTCATTTGTGTCAGCACAGACACGCCCTGACGCAATTTAATTGGTTACATGCGCATCTTGGCAAACACATCTTGGCCTAAATGACCATTGACGTTAAGTGCCGATTGCGGTGCTTCTGTAAAGGATTTTTGGCAGCTGTTGTTTGTTAATGTCTAATTATGTTATTTTACCAAATTTTATGCATGTTATTGTTGTTTGTGTTCTGAAATTTTCTACTTATTATAATAATTTACTTTCTTAAAAAACGTTATTAATGCAAACAAAATTTCTGATACGCATACATAATTACCTTGCATGCAAAAACACATATTAATCCAAATTGAATTTTAATATTCAATAAGTTTTATGCCGTACACAATCTTAAGTCCAATACATGTATATTTCGTCACTGCCATTTAAATATCCATGTTATCCCATGCAACAAAACACCTGTCTGATTCTTTTGACACCCTTGACATTTCACCTAAAACGCTAATTCATTAATGCTCTATCGATAGTGCTTGCGTTGTTTAGGTCAGGAGTGTTGATTGATGCTTTTGTTCACTGCTACAAGCCGCTAGAGAAATGGCCCCAGCTCGGCAGTCACACCAAAGACTTTTGAAGTCAATCCGACACCGTTGCTAAGGACGTTACTAACGGCTTGCAGATTTAGAAGCCAGGTTAATTTATGACGTCGCGCTTTCCCTCTTCTCAGTTGTAACAGGTGTTATTGTCAATACGGTGGCATAGATGAGACATGTGCATGTTTTTATTTATGTCGTTCCCACGACATATTAAGTCGTGGGAACGAGATCTTATCTCGTGGGAACGACATAATTATGTCGTGGGAACGACATATTAAGTCGTGGGATAGAGATCTTGGTTAATTATGTCGTTACCACGAGTTTATTATCTCGTTCCCACGACTTAATATGTCGTTCCAACGAGTTATTTATGTCGTTCCCACGAGAAAAGATCTCGTTCCCACGACTTAATATGTCGTTACCACGAGTAAATTATCTCGTTCCCACGACTTAACATGTCGTTACCACGACATAATTATGTCGTTCCCACGAGATAAGATCTCCTTCCCACGACATAAATAAAAACATGCACATGTCACATCTATGCCACCGTATGTCAATGACTGTATTTTTTACGGATTTTATTGTTTGTTCAAATTGGAAATATGATTGCAAGGTAATTAGGAATTGATGCAATGATTTTCTTTAATGAAATAACTATGAATTAAATATGAAATAAATAAAAGTAAAAAAAAGACAACACATTCCATTGGCATTTAGGTATGTAAATAATATATATGATAAAATCGTCTAAGTTATAATAATAATAATGACAGTATTTCTATCTTTTGAAATGAAAAGTAAGGATTGCTAAATATTATATTAATATTATTATTAATTTAATAATATTAATTAATTAATAATAATAATAATAAATAAATAAATAAATAAATAAATAAATAAATAAATAAATAAATCAATAAATAAATAAATAAATAAATAAATAAATAAATAAATAAATAAATAAATAAATAAATAAATCAATCAATCAATCAATCAATCAATCAATCAATCAATCAATCAATCAATCAATCAATCAATCAATCAATCAATCAATCAATCAATCAATCAATCAATCAATCTCTCTGTCTCTCTCTCTCTCTCCCTCTCTCCGTGTCTCTCCCCCTCTCTGTCTCTCTCTGCCCCTCTCTATCTCTCTGTCCCCTCTCTCGGTGTCTCTCTCTCTCTGTCTCTCTCCCTGTCTCTCTCTCTTGTCTCTCTCTCTGTCTCTCTCTCTGTCTCTCTGTCTCTCTCTAATTATTATAACCCTGCCCTTTTTGGCGAAAAGGCCCCCCCCCTGCCGTTTTTCAGGCCCCCCTGCCATTGTTTTAGTCTGGCTAAATCCCTATATTGATGTGAGCACGTAAGGTTTAAACTTTAAGCAGTTTCTGCATAATACCATTATAGAGATCAAGTACTATTTCTACAACTCTGATTTAATAAGTATTATTATGACTCAACATTTTCTGTGTAATATTGTTATGTTAAATTGGAGGTATAGTACATATAATTGCATTATATGAATACAATTATTAATTGAACTACTTTCTGTGATCTAAACAAAAAATAATAGTAAGTTTAATTTACATACATTCCAGCTGCTAGTGGCATACAGTGTCTGCTTTGAACAACACCATTATCATTATCGGGTGGAGTGCTGCATCAAACACTGGCTAAGGAATTTGACTGAGATAAAGAACAGTGGATAAAAAATATTCTGCTCATCATTAATATTATGAAGACTTCTAAAGTAAACACTCTTAAATGTGTGATAGGGACTGGAAAGTTCCAATATATGAAGTTATTTTTAATTGCTATAACCACAATTCTTAATAAAAAGTGTACTATGTGGTTTATTTAAAAAAAACACAGAACATATCGGATAGATATCGGACCAATGTAGGCTTGCTGGCTGGGTAGTTGTAACCACTACGAAAGTGTTTGACTTCATCAGGGTTAAAGTAAAGAATAAGTACAATAAAGACCTATAAATACAGACGTATATAATACGTTTACTAATAGATCTATATAGCTTTAGATTCCAAGCGTAGTACTCGGGGCCTACGTAACGAGTGTCACTGACGATGAACAAAAAAAAACGGAATTGGCTTTCCAACGGTGTATGCAGTGGTTAATACTTTTTTTTAGTTTTCTAGAACACTTTGACACAAATGTATAATTTTAGAGGCAAACGTCAGTAGCACACAGACAAATGATACGATTTCAGACAAATAAACGTTTTAACATTTAAATAAAGGTTGTTCGAGGATCGAATTTACATTATTTATATTGATAAACGAACCTATTTCAAATAGAAACTGTCCAAAAATTGCCTTTCTACAAGAAAAATAAACTTGGTGAACGTTGATTAAGAGTTTGCTAACGGCAGTAGTGAAAACAATGCCAACGTTAGTAGCTTGTCTTATATTTTACTAAATATACAAGGAACTGGCACTGGTGATTATTAATTCATGCGTATTTAAATAAAAAGCGCTTTTTTTCAGAATGACAAAGAGAAAAACTTGAGTTTAAGCAGGATCTACAGGACGCAAATAACAATCTGCAGTTTCGTATCGATGTCGTTAATCGAGACACACAGTCTTATTATATTTAAAGGTCAACATGTCCAAATAAATATATTATTTAAACATTTATTTCTGAGTTGTTGGACATGTTAATAAACACCACATTATTATTATAGCTTAAATACCATAAAAACGTAAGTATATAAACATAAATAACATATAATATAATTATTATAATTCCGTAATGTTTAATGCGGTCATTTGTTTAAAATTTTCTAATATTTCTCTTGAAATAAAATTGTGCATTATCTTTTGTAGACAATTAAAGATTATGGTCCAAATTAGGATGGGCACTTGCGGTGTGATAGATTGCGTTGAATAATTAGTTCGAATGCTAATTAATTGTAATTTTACAGGGGCAATGCGTATGTCAAACAAATAGAAAGGGACGCCTAAGCAGGGGCATGGTCAATCATTCGAAAAGCCATCCAGAAGGAATCTCCTGAAATGTGGACACCCACACCAGGACCTAGTTCACCATATCGTTCTAGGCTGCACAGACAATAACACTTACACACAGCGTGAATACTTCGTAAACAAACTGTCGGAGGTCTACAGCGGCGACATGCGCGCAGTTGTACGAACGTACCCTGATGATATTACACGCTTAAATCTGGAACAAGACATGACAAGACAATTTATTTCGTAATAAAAGGCCTCCGGCCCAAAATACAAGTCAGTCAAACTATACATGACAGAGTTGTGATTTTTTTTTCACTTTTTGCAAACAAATATTGCAATTTTCTTTAATGTTAGTTCATTTTTCGTTTTGATCAAAGTAATAAAACCATTTGGATCTCTGTTTCCGTTATACCAAGAAAAAGTATATATTACGTTCTTCGTGAAATTTACAACAATGAAAAAACACATGAAATTCGTTCTCGATGACGTTAATGCTTTCTACATTTAAACAATGTGTATAATATCTAAGTTCACGCTCTATACCGAGGTGTCTACCGGTTTCAATAAGGAACTTATGATTCGAGCAAATAAATCTTTCTTTAAAAAATGCTTAAAAAGACATCAACATTACCAACCTCCTGATTTACTCAAGCATAACCAAATCCATAGTTAAATAACAAATTTTTTAACAGAAGTAGCCCAATTGAAACTGCCTATTTCATCCTGGCGTTTTAACATAATATAACAGTTTCTAGGGTACCTATGTAGTGGCATATGTATAAGTTTGCACCAATATTTAACACACTTCAAATGGTATTCTACACATAATTCCAATCCCCCACACTCTCGCTAAGCCATGCAATTGTTGGCTGTCTTATTTAGACCAAAAAAATACAATCGGCGTTGAAATTAATATTGACATGTCATTTAAAAATTACCTAAACAGACGGCCAAGATGATCGGTTACGTGACTTCTCAGACCCCAGATTGTTTTGTCCCCACCAATATTAGGAGACTTATTGGAGCCCAGATTTTTCGGACACTATAAGAAAACTTCTCGGACCCAAAAGTTAATTTGTGATAAATGTATAAATTAAAAAATTAAATAAAATTATAATTAATATCTATGCCGAGAATAAACCAATCATACAACTCCATGTTTCCACCAGTGATATATGAATAAGCAAAATAATGTAGGTTGACATAATTGGTATCTGAATTTGTCAAGCCAATTTAACAAATTAACAATGTAAGAAAATAATTCCGGGAATGAATTAAAATTATTATGTATCAGACGAGTCTATATAGTTATTTATAGTACCGGTAATATACCATTCATGTTAGTTATCTAATATAATAACGATTTGAAGTCAAATAAGCATTTATACTGTGTATCCCAATAAAAAGCAAAAATCAGGGAATATTCAGGGAACATTCAGCGATTTTTGAAATGTTAAGACTTTATTTGACGATTTTTAACTTATATCAGTAGAAATATGATTTGAAGTCAAAAAAGCATTTATACCCAATAAAAAGCAAGAGTCAGGGAACATTCAGCGATTTTTGAAATGTTAAGACTTTATTTCTGATAACGCAAACATAAACATTCATTAGACTATGACGATTTTTAATTATATCAGTAGGAATATGATATATCAAGGGTTCCTGTGTATAATTAGTATTGCAAATTGTGTATTCATGCTACGCGAATATTCGACGTATTCCGAATCTTCTTTCATAACATTTTATCTATAGAATATGTAGCATCTTTTTACATATTAAATAACATCTACTGGAGAAGTTGATAGAACGATGCAATTATAAATAATCGTAAATACATCGTAACCACATGTTTAATTCAAATTAACAGTAGGTTTATAATATAAATTCCCCATTATTGAAATTTTTAGGTTTAGGATTCGCTGAACGCTATTATTGATGCATGTACGGGTATATTAACACAGCTATACAACGGTTTGCTAGCGACGCGCGCTATTTTTAGACTGACACTACTGTTTCTGGAATGCGATGAACTCGCTAGAATCAATGGGCTACTGGAACGGCAACTCTGTGAGTGAGATTTATGAATGGGAACATTTCACAATTGCTATTTATAGAGCGTACTGCTTATATAAATGTAGGCTAAACCAAATAGTTATTTCGTTACGTGAAAACATTCTGTTTATGGCATACAATGACAAAATACGTTCATAATTAGCCTCAGTTCTCGAGTATGTCGAGAATATGTTTATAACTTCATTTTAACCGCTTATGTAAACAATTATGCAAATTTTTAATCCCCAAAAGTATGCAACAGTTATTGATATACGTTAAACCATTGTTTGAAGTTTGCATTCCCTAAAATTAGAAAATTTGCCCAATTCTATTTGCATTCAATTTTCCCGCTGCATAATTATCGCAAGAAATCTAGGTCAAAAGTGATCTTAGACAGCTACGCCGAAAAAGTAACCTCATATATTTATATACCGATGTAACATGTAAACGATTCCCATTGTAAAACCAACTTTCATATAATCGCAGAGGACCGCCATTACGGAACACAATTATTTCAGTTTTCCTTTCATTTACAGTCATGCCACTTAATTGACAAAATTCAAGAATACTATTTAACTGACGTTAGTGCTCGAAAGCGGTTTCAGAGCAACTAGCCACGTCGTCTGCAGATAATATACATTGTATATTTGGCACGTCTTCTGTAATGAATATTCCTTGATGACCCCTGTCACGAAGGAAGAGAGATAACTCATTAATGTAGAGAATAAAAATTATCGTACTGGTTACGTCCCCTTGTCGGGTACCAAGGTTACACTTAAATTCGGGATTGACCTTGTTATTCATAACGCGCCCACGGCTTCTAAAATTAGAGTACATTGAAATCTGGACCTTATACAGCTTCTCTTTCAAGCCTATTTTTTGCATTGTGTCAAATAATTTAAAGTGTACAATCCCATCAAATGCCCTCTGCAAATCGACGTATAAAAATAGAACCTCCCTCCAGGTTTAGTTAAATATTTTTGTACCATACTCTGTAGAATGAACATGTTATCAATTGTAGAGTAACCTCTACGAAAACCTGATCGCGATTCGTCTTTTTTGCCAAACTCTTCGGACCATTCACGTAATCTTTAATTTACAATATTACCAAATATTTTGTACATAACATTTATCAAGGAAATACCTCTATAATTTGTTGGTTCTGCCATAGAACCAGATTTATGTAAAGGGACAATAACGCTTTCGCCCTACATATCAGGAAAGACTCCCGTATTTAGTATGTGATTAAATAGCGAACAAAGAATGGGACATATTACATTAGCCGTGCGTTTATAAAACTCTGCACCTATTCCATTCACTCCATGTGCCTTGCCCGTTATTAATTTATTAATACTAATCATTATTTATTCCTGTGTAATAGGACTATTTAAAATCAAATCGTATTCAGGTACTGCGCTTTCTCCAGAGACCGGAATCGCAGGTAAGTTTTCCCGAAATAATAATGTACTAAAATACTGCAACCAGTCACTTTGTTTAGTTTGGTGCGCAAAACTAGGCTGAACAGATAGTTTACTATTAGCGCATTTTATTGTTTGCCAAAATAAATTTGGATTACAACGTGCCTGACATAACTTAGTTCTCATATTAAACTGGTATACTTCCGTCTTCTCTCTTTAAGTTGTCTCTTTTCGTTAAGATAAATTTGCAAGTCTTCCTGTGAATTTGTTAATCGGAATTTTCTAAGAGCATAATACTTAGCGTATTTCAATTTATCACATTCATAATCCCACCACGGCTTATTTTGTGCATTTGTAGAGTTGCGTACATTTTTATATGACAACTTGCATGTTCTCTGCAGCTGTTTTATAGAGTGATATTATTTTTCAAGAGCCCGATTTATATTCGTGGCAATTTCTTGCACTATGTCGTCTTTGCATGTATCATACACATTTATAAAAGTCCCAATGAATTGATCCTTATAAGAATAATTCCATTTAAATTTCACAAGTTCCAAATTGTCACCATCAGTGTGGTTATAATTACAGTGGGAACACAGTAATGAACATCGGTATGATCATTTTTCCTCAAACGTCAAAGTAGCACTAGCTCCATTTTGTGTAAAATCACCTTCTGGGTCGCCAGCAACTCGCCCATTAAGTATATGAATTCCATGCGCGCAACATAGGTCTACTAACGTGTGTCAGAATGAATTATAGCCTTCATCTTTATTATTTCTAGGCCAGTCAAAATCATCTGTATCATAGTCCAACTCAGTATTAATAAAAACGCTGACAGCGTAGAAAGACTGTTGGCGACAACAGAAACTAAAAGCATGTGAATTATGAGTGCATTTTGCTAAAAGGAAACGTTTGTTTGAATGAAGTTCAATGCCCCACGTTTAAACTTTATAATTTGGCTTCTTATTCAATAGTATTCGACATCTTAATGAAAACTAATTTGTAAGTAACGAAAAATTATTTTGTTGGAGCTAATTATCTTATGCAAACGGAATTATATACATGCCAGTTAACAAGTCAATCTGCAAGGGCCAGAATAACCGATAAAGCGTAGTAGTTAGTCGCACCGATTGTTAGTGCTTCGTAGCCAAATATCTATGAATAAACATGTTTATGTATAGATCTTTGTTCGTAGCCTACTGAGTCAAAATAGATCATACGATGAAAGCTCTCTATTGTCCATAGTACAGTTTAAAATTAATAAATTACAGTAATTTGTTGTCAAAATATTCCGAATGAGAATTGGTAGCAAGAAAAAATACTTTCGCAACGAGTCAAAAATAACCGTAACCAGAGATTTGACTGGTTCCGAGTATAGCTCTAATCAAATCCCTGCCGTCATAACAAACCACGTGACGATGATCGATTTAAATCTAATAGATATTATTTATGGTTTTAATTAGTTATTTTTTTTTCTGTTTTCATGATTGAAAGCAAACGATATGTAACAAGAAATGTCTTTAAAAACGACAAACGGCGTAGAAATTAATATTGAGGTGTCACTTTTTTGCCCTAAATATAATATGTGAAGGCCAAGCTGTTACTTCACGGACCCCATATTTTTCGTTCCCCACTAAGCAGACTTCTTGGACCCCAGACATTAGATTTTTCGGACACTATAAGAAAACGTATCGGCCCCCAAAATTAATTTGTGATAAACTCAATAATTATTAATATCTGTACCGTGAATAAACCGATCATATACCGCCCCATGTTTTCACCAGTGATACATGAATAAGCTAAATACTAGTAATTTACGTAAACATAATTGATACATGAATTTGTCAGGCAAATTTAACAAATTAACATTGTCAGAAAATAATAGCGGGAATGAATGAGCAGTAAGTTTATGAATTCCCCATTGATTGCAATCCTCGGGTTTAGGATTCTCCAGACACTAATTGATGCGTGTGTATTAACACAACTTTACCGCGCGCTATTTTTAGAATGATTCTCCTGCTGGAGTTGTACTCGCTAGAATTAATTCACGGGGACGACAGTCGGTTACAGCGTACAATAATATTTACACAATGATAAAATAGTAGGAAATATAAGCTCAATCAAATTTGCTAATATTTGTTTTGCTTATTTATCAGAAAAATACCAGAAATGTACCACTTTATATTTTGTGCTTGGGTGCTCAACAGGCAACATTGTCCGTTGTGACCGACTATCGTCCCCGTGAATCGTAGCATTGCTATTTATAGAGCGCGCAAATTATGTAGGCTAAACAATATAGTTATTTCATTATGTGAATGAATATAACATTCTGATCATGACATACAATGAGTAAAATTGTTTATAATTATCTTTATTTCTAGAGTGTATGTCAAAGATATGTTTATAACGTTAATTTAACCGCTTATGTAAACAATTATGTGAATTTTTAATCCCCAAAAGTATGCAACAGTTATTGGTATACGTTAAACCATTGTTTGAAGTTTGCCCAATTCTATTGGCATTCAATTTTACCGCTGCATAATTATCGCAAGAAATCTAGGTCAAAAGTGATCTTGCACTGAGTTGCATTAAATAAGTAAAAGTTACAAACACGTAATCCTTCCAGATCTGGAAGGATTTTACTTGTGATGGCAGTGGTGACCGTTAACCGATAGTGGAGGTAAACGGTGCGAGGAGTTTGAAATAAGGTTACGCATGCGCAAATAAATTCCTTCTTTGTTACATATAAAATATTCAAAATTTGATCTCACTTTTCACCATGACCAAGCTAATTTCTAATATATCACCATACATTGTTGGAAAGATGAGGACATAAACTTTTGAAAAAAACAGAATGTCAAAAAATTCTATGTGTTGCAACTCAAAATATTGACCTTTGAAAAAACACACCGGTATTGACGGGCATGGAGGCTGTCATTTTGCGTATGAATACATGGGCCAAAAGTTATGTAGCTGGGAACCACTAGACAAACAGTAGTGCACAAAAACAGCCTTTTTTCTTATTGATTACATATATACCTTTAAAATGATACCAAAACATATCATTTAAACTGTATTTTACAAATTATATGCATCCTGCACTCAACCATATGTGCTTATTATCTAACCCTGAGGATGTGACTTCAGTTTTGGGGTAATTAGACCTTTAAGAGAACCCAACCCTTTCAAATTTGAATAAAAACACAATTTCATCAATCTGATCTATTTCGAGAAAGAACATGAAGTCCTTTTACACTGGTTTAAAAATAAAATTGAAAATGTCACATATAATGATGTTTTGAGGCAAAAATTTAGACGGAAAAAATGCACTTGGGTACATCTGGAAAACATGATTTGAACTCAGAATTAAGCATAAGTTTGAGTTTTAATAGGCATAGCAGATACACTATATAAAGTCAGAAGTGAAAACAATCTTCATTGGCATTCTAAATGTTACAGAATAGGTTTTTAATCCGTTTCGAACAATTTTTTTTAAAAGTTTCTGCAATTTTGGGGTAAAATCCATATAAATGTAGCATTTCAGATGCCATTTGACCCCAGAAAACGGTTTTTTGTTTACATAACATCAACAAATTTGACCTCCTGTCACACAACAAAAAAAGAAATTGACCCCTAAATGTCAATGCCAGATATTAATTAACAGTCTTCTGCCACACCTGAACCCGTGGATGAGGTCAGCCGCCTGCAATCTTCAATCTGTTTCATGTACTCTCTGCCGAGTAATCTGTGAAAATAAAAAGGTTTTCTGTGCATGTTTACTCAATATTGTGATTTCTAGTGTAACTTAGATACAATAAGTGTACATATACAATAGTTTACAAAGTTTTATTTACTGCGATAAGGCTAGTCGCTATGCCGACTTCAGATTGTCGAGCTCACGTGCGAACAGTTCAGTTCAAAAACTGGTTTGAGAGTCCCAACAAGGGTTAAACTCTTGCTTTTCCTACTGGTGTTGATAAGAAGAATGTCAGGCTGGAAAAGAAGTCATTAGATAGTAGAATACATGACAATAATCATGTACTAACCTTCAAAGATACAGATGGTACGGACACGACTGTGTCAGCTTTACGGCCCCGCCCCAACACTCCAGTGTAGTTGACAAGTAAAGTAGTTTTGATGACTCATCACTTCACCCAGACTTGTATACCAATGAGTTGATGGTTACGGCTGAGGTCCTGGTTCTTTTCAACACTGCATTTAAAAAACATACTCAAATTAAACAAAACTGTGATGGTGATTTAAATTTTGATGCCGCTATCTCCATTAGGTGGGGTCTAGGGTGGCGTGAGCGGCTTAAGTGTTTTATGCATGCATTTCATGTATTTTTCAGCTGAAAGCCTGATTGAAGTACAATTACAAAATAAAATATGAACTAAATAGGATCTGTTAACTTTGCAAATTAGGAAAATTGGTATTATTCAAAGTAGGCAGGTCGGAAAGTCAACATGGCCAATGCGGACACGACCTTTGCGTGCATTATTGTCAGTTACAGGTTCTTAAACTAAATATTCAGGATTACAACAAAAGGTATTATGACATAAATGAGAGAATTGTTGAAACTAATGCAAAAATTAATGTTAAAATGAAACTGAAAAACAGCACTTATGCCCCCTAGAGCAACTATCCCATAAAATACAGTTCTAAATGGGGTCAAGGTGGCATCTGGAAGTTATTCTTTCCAGTACAGTGTGTTTGTAAGAGTCCATTTCAAAATCTTTGCAGACGACTAATCTTACGGGAAGTTCTTACTTAAAGGTTACGCATGCGCAAATAAATTCCTTCTTTGTTACATATAAATGTGACCCAGAGGATGTGACTTTTGGGGTAATTAGACCTATAACCGATGTAGCGCATTAATTTGGTGGCCTTATTCCAGGACACTCCGGTAAATATTTCGGTTACATACAAGTTAATAGCAAAAGTGGGGATGTCATTAGTTAAAAGTTATTTTGTAATAAATTGACCTTTTTACAAACTGTAATCTTAAATAATTAAAATGCAAGAAAATGAGTGTGAAATTTTGCTGTTTTGAGGAAGGACCCATTCTGGTTTCGATTTACTGACTACCGGTAATAGCCTGAAAAGAAAAGAAGTAGTTTTCAGCGATACCTGTTTTCGAAATTTCCCTCTAGACCGTTGGCTTCCGCCAACAGTCTAAAAACTACATATATGTTATCTGCAGGTATGTAGTCCAACATGGTTTTAGTTCTGGCATTAAAATCATCCGCAAGGTAAATATAACAATTAGGGTACAAACTCTTTAACTGTAATATTTTTTCATCAATATAGGCAATTCCGTTTGTATCATCCCTACGTTCATAAATTGGCGACCCTTCTGGTGAGACATAAACAATATACAAAATGATATCAGTTGAAATTGTAAAACAACTAGCTTTTACATAAAGTACTACACAATCAATGTAATCTGAACACATTCGTGTAACTAAGCTCTCTTTGGTAAGATATTTTTTTTACAAAAACTGAGATACCTCCGCTATTTCTTAAAGCATTTCTATGTTTAGTTCTAACGTTATC
This sequence comes from Congeria kusceri, assembly GCA_027627225.1. Lineage (NCBI taxonomy): Eukaryota > Metazoa > Mollusca > Bivalvia > Myida > Dreissenidae > Congeria > Congeria kusceri. Next base: position 61,013,062 of record CM051024.1, read on the forward strand.
AAAACAACAATAATCATCTAATAATTCATTAAACTGTCAGTTGATATCTCCCCATGTTTCCAATAAACCCACAATATCAAAGTCTGATAAGAACTTTAACACAGAACAGTCAACAGTCATGTACAAACTTTTTCAAACCGCACACATTCCAGGTGCAAATGTTTATGTTGACATTTGGGCCTTGACAAATGTCCTAGTCAATCTCAGTTGGAGAATCGCTTTCAGATTGAGTATCCGGCTCTCCTGCCCCGCTCCATGGTCACGTGAAGAATCACCGTCGAATCGCCTCACATCTTGTTGACCACGTAGGTATCGATCTACATGGCGTGACCGCGAAGCGCCTACACGCTCGACCGTATTAGTCGCTTCATTGAACTTGTATACATCACCGTCGATAATAAGCTTGTCGAAGCGCAGCGACGCATACTTGCCCTCGTTTCTGGCCTTCACGAGTGTTTTGGTTAGCTCTCGTCTGTGTAACTGTACACGTTCAGTGAAGTCCTCGCGCACAGAGAACTGGGCCTGAGAGTTTAGAGTTTGACGAGCCGTCCGAAGTGCTGACTCTCGGTCCTTATACTTAGCAAATTTTGCAATAATAGGGCAGCTGTCCGATCGTCTGCTCCCAACACTATGAGCCCTCTCAATCTCAACATTATGCATATCATTTAGTCCAAGGGTACTGGAAATAAAGTTTCGCACCTTCCGTTCAGTTTCTTCCCAGCTCTCACTAACACGCCCTTCAATCCAGAGAAAACGAAAATTATTTCTGCAAGAATGACCCTCGAGCCTATCTAATTTTGATGACAAAGTTAAAAGTTCATGTTTCATACTTATATTTTCTTGCCGTAGCTGTTCATTTGCATTTTTTAAAATGTTCACCGAATTACTAATATCGTTCATTTTACTGTTTAGAGATGAAAGATCATTTTTCATTTCCGACTTCATTTCACGCAAAAAGTCATTACCTCGGATTCATTGTCGGTCTTGTTAGATCTGGTTCGAACGGTTCGTTGAGACGACAGCAACGCTGATGCAGGCATTTCCGCAAAAGACAGTGCTCGCTGTTTCGTGGTTTTTGCCCGCCGGGATTACGTTCCACATCCCCACCCAGTACTGTTAGCACAGACAGAAAAATGGCAAGCTGCAAAACTACACTAACGCTCTGCCTGTTCACACACAACACACATAGTTTAAATCCCGTTTTCCTTGGCATCGAACACAGCCCTATTCTAATCCTGTACAGCCCGATATCTATCAACATTTTGCAAAAATTCACAGAGCGCAATTACACGTGTAACCATTATCAAGGGGCAAAACTCTTCAGTCTTGACTGTATAGGTTAGATACCAGTAAATCATTGTGTATCCCTCCTTGGTCCATTTAAAAGTAGTGCCTATTACTAAAGAGTTCCTCTTCTCTTCTGGCATAAAAGCCATTTAGGTATCTCAGACATGCCTTTTGTGGTTAATTCTATTATCCTATGTGTGTCTGCAACATTTTGGTGCATTTCATTGGAGGCTAACTTGAAAGGTGAACTTTTGGGGCGTGTTTACTGTGGTATGGGGCTTGCAAATTTTGGAAGAGGACAGATTGATCTTTATATTGATACCAGGCTTGCACAATCTGAAATAACGGAAATGCTAGAAAAATGCTTGAAAAGTTTGCCGTTTTATAATGGGACCCTATGGGAATTGGATTTACTGGTTTCTAACCTTTAAGAAAACCAGGGACCGGCCTTTAGGGTCCAATTATACATAGAATCACCATGTAACTGTGATATTTTATAGTGTTTATTAATTTTCACGGAAATAAATGTGAATAATATCGAAACTGACACGTTATCTACACTTCTTAAAGCGAAACCTGTTTTTTGGGGTAAAAAAATGAAAAAAAGTACGGAGACTCGCCTTATGCAGCTCACAGCACATCGAATCATGTTACACGCGAATATTACACGTTTTATACCTTATTACTGTCCATTGCATTAAAATAAGTCTAAATGGACTGGTATTTTGACTGGTTTATGTGATTTAGGTGCGAATTTTAGTTCATGCTCCTCATACAATCCAAGTACTGAAGCGCAAGCCAGATGGCTTATCATGTGACATTCTCAAATGCGTTTTGGGGGCATTTCTACTTAGCGGATCGTCCTGAAATTTTGCGTTTGTGGTACAAGTAGGTTAATAATGATGTAGAAGAGTTTTTTTCATGATAGCAAAATGTTGAGTTTTCTTTAAGGTTAGATACCAGTAAATCATTGTGTATCCCTCCGTGGTCAATTCAAAAGTAGTGCCTATTACTAAAGAGTTCCTCTTCTCTTCTGGCATAAAAGCCATTAGGTATCTCAGACATGCCTTTTGTGGTTATTTCTTTTATCCTATGCGTGTCTGCAACATTTTGGTGCATTTCATTTGAGGCTAACTTGAAAGGTGAACTTTTGGGGCGCGTTTACTGTGGTATGGGGCTTTTGTCGAAATATGACTGCCGAAACCCTGTTTTCTACCGGTGCCTGCATTCAAGTGAGATGCATTTTCTTAGAAGTAACATGAGATATCTTTTTTATTGCAATTTTTGGAAGAGGACAGATTGATCTTTAAATTGATACCAGGCTTGCACAATCTGAAATAAAGGAAATTCTAGAAAAATGCTTGGAATGTTTGCCGTTTTATAATGGGACCCTATGGGAATTGGATTTACTGGTTTATAACCTATAGCTACAAACTTGTGTGACAGTCGATATATGGAGTTAATAATTTGTACTGCCAATTTCTTACAAAGATATGTTCAGTGACATTGATACAACACAGGAAATACAACCGAAATGTAACAGTGATAAATATATTTATTTCAATATGATAACATCATTAATGCTATTATTTCGTTGCTTTTCCTGAAAAATAATAGCTCATATGCGGTGTAAATTGGTATATACATATATATGAATATTGCCGTATCATCTGTGTGAAATTCTTAAAGTATCTTAAGGATATTTCGGCGTAGCTGTCTAACCCAACCTTTGACCTTTCAAAATATCCAATCAAATGCTGTGAATATTTCCCGCCAGTAGTCCCAAATGAATAAATCCTAGTAATTTGAAAATATTCGTAGTAGACTAGCCATAGTGAAAGGGGTGCAAATTTCCAGAACTCTAGAGGATAGCGAATGCTACTGAATACAACGTTCGAGTGCCCCTTCTAAATTTGTACACAATAGGCATTGTGCCGCACACTATAAATAGCAATTATGACTCTGACAATACTCATGGCTGTCAGGCTAGCGCAGTGATTGGTACACTCGCTTTTCACCTAGTCGTCCCGGGTTCCCTTTGCATGTGGGTTTGGTTGGTGGTCACCATACCGGACAGGTGGGGTTTCCACATCAAAATTACAATATCTTTCAGCAAAAAATAAATAGCTGGAAATTGCAGTTATGATTCAAAATTCGTCCCAACTTTCGCGAGTCTCGAGTAAGTTAATTAGGTAGGAGTGCTGGGACACACTCCGGGTCCTCACATAATGCAGCCTCAGGCGCGGAAGGACCTCATTAACTTCGAAATACATATACACACATACACACAGAAAATGCTCCCACCGCATGAATGACGTGTATATATTATTAACCTCTGATACTCATGAATGAATCGATCCTGGACTTCAAGGACAGTGTCGGGTCAATCTGTCATATAACTATAAAATATACTTTAAGTTAAAAGGGGGAAAACTCGACAAATTATCGTGGTTGTCATTTCTTTAGAACAGGAAGCGAAATCTAGCCTGCATAAATTAAATATTTTAATATGTGGAACTACTTGCATGCTCCAAATTGATATGCACTAATTAATAAAATACCCTGCCGAGTATTTGTACCGATGATCTATATATTTATATACCATCTACGCATTATTTTCTTTGTTACTCTCTTTGTATTGAATATTCTTTTAATTCATACGAGGAGTATAGTATGTTTTAGTATGTGAGTATTGTATGCCGTTTGAATATATTCAGTAATGCGACGGTTAAGCGAAATACATTAAACAAACTAACAAGTTACATATTTGTCAGTTTTAAAACTATGTCGACTGTTCAATCTAAATTCCTTATTTTCAAAATAACCCTAGACGACGAATATCCTGTTTAAAGATATTTCTTGTTTATTATACACGTGTTTTATTAGTCAATATTGTACACCGACGATTAACAGTAGCTGTGATCAACAACAATAGCATATGCATTTGTCATGATATGAGCCGATTGACTTATAGGCATTATAACAGTCTAATACATTTTACATTTTAAGTGTGCTTTAATGTCGCTTTTAGGCGTTGTGCACTTGACTGATATGTCCCACTTTTGTGTATATTGCTTGTATTTAATTTATTGTACTACGGTTACAACGGTAAATCTTCAGAAAATGGAGGAAATAATACAGTATGTATATATTAGTTTTAAATGAAGGTTGCAAATAAAATAAACATAAAACAATATGTTCAATTTTTTTTTATATTTTAATGCAAATCTGAAGTGTACAACAACATTTACATCCGGCAATATAATATGTCCGTGCAAAATGTACTTTCAAGTTAAATATTGATGGTTGTATCAACCTGTTAGTATACAGATCATAATTATCGATAATTACTGACTTATCGAAAATAAAAATGTAAATAGAAATCACATATTATTTATTTTAAAGAATGCAATTGAGATCGAAGTTACACTTCCCTGATATAAACACAATTTCAGTGCATATTGTTCGAACATTGCTTCTAAAAAAACTTATTTATCGTTGTGACACACATACAATAGATATAGAACATACTAGAAGAAAGAGCAATTGCATCACCTGACAATACTCAATTAAGAATTATCAAAATCAATACATCCATTTGCAAATATCGAATAACTGGTTTGAAAAGAAAATACAGTCAACAAAGGTTGCTTGTATCTTACAGTGATTAAGTTAATGTTGTGTAATATGATTTTTGTAAGTAATAATGCATACAGATTTTAATATCACTGCCCATTTCCAATTGTAAAATTCCAGTCATTAATTTACTAAATTCTGTATTTGTGTTTTTTATTTTTATTTTTATTTGGTTCCCTCCTTCAACCGGACATTTTTGGGAATAAAAAAAAACTTTAATGATTTGGCAACGAGAACCCGTGTCTGGCCTACATTAACTTGACCTTTTATGTTTTGGCGTAGATCTGTTAAGATCTATTACTAGTATATACAATAAATCTATTACAGTTCTAAGTTGTCGACACTCTGGCCCGTGTCGCACATGGTAACTAAGGCCATTTGACACTTGTGTACGTTTTCTTCTGAACAACTAACGTGAGCATGTTTGCACTACTGACGTCTGCAATTTACAACTAACTACTGACGTTCACCAAATCAGTTTTTATTGTTCAAATGCAGTTATTGGATACAAATTGTGAAAATTAAGTTCATGTATCAATATAAATATGTAAAACAAATAATTGAACAGCTTTTGACATCATATTAAATCGTGTATGTTGCTGAACTCGTATCATTTGTCATTGTGCTACTGATGTTCGCCCCTACAACAAGCCAATTTCATGCATTGTTATTTTTTGCGCCACGTCTTATTTTAATACCCCGACGAAAGGATATTTAGAAAATACTTATTCTGAGCGGACGTTTTATCCACAAAAACAAGTACTGACGTTGCCGTTTGAGGTCACGTGACTTTTTTTGTTCATCCCCAGTGGTGTGCCAAGTATGACCTGTGTATGCGGTTCTAATTGTACAAACTGCACACATACCGCGGAGGAGGCCAGAAGTTATGTTGATGTTGTAAGTAAACAGGTTGAGGCGGAAGAGTATGTCAACTCAGTCCTGTCGTCCCAGGTCGCCCGAGCGGTTGAGACCCATAAAGCTTCCAATTATCTGAGGGAAACCCAGAAGAATCAAAAAAGAAGGTAAACGTTGCCTACGCTCGTCGTAATTTGAATAAAGAAAATGATCGACATGTGATTTTTACTGATGCAGATGTCCAATCAGACTCAAATCTTAGTGTTGCACAGTGATTTTCCATGTATGTTCAAGGCATTTTCGCAAGGTATGGACAAATTTTAAGAGTCCCTTGAACAACGTGTAGATAGTAAGGTAGGGCAGCTGTTGGATAAACGGGTAAATGTAGAATTGGGCCGTATTGAAAAGGCTGTGGATGAGCAATTGGTTGAATCTAAGGAGCAGTTGACAGCGGACATTGATGCAGACATGAATAAGCTGATCGTCCAATCCTCGTCGGAGGTGCAAGTAACGGGGAATGATCAGCCAGACATAGAGCTAAATGTGGTGATAATAAACCTTCCAGAAATTGGTAATGAAAGCACTGCAGTGAAAGTTAACACTCTCATTATGTAGGAATAAATACAGAGGGGGGAGGCTTTCATAGGCATTAGTTAACGGTGGGGTTTTGGAATGTTCGTTTGAGGAGTGTAAATACAGATTCGGACAAAAGTATTTTAAGATCATCATGTGCATACTCACTTAACTTTGACATTTAGCAATAGCGGAGACTCACTGAATGTCGATGTTTAAAATGTAACTCTGCATACGCCCATGCATGAGTGCTCTTTTTATGTTGATAAATTTGATTTGAATAATATATCAAGTACATAACTACATTTATGTGTGATTCAGATACAGTATTACATATTAATCATGCCAAAGATAAGTTTGAACAGGATACTGTGCACGAGGAATGGTGTAAATTAGTTAAACAGAACATGAATAATAATATTCCATGTAAATCTGTAAATTAGTTCTCACTATAACAAAAACAAACATCGTATTGGCAAGCCATGGTGGAATGAGCAATTGTCAGAATTATGGTATACTGTATGTGTTCACGAGAAAAGGTGGTTAGCGTGTAAGGATAGAGTTACTAAGAGTCAACTGAAATCTGTTTGTGTCTGTAGTCGCAAGTTGTTTGATAGGGACGTTCTAAGATGTAAGCGATTTTATTGGTTTTCGATTCAACAAGAACTGTTGAATGACTTTTTTGTTGAACAGATTAGTTTTTGGGAGCCCATTGGGAAACGTAATTTTATTCGTTTGAGTTTACAAATAAGAAGAAAAATAATTTTCCTTAATGCAATGTAATGAAGGATAAGTGGTGTTGTAAGTCAGCACGAGGAAATTGGGAAGGTTTAACGGTATTCGGTCATTCAGCTTTGGACAGTCGAACTGTGCAGACGAAGTTAAAATTTTGGCAATTTTTTACATTCATCAGCCATTAATAAATAAGTATCTCACAGATGAACGGTAATTGTGTATTTATAACTTAGTATTTGGTTTTTTTATTTTGAATGTACAGTGTATGTTGGTGTACGTGTAAACTTAATGTACATGTATGAATTGTGTTCATGTTGATTTCATTTTTTTTTTTTCTAAGTACATGTAACACTACCCGAGTATTGTGAAATGTATATGGTTTCAGTAGACTGTCCAGATGCTTTACCAAATACAGGAATTTTATTTTCAAAAAGTCTTTGTTTAATTGTTTATTTGTGCTATGTAAGAAAATAACACAATATTTTTATGACATGCAATTTAAATAAGAGGAAGGTTTATTTAAGGAAAGCTAAGGTGGAAAACGCATAAACCGATTCCAATTGAAGTTGTGTTAGAAAATGGTAAAATTTCAAATGATTTATCAGATGTTTTATACAAGTGGAAATCTGATTAAAGCTCTTTATTTAAAAATGAAAGATTACCTAGATCCAATCTTGATGTCAATAATGATAATGTTAATAATGAACTAGGTACAATTTTCAATGACTATATAAATAATTATTATAGAGGTTAAGAAGGCTGTTATAGGTGGGTTAGGCCAACAACCCGATAGTTGATGAACAAAATAGTTTTCGGAAACATAGGGGCACCATTGCTCAAGTTTAAACTTTCATTTCTATCATTGATACTCGAAAGAAACTCAGTAACTAGACTCAGCAACTACGGCGTGTCGGGTAAGATGTTGAAAGCTATAAAGTTAATTTATTTCTCTGTATTGTCATGTGTTTGGATAAATGGTTTTAAAACTGACTGGTGTGAAACTCATTGTGGCCTACGTCATGGCTGCATCTTATCACCGTGGCCTACGTCAAGGCTGCATCTTACCGGTATTGTTTTATCTCTACAAAATGACCTGGCTGTATACCTAAAGTCATTTGATAAAGGCATTTTGTGTAATGATGATATGATTTGTTTGCTGTTATATGCAGATGACATAGTTTTGTTTTAAAATGTTCTATATGATTGGTGCTGTATGAATGATATGTAGATTAACTGACTGTACTAAAAGTAATATTGTACATTTTCGACCTAACTTGCAGGAAAGAACCAGCACTGTATTTAAGTATGGTAATGATACTCTGAAGGTTGTGGATAGATAGACGTAATTGGGATTAGTGCTACATGAGTCTTTAGATTGGAATATAACTGCTAAGGCAGTAGCCCAGAGTGCTAGTCTAGCATTGGGTCTAGTTATAGCTAAATGTAAGCTCACTGGTGGAATTCCACTTGAGGTATACAATAAGCTTTTTGACTCAATTGTGTGGCCTGTAATAAATTATGGCTTAGTTATTTATGGTTTCCCGTGCGATTTTACCTTGGTGTTGGAAAGTATACTGCGAAATAGCAGTTATAGGGGAAATGGGTTGGTTACCTACAGAAGTCAGCCAATGGAGGTCTGTGTGTACACACTGGGCCCGCTTGTCGAATCTTGACTCATCTCGATTGAATATACGAGTTGCACTTCGGGTTAGTGCAAGATTCAGTAACTATTGTCGCAATTGGTTTTACTATGTATAATTGTATTAATTTTATTGTTTCTAAGTTTGCTATTGTCAAGAAAGTATAGGAGTCATCTTTGCAACAATAGTACTCAGAGTTGGTTGACTCAAATCAATAGTAATGTTGACAGCTGGTAGAAGACGCGCAAATATTGTCTGTTAAAGTCAAAACAAGTATTGTAAGCTGATTATGCCTTTATAGCACAGAACAGCTCTGCGTAAGTTCATGAGTAGAGTCGGTCCCCTGCGTATTGAAACCGGAACATATGAAAAACTACTTGTTAGCAATAGGAAATGTCCCTTAGTAATATTGTTGAAGATGAGTACCATGTACTTCTTAACTGCTATGACGTGACGCGCGTTGCTGGTGCAAATTTTTGTAACGTCGTTTTAACGTGTAAATTTTCCATACGTTCTACTACGTAGGAAAGCTGTGAATTACTTTTAACAAGGACATTTATTATATTTTATATACACAAATAATACATTTGATTACAACATAATGTAATTAAATATGATACACATGTGTTGATTTTCTTTTTGAGACAGCAGCCAGGTCAGTAGCTCGTTTTCCGGAGTTTTCGGAAGTGCATTTCTCACCTTTTCTACAACCCGCGTTTTCTGCATTTTATTTTTAAATCAAGATGCTTTTTAATTGTATTTTCTCTCATTTTTAACATCTTTCAGATATTGTTTTCTTTCTTTTTCTTATTTTGGCTATATGTGTCGCCCTTTTACGCTGTTGTCTTTTCCAAATACGAGCCGGTGAATTTGATTTGCATTTTACAGTTGCAGGGATATGGATTTTGCACCCGATTTTTGGTAATAAATTTTGATGATATTGACCCATTTAGTTTTTAACTAAGCTTTCTATTCCTGTATTCTGCTTTATAAAAGTTAAAGGTGAAAGGCCACGCTTCTAACAAATGTTATTTATTCTTTAGAAACATAGTTTTAGCCCTAACAAATCAACTTCTCGTATCAGTTTTCATAAATAACGCTTTTATAAGCGAGTATAGCATAAAAGACAACATGATTTTGCGCATACTTCTATCGATACGCCATTTTGTTTCAAACCGGAAGTGACGTATATTCTTCCCAACGCGTTAATTGTTTTTTTTTAAATAATTTATATTACGTAGGATGTGTCAGATAAATGTAGTTTATAAAAACATATTCTAATGTAAGTATTTGGCTACATTTGATAAAGGGATCGTTTACTTAGTACCACTGTGTTATCAACTTATCAGTACTAGACAAATGATAACAATATTTTATCTTTGAGATCAATGGAAATGGATCCTTAGTAGTCTGGGCTTCCTGCTGTCACCACGACCGAGATCATAAACTTTATGGCCCCGACAAACAACGATAACAATATCCTGCGTATTCCTACACAATAACGTGTCAAAAGTAATATGAAGGTTTGACAAGTTGTGGGCATGGCAAATCCTGATTTCTGATTGGTTGATAGGTGTACGAATCATAATTATACTTGACTTAGACGTAATCTGATTTGTTGCAGTAGTTCAGCCTTATGCATTGGCAATTTAAATTCAACTATCTTTATAATCAAACAGTAAGAAAGAAAAAAAATGCAGCGTTTGTTGTAAACGTAGTCAAAAGATAATAAAAAACAGCAGCATTTTTCATGTAGTGTTTTAATGTTCTTCAAAGCCCTATTACAGAATTATTTCAATACAAATGGTGTAGATAATTCAGATTTATGGCTACATAAGAAGCCCGTCTAATAAAATTGTACAAGATTGTAAAGGACGATGTTAATATAATAATATACAGCCTGTTGCTGAAACATTGACTTTATTAAATATGAGAAAATAGTATATCCCAAAAATGTTTCACTATCCCGATTATATATATACTGAACATATATTGTAAGCAATATTAGGATAATCTGCAGCATGCAAGTATTTTTTGAAAAGTAGAGTAACGCGGAAAAATAAAACAATACATAAATTGTCGGTAGTATGTGAGTTAGCATATCACATGCATATGCTTTTTCTATGTAAAACATTATGAAATGGATATGTTTTTTTAGTTAAAGTGCATGACAAATTGAAAAAGACACATAAATACTTCACATTCATAAACTTTCACTGCACGTACATATTTCTTTTGTAGATGCTAATAATTATAGTCATAACACTTAGCAAACTGTGAAAGGGTTCTCGAACATTTGTAAGAGAGGTATCCAATTATCAAAACAACATCCTGTTTGTCACATGACATAATAAGGGGTCGTATACAAACTGCCATTCATTCGAGGCATGATGACACATCGACCGTAAAAACTGACATCTTGAATATAGTTATAAGTGAAAAATGCAACGGTTAAATAACAATCGGTTTATAAAAAGCAACATAAACAACTAAGAGGATTAACTACCAAACATACGATTGTGAACTGTCTGAAAAGTGATGGGAGTTTTCTATTTTAAATATTACTTCTTATTATTATACTTGTATCGAAATATAAGAGAATCAAAATAATTATGGATAAGCTAGATTGACGATCAACGAAAAGGTAAGTAATACAATTTGGCATAATCTACTTATAAATGATGCATGTGCTAATTGTCATTTACTCGTCCCGCAAGACGTTGTTTAAATACGATAAAATTCATTTTTAATAGCTGTTGTGACATGTTAAAAGCAAGCACAACGACTTACAATACCTAAAAACAAAATATTGTAATAAAAGAATTGTTGAAATGCCAATTTAGTAGTAATAATGGCGACCTATCTTATTAATGGAGCGTTTGGGATTTAACTACGTCATCAAGAAAATGGCGGCGGAAATTACCGAGCGGCGTACGGAAATTGCGGATGAACAAAATCATCGTTTTTAAGCATCAAACTAATAATTTTCAAATTTCACATAAGCAACATTGTAATCTACTGACTTTTATCAAAAGTATGTCAAAACATGTCCGTTCACCTTTAAACTATTTAAATTACGTATTTACATTAACCTAGATTAAATTATATTTTTGAATTTATCATAGAGCGTAACGAACGTCATTTTTTGGCGAAAGTGTGACATTTTTCACAACAAACTAAAATACAACTGAGCGAAAAAGAAACGATATATTTCCCAAAGTGTCATATCGATATAAATTTCAATTCAGGAGCATTTATTATAATATAATATTTAATACAATTAAACATGATAAAATCTCCAGAAACAATGTTTGAAAAACGCACTGTGAAAAACGACGGCAAAAAAAGGAAGCTGTGACATTTTTAACAATAAAGTAACCATCATCATTTTGGTGAAGTAATAGCTCTGGCATCTTATTTAAAATATTATTGTGATGTAAAATTTAGGAGCATTTTGTTAATCAAGAATTAACTTACCTAATGATTTTTCAAAAAAAGAGTAAACTAGAAAATGACATGTGTTTTTTTACACTCATGGGACAAAAAATAACATTATACTCTTCTAGCCGCCAGAACCGGTAAAGAAACGCAAATCCATCTGAAATATGGTCAAACTTTACTTTGACATCGGACATGATTCAACCAAAATATTAGGAAAATTGATTACGAATTAAGCGAGTTATATGAATTATCGCATAAACAATAAAGATCCATTGTTACACGCGACACGTTATTTTTAGCGTATCTGCAAATGATTTATAGCGAAAAACAACATCTACGCGCACGTTTTATGATGATGTGTCGTATGAAATCGTCTACTTTTTCTCTAAATGTAGATACCAATATGTGTTATGTTTGTTGAATCTATTTTTTTTAGGATTATTGTACAATCTATGAACGTATTTTAAATATTGCACCAACAACGCGCGTCACGTCTATGCATTTGATGATTATCGTACAATGTTGTTTATAAAAGCTGGTCAAACTGACTCTGGTTGTATGTCAATGAAGAATGATACAGATAAACTTATTTTTATAGTCTGCAATCCAGTGATGTTGAGAGAGATACCGCTAAAACCTGCCATTTATTATTAAAGAGAATACAATTCTATTTGAGTAGATACTGGTCTTTGCAGTCAACAGTGTAATTACAATGTTGTATAATATAGGATGTTTTTTATGGGTACACATTCTTTTGAGCTGGGCTTGTGTTCACTAACTAAGCAGTTACAAATTTGTAATGATCTATATAGCTATCTAATTCTTTTCTGGGCATAATACTATGAAATTCTTAAGTATTTTAAGTCATTTAAAACCTGGTGTATTCAATAAACATTATACATATTAAGAAAATTAAATACAGGGTTCGAGTGAGCATTTGACCGCTTTATTTCCTTTATTTGTAACTTTTAATATAGTACTTATAATTCTTTTAGCTAAGTACGTTTTTATTAGTCACTAGTAGCTATATTCAGCATATTAGAAATTCTAATATACATGCAAGCTACAGATCTGATCATTCTCCTATAACTTTGGAATTGAATTTTGGCAAGATAGAACATGGAAAAGGATTATGGAAATTTAACAACTCTTTACTCCATGATATAGAGTACCTAAATTGTATAGAACTTAAGATTGAAGAGATTAAGATGCAGTATGCTCTACCTGTCTACAATATTGATACTTTAAATTCATTAGAAAATGATCTTATACAATTTTCTATAAATGACCAACTTTTTTTAGAAACTCTGTTAATGGAAATCAGAGGTAAAACCATATCATACTCAAGCTACAAATCCAAAATGAATAAAGAAAGAGAGGATGATATCTTAAAAGCGGTTGAATTTATAGAAAAAAACCTTACAAACGAGAATATGGAAGAACTGAATTTATTGCAACAAGAACTTGAAAATATTCGAAATTTAAAAATGAAAGGCTCTTTTATAAGAGCTAGGGCAAAATGGATTGATGATGGTGAAAAACCTTCCAAATACTTCTGTAATTTGGAAACACAACATACTACTAGTAAAACTATTCCATTTATCGAAAATGACGAAGGCAAAAAAATATTTAATCAAAATGATATTCTAATAGAAGCGGCACAATTTTATAAAATATTATACACAAAATCTGTACATAATGAGAATTATAATATACATGAGGACCTTAATGATATACAAACTGGAAAATTAAGTAATGAACAATCACAAGTACTGGAAGGCCCCATCAAACTGGATGAAATCGCATTCACATTAAAAAATATGAAAAATTACAAAAGTCCTGGATCGGATGGTTTCACCGCAGAATTTTTTAAAGTCTTCTGGAAAGATTTGGGCCATTTCGTTACTAGAAGTCTTAATTATGCTTTTGCCTCTGGCTATATGTCAATTACTCAAAAACAAGGAATACTTACTTGTATACCTAAAGAAAATAAACCCAGACAATTGTTATAAAATTTACGTCCCTTAACACTTTTAAATGTTATTTATAAACTTGCATCTGGCTCAATTGCAAACAGACTTAAAACTGTCCTTGATACTCTGATTTCTAAAGACCAGACAGGATTTATTAAGGGCAGGTACATTGGAGAGAATACTAGACTATTGTATGACATAATGAAATATACAGAGGATAACGATATCCCTGGACTATTGATGACGATTGACTTTGAAAAGGCATTCGATACCCTTGAGTTTGATTTCATAGAAAAAACTCTAGAATCTTTTAATTTTGGAGTAACATTCAAAAAATGGATATCCCTTTTCTTGTATAACACCATGATTTTAATTCAAATCAATGGATTCTTATCAGATTTTATTACTATAGAAAGAGGTTGTCGACAAGGAGACCCGATAAGTTCGTACATCTTTATTCTTTGCGCTGAAATACTGGCAATTAATATTCGGAACTCGAAAACAATTAAGGGAATAGAAATTGATATTATAGAATATAAAATCTCTCAGTTTGCCGATGATACTTCTCTTTTTTTAGATGGCTCGGAAAATTCCTTAAATGCAACTCTTGATCTGTTACAAGACTTTGCTTCATGTTCTGGATTAAAAATAAATTATGACAAAACAAACCTAATATGGATTGGCTGTAAAAAGTACAGTACACAGTCAATAAAAACTAAGTATAAACTAGTCTGGTGGACGACAACTTTCAGAGTTCTAGGAATTATATTTCATGTTGACTTGAATACAATGATAGACATGAATTTCTCCAGTAAAATAGAAAAACTACAAAATGTCATAAATTTTTGGAGTAGAAGACACTTAACACCCCTGGGAAAGATAACTGTTATCAAATCACTATTACTCCCCTTGTTGACGCACCTATTTATTACCCTCCCTAATCCAGGAGAAATAATACTAAAACAGATAAATAACATCTGTCATAATTATGTCTGGAATGGGCCTGCTAAAATTAAACATAATGTTGCTATTAAATCTTATGATGATGGAGGTATTTCTATGATAGATGTCTATGCCTTTGAAAAAACAATGAAAATGACATGGTTAAGGAAAATTGTATTGTGTACTGGAAAATGTTTCCTACTGGTTTATTCATTGTTTGATGTTAAAAAATTGACGAACGTGGGAAAAGATTATGCTGAAAAAATAGTAAAAACATTAAAAAATTGTTTTTGGAAAGATGTACTTACATGTTATATTGCATATATCAATAAACAAGTTGTTAGTAGGCATGAAGATATATTAAATATGCCTTTATTTTATAACCACAACTTTAAAATAGGTCTGAATAGTATTTATAATAAACATATGTATGATAGAGGAGTTAGGTATGTTAGAGATATAGTAAGCTCATCTGGACTATTTGTGAGTAAGGATTTGTTAGAATCTTACATTGGTATACAAATTAATTTTCTATTTTATGAAGGCTTAATTAGAACAGTGAAGAACTTTATAAAAATGTCAGGCTTTGATGTTATAAAAAAGCCAGATATAGAATGTGCATTTACATCCTTTTATTTAAATAATATAGTCTTGATGCAAAACCAAAACAAAATTGTATATAAAACGTTTACCTCCAACACAGATATACCAACTTGCCAATCGAAATGGAATATATCTTTCGATAACATTGAATGGAAAAAAGTACATAGACTTGTTTTTAACATTTCCAGAGATACATACACCCAGTGGTTTCAGACAAGAATTGTGCACAGAATCCTAGGAACTAAATCTTTACTGTATAAAATGAATATTGCACAGGATAATTTATGTACTTTTTGCAAAGAACATGAAGAAACTATTATACATTTATTCTGGGACTGCTACTTTACACAAATTGTTGTCAATTATGTTATTCAATTTTTATTCAATTTTTAAGGTCACATAATATGCACAAATATTCTGAAATTTGTTGTCAAACTATGATACTTGGCAGTACAAATGAAACCATGAGTGAAATAAATATTTTTATCTTAGAAATGAAAAAATATATATTTATGTGTAAGAAAAAAAGGGTCCCACCCACTATACTAGGACTAAGTAAAAGTTTACGATTATCATGGGACATTCAAAACAATGGCAAATGTCAAGAAAAAGAAAAGCAAAAATGGGCAATTGTACAGCTACTTGCCAATCCAATCCACGATGAAGTAGTGTAGTGTATCCAATATCATAATTATACTAGTTTTTTATTGTTCTAATACTTACCCGATACCATTTTGCTGTATGTCTCGCAATGATTTCAATATTATATTGTCAGAAGTCCAAACACGATTCTCTGTGTTTTTTTTATAAATATTTCCTTTCTTCTTTCTTTCATATTTGTGTTTGTATGTATGCCGAAAGTGAGTGTTTTTTGCTATTTTGTTGAACATGCATTCATATAAACATATTTATTTTGCCTCTTCTATAACATTATCAGTAATCTATAAAGATGTTAAAGACAACTCAACAAATATTATTATACACTAACTTTTATTGTATTTAAACTGTCTGTCTACTAACATCAAACATTGTAAGGTATGGAGCAGGATGACCTCGACCTGCACATACCTATGGACGAGGTAAATAAAGAATCGGATCACAAAAAAAAAAAAAAAAAAAAAAGGACGTTTTTATTGATGTTATGCAATATGCATTTTACAGTCTCTTGTAAATCTGCATAGAATGGCCATATGCATGTTTTATTTGTTGTTAATTTGACCATTATGTGTATGCTTACATATTGATGAGACTTTAATAAACATTTAATAATACGGTAATAAAACTGCTAACCATCATTTTTCACTATAAAATCACTAATTTTCGCGGACGTTTAATTTCGCGCTTTTTGCGCTCGCGCCATTGCGCGAATTTATTACCACCGCGAAGATTACCGATTTAGTAATTTAACAACGACACATGAATTGTCATTCATACGTATGTAATCGTTTCTAAACACAGGCTCGATTATGTGAATGTCGCAATGCGAATGTTATTGAAGAATGAACCCGTTTTTTCTTGTCTAAATATTTTTTTTTTAGTTATGATCTCATTGTTAGTTATGAAGAATGAACTCATTGTTTTTGTCATTAAAGTCCAATTCTAGTACAAGTAACGCAGCGTACATTTGGAAACCCAAACGTTTTAAAAAATTTTAGATATGCATTTTTTTCTTTTTCATAAATAAGAAATGTAACAATACAGTGCAGTTAGATCTGCAATTAATAATGGAAATGGATGTTTTCAAACATTTAATTTTGCAATAACATGTTGACAGTTTGTTTTCACAAGTTGACATTTTGAGTAAACCCATTTGGAACGTATTTCGAAGTTGGCATTCAATTAACAACAAAGCGTCGGTTTGACACGACGCAAATTAATTATCTATGGTCTTGCCTCTTCTGATGCTGCGGATAAGTTTGGATAAGTAATTTAACGAATCGATCAGTTTCATCTGACGTTATGTTATAAAATTTTATTGAAATATAAGCGCACAGTGCACTAAAATTTTCAGTAACTACATGTACTAATGAATGTTATAACATTAATTGATAATATTAAAAACTGTACACATATTTTAGTTTAGACAAAATCTCAACAATATCTTTCGAAATTCCTGTTGCTATAAACATTTGAAGACTGAGTAGTGCCCAGTGTTACGCAATATCGAACAACCGCAGTGCTTTGATATGAAACAAAATAAGAAGGGCGAAGGAGGTATCCGTGTGTGTGTAATACATTTTTATCGAGTGCGCCGGGATTCTCTCCCATATGGCCATCGCCCCCAGAAGACTTGTTAGTTGGTTACAGGGGATAGTGCAAGATACAGGAGACGCCCCGTTCCAGAGGCGACTCTGGGTCTTTTAGTGCCCGGTGTGAAGCACCTAGTACACTGCACCTCGGTTTAACGTCCCATGCGAAAGACGAGTTAGTAGGATAGGGTGGCGGGGGCTCGAACCTGCGACCCCTGGGTTGTGAAGCCAGTGCGTTACCACTAGACCACGGATCCGCCACAGGTATCCTTGTTACACCATTTCATCATTTTATACACAGAGGATGACGTCACACGCCAAAACTCTGTACTTAACCGCATTATTTCGCCCCTAACGGCGAAATGTGCTTACGAACGAAGTAATCCCGCGTATGAAAGTTGTTTCATGAAATGACTTTATTGATACCATTAATCAATCTAATATTAAGTTAATACTGATAGTAGAATATATTTCTGTTAAATAAAATACCAGTAGTTCGTGTTTATTATAAAAAGCTTCTTTCACTTTTGTTTTGTGTGAAAATTCAAGGTTAGATGCCAGTAAATCCAATTCCCGTAGGGTCCCATTATTAAACGGCGAACTTTCAGATTTCAGTTTGTGCAAGTGTGCTGTCAGTTTAAAGATGAATCTGTCCTCTTCCAAATATTGCACTAAACATATATGGCATGTTACTTCTAAGAAAATGCGTCTCACCTGAATGCAGACCAGGGGCGGCTCCAGGATTTCGGGTTGGGGGGGGGGGGGGCATAAACTTTTAATCGTGCACTTATAATCCCTTTATGTTGTCTGTGGGTCTGCAGTGATTAGCTACAGATGTGTATCAAAGATATATGATAAATCGTTCTCATCATCACCACCATCATCATTAAATGCAATTTGTTTCACTGAATAAATCAGTACTTCACCACATAATGTTCGAAAGACATGTTGGTTCATCTGTATGTCATGCCAGTAAATTGCCCATGTTTAATGTGCCTGTCCGTAAATACGAAAAATTTGACATTCAATGTTATATATATCAGAAACATCTTTAAACATGAAAAATCCGTAGCTGACTAAATTCAATCACACACGCATCGAGAATTATTCGTATTATTTATTTACCTATTAATTTTCCTCTTTTCGAAGTGAATGTCATTTAAATAACTCACACGTTCACAGACATGCTCATCAATTGTCTTCAAATGTGCTATGTACTCTGTGTTTTTTTCATTGAACCGAACTAACGGACAGACAGACGACCATGTTTGTACACGAAGTATTGTGAAAGGACTCGTATGATTCCGTTGTGAAATAATACATGGCAAATAAAGCCGACGTTGTGTCAATTTCGCTGACTTACGGTGCCGGGAAAATATGAAATCGCCAGGAATTGGAGCAGACGTTGTGGACACCCCTCGACTTTATCACTTTATATCTTTTTTTGTGTGTGCCCCCCCCCCCCCTGGATCCGCTAGTGCAGACACTGGTAGAAACTATGGTTTCGGCACTCATATTTCGATAAAAGCCCCACGCCACAGTAAACACACCCCCAATGTTCATCTTTCAAGTTAGCGTCCAAAGAAATGCACAACAATGTTCTAAACACACAGAGGATATTAGAAATAACCACAAAAGGCATGTCCGACATTGCTAAATGCATTTCATAGCAGAAGAAAAAAAGTAACTCTAGTAAAAGGCAATATTTCCAATGAAACACGGAGAGAAACACTTTGATTTACTGGTATCTAACCTCAATGCGATGTTAAATCAATCATTGCGATGTTAAATCAACCATTGCGAGCTACCCTGGAAAGTAGCGCATACCCATGATGCTTAGAGCGTGAGTACACAGGTCTGTCAGACCGGCGAGAAACAACGCCATATCATTAGTTAATACCTTTCAGGTCACACAAATGTTCCATGTTCGTGATCAGTAGAGCATTGGGTGGACACAGTGATCAGAAAAAAGCTTTGCAATGATAAAGGTTACACTGTATTTCTATTTTGCTGAGCATTTGAGGAATGTTTTGATAGCAGGATGTATTGAACTAGAACAAACGATAAGTACTACACACTGAACCCCGTCATGTGATTTGGCATTTTCATATATTTATCATATATTTGTCACGTAAGATAACAGGACTGTGCGTTTCATATTTATTGGTTTGCGTTACCGAAGCAGATAAACTGGACAAGAATATATGAACAGGTACGAGAACATATCAGGATCCCATGCCTAAACTTTAAATAATGAAGAAACTGGTTGGTTGATTTTGTGGAAGATAACTTATGAGAATATTTCAGGACTAATGTCTTGAGATTCTCACACAAACCACGTCTTTAATATGTTGATGGTAGCTGTGCAACTTAATTATTTTAATAAATTAACGGACTACGAACTACAGCTACATGACTGAAAGAGACAAAGCAAGGTAGGAATAAAATCATTTTTTTTATATTCCGGTTTAACTTAATTATAGATTACACGACGTCATTACTAACAATAAATGGTCATTATATACTCAGGATACCGTCTACCGGTGTATACTGTCTATCGGTGTAATCCGAGATATGCCGAGCAGGGTCGAGGCGAGGCAGTCAGTTCTTATGTCCCATTGCTCTGGATAGGCTGTTATTATTTGGCAAGATTACTAGAGACTGTAATAGTTTAAGTCTGTGATATAAATAGAAATGATTTGTGAATTGATTACATGAGATATTGTCATATTGGTCATATATATATATATACTTGTTTTCTGTTTATATATCTGATTTTGATGTAGATCTATTTTTTTTTGTCATACCGCTATGCTGATATCGGCCTGATACAAAGGTGCCTGATATATATTTCTTTATATCAGGTCAGTAGCGTTTATATCAGTCATGTTTGGAGGTTACTCGAAATCGACTCCTAAGTCAACATTTTCAGTACAACTGAATCATTTTCAACAAATTTTAGTCATATTTAATCGTGTTTTAAAACTTTATACACCGGTAGACTGTACACCCAGTATACCACATTTTCGACAATTGCCTCTGTTTTCAGGTATCCAATAACTGTGATATGAGAACGGTAACTGGTGGGCGGAGCCCAATATGCAAGCTTATCGTGCAATAAGTAGCGTGCAGTATATTGAAATTTAATTGTAATGTACACGCATGCTACTTAGTGCACGGTAAGCTTGCACATTCGGACCGCACCACGTGACCTTGCGACAGCGCAAAATTTGGAACCGACACAGATGCAAAACATGTCAGACATCTAGAAACTGCCAATGGGATCGGAATCGTAGAAAGTTGCAATGTGATTGTTGAATATGGTTCCAAATTTAGAGCGGTCAAATGTGGAAGCTTACCGTGCAATAAGTAGCGTGCGTATAAATAAAAACTAACTTTTGATATACTGCACGCTACTTATTGCACGATAAGCTTGCCTATTAGGCTCCGCCCACCAGTTTTTGTTCTAGTATCACAATTATTGAATTTCGCAGAACAAAGAAAACTCCCGGAAATATGGTATACACATGTTTATAACCACGGCCATAAGTACTCTGTTAACTTCAAGTGTTTGGACAACTGTTCATTAATAATCCCACTTGGACAATATTGCGATTCAAAAGCACTATTAAATTACATGTAGTATTATTCACTTTGATAAACTTTCTGTCAAACTCGACATGTGCACGAACAATTGGTCTATAAAAAACATGTCTCAGTCTCGTCAATGAGTAACAAGACTGAGATAAACTTTCTGTCAAACTCGACATGTGCACGAACAATTGGTCAATAAAAAACATGTCTCAGTCTCGTCAATGAGTAACAAGACTGAGACTCTCGAAGGAAACTTTCTTGCCGAGACATATTTCCCTTGCATGAAGCCCAAAATAGGTTATTACAATTATATTTAACTTTGAACATATACAGTATCAGTTGATATTAATCCGTTTCTGTACTACACTCATGGGCACTTCTAACTAGACCTTCGTTTAATCAGCTATAACTTTTGTATTTTTAGCCCGAATTTTTCAAGAACACACAAACATGTGTAAGACTTCGATATATTTAAATTCATTTATCTATTTCATACAAAACTTCACAAAAAGAAATATCAAAACAAAAATTCGCAAATACGAAAACCAACTAAGGTCAATTTCACTGTTAGAACAAATACTTTTGCTATTTTTCTGTTGTTTTGATTTAAAATCCTTAAAATTATGATTTAACAAATTTCAATCTAAATAAAGAGAAAATTTATCTTATAATAATCACGCCATACATAAATACGTAGAATACCGACTCTTACATAGCAATTGCGCGCACCCGTCCTGTATATTGCACAGTAGCACTTTCCAGGTTTTGCCACAAACATTTTAAACTCTCCCTTAACTATTGTTAACGGATTAATCAAAATTAATCAAATATCACAAACAGATTTAATGTTTACCACGTGCTTCTTTGTGTAAAAGACAAGTAGGTTACACGTTAATCGCGTGATATCCAAAATACAATAATTGGATACAATGGCAGATTAATTTGCACAGGATTGACATTTTTGGAAACATATATCCTTCATTGTGGGATGGTGCTATGCATAAAATAATTGATGTTAAAGGTTTTTTTTGTTGGAGTGTTGTCGCTAAACACTTTGATTATAAACTGCATCGAATTTCTACATTCACCACGATTTTCTCGTGCAATTATTAGTTTTAACACCCATGAGCACGAGAAGATAGACATGATCACTGAACCGTTCAAATTTTATCATACCTGTATTGGAAATTGTGTATGATGGGGCTGGACAAAATTTGAAACCGTTACGATTTGTCATTTTTGAGAAAACCGCAATCAAAAAAGGTCTAGTTGGAAGTGCCCACGGGTGTACATTTTCGTGACACGACCTGGTTTGCATTTTCAGATTGCGCTGATCATAAATCACAGCACTGTCGAGGAATGCGTCTTTATCTTCAGTTTATCGGAAATCGTTTCGACCAAGTACATAAATATTATCAGGGGTAGATTTAATTCGAAATGATCTTGCCAGGTCCGATAAGAAAGTGTCGAATTGTTCTGCACAAAGAAGTTCACTAGTTATTTTTTATTTTGTGGATGCTAATTGCTAATGCGTGTATTTATATTGTGACAATGTAATAATTATCTCGTCTAATAACGTACCGTTAAATATAGGTGCAGTGCATAAAGGAAATATATCTTGTGACAACAAACGTATGATAGTATCTTATTCCATATACAAGAGCTTTAAATACAATTATGTTTGAAAGCTCTAATTGCCAGAGAAACAGTATTTTTGGCGACAGCTTTGAAGTCTTGACAGTCATTCTAGTATCAGCTGTTATTATATTTGTACTTTTGGTCTGCGCGTGTATTTGCTGTTATTGCTCTTATAAACGAGGAGAACGAGCAGCCAATCGACGATGGACAGAGGCAACAAGAAATTCGAGTTCTAATCGGATTGATGAGTTGTCATTAACACGGAATACTCCATATTCCATTGAAACCATAGCTAATGTAAACGCTGAAGAAAGACATCGGGAACAGTGGTCGGAAACACATGAATCGGAAATACTTAGCTCCTTACGAAACGACAATGCGCAAAACATCGAACGTCTAGATATGCTTACATATCAAACTCTCATAAGCATTCAGAACGCTAGCGGAAACGCCCGCCGGGATACGGACGGACCGCAAATAGACTGGAGTTCAGTTGAGAGGACTGCACGTCCCCCGCCGCAGTATTCCGAGTTGAGTTGCGCGCAGAGAAGAACAACTCCATCCGCGCCTTACGCGAGTTATCGGTCGTCTGTGTTTGGTGGTTTTCACCCGCCCTCGTATCACCATGTCATGAGCGACCCCGAGACATTCCAGTGACATATCTGAATACACAACCGCTCACTGTAACCAGCAACAACGTCAACATCACTATTGTATAGAATGGACATATAAATTGATTTACATGTGATGCTTCAGCAGCATATACTTTTTCTCCTAGCAGCCAATGTCGTGAACTCGGATACAACAAACGTTTGTCAGACTGTAGTCCATAACATGGGTTCAAAAGATACAGCATGTCATGAAATTAAATATTACTTACGACACATCAACTTGCAATATAGTATTATTTTTTCGGCGTAGTTGTCTGAGATCACTTTTGACCTAGATTTATTGCGATAATTATGCAGCGGAAAAATTGAATGCCAATAGAATTGGGCAAATTTTCTAATTTTAGGAAATGCAAACTTCAAACAATGGTTTAACCTATAACAATAACTGTTGCATACTTTTGGGGTTTAATAATTTACATGATTGTTTACATAAGCGTTACAATGAAGTTATAAACATATCCTCGACATATACTCTAGAAGTGAGGCTAATTATGAACGTATTTTCTCATTGTATGCCATAATCAGAATGCTATATTCATTAACGTAACGAAATTAACTGTTTTGTTTAGCCTACATTTATATAAGCAGTACGCTCAATAAATAGCAATTGTGAAATGTTCCCATTCATAAATCTCTCTCACAGTGTTGCCGTTTCATGTAGCCCATTGATTCTCAACCTCCGCGCAGAGATTTGACTGGTTCCGAGCATAGCTCCAATCAAATCCCTGCCGTCATAACAAACCACGTGATGACAATCGATTTAAATCTTCTATATATTATTTATGGTTTTAAATAGTTATTTTCTTTTCTTATTTTTGTTTACTGCAAACGATATATAAAAAGTCCAGTTATGTAGAAAATTGATCTGAGTTGCATTAAATAAGTTAAAGTTACAAACACGTAATCCTTCCAGATCTGGAAGGATTTTACTTGCGATGGCAGTGGTTACCGTTAACGGATATGAGAGGTAACCGCTGCGAGGAGTTTGATTGATTCTAGCGAGTTCATCGCATTCCAGAAACAGTAGTGTCATTCTAAAAATAGCGCGCGTCGCTAGCAAACCGTTGTATAGCTGTGTTAATATACTCGTACATGCATCAATAATAGCGTTCAGAGAATCATAAACCTAAAAATTTCAATAAATGGGGAATTTATATTATAAACTTACTGTTAATTTGAAATAAAATTGTGGTTACGATTTATTAACGATTATTTATAATTGCATCTTTCTATCAACTTCTCCAGTAGATGTTATTTAATCTGTTAAAAGATGCTACATTTTCTATAGATAAAATGTTATGAAAGAAGATTCGGAATACGTCGAATTGTTATTTGCGTAGCATGAATACACAATTTGCAATACTAATTATACACAGAAACCCTTGATATATCATATTCCTACTGATATAATTAAAAATCGTCATAGTCTAATGAATGTTTATGTTTGCGTTATCAGAAATAAAGTCTTAACATTTCAAAAATCGCTGAATGTTCCCTGACTCTTGCTTTTTTGACTTCAAATCGTTATTATATTAGATAACTAACATGAATGGTATATTACCTGTACTATAAATAACTATATAGATTCGTCTGATACATAATAATTTTAATTCATTCCCGAAATTATTTTCTTACACTGTTAATTTGTTAAATTGGCTTGACAAATTCAGATAACAATTATGTTAACCTAAATTATTTTGGTTATTCATATATCACTGGTGGAAACATGTAGTTGTATGATTGGTTTATTCACGGCATAGATGTTAATTATAATTTTATTTAATTTATAAATTTATAAATTTATCTCTAACTTTTGGGTCCGATAAATTTTCTTATAGTGTTCGAAAAATATGGGCTCCTAATATTGGTGGTGACCAAAAAATCTGGGGTCTGAGAAGTCACGTAACCGATCATCTTGGCCGTCTGTTTGAATAATTTTTAAATGACATCTCAATATTAATTTCAACGCCGATTGTCATTTTTAAAGACATTTCTTGTCTGACCATTGCGTATGCCTCGCCTATAGGAAACCTTTCCCCAGCTTGATTGTTGAATAATTTCACGTAACCATAGTCTTTAATCTAATACTAATTTTCTCTGTATTGTACTTAGTTTTAAAATGATTTGAAAGTACCTAAGACATTGTCAAAAATGCTTAGTCGTTAGAATTACTATTATATAATGTTAACGTAAATAGTCAATATGTCTTTGTTATTTACATGAGTACGTGTGTCTTACTACAAATCGTTTTGGTTCAAACAGATGTAAAATACATTTCAAACGTAATGCGTGTATTAAAATCGTACGTACATATGCTAATGTAATGGCGAGCCAAGCTACACATCTACCGACCCTGGCCGATCATAAGTATGCGTTTGACCGTTGATTTAATGTATAGTACCGGGCATATACGATTGCTATCTGATGAATTTGGCAGAACGCAGTTTGGTAGACTCATAATGATAGAAATACAAAACGGTTTTGGGAAATAAGTAAGTCCAACTGTTACAACATTCAGTTCAAGAAATTATAATTATATTCCAGAACAGAAATGTTAGAATAAGCCCGTGTTTTCTTCGGCCAGTTTGTATATAGTACCCACTTTTGTTATATCTTTTTCTGGGAGAATTGTACATGTACTGAATAACAAATAACTTTAGTGGAAGACAAATTACAAGTTATCCGAGACAACCATTTCGTGACCTTAAATTCGGACACTTTCTAAACTCGGAAACGTGTGTTGCAAATGTACATGCATGTATTCTAGACTTTACGATGTAGTTCAACAATCTCTCAATTTAGTGTAAAATGTGAGGCTGTTTATCAGCCGGCTGTTTAATTAATGATTCATATTAACCTTGCATGACATGCCCAATTCGGAAAGACGTGCCCTGTTTTGTATGGAATAAAAGATGCTTAAAGCTGAGTAAACTATTAAAAACATAACAAAAAACAACAACTAACTAACAAAACAAAACAACGAAAAATTGACGCAGTCAATTAAGTCAATCATTATTATTCGTGTATGCATTGTTACAGTTACATAATGTACCTTCTTTTTAGCTCACCTGAGCACAACGTTCTCATGGTGAGCTTTTAGGATCGCCTTTTGTCCGTCGTCTGTCGTCCGTCGTGCGTCAATATTTTCATTCAAAGAACATCTCCTCCTAAACCGCTGGGCGTATTTTCACCAAACTTCACAGGAATGATTCTTGGGTTACCCTCTTTCAAAATTTTCCAAATCGTTCCGGTCCGCTGCATATGTAGGTGAAAAGAGCTAAAAATAGATTTAAAAACTGAAAACTTTAAAAATCTTCTTCTCCGAAACCACAAGGCTTAGAGCTGTCATATTTGATATGTGACATCCTCTAGTGGTCCTCTACAAAGATTGTTCAAATGATACCCCTGGGGTCAAAAGTGGCCACGCCCCGGGGGTCACATGGTATATATAAACTTGTATAGCAAAATGACTTTTAAAATCTTCTCTGAAACTGCAAGGCCTAGAGGTTTCATATTTGGTATGTTACATTGTATAGTGGTCCTCTACAAAGATTGTTCAAATGATGCCCCTGAGGTCAACACTGGCCACACCCCGGGGGTCACATGGTTTATATAGACTTGAATAGCAAAATGACTTTAAAAATCTTCTGCTCTGAAACCGCATATTTGGTTTGTAAGATTGTATAGTGGTCCTCTACAAAGATTGTTCAAATGATGCCTCTAGGGTCAAAACTGGCCACACCCCGTGGCTCACATGGTTTATATAGACTTAAATAGCAAAATGATTAAAAATCGTCTCCTCTGATACCGCAAGGCCCAGAGGTTACATATTTGGTATGTAACATTGTGGTTTTCCACAAAGATTGTTCAAATGGCCACACTCCGGGGGTCACAATGTTTATATAGACTTAAATAGCAAAATGACGTTAAAAATCTTCTCCTCTGAAACCGCAAGGCCCAGTGGTTTAATATTTGGTACGTAATATTGAATAGTGGTCCTCTACAAATATCGTTCAAATTAGACCCCTGGGGTAGAAAGTGGCCACGCCCTGTGGGTCCCATGGGTTATATAGACTATACAAATCTTGTCCTGAAACTGCAAGGCCCAGATCCTTATACTCAAGTGCTTTAGTGCCATTTGGCCCTCTTGTTATAAGCAATTATGATGCCTTTAACTCAGGTGAGCGACCTCGGGCCATCGTGGCCTTTCTGTCTTATTTCCTTGTTATAAAAATGACGAAACTCCATAATCAATATTTAAGAGTTTATATCGATTTTAATGTTATCTGTCCGTCTTATTAGTGACACATCCCAGTGCAAATACAGAGCACACCAAGTTGAAAGACACAGCGCTGATAACAAAGATTTATAGTATGAAATATTAGTTTTCGTGTTTCAAGTACAGATATGAATCAAGGAAGTAAATAGACGAAAGTACAACGTCGGATCTTAACTGGGAATCCCCGGTAGCTAAAAGACGACGAAACCATAAACTTCTACTTCTTTTCAAGATAAAAAATAATCTTACCCTAACGTACCTGTCTGACCTGATTCCTGTGCATTCTGACCGGACCTATTCACTTCGCAGCAATAACGACATGAATTTGGCAGAACTCAGTTTTGTTAGACTCAAAATGATAGCAATATACATGGTGAAAGGAAACAAGTCCACCTGTTCAAACATTAAGTTAAAGATATTATAAAAATATTTCATTTCAGAAACGTTAGAACATGTCCGTGTTTTCATCAGACAATTTGTATATATCACCCAATTTTGTTATTACGTGTTGCGGGGGAATAGTACAGGTTCGAACGAACAAATAACTTTAAAAAAACAGACGCAGTCAATTAAGATCAATCAATATCATACATGCATGCATTGTTAAAGTTACACAAAGTGCTATCTTTTTAGACTGTTGGAGCAAACCAACAGGATTTAGTAGGTGTATTCAGAAATCGGTCTTGAGGGAACTACTTCTTTACTTTGCAGGCTACGAGTCAGTAAATCGATAAATTACTACGCTTCGTTCGCAGTGAGGCTTCCTGTTATCGATGCTACTTTCTATGAATAGATGACAAGAAATAGATCCGACTTTTTTTTTGCACAAAACTATTTGCCTCCCACGAATTACAAAAAATAATGATGAGAATGTCATAGATAAATAACATGGAATTAGACGCGCGCTATATTAGTTTTAATTTGCAAAAACACAGTGGCCTGGATCTCCATCTTTAATTAGGTCAACTACTAGCTTATACCAATTTATTGTAAGTAGACTGTATAGTTATGAGTTTCGTGATTTTTTTTTAGAAATGATATAACAGACAGGTGACTAACTTCAATAAATGTTCCTTATTATAAAAATACTCTTATAATTCATTTGCTCCTAGTTTCTTTTCTCGCCAACAGTCTTTCTACGATGTCAGCGTCAGTGACGTAGCAAATGTAGGCCTTGTAGACCCGGGTCTACAACTTTTTCTCAAAAGTGAAAAAAATAAATGGCCTAAAAATGCAATAAAAATCGATTGCTCAGGGGGGTTAAGGGTAGAACGATTGAATTCCTTATTAAGAGATCGATTATAAGACGATCTAAATATAAAACATTTTCATTTACGAAATGTGCCTTTTGACACAAATAGAAATAAACTTAAGCGGATTATTTAAGTAAGTATCTGAATATTTTACATTTCTTGTTATCGCAAAACGGTAAAAACTGGACCAGTATGCTAATTGTTTACCCGTTCTAGCTCGCTACCAATTCTTAAGTAAATAAATCCACCTGTGCCAAGGTTCAGTGAAAAATGATAAAATATAGAAATAGGGTATATACCTAAATTAGTTCAGGGATGCTTTATTATTGTTTTGTTTTCAAAATATTTAGATTATAATATGTCAACAACAATAAAGATTTGGCACAGGAAATGCCACATTCAAGACATTTATAATAAATATATGTGAAATTAAAGTCGAATTAATGACTACTTTCGAGCTTAAACAGATTTGTTTCAATAGATTGTTTAGTTTCCAAAGGTCAACATTGACAAACATTTTGTTACATTAGCATTCACACGAAATTTCATGTTGTTTTATACATTTATAAGAAAGATATTTAATACGTGATAAAGCAGAGGGGTGCCCAAAACGTTGGGAACATTTCCGAGAGATTTTATACTTTCCAGGCACCGCATGTCATTAAAGGTAAGTGACACCAAGTCGGCATCACTTGCCTTATTGGTTCACAACGCAATCATAAGAGTGTCTTTCACAATAGTTGGTGTAAAAGACATGTTCGTCTGTTCGTTCGTATTAATGGAGAAAATAAACAGTGCATAGTACATTTAAAAATACAACCGATAAGCATGTGTGAGTTATTTAATTACATTCACTTTAAAAGGAGACAATTACAGCTCGGTAAATAACTAATATATATTATTCTTGATGTGAATGTGTGTGTGTTTGAATGTAGACCACTAATCGCAGACCGAAAGTACCAAATAACGCTAAAATTCACCCCTTTATTGCGACCAGTGTCATTTGGTCGTTGACATTTAACATCATCAATTAACAACAAATGTCCTGGAGATAACACACTACTTTGCGGTTGTAAATTGGAGAGTGTGAAAAACAACGTTAGGGATGTTTTGATAACGGATTAGCACATCGACGATGTATCAAATTACGTTAATTGGCACTATCTGACAGTTAGTGGATAACACTGATTACCCGGTAAAGCTTAACTATCAATGGACTTAGTTAGTTATTTTTTTTCGGCGTAGCTGTCTAAGATCACTTTTGACCTAGATTTCTTGCGATAATTATGCAGCGGGAAAATTGAATGCCAATAGAATTTGGCAAATTGTCTATTTTTAGGGAATGCAAACTTACAACAATGGTTTAATGTACATCAACAACTGTTGCATCCTTTTGGGGATTAAAATGTACATTATTGTTTACATAAGCGGTTAAAATAAAGTTATAATAATATCTTCGACATACACTCTAGAACTGAACATAATTATGAACATATTTTCTCATTGTATGTCAAGATCAGAATATTATATTCGTTCTCAGAATTAATCCACTGTTTTGTTTAGCCTAGCGGCACGCTCTATAAATAACAATTGATTCTAGCGAGTTCAACACACTCACGATCATTCTAAAAATAGCGCGCGTTTAGCTGCCGGTGTATAGCTGTTATAATATACATGCATCAATTAGCGTCCAGAGAATCATAAGAGCGAATATTTCAATAAATGGGGAATTTATGTTTATAAACTTACTGTGCGTGTTAATTTGAAATTTAATGGCGGATGCGTTTTATTAAGAATTAAATAGAATTGCACATTTCTATCAACTTCTCCAGTTGATGTTTATCAACCAATAAAAGATATCTTTCAATAAATAAAATGTGGTGAAATAAGTAACGGAATGAAATAAGTAACGGAATGAAATAAGTAACGGAATATGTGCCGGGCCGGCTAGCTCAGTTGGTAGAGCGCTGGACTACAAATCCGAGGATCGCGGGTTCGATTCCCAGCCCGGCCACATAATCCGTGGGGATTGGTCATGAAATTATTTCTACGGCCATTCTCCCCCTACCTCTGATTCAAGTACGGCAGTTGTCAGTTACTGGCATAAGTACGTGCACTCAGTACTGGTAAACCAGCTTACCCAGGAAAAGTGTGAGTAGGTTAACTGACCGCCGTTATATGACTGAAATACTGTTGAATACGGCGAAAAATCCATACAAAACAAAAACGGAATACGTCGAACTGTTATTCATGTTACTTCTACTTTATTTTCGTAGCATAAATACATTATTTGCAATACCAATTATACACAGAAACCCTTGATACATCATATTCCTACCGAATGTAATTTTATATCGCCATAGTCTAATGAAATTTTATGTTTGTGTTATCAAAAATGGAAGTCATCATTATTTCAAATGCGCAGAATGTTCCCTGAAGATTGCTTTTCATAAGGATACACAGTATACATGATTAACTGACTTAGAAATGTGTATGTATTATGCATAGATAACTTCCAAGATGAAGGTAGGGTATATTACTAAAGAATAACTATACGCGTCTGATACAGAATAATTGTCATTCATTCCCGCAATTATTTTCGTACATTGTTAATTTGTTAAATTTGGCTGACAAATTTATAAAATAATGATGTTAACGTAAATTATTTAGGTTACTCATGTATCACTGGTGAAAACATGGGCGTTATGATCGGTTTATTTACGGTACAAATATTAATAATTATTGAATTAATCACACATTAATTTTAAGGTTATGGCCTTATCTTTCCAACAATGTATGGTGATATATTGGGAAGTCGCTTGGTCATGGTGAAAATTTAGATCAAACATTGAATATTTTATATGTAACAATGAAGGAATTTATTTGCGCATGCGTAACCTTTAAGAACTTCCGGTAAGATTTGTCGTCTGCAAAATTTTTGAAAATGGATGCCTACAAACGCACTGTAATGGAGAGAATCACTGCCAGATCAGATGCCAACTTGACCCATTAAAGGCTGTATTTTATGGGAAGGTTGCTCTAGTGGACATGAGGGGGGTAGATATGGGAAAGTTAAAGCAAAATGTCCACCAGAGTCACCATCCAACACCCATTATGTTCACCGTGTTGTTTTTCAATTTCATTTTGACAATTATTTGCACGAGTCTCAACAATTATCTCATTTATGTCATAATACTTTGTGTTGCAATCCTTATCATTTAGTTTTAGATCCTGTAACTGTTAATAATGCCCGCGAAGTTTGTGTCCGCACTGGCCGATGCATTGGCCGTGATGACCATCCGACCTGCCTTCTTTGAATCATAGCAATTTTCCTTATTTGCAAAGTTAACAGATCCTACTAAGTTCATATTTTAGATTGTAATTGTACTAAAATCAGGCATTCAACTGAAATGTATGCATAAAACACAGCAAATGAAGGCAAATCTATACATATATACAAATATAAGGCTCGTGGTCCAGGTTTTCTAAGCCTCGCTAAATAAACTTATCGTTATTCAACACTAATCTAGTATTCTCTATTTATACAAAGCTATGTCTCGTAAATGTCTAGAACTTCTGACGACTGGTACCATGTCAGTGAGACCCATACTATAATGCAAATTTTAATGTAATTTATACCGTCTCTGGCGTGTCGCGTACCTAGTAGTTTTGCGTTTTTCAATTATCCATTTATTCGGCCTTTGGGTTCTTTGATCGGTCTTCCGTATTTGACGTATGACCGTGGAACCTTTTGTAAGGGTGGCTCCTAGAGACTTGGTTTCAATCAACACCGACACTGCGTAACCATTGCTTAGTTTATGAACCTGGCCGTGAATCCTACCGGCAAAGTTCCTAGGGTTAGTTATCATTTTTGGGTTAACTATCTGGTAAGATCGATTCACGGCCTCACACTTTTGTGTAGTGGTAAAAAATTTGGTTTGATCAAGTGCTGAGGGAGACAGCATAATGGCCATGCATTTTAAAAGTAATGCCTTATCACCCTCTGTCATTCTTAGTTTAGCATTCATTGGCATGAAGTTTTTAGCCTGTCGGTAGTTACCACAACAAACTAAACTAGATGCTTTGCAAGGCTCTCCGCAATACCCACCAAAGCAAGAAACAATTGCATCGGCTACCTTGGGCATACATTGTTTTATTTTGTTTAGGTCACCATTGTAAACCTTGTGGGCTGTCTTTAACTCTGCCACACACCGTTGTTTTATTGAAAGAGCAAAGCGATTCTTAATGTTTGTGTTTGAAGTGCCTTATGTCTTTAAAGTGTTCAACTTTATGTTCATATTCCCTTTGCTCACACCAGCATGACTCCTAGAGTCACCATCACCAGTATAACCAGCTATTTGAACATCATTTGATATGTTGCGGGACACTATTTCAGACCAATTACCTTCGTTACCTATTGGATCTGAATCGGATACATTTGCGGAGCAATGGCCCATATGGTTTGGACAAACAACATTGTTCGACTTATTTCGCAAGCGAGCTCCAAGCATACACAGTTTATTGGCAATATGCATCCCTACTATTTTCTTGTCTTTAGTGTTATTTTCACAAAACGTGGTTGTCGCGAGAGACCCTGCCTGAAATGGGGTCGAGTCGGAATTGAACATGGGGTTATTGTAGCATGAGTCGCCCTCCACATTTACAGTTTTGGCTTTTTTTTTTACCTATTAGGGCATTTTCCTTCACCAGGGACACTCTTTGCTCATGTATGTCCTGAACATTGACACTTTTTACCTTTTCATTAACTTTGTTACTTAACCTTTGCATGGAGGACTGGGCGGGGGCTATTATATTAGCGTTGTTCAGAATTCTGCGCACACCGGTATTGCTGATTGGTGTAGTGCACAGACCAAGCTGAAGGCCTATGTTTATCTTTGCGGCACGCCTACCACGACCTTTTTTACTATCAACCTCCTCGTAAAGATTGCGATACTTGCTAATGTATGAACACTTTGTACACTTTAGCCGCTCACGCCAACCTAGACCCCACTTAATGGAGTTAGCGGCATCAAAATTTAAATCACCATCACAGTTTGGTTTAATTTGAGTATGTTCTTTAAATGCAGTGCTGAAAAGAACCTGGACCTCAGCCTAAACCATCAACTTATTGGTATACAAGTCTGGATTAAGTGACGAGTCATCAAAACTACTGTACTCATCAACTACATTGGAGGCATTGGGACGGGGTCGTAACGCTGACACAGTCGTGTCCGTACCATCAGTATCTTTGAAGGTTAGTACATTGTTATTGTCATGTATTCTACTATCAAATGATTTGTTTTCCAACCTCACATACTTCTTATGAACAACAGTAGGAAAAGAAAGAGTTTTACCCTTGTTTGGACCCCCAGGCCCCTTTTTGAACCAAACTTTTCGCAAGTGAGCTCGACCCTTTGTAGCCCGCATAGCGACTCGCCTTATCGCAATAAAAAACAAAGTAAACGATTGTATATGAACACTTATTATATCTAACTTACACTAGTAATCACAATAATAAGTAAACATGCACAGAAAACCTTCTTATTTTCACAGATCACACAGCAGAGAGTACTGGATACAGCCTGAAGATTGCTGGAGACTGGCCTAGAAGGATTTCACACCTCACCCACAGGTTCAGGTGTGACACAAGACTGTTAATTAGTACCTGGCATTGACATTTAGGGGTCATGTTTTTGTTTATTGTGTGTCAGGAGGTAAATTCTGTTGATTGTTATGTAAACAAACCCTTCTCTGGGGTCAAATGGCATCTGAAATGCTACTTTTATATGGATTTTACCCCCCAAAAATGCAGTTTTTTGTTTAGCTCGAAACAGCTTAAAAACCTGTTCTATAACATTTAGAATTCCAATGAAAATTGTTTTCACTTCTGATATTATATATTATGTCTGCCATGCCTATCAAAACTCAAAGTTGTGCTTTTATTCTGGGTTAAAATAATGTTTTCCAAGATGTACCTAAGTATATTTTTTTTCTGTCAAAATTCTTGTCTCACAACGCCTTTATGTGTGGTATTTTCAACTTTATTTTTCTCCAATAAATCCTTATACCAGTGTGATAGAACTTCATGTTCTTTCTCGAAATAGATCAGATTTATGAAAAATGTGGTTTTTATTCAAATTTGAAAGGGTTGGTCAAATTACAGCTGTCAGTTAGATAATAAACACATAGGGTTCAGTGTATAATGCATATGATTTTTAAACTACAGTTTAAATGATATGTTTTGGTATCAATTTAAAGGTATATATGTAAGAAATAAGAAATAAAGACAGTTTTAGGGATTACTTTATCTTAAATGGTTCCCAGCTTCATAACTTAAGGCCAATGTATTCATACACAAAATGGCAGCCCATATGCCTGTCAAAACCGGTGTGTTTATACTAAGGTAAATATTTTGAGTTACAACATTTAGAAATTTTTTGACAACCTGTTTTTTCAAAAGGTTATGGCCTTATCTTTCCACCAATGTATGGTGATATATTAGGAAGTCGCTTGGTCATGGTGAAAATTGAGATCAAACATTGAATATTTTATATGTAGCAATGAAAGAATTTATTTGCGCATGCGTAACCTATAAGGCGGGATAAGCGTATTGATATTTACCGAAAAACATGCAATAGATTTGATTTTCAATCTTAAAATTGTGTTGATGTCGTAAAAATAAATTTACAAATATCAACATTCGTATATAATATACATCATGTACTTTATTTATCAATTTAATTAAATAATTATTTTGATTTTTAACAATATTGTCTACTCTTTGCAGATTGACAAACAAACTGTACACAGTACGTTTAACGGTTATTATGCAACAAAACACAAAAATAGCGATTTCAGTATCTAAACAACCTATGCCTTCATCATGTATTAAATTTGCATTATTAAATAAAATAAATAAAAAGCTGTTTTTAGTAAAATGATTTTGCTAAGTTACTCTAAGCTAACATTCTTCTGGCGACTAAAATTACGAAAATAGGTATCATCACAGAAAGTTTGAGCGTAATTCCGATGTTTTTGGCAGCAACTTCTTATTTGAATTCCATACACATTTGTGTTTAACTTTAACGCTTTTTTCGTTGCAGATATTCTTGTTGTGTGCTAAATATTATATGGTCCTTGAACAGGCTCCGCTTTAATCTTGAAATATAATGCAACAAAACAACTATCTTTTTAATTACTGTTAACACAATATTACAATAACTAACGATGATGTCACTCCTCATTAAATGTTATAACTGATGTTGTATTAAAGAGATTAAGGAATTTGTTTATTATTGTGTCATGTGTTTAAACAATGTTCATGATAACTTCATATAATCAACGAAACAAATAACACCCGACCCAATGGGTCTATATGTCACCAGGAAATAGATATGTCGTGATAATTATGTACATAATAGGGTGAGTATCTATAATAAAACAGACATAGATATATACATTTGAACAAGTTTACACAATTCAGAGTAAGTAATTAACTAAGCCAACAGAACAGTCTAATATAGGTTTGAATAAATATTTTATACTTGTTGAGTCTGTTTGATCAAGTATTTAGTTTTCCTTCATGTATATAACTCTAACTGAGATTATTTCTTCATTTCTGTTTGAATCGTGGTAAAAAAAAACATTTTATTCTCGCAGCAGCTACGGTAATTCCCGTATGTTTTAGAAAAACAAAACACGATGAGCTCTTAAATGTTCACCACCTTTCAATTCTTCAGAATTGAAAATTAAATGCTGTGCTATATTATTTCACTCTTCAATTTAAACCAATTTATTAATTCGAAAAAGTGTTTAATGCTTTTAATTATGTTCTGTTCTGTTCAATAAGGTGGCCAAATTTCATAGGGTGATAGGCAAAGAACAACAACGGAGACAACAACATTTTAAAATGTGAAATAAACTTTAATTTGAGACGCAAACAATGGAGACGAAGTGTGACATGTTAGTTGTCTCTGCATGTAGATCTTTATCATCAATGCATTACGCAATTGCACGGATAAGCGGTATTGTTCTAAGGGCAATTTGATAAGATCCCTGCGGTTTGTGGCTTTGGTATTTTTTTTTATGACCCCCTCTTCAGTCAGATAACTAAGTATACATTGAGAGAACATGTGGTGGTATTTATGTATGAAAAGCAACCGTTTAAGACGAGACAAGGAGACTACTTTTTTTTATTATCCGGATACCTGTCATACGGACATGTGGCCGTAGTAATGAGTTTAAAACGATACTACATTTAGTTCTAATAATTTATTTTTGTAAGATATCTCCTCTATGAGTTTTTTTTATAATATTTAATCAAAAACATATGGTTTTAAAAATTTCCATTCCAAGTTTTGAAAGCCGCTTGGTCTTAGATCTATAATACTATATATGGCAAGCTAGTGAAAACGTCGCCGGAAGTCGGGTTTCAAATATGGCGGATGTGAATTCGCAATAACGGGAGGTAATTTCCAAGGGAGATCACCTAGTTTTGGGAAAGGCCTATACTCTAGAACTGAGCATAAGTATGAACATATTTTCTCATCGAATGTCATGAACAGAATATATTGTTCATTCCCAGAATTAATACACTATTTTGTTTAGCCTAGCGGTACGCTATATAAATAACAATTGATTCTAGCGAGTTTAACACACTCACATTCTAAAAGTAGCCAGCGTTTAGCTGCCGGTGTATAGCTGTTATAATATGCATGCATCAATTAGCGGCCAGAGAAAACAAGAGCGAATATTTCAATAAATGGGGAATTTATGTTTATAAACTGTCTGTGCTTGTTACTTTGAAATTGAATTGCGGTTGCGTTCTGTTAATAATTAATTAGAATTGCACATTTCTATCAACTTCTCCTGTAGATGTTAATCAAGTTAAAAAAAATATCTTTGAATAAATAAAATGTGGTGAAATAAGTCTCTGAATACGTCGAAATGTTATTCATGTTACTTTTACTTCATTGGCGTAGCATTAATACATGATTTGCAATACCAATTATACACAGAAACCCTTGATACATCATATTCCTAACGAATATAATTTTCAATCGCCATATGTAGTCTTAAGAAATTTTATGTTTAAGCTATCAAAATGGAAGTCATCATTATTTCACATGCGCTGAATGTTCTCTGAAGATTGCTTTTCATAAAGATACACGGTATAAGGGTAAAAAAAATAATGAATTGTTTCTCAGGTACTTTTTCCAAAAAATCAAGAGTGTTTTTTTAATTGAAATAATTTTTTTTCTCCTACTCTGTTCTATTGGTACTATGTAATGGCTTAGTAAAACAAGTAATTAAGTACAGATTAAAGACAATTTTAAGTTTTAATAACAACATAAGCATTCCTTTTTTATATAAAATTCTAAATATAGATTTATTAATCACAAACCGTCATTTATGCAAGCTGATGTGTAAAAAGGCAATCAATTCGAGTGTTCATAATTAACAGAAGTGCCTTCAAATTTATACACCATCAGCATTAAAATATTCTATTTATGGAATTTAACTT
Organism: Congeria kusceri; assembly: GCA_027627225.1. NCBI lineage: Eukaryota > Metazoa > Mollusca > Bivalvia > Myida > Dreissenidae > Congeria > Congeria kusceri. Next base: position 61,051,954 of record CM051024.1, read on the forward strand.
TTAGTAATTTATATTTTTTATAACTGTCAAAAATATGAAATATTTTTGCAGTAAATCAACAATAATTTTTGGAAAGGAAAATCAACACTTGTCAATGCAGCTGGCATTTTCGATTGTTTCCATAGGACTTATATTGACACAGATTTAAAAAAAAAAAAATGGAATTACATATTATACAAGCAAGAGCATCTACGAAACGAAAGTTTAAATCAACAAATAGACGATATTTATAAAGGTGGCCAATCGAATATGACAGTATTTCAGACAGGAAGAAAGTTACTGGAAATACCGAAATATCTACCTGGTTACTTTTCTTCCGCTGTGTTAAAATGAGGATTAATTTTAAGCCGCAGTCCATGGGATCTTATTCAATAGAACGTAATTTTAATAATAGTTCTAATGAACGTTTATGGTGTTTATTCGTCCGCAATATGTTTCTTATTTACGAAAGGCATTGTTCAAAAGCGCTTGGTACGAACGAAATACTTTATTCCAGAGTCATCACCAATTATCGCGTACAGAAAATAAACGACAGCAAGTTACCAAAATGTTAATAATTCACGGATTTCAAATGCGTAGGTTTTGTATTTTGTTCGGTAACATGCCCATTAAAACACTTTCCACAAAGTTTTATTTTTATTAACATATTTTTGGACCCGAGCGCGATCGTCAAAAATAGTAAATAAATATTTCTTTGGCATTAAATCAAATTCGTGGCGGGCCATAAAAATACGTTGCTGCCTGCCCGAGAAACACGTCATTAACTTGTTTAGCCTGTAAATGATTAATTGACTTCGAAATGTGTATGCATTATGCATATATAACTTCCAAGATGAAGGTAGGGTATATTACTTAAGAATAACTATACGCGTCTGATAAAAAATAATTTTCATTCATTCGAGCAATTATTTTCGTACATTGTTAATTTGTTAAATTTGGCTGACAATTTTATATAATAATGATGTTTACGAACATTATTTAGGTTATTCATGTATCACTGGTGAAAACATGGGGCGGTATGATCGGTTTATTTACGGTACAAATATTAATAATTATTGAATTTATCACAAATTAATTTTGGGATCCGAGAAGTTTTCTTATGGTGTTCGAAAAATCTGGGGTCCGGAAGTCTCCTTATATAGGTGGGGACTGAAAAATCTGGGGTCCGAGAAGCCACGTTACCGTACTTGCAAAACTGTGTTCCTCGTGAACAGTGCGATAGTTACAATAATAGTGCCCGCTGCTGGCTAACACATGAAATGTACTGTGATAGTATCTTGCGTACATTCATTGCATTGATTAACACAGTATGCAACTACTATCGACGCATATACTACACTCGCTTATATGTACAACATTTAAAACACATGCACAATACTTATAATACACCTGTTACTTAACTAACTACCACCACTCCTACTAACACACAGAATCGTGCAACCCCGATGGGACCGAAATACGACATGAATGAACGAAACCCACTTTTGCAAAATTTAGTCGAAGAAAACGGCCAAAATATTAAACAAACATTTACTAAATCTCATTGCCATAATCGTGGCATAATCGAAGGAGAAAGTACTAACCTGGCAGGTGTCGCACGAGCTTCAAAACTTAACAGTAGTACAATAAATGAAATTAAATTATTATCAATTAATGTCTGCGGCATCCGATCTAAGCTAAAATGCCCAGAATTTTCAGAACTCATACATTTGTATGATATAATTGGATTCCAAGAAACTAAAACGGATGATACAGATCACGTTGATATACCTGATTACGATGTATTTTTAAAAAATAGAAAGGGTATGTCTAATAAAAAATCGGGCGGTATCGGTCTAGCTGTCAAAAAGCATTTATCTAAACATATAACTGTTGTAGGTGTATCGAACGGTTTTAATTAAATAAATATATTTATATAATAAATATATTTTTTATGTATTGATTGGATTGGATTACGTTTATTTAATTTGATATATTAAATAATTGTTGCGTAGAAATTGGGCATTTAGTTGTAACTGTAAATTTATCAATAGTAGTTGGATAGACTAGTATTCGTTTTAGTAATTGACTAGTTGTCAATACGTTGAGTAGTGAACTGTTTTTACTTTTACTAACACTTTAATTGGCTGTTCACGCATGATATGATTCACTCATTCGTATCCGAATGCACCGACGTCTTAGTCAATTGTCATTCGTAACATTTGATTTGGAGAATCAACATATATGTATATGATATTTCATCATATATATAATACTATTTATTATAGAAACTGCATTCCGTCGTTGTTGTTGAAAGAACCCGAAAACAGCTTCCGGCAACACTGGCGCCCAACGTGGGACTTCTCATCAACGACGTCGAAACCGTTCACCAATAGCGACTCACACGTTGCTAAAGAGACGAATTCCGATTAGACGACATCCTTAGGTCGTCGACAAAATCTGGGAGATTCCAGGAGTTCGGCGGAAATTCCTTGGACACCGCGGTACTTGACATCGTCCCGGGAGTAGGAGTACACACACGAGTGCGGGGTACAGCTCGAGCACCGGTAGAGGTACAGCTACGCGAAATTTGTGCACATAACTTTGACGTCAAAACCGTTTAAAACGTACGTACAGGATTTCACGTTCTGCTACGCAAGGGAGGATTCACGTTCACCAAGGACGGAGAGTGATGGACACTTAAAATCGTGTGGACTAACTATTTACGTTGGTTTAGTTATTTTTTATTGTGTAAGTGTTCCGACGGAGTTTGGTGAGTGTTAATAATTTTATAATTGTTTGTAGATTGTATATATTTTGAGTAATTGTAGTAATTCTGTCGTAAACATGTAACTGAAAATACCAATCAGTTGATTTCAAAACAATATCTAGCTCAGTTTGGTAAATTAATTTTCCTCGTGCATTTGCGTATTGGTCGAGATTAAACATAAGACCTATTGTCAGCTCATTGGTAATTTAGCGATAAGATTATATATTAGATAATAGGCATTCCAAAAGAAATTGTATTTCCTTTTCACGGGCACAAATTCTATTGCACGACGAAGTTAAATCTACTCACCACTTACCCGACGTAGACACTAGGGATTAGTATCTGTAGTTAGAAGTTACGTTTAGTAGCAGGAGAATATGCCCAAGAGTTGATCGTAAATTTAAAATTGAAAATCATTATATTAAAAGATGTAGGGTGAATGTTGGCATACCCATACAAGAGATTTTCCGTGCGTTGCATGATGATTCGGGACATCAGGGTCGTGATAGAACCCTTTCTCTCTTTAAAGAGCGGTTTTATTGGCCAGGTATGGCTACGGATGTTGCATTGTGGGTAAGCAGGTGCGGGCGATGCCTCCGTAGCAAAAGCGCGCCACCCCTAGCAGCAAGACTTGTCAGTATAGAGTCATCTTACCCCATGGAGCTCATATGTATTGACTACTTGTCATTAGATGTTTCAAAAGGAGGCTACGAGAACGTACTCGTAATTACGGATCATTTTACACGATACGCGCAAGCCTTCCCGACAAAAAACCAGACCGCCCGTACAACCGCAAAAGTGCTGTTTGAAAACTTTTTCGTTCATTACGGATTCCCCGAGAAATTACACAGTGACCGGGGCCAAAACTTTCTATCGAAGGTGATACAGAGGCTGTGTAAGATTGCTGGTGTAAAACGCACGCGCACAACCCCATACCATCCCCAGGGCAATGGGCAGTGTGAGCGTTTTAATCAAACGCTCATCAAAATGTTACGCACACTGGAATCTGAGCGTAAATCGGACTGGAAAACAGCGATCCCGGCGTTAGTACATGCATACAACGTGACCAAATGCGACGTTACGGGATACTCCCCGTACCACCTCATGTTTGGCCGAACACCGCGACTCGCCATAGATGCGGTGTTGGGAATTCTTGGCCAACGTATAGGAGGCGCCGCGCCATCAGAATACATGCGGCAGCTAGAACAACATTTAGCCCAGGCTTACAAGTTTGCAAATCGATGTGCTCTTGAAAAAGCTGACAAGGCAAAGCTAAGATACGACCTCAGGGTCCAGGAGGCGCAACTGCTTCCGGGAGACAGATGCCTACTGCGAAATTACGGGATAAAAGGAAAACATAAGTTAAGCGATGTATGGTCATCTGACATTTACATTGTTGTAGACCAGCCCAATTCCGGGTTCCCCGTGTTTCGCATAAGAAAGGAGAACAGCGAAGATGGAATTAAAACTGTCCACCGGAATCATCTGTTACCATGCTCGTTCCTACCCATACAGGAAGAACAGCGAGATTCGTCCCCTGATGTGTCCGAAGAGTCCTCCACAGAAGTAGAGGAGCGGACCGAATCGACAAGTTTGGACAGTTGCCAACCGGAAATGGCTAAAGAACCAAGAAGCTCCAAGCGGAACGCAAAACAGATGCCGTTGCGCCGTAGTAAACGAAAGACCCGTAGACCTGCGTGGTTGTTATCTGGTGAGTATCAGGCGTAATCAGTGTTACTATGCCTTTAGATTTTTTTAGATTGTCTCCTTGTAATTATTTTGTTTTAGTGACATTGCCGAAGACAAGAGTATATTTGTATCGGTTACGATACCAAACTGCAACTACACTGAACTAGTATTTTTAAACAGTTTTAAATATAAATAATTTTATTATTTGTTACACATGAATGTTTAATTGTTGTTTAAATATAATTTCTACCATATTTAATATAAACATTTGTAAACACACACGTCATATTGTTGATTATTTTGCTGAGATTGCCACAACAACCAGTAACCGCCATCGATTAATTTGTCGTGAGATATTTCAAGCGTTGCTTTGCATGTGATGTTTGAATTTAACAATGTCGAGGACGACATTTCCGCAGAGGGGGAAATGTGTTGTAGGTGTATCGAACGGTTTTAATTAAATAAATATATTTATATAATAAATATATTTTTTATGTATTGATTGGATTGGATTACGTTTATTTAATTTGATATATTAAATAATTGTTGCGTAGAAATTGGGCATTTAGTTGTAACTGTAAATTTATCAATAGTAGTTGGATAGACTAGTATTCGTTTTAGTAATTGACTAGTTGTCAATACGTTGAGTAGTGAACTGTTTTTACTTTTACTAACACTTTAATTGGCTGTTCACGCATGATATGATTCACTCATTCGTATCCGAATGCACCGACGTCTTAGTCAATTGTCATTCGTAACATTTGATTTGGAGAATCAACATATATGTATATGATATTTCATCATATATATAATACTATTTATTATAGAAACTGCATTCCGTCGTTGTTGTTGAAAGAACCCGAAAACAGCTTCCGGCAACATAACTACCATTGATACCGATTGTAATTTAATTCTGTGGTTTAGTATATCAAAATTGCTAGTACGCACTGAAGCTGACCTGTTGTGTGGCATAGTTTACATACCTCCCGAACAATCAGGATATGCACATGAAGACCCGTTCTTAAGTTTACAGTTAGATTTCAATACTTTAACACAAAAGTACACCCACTTCTTTCTTTTTGGGGATTTTAATTCGAGAGTTAAACTTATTTCGGATTATATTGCTGCCGATCGAGATTTTTTAAACCTAAACCATTTAACGGATATTTTCGATGAATACCAAAAAGAAATGTCGGCATTTGATAAGTGTAAAAACGTGTATCGTAATCGAAACAGTTTGGATCGAAGTACAAATAACTATGGATATCGGTTTATCGAATTTCTGCAGTACAACAATCTCTATATTTTAAACGGTCGAGTGAACGGAGATACATCGGGGGAAACAACGTGTAAGGGATCGAGTACGGTGGATTATTTCATATGCGATTCGAGTTTGTTTAATTACGTGAACACTCTTAACGTGTTGGAATTTAACTCGCTCTACTCGGACGCACATAATCCTATAACACTAAGCTTAACTGCTAACAATAAACCACATGTCGAAGAACCCAAAGAAAATGTCCCAGAAATTAAACTTTGGGACCCCAAGAAAAGTCATGCATTCAATGAAAATTTATGCAGAAATACAATTAATGAAATAAATGAAAGGTTAGAGCAGATTATAAGCAATAATGATATAAGCCAAAACAGTATAAATGATATAGTGTCGTATATCTCGCATTTATTCTTAAGCACTGCCGAGGACACGTTCGGGTTGAAATGTGTCTCAAACAAACTCCCTCGATCAGAATTTTCCAAATGGTTTGGCCCCGAGTGCAAACGTGCGCGTAAATGTTTTCATAAAGCGAAATATTTATACAAAACAAATAAAAACGAAACGAATAAGGCAAATCTTAGGAGAGTAAGTAAAGAGTATAAACATACACTTAATAAATATGATTCCAGGTACACCAACAGCAATATAACTAAGCTTAGATCTTTAAAAGACGCAGAGCCAAGGGCATACTGGAAAATAATTAACGGCAAGAAATCAAACAACGTGGAAGCTGAATTACCTGAACTGTTTGAATTTTTTAAATCAGTAAATGTAGAAGAAAACGCTGGTCCTGATCCCGTATACCAAAATGACAGTAATAATGATGAAATCAATGCTCCTATTACAGAAAATGAGATCCAAAAGGCAATAAATTCTTTGAAAAATTATAAAGCATGTGGAATGGATAAAATATTAAATGAACAAATTAAATCGTCATTTAGTCTCATGAAACAAGTGTATGTTAAATTATTTAATGTTGTCCTTGATACAGGAATTATACCGGAAGCGTGGTCAATTGGAATCATTAATCCAATATACAAAAACAAGGGCGACCCCACAAATCCGGAAAATTACCGACCTATCACACTTTTAAGCTGCCTGGGTAAATTATTCACGCGCATAATTAATAATCGTTTGACTAATTATATCGAAAATAATAGTGTTCTTGATTCATGTCAATCGGGGTTTCGGAAATCGTTTTCAACATCAGACAATATGTTTATTCTCCATAATCTTATACAGATCGTAAACAACAACAGAAAAAAGCTATTTTGTGCATTCATAGATCTAAAACAAGCTTTCGACACAGTATGGAGAGGGGGGTTACTAGAAAAACTTATTAAATCAAATATCGATGGAAAATGTTTCGAACTTATTAAAAACATGTACTCAAATATAAAATCCTGTGTCATGAAAAAATCAAATCATTGCGGATCCAAAGTTACAGAATTTTCCGATTATTTCCCCTGCAAAGTTGGGGTCAGGCAAGGGGAAAATCTCTCACCTCTGCTCTTCTCTCTTTTCCTTAATGATCTCAACGACTTCCTCACCCGTAATGAAAATTATAATGGAATACACTTGCACGAACGAGCACAAAATGAATTATTTAATTACCTAAAAATCTGTATTTTGCTATACGCAGACGACACTGTTATACTAGCGGACACAGAATCCGCTTTACAGAACTCGTTAAATCTATATGAAGAATACTGTAATACTTGGAAATTGACAGTTAATATAGAAAAATCCAAAATTGTTGTGTTTTCGAAAGGGAGACGACCGAACTATAACTTTCATTATAAAATGCAAAACCTAGAAATAGTTACCGAATACAAATACCTAGGTGTATATTTTAGTAGAAGCGATTCATTCTATAAAAACAAATTACATATTGCTTCACAAGCCACAAAGGCTATGTTTAGTTTACTAAGAAATTCAAATCGCCTTAATCTCCCGATTGATCTTCAAATAGATCTTTTTAACAAAACCATCAAACCTATTTTGCTCTACGGTAGCGACATATGGGGTCCAGGAAATTTAGATATTATAGAACGAGTGCAACTAAAATACCTTAAATATGTTCTTAAGTTAAAAAAATCAACGCCTAACTATATGGTTTACGGCGAATCTGGGACAAAACCGATCGTTTTAGATATAGAAATGAAAATGATAACATTCTGGTCAAAAATCATCAACAACTTTAACTCGAATAGATTGTCCGCAAATATTTATAAGTATGTCATTTCCCAACTTCCAAACGATAATACATTAGCCAAAAAATTCCCATGGTTTGCAAAACTTAAACAAATCATTATTAAATGTGGTTTGATGAATGTCTGGGACACACAGGAAGAACTTAATGATAAATGGTTTAAACTCACAATAAAACAAAAACTCGAAGATGTTTTTCTTACTGAATGGTATTCTCTAGTCGAAAACTCTTCCAGCGGCTCATTTTATAAATTAATAAAGCCTGTTTTCGGACTTGAACACTACCTGACTAAGCTACCAAAATCCCTTTTGCACTATTTGGCAAAATTCCGCACAAGAAATCACAGATTACCTATTGAAGTCGGAAATTGGAACGGCACCCTGCTCAACGAAAGGCACTGTAACTTTTGCGAAAATAATCTTGGTGACGAATACCATTACCTGCTCGAATGTCGCCAATTTGTCGAGGAGCGCCGTGCATACCTAAAACACTACTACTACACACATCCAAATATATTAAAACTAAACGAACTCTTCCAGACCAAAAATACCATAGAGCTTATAAAACTTAGTAAATTTATAAAACACATTTTAATAAACACCGGACTATAACGCGTGACATTATTATATTAAAAGCTAGACAAAAATATACCGCACGTTTAGCATATGAATTTGTCATAGAAATATTGGTTATATATTTTATGTGTTGAGATTACAAAATGTTGCTAATTGCAATTATTATTTACAAATTTATACATGTCTGCTATGTATGCTTTCATAAATTGTCATACTTGCTACATCAAAGTTTATGTACGTATGACTCTCCTTGTGACTAACATGCACTGCTAACATCTCAACCGCTTATTCTTCAGTAACTGATAATTTATAGAGAGCCTCTTATTGTAAATATCTTTGTAAGACCTCAATTTGTTCATGTTTTGCATGAAATTGAGCGAATAAATGTGAAATGAAATGAAAACGATCATATTGGCCCTCTTGTATTATATGGTAACAATTATATCTCGGTATATTAATGTTAACGCCGATTGTCATTTTTAAAGACATTTCTTGTTTGCAATATTCGCTCTTATGATTCTCTGGACACTAATTGATGCATGTATATTATAACAGCTATACACCGGCAGCTAAACGCGCACTAATTTTAGAATGATCGTGAGTGTGTTGAACTAGCTAGCATCCATTGTTATTTATAAAGCGTGCCGCTAGGCTAAACAAAACAGCGCATTAATTCTGAGAACGAATATAATATTCTGATCTTGACATACAATGAGAAAATACGTTCATAATTATGTTCAGTTCTAGAGTGTCTGTCGAAGATATGATTATAACTTTATTTTAACCGCTTATGTGTTCCAGTATTCAGTTTCTTATTACATGAAACATACTATAAAAAAAATTCTAATCTAATCGGATAAAATAATTATTTTTCTTGACTCTTAATTTTGGGACACTTTAAAAATTTGAATTTTTCCTGTTTCTAAATTTTGGGACACTGTTTTTAATATTGGCAATTTAGTGTCAATTTCCATTAAGTCAGCAATGTAAAGTCACCATCTAACTGTTATTTACAGGCACCGATAAATTGCCATGTATTAGTTGGCAAACGGTCATGGTTGTAAATGCACGTGTGGATATTCCATATATTTGTGTTTTATGGCAGCTGACCCCACCAATGTGGCCCCTTTTCGGCGTGTCATAAATTACTCCCTGGGTTAAAAACATATTATAATAACCACTGTGATTTGCTTGTTTTTATAGGGATTAATATACACACCCATTACGCCATCGAATCTTATTATTTTTACTTCAATTGGAGATTCTAAATATTGGGACACATTCAGAGAAATTATTTGTTCTGCTTCTACAAATTCGGACAACATATAGAGTAATTACGGTACATTTGTATACAAGAAACCTACAACACAACAACATACGATATTATAACATGGTGTCAGAATAAAAAGTGACTTAAACTGGATTTATGGACAAACAAAATATCTTGTGCAATTTTATCCTGGACACTAGTGATTAAACATGGAGCTTGCTGGAATTGCACCATCTGCAGCCAATTGTATAAACGTATAAACCACGCAGTAGCCGAACGAACGCGGTTACCGCTGTGATAACCACGCCGAGGTGGGTTGTATAAATAATGACGTTGACAGTAACCACGACGTTTACGCGGTCAGTTTTAACCCTGCTCCAAGTTCTGGTTAAGGGGTGGTTACCGTACGGACTGACAGACAAACATGGCGGACGTTCTTTTCTCTAGACACAGACAAAAAACCGCGACGACTTGACTTACAAATTACAGATCTTACCGACGACGAACTGCGCCGAAGGTACAGGTTTTCTTCTCTGAACTTAGACAGACTTGTTGACCTTTTAGACCCCATTATACGACGCCCGACACGACGAAACCGATCACTGTCGACGCGACAACAGGTACTAATAACTCTGAGATTCTTGGCTACAGGAAATTTTCCGCAGGTTATCGGTGACACCTTTGGCGACGACATAGCCACCGTTTCTCGTGTGGTGACCGCGGTCGTTGACGCTATTTTCGGACTGAAGGACCGATTTATTAAGTTTCCGACAAGCGACGAAGACCGACGACGAGCGACAAACGACTTCTTCCAGGTTCGGGGATTTCCATCCGTCATCGGGTGTATCGACGGCACCCACGTCCGCATCTTGTCACCCGGACAGCCCGACGAAGTACTTGATACAGGAGACAATGAATGAGTTTATGTTTACTCTGCGGATTTAAACGATTTAATTTCTACAACTTACAATGATTAAATTTAATTGTGTCAATGGATAACGTTTACTAAGGTAAGAGAAAAGTTTGTGTTGTAAATGTGAATTCCTGTTATACCTTTTATTATAATATTATCGCATATGTTACGCAGTAATGGCTAATGGCAATTCGCATACATAATATTTGCTAATGTTTTGGGTAGTCGTATATAGATAAGTACCAATTAATGTGTCCGCATCGTCCACAATTCCATGAAAGGAGGCGGAATTATGGAACAGGCTCGCCACTGCCTGAGAAGTTTGAGACATCTCGGGAAGTGGCGGACCACCCCCGTCGCTGCCGCTGGTTTTTGAGTTTCAGACGGTTTTTGTTTACATCATACTAACCTCTTGTTAAACGGAATTTGACGCATGATTTATGCACACTTTGTAAACAGGGCGGAGTTTCGTGGTCTGCATCATTTTTATTCGCATATATGGAGATCAGAAAGTTAAAAATGTATTAAAATTCGAAGGTTGTTGAAAAATACTATCTTTCATTATGTCCATTTTTATTCTTCTCAATATTTTCCCATATTTTTATTATTTTCGGACAAAATCTCAATTTCCACGAATTGATGTCAGTTATGTATGTTTCAATGTGACGTAATTTACAACCCGTTTGGTACAGGGTGTTTCCATAATACGGTAACAAGGTTATTTATCACCTTCATATTCTTTATGAATTGTTGTTACGTTCACGATCGAGACTAATTTCATTACAGCATCACGAACCTGATAAAAAAACAACAACATAGGTTTGACATATTCCCCCCAAGACATAACAGATCTCTACACATTGGTTAAAAAAACGAGTATACCAGTAGAATGTGTTGCTAAGAGGTTTCATATTAATCTAACAACACTTGAAGTTCAGTTCCCAATATAAGTACTAATTGCCCTTTCTTATTTAATTCCAATATAAGTGGACATATTTGCGTTCTTACTGCAGTGTGGAGGATGAACCAAATTGACATCCGTTTTTACTTAATGAAAGAAAACAACCATAAAAAAGTTGTATAGTTTTAAAATGTGTTATCAGCTTGCTATAGACTCACTTTTGCACATACCCTGGACACCGTCCGAAACTGATGACGTCAGTACCGTTCAGGTAAGAAATGGGTACCGCCATGTTTGTTGTTTTTTTGACATGTTGTAAACAAAATAACTTGTATTTTGCTATATTATATGTAAGAAAACTGTTAACAGTTTTTATATGTGACAAAACATTGCATCCTTTAGAGCTTAATGAACGAAAATGTTTCATTTGATTGTTAACATTGTCCAAAACTGATGCCACCAGGATAAATGTTGAATAAATATCATGGCTGGCATTGATTTTTTTTGGCATTGGTAAAAATGTAAAACTGTTTTGCTAAATCATTTACAATAATTTATTTATTAAAACATATTTCATGGATAGAAAGGATAAAAATACATTGCAATTACCATACTTCGCCACTTTTCTTTGATTTGTTTGGTGGTGCGAGGTCCATTTCCACAAGCATTCACCTCGGTGAGGTCCGTCCAGATTTTATGGACTTTGATCACCATTCCTGGACCTCCCGAGCCGTGACTAGTCCGCAACCGATGCAAGTTTTCTTTCATAAAATCGGTTATACAATCGATTTCGCGATCTGAGAAAGACTTGGCCCGTTTTTCTTGTTTTTCTGTCATGGCGATTGCTACTAACACTACTTATCGTCTGACAAATTTATGACAAACTCCGCGAAAATGACGTCATTTTCGTGTTGCATTGTTGTTAATATTACTGTGGTTAATTTGAAAATTAGCGTGGTTAGGTAACCGCGCGGTAACCATGCTTTATACAAATGAAAAATTACGGAGGTAACCTTACCACAACATTGACTGCGGTAAGTAAATAACTGCAGTTAAATCTAACCACCGTTTATACAATTGGCTGCTGGTATGAACTGGGACGATTCTAATTCTGCAGAAGCATTAAAGAAATTCCAACGACATGTGAATTTTGTGTTTTCCGGTCAATTGAAAAATAAGACGGAAGAAGGAAAAAATCAGTTATTTATTATTGTGGATTGGCGAGAAGGGCAGAGACATACATAGCACTTGGCAGTTGAGTGAAGCAGAGAGCAAGAAGTTGGACACTTATTTTGAAAAGTTTGCATCACATCTACAGCCCAAAGTCAACCCAATATTTAGCAGATTTAAATTCGAAAATCAGAAGCAAGAATCGGACACCATAGATCAGTTTGTAACCAGACTTAGGCTGATAGCCAAAGAATGTGACTTCAAAGACAGTGATGAAATGATTTGGGACCAAATTTTCTCCGGCACAAATTCATCAAGAATCAGAGAAAAACTGATCAATGAAGGTGCACAGCTTACGTTGGACAAAACAGTGCAAATTGCTCAGTCGTTCGAATACAGTCGCGAGCAATTAAAGTTGATGCAATGTATGGCATCAACTGACGTCGCATCAGTCATGAAACCAGGGCGGAGAAAACACTCCAAGGGGCTACCGCTGGATCAAAGGTCAAGGATTCCGGGATAGCCAGTCGAACGTTACCAAAACGTTACCGTGGCATTCCACATCGTAGCACCAAACCGTGCAAGAAGTGCGGACGTTCACACGCGAAACGGAACTGTCCCGGAACTGCCATGTATGTAACAAACTGAATCGTTTTGCATCTCAGTGTATATCAGTGAACTGTGTCGATGACAGCCAGTGTAACTCCAATTGTGAGGAAACAGACTGTGATAATAACATTGGTATGGTGAGTACAAGTTTTCCAGATCGAGGCTTTGTTAAACTGTTGGTGTTATTAAAACAGCCATCAATTTTAAATTTGAAACAGGATCTGCTGCAAACATACTGCCTGTTCAACAATTCAGAGCTTTGAACATTTCTCATCCATTAGAGCCAGCAGTTCACACACTTACAAGCTACACAGGCAACACACTTCCTATACTAGGTAAAATCTATCTCAAATGCAGATACAAATCAAAGATGATTCAAACTGTTTTCTATATTGTTGATAGCAAATCACGTCCATTGTTAGGTATGCAATCTTGCCTAGATCTTGACGTAGTGAAGTTGACATTGTCTGTTGAGAAGAAAGACCTTGACCGTGACACAGTTTTGACTGAATACGGCGACTTGTTTAAAGGCGTTGGGGTAATGCCTGGTACATGTAAATTGTACTTGAAACCAGATGCTGTTCCTGTAGTTAATCCGCCTAGGCGAGTACCTGAAGCCCTCAGGACAAGACTTAAATCCAAACTAGACTGTATAGAAAAGGAACAGATCATTACAAAGGTCAATGAACCTACTGACTGGGTTAATTCCTTAGTAGTAGTTGAAAAACCTAAAACAAGTCATTTGAGGGTATGTCTAGACCCTAAGCATCTTAATGAGGCCATTAGACGTCCACATTATCCGATGCGCGCAATCGATGGCGTTACTAGTAGACTAAGTGGCACAAAGCACTTTAGTGTCTTAGACGTTACACATGCATATTGGTCAATATAGTTGGACAGGAAGTCTTCTTACCTCACGACAGAGAGGTAAGCGAGGAGGAAGACTGAAAGTGCTGGTGAAACCTAACGGTCCTAATTATCAAAACCTCGTCTATCCAACAACTTTTGCTTTTGTCAATCAACATCATTTACAAATTAGCGGTATACATCTGAACTGTCGGTCGATTGTGAACAAAGATGTATATATTGGCCAATACCTCAGAGAAAACAAAATTGACTTTGCACTATTGTCTGAAACATGGTATTCTGACGAAAAACAACACCAATACGAATGTTCAGACCTAAACCAAAAAGGCTACAAAATAAGTGTCGCAAATAGACAGAACAAAATTGGTGGTGGTTTAGCAGTGGTATGTAGAAGTAACATACATATCGTAAAAATCAAACATGGGATGAAGCGTAGTTTTGAGTATGGCATATGGAAATTAATGTTCAGAAACATCACTTTACACATCGTTGGCGTGTACAGACCCCCATCAGTAGCAACGATTAGTCAGTTTGTCAGTGACTTTTGTGTTTTCTCAGAAGAAATTCTCCCCGTGTACTCAAACATTTTGATCTCTGGTGATTTTAACATCCACATTGATAACAGCAATACGTCCGATTTTATCGATTATATCAGCGCATTGGGTCTAGAACAGCACGTGGATTTCTGCACTCATATTCGTGGACATACATTAGACTTTTTTTTTTTTTTTTCCGTTCTATATGTTTTATTTTCCTCGTCAATAGGTGTGTGAGGGTCGAGGGCATCCCCCTCCACACCGTACATCATGCGTATTTATTAGAATTCAGCATGTATAACATAGAATATTACATTGTAGACAAGTGCTCACAAGTACATAAAAGGAAAAAATCATAATTGCGTAAATAGCAATATCCAAAATGATACATATTGAACTTATCAATATACAGAATGGATAAACTATGTAAATCACATTATTTTACCGAAACAGACTTAACAAAATATCCCATTCTTTATTTGTAGTTATTGAGTTAGAATCTAAATTGCAGAAGTTCATTTCCTTCAAAATATGATACTGGATAGAGAAATATGATTTTGCCGCGATAATGGTAGGTAATGTTTGATTCATTTTACAATTATAAATAAACCTTTTAGTAAGAAGGAATGTAAGATTAAGAGGACCACTTAAGTTTTTATGTCCTAACATAAACGAAGGCGCATTTATGAAGTCAGCGAATAACTCAAAACCTTCAAACAAATCAGCAATAAATTTTTTAATATGTTTACATTCCCAAAAAATGTGCTCAATTGTTTCCGGCATATTATGACAGAAAGAGCATTCAGCTGACGATTTATAATTGATTTTATACAAAAAATAATTGGTACCAATAATTCTATACTGAAACCACTGTAGAGTAGAATCTTTGGTTATACAAAATGGCATTCTAAAAATATGGTTCCAGTCTTTTAATTCAATATTTTCAAAAATGCTCGTCCATTTTGACATACAGATTGGTAAAGTTTTATTTGTTTTAACAATATTGTACATGGGTTGAGTACCTTTTGGATATTTTAAAATGGATATCACTTGAAGGGGAACAAAAGGCTTAACAAAGTCAAGATAGTTAAAATCTGCAATCGTGTTCATAGCAGATGTTTCGTCAAACAAACCATTTTTCTTAAAGTATTTAGTTATGACCTTAGTAATACCTATATAATGCAAGTAGTTTGGATAGAAATTATATCTGTTACACAGTTCTTCATAACCATAAAATTCTAACCTATCGTATTTCTTCATCAAATCGCCAATAAAATGCACGCCATTTTCAAACCATGTTTTGAGGAAAACACTTTTATTACCAATTATTATATCAGAATTATAGAATATTGGGGTTTGTAATATATATTTTATATTTAATGATTCTGCTTTGCGGAAATCAACAAACGATTTTAAAGTGTCCTTCCAAAAAGCATTGTCCGTTCTATTTATAAGGTTTTCAGGATAATGAACACCACAGTTGTACAGTTTTTGGGTGTCTATAGTCATTTTTACAATATTGATCCATTTACCATTTCCTGTGATGATCCTTCGGATCCAAGAACATTTCAGTGCAATTATAAATGAAAAAATGTCGACCATAGTAAGACCTCCTTCAGTATATTCTTTAATAAGTACATTTTTGTTAATTTTTGAACTTCCATTCCACACAAAGTTAAAAAAAAGATCATTTAGCTCTACCAATATTTTATGTGGTGGATTGGGAAGTGAAACAAACAAATGATTAAACACTGGCAAAGCAATCGTTTTTAATATTTGTATCCTTCCAATTGGCGTTAATATCCTTCTGGACCAGTTTTTAAGCAGCGTTCTAATTCTGGACAATTTATCCTTATAATTAAGATCGATCATCTTGTCAAGATCGACGTGAAATGTTAAACCAAGCATATCAAAAGTATGTTGGTTCCATTTGAACTTCCATCTAGTTTTTATGCTTTCGGAACTGAATTTATGCTTCCCTATCCAAACTATTTTGGTTTTGTCAAAATTTACCTTTAAGCCAGAACATAATGTGAAATACGACAATTCATCTAAGGTTTCATTAAGGGATTCTGCAGAGCCATCCAGGAGTATAGACGTATCATCAGCAAATTGCGATAACTTGTATTCAGTATTATTGATTTTGATTCCTTTGATTTTTGGATTAGCCCTGAGTTTAAGTGACAAAATTTCAGCGCACAAAATAAAAATATAACAACTGAGGGGATCACCCTGACGACAACCACGTTGTATTTGAAAAAACTCGGATAAGAACCCACACTGCATTACTGCTGATATACCATCCTTATATAAAACATTAAACCAATTTTTAATGTCAGTACCGAAGTTAAAAAGGGAGAGTGTTTTGTTTACAAACCTCCATGACAAGGAATCAAAAGCCTTTTCAAAATCTATAAGCAGGAGAAGTCCGGGAATATTATTTTCCTCAGTGTATTTCAAAATGTCGTAGATTAGCCTAGTGTTTTCTCCTATGAACCTGCCTTTGATAAAACCAGTTTGATCATTGTTTATAAGTTTATTCATATATTGTTTAAATCTATTAGCAATACTTCCCGAACCAATTTTATATACAGTGTTTAACAGTGTAATTGGTCGCCAGTTTTTTAAAGATTGTCTGGGTTTATCACCCTTAGGTATGCAAGTAATTATCCCTTGTCTTTGGGTTATAGACAAATTGCCGCTTTTAAATGCGTGATTTAAAGCTCTACAAACAAAAGTACCTAATTTAGGCCAAAAAACTTTGAAAAAATCAGCAGTAAAACCTGACGAACCAGGGCTTTTGTTGTTTGCCATGTTTTTTAAGACAACAGAGGCCTCACTTAGTGTTATTGGCCCTTCTAATTGTTTTGACTCTTCATGTGATAGTTTAGGTATGTCAATATCTGCTATAAAACTATTAAAATCATCATCAATGTTGGTATTATCATTGTTTTGATACAATGTTTTATAAAACAAAGACTTTAGACTTAGTTATTACGGAAGCGGCAAACGGTGTCAAAGTGTCGAAATGCGAAAAAGGGCCGTTGATGTCAGATCATTTTGTGGTAAAATTTGTCCTCGGTATCGACAAAGAAAAGATTATACGAAAATCTGTGCAAAAACGACACTTCAGAAACATCGATGTACAGGCTTTTTCATATGATTTAAGAAACATTTCTATCGATTCGGAAAATGTCAACGAATTCGTCGATCGTTTAAGATCCAAAATCGAAACCACCATCGATAGACATGCGCCTAGTAGGGAAATTGTGAAAACTTGTAGAGCGCCAAAGCCATGGTTCAACGAAAATATTTATCGACTTAAGTGTTCAGTAAGAAAAGCAGAAAAGCAGTGGTTGCGGTATAACACGGTAGAAAATCATGAAAGGTTTAAATCTTTGCGGACTGAATATGCCAATGAATTGAAGCGCGAGAAAAGGTTAACAATGAATGATAAAATATCCAGTGCTAAAGGTGATACTAAGAAGTTGTATACATTGGTCTCGGAATTAACTGGAACTAAGTCTACCAACCCACTCCCGACTTGTGAATCTGACATTGACCTATCTGAGCAATTTGCAGACTTTTTTCTCAACAAAATTCAGAAAATTCGTGATTCTTTGTGTGAATTTGAAAACTTTAAACCATCTCACAAGGACGTTCCTATTTTAGAAAAGTTTGAGGATTTAAGTCAGGATGAGGTACGGAAGCTTATAGTTGAAATGAATACTACATCTTGTGAAATTGACCTTTTGCCCACACACATTCTTAAAACATATCTTGATGACATTCTACCGCTCATTACCAACATGGTAAACTTGTCGTTGCGTCAAGGCGTATTTCCTAGCTCTTTTAAGCATGCTATCGTACGACCGCTTCTGAAAAAGGCCGGTCTCGACCTTGAACTTGCTAATTACAGACCTGTAAGCAATTTAGCTTTCTTCTCCAAGCTGATCGAGAAGGCGGTGTTGTTGCAATTAAATACTCACGCCGATGCCTACAGTCTTCTCCCAAAGAACCAATCTGCGTACCGACGAAACCATTCCTGTGAATCGGCGCTTCTCAGGCTGGTAAATGATTTGTTGGCAGGCATGGAGAAGCAGGAAGTAACAGCCATGATTGCCACAGACTTGAGTGCTGCCTTTGACACGGTTGACCACGACATATTGCTCGATGTTCTCCGATCCCAGTACGGTTTGCATGAAACGACATTCGACTGGATGGACTCCTACCTGAGAGACAGAACCTGCAGTGTTCGAGTCAACAATGGCATTTCCAACGCGCGGCCACTACAATGCAGCGTTCCACAGGGCAGCTGCCTTGCTCCTTGGCTGTATCTTTCCTACACGGGAACACTATTTGATATAATTCCATCGAATATCTCCGTGTTTGGTTTCGCCGATGATCATATTGCAAAAACATCATTCAAACCGTCTGAACCTCACGAACGAAATGCAATAACGGATCTTGAGAAATGTTCTGTTACAATCAATAATTGGATGAATAAAAATAAGTTAAAAATGAACGCCTCAAAAACTGAATTTATTACGTTTGGTAGCCGTCAACAACTTAAAAAAATAACAACAACAGAAATCAACATTGCAGGAGACAAAATTCATCGCGATACTACAATTCGTTATATTGGAGCGTTCTTAGATGAGACTCTCAGCTTCAGAAAGCACGTTGCAATGAAGTGTCGCTCGGCTATGCTGAATTACTTTAGTATCAAAAGTATCCGCAAATACCTAACCAGACCGGCAACCGAAATCCTAGTTGTGTCTCTAGTTTTATCCCACCTTGACTACTGTAATGTAATTTTATACGGTGTTGCTGAGACTGAGATTCAGAAGATGCAGCGAATACAAAATATGTGCGCTAAACTTCTTTTAGAACGTGGAAAATATGAAAGCTCAAAACAGGCTCTGTACGATTTACACTGGTTGCCGATAAAAGCTAGAATATCATTCAAATTACTTACATTCATGTACAAGTGCTCTGCAAATGAGGCTCCCGACTACCTGTTGGAACTGCTTACCAAACAAACTCCTTGCAGGCGTGGTCTTCGATCGTCGAATACTGCAGAGAACTCTTACGTTGCGCCATTCAATAAGAGGAGAACATTTAGTGATAGAAGTTTTAGCTACCGCTGGTAGCAACGATTTGCCGCCAGAACTACGACAGTCAAATTCCTTAGATAAGTTTAAAAAAGATTTGAAAACATACTTCTTCCGCAATTTTTATTCACTATTTGCGTAACTGAAACATACTCTTAAAGGCAAAGGTGTTTTATGTTTTATGCGTGTTTTATGTTTTATGTCTTCAAAATCTTAAGTGTTTACTTGCGTTGAATGTTTTATATTGTTTTTTGCAGCTAATGCTTTTCTTGTATAATAATTACGAACTATTATGATATATTTTATTTACTTATAGCTTTGTTTTTGTAAAACGCCATTGAATATGTTTATTTCATAGTAACAGGCGTTTAATCAAATAAACCAGTTTCAGTTTCAGATGTTTAGTACACCGTTTGGACGGTACAGGTACTTACGTATGCCTTTTGGTCTGAACTGCAGTCAAGACATTTGGCAAAGGACCATTAGCGAGACATTTGAGGGTCTCAATGGGGTAGCATGTGTTGTTGACGATCTCTTGATTTGGGGAAGTACAAAGTCTGAGCATGACAGCAATCTTCTCGCTTTGCTTGACAGGGCACGCGAGAAAGGCGTACGTTTCAATCCTGAGAAACTCATGATAGACGTGAAAGAAGTGCCATTTTTGGGTCATGTCATTACAGACAATGGTCTTAAAGTTGACAGTGAAAAGGTCAAAGCCATTACTTCTTTACAGTACCCAAAATCAAAGGCAGAACTTGAAACAGTTCTCGGCATGGTGAATTACCTGCAAAAGTTTTTACCTAATTGGCTGATATTACAAGCAGTTTACGTTTTTTACTGTAAAAAGACGTGGAATTCATATTTGACCAGCCAAAAGTTGACGCATTCAATAGAATGAAAGACGTAGAGACAAAAAGCCCAGTACTTGCCTATTTTGACAATAAGAAGCAGGTTACTCTTAAATGCGATGCAAGCAAACATGGTGTTGGCGCAACCATATTGCAAGACGGCAAACCCATTGCTTATGCAAGCAAAACATTAAACTCTACACAAAGTTCATATGCAAACATCGAACGTGAGATGTTAGCAATAGTGTTTGGCTGTCAAAGTGTTTGGCATGTATATGGACGCAAGGTCATAGTTCATTCTGACCACAGGCCAATTGCAGCCATCATGAGATAACCTCTGTCTGCAGCACCACCTCGTTTGCAGAGAATGTTACTCATGATTCAGAAATATGTCAATGAGGTCAAATATGTGCCTGGGAAACGAGTTCCTATTAGCGACCTGCTGTCTAGACAGCCAATGAGTCATATGCTTGACGAATTAAAGGTGCTTAACTTGCATGTTCACACAATTTTAAAATGTTTGACATTTACATACAATAGACTGGAGCAGTTGAGAGTCGACACAAGTCGTGACTCACAAATGCAAACATTGAAACAGACTATAGACACTGGTTGGCCGGAAACCAGACAGGGCTGTCATAGCTCCATAATTGAATTTTTCAATCACAGAGACGAGCTGTCAATAGGTGATGGTTTGATATTTCGGGGACAAACAATTTTGATTCCCAAGCGCTCACGTGCAGACTTGTTTGAAAAAGTTCATGTTGGTCACATGGGCGTAGACAAAACAATAAGCAGGGCCAAAGATGCATGTTTCTGGCCTGGGATGGTAGAGGAAATTACAGAATATGTACTGAATTGTCCTATCTGTTTGAAACACAGAGCATCCAATGTCAAAGAACCCATGGTGTCACATGAAACACCAACAAGACCTTGGCAATTTGTCCGCAGCTACATATTTCATTTTGATGGGAAAGATTATCTGTTGATAGTTGATTCCTATAGTAGACATTTTGAGATAGACTGGTTACCGACTGCCAATTCTCAAACGGTCATACAGAAACTGCGTGCACATTTCAGTAGATTTGGTGTGCCAAAAAACTGGCTAAGTAAACCCTGGCCCAAAAAAAGCTATTCGGAATCAGTGGAAAATGCAACAAACTCCAGAAGATCGCCGACTAAACATAATTGATAAACAATACCACCGTTTGTGCAAACTGATGCTCCAACAAACGAATACGCACGCGTGTGATATTTATAATTCTGTCAGTTTCTTGTTTCTCGTTATATTTATTGCAATTGTACTATTTTTAACCAGTATTAGCCACTCATCTAGCTACGCGCCAGTCAACCTGAATAGATGCGTAATATTGATTGACGCCAACCAATGCAAGGGAAGTAACTGCTGCGAGTAATTTGGAATGTTACTGACAGCAGATAGTCTTTTTTTTATACGTTACCTCCCTTTTTCTTAAATTTGTCATGTTTTTCGAAATAACAATTTGGGAAACACTGTTTGTAGTGAATTTATTTGAGGTGACGATAGCCAATGAAGTATTTCTTCATTGCTGACACATATTACAACGTGTATTAAACAAAATACTTTGCATAAAGGTTTGTCCTGGACTACAATATTGTAATACATCAATGTTACTGAAATTAGTTATCTTTCTCCACTTTCAATACTAGCTTAGTTCATAATTATACAAGTATATCCTTAATATCACTGTTTCCTTCACGCTGTTTGCTATTAAATCTAAATAACAAACAATTGCTCCTGGTAGTATTTAAACATTTATCTGATTATTGCAAATATTGCTATATTAAGTATAATCCTCTCTAATGTATTCACCATTGTCGTTCTAAGTATACTATCAATTATACTTAATTCATGCATTGTAATTTTATGTGTAGTGTTCAAACACTTAACCACTGTTAAAGTACCTTCATTTACAATTTGCTTAATTTATTATGTTATGAAAGCTAATCACATATACGAAATATATAAGTTTATATGTACATTCCTCTAAGAAGGTCTTGCTATCAGTGGTCATGCAAAACAATTACAATTCACCGAACATATTTTAAACTGATTATAAAATAAATATATTTGTTAAAAGGCTTCTGTTTCGCATTCGCAAGGAAGCTCCTGAGTGTTAAGTGATAATTGTAATAGCATAAAGTTGTTTATCATATCAGGTTTTGTTATGGACTAGCAAGAAATATATAGAAGGTTTGGTGATCTTTTAGTGATAGGAAATTGTGCTTGCTTCATGGACCTTTTTTAAGTGTGTAATATTTGTTTATACATATATGGATGTCTAACAAAAATTCCCATTGTATACTTGAAGACACATTTAAAAATCATTGAGTTTCTTCTCTACCTTTGGATATATAGAGCATTGTTTTTTATAGAAATAGTTAATATCTATGGATATTTCCTGTAGTTCATGTCTATACCATTAGCATGAATTAGCTATAAGTATTTTTTGCATTAAAATGAAATCCCAGTTTGTTTGTTTTTTTTGTTTGTGATAAAAATCCTCAATCTTGCAAGGTGCTTTTGCTGTTTAATATATGCTTGTAAATGTATCTTTTTCTTTATATTGTGCTTGCTTCATGGACCTTTTTTAAGTGTGTAATATTTGTTTATACATATATGGATGTCTAAAAAAATTCCCATTGTATACCTGAAGACACATTTAAAAACCATTGAGTTTCTTCTCTACCTTTGGATATATAGAGCATTGTTTTTTACAGAAATAGTTAATATCTATGGATATTTCCTGTAGTTCATGTCTACACCATTAGCATGAATTAGCTATAAGTATTTTTTGCATTAAAATAAAATCCCAGTTTTTTGTTGTTGTTTTTTTTATTTTGATAAAAATCCTCAATCTTGCAAGGTGCTTTTGCTGTTTAATATATGCTTGTAAATGTATCTTCTTCTTTAAAAAAAAAAAAGAAGCTTTTTGCATAAGATACTGTGTTTTTACTGTACTATGTACCTATTTGTGTCTATAATGTTGCTTTCTTATTGTTCTACTTGTATAAATAATTTGTTCATGCTTTTTCAAAGTGCACTACAGATACTTGTTAAAAATACTCAAGTAATAATAACATAATGTAATTTCCCAATGCATTCTTATAAAACACACTCAACATAATTAAAAACAGTTATCAAAAAGTAATTCTGTATATAACTCATTCCTAAAATAAAACACATTCTACCATGAGGGGCTTTATTGTTAAATGAATTTCAATTATACATAATTATAAACCCTAAATTAGTGATAGTATAAAGATGATATAAATTGTTCTGAATTCAAATTGAAAACAACAACTTCTACTAACTGATCAATTCAAATTACAAGGACAACTACATAAAATTATAAAAATGAAAATAAAACTGGTATGTATGTGCTGTTTTTTTTTTAACATAAGAACCTAAAACAGTCTCAATTTATTTTATTTTTTTTCTCTTTCTTTTTTCTTCCATTACCTAACTTTTCTCTGTAACTATGAGCATCCTTAACCCTAACAATAATAGGACAGGCGTCTTGAGCATAGGAGTTGTACATGTGAAGCAAGGTTATATACTTACCTACTCTACTTTAATAAATGACAGATAAACTAAAAATTCTATCTCTAAATTGCAGAGGTCTAAATGGCGCTTTTAAACGACATAAAGTATTTAATTATTTAAAGGAATATAAGTGTAATATTTACTGTTTGCAAGACACACACTTCTCCATAGATATGTATAACGACATCCGCGCTGAGTGGGGTTGTGATTTTTTTGCAAGTTATGGCTCAACAAATTCCCGGGGCACCGTTGTACTTGTGTCTAACGATTTTGATTATAAAACGCATCAATGTATCCCTGATGATAGTGGAAATTATATAGCGCTAGATATCTCTTTTGGGGAAACTCGTTTTACACTGGTATCTATTTATGGTCCAAATACAGACACTCCATCATTTTACACAAACATTTTTAAATTAATTGATGATATTGGAAATGACTCATTAATAATATGTGGTGACTTTAATATGGTTTTAAATCCGGAAATAGACTATTGTAATTATAAGAACATAAATAACCCTAAAGCCAGGGGTAAACTTTTAGAGTTTATTGAAACGTATAATCTTGTAGACCCCTTTCGTGAAAAGTATCCATCCACTAAAAGATACACCTGGCGCAGGTCACATCCCTTACAGCAAGCAAGACTTGATTTTTTTCTACTATCTACAAATCTATTCGCCTCTTTTGATTCCACTTCTATAAAACCAAGTCTACAGTCTGACCACTCCTTGATAATGTTAGACCTGATGTTTAGTGAATTCCAACATGCGTCGGGCCTGTGGAAACACAATAATTCTCTTCTCTCTGATTTAAATTATATTAACGAAATTAACAGTAAAATTATTCAGATTAAAGAACAATACGCGCTTCCTGTCTACAATGTTGAAAACTTGAATTTAATTCCAGATAGTGAAATATGTTTTACCATCAGTGACCAACTCTTTTTAGAGACACTACTGATGGAATTGAGGGGAAAAGCAATTTCATACGGATCATATAAAAAGAAAGCAAATGCAAAACATGAAAAATATATCCTAGATAAAATAAATGTTCTGGAACAAAATTTATCAGATGCTAATATGGAAGAATTAAACATTTTAAAACAAGAATTTGAAAATATAAACGAACAGAAAATAAAAGGTTATCTCACTAGAGCAAAGTCAAAGTGGATTCTTGAAGGTGAAAAACCAACGAAATATTTTTGTAATCTTGAAAAACAACGCGCAGCTGTAAAAACTATTTATAAATTAGAAGATGAAAATGGAAATGTCACAACTGATCAAAAAGAAA
Organism: Congeria kusceri; assembly: GCA_027627225.1. Classification (NCBI taxonomy): domain Eukaryota; kingdom Metazoa; phylum Mollusca; class Bivalvia; order Myida; family Dreissenidae; genus Congeria; species Congeria kusceri. The sequence goes on from CM051024.1 coordinate 61,077,559, forward strand.
TTTTAAATAAAGTTAAAGAATTTTATCAATGTCTTTACCAAAGGAAAGATACTTGTGAAACTAAAAGTTTTTCAAATTTTATTACAAACATAATTGGTCCAAAATTAAATGATACAGAAGCGCTTCTACTTGAAGGAAATATATCTGTATCAGAAGCAACTAATGTCTTAAAAAACATGTCTAATAATAAAAGTCCGGGCAGTTCAGGCTTTACTGTAGAATTTTATAAGGTCTTTTGGAAACAAATTGGTACTTTTGTAGTAAGATCTCTAAATGAAGCATTTCAAAGTGGGAAATTAACTGTTACTCAAACGCAAGGGATTATTACATGCATTCCAAAAGGTGACAGATCTAGATTATTTTTGAAAAATTGGAGACCAATAACACTTTTAAATACTATTTACAAAATTGGCTCAGGTGTTATTGCAAACAGGATGAAAACATGCATGGATAAACTTATACATAGTGATCAAACAGGTTTTATCAAAGGTCGATACATAGGTGAAAACACAAGGCTTATATTTGATATTATGAACTTTACTGAAGAGAAAGATATTCCTGGTTTGTTGCTTTTAATCGATTTTGAAAAGGCTTTTGATTCTCTGTCGTGGTCATTTGTCGATGAGACACTTTCTTTCTTTAATTTTGGTCCTGACATCAAACGTTGGTTTCAAATATTTTACAAAGATGCCAAATCCGCAGTCATACAGTGTGGATATTTATCTGAATTCTTCCCTATTCAGCGTGGATGTCGCCAAGGAGACCCATTATCTTGTTACATCTTTATTCTTTGCGCAGAAATATTATCTTTAAAAATAAGAAATAATAACGACATCAAAGGTGTAATCATTAATAACATAGAACACAAACTCTCACAATTCGCAGATGACACAACCATTATTTTGGATGGAGCGGACAAAAGTCTTAATGAAACATTACTTACATTGTATAATTTCTCATGTATTTCTGGACTAAACGTTAACTTTGATAAAACAAAGGTAATATGGATTGGAAAGAAAAAATTCAGTTCCGAAAGTATTAAAACTAAATGGAAACTTCAATGGAACCAACACAGTTTTCAGATGCTAGGAATTCATTATCACGTCGATCTACAACAGATATTAGACATTAACTATAAAGAAAAAATAGCTAAAATGGAGAATGCACTTTTAAGTTGGAAAAAAAGAAACTTAACACCCATAGGCAGAATTACAGTTATAAAAACATTATTGATATCATTATTTAATCACCTATTCATATCCCTTCCTAATCCATCATCGGAATTTATAAAAAACTTAAACACAATATTTCTAAACTTTATATGGGGTGGACAAAGTAGGATTAATTATAATACTTTATGCAAAGAATATTGTGAAGGGGGGCTCAAAATGATAAATATCAAAGCTTTTATTCATGCAATGAAACTAACATGGCTAAAAAGAGTATATGTCTCAAATGGAAATTGGTTACACATTGCAAATTCATACGTAGATTTTAAGAAGCTTGTACGATGTGGAAAACATTATTCACAAAAGTTAGCAACTACAATAACCAATCCATTTTGGAAAGACGTCCTACAATCATTTGTCGTCTTCCAAGAAAAAATAATATTTAATGCAACGGACATATTTTACTATCCAATTTTCTATAACGAAGGAATATGTATAGGAAATAAAAGCATCTTTTTTAATTCCTGGTATATGGCAGGGTTACAATATATAGGTGACCTGTTAGATAGTGATGGTAAATTTCTAACATTAAATGAAATAAATATAAAATATAATCTAAAAATTGACTTTCTTTTATACCAAGGTATTAAAAAGGCCATATTTACAAAATTCAAATCACACAATATACACGAAACTGACAGAAACAATTATAAAATGGAAAGACCTTTTATACCACCATCATTTAAAGTAATTTTAAGCAAAGAATCGGGGGCAAAACGAATGTACAACATCCTAAAAAGAACAGAAATCGAAATGCCAATAAAACAAAAATGGCCTAGTAAATTAAACACTATAATAAGCAATGATGAATGGAAGGCGATCTTCCTTTTACCTTTCACAATCAATTCTGATTCACAATTTCAATGGTTCCAGTACAGAATAATTCACCGAATAATCGGAACGAATTACTTACTTTGTAAAATGAAATTGTCGGAATCCCCTACATGTTCCTTTTGCAAAAATAGCGAAGAGACCATAGAACACATATTCTGGGAGTGCCCCACCTCAAAGTTTCTTTTAAATAATCTGTTTCCGACTACAATTTTTCCTTACTGTAACATGAAAAATTTCATACTAGGTTATGCAGAAACAAAAAGTGATGCAGTAAATAATATTTTCATTTACACAAAACTTTACATATACAAATGCAAAATGTCATTATTGATTCCTTCTGTTGAAGGTGCAAAAAATTACTTAACATATAAATACGAGCATCAATGGAATGCCGCACTTTTAGCAGACAGAATCAATGATTTCGAATCAAAATGGAAATATGTGTTGGATAAAATACCATATCTTGCTCGTAGATCGGGGCACTAATTTACGTAAGACAATTTAACTAATGACAGATGTTTGTTGGTGTCTTTATTTTTGTTATAGTTCCTCCAAAAGTTAAACATTAGCCTTACTCCCATTATTAATACATTGAAAACTATCTATCTCTCCTTAACAATAATCTTTTATTTTTAATACAATATCTTTCTGAAATATACTTCTGTGAAAGTTGGCGTAAATTTCGTAAGGTTTTAAAGAATTACCTAAATAGCTAACTGTCCAACCTGACACGCTATTGACGTTATGCACCACCAGCTCTCTGAAAGAAAATACATCCTATGCTCAAATGCCAATGTCCTAGTTGCACGTTTGTCATGTATTCTTAGTACAACTTGTATATGTAAGTGATGCTCGTATGTGATTATATAAGTCCTGAAATACCGTGTTTTGTTTTTTGTTTGTTCTTTTTTGTTGTTTTTTTTTTTTTGTTTTTTGTTGTTGTTTTTTTTTCTAAAATGTTTTTAAAATCTGTATATTTCAAAGATTTATATTCATAATAATTTGCCCTATCCTTTGTTAACCTTCTTCAATCTACATTTTTCTTTTTTTTCAATTGTCGATCTGTACCTGTAGTAAAATCGTTTCTGAATATTTGAATGTTTATGACGATTTGCTGAATTACGTGTGATATGTCACATAACATGTTACTGTAAAATATTACACGTCTTGTTGAATGTACATCATCATAAGAAAATGACCTATGTTTTGTATAATGTATTGTATATATGGAAATAAAATCATTCGACATTGAAAAAAAAAAAAAAAAAAAAAAAAAAAAAAAAAAAAGATTTGGTGTGCCAGATGTATTCTTCAGTGATAACGGAAGTCAATACACATTATAAGCATTTCTTGATTTTGTAAATAAGTGGAATTTCACATGCAAAACTAGTCAAGAGCACAGTCAAATGGTTTGGCTGAAGTCATGGTCAAAACAGCCAAACGCATCCTTGCCAAGGCAAAGAAGCCAAGACTGACCCATATATTGCAATTCTTGAGTACATAAATACTCCATTGCAAGACATAGGATTTTCACCTGCACAGTTGTTGCATGGTAGACGCACAAGGTCAATCATTCCAGTCAGAACTGAGAAATTGATCCCTCAGACAGTAAATACATCAGTTGTCAAAAACAAAATCAACATGGCAAAATCTAAGCAGAAACAGTACTATGACAGGTCTTCTAAACAGTTGACATCAATGTGTCAGACATCAAGTTGGTAAAACATGGTTGCCAGCCAAGATTATTTCTAAACACAATGACCGATCATATAACATTCAAACATGCCCCTAATGTCACTTTAGAACAAATGAACACCCCACAGCCTAGTTAAACACCAGAACAACAGCAGTTTAATTCACCTAATAAAACCAATGCTGCAAATCCAATCCCTGGGAACCAAACTTGCCTAAATTCAGGTTTAACAACAAGATCTGGAAGGCTTGTCAAGCCAAATAAATTGTTTCCAGGAGATGAATGGGTGAAGTAATTAACTGTAAATAACAAGGTTGTGTATGCTATATGACATTTAATAAATGATAACAGTCGTGCGAAGAATGAGATTCACTTGAAACATGATCTGCATGAAGCGTGTCATTGCTGATAAACTTGTTTTCAGTATGGAATGTTGTCACTGATATGAAGGAGTTTATTATGAGAATGTGTGATTTTATTTCATGAATGTTTTCTTTTTTAATGATAATACTTGATTTAATTTGCATAAGTAGACATATGTTATCATTTATTTCATGTGTCATATATTTGTCATTGGTATTTTATGATATAATTTGTTTAAAGAGTTGTTTGCATCTTGAAAACTTATTTCTTATAAAAAGAGAGCGATGTTCCAGTATTCCGTTTCTTATTACATGAAACAGACAATCTAATGTGCATGCCCAAACGCTAATACATATAAGAGATGCAGACAGCCCGCACATTCAGTCTCTGTTACATATTTGTTAGTAGTTGTAGAGCTATGCTTAGCTTTCATTAGAATGCTAGAATAAAATAGATAACTTCACACTTGTGTTGTTACTAAGTCATTTGACTATATACATTTGTATACAAGAAACCTACAACACTACAACATACGATATTATAACATTATGTAAACAATCATGTACATTTTAATCTCCAAAAGTATGCAACAGTTGTTAGTATACATTAAACCATTGTTGTAAGTTTGCATTCCCTAAAAATAGAAAATTTGCCAAATGTATTGGCATTCAATTTTCCCGCTGCATAATTATCGCAAGAAAAAAATTCTTAATGATATTTGTAAATAAACATAATTTCAAAGTTGATTAGATACTATATGTCTAATCATTACTGTTAAACAACAACTTGAAATTGAGTGTTTTGGGAGTCAAAAAAAGCTCGATCAATATATATTGTATAGGTAAACTTATAAGGTGTCGGTCGTACAATATGACGGCTAAAAAATGCCGAAGACGTTATTTCCCAAGAGCTAGCATGGGAAATGACAACAGCTATCACAAATCGTTCTCGGACAAGTATTATCCGAAAAGTATTCTGTGTAAACAAAAATCGAAATCGAAACCAGTTTTTACAGTGTTTTTGAGTCGTTGCCCGAGTGTTTACCGTCTGTTTTGAGATGAAAACTAATTCAAGATTCGTGGATGGATACAATAGCAAGACATTTGCCAAATGCCGTACTCAGCGAGTATACGTGTTTATGTTTATGGGTATGGGATTTGATAACACGTTCAAATACATAAGTCTGAAGAGATGGAATTTAGTTAAACAAATATTGATTGAATCTTCTTGACATATATGTGTTGTCATTTGGCGTAAATATGAATGGGAACTGTTTATTAACAAAGGAGATATAAAATAATAAATGGATTAACTCTTGTCATTTGTGTATACATATGAATTATGTATATTGACTGATGAAGACCAAAACATATAATGTAACACATGGTTTCTTAACTCTTGTCATTTTAATACATATAAATTGTTTATATTGACTGGTTGAGACCTACAATATAATATAACACATGTTTTCTTAACTCTTGTCATTTTACATATACATATAACATTGCACATGTTTTCTTAACTCTTGTCATTTTGCATACATATAAATTGTGTATAGTGACTGGCGGAGACCTAAAAATGTGATATAACACATGTATTCGTAACTCTTTTCATTTTGCATACATATAATATAACACATGTTTTCTTAACTTTTTTCATTTTGCATACAAATTAACTGTTTGTATTGATTGGTGCAGACCTTAACATATAATATAACACATGTCTTCTTAACTCTTTTCATATTGCATACAAATAATATAACACATGTTTTCTTAACTCTTGTCATTTTGCATGCATATAATGTAACATATGCTTTCTTAACTCTTGTCATTTTTGCATACATATAAACTGTGTATATTGATTGGTGGAGACCAAAACATATAATATAGCACATGTTTTCTTAACTCTTGTCATTTTAAATACATATAAATTTCGTATATTGACTGGTGGAGACCTAAACAATAACACATTTTCTTATTTCTTGTCATTTTGCATGCATATAATATTGCACATGTTTTCTTAATCCTAGTCACTTTGCATACATATAAATTACTTATATTGACTGGTGGAGACCTAAAAATGTAATATAACACATGTTCTCTTAACTCTTGTCGTTTTGCATACACATCAATGGTGTGCAGTGACTGGTGAAGACCTAAAATGTAATATAACACATTAACTCTTATCTCTTGTCAATTTGCATACATATAATATTGCACATGTTTTCTTAACTCCTGTCATTTTACATACACAAAAAATGTGCATATTGACTGGCAGAATCTAAAAACTGTAATATAACACATGTTTGATTAACTCTTGTCATTTTGCATAATGCATATCAATTGTGTATATTGACTGATGTGATACAATACTTGTTTTCTTAAATCGGCATTTTGCATAATACATATCAATTATGCATATTGACTGATAGAGACCTAAACGTATAATATAACACATGTTTTCGTAACTCTTGTCATTTTTATGCACCCACAAAGTGGAAGGCATTAAGCATTGCACTTGTCCGTCCGTCCGTTAGTACGTCCCGAAATTTTTTGTACTCATCTTCTCTGTAACTGCTGGTGGATTTCTCTCAAACGTTTAAAGATGAATAATATAGAGGTGTGGTTGATCGTAAATGAAGGAATTTTAAAATCGAACAATTTTTCCAGAATTATGGCCCTTAGTCATTTTTTCCGCTATAGACTATATTCTTCCCGAAATTTTGTGGACACAACTTCTCTTTAACTGCTTGGCGGATTTCGCTGAAACTTTCACAGCTAAAAGACCTTAACTTGTAGGTGATCGTAAAGGAAGGAATTTCGACTGCGACCAATTTTGGCAGAATTATTGCCCTTTGTCATTTGTTTTCACTATAGAATATACCAGTACACTTTCCGAAATACTTTGGACTCGATTCTTCTTAAACTGCTTGGCGGATTTCGATCAAACTTTCACGGCTGAATAATTTAACGTGATGGTGATCGTAAAGGAAGGAATTTTCACTGCCAGCAATTTTAGCAGAATATGGCCCTTTGTCATTGTCATATATGAATATAAATTTGTGAAGGCAACTGTTAGTGTTGGCGACACGCCCTTTGTCTGTGTCCAAACATGTGTCGTGGGGGCATCCGTGTCTGTGACACATCTAGTTTAACGTATAATTTCATTTCAACACATATTTTTAATTTGTACTTTCAGAAGATGCGTTAAGGTCGAGGAACTAGGAAAGTATGGCAAGCATACAATGAGGAGACTGAAAACGTGACTTTTTGGTGCGGGGAACCGGAAATCCACGAATGTGAACAAATGAATGTGAAACATCCCATAATTTTGACGACCAAACAGTGATCAGTTAAATTAACTCTTATGCATTTTCTGGTTAAAAGGCAGTACATTGTAATTGCAGAACTTGTACATTGTATGCCGTCCAGTTTTTTCGTGCTTATAAGAAGAGACTGTCTGTTAGCAATGCAGTTCATGAGCGCTTACCTCACGAAATGAAAAAAACAACTGCATGCCATAATTACCAATGTTATTAACATTTTTTATTTATATCCGGTGGTTGTGAATTTGATTACATGAACTTGTAATAACTGGTATTTTGAATGATTGCAATCATAGTCCAATGTTGTATTATATCGACTTAAATGTTATATAATAGTATGTATTTTTAATTTACATTTTCCATAGCAGGCTTGTAATTTAACATGTTAAAAAAAAGATTATTTGGCGATATTCTTTAAAAAAAAATAAACATGGTTTAGTTAAACAAAAATAGAACATTTAAATATTTAAAGATTTATGACAAATACTTGATGGTGTAGACCTGCTAGGCTACATTTTGATTTCGCCAAATTACATGTAGTCATCTTAAAATTGTACATTATCATGATCATGCTTCGTTTTGTAAAACATAATTAATAGCATGGCTTGAATCGTTGTTTAATGTAGGATCGGTATTAAATACAAGAAAATTAAGTTGTAACCGTTTCTACATATTGAATATTAATGCATGATCAAGTTAGTAATATTAAGATATGACTCTGACAAATTTACATAACACTTGAGCTCATTGCGTACTTGAACTAGTTTGTGAGCCTTAATTGCTTGTAATAACTCCATATCTCTAGAACTACTACAGGTATTCAATTGAAACTTTACACTTGTCTTGAGGGTCATTATATAAGGGCACTGACCAAGGCCTATAACTCTGACCTGCAATTTCGCAGAATTACTCCTCTTTTTGTGCTAAGAAAATTCAGGTTAAGGTTTGCGTGCAACAAATATATATCTATGTAACAACTACTGATACTCAATTGAAACTTCATACGTCTTCGGGGTCATTATGTAAGGTCACCGACCAAGGCCTATTACTCTAACCTGCAATTTAGAAGAATTATGCCCTTTTTGTACTTAAAAATTAAGGTTTGCGTGCAAGTAACTAGCTCTAAAACTACTACAGATATTCAATTGAAACTTCAAACATGTCTTTAGGGTCATTATATAAGGCCACAGGCCAATGTCCATAACTGTGACCAACATTTTAGCTGAATTATGCCCCTTTTAGTACTTAGAAATATTCAGTGTAAAGTTTGTGTGCAAGTACATATTTCTGTAACTACTCCATATATGCCAATGCACTTTCACATACGTTTTCATGCTCATTATGTAAGGTCACTGACAGAATATATATACTATCAAAGCGCAGTGAAAACTGTCCTGAGACAGCTCTTGTTCATGATGTGTTATTATTTGATTGGTGTTTTATTGTACAACGTGTGTGCATTGTACAATCATGCTTTATTTTCAGAATTGTGTCTTTATAGTTTTGTCAATATAATCTTAATGGTATGATCCATTGTTGTAACACAAAGGCAAAATATCGTCATGAATATGTGTGCTATGTGTTTGGTGTATATTATATGCAGTTTATCTTTAAATTATTTTAGACATTTAACTTTGAACCATTAATTTAATCCATAGCATTTAATGTTAAGTAATTTATATTTCCTGTATAAATGAATAAAAAAGTGATTGATAGTACACAAATGCATTGTTCACGTAACAATATGCATAACAGTACTAACAAATCTATTGAATACTCTTAAAAGGACAATGTACACATGTTAATTACTGGTCAATGTGTTATATTCTGCAAATGGCAATCCAATTAAAGTAAGAAAATATTTAATGTGTTGTTGTTGTTGTTATGGTTAATTGTGTCTTCAATGCAGCATGTATGTCTAACAAACAGGATCTTTATATAAACGCAACTCACATGAGACCCATGCAAACAGAGTTTGCAAAACCCAAGTGGGTCCCATATAGGATGCCCATATAGCCATATCGAAACCAGGATGGGCCCTATTTGGGCAACCCATATGGGGCCAAGTGGGATTTTGCAAACCCATTTTGCATGGGTCCCATATGGGTAGCCTGAGCGACCCTTGCGAGTTGAAAAATGGTTGATCGGTGAGCCTGTGAACGAAAGAATGTGAAGGTTTTCGGGACGGTCCATCGAAGGCGAAAAACATATTCTCATGTTTAGCTTGACTATTCGAAGAATATGTGAGCTTTCCTACTACCCCCGGCGTCCGCGTCCGCGTCTGAATTTGGTTCAAGTATTTATTCAAAAGTCGTGTAACTTCAAAACTACATAATTTATTCACTTGAAACTTGGAATATACCTTTGTCATCAACTCCAGTGTCAGGGGCAATATTTCCTATAACTCTGTTTTGTATTTTGACAGGGTTATGACCCTTTTTCACATAGATTTTCTGGTTAAAGTTTATATTCAAAAGTTTGGTAACTTCAAAACTACATAAGTTATTCACTTGAAACTTGGAACTAAACGTTGCAATCAACTCCAGTATCAAAGGCAACATTCCCTATAACTATGTTTTGTATTTTGACAGAGTTATGCACCTTTTTCACATAGATTGTCTGGTTAAAGTTTATATTCAAAAGCTTGAACTATATTTTGTATTTTGACAGAGTTAGCCCACTTTTTACATAGACTTTGTTGTTAAAGTTTGTGTTCCAAACATTTATAAACTATTCAAGGCTTCACTTAAACACTATGTATTTTAACAAATGTGTTTCCCTTCTACTATCCAAAATATGTACCACCTGAAAAAGTTCGAATAGTCAAGCGCGCTGTCCTCTGACAGCTCTTGTTCTGTTTAACTGTAGTCTATACAGTGACCTGTGAAACTCTGATTATTACGACATGTTTAACCAGGATACTACAATAAATGCTAGCAAAATTTAATACACTTTACGTCAACCCATCAACGCAAGCTAGCCAAATTTCTTGTACATGCGTTTTTTTTTATAAAGAAAAGGTACTGCGCGTAGGTAACTTAATCCATTATAAGAAATATCTCCCTTTAAATTAATAATCTCTCAACTTTTGTTATTATAAGGTAGACTCACTAAAATCGCTTCACTTTAACTCAAGCTATACTAAAGTGAAACACTTAATTTATTTTATCCTTCTAATTTTGGTTCTCTCACATGTTTTGCTTTGTTTTATGCATATGATTTTCTATTATCTGTGTTTGGTGACTTATAGGCCGATAGGCTCGGGTGTTATCTCTTATATTTCACAATTTAATCGTTTCCATTTTATGTATATACACATGTCACAATAATTAACAACGTACTTACTTGTCCTCTAATTTTCTTCTGGGGCATAAACTTGTGAAAAATATGATTATAACAAACCCATTTTTGTGGGAGATTGGCACACTTAATTTCATACCTGTCAAAAATATGATTTCATCGCCTATCAAAAACCGGACTCGATCACAATGATGTGTGAAGAATGAGAATTCAATGTTCATACCTGTGATTACAGAGATCAAATTTTTCACGGATGTCAAGAGTTAACAGGTGTCTTATTGAGTACTATTCCAACATAATATTAGTACTCTCACTAAAGGTACGCTAAATGACAAGAGTTAAGAGACTGTCTTATTGAGTATTATACTAACGTACCTGTACTATTAATACATGTTTCCTATGTACGCTAAATGACAAGAGTTAAGAGACTGTCTTATTGAGTACTGTGCTAACACAATATTACTACTCTCACCAAAGGTACGCTAAATGACAAGAGTTAACAGGTGTCTTATTGAGTACTATTCCAACATAATATTAGTACTCTCACTAAAGGTACGCTAAATGACAAGAGTTAAGAGACTGTCTTATTGAGTTTTATCCTAACATGCAATTAATACAGGTTTCATATGTACGCTAAATCACAAGAGTTAGAGACTGTCTTATTGAGTATTATACTAACATACCTGTACTATTAATACATGTTTCCTATGTACGCTAAATGACAAGAGTTAAGAGACTGTCTTATTGAGTACTGTGCTAACACAATATTAGTACTCTCACCAAAGGTACGCTAAATGACAAGAGTTAACAGCTGTCTTATTGAGTACTATTCCAACATAATATTAGTACTCTCACTAAAGGTACGCTAAATGACAAGAGTTAAGAGACTATCTTATTGAGTTTTATCCTAACATGCAATTAATACAGGTTTCATATGTACGTTAAATCACAAGAGTTAGAGACTGTCTTATTGAGTATTATACTAACATACTATTAATACATGTTTCATATGTACGCTAAATGACAAGAGTTAAGAGACTGTAATATTGAGCATTATCCGAACATGCAATTAAGACATGTTTCATATGTACGCTAAATGACAAGAGTTAAGAGACTGTCTTTATTGAGTACTATACTAACATACAATTGATACACGTTTCATATGTACGCTAAATAACAAGAGTTAAGAGACTGTCTTACTGAGTACTATTTTAACACCCTATTACCACTATCACCATTGGTACGCTAAATGACAAAAATTAAGAGCCTGTCTTATTGACTACTATACATTATGAATACATATTGTGCATATGTACGCTAAACTACAAGAGTTAATAGACTCTTGTTTAATACTATTTTATTGCCTTTTTCATAATATATATATACAAATGATAAACAAATGTGGTAATACAGCATAAAGTAGAAATAGTACATAAGCAACATACAGAAATGTGTCAAAAAAGCAAAAGGGTTGGGTAACAAGTTTTAACAACATTAGATGACGACCCTTCCCAAGAATTTCCGGACTGGTTCGTTATAACTCAATGCATTTATATAGCTTTATAATATGCACAAAATTAATGTACAATGAGATATGTTAGTATGTAAATATATATTGGCAAATGACAAAAAGTGAAACACAATTATATCATATTCCATGCAGTATATTATACCGTGTATTTATTAGAACAACAAGAAAAAAGGGAAGAAAAAGGAATATATAAATGATTGTAAATACATGATTAATTATAAATAATAATAAACAATTGCTCCACACCACCCAGCTCAACATTGCTTTGATACAAGATAAGTTGCAGCGAAAAAATGTGATTTATAGAAATAACAATATACTTATGTAATTATAATCAATTCGCGAATCTATTCGAGGTTTGTATATATAGTTGAACTTCCAGAAATAATGCCTTATTTTGATTATCAGACAATCCTGGAATACCAAATAATAGTTTGTTTGCACTGAGGGGATGAAATGGGCGCGTGTTAGTAAAGAGAACGAGTCGTTGCTCTGAGTAGAGCGGACATTTGAAAAAGAAATGATCTTCGACGGGACTATTACACACACATATTGGATTTTCACGTAGGTGATTGGAATGTAAATCGGCATTTAAATCACTACATTGGTTTCTTAACCGTGCATGTAGAATTTGTTGTTTTCTTTCACCAATAAGAAAAAATGACGGAACTGTAGGAGGATTAAACACTTGTTTAATTGTGTTTTTAAAGCCTGATAGCGTAGATATCGAGCGAGTGTCAACATCAATATCAAACTATAGACGCGTATTCTAAAATGGGTCTTAAATATGAAGTGTATATTTGATTAAGAGTTTCGCGTTTGAGTTTATCTTTTAACATTCGCATGGACCCAAGTACTTTTGAAGCCGATTGTGTAATATTGTCAATGTGTTTATGCCACGAACCATCTTCGCTAAGTGTTAGACCGAGATGCTTGTGGAATTTCACAAAGGATAATTGAGTCTCGTCGAATATTAAGTTGGGACGGTTTTGATTTTTTGAAAGGGTGAAAAATATTACTTCCGTCTTAGAGGGGTTAAAATTAACAAGCCATTTCTTGGCCCATTGATTTATACAGTTAAGGTCATGATTTAGAGTTCTTTCAATAAGAGCATTGTCATTAGAGGAAACAGATAGTGAACTGTCGTCAGCAAATAAGCGACTAATGCTGAGAAGTGATTCAGAGATATCGTTAAACATATATTAAAAATAATAGTGGCCCTAATACTGAACCCTGTGGAACCCCAGCATTTATATTTTTGATCGAGAAAATAGACTCTTATTGAGTACTGTACTAACACAATATTTCTACTTTCACCATACGTACGCTAAATGACAAGAGTTATAGACTTTATCATTGAACACTATACTAACATACCATTTATACATTTTTCATACGTAGGTCTTATTGACTACTATACTAACATACAATTAATACATTGTTCATATCTCGGTTAAATGACAAGAGTTAAGAGAATGTCTTATTGACTACTATACTAACATAAAATTAATACATTGTTTATATGTAGGCTAAATGACAAGAGTTAAGACACTGTCTTATTGATAACTATACTAACATACTTTTATTACCATCACCATTAGTACGATAGATGCCTGTCACCGTCCTCGGTCAGGCGGCCAGACAATTCCGTGACAAGATGGTCCACAAATGGCAAATACAACTTTAATTTCCAATATTGGAACCACAGAAGCGCATTTTGACGATGTTGCAGACGGATATTTTTGTTTACCGTATGGCGGGAGGGATCAACACTGGATTACAGCTAAAACAGTCCCAAGTTAAAACGACCTCAAGTTAAAACGGCCCCTAAAATGGTTAGAACAAAGCCAACAGTGGTCAAAACGGCCACACATTTTTCAAATATGGTTAAAACGGCCTGACACTATCTACTAAACTGCGATTTCTTTAAATCTGAAAGAGAACAATTCTTAGGACATGATCTTTATGATGCTACTCTTATTAAAATCCTAACATCTAATTCCTTACAACTATTACAGAATACAAGCAAATTTATTCGCTTCATATTCAGTAAGTTTAAGCGATAGCAAGTTATCTATTTAACTACCTGTTTTTACCAATGCCACCAGCTAATACACCAACTCCAATATTGTAGTTTGTAACAATACTGCCTTTATTTCAATGTATTTTTATTGTTAACAGCATAACATATTTACATATTATCTCAATATAAGTGACCGTTTACACTTGTGTAATCAATATATCAAAATATTTGTCTGGTCACAAATGTATATATTTTTGCATGTATATACTAATCACATTATTTACTTTAATTAGAAATATATGCATGTAAATATAAACTGTGCAATGTAAATAATAACTTCATTCTGTATTTGTACCAAATGATGACTGCATAATTATATGTCAATATTAACGTAAGATTGCTATATACTTTTACTCATATAACAGAAATAATTGCAGCATTATATAAGAGTAGCACAAAATGGTACCACTCAAGTACAAGTGTTAACATTTTTAATATTTTTGCCTGCTATATTGATATTATATTTCAATTAAGGCAATGGAAACAATTGTTGCATTCTAAATGAGTACAACTGATACCTATATTTCAACTACAATCCTGTTTCTTTATCCTAATTAATCTAGCAGTTCTAGTAAATAAATTAATAATTATACTTTTGTTACTTCCCTTTAAACGTATCCAGCACACAAATTATAATTTTATTTTGCCCCATCAGTCATTTAATGTTAACCCCTCAGACAACGGCATTCTCCATTGTAATCCTGCAATGCAAAGCTGATTAGAGTAATTACCACACACAATAGGTCCTCCATCTTGCCTTTGTGTTCAACATCGACCTCGCGTGCAGGTGCACTCAAGCGTAAATCAGGACAAAAATAACTGCTGTTGACTGAAACCGTTACAAAGCTAGCTCCAGCACCATAAACGCTAACGCACACAGTCTTTCGCAACAACATGTCTTTTAAGTATTGATAATGAATTAAATTTCTGACGCAAAATGTAAACCTTTTAAAACGCGTAGTCGTTTCAATTTCTCAATCCGAAACGCCGCGTGCAAACGAAAATACGTCACCGCACAACTATGATAACAAACCACTAATTATTTTTACCAGTGCTAGTATTAAAATGCTCTTATAGAACTATACTATTATTTGTTTCTTAAATGCCACGATTATGATGATTATGATAACTATGACGATTATCATTATTATGATTATTATGATTAGTATGATGATTTTGAATATGATATGATAATGATTGTGATTTTGATAATTTTATCAAGTTTTTGGTATTTTGATTTTGATTATAGATCTCACATTATTGCTATTATTATTATTATTATTATTATTATTATTATCATATGTTCCGACTATGTATCTTATTATTTAAATAGCCCCCGTATATCATCTACACAATTGTGTTAACGTAAAAATTATCGGAAGTTACTAATTTACTAACAATTTTGCTTTGTTATATTGCCCTAATTGTATATGTTATATACTTGGGTGAAAATAAAAGTCTTGTTCTGTTCTGTTCTGTTCGGTTAAAATGGCCCCACATATGGTTAAAACGTCCTCACAGTTATGATCAAATTGTGAACAAATCAAAATTAGTTAAAACGTTGGGATTTTAAATTTTAAATTGTATAATACATGTACATCGGTTTTAGATTGGAAGTTGTTATAGACAGGTTTGTTGATTTGTAATAAAATGATGTGATTAAACTTTACCATTAGTTGTCATTCTTGGTAAATATTTTTACAGTTTGAATCTGCTGAAAAAGTAGTAAAATACCGCTAAATTGGCAAACTATTCGAGCATAAAGTGGTGCTCCTAAATTTCTCGGATTTCAAAGAATAGCCGGGCTCTTTAAGATGTGCTAATTGCTGTTAATTGGAAATTGAATAAAGAATTCTTTTTAATTAAAACATCTTTGTCGGACTAAAAAAAAAAAAAAAAGCCGACATCTTTAATGTATTCGCACTATTTCAGAATGTATATTGAGTAGTTTACTTTCGGATATGAGTAAATCACTTAATTGTTTCGTGGTGCATATATAGCTGAATGCAGTGATATAGTATCACAAATGCTTCACAAATAACCAAGTTTACGATTATAACTGTTTCGGAAAATACAGTGAAAATAATCAATGTATTGCTTTGAAACGCGCGTGTTCCTTGGATGCATGTGTTGTTGTTGTTGTTTCATATATACCGGCAATCCTTCAAAACATTTGATTTTCCATCTTTAAATCGTTTTAATGGTGTTAAAACTAATGTAAAACGAATGTATATACGTGTATTAATACATAATGTACTTTTTATTAATTTAATTCAAATATGACTTTTGATTTTCAACATTATTGTCAACTGTTTGAAAAATACAATAAAACAGCGTTTCAATATAACACCGTTTTTATAATTTTTTGGTAAAACGATTTCGTTACTCTATCCAACATTGTTCGATGCATGGAACAGGTAATGTAAATTCACCAATTATTATCTTACTCCATAACAATGCCTTATTTATTTATTATTCTTATCTATATCTTATAATGTACAATATGTCAAAATAAATAAATAAATATATATACATATATCCATTCAAAAGTCCATATTTGTATCACTATATCAATTGTAATTATAATTCCAATTTTTTTATTTATTCTTTTTTTCAGTTACAGAGCTGATAGATTGTCTAACACTGGGCGTCTGAAGAAACTGTCCAACCTGTATCGTCCAGTTGTACGTTACGTCAAGTCACGGAAGATGACCAGCTTCATTGACTGATGATGATCGATGTTGATCGAAGATGAACGATGATGATCTATCAGTGATAATGAGTGATAAAACTGACAATAATGTACATATTATTAATGTAATTCATAGTTTTTGTTTCAGGTACACATGTGATCCAGAAAATAAATATATTTAAATGCTTATTTGTTATGATCACTGTATTTCAAAATTAATCTACAGAAGTTTTTTTTTCAGGATAGCATATATGTGTAAATGTTTTTTATTATAATCGATTTATTTCAAAATTACTTTAATATTCAGGTACACATCTTAACCTTCCAAAGACTATATATATTTTTTGTGATCGATATATATTTTCAGTATTGTATTCTTCTTGTTGTATGCTTCAGGTTAATTGTTATGCAATAAACTGAAATAAACAAATATTACCAGTTTTTTTGTTGTTTGCACATAAATTGAAACTACTAAAATCGCTAAAATAATATGGGGCCGTTTTAACCACATTTATTTAGTAACTGTTTCAGTTTTAACTATTTTGGGGCCGTTTTAACCTGGGCCGTTTTAACTTGCTTCCTCAACACCTAATGTACTGACAATGATGATTGAGTTATGGACTTGTCATACAAAGCATCTCATGTCTAAGTCTTCTCTGACTTACTTGGTGGTATTATCGGAACGAATTCAATTTAAGAATACAATTTGCCACAGGCAAGGCCAAAGGGGAAGTTAATCTGATATCATTGTCAATTGAAATTCAGCCACCCTTGTATTCCTGATGAATTGATTAATCCCGAATAGAATACCCTTCTATTCCTGTAAAATCGGGTATGCTTGTATATTTTTATAGAGTGTACTCCAACCTAATCTACATAGCCAACGGTTTTAATGCATTTTTGGCATGTATTTCACTTATTGTTTTTAACGATTTACGAAACTAATTTTACGCACGTGTGTCAGTGCGTAAGCCCAGCTACACGCCTGGACAACAACAACAATCCATGTTTTCTACATAACAATCCATATTTGATATTCGTTTTGTTTGTTTTTGTTGTAGCCAAGTTTATATCAGTACAGAGCTCATTTCACTTTAAATATAAATAGTAATTATTCTTAAACTGTTATAAGTGGGAGCATTTAAAATTGCTGATTTTGTTCCATTGCAATGTTTATTTAAGGAAACACGTTTCGGATAATGTTCTATTTCGGATTACTTGGTTAACTGCACAATGCCACGTGTTTGCTGGCAAGTGATATTTCATTTTCTGTACACCATAGCGTTTTTGGACTGTATAATCATAAGTTTAATATTTTATTCATCACATATTTTGTAATAAATTAGTACCAATTAATACCAGTATTTTATAGTTTTGGTAGACACTGCAGTGGCAATGTCATGATTTTATTTTCTTGTGGTGTACATTGCATCTAATCTGGTAAGTTCGTGGCCATCGGTAAGTTCGTGGATGAAATTATGGTGTAGTTTTCTCATCAATGACGTAACGTCGTGTATCCCAATTCTATGTGTGAGCCGAAGGACAGCTTGACTTACAAGAGCACAAAATTGAGTAGAAAACATCGACAGATAATTAAACCACGTTAGTTAATTGCAGAACTTATTTGTGTTTTAAACGTATTAATAGTTTTAAAAATTCAACACCTCGTGTTGTTAATAAACATTTTATAGGTATTAATTTCATTAAAATCCAACAAAAATCATAAGGAAATAAATAAGGACATTAAAAACTTGCCGTATTTATATCAAAACACAAAAATCAGTGGAAGGGCCTCTGCGTATGACGTCATAAAAAGTTGCCCACAAACTTACAGGAAGTTGAAAAATATCAAGGTCATTGTTGGGTCATGTTTATTTTAAGTAAGATTACAGATTTGCGAATAAATATTGGCAAATTTGACATATAAAATAGTAAGTTTACATTTAGATCGATATAATGTGATGTGTTTTTATTGAAACAAGTGGGGTTTTATGCTCATGTGTAAATTGGAATGCTTAACACCCATGAACTTGCAGGCGTAGAGGCTACATTAAATTGTGCTCAGCATATTGAGGATTGATCGTTAAACTGTTTGTATCTGCTTAACATTTCTGTATAAGATTCAGTAGTTTCACGCTCAACCCTGGATATGTAGTGTACACATCATAGGTCTTTAGTTATGCATAATATACTAACAAACATTATACAAATGGCATGCTAGGGTGTTGTAGTAATCAGCACAATATTTCTCTTATTGCAAGCATTTTGCATTCTATAGATCTGCACCTCTCATGTAGTTGAAATGGCTGGCTTGATTCTTGGAAGATTGGTCAGACCAGTCAACCTTTTACACCTCCCAGCTACTGTGAAATGTCTGGCAGCCATTAGGCTTACATCAAGATTGGTAATTTCTCAGGTATCAAGTTTGGGTGTTGATTTATTTAATCACTAGATATTTCTAAACATAAAACAGTAAGATTCATGTGTCTCATAGTTAAGTAGAAAGAATACTTAGGTTAGTTAAGCGTAATTTCTTGCATCGGATGTTATATGTGATATTTTTAGCTAACCTGAGCACAAAGTGCTCGGTGAGCTTTTGGTATAGGGGACTTCTCCGGCATCGTCCGGCGTCTGTATGCCGTCAACAATTTGGCCCGTTATCGCGATAAAACTACATTTTTAGCTCACCTGAGCACGAAGTGCTCGGTGAGCTATTGGTAAAGGGGACCTCTCCGGCGTCGTCCGAATGCCATCAGCAATTTGGCCGTTATCGTGATACAGACTACTTTTTGTAAATTCAATGATTAAACTTGCACAGTTTGTGTATGACCCTAAAATCTTGGACGGGTTCGATAATGGGCCCGATCAGACCAGGAACACCAGAGTTATTGTCCCTTTTTTGCCCCAAATACATCTATTCCTGAATAACTCACCTGGTAAAGGGAAGTAAATGCAGTATCAGGAAGATAAGTGTCATAAATGTGTTATTTCCCTTTGTAGCTTATTCACAGATATAACCCAGATAGTGGAGTCTGCTTATCAGAAAAATCAATACATCACTCTGAGTCAACATGATACTTCTATTTTAGATCAGCATCATTTCACATAGTAGCCCATGTATTGCCTGTTTCTGACCTATAGTTTGGCTATGTGTGCAGCAGAAAATTTTTCCACTGTCTGACTTGGCATCCAGTCAGAAAAAAGATGTAAACAGCAATAAATAGCTAAAATTCATGTTGTAAACAAGCAATCAGAAAAAAGGATTTATATCATGTGATCTAGTGCCTGAAAGGGTTAATTATTTTCTGTAGTTTTTGGACTGTTTAGTTAGTAGCTTGTTCAGTATAATTTAATCAGGTAACTTTTGGACTGACTTATACATTTGAATTGGGATTTTGGAAACTCAAGTAATTATCTTACATGATTTTTGAAGCTGATTTATTATTTCTCCTTAATTGAAAAATACTTCTACACTGTTTTACATTTTCTCCTTAATTGAGAAATATTTTTACGCTTTTTAAAGTGCACCATGCTACTTGCTAGTATCTGCTTGTATGGTATATATAAGTAAGGACTTGTAGTTCTATATACTGATTGGGGCTTTATGTAGGTGATGACATTTAGGTGATCTCTGTCATTGCCAGTACTCAGATGAGCGCTTTGGGCCAGCATGGCCCTCTTGTTTTCAGTATTAGTATGGTTTATACCATACCATATTTCCAAATGTTGGTACATAAGGAAAGTGTGTTAAGAGCTAATAATGTGAATACAACTTTTCTTGATATACAAGCAAGTGGTTTTAAGACTGGGGTTATTGAGGATCTGCTACACATGACCTGTCGCCATTGAGAAATTTAGTGCCGCATATTATGTAAATCACACTATGCTAGTTGGAAATCACATTTAAATTATCTCCTGTCTGATGCTATTATACTATCTGCTGTGACAACTGACAAGTACTTAGTAATTGAGCAATCTTCAGTCTGACTAGTGCATGATCTTCCTTTGGAAGCTAATATAAGGAGCTGAATTCATTCAGATTACTATATAGAATTTGATTCTAATGAGATTGAGAGCTGCTTGACTGTGGTTAATTCCAGAGATGTAGCAGCAGCAGCCAGGACGAGGTGTCCAAAGCTCAGAAAGCCCGGCTTGATGGCAAACCAACCATCTTCACAAAGATTCTTGAGAAACAGATACCAGCAGATATTCTCTATGAAGATGATAAGGTGAGTTGTTATGGTTTTATATTGAAGAAGTGAATACAAAATATTATGAATGTTAACTCGGCTCAAAATCATATTTAACTAGTTTCTGTTTTTTTAGGAAGGTAATGTTATCAGCCACTTCTTACTCCATCACAATGTTTGATGATATAATCTGTAGATTGATATCATTTTAGGACCTGTACTGTCAAAATAAACTTCAATATATAAATAGTTAAAATAGAACACATAATGAACGTTTAGAAATGGAAGTGATTTATTGTGTGACCTTTTCAGTGTATTGCGTTCAGTGATGTCAGTCCACAAGCGCCGGTACATTTCTTGGTTATTCCTAGAAAACCTCTGACAGGAATAGCGGCTGCTCAGCCAGAAAATCAGATGGTAATTGCATGTGCATTGACTATAATCAATATGGTATAATGTATATGTGATGGGGAACTAGTAATCCAGTATTTACATATAACTACTGAAGTTAATGGCAATTGAATAAAAAGAAAACTGAAATAAAAAGTAATTGTAATATAGTTACAATAATGCAGTCAGCTTTAGTGAAAATTTATTTAATTTGGGGGATTTTAAAAATAAAAATATATTTTTACATGGAAACTGAAAAAACTGGTGCATTGTTGACTGTTGACACAAATTGATGTACAACTTTCTGCCCATTCCATTCAGCAGCTAACTACATTGGCATTGTCAGACATTGTGTGCTCATTTCTAGTCATACATTTCAGCTGCTTGGTCATTTACTGCTGGTTGCCAAGAAGGTGGCAGAAGATCGGAAACTGGAGAAAGGATACAGAATAGGCAAGTCTAGTACATGTATCTTACTGGTATGCTATAATGGCTATGCAGTTTTAAAGTCGGAATGTTGGAATAAGACATATTTGCATGTGCTGTTGTTTCTTTTTCAAATAGTTTAAAATTTTTATGCCCCACTTAGAAGATTTTGAGGTCAACAGGTGAAAGGTCAAGGTAACCGTTGCTAAAAATAGAAAAACGTTTTCCGCTCAATAACTTGAGAACGCATTGAGATATTTTAATGAAACTTCATACATAGATACCTTATATCAAGACCTTGCTTGGGATTGCATATGGGATGGGTGGGGTCAAGGTCACCATTACTAAAATTAGAAAAGTGGTTTCCGCTCAATAACCTGATAACGCATCAAGATATTTTATTGAAACTTCATACATAGATACCTTATATTGAGACCTCGCTTGGGATTGCATATGGGGTGGGTGGGGTCAAGGTCAAGGTAACCATTACTAAAAATAGAAAAACGGTCTCCGCTCAATAACTTGGGAACGCATCGAGATATTTTAATGAAACTTCATACATAGGTACCTTATTATGAGACCTCGCTTGGGGCTGCATATGGTGTGTGTGGGGTCAAGGTCACAATTACTAAAATAGAAAAAACGGTTTTCGCTCAATAACATGAGAACGCATAGAGATATTTTAATGAAACTTCATACATATATACCTTATATCGAGACCTCGCTGGCGATTGCATATGGGGCGGGTGGGGTCAATGTCACCGTTACTAAAAATAGAAAAAGGGTTTCCGCTCAATATCTTTAGAATACATAAAGATATTTTAATGAAATTTCACACATAGATACCATATATCGAGACCTCGCTTGGGATTGCATTTGGGGTGGGTGGGGTCAAGATCAAGGTCACTATAACTAAACATAGAAACACGGTTTCTGCTCAGTAACTTGAGAATGCATCGAGATATTTTAATGAAACTTCATACATATGTACCTTATATCGAAGCCTTTGTTGAGATTGCATATGGGGTGGGTGTGGTCAAGGTCATGGTGACTAAAAATAGAAAATGGTTTCCGCTTAATAACTTAATAACATAACGCCGCTTGGGATTGCATATGGGGTGGGTGGGGTCAAGATCACCCTTGCTAAAAATAGAAAACGGTTTTAGCTCAATAACTTAAGAACACATCAAGATATTGTAATGAAACTTCATACATAGATACCTTATATTGAGACCTCAATTGGGATTTCATATGGGGTGGGTTGGGTCAAGGTCACCATTACTAAAAATAGAAAAATGGTTTCCGCTCAATAACTTGATAACGCATCGAGATATTTTAATGAAACTTCATACATAGATACCATATATCGAGACCTCGCTTGGGATTGCATATATAGATAAAGGGTGGGTTAGGTCAAGGTCTCCATTACTAAAAATGGTTTCCGCTTAATAACTTTAGAATGCATCAAGATATTTCAATGAAACTTCATACAAAGATACCTTAATATCTAGACCACACTTGGCATTGCATATGGGGAAGGTGAGATCAAGGTCAATGTTACTAAAAATACAAAAACGTTTTCTGCTCAATAATTATGCCCCCCCCCCCTTACAAGAAGTGGGGGTATATTTTTGCTTTGCACCCGGCGGTCGGTCGGTCGGATGGTCGGGCGGTCTGTCTGTATACCATTTCGTTTCTGCACGATATCTAGAGAACGCTTTGACCTACTATCATTTAAGTTGGTATGTTGGTTACTGGGGAGGAAAGGAAGATGCCTATTGACTTTGAGGTCAACAGGTCAAAGGTCAAGGTCACAAGGGCTTGTAACATGAAATTCCTTTCCGCACGATATCTAGAGAACCCTTTAGAAGGCTTTGATCTACAATAATTCAAGTTGGTCTGCTGGTTACTTGGGAGGAAAGGAAAACGCCTATCAGTTTTGAGGTCAACAGGTCAAAGGTCAAGGTGACAGAGGCGTGTAACATGAAAACTGTTTCTTCTGTAGACAATTTCGTTTCTGCATGATATGTAGAATACGCTTTGACCTACGGTCATGGAAGTTGGTATGCTGGTTACTCGGGAAGAAAGGAAGAAGCCTATTAATTTTGAGGTCAACAGGTCAAAGGTCAAGGTCACAGGGGCTTGTAACATGAAAACTGTTTTCTCCGTAGTCCATTTTGTTTCCGCAGGATATCTAGAGATGTTTTTGCCTATTTGATGTTTAAATTAAACAGAAAACAGGTATCCTTATATAATAGACTGTAAACATAAATCCATAATTATACTCTGTCTTTCTTTCAGCTTTATATTTACTTTCTAAAGCATCAACTTTAATTTCCTCCCCATGTGATGATGTGCACATACAATATTACAAAAATTTCCTAACAATTGCACATATTCACGACTTGGCTGCAAGTCAGGGGGCATACATGTTTTACAAACATCTCTTGTTTTAATGTTTTGGTTGGTACTAAAAATCTCACTATTATATTCTTTATGCATAGGATTTTGGTTATTGTTCAGTTTTAAAACATATGGTAAATGTAATATTTTGTCCAAAACATAGTGTACCGTTGTTCAGTCTGATGTGGTTCAGTCAGAAATATAAAAATTATGTTTTGTATAGTGCAAAAACATCGACCTGATCCTGCTGACCTCTATTTGAATAAATTTTCCAGTTTATTAATTATCTATTATTAGATTCGGCCCATTCCATAAACATATCCACAGAAGTTCACATGGCCCACTATTAATTTGATGTAGTAATACTTGATTTAAGGTGTTAAATTAAACGTTGGTATATTGATCAGATATACGGACGCAGAGAGTTAGCTTTGTATTTTGTTACTTTAACAAGTGGTTTTGTAGTTCGAAACCCAATCAGGTTATAACAATGGTACATGTATTTGATTTTGCTACATTTTCTTCGAAATTGTATTCATATTTTTTTCTTAATCAATTTTGCATGTTCTTAATAAGTATTTTATTCAACCAAGCAATAATACATATGAAAATAGCAAACATAGTATACTATCATAGATAATAATGTCGGTGTTACCCCTGCTCATGCCAGTGAATTTTCAAGGAAAGAAGAACTATTCTGGTTTCTAAACCATTCCGATGTGTTATAGATAATTTCTCGTGCTTTGGAACCTTGTGTCTTTCTTGTGTCTTTTCTTATTACATTGAAAGCCCAAACTGAAATAGCATACAGAGATCTACATTTATTCATTTCAAACACGAACATGACTTCCATTATATCCTTCGTGCACCGTATTGTTAATTTTGTATAAAAAACATTTTGATGTAAAAAGCTTTTTCCGAGATTCGAACCCTAGTCGATTGGTTGATAGACACGCATACCAATACACTCCTTGCTTAAAGCTAGTTGTAGCTAATACTATATTCAGTCATATGTATAACTGAATCTAAAATAAGTTATACAGACATCTACGAATATACACAAACAGACTTTGAAACATAATTTTGACTTCGTATTCTGCTCATGAATATTCTTGCATAAAGGTTAGGATCAGGTCCATGTTTTCGCACTAGTATGTTTTAATGAAACACATTGATGCGAGTTTTGGGATAAAAAGATATAGAACATATATACATTATTGTAGTTTTATTGATAATCATGGATGTTGGTGTTATATTGCCAACAGCACAACTGTGCATACTTTAGTGATAAACAACAGGTTGGATGGTTGTGAATTATTACTAAGAACACAACTGTGCGTATTTTAGTGATAAACAATGGTCCGGATGGTTCGCAGTCAGTGTACCACCTGCATCTGCATGTGATGGGTGGCAGACAGATGACCTGGCCCCCGGGATAACTATCCAGCAAACTCTCCATACAAACACTTTATCAGTGTGGCGATTACTAAATAGTGGGACTTGTTCGCATATAGGTGAGAGGAAAGTGTTCTTCCTAATTCTGAAATGTGATAAGTTTTGTACATATCTTTGCATTTTAAAAGCTTCTTGTTTAGTTGTATACTGGTATACATTTATTTAAACATCGTCAGCTATGAATTACTGGCAGGCCACTGTATGTTTAGAAGCATCAATATACTTGTATATGCCTGTTTCAGAAGCACTAACATTTTGCCTTCACCGGTATATGTTTGTCATTGACGTATTTTATGTGCATATGTGGACTGCAATTTAGTGTTATATTTGAATATAATTTATACATATATTTGTATTTCTGATTGCTTTTTGTGTATTTATAATTCACTTCTGGAAAATTATAATATATTTGTAACTACCTTAGACTTATTCAGTTTCACAACTAAGAATGTATCTGCTCCATGGGAGCATTAGTCGTTTATACAACATTGTTGTGACCAGTTATGCATGGAAATTTGAACTGGAAAGTTGTTTCATTTTAGTTTATTGACACTATTATAATTTGAGAAGTTAGAAAATTGTGAAGTAACTGAAATGGTTTGTTTTAATTGAAAAAAAAAAATCGAAAATAGTCAATTTTAAGATAGTCTAGTTCATCAACTTTCATGACTCATGTAGTTGCAAAATACCTTTCTTTGACATCTATTATTATAGCTACATTGACAATTTCCTTGTTTTGATAGAAATTTTACCTGGGCCATTTTTCATGTTCCTACAAAATGTGCCTTCTATTACTGTTAAGTATGTGGTATGCTTCAAAAGTATTAAATCGTACATAAAACTTGTTATACTATGAAGTTGGGCAACTGAAAATAAAATATTCACACTTTAATTGGCGTTGTTGCATGAGAAAGGTACCAGTATTAGATTTGACCTTTGATTCAGGACACATACTGCAGTATTTAAAGGGCCTTTTCATCCAGTAGCTACTTGACTAGAGAATTTTGTGTTACTGTATGGATAATGCACGTTAACTGAAATCCTGCATATGCACACATTGTAAATTATACTTGGTGAAGAACATTTCATCAGATGTAACAGATTAAATGTGTACATTTAACTATAGATGTTACGAGTTATATGCAGCCATATAACCTTCTACAAATGTTCTTCCTTTATCTTACAATATAGAGAAGAGGCCAGTAACAGATGTTGTCACTGGAAATAGAACAGACAAGCTCTGGATCAAGCCCGGAAGTTATTTAGTTGTAACAATTGATAAGAGTATAATTATTCTTGCATTTAGTCTAAATACACTCCACCATCATATGGACATAATAAGAAGTTTTATTTGAATCCTTTTCATTAGCATTCATAAAATTGTGCTCTACAAAAGAAAAATTAAGGAATGGGTAGTAACAATCTTTAATGTTTTAACTCCTCCCTTTCTCTCAGTGACTAATACCATTATATGAAGCTTCATTTGAATCAAACTAATGGCAGTAACTCCATAAATGTTCAAGAAAGAGTTATGGTTTTATACTGTTCTTCCTCTAAATGCCTTTTATCATTACATTAGAGGCCTGTCATGGGAAAACCGGGCTTAATGCACGCGCTTTAAGTGTCATCCCGGATCAGCCAGTCCACACAGGCTGATCCGGGAAGACACTATCTGCTTTTATGGTATTTTCAGTTTCAAGGAAGTCTCTTCTAAACGTTAATCCACTGTAGGTGGAAAGTGCCGTCGTGGATAAGCCTGTGCGGACTGCACAGGCTAAGCCAGGACGACACTACGCACGTGCAAAAAGCCTGGTTTTCCCACGACATGCCTCATTAAGTTTCCTTTAAATAGTACAAAAGGCCATAACTTGACGAAACATTGCAAACAGTATCCAAAGCACTTTTGTAAGCAATAAAAAAACAACAAAAGGGAACATTTGTTTCTTGTTTATCATTTAAGTAAATACCTACTTATATTTTGCAACAAATATAGACAAATAAAATACATTGAACAAATTCATCTGCTGTACAACAGTGCAATGTCATGTTTTTGTATTTTCAACATTTGTACACAGTCAATGTTATTTATGACAAAACAATGCCATTTCTTGCTCTACAAGAAATGCTTACATGTGTAATGTGTACAAACTACAAAGCCATTAACGTAACACAACATACATTATACACATTTGGAAGATGCAGTATTTCAACTGAAGCGAATACACAAATGTGTGTGTTATACCAAGGTGGTTAAACTGACATCACAGCAACTGATGAGGAATGGCAGTATTACAACAACTGATCAGCACTACTTACACATAGCTTGCAAGCTGTGTAAGAAGTCCAAGAAATATCACATTCTAGAAATAAAATGGTGACCTTTAACAAAACCATGGCTTGTGATAGTAGGTTGCTCTAGTTTACTTTCACCTCAAACAGAACATTTAACAACCTGAAATAAAACTGTAAATGATCATTGTAGAGATCAGTATGATCATTTTGAACCACTGTAAATGATCATAAGGATAACCATTTTGTATATGTTTGTATGTAAGCATGTTTTAGCAACAAACGTTTATTTCTTAGAGAAGGATATTTCTTGCCTTAATTCACCAGTAATACTAGTGGTAGTGCTGCACCCATGTTGGATAATACTGACATTCAAAATTCACAATTACTACACAAATTGGTACATGACAACATTTAGTACAACTTGTAACAAGGATTTGTTCAGGAAAAAGACTACAAATGTATTGAGAAGTCTTTAGTAGGTTAGGACTAGTTACACTTTCCATTCACACCTGACCTTTGCTTCCCAGGCAGAGGACCACCCTATGCACAGTCAACCAGTGTATGTTTGTACCCTGTTAGCTTCTAACATCTAAAACCTGTGCCATGATGCGTGCTTACATGTCATAAATCTACTGTTAAAACATGTATGATATTACACATTCACACTGGAATGTTTTGAACTGTGATATATATACATAAATATTTCCATCACAAGACATTTATTTATGTTAAGAGCATCGATGTCAATGACTAACTTGATAGTTGGCGCATTTTGTTTTCACCAAAAAATGACTATTAAATCTCAAGGTAACACAATTATGCAAGAAGTTTACTCATTTCCTTTCATCCCCAGCAAAACACTCCCCATGCACACAACTTTTTAACCTGTAAGTCAACATACATCAACTGCCACATTCATTCTTTACAAATGATAAAATCATAACAATTCATTGTATTGGAGATACAGATGCACGCTTAAATAAAGCTGGAAATGGTTGACAACTTCAAGAACAATTTTGACAATACTAACAAACACCATTGCCATTTCACAATAATAGTACACGTACTGAAATAATATGCATCTCCCTGTTATGTTACATACAGTTAACAAATATCTGGTGTACATAAATATGCTTTTCATTTATAACTTATAAACAAACAAAATGGAATTTGAACATGGAAATTTTGATATTCCTATAATGTTTTCCAAAATCCCATTTCATTACCAATGAAATGGGAACTAGAACAGTGAATTCCCTAACGACTGGAGGGGTTAGTCGGTGAACTTTCTGTTGGGGTTGCGTCCAAAGAGGATGGTCCTCAGATCTGGGATCATCTGCTGACTCATCAGATTGAGGCGACTCTCGAGGGTGTTCTCCACCACGAACTTGCCGCCTTGAGACACCAGCACCACACCGCCCGACCTGGGGAACAAATATACCGGGTATGTAACAATGTACATGATCCTAGGAAGACCGGCAGTGTTTGAGAGTGTTTTGTAACACCAGCAGTACTCTGGAACCCAAAGAATAATTTGGGGCTCTCGTTTCAATATTTATGGGGCAGAATACAGGCTTCATTCCCCGTTAATGAGTATTCACGAGAAATAATTACAAAATGAGAAACCATGACCATGCCACTAGATCGGAGAACAAACATATGTTAAAAAACTTTCACAGTGAAAGCGAAACAAGAATATATGTGATCCCAGGCAGTAGAGCATTGTTGTGTAATAATTACAACCTGACAAAACATTCCGGAAATGGAGAACCATAGTCTTGTGAATCAGCCAAAATTTAGTGTGTACACAATTGTAACAAACTGTCCACCTACACTTCATTTGGCAGGAAGTTCTCAGTGTCCACTACGACCTTGACATCCTTCTTGCCCTGGGTGGCCTTACGGTACGTCTCTATAGCTGCGGGACACACCTCCTGCAGAGAGGACCCACCTCCGCAATCAAACATGGACAAAATACATTCTTCTAAAGATATGTCTTAAACAAGTATGTGCATGTTACATTTTTTGCTACTACATTAAATAACAATGGTACACAATGTAATTAAATCTTTTATGCTTCAATGTGCATGTAAAAAACACGACTGCATACCCCTCTGTCGGGCTTCCTCTGGTTAAACAATTTATTTAGCCAAATTTACCTTAGTTTGTTGAAATCATAGCTCTTTGGCGTATTTTATATGGTTTTATGAAGAAAAACTTGCAATTAATATACCTTCAGCCAAATGTTGAACTTTTTAACCATTGGTTAATTTGGTGAATGCCAGAGTGACTCCTGATCTGAATCCCATTTAGAATAGAAGAAACAAGAGGGCCACGATGGCCCGATGTCGCTCACCTGATATCTATGCATGAAGTTTAATTAAAATATCTCAATAGGTTTTCAAGTTATTGAGCGAAAGCTGTTTTTCTATTTTTAGTAACAGTGACCTTGACCCCACCCACCACAAACGTAAAGCAAGGTCTCGATATAAGGTATCTACGTATGAAGTTTCATTATAATATCTCAATGCATTCTAAAGTTATTGAGCGTAAACCGTTGTTCTATTTTCAGTAACGGTGACCTTGACCTCACACACCCCATATGCAATCCCAGGCAATGTCTCGATATAAGGTACTTATCTATTAAGTTTCATTGAAATAGCTCAATGCGTTGTCAAGATATTTAGCGGAAACCATTTTTCTATATTTAAAAACAGTGACCTTGACCTTACCCCACCCACCCCATATGCAATCCCAATTGAGGTATCAATATAATGTATTTATGTATTAAGTTTCATTAAAATATCTCAATGCGTACTCAAGATATTGAGCGGAAACCGTTTTTTCAATTTTTTAGTAACAGTGACCTTGACCCGTCCCACCCCATATGCAATCCCATGCGCGGTGTTGATATAAGGTAACTATGTATGAAGTTTAATTAAAATATCACAAAGCGTTCTAAAGTTATTGAGCGGAAACCATTTTTCTATTTTTAGTAACAGTGACCTTGACCCCACCCATCCCATATGCAATCCCAATCGAGGTATCGATATAATGTTTTAACCAAATATGAAACCTCTGGGCCTTGTGGTTTGAGAGAAGAATTTTTAAATCATTTTGCCATTTACGTCTATATAAACCATGTGAGCCCCGGGGTGTGCCCAGCTTTGACCCCAGGGGCATCATTTGAACCATCTTATAGAAGACCACTACACAATGTTACATACCAAATATAAAACCTCTCGGCCTTGAACTTTCAGAGGAGATAATTTTTAAAATCAATTTGCTATTAAAGTCTATATAAACCATGTGACCCCCGGGTGTGGCCAGTTTTGACCCCAGGGGCATAACTTGAACAATCTTTGTAGAGGACCACTATACAATGTTACATACCAAATATGAAACCTCTGGGCCATGTGGTTTCAGAGGAGAAGATTTATAAAGTCATTTTGCTATTCAAGTCTGTATAAACCATGTGACCCCCAGGGTGCGGCCAGTTTTGACCCCAGGGGCATCATTTGAACAATCTTTGTAGATGACCACTATACAATGTTACGTACCAAATATGAAACCTCTAGGCCTTTCAATTTCAGAGAAGAAGATTTTAAGTCATTTTGCAATTTAACTCCATATAAACCATGTGACCCCTGGGGTGTGGCCAGTTTTGACCCCAGGGGCATCATTTGAATATTCTTTGTAGAGGACCACTATACAATGTTACATACCAAATATGAAAGCTCTACGCCTTGCAATTTCAGACAAGAAGCTTTTTAAAGTCATTTTGCTATTTTAAGTCTATATAAACCATGTGAGCCCCAGGGTGTGGCCAGTTTTGACCCCAGGGGCATCATTTAAACAATCTTTGTAGAGGACCACTATACAATGTTACATACCAAATATGAAACCTCTAGGCCTTACAATTTCAGAGAAGAAGATTTTTAAAATCATTTTGCTATTTACGTCTATATAAACCATGTGAGCCCCGGGGTGTGCCCAGCTTTGACCCCAGGGTCATCATTTGAACCATCTTATAGAAGACCACTACACAATGTTACATACCAAATATAAAACCTCTCGGCCTTGAACTTTCAGAGGAGATAATTTTTAAAATCATTTTGCTATTAGTCTATATAAACCATGTGACCCCCGGGGTGTGGCCAGTTTTGACCCCAGGGGCATAACTTGAACAATCTTTGTAGAGGACCACTATACAATGTTACATACCAAATATGAAACCTCTGGGCCATGTGGTTTCAGAGGAGAAGATTTATAAAGTCATTTTGCTATTCAAGTCTGTAAAACCATGTGACCCCCAGGGTGTGGCCAGTTTTGACCCCAGGGGCAACATTTGAACAATCTTTGTAGATGACCACTATACAATGTTACATACCAAATATGAAACCTCTAGGCCTTTCAATTTCAGAGAAGATTTTAAAAGTCATTTTGCAATTTAAGTCCATATAAACCATGTGACCCCTGGGGTGTGGCCAGTTTTGACCCCAGGGGCATCATTTGAACATTCTTTGTAGAGGACCACTATACAATGTTACATACCAAATATGAAAGCTCTACACCTTGCAATTTCAGACAAGAAGCTTCTTAAAGTCATTTTGCTATTTAAGTCTATATAAACCATGTGAGCCCCAGGGTGTGGCCAGTTTTGACCCCAGGGGCATCATTTGAACAATCTTTGTAGAGGACCACTATACAATGTTACATACCAAATATGAAACCTCTAGGCCTTACAATTTCAGAGAAGAAGATTTTTAAAATCATTTTGCTATTTAAGTCTATATAAACCATGTGAGCCCCAGGGTGTGGCCAGTTTTGACCCCAGGGGCATCATTTGAACAATCTTTGTAGAGGACCACTAAACAATGTTACGTACCAAATATGAAACCTCTGGGCCTTGCGGTTTCAGAGCAGATTTTTAATGTAATTTTGCTATTTAAATCTATATAAACCATGTGCACCACAGGGTGTGGCCAGTTTTGACCCCAGGGGCATCATTTGAACAATCTTTGTAGAGGACCACTATACAATGTTACATACCAAATATGAAACCTCTAGGCCTTGCAGTTTCAGAGAAAAAGAATTTTAAAGTCATTTTGCTATTTAAGTCTATATAAACCATGTGAGCGCCTGGGTGTGGCCAGTTTTGACCCCAGGGGCATCATTTGAACAATCTTTGTAGAGGACAACTATACAATCTTACAAACCAAATATGAAATCTCTGGGCCTTGCAGTTTCAGAGGAGAAGATTTTTAAAGTCATTCTGCTATTCAAGTCTATATAAACAATGTGACCCCCGGGGTGTGGCCAGTTTTGACCCCACGGACATCATTTGAACAATCTTTGTAGAGGACCACTAAACAATGTTACATACCAAATATGAAACCCCTAGGCCTTGCGGTTTCATAGGAAAAGATTTTTAAAGTCATTTTGCTATTCAAGTGTATTTAAACCATGTGACCCCCGGGGCGTGGCCACTTTTGACCCCAGGGGCATCATTTGAACATTCATTGTAGAGGACCACTAGAGGATGTCACATATCAAATATGAAAGCTCCAAGCCTTGTGGTTTCAGCTAAGATTTTTAAAGTTTTCAGGTTTTTTTTAAATCTACTTTTAGCTCTTGTGACCTACATATGCAGCGGACCATATCAATTTGAACAATTTTGAAAGAGGGTCACCCAAGGATCATTCCTGTGAAGTTTGGTGAAAATCTGCCAAGTGGTTAGGAGGAGATGTTCTCTGAATGAAAATGTTGACACACGACGTACGATGCACGACAGACAAAAGGCGATCCTAAAAGCTCACCATGAGCATGTTGTGCTCAGTGAGCTAAAAATACACAAGTACTCTGAGCAATCACTCTGTAGGAGCATTTTCAAGTCTATTAGATCGCACACGACTATTGTAGATGACACAACTGAGTGGCCTATAGCATGTATGCTTGCCTACCCTGACCATGTCCTGGTCCTGCTGTCTGCACCTCAACGTGACATCTGTCTCCAACAGCTGGAACAGGCCCTGAATACCACACAATATCATGCTTTAAAGAATGTCTGATGATATCAATACATGTACATGTATTATAAGACAGGCTGTTCATAAAAAGACATACAACTATCCAGTAGAGTATGAATTGAATGAGTTATGTATAAGACATACAACTATCCAGTAGAGTATGAATTGAATGAGTTATGTATGAGACATACAACTATCCAGTAGAGTATGAATTGAATGAGTTATGTATAAGACATACAACTATCCAGTAGAGTATGAATTGAATGAGTTATGTATAAGACATACAACTATCCAGTAGAGTATGAATTGAATGAGTTATGTATAAGACATACAACTATCCAGTAGAGTATGAATTGAATGAGTTATGTATAAGACATACAACTATCCAGAAGAGTATGAATTGAATGAGTTATGTATAAGACATACAACAATCCAGTAGAGTATGAATTGAATGAGTTATGTATAAGACATACAACTATCCAGTAGAGTATGAATTGAATGAGTTATGTATAAGACATACAACTATCCAGTAGAGTATGAATTGAATGAGTTATGTATGAGACATACAACTATATTTAATGAGTTATGTATAAGACATACAACTATCCAGTAGAGTTTGAATTTAATGAGTTATGTATACCAGTATCTGAGCACTTTTAAAGCTATTACTAGGGTTTAAGGCACGAAAGTCATCACGGCACTACTTTTACTGTCCATACTGGTACAAACAATCATTTACTGGTATTGAATCCTCACACACAAATGATTTAAGTACTACTGCAGAATATTTAAATCAGGTATCTACTTCAGCCACTGGTTGACAAGCCCATCAGTCTGACCCCATTCTCAATCAGGTATCTATTTCAGCCACTGGTTGACAAGCCCATCAGTCTGACCCCATTCTCAAAGGGCTTACCTGGGCTACAAGTCCTTCCAACAACTTCTTGTACTTTGCCTTGTCTGCAGTGATTTTGCCCAGCTGCTTCTTAGCTTCTTCAATCAGTGCCTGAAATGTATAATGTATATTCTAGCGTGATACTCGCTAATTTTTCTACAGACATAGAACAAAATTATCGTTGTTCAAACTACCCAATAAACAACGCAAAAAGTAGTCTCGATTCTACGCGTAGCATAGTAAAATATATTTCTCGTCACAATTGCAAAAATATTTGTCCATTCATGTTAGAATCAAAATAATTTTTGCATAATCATTGTTCATCGGCCAATTAAACAACTCTTTGTCGTTCTGATGGGCTAACGCTCTCAGGGTTTAATTCCCATGCATCAGAATATCAACTAGTTGTTTATTGGCTGATAAACAATGATAAATCAAACATTATTTCTTAATTATATCTGCTTTGTATTTCACAACACAATAGATTACCTTTTGGGTAGTCATACCAACCAGAAACATGGCCCAGTCTTCACAGTAATATTTAGAAGTACCCACTCAGGCATAGACCATGTCATTTCAAATCTACTTTAAATTTGTCTGATAAAATGTTCTTTTGAACCCCCTGTTCCACGTAAATGCTTGTGCTGTTAACGTAGACATATCAACAGTAAATAATGTTACTTTATTATATGCAAATGCATAAGGATAAAACTTTCTGGACATTCTTGTATTTATTGGTAAATGCATTTTATGTATTTCCAAACTTGTACACGCCATTTTGGACAGACAGGTCATAATTTTCACTTGTTTGGATATATTTGTTTGTCCTGCAAGTGGGTTATTTCGAAGCCAGACACATATTTAACATATTCATTAAAAGAAATATAGTAACACATGCATTTTAGAGCAACAAATGATTTTAAGAAATAATGCTTATCGTTTGTTTCATACAATGGCTTGATAGAGGGACATCTCCATCCATAACCTATACCTGTACAAGTTACGAGACGTGTCGGGGGGAAAACTGGGCTTAATGCGTGTGCATAAAGTCTTGTCCCAGATCAGGACGACACTTTCCGTTGTTAAGGTATTTGTTTGTTTCAAGGAAGTATCTTCCTAAAATACATCCACTGTAGTCCGCTTTATGACACTTAATGCACGTGCATTAAGCCCGGTTTTCCTAGGACATGCCTCTTACTGACCTTGAGATGGTCTTCCCTGGCCTTCAGTACGCGCAGTCTCGCTTGATTGAGCAGGTTGGAGTTTTGGCTGGAAAACAAGCACACTATATGAGAATGACTTTTAGCTGGAAACAGGCAAGCCCTTTAATTATTCTTCATCGTGGACATGAAAACTAGTATGGGGAATAACTCAACATTCCAAAAAATAAAACAACAAAGACACGATATGCAGAGCAAAACATGTAGTTATTTTGAAAATGGAATTTAGACAAAAATCCGATACTTAAGCAAGTGTAAGTTCTGTTTCAATGCACATTGGATCTATTGAAATATAATCTACCGGTACATTTTCTTCATTGCTAACATGTACTACATACAGTACATTTTTTTAAAGCAACCAAAACATTTTAATACACATATCATGTGTTAGGAGCCAATTAAACATAACCTACATTTTTTTCTGCAGTTCGACTTGTTTCTCCTTGCGTTCATAGTACTCCATGATCTTGACTCGCTGTTGCTGAACGAGACGTCCCTTCTCAATGTTGAACTCTTCTTCGGCCTAGTAACACAGGCAAAGGATGACTTAACATCATGCAGTGTTTTTTTCATCTTTGGGGTAACGGTGGCGCGGGCCTTCAGATAGGGAATTTTATGGCAAAACTGGATTTTTTTAGAAAAGCATTATTACATGTTTATATTCTACTGTGTTATAAAACATAAATTTATTAATTGTTCTGCTACAAATGATAACTCAGATTATGCACTAATTTGGTTGGATGAAAAATTGCTGGGATTGTTTATAAAAATTCCATTATCTTAATCAAATTTTGTCTGATTTTGGTCATTGGGCATTTGTTAAAATAAAGCTTACATTCTAAGGGGAATTTTAAGGTTAATATAGGGGAAAAAAATATATTTTTTAAGCTGAGGAATGTGGCCCTTACAAAACACTGTCATGTGAACATTCGTTTTAAAGCTTCTGTGTTATTCGCAAAAAGCTTTTTTAGATTTTCTGTAATCTCTTAATAAGTTAATATACAAACAAAGTTCCATTAAGTTGAAATATACTATTAAAATATGGTGGGTTCTAACAGCCAATCGCCACTAGTGAAAAGTTATCGTCAGTACTGCATCCAAGTTTTTACATTCAGAATTATGTGTTACGAAAACCTCTGAAAACAACTTATTGGATAGCGTAGAAACTAGTATACCAACAATATGCTCTATGTTGTCCACCAATTAGAATGCCAAACTGATTAAATTAAAAAGCAATGCATTACAAATCACTACTTGTACTACTTACAAATTTATACTGTAATTAAATTCTATTCTAACATTCTAACCTTACCAGCTGGTAACATTAATACATAAATGCATATAACTCATGTAATAATCAACCCAATGTTACCTTTGCATCAATTTCTTCAGCCTTTTCGTTGGCCTCCTGCTCAATAAAGGCCATCATGTGCTTGATCTGGAACATAACATGTCTACATTAACATCATGAATATCTGCACAATGAAACTACATTTCAAATGCTGGTCAAAGTTATGTGCCTTGACAAAGATCTTACATAATGACCCCAAAGACATGTGTGAAGTTTCAATTGAACATCTGTAGTAGTTACAGAGATATGTACTTGTTGCATGCAAACCTTTACCTGAATTTTCAAAGTACAAAAAGGGGAACAATTCTGCTAAATTGCAGGACAGAGTAATGAGCCTTGGTCAATGACCCTGAAGACACTTTGGAAGTTTTAATTTAAGATCTGTAGTAGATATAGAGATACGGAGTTGTTGCACGCAAACTTTTACCTGATACAAAAATGGGCATAATTCTGCTAAATTGCATGTCATAGTTATGGGCCTTGGTCAGTGACCTTACATGACCCCAAACGCATGTGTAAAGTTTCAACTGAATATCTGTAGTAGTTACAGAGATATGGACTTGTTGCATGCAAACTTAACCAGAGCATTACGGCGATGGCGATGCCGACAAACGGATGAGTTGTTTAGCTCGAGCTATTTGGTAAATAGTCGAGCTAAAAATTATGAAATGCAACTTTTACAATTAGAAAAGACAGTGACAGTGTAAAGCATTATCAGTGCAACAGATAAGGTGGCGCACATTTGTGTAAATACACAATTCTCAAACACCATTTACTCAATTTATTTAAGGGACTTGTTCACAGATTTTTGCATGTTTTGAAGTATGCCATTAAATGTCTTAAGTTGACAGATTTAAGCACTGGAACTAAAGAGCACAAGAACAATTTAAAAACAAAAGAAAAGAAATAAAAGTGGTCCCACCGGAGTTTGAACTTAGGATCTTCTGATTAAACGGCTATCGCCTTAACCACTCGGCCATCCCGATTTCTATATTTTTCCTGGCATTATTTACTTATGTAATTGATCCACGTGTTGTCAACAATTTTGACAAAAACAACAGAAACATTTCAAATTATTTCAGTGTTTAGCGTTATAATTTCAAATGATAATTACTCATTAATGAAACGGTATTTACAGTATATCTATGTCAGTAGTGTTATTTTGCTCCCTGGTATTCACTGCTCTTTTATTTTTGGTATCTTTG
Organism: Congeria kusceri; assembly: GCA_027627225.1. Taxonomy (NCBI): domain Eukaryota; kingdom Metazoa; phylum Mollusca; class Bivalvia; order Myida; family Dreissenidae; genus Congeria; species Congeria kusceri. The sequence continues at coordinate 61,116,465 of CM051024.1, forward strand.
ACAAAAAGTTGAAAAAAAGTCTATTCGTCAATCTGTGAACAGGTCCCTTTACAAATTTAATGAGTGAAACAACCCAATTCATATACTGCATTATACTCAAGATTGGTCAATGTTTAACTGACAGTCTTATAGTGAAAATATGAGTGTTCAATGCAAGCTCAATAGGACACGTCACCTACAGTATAGTGAAAATATGAGTGTTCAATGCAAGCTCAATAGGACACGTCACCTACAGTATAGTGAAAATATGAGTGTTCAATGCAAGCTCAATAGGACACGTCACCTACAGTATAGTGAAAATATGAGTGTTCAATGCAAGCTCAATAGGACACGTCACCTACAGTATAGTGATTGCATCATTCACGAATGGTTTTAAAATGTTAGGCACACTGATGGAATTTGTGTATTCCAGTTCTTTTGCTCAAATTTGTATTTCCAATAATCAATTAATGTTAATCATATGGAGAAACATAATTTCAAGTTCTCAATTAAATCATTCATTATTCAATTATTTTAAATATGATTGGGTAATACACAATTCTGGCAAACTACTTATCTGTTGCTCTGATTATCGTGTATACAAAGTCAAGATACTAAAATATACTTTGGTATAGTGAAAACTTGCCTTAATTTTTTGCTAAAAAAAGTGATCCCGTTTTTTTAAGTTAGTTTACATTTTGCCAAACTTCTTGAAGTGACCTCCTCTTCTGTACAATATGGACATCATTGCAGCAAAACAGGGGACACCACTGTGAGGAGCTTATCATGTTTTTATATAATTATTACACATTCTTTTTATATTACATAAATACCGGTATATAATAAAATGTACAGCAGTTATCAGGTCATAATATGTAACAAGAGCTGTCAGAGGACAGCGCGCTCGACAATGCAAAGTATTTCAGTTAATACATATTTTGGATAGTGGAAGGGCAATTTTTTTGTTAAATACAAAACTTTTAAGTGAAGCATTGTATGGTTTATACATTTTTGGAACAAAAACTTTAACAACAAAGTCTATGTAAAAAGTGGGCTAACTCTGTCAAAATACAAAACAGAGTTATGGGTAATGTTGCCCCTGATACTAGAGTTGATGACTAAGGTTAGTTCCAAGTTTCAAGTGAATAACTTATGTAGTTTTTAAGTAACAAAACTGTTCAATATACATTTTAACCAGAAAATCTATGTGAAAAAGGGGCATAACTCTGTTAAATACAAACCCTGAAGTATTATTTTTAAGTGTCTGAAAAAACCTATTAAAGCTGGTATATAGCAGTAATAACCAATAAACATGACCTACTCAGTAATAACCAATAAACATGACCTACTCAGGTCTATCAAAATAATCATGTGTGAAATTTCTTTTTGATATAAGAAAATATTGTATCTTTGAGAAAAATATGAGCCTGCAGATATTTTGATGTTGAATACATCTGCTATTTACCGTGAGTATTAATTTTGAACATGTGACTCTATGGTTTACAAAGGGAAGAGTTCCTGAATATTATTTCAATGCCAGGTTCCCGGGTAGTAAATTGCTACTAGTCCAAGCCTTAGTGACAACAGTATGATGCTATTTGAGTTATCCGCTCAGATAATAATACAGTATAGGACTGTAGGAATGATCATTTCAGAAACTCAAATACACTCTGACACAGTAATACATTTACCACGTCAACTCAAATGGATAGAAACAGTATGATGCTATTTGAGTTATCCGCTCAGATAATAATACAGTATAGGACTGTAGGAATGATCATTTCAGAAACTCAAATACACTCTGACACAGTAATACATTTACCACGTCAACTCAAATGGATAGAAATATCTGAAATACAGTTCACGCTGCCAGAAACCCGCAATGTTTGCGATATGTGATGAGCAGATTTTATCGCGATGCCACGAATTTTCGCTAATTCTTGCGTATTTGCGAACTTTTGTGGCAAAGGATTTTGTCCCGCCACGAATCGCGACAAGGAAGTAATTAGTAAAAATGCAGACCTGAAAGCAATATTTTCACTCAGCGGTCTATTAATAATTCATTTTAAAAGAACTTTCCGGAACGGTTCAGCGTTTTTCCTCACCAATTTGGGAATGGTACCGGTACCGGTCAAATTGGGAAAATTAGCGTCGTATGGGAATGTTATCACTTTCATTAAAAAATGTCATAAAAGATGTAAAAACAGTAAGTTGCTTCTCCTAGCTGTTAACAGTAATCCAGGATTTTTCTCAGGCGACCCGGTCTCTACTTCAAATTTTTCTTTGCGACATATGTCGTATGACGTTATCTGGTGCGTTTTAGCTCTTAAAATTAAGACTAACACGTTTAAATTTTTAAATTTTGGTAAACGTTTAAACGAAATGAAATAAACGAAACATCACCATTTAAAAGCAAATGCGTCATTGTAAGAATCATGATTGAAATACATGTATATTATACATTCTTTGCTCTTGCAAAAACGGTGGGAGAATTTCCCAGTGCACGTTGTGCCTACACGCGTCAAATGTAAAAGACCTGTATTTAGAAAGTTCATGGTCGGTACACGCATGCGTGGAACTTGATGTCGTTGTTGTCAACAGGCATTTCGTGCTCTTTTGCAGAAAACACGGGTTTTACATGGCATACATGTACATGAACAAGACCGCTTGTGTTAACGAAACTACAAGACTGAGCAGTAACACGAGATACGCTTTTCCAATTATGATTTCATATTAGCATATTTTTTGCAGTATATTTTTTAAAGTTATGTAATTTATTAAATAAATAAGTGTGCATATTTTTAAAAAATACAAAAGCTCATTTACTTTTTAGATCGATAATACGCTTGACATGCGTATAAGGTTACTTGTGTGTGGATACATGCTAACTGTGCCGATTGGTCAGTCATAACGTCATTGCAAAGCGAAGATAAACTGAGCGTTTCTATTGGCTCATATCAATTTTACTGCTTGTTGAAACTCCGCCTACAGGGCGGTGCTTGACAGTGATTGATTGCGGCTAAGGAATAACTGTAAATTGTTAAAAAATTTTGCGAAGTGACACTCGCTTTGATCATTCAGTGACTTTATAGAGTGGGTGTACATGTTTCTTGAGTGAAAAACGGCCATTGTGACGTAAGAGATTAGCTTTCACAGCAGGAATTGTAGGTCTGCTGCAGTCAACACAGCTAATTAATTGATAAAATACACGTGCCCCGAGCGATGTTTAGAAGCGCAACACTATGTTCAAGTAAATATCTAAGTTCCTTGGCACCGGGGCGCTAGAACGGCCTGGGGAAGGCCCTGCAGCTGTGCGTGGAGGTTTATGCTTGGGTAAAACAAAAGTAAAATACAGGAACATTGTCAATCTTTTCAGAGTCTTTTTTTATATTTGTTTCTTACATTTGGGAATTTTTTAACTTCAAATTGGGAAAAATGGTCAGAAAATCGGATTGGGAATGGAACCGTTTTTTTGTACTGACTTCATATAGAGGAAAAACGCTGTGGTTATATAAATGTAGTACTCTGAATTATCTTATTTACAGTATCATTTAAATATACATTTATGACAACACTATTACGACATAAGTAATATTATAATGTAGTGGTTCATAAATTACAAATATTATAAAAAGAAAGAATAATAAAGTTATTTAATACTACAAGATATATTTTAGTTTGTTGATATTAAACGATAAATGGATAATCGTTTGTCGTGCCTTAATATACATTATCAACAACAGAAACAGTTAAATCAAACGCAAATACATGACACATTAATTAATACAGTGTTAAACGACAAACAAAAGCTGAGTGTTACAACATAGAGGTGGTTGCTCCCTTTATGTTTTCACGACCACTGTTGATCAATTAAGGAGAGCTATTGCAGATCAGTCCACTGGTTGGATATTGACACCGATTAGTACATGAAGATTGTTTTTATCTATATCTTGTTCATCAGAAACCCGCATTTTGAACGCGAATAACAAAATATCAAATTTATAACTGGATTGCCGCCTTAATAATCGGATAACCAGTTATTTGTTGTCATCCTTTAAAAAACTTACGGTATTTTGATATAAAAATTGAATAAAGTATTACTATGTACTTTCATCTTATGTAGACTGTGTAACTACATCAGGGTTGTGAACATTAACTAACACTGGAATATAAAATGACTATATTCGATACTCAATATCAATTAATTGTAACAAAAATCCGTCATTTATAATTTTAAGTGGAGTTTAATGATTTTTGTCAGAATAGTAAGTTTTAACTTAAACATATACACAGTATATACAAAATAAACCATTGTGACCTCTATATGCATTTTCTTAGACTAATACTGTAAAATAATAGTGCTTTATTATATAATCGTTCATTAATTAAATGTGATAATAATGTAATACAATTTATATTTCTACATTTAACTACTTGATACAATACACAATGTAGAAAGACCGTGAAACTGTACAACCCTTAAATTTGATAGTCTAGAGCAGATGCACATGTACCTATAGTTTTGTCGCAAGAATCGCCACAACATTTCGTGACATATTTGTCGCAAGATTTTGTCGCGAAATCTCGCGATGGGCCTGCCGGCTATCTTTTGCGAATCTTCACGAAATTTGTGACGTCGCTTCGCGGATAATGATAGAAGACTCGTCGCGACAGCGTAAATTATGCGGTTTTCGGGTGGCATGTACTTTATGAATGCTGATCTATTGTTCTTACAAATATTACAAACTAGATTATGTTATATTAACCAGAGATGTTTGTTGGAGGAGCTTTAACCAATGCGAAAGAAAACTGAAATTCAGTGTTTTTTTTCAGTGATTTGTGAATATGCCCTTTTCTGTGAAATTGTGAAAAATGCGTCGTAAAATGCCAAAATTGTGAAAAGAGGGAAATACAAACTACATGTAGTATCACATAATAACTAGTGATTTTGTTGTATTTAATCACACTTAAAGTACAAACACATTAAAGTGTGATCCTTACATTCATGAAACCTTACCATGAAACATTTCAGTTAAATTTCTCTTTTTGCAGATTTGATATTGTCAATTCTTCTTTAAATTAGCAAAATGTCCAATGGCTTCACTTGAGTCAGACACAAGAGTCAATAGAAATGTCACATGATTGAGATGTAAAAGGCTCATTAAGGGACAAAACAGGGGTTTCATCGATATTATTTTGTCACCATTATCAGTATGTGAATCTGACTAATTTGCACTCGTTACTGTCAGTAAATCTACTTGTGAAGACACTAACGTTGAAACTGTTGAACTGCAGCACTAATCGTCTTCGGGGGCTTCACTAACTATTTTCTCGCTTAAAATTGCCTGTTTGAAACAATGACTCATTTTCCTGTAAGATAAGCTTGTCTTTTTATATAAAAAATTCACATAGTACTGAGAGTTTCGTGCAAAATGCATTGTGATTACTTAAAAAAAAACAAGAAGAAAATAATCTGCAGTGTTTACACTTTAAAAATCCTTCAAACAATTGAGTCAATACAGATTATAACCCAATGAGCGTTTACAGTGACCCCGATGAGCACGTTTCACTAACCGACTGGTTCACGAAAATATCAATAAAACGTGACACTAGTCCTGTTAAAATCGAGTAACCTTTCAAAGCGGTGTAGACATAAAACTATTACCGAAATTTTATCCTGTGTAAACCATACATGCCATATGTCCCGGTCTGACCGGGATTGTCCCGGTTTCGCGAGGTCTGTCCGGCATCCTGGTGAGATGCATTTTGTCCCAGTCAATCACAAAAATCGATGTTAGTGTACCATAAAACTTACATTGGGCCAACAATTAACTTCAGATTGTTAATCCCTTTATCAGTCCCTATGACAACAATACCCGCTAGCCGCGTGTCAAAGAGGAGCAGTAATGATACCCCATTAGCGATTTATTGATCGTTTGTCACACTTTCGCGGGATGCGGGTCATATATCTGCGGTCGCTAATTGCTGCTGATTGTTGCATTGTTTCGGAATAAAAAAGGAACTGTGTTTGTTGTTATTTTGATTTAAAATACAATAGGTGTTATCACATAGTTAGTTCAGTAACGTTTGAAGGTTAAGTATGAAAATAAATTGAGAACTTTTCGAGAATTAAAGATGCAAAAACAATCATAACTTTCTTTAAACTTGTATTGTTCACATCACAAAAGTTGATGCAGTTAATGACGCAGTGTATAGTGGAACGTAGCCCCGGTACAAAGTTGCTGGAGTAGTCTCCCTTGTAAACGCATTTGTTTATTTAACAATCAGTGTTTATATTTGCATGTTGCGTGTAATTTCTTTGATGTCATAATTACAAATACATGTTATCGTTTATATTATTGAATAAATATGAATAAAATATATTGGGTGTTTATTGTTTGAACTATAACTATATAGACCACGAAACGGAATAGGACTTATGTTTGATATGATTATTACTTTTTTTTCGGACAAAAGGACAATATTAATGTGTCCCGGTCAAATGTCCCCGCGATTTTTTGGCAATGTCCCGTTTTGGCCTGAACAAATTATGGCATGTATGTGTAAACAAAATTCACAAAATTAATTAAGATTCAATGTTTTTTATCCACTTTTCCATTTGTGAATTTTTGGCCAAAAATTGTGAAAAAAGTATACTTTTTGGCTTTGTGAATGGTACCGAATATCGGCATGAAAATGAGGCAAAAAAACCCGCTGAAATTTGATTTTTCATTAGCCTCTTTTCCTGTAAAATCGGCAACTTAAGAGCTAAACTGCTTTTATATCCTAAATGAACACAATTTCAACACCAGTGAGACTTTCATTTATAAATTTAAGGTCTCTCCTACTAAATAAAGGCCAGATAATGTATAGATCAGCCATTCACTATGTAAATTCTAGGAAGGTACCCTAGCAGCCATGGATTTGTCAGATGTTTCCTATTATTTGGTTCAGTCTTCATTTTGATAAGAAAATGCAACAATTTTGTTACATATCTGATATCAGTAGAAGCATTCATTACAGACTTACACACACTTGCATACCATTTGAAAATGAATGTTTACAAAATTCTTGGCTTATGAACAAACTGTGTAGCAATTTTTGGGGATTTCTTTTTTAAATCTTAATTTTCTCAGAATCCCAATTCTTATAATCAAAACTAATATTTATGTGATAGAATTGTTTCAATACAGATAACTAAGAGATGTTTTGTAAGAAATAACAGTTAATTTCCATTATCTGGGGGTGGCCGAATCTATAGGAATGGCTAAAGTAATTTATTATTTTAACATAATTTTGTGATTCAGTTTTACCCTGAAACACTGAAATTGAAAAATATTTACCTGTTTCTGTACATCTTGATCACTGAGTGCCATTTTGTTGGTGGAGAGGAAAATAAAATTGCAGACAAATGCAAACAAAACTTCTTGAAAATCTACCGGAAGTGGTCTTCTTCTCGTGATCCACAATGTTGCTGACGTAGTACACACTTCCGGTTGCCAATGTAAACTGTCAACTTCCGGTTCAGAACTTCCTTCTAAATTGTGAAAGTAAGAAACCTGTCACGTATTTCATTTTTTTGATGCTTGTTGTTAGAACAGGAGACTTGATTGACAATGAATTAATATAGAACATTTGTTTGACTGATGTTTAAACGATTAAAACTATTGACAACATCTTATATAGATCTAGATCTCCGTGATGCTTACAAAATCACTTTCGATTTTGATTCTCAGTATCCTTCTTTCCTATACTTTAAGCCATTCTTATGGATTCGGCCACCCCCAGATAATGAAAATTAATTATTATTTCTTATTAAATTTGTGTTAGTTATCTGTATTGAGACCATGCCATCACATAAATATTGTTTTGGGCTTTAAAAAATGCGAATTTTATATTTTGTCTGAGGGAATTAAGATTTTAAATAGAAATTCCCCAAAATTGCTACACACTTTGTGCATAAGCCAAGAATTTTGTAAACATCCATTTTCAGACTGTATGCAAGTGTGTGTTAGTCTTATAAAGAATGCTTCTAACGAATTGTATCAAAATTGTAAAAAACAAATTGCGTTTTCTTATCAAAATGAAGACTGAACCAAATGATAGGACACATCTAACAAATTCATGGTTGCTAGGGTACCTTCCTAGAATTGGTCAGTAACTAAGTGTATGGCTGATCTCTACATTATCTGGCCTTTATTTAGTAGGAGAGACCTTAAAGTTATAGGTAAAAGTCGCACCTGTGTTAAAAATGTGTTCATTTTGGGTATAAAAGCAGTTTAGCTCTTAAGTGGCCGAATATACAGGAAAAGAGGCTATTTTATATTTGCAAATTTTAAACTTCAGCTGATAGTGCAATTATAATGAATCACAACACAACAACAAAAAATGGTCCTACTAATTACCGCAAAGCCATACAACTCCCATACATGCCATATTTTTTCAGGCCAAAATGGTACATTGACAAAAAATCACCTGGACAATTGAGCGGGACACCTATGTATACTAGCCTGTTTTCACGACATTAAAAAAAGTTACCGATATTTACTCACAACGACGTTTTTCATTGTTGTCCATAATGTGTAATATATTTTCAACTATTTAGTAATTATAACATCATGTTAGCATAACAATATTGAGCTACTTTTTATATGGGCAATATTGGTCGGAGAGCCTAACCGAGGAAAGACCAATTGTGTGGTGGAAATTTCTCCCTATATGTCTATTGAGTAGCGGCAGGATTTTCATCGCTACTTTCATGCGCTGAAATGGCATTGTTAGCATTAATATTTCTTAATAAAATTTACATAACTGCAAAGAGAATTTATATATAATGTTTGATAAATATTTGTACGATAGCACTTCCATTTTGGACGCAACACCAATTTAAACCTACACACTATTGCATTTTCAACACATCTCGCTGTCCTCCACTGTGTAAACTTTAATCGATATTCTGCTACACTGAAACCATTGCGTCATTTCGATTGGTCCTTCAATTCTATCATTCATCATCCGATTGGTTGAAGCATATTTGAAGGGTTAAACAAGGCAAGGTAAACATGGTGGACTGTACATGAATGTAGATTTACTCGCAAGTTTAAATCGGAATTAAACGCATGTTCTAGGTAAATTTCGGCACATGTTAAGCAGTTTAGGTGTTGTTTAAGTCAAATATGTTGATTTATAACTTTATTGTCGCAAATAATGGAAATTAATGAAGTTAAGATGCTCATACATTGCATGTAAACTCTGTGTTCTGCTAGAAAAGAAGGTGAAAATTATGCCGATATCTACAACGTCACGTCATCCGCATGGAAAGCGTGGGTGTATTGCCTGCAACATAAAAATTTAGTAAGTGTTTTTTTCACCTTTTGGGGTAAGGTGGCGGGGCCCTTCAGATGGGGAATTTAAAGGCAAACAGGGACATTTTTTTTAGAAAAGCATTATGAAATGTTTATGTTCTACTTTGTTATAAAACTTTAATTTATTTATTTGCTATAAATGATAACTTAGATTATGCACAAACTTGGTTTGATAAAAAATAGCTGGGATTTTTTACGAAAATTCCTCTATCTTAGTCAATTTTTAATAAACCTTACATTCCAGGGCTTTCCTTATACTTTGAATTTCAAGAGTCAGTGACTCTTGGGGTCAAATTTTCAAGAGTCAAAATCAGATTCCCCAAGAGGCAGATATAAACCTTCAAGAGTCGATGCTTTATGGGTAGTTTCCATTTGTTTTCCTTCTTTTTATTATTATTTGTATCAATTTATTATTTTTATTTTATAATTTAATATTATTTTAATTTATTAATTATTATTTTTTATTAACTTATTATTTTCTTTTTAATTTATTTAATTTTATCTTCTTTTCTTATTGTTGTTATATTATTATGTATTATTATCATTATTAGATCTATTATTATTATTAGATCTATTATTATTATTATTTATGGAATTATTAAGACGATTTTAGCTTATTCGTAACATACTAAAAATACCACTGAATTGTTTTATACGAAATCGCATAGATCTATCATGTACAACGATAAAACATAGGCTTTCCTTCCTAAAAAAAATATACTTAGTTACGGTCCGCAAATATTGTTTTACTGTTACAACGTATGTTAATAAACTGCACTAAAATAATTAATCAAATGCTAAAGATCGCAAAGTTTTTGCACTATGAAAGTTTTATACAAAAGAAGATTTCAAAGTTCTTGCACTACAAAGTTTTTATTCACAGATGACATGTATATATTTGGTAAAGCACATGGTCGATACACGCATTCTTTCCATGCGTGGAACATGACGTCGTTTGTGTTAGCATAACTTTCGCGCGCTAGAAAACAAAGGATTTACATGAAATACACAGACTATTAAAAAATGCAGTTATGACACTCAAACACTAAAATTGAATGTTGGATATTTCAGATATAAGACATGTTACATAAGAGTCAGAATTTTCGCTGAAATTGGATTCCAAATTTTTGAAAGATATTAATAATTTTGCCTGAAATATAAACGAAAGTACTTTAACGGAAGTGGTGAGTAAATTGTGTTTAAAACGTTTAATGGTCGTGAAAAACATACTATAACGGACTCATGTACATAAACTAAAGCGTAATACATGTATATTATGCTGATAGGTCGATGGTTCATGTCATTGGAAGCGTATATAACTATGCATTTTAATTGGTCAATATAAATTTTTCTGAGCGACAAAACTCCGCCTAATGGGCAGAGCTACACGGTAACTTGTCCGCGGATGGACAGCTTCTATTGAACGATTGACTTCGCCTCTAACCAATAATCGCCGTGTTTTATCAAATTTGACATCGCTGTTAGACTGATTGGGATAATCAGCCAGCTGAGTTATACTGTGTGACGCGAGTCCGGAAATTGCCCCGGGTCAAATTAAGTAATTACCTCGCGAGTCAAACAAGCGTATTTTGAAATTTCCACACGTTAAAACCCGGGAGCTTGGGTCAAAGGAAAGCCCTGCATTCTGAGGGGAATTTTAAGGGTAATACGTATTGGGGGAAAAATATATACCTTTTAAGCAGGGGAATGGGGCCCCCAAATTAGCCCTAAAAAAACACTGTGTGTAGCGCAAAGAACTGTGAAATCTTTACTTTTTTATGAAACTTTCGTAGCGCAAAACAACAAAATTGGGTATCAGTAGATCTATCTCAAATGATGGGCAGTACATATTGTTTTTCGGTCTTTTGTTACCATAAAGATTTTCTTTACAATGACAAGCAGTTATGCAGTATCGATAATTTTATAGTAATTCAGATAGGTTAGAATTGATTTATGACATACAGTTACTGTAACTGCCCTCCACGTGTAGCACGTTTTTCACGACCCATATCTGTAATTCTGCTGGTAATCAGAGCGACAGCCAATAAAAGACGTTGCCCTGGGTGGCACGTGGATATTAGCTGATGACGTCAAACTGTTACAATCTGATGTTGAACGGGTCGGGTGATTGTTTTTCGCACAATACAATACTGCTCCTTTTCGCAAAGCGGCTGATGGGTATTGTTGTCATAGGGACCAATTAAGAGATTAACGATGTGAAGTTAATTGTTGGCCCAATAAAGCACACTTACATCGATTTTTGTGGTTGACCGGGACAAATTGCATCTGAGCGGGACGCCGGGACAAACCTCGCGAAAACGGGACAATCCCGGTGAGACCGGGACATATGGCATGTATGCAACTCCACACAATCTTTAGAAAAAGCAAACCGGAATTATGCCTAAGTAGATTGGTGTTTACAACTCATGTACTTAATTAGAATCATTCAATCGGAAATGGACAAAAAATAAGCTTATTTACAGTTTTACACTATACAGATTTTATTAGTGTAACTGTATCAGAACATACTTCTTTCACAAAGTTTTGATGTTGTTGGTTTTTGCAGTTCACAACAAGAAAACAGTGTCAAAATAGCATTTCTGCAGTACTTTTCTTCAATTGAGGTTTCCTAGACCTTTAAACTCACAACAATTTCTCAACTTTAGTTTTAATTAAAATTTTGTGATTTTTGTTATAATTGTATTATAGTTTCAATTTTGTTGTTATACTATTTTAATGTGTTCTTTTTTCAGGTATAAAATCTCGCATGAGGTCTGACAAACAATTACTACAATGGAAGGTGATAAAACAAGATTGAAGAACCTGCCATTTCAAGGTCATGTTAATGGTGATGTTGTTGGGACAAAGGTGGAACATGGACCAGATATGGACATTTCTCAGGGACAGGAGCATCAGGTTGTGTACACCACCAGTCAACACTCTGGTTTGTCAAGGTCCATGGATTTTAGGTCAGAGACCAAATTTGTGATGTTGAACTTCATGGGAATTCTTCCTCCATCTATGTATAGGGGCCACATAGTTTCCTCACCAGAAGATGTTGAGAGTGATCAATTACAACACAGCGACATGTTTGCAAAATCACATCCTCTTCCAACATTAACAAAAAGCCAGTCTTTGCACCATTGCATATCACATCACAAGCCACATTCCAAGCGATTAAGACATCTGAAATCATTCCAGAGAGAACTTGATTCACCAGTGTCTGAAGATAATGTTAGTTACAAGTACCAGAAGTATTTGAAAGAACTACAGAAATTTGAAAATGTTGAAACAAAACATGCAGCAGAAACAGACTCACCACTTACATCTGAAATCATTAAACAACAAGTAGGAAAGTCAAGTAGTGCCATGTATGACGGTGCAGAGACATCTCGTTCCCTCAGTCCAAAAAAAACACCATTATCACCACAAAGACAAATAAGTGAGAATAGCAGCATTGGTGACTATAGCTACGGAAGTGATGCCGACGACGAGTATGAGTGTTCGAGCACCTCTAGTATTTTTAGCTCTAGAAGCCTGCACTTCAGGGATGGGTTCCTGGATCTGAGGAGAAGCGTGCCATTTCTGCCAACCGTTGCAGATGTTGCTGTAGAGGCGCAGTTGAAGGAACCGGACTTCCTTAAAGAGTGTGACAGCGACGATGAAAGGTGTGAAGATGAGGCTGATGATGTTCACAGTGCCTCTGATTCGGAGCTTAAAGATGAACCCTATTTACATGCCGAGAGAGATGTTACAGGTTGGTTTACATAGGATTTATAAGGCAGAACTTAACGTTGTTTTCAAGTTACAACAGGGCTCAGCAGTGAGGGCGACGTGGGCGATTACTTCGCCCAGGACCCATTGACTTCGTCATTAAATTTCATCGAAGAGAAGTCCACATCGCCGTCTTTTTTAACTTCGCCAAGTAATAATTATTTATCAAACACGCGTCATAAAAGCTGTGTAGTTGCCCTAGGCGCATGTATTGTATTAAATCATTGCTATGTTAACTGCAGCATATCGACCATTACCGCTGGGAAGCTTATCTCATACGTTTTTCAGTCGTCTAGGAACATGTACACCCACTCAAAATATTCAAGTCGCTGTTCTCAAGATCAAAGCAAGTGTCACTTCGCCGAAAATTTTGACAATTTACAGTTATTCCTAAGCCGCAATCAGTCACCGTGTAGCACCGCCTTGTAGGTGGAGTTTCATCAGACAGCAAAATCGATACTAGCCAATTAAAACGCATCGTATACCTTCGCTTTGCAGTATGACTGACCAGTCGGCGTAATAGGCATTTATCCCCGCAGAAGTAAGCTTATTCGCACTTCTTTGATACATTTGTGATGTCATTCTCTGTGTACAGACGGTGCAATTACATGGATAAGATGTAAATAACAAGCAATTAGCAGGATTTAAGGGGCAGTTATGGTTGTTAATTGACGTTGTCAGTATTTTCTGAGCAAACAGGTAGGTGTAATGCCGTTCGATAATTGTCTGTAAAATGTGTCTGATGAATTGTTTTGTCAAAGAAGGTAAACGGATTGAGTAGAAATTAAAGACAACCAAGTTTTTTACAGGTTCCAGAAAATAATGGTACCTTTAGGCTTGAGCTTCAATCAAATCGGATAAATTTACAATTAAATCAACAGTCTATATAAACCATGTGACCACCGGGGCGTTTCCAGTTTTAACCACAGGGGCATCATTTGAACAATCTTTGTAGAGGACCACTATGCAATGTTACATACCAAATATGAAACCTCTGGGCCTTGTGGTGTGTATTGCGAGAAAAAATATGTTATAAAATTTGAAAATATTTTGTAATTAATTTGTGGTGATGATTATGATGATGATGATGATGATGGTAATAACACGCAAAATTATGATTTAGCGCTTTTCGGAAAACACTTCTCCTTAACGTGGCTTCACTTCTCGCTAAATTTACCTGAGGGAGAAGTCGCTTCTCCCAAAAATTTTACCCAAGGCTGAGCCCTGTACAAGAACATTTACCCACAAATAATCTGTCTGATTTAAAAACTAGAAAAGATTATGGGGCAACAAAATGTTAGAAACTTAAATTGTCATTAAGTGAGTGTCTGTAAACTAATAAATGATTTTAATGAACTTGTATTTTTACCATCCCCGCTCCAGCCTAGTCAAGTATTTATTTTCCCTTACAGAACCTTTAGCCTTACCGAGCTCAACTGCAGATCGTTCAGGGTTGCACCTGCATATTCCTGTGGGATGTGTACAGCTCGACGATGTTTTGCTGACCTTCCAGTCTGAAATCAACAGTGAACTTGATGAAATGGAATTTGAATTAGAACCAGGTAAACAATTCTCTAAAATCTTTAGTTTTTTAAGACTTAAAAAAGGTAGTACAAAGGTCATTCACATTAACCCTGGTGTGAATTTTTACTGGACTAAAACTTAAAGGTGAAAGACCAAGCTTCTAACAAATGTTATTTATTCTTTAGTAACATAGTTTTAGCCATAACAAATCAACTTCTCGTATCAGTTTTCATAAATAACGCGTTTATAAGCGAGTATAGCATAAAGACAACAGGATTTTGTGCATATATTTCTATCAATACGCTTTTGTTTCAAACCAGAAGTGACTTATATTCTTCACAATGCGTTAATTGTTTTATATATAGACTGTACAAATTACTTCAAAATTTCATTATGTTACTATCACCTAAGACATAATTTAATTTAAGTAGGATGTGTCAGATAAATGTAGGTTATAAAAACATATTATAATGTAAGTATTTGTAAGTATTTGGCAGCATTTGATAAAAATAGACTACACATTGTCCTTACTTTCTTCGTCTTAGACATGTGCTGTAGTTATCGTTTACTTAATGCCACTTTGTGTTATCAACTTATCTGAAATCTTAACAACTAGACAAATGGTACAAATATTTTATCTTTGAGATCGATGGAAATGGATCCTTAGTAGTCTGGGCTTCCTGCTGTCACCACGACCGAGATCATTAACTTTATGGCCCCGACAAACAACGATGACAATATCCTGTGTATTCCTACACAATAACGTGTCAAAAGTATGATGAAGGTTTGACAAGTTGTGGGCATGGCAAATCCTGATTGCTGATTGGTTGATAGGTTTTCGAATCATAATTATACTGGACTTAGACGTAATCTGATTTGTTGCAGTAATTCAGCCTTATGCATTGGCAATATTTTATTTAATTTGTGTGTGAGTATGCGGGGTGCAAATCCTTAAAAAGAATCCAATAGCGTGTACAAATCGTACTTTCAAAAGACGCTTATAAAATGACTTTAAACGGACAGTTCTCTGTAACGCGTTATTCGGCATATTTTGACGCATGCTTTTACGAAAAGGACGCCATAACATTCAGTGTCAGATTCTAGGGCGCAACCATTTCCGCACGCAAAGAACGCCCACCGGCAATTAACAAACTCGCCTTTATCCACCAAGTGTCCATTATCGATAAAATCTTGACGCAGGATGAGTCAGCTTAACAAGAGCCAAACAGTCAGCCAATGAGAACGCATAAAATTACCAACATGCAAATGAGCGTCGTTGTTAGAAAGTTTATCATGCCCTCATTCTAATTTTAATTGGTTAAGGTGCAAGTCATTTGTAATACATTTTCGTTAGGTATGTTTTTTGTTATAGATATGCGTGTTTTTAATAGCCGCGTTTGTAATAAATTACTACAAATTAAAATTGTAAATAAATAAATAATTATAAATAAATATAATAATTTTGATGAATTTTGGTGAAAGGAACCGTTTACTAAGAATATGAATTACGATGTCATGTAACTCGACAAACTGAACGCGTCAAACGTCTTATTTTGTTTAAAAAAAAATACAATTACTAGATCTAGTAATAATTAATGAAAGTGTTATTCAAACTCATCAATGCACACGGATTAGAATTTTGCAAAAGCTTTGGCTGTGGCAACATTTGAATGAAAGTTAGCGGAACTAAAGTCCTTGTAAAAAATGAAAGTAAATGAACTTCAACGCCTTTTCTTTTTATTTTAATTATCAAAAATGTTCTGTTGCTTTCTTTTTATTAATGAACAAAGTCCTGTTTGTTTATATTTCCATGAAATGCTAATTCATTTATGCTCTAGCATTTGCGTTGTTCAGATACAGTATTACAGATTGATGCTTTCAAACACTATCCACGTGCTAAGCGTGTAACACGCTTTTCAGCTACAAACTGCTAGCTGTAGTTTGACAGTCACGGTTGCTATGGCTGTTGCTAACAGCGTTCTGTTTTGGATGCCCGGCAAATTGCAACGTCATGCTATTACTCCTTAGTTTTAACAGGTTTTTATTATTAACGCTCTTGTTTTTAACGTATGTTATTGTTTGTTCAATTTTGATAATTTATTGTAAGGTAATTAGAACATAATATTACGTAAATAAGCAGAACGTTATTAATCTACTACAACACAAATATTAAGAATTTATACTACAACGTTACATTTCGAACATAAGGAAAACATGAATGAAAATGACTTATTGTGTATATAAATAAAATATTTTTCCGACCTACAGACCCACCCTTTATTAGCATGGGTCGCGGGAGGGGAAACAAACAATATTTTATTTTCGGCCTAATCAAACAGTAAGAATTTTTTTTAATGCAGCGTTTTGTTGTAGTCAAAAGAAAATAAACAACAGCATTCAATACAAATATTGTAAATAATTCAGATTTATGGCTATATAAGAAGCCCGTCTAATAAAATTGTACAAGATTTTAAAGGACGATGTTAATATAATAATATACAGTCTGCTGCTGAAACATTTATTTTATTAAATATGAGAAAATAGTATATCCAAAAATGTTTCACTATCCCGATTATAGATATACTGAACATATATTGTAAGCAATATTATGATAATTTGCAGTATGCAAGTATTTTTTTTTAAACAAGAGTAACGCGTAAAAATAAAAAATACATAAATTGTTGGCATGTATGTGCGTAGCATATCACATGCATACTTTTTCTATGTGAAACATCATGAAATAGATATGTTTTTTAGTTTAAGTGCATGACAAATTGAAAAAGACACATAAGTACTTCACATTCATAAACTTTCACTGCACGAACATATTTCTTTGGTAGATGCTAATAATTCGAGTCATTACACTTAGCAAACTGTGCAAGCATTCTCGCACATTTGTAAGAGAGGTATCCAATTATCAAACATCATCCTGTTTGTCACATGACATAATAAGGGGTCGTGTACAAACTGCCATTCATTCGAGGCATGATGACACATCGACTGTGAAAACTGACATCTTGAATATAGTTGAAAGTGAAAAATGCAACGGTTAAATAACAATCGGTTTATAAAAAAATAATATAAACAACTAAGAGGATTAACTACCAAACATAAGATTGTAATCTGTCTGAAAAGTGATGGAAGTTTTCGACTTTAAATCATACTTTTTTATTATTATACTTGTATGGAAATATAAAAGAATCAAAATAATTATGGATAAGCTAGATTGACGATCAACGCAAAGGTAAGTAATACAAATTGGCATAATCTACTTATAAATGATGCATGTGCTAATTGTCATTTACTCGTCCCGCAAGAAGTTGTTTAAATACGATAAAATTCATTTTAAATAGCTGTTGTGACATGTTAAAAGCAAGCGCAACGACTTACCTAAATATAAAATATTGTCAAAAAATAATTGTTCAAATGCCAATTTTTGTTAAAGAAATGTAGTAAGTAATAATGGCCACCTATCATATTAATGGAGCTTTGCGATTTAACTACGTCATCAAGAAAATGGCGGCGGAAATTACCGAGGAGCGTTCGGAAAGTGCCGATGAACAAAATCGTCGTTTTTAAGCATGAAACTAATAATTTTCAAATTTTGCTTAAGCAACATTGTTATCTACTGACTTTTATCTACACAATATCAAAAGTATGTAAAAACATGGCCGTTCACCTTTTACTTTAAATATCATAAAGTTACAAGCATAGTTAGGTTAAATCACTGAAATATTCAGCCACTAACAAAAACAAAAATATATTAAATTTACATAAAAGTTATGATCTTTAGTGAAGTGATACATCTTTCTCAGCCACTAATAGGAAAGTAAATTTACATAAACTGATAAAACTTTATATTAGTGAAGAGATATGTCTTTCCTTGACTGCTACTTTCTTGTTATACTTGCTGCAGGCATACCCAGCAGGTGTGATAGAGGGGCATGTGCCACCCCACTGACCCCAATCTCCCATGCTGCTGCCGTGCTGGCCCGTATTGGGGACGAGATGAACGACATGCACGGACCCCAGCTGTCTGACATGTTCAACAATTTGTCACAGGCGGACCTCACCAACCTGTCGTATCCTAGGTTACGAGAACTAGCCCAGTCCTTGCTTTCCCACAATGATCTCAATGACTGGAGACAGGTATGTGCAGTGTTAGTGCATTAGGTACCGGTAGCTCCCACAGTTTATCAGCATGCCTTAGAACCTAACAGATTTGATAGAAGCTCTCAAAGTATAGTTGTTTGCGAGACACATCATGATTTATTTTCCTATTGTAGTTCTTGAGCATAGTTTATCAATATCTCTCTATATAAGTAAACTAAAAATGCACTCAGATTATCAAAAGTACATGTACAAACACAAGCATTGACAACAGTTAATCATTAAAATGATGTTGTGACAATACTCCATTCAGTTGTTTACTGTTTTATGTTTAGGTGGCTCTTCTTATGAGGCTTGGCCAGAAACTGGTGTGGAATGCCCTTCAGATGGGCGAGGGACATGTCAGGTCTATCATAGACGCCTGTGCTCAGATGGTGGCAGACATGGCCGCTGACTTCATC
Source organism: Congeria kusceri (assembly GCA_027627225.1). Taxonomy (NCBI): domain Eukaryota; kingdom Metazoa; phylum Mollusca; class Bivalvia; order Myida; family Dreissenidae; genus Congeria; species Congeria kusceri. Next base: position 61,135,678 of record CM051024.1, read on the forward strand.
ATCAAGCAGGGGGGATGGGTAAGGCTGTTGATCAGGATTGAGTGTTTGTCATTTAGGAGCCATTTTTAGCTCACCTGAGCACAACATGCTCATGGTGAGCTTTTTGCTTTCACCTTTTGTCCGTCGTGCGTCGTGTGTCAACATTTTCATTCAAAGAACATCTCCTCCTAAACTTTGGGCAGATTTTCACCAAACTTCACAGGAATAATCCTTGGGTGACCCTCTTTCAAAATTGTTCAAATCGTTCCGGTCCGCTGCATATGTAGGTCACAAGAGCTAAAAATAGATTCAAAAACTGAAAACTTAAAAAATCTGAAACCACAAGGCTGGGAGCTTTCATATTTGATATGTGACATCCTCTTGTGGTCCTCTAAAAAGATTGAAAACAAATGATGCCCCTGGGGTCAAAAGTGGCCACATCCTGGGGGACACATATATAGGCTTGAATAGCAAAATGACTTTAAAAATCTTCTCCTCTGAAACCGCAAGGCCTAGGGGTTTCATATTTGGTGTGTAACATTGTTTAATGGTCCTCTACAAAGATTGTTCAAATGATGCCCCTGGGGTCAAATCTGGCCATGCCCCGGGGGCAAATTGTTTATATAGACTTAAATAGCAAAATAACTTTAAAAATCTTCTCCTCTGAAACCACAAGGCCCAGTGGTTTCATATTTGGTATGTAACATTGTATAGTGGTCCTCTACAAAGATTGTTTAAATGATGCCCCTGGGGTCAAAACTGGCCACGCCCCGGGCTCACATTGTTTATATAGACTTATTTGGCAAGTGGGCCTTAAAAATCTTCTCCTTTGAAACTGTAATGCCCAGAGGTTTCATATTTTGCATCAAACATTGTGTAGTCGTCCTCTACAAAGAGTGTTCAAATTATATTCCAGGGGTACAAAATGGCCATGCCCTGGGGCTCACATGGTTTATATAGACTTAAATAGCAAAATGATTTTAAAATTATTCTTCTCTGAAACATCAAGGTTTCATATTTGGTATGTGACATTGTATAGTGGTTCTCTACAAAGATTATACAAATTATGCCCCTGGGTTCAAAACTGGCCACGCCCCGGGGGTCACAGTGTTTATGTAGACTTAAATAGCAAAATGACTTTAAAAATCTTCTCTAAAACCACAAGGCCCAGTGGTTTCATATTTGGTACGTAACATTGTATAGTGGTCCTCTACAAAGATTGTTCAAATGATGCCTCTGGGGTCAAAACTGGCCATGCCCCGGGGTCACATGGTTTATATAAACTTAAATAGAAAAATGTCTTTAAAAATCTTCTCTGAAACAGCAAGGCCCAGAGGTTTCATATTTGGTTTGTAACATTCTATAGTGGACCTCTACAAATAGTGTTCAATTTATGCCTCAGGGGTCAAAACTGGCCACGCCCTGGGGGTCACATGATTTATAAAGACGTACATAGCAAAATGACTTTTAAAATCTCCTCAGAAACTGCAAGATCCAGAGGTTTCTTATTTGGTTTGTAACATTGTATAGTTGTCCTCTACAAAGATTGTTCAAATTATGCCCCTGGGTCAAAACTGGCCACGCCCCGGAGGTCACATGGTTTATATAAATTTAAATAGCTAAATGTCTTTAAAAATCGTCTCCTCTGAAACGGCAAGGCCTAGAGGTTTCATATTTGGTATGTAACATTGTATAGTGGTCCTCTACAAATATTGTTCAAATTATGCCCCTGGGGTCAAAACTGGTCACGCCCGGGTGGGCCACATGGTTTATATAGACTTAAATAGCATAATGACTTTAAAAATCTTCTCCTCTGAAACGGCAAGGCCCACAGCTATCCTATATTTGGTACGTAACATTGCATAGTGGTCCTCTCAAAAGATTGTTTAAATGCGCCTGGGGTCAAATCTGGCCACCCCCAGAGGGGTCGCATGGTTTATATGGACTTAAATAGCAAAATGACTTTAAAAATCTTTACCTGAAACCGCAAGGCCCAGTGGTTTGTCCAAGAATGTTTAACTTATACCCCTGGGATAAAAATAAGCCAAGCCTCGGGGATGCAAATTCCAATTGGGTTACATGGTCGCAGGTGAGCGTCCTAGGGCTCTCTTGTTTTAAGTTACGTCATGGTTGTGGTGGTACTGCTAATTTGATTTGGCTACTTAGTATGCAGCTTTTCTATTCAAATTATGAAAACAATGTAAATTTACTTATTTTGTTTTATTGTTTGATGACATACTGTTTTAAAATCTTAATCAACAAAAGTACAACTTAATAACCTCACTATGGTATTAATTAATGAAGCCAAACAATTGTGGTGTGTTGCAAATGAACACATCAGTTTCTTGATATACAGAGATAATCTGTGTTGAAATTTCAGACTACTGTCATGAACTTTGACCCCAGCCAGTCGTCCGACAATCAGAGCTCTAGCGACATCAGCCCCTCGACTGACCGCAGCAAGTACTTCAGCAGTCATGATGTCACTCAAGTTCCAAACACGGGACAATATGACCCTGGCCTTGACACTGGTTGCCTAGAAACCAAGCAGGAAGGTTACGGGACAGAAGGTCAGAGAACAATAAGTCAAGGCAATCAAGGATCTGATAAAGAAACTTCTGGTGTGTTTTCTATGTCAACTAGGAGTTCAAATGCTACACTCACAGATAACACAGTTGTAATGGAAACTAACAATTTTGTGCAAGTAAGCAGTAAAAAGCAAAGGTATGCTTCCAGTGTAGGTTTTGACTATACCGAGCCAAGTTCCATTTCGTTGGATGCTACAGGTGAGTTGGAGCCAGAGCAGGACATGTCACGCAGGTCAAGTTTGGTGTACATTCAGTCACATGGGGAAGGGGAGACCTCTACCAACACAGGTAGTCTCGACAATACGGATGATGTTATCTTTTACAATGATTGTGATGATGATTATTCTAATATCCAAATGCACAGTAAAGAAATCACTAATGATTCTAAAGCTGTTTCAACTGGTAATGGTTTAGAGGTAAACATTGGATCTGTTAAACATGGGAATACCATTGATAATAATACTTTTGAGGATAGTGCTTTCAATGCTGAGGTTAACACTGGCATCACAGATGGTGATGTAGTGGAAACTTCCGGTGACAATCATTCCAATCCTGAGGCAGCAGTTATGTCTGAAACTGATCTCAATTCAATGCCATCCACAAAAGAACTGCTGGACCATGGTCTTGGTGAAGAAGAAGGAAACCTAGTAGCTGGAGATTCCAGAGCTTCAGATGAATATGACAAGTTTGGCCTGTTTGTGAAGCAGATCACACCAGTGCCAGGGACCATGCACACGGCAGAATCTGGTCATGTAACATATCAAGATGTGGAGCACACAGTGGAATATTCTCATAACGATTGTGACAGTGATGACACTGAAGTAACATTGGAGAATGATCATAATGCGAACAATTGCTTAACATCTCAGCAGCAGCATTCAGACCTAGACGTTCCAGCTGAAGACAGAGGTTTCACTGAATCCCCTGTGGAGGCTGTGTGTGACAACACAGAGAATGCTGAATGTCAAGATGATGACCCTGCAATGGATCGTCCCAGGGGCTTTGGATTCAGAGCAGTGGCCTTGGCCTGTGCAGTATTGGCTGTAGGAACTGTTCTTAAACTTGTGATTTCTAATAGATAACCATCATTTTCATGTGCTGTTAATCTTATTTTTAAACTATTGACACTTCATAAGACTTCATTTCACAATATAGTTGGATCATCAAGTAAAGAAGAAGTTTAAAGATGGTCACCTCTATTGTGATTTCAGTCATAGATAGAACATCATAGGGAATTTTGTATGGTTTAGAGCATACATCATGAACCTTTAGACTTTGTTTCATAATTTTAATAGTAAGGTTTTGAGATTGATGGAAGCAGTAATATTTTTGTTCGTATCACTGAGAACATGTGATTAGAAGTCATTTAAACTGGCTACTTCTGTTGTGATTTCCTTTGAAGAAAAGTCATCGTATGAGTTTAACTAAGTTTGCAAGAAAAGGTTTGGTATTTGGTTAGTTGTACATGTTACATTATTGAACATTTCATGTTTAGCAATGTATCCATTTTGCTACTATGTAGCTGGCCATAGTTTGGATGTAATATATATGAACACATATTGATTATATTATAACTACTTATTAGTTACTACAAACTCAATGTGGTGTATCGTATTTCTTTGTTATCATTGAGTATGATTGTTTATTGGTCATGTTTTAAGAGTTTCATTTCTTGCATTCTGTGATTTTCCTTGTATGTTTAAGTTTTCTGATAAATATTTGTTCCCAGCATTATATTGTTAATAAGCAACATATTATCAGCACCTGGTGTGTGCTTTTATCGCATGATGTTTAACTATTTAAGTGTTGTTTCAGGTGTTTTAATGTGTATGGTTAGAGTGTAAGCTATTTGTTATACAATGCTAATGGGGCACACATTGTAGAGTAACTAGTGTAAAATAATTCTGGACAGTTATTGTGAATGATTTTGTGCATCATGTTTCATGGTTTTAATTTACTGTTAATGTTAATGTTTTTAGCTCACCTGAGCATGAAGTGCTCGGTGAGCTATTGGTATAGGGGACCTCTCCTGCTGTGTCCGTCGTCAATCATCTGTGTGCCGTCAACAATAGTTCATTCTCACGATAGAGACTTCACTTTTTATGCAATCTTAACTAAACTTGCACAGTTTGTGTATGACCATAAAATCTCGGATGGGATTGTTATTGGGCCAGATCACACCAGTAACACTAGACTTAATGCCCCTTTTTTATGCCAAAAAATTGCAAAAATTCCTTTTTCCAACATCTAGACTTTATTTTCCATCCAATCTTGACCAAACTTTGCAGTTTGTGAAAGACCATCAGATCTTAGCAGATGCCCAAAATGGGCCAGATTGTATTACAAACACCGGAGTTATTGCCCTTTGTGAATTTTTTTTACAAAAATGGAAATTTTTCAGGATAGAGACGTCATTTTTCATCCAATCTTCCCCAATCTTGCACGGTTTGTCTATGACCATGAGATTACAGTTGCAGTCGAATATAACCAAGATCTGACCAGAAACACCGGAGCTATTGCCCTTTGTTTGTGAAAAAATATGCAAAAAAAGAGACTTTATTGAGGATAGAGTCCTTATTTTTCATCCAATCTTCACCAATCATTGCACAGTGTGTATATGACCATAAAATTACAGGTAAAGTCGAATATAAGCAAGATCAGGCCAGAAACACCAGAGTTACTGCCTCTCGTAAGTGGAAAAAACATCCATATGTTATCAACAATTGGCTCGCATATGCAAATTTTTATTCAATGTTGACCAAACTTACTCAGTTTGTGTATGACCATAAAATTCCTAGTTGGGATTCAATGTTAATGGGCCAGATTGCACCAGGAACACTAGAGTTCTTGCCCCTTATTCATTAAAAAAAAAATGCGAAAATGCCTTTTTTCTAAAAAACTTACTTCATTATGCCCCCCTTCGAAGAAATTGGGGTATATTGCTTCCACCTGTCCGTTGGTCGAATGGTCGGTCGGTCTGTCCGTAGACCATATCGTTTCCGCACGATATCTAGAGAACGCTTTGACCTACGATCATTTAAGTTGGTATGCTGGTTACGTGGGAGGAAAGGAAGATGCCTATTGATTTTGAGGTCAACAGGTCAAAGGTCAAGGTCACAGGCTTGTAACATGAAATTTGTTTCCACACAATATCTACAGAATGCTTTGACCTACGATCATTTCAGTTGGTATGCTGGTTACTTGGGAGGAAAGGAAGACGCCTATCAATTTTGAGGTCAACAGGTCAAAGGTCAAGGTGACAGAGGCTTGTAACATGAAAACAGTTTCCTCTGTAGACCATTTCGTTTCCGCCATGTAGAATACGCTTTGACCTACTATCATCCAAGTTGGTATGCTGGTTACTCCGAAGTAAAGGAAGACGCCTATCAATTTTGAGGTCAACAGGTGAAAGGTCAAGGTCACAGGGGCTTGTAACTTGAAAACTGTTTTCTCCGTACACTGTTTTGTTTCTGCAGGATATCTAGAGATGTTTTGGCCTATATGATGTTTGAATCAAACAGAAAACAGGTATCCTTATATAATAGACTGTAAAAATAAATCCTTAATTATTCTCTATCTTTCTTTCAGCTTATATTTACTTTCTAAAGCACCAACTTTAATTTCCCCATGTGAACACATGTGCACACACAATATTAAAAAAATTTCTTAACAATTGCACATATTCACGACTTGGCTGCAAGTCGGGGGGCAAACATCTCTTGTTTTCATCCAGTCTTGACCAAACTTCTACAGTTAATGTAAGATCTTAGCCGAAGCCAAAACTGGGCTTAATCATGCCACAAAGACCAGAGTTATTACCCCTTGTTTTAAAAATTGACTTTATGCGGGATATAGTTTTTTTTTTATGCCCCCGAGGGGAACTTCGGGGGCATGTAGTAATCGCATCGTCCGTCCGACTGTCTGTCCGTAATGTCACGCTTCTTGTGCGGAGCATAACTCTATTAGTATTGAAGGGATTCAAATGAAACTTTATCTTATGATAGAGGGCAATGAGAGGAAGTGCAGATTACAAAGACTTGAACTCTTTCTTCAATATTTACGGAGTTATTGCCCTTTGTTTAATTTTCTTGTTTGGAGCATCATATAATGATAGAGGACAATGAGAGAAAGTGCAAAGCACAAGGACCACAGCTCTTTCTTCAATATTTATGGAGTAATTGCCCTTTGTTTATTTTTTGTGCAGAGCATAACTCCATTAGTATTGAAGGGATTTTAAATAAAACCAAATATAGTGATAGAGGACATTGAAAGGAAGTGCAGAGTACAAGGACCATAACTCTTTCTTCAATATTTATGGAGTTATTGCCCTTCAGGTAATTTTCCAGTGCAGTGCGTAGCTCCATTTTTATTGAAGGGATTTAAAATATAGTCACATATATTCATAGAGGATGTTGAGAGGAAGTGCAGAGTACAAGGACCAAAACTCTTTTTGCAGGAAGCGTCATTTTTGCCAACATGTAACTGGCAGTGTGTTGCCTTCCTCTGACAAGCATATACTTCGGGGGCATACATCACATTCTGTGACAAGCCTTGTTCATTCAATCTTAACCAAACTTCCACAGTTTGTGTATGACCATATTATGGTCCGAGTCAAATCCAGATTGGACCGCAAACACCAAAGTTATAGCCCTGTCTATGTTTGAGAAAATGCAAGAATTAACTTTATGCTTGATTGAGATTTCATTTTTAGCTCGACTATTCACCGAATAGTTCAAGCTATACTACTCATCCGTTCGTCGGCATAATCCTTTGGTTAAGGTTTGCGTGCAACAAGTCCATATGTCTATATCTACTACAGATATTCAATTGAAACTACACACGTCTTCAGGGTCATTATATAAGGTCACTGGCCAAGACCCATAACAGTGACCAGCAGTTCAGCAGAATTACGCCCCTTTTTGTATTTAACAACGTCAGGTTAAGGTTTGCATGCAAGAGAAAATTCAGGCTAAGTTTTGCTTGCAACAAGTACATATCTCTGTAACTACTACAGATATTCAATTGAAACTTCACACATGTGTTCGGGGTTATTATGTTAGGTCACTAGCTAAGGCCCGTAACTCTGACCTGCAATTAAGCAGAGTTATTACCCTTTTTGTACTTAGAAATTTCGGGTTAAAAATTGCGTGCAAAAACTTCATATCTCTATATCTACTACAGATATTCAATTAAAACTTCACATGTCTTCAAGGTCATTATATAAGGTCACTAGCCAAGGCACATAATTAAGACCAGAATTATAGCAGAAAAATGCCCCTTTTTTGTAGTGATAAAGGCCCATAGCTCTGACAAAGCGGTTGAATAGTCAAGCGCGCTGTCCTGAGACAGCTCTTGTTCATCCATTGTTGACAACAAGCTGGTGAACAGGCATGCACTGTTACAATTTTGTTCATGCAAAATGAGTTACTTTATTGACGTTGGTAACAAACCAGATACCATCACAGAGTTTTGCGTTTACACGTCAGAGCCAATTAAAGACTAAAATTTGCTTTTTAGCTCACCTGAGCACAACATGCTCACGGTGAGCTTTTGTGATCGCCTTTTGTCGTTGTGCATCGTGAATTGTTCGTTGTCAACATTTACCTTGTGAACACTCTAGAGGCTACATTTGTTGCCCAATATTCATAAAACTTGCTCAGAACATTTCTCCCCATGATATCTCGAACGATTTTGCAATTGGGTCATGTGGGTTCAAAAACTACCTCACTAGGTCAAATTGAAGAAAAAGCTTGTGAATACTCTAGAAGTCATATTTTTTGCCCAATCAACATGAAACTTGCTCAGAAAATTTATTTTTATGATATGTCAGCCGAGTTTGAAAATGGTTCTGCTCCATTGAAATACATAGCTGCCAGGGGGCGGGGCAGTTTTCCTTATATGGCTAAATTGAAAACTGTAAAAAGCTTGTGAACACTCTAGAGGCCACATTTATTGCCCAATCCTCATGCAACTTCATGAACATTTGTTCTAATGATATCTTGGACGAGTTAAAAACTGGGTCATGTTGGTTCAAAAACTAGGTCACTAGGTCAAATTGAATAAAAAGCTTGTGAACACTCTTGAAGTCATTTTTTTACCCAGTCTTCTTGAAACTCACTAAGAACATTTGTTTAAATTATATCTTAGACAAGTTGAAACTAGCTCATGTCGGGTCAAAAACTAGGTGACCAGGAAAAATTGAAAAAAAAGCTTGTGAATACCCTAGATGCCACATTTATAGCCCAACCATCATGAAACTTGCTCAAAACATTTGTCCAATTGATATCTCTTACAAACTCGAAAACAGGTCACTTTTTAGGGTCGAAAACTAGGTCACCAGGCCAAATTGAAAAAAAAAGCTTGTGAACATTCTAGAGGCCACATTTTTAGCCGAATCTTCATGAAACTTGCTCATAATAGTTTAGTTCCTTAGCCCCTCAGGTGAGCGACCTACGGCCTGCCTTATGGTTCTCTTGTTTGGTTGAAAACTGAAAAAATTTGATTTCCAACAATTGCAAACCTTAAATGCATTTATCTGTACATGAAATGTTGATGGCTTAAGAGCCTGCAGTAACATCATTTATTATCATCATTAGACAGAAAATTATCAAAGGACAGGTATAACTTGACCTTATAGCACAACCATCGCAATTATCACATTACAACTAGTTCTCCAAAACTGCTTGCGAAAAGACATCAAAATCTGCATTTTCCATAATTGTCACTAACTTAATGAAAAAGGGTCAGATAAGAATATGGAAATAAAGATATGAGAACCATAGGCAAAAACACCACACCTCCACTACCCAACTCGTACTTTAGTTCGCCCATTGCACTAACCGATGTTTAATATCAAACTGATTGTAACCCCCTCTGCAGATACATGTACATGTGGATTCTTCAGATACCTTAATTTTCAAACCAGTCACAACAGTATGGTCTTCATCTGTGCCATTACTCAGGTGAGCGCTTCGGGCCATCATGGCCCTTTTGTTTATTTTGTTTTTTGACTGATTTTTTTATTTGCATGACATTATTACTATTATATTAATTTTAAAATGTGCTGTTTTGTTCATCGTTTATGCATGTTATGGAGTGTTGATTTTCTTTATGATATCGTTCTGTTAATCTGTTCAGTGTGTTTATTGTTGTTTTGTTTTCTTTGTCTAAATAGAATAAGAATATTGTTCTGTTAACATATTTAGTGTGCGAATTGTTGATTGTAGTCAGAATATTCTTCTGTAGATATGTTCAATGTTTAAATTGTTGATTTTCCAAAGAATATTGTTCAGTACTATATGTTCAGTATGGGAATAGTACATTCTGTACATTATATTGTTCAGTACTATATGTTCAGTATGGGAATAGTACATTCTGTACATTATATTGTTCAGTGATATATGTTCAGTATGTGAATAGTCCACTCTGTACATTATATTGTTCAGTGATATATGTTCAGTATGGGAATAGTACATTCTGTACATTATATTGTTCAGTACTATATGTTCAGTATGGGAATAGTACATTCTGTACATTATATTGTTCAGTGATATATGTTCAGTATGGGAATAGTCCACTCTGTACATTATATTGTTCAGTGATATATGTTCAGTATGGGAATAGTACATTCTGTACATTATATTGTTCAGTACTATATGTTCAGTATGGGAATAGTACATTCTGTACATTATATTGTTCAGTGATATATGTTCAGTATGTGAATAGTTCATTCTGTACATTATATTGTTCAGTGATATATGTTCAGTATGGGAATAGTCCACTCTGTACATTATATTGTTCAGTGATATATGTTCAGTATGTGAATAGTCCACTCTGTACATTATATTGTTCAGTGATATATGTTCAGTATGTGAATAGTCCACTCTGTACATTATATTGTTCAGTGCTATATGTTCAGTATGTGAATAGTCCACTCTGTACATTATATTGTTCAGTGATATATGTTCAGTATGTGAATAGTCCACTCTGTACATTATATTGTTCAGTGATATATGTTCAGTATGTGAATAGTCCACTCTGTACATTATATTGTTCAGTGATATATGTTCAGTATGTGAATAGTCCACTCTGTACATTATATTGTTCAGTGATATATGTTCAGTATGTGAATAGTCCACTCTGTACATTATATTGTTCAGTGATATATGTTCAGTATGTGAATAGTCCACTCTGTGCATTATATTGTTCAGTGCTATATGTTCAGTATGTGAATAGTTCATTCTGTACATTATATTGTTCAGTGCTATATGTTCAGTATGCGAATAGTTCATTCTGTACATTATATTGTTCAGTGATATATGTTCAGTATGTGAATAGTCCACTCTGTACATTATATTGTTCAGTGATATATGTTCAGTATGTGAATAGTCCACTCTGTACATTATATTGTTCAGTGATATATGCAACCTTGCAGATTTGTGTGTTTTTTGTTCTCATTAGTGTACTTTATGTTCTGTTGATTTTACAGAAGTTTAGCAATATGTTGTGTTTTCAGTACTCATTGTTTCGTTTGATGGAAATATTTGCTTAGTGTATTAATTATAGTTGTAGAATTGTCTTTTGTTTAGTTGTGCAGTAGTTATTACAGGGCATCAAAGTATTTTCTCTTCATTAGTTGTGCAGTACTTAGTACAGAACATGCAAGTATTTTCTATTAAATAGTTGTGCAGTACTTAAAACAGGACATCAAAGTGCCATTTTTTTGAGAATGCTCAATATGTCAATGATAACTACAGCATATCATAAAGAGGAGAATGCTCAGTATGTAAATATCATAAAGAGAAGAATGCTCAATATGTAAATATCATAAAGAGGGGAATGCTGTGTATGTAAATATCATAAAGAGGGGAATGCTCGGTATTTAAATATCATAAAGAGGGGAACGCTCAGTATTTAAATATCATAAAGTGGGGAACGCTCAGTATTTAAATATGATAAAGAGGGGAACGCTCAGTATTTAAATGACACATTCCCGTTGTATATCATGTCATTAATGTGTTTGCATTGGTCAAGATAACACGAGTATTGTACTGCAGCTTTCCTGTTTATGAAATATCCATCGTGTTTTTGGTTATTTGAAAAAATTTATGGATCTTTTGATGTAATTCCTCCATGGCTGCATGTAACAGCTCTGTAAAACAGTGTATGTGTTAGTGCTGAATAACATCTAGTGTGCTAATGTTCTTCTTCCAGTGTGATGTCCCTATTAATCTGATACGATTGTACCATTATTTATACATAATTATTTCATTTACGGTTTTACCATTGCAAATGGACATTTTTCACTGATAGTTTCATCGTATATATACATATACGTATTATTTCATTTACCAATGCCAATGGCCGTTTTCTATGATCTTTTCATGTATTAATTTATTATTTTATTTACCGTAACATTGCCAATGGCCGTTTTAACTTAACTGATCTTATATTCATGATTATTCCACTAACCATTGCATGGTGTAACAAAATGTGCAAAAAGACACTTTCGTAAAGTACCTGCCAAATGTCACGGTTACGTAAGAGATTTACACACATAAATGCATGTGGTTAGTGTAAAATCGTTCTCTTAAAATCGACCAGTTAATCTCAGTAGATTAATAAGACAAATTTATAGAACAAACATATTTCAGTAAAATCTAATAAAACCTTAACAAATTATCTACATTCAAACTTTGCAAAAGTTTCTTATTGGGTCAGTATATATTATATGTAAACCTGCAAATAGTTTAATACGCTTTATTCAATGACATTTAATTATGCATATCGGACATGCCCTACCATATGTGTCTTTAAAGGCACCAGGCATGTGAACTCTACGTGTATATATATATATTCTGATGGCATTGATCTTGGGTATTTCACTGACTAGTCCGGTTCTATATTGCACATCACAATGGGCAGTGCACCTACGTCTTTCCAATATAGTTTTTTAAGAAAAGATCTGAACCAATATCATTATCTCGTTAGATTTTTGTATTTTTCTCTGCTTCAATTTGCCTTTAAATGCAAAACATTGTAATCAAAATGACCTGAAGTGGAGACTAAACATGTACAATTTTTTAAACCGCAACAAAAATAGTTTTGTTATATATGTTGTTAATGTTTTGCTATATTTTATTAACTTGTTTTGTGTCAGGTTGTCGCTTGATCTCAGACAATTAACATATTCTGGTCGAGCAAGCATATCAAAATAAACAATTTGCATTAATGGTGTTGTTGTCTCTGGTAATGTGGCTGTAACTGTTATGACATAATGTCGCTGTATCTGTTATGACATAATGTGGCTGTAACAGTTATAAAGTAATGTGGCTGTAACAGTTATGACATAATGTTGCTGTAACAAATAAGACATAATGTCGCTGTAACTGTTATGACATAATGTCACTCTAACTGTTATGACATAATGTCGCTGTAACTGATATGACATAATATAGCTGTAACTGTTATGACATAATGTCGCTGTAACTGTTGTGACATAATGTCGCCGTAATTGTTATGACATAATGTAACTGTTTTGACATAATGTCTCCGTCATTGTTAAGACATGTGTGTACTCATACAATCGTCGTCTTTAGACCTTCTTAATAAATGAGTAAGAGACGCCACGTGAATGGTAGTGGACATACTAGTACATGTGCACACATTGGTATGTGGTGGTTACTTCAAGAATCTGACTTCGAAATATTCCTTTGAAGGTTAAAGTTAATTCTAACATGTTTATTAAACGATTGAATTCCAACGCGGCTGTTAAACGGGCCAAAACGAAAACTTGAACTGGAACAAGTATGTTAAAAGGGTCAAAGCAACAATTAATAGCAAACATGTCTAGCGTTATTGCTAAAAGGAAACGGTTGGATCCGAGCATGCATGTCAAAACAAGCGTAGTGAAATCGTTCTGAAATGTTCTGTTAAAGGTGACAGCAAATGTAGTGAAATCACAAATGTTTTGGTAACGACCAAAGCAACGTAGTATGTTCTGTTGTGGATAATAGAGAATAAGATGTGGGTAAACTCGTGTCAAAAGTTTCGAATGCGTACTTGTGCTGATGAAATAAAAATGTAGATTGTAGTGTCATTGTTACGAATGTGAGTATTTTCACGAGAATTTTTTTTTAGACTTGTATATAAAATTTAAGCAAAAGTATTCGAGCATTTGCTAGTGTTTGTACATGTAAAATTAAACGTAAACGTGTTTTGAAAGTGCATCATTATGTTGTAACACACAAAGCGTGGTCATATAATAAAACTCAAAATAAGAAAACTTATTTGTTGTTTTTATATAAATAGATCTAACTATTTTGCAAAAATATCAATTATGCCAGAGTACATGAATACATTCATAAACAGTATATTTACAAAGTACATGCATATTCCATTTGTACAACCAGCGACAGAATATTTATTTTGTATACATAATATTTTTTCAGGCGTGTCGTGGGAAACTCGGGCTGAATGCATGTGCGCAAAGTGTCGTCCCGGATTAGCCTGTGCAGTCCGCACATGCTAATCCGGGAAGACACTTTCTGCCTACGGTGGATTTATGTTTAGAAGAAACTTTCTTGAAAAGAAAATACCATAAAAGCGGAAAGTGTCGTCCTGCATCAGCCTGTGCGGACTTCCGACGACACGCCTCATTTATTTATTAATACTCTCCAACAAATTCAGTAATTCACACTGTTCAGTTCAGAACTTAAACCTGGTGACGTAAACAACAAGACACTTTTTTTACATAGCAATGTCTTAATGAGAATTTTAAAGTCTTGCTTAGATAGTGGTCCCCAAACCGCACATCTCAATATTATTTTTTTTGAAACGCTATAAAACAGTATTCATCCAACATTTGCTTTCAAGATTCATCAATGGTTCGCGAAGGACACTCCCTCTTTTATAATTTGTTTTTGACACGAAACAGAGTTGGCCTTTATAAGTGAATGTGAACTATTAAGTGCATATCGATGGCTCGGTGCAAAATGGTGTTCATACGCTATGTTTTATTCTCGAGATATCTCAGTTTTGCGTTGAATCGTAGTCACGAACCTGCAACGTTATGAATTAGGTTAAATGGGATTTAAGTTACTGGCAAACGTGTGCGTGCAAGAATATTTGTGCATGACATGATAAAACAATCTATGAAATCTATGAAGTATTCCATCAAAATTACGACATTGCTTTTGAAACAAAACCGACATTATGTAGAATATTATTCACTCGCACTTTTTTCAAATAATTACTGCTGGTATATGCAAATGTTCTGGTCGGTTATGTAGCAAGTTCAGAAACATAACTTTTAACTACAGTCATATTAGTGAAATAGCTGAAAATTTAGTACCATTGTCCAATTAATGGCCTCTGAAAAAATGTTCATACACATAATAAACTCAAAAATGTATGTATTCGCAAACTTCTACACATATATAGTTTTTGTTTGACCTTTTTCATACATCGTTGTTGATTTAAAACAAACAAATGAAAATACTTCTTGTTTCAGGTGCACAGAATCACAAAATAAGAGGTTTTTCGCCATTAATAAAAACTGCTGGATCCGATTCGACTTCCGGTGAATTGTCGTCTGCCTCTTCCTCGTCAAACGTCATTGACTTCTCCAGTTTCTCAGCTGGGACCCAGTAGTGGGTTGGCGGCTCGAGGGGCAACACGGGCTCCTTCCGGACGATTGCGTATGACATCACTTCCCCCGGGGTCCCCTTGGTGGAAGCGTTGCCATGACTACTGGGCGCCAACTCGGTTGAGTCGCCGGACATGTAATATGACATACGCCTTAAATCCCAAGAAAATACGGTTTAAGAAAATCTATATTAAATGATTTAAAAAAAAGAGTATATTGTAGTATGTTCTAGCCCCGGTCATGTGATATTTCATAGGCCTTAAATAACAGAAACATTTGATTTCGTAAGTGTGCATTAATTTTTTTTATTAATAAATTCTTAGCTTGTAAGTATATGATCTACTTACCAATTTGCGTAAAGATTTATTTATCTGATGTATACGATATTAAACACAAATGAAACAGTTTTACGTGGTAGCATTATTACATTGTTATGAAAATCAAGCAGCAATGGAACACCGGCTCTACAGATTTCTTTACAAAGGACGAGAAGATAAATAAAAGTCTATGATACAAAAGATGATTATATTTAAGTGCGACATAAAGGTACAATAACCATGTAAATGGTTTATATGTTAACCAACACTATGTTTATGTCTTATTTTACAGTACAAGAGCAAGACAAGAATCTTAAACAACATGATATTGCACGAGAGCCAACACCACACAGACAAGACTTGAAGCAACACCGTAAACACAGAACTTGAAGCAACGCCGCACACATAGATGTGACCCAACACCGCACATACAGAACTTAAGGCAACACTGCACACATAGATGTGACCCAACACCGCACACACAGAACTTGAAGCCACACCGTACACATGCAAGTCGCCCAACACTTGAAGAAACACCGCACACACGGAACTTAAAGCAACATCGCACACACAGAACTTGAAGCAACACCACACATACATAACTTAAAGCAACACCGCACATACATAACTGGAAGTAACACCGCACATACATAACTTGGAACAACACAGCATACACTGATGTGACCCAACACCGCACACACAGATGTGACCCAACACTGCACACACGCAGATGTGACCCAACACCGCACACCCACAGATGTGACCCAACCCCGCACACACAGATATGAACCAACACCGCACACACACACATGTGACCCAACACCGCACACAAAGATGTGACCCAACACCGAACCTACATAACTTGAAGCTACATCGCACACACAGATGTGACCCAACACCGCACAAAGCATTTGAAGCAGTGCCGCCAAGGAGAAACTACACACTAGCTACAACATTAGTTCTCCACTGACCTGCCGTTCATTATACACTGACTTATCGCAAGTTGTTTAAAGAAATAGATTTTCATAATCATACTCATAATTTTAATTATAATTAATCGAGTTTGCTCCCCAGTTTCATCAGAATCAACATCGTCTGTTAGACGTAAAAAAATATGTTTGTTTCAGGTTACTTGCCCCCCCAAAATTAGGTAGGTTTTTTTGGGGGGAAAATGGTCAAATTGAAGTTTCTTAAACTGAATAAATATATCGGTAATATCCTTAAACATTGTTAATAAGTGGATGCTTTCTAAACAAAATGCTTATTTATAAAAAAAAAAAAACAATATTTAATTATTGGAATTTTTATATATAAATAATCTGTATAAAAATGTTCTAGGGTCGGGGCAGTTTTAGGGTACGTCAGGTAACCTGAAACAAAAATATTTTATACGCCTTACTAGTTTAGACCAAATTATCCATAATACTAGAAAATGAAACGTTATGATAATACTGCATCAATAAAATAATAATATTGACCTCTTCTTGTTATCGCATTTAAAAAAAAATCCGAATATGTATTTTAAGGCTAAAAATTGTGACTTGTTTGTGCATTGTTCGAAGTTATCTACATTGTACCCCTTCCCAGTAGGCCTATGTAAGAACCTATAACGTCATACAAGATCTCGTTGCTTCAATTGGTATGGATATGCGTTAGCTGTTGTAATCACTAGAGACACTGAGGACATTGTTTCTAATGTTTCTAATGTTGAAGTTACTGATCCCGGATTGTGTGATAATTCTGGAAAGATAGCACGGGACCATCTAGCGGTGACGTTTAGTGTTAAAGCGGCAAGACCTGCTCCTGTAAGACCGTGTCTTTTAAAAAGTTGTGCTCTATAAACATTGATTCCTTTAAAGCTGATATCCAGACATCAGAAATTTTACACGGTGCTTTAGAATCTACAGACCTTGATGACCTGGTGAAGGTGTACGCAGATGAACTGTCAGCACTTATCAACAAGCATTCTCCATACGAATTGTCCGTACGAAGACAATTGTTCTTAGACCATCTTGTCCATGGTATAATCAGGAATTACATGACGCTAAACATTTGAAACGTAGGCTGGAACGACAATGGCGAAAAACCTAATTAACAGTTCACCACGAAATCTACAGAAACCATTGTGCAAAAACTAATAAACCTTAAACTTGCTAGGTTCAGTTATTACTCTGACAAAGTAGTATCCTGTGGAAATGACCAGAAAAGTCTGTTTAAGGTTACTAAACATTTGTTAGGTGTTTCGAATGATATCATGTTACCCTCCAACAAATCATCAAAGATAGTGGCACAGGACTTGAACGACTTTTTCATTAACAAAATAGAAACCATTAGATGTGATATATCTTCAAGGAATCAGTTTGGTTCCAATCCGATGAATATCGATCCGGGGAAAATGTTGAGTTCCAATCCAATGAATATCGATCCGGGGAATCAGTTTGGTTCCAATCCAATAAATATCGATTCAAGGAATCAGTTTGGTTCCAATCCGACGAATCTCGATTCAAGGAATCAGATTGGCTCCAATCCAATGAATATCGAATCTGTTCAGGTACCATTAAAAAATCATCTGACAGGTTTTGTCTCTGCTACATCCCATGAAGTGAAACAAATCATCCTGAAATCTCCAAATGAATCCTGTGAATTAGATCCGATACCAACCTGGCTATTGAAATCATGTCTTGATGAACTTTTACCAGTTCTGACAAAAATTATCAACTCCTCTTTAGACTCTACATACGTACCAAAGACATTTAAATGCTCACGTATAAGACCTCTTAAAAAGCCAAGTCTCGACCAAAATACTCTTAATAACTACAGGCCTGTGTCCAATCTCCCATTTATCTCTAAGGTTTTAGAGAAGGTAGTAGACAAACGTGTTGAACAGCATTTTACATTAAACAAACTTTCACGAGAAACATCAGTCGGCAATAAAAGGTTTCACTCTACCGAGACTGCTTTACTCAAAGTCCAGAGTGACATTCTCCCGTCTTTAGACCAAAATAAGGCTACTATCATGGTGTTACTGGACCTGTCTGCTGCCTTTGATACCATCGATCATGGCACACTGCTCCATCGCCTAGAACATGACTTTGGAATAGCGGGTAAGCCACTTGCCTGGATGACATCCTATCTAAGTGATCGTTATCAAACTGTGTGCATTGATGGCGAACTTTCTAATCCAGTGCTAATGAAATACAGTGTACCACGTTAGGGCCTAAAAGCTACATCATGTACACCAAACCAGTAGGTGCAATTTGTAGAAACCATGAATTAAACCGTCGTTTCTATGCGGACGATTCCCAGCTATACCTATCATTTGAACCTGTAGATGCTATTTCACAAGTTGAAGTTATACAGCGCGTAGAAGCCTGTCTCAATGATATTGTCTCCTGGATGCACCACAATATGCTAAAACTTAATGCAGAAAAAACGGAACTTATACTGTTCAGCTCAAAGCGCAATGCGGGGCATATATCGGAAGTGACTATTAAAGTGGGAGAATCGGAGATAAAATCATCTTCATGCGTTCGAAATATGGGGGCCTTTCTCGATTCCAAGATGGACATGGAACAACATGTGAATTCTGTGTGCAGGTCTTGTTATGCCCAGTTGCGACAAATAGGTCATATAAGAGAATATCTTACAATCAATGCAACCAAAACTCTTGTTAATTCCCTTGTAACATCCAGACTTGACTATTGTAATGCCTTGCTTAATGGTCTACCTAAATACTGCAGCCCGTATCATCACGAGGACTTCTCGTTTCAACCACATTACACCTGTGTTAAAGGAGCTTCATTGGCTCCCAGTAAAACACCGGATTGAATTAAAAATACTGACGAACACTTATAAAGCCTTAAATGACCAGTCTCCATGCTATGTCAAAGACATGTTAAAGGTGTATAAACCACAGCGTGTCTTACGCTCTCAAAGTGACTTTCTGACTCTGATGGTTCCAAGATCCCGTACAGTACAGTTGCAACAACAGCTCCTAAGTTGTGGAATGCGCTTCCAATGTGAATCCAGAACTCCAATACTCTTGACGCTTTTAAAAGATCTCTGAAAACCCATTTCTTTTTAAAGATATATTGTTCCTGATGTTTATTTTAAAATGGAAGATTACCTGTGTAGTATCTTATTGTGACAGTTTGTTTCCCTCTTTTATTTGATTTTATAAGGCACATTAATTTTAGCTTTAGTCCTCATGATAATAACATGTCTTATTTTTTCCTTTTCTTTAAATTAAATTTAATTGTTGTTTTATCTTTTAACACTTTATATTTCAATGTTGATACATATATTGTTCCTTTTAGATGTGTATATGTTTTTTTATATACTTGTAAAGCACTTTTGAACGTATTTTATATATGAAAAGAGTGCTATATAAATTTGGTATAATAATAATAGATAAATTATATAAGGAACAGCATGTCCTTGGAGGCGATAGAAACTGATCTATATTAGTGCACGTGTTCACAAATACTGTGTGTAAACAACTCTCCGAGATGAAGTAGTTAATACTTACGATTGGTACCTGTACCAGGAACAATAGAAACAAAATAGCCAGACGGTTAACCATTTGAGAAGAACATTTCTTGATTTTTTTCCGAACATTATTGAATGTCCGAGTGCAAACGTACATAGTTAATTTTTAACAATAGTACCTTTGAGCTATGCAATTTATATAAAACTTTTTGGCTGCCATGATATCAGTCTTATTACTACAATAATTATATATAGTGATCCAGTGTTCCAATGGGCAAACTAACGGAGATCAGATAAAATCATCCATATTTTCCGAGGCTGCTACAGGCATACTAGCGCCGATCGGACACATTCCTCAGTATGAAAACAGGAACAATGTTACGTACCATTTGGAGGATCGTACCAGGTAAATGATTACAGCAGCCAGTAGAATCATGAAAACACCTCCGCACACACAGGCTATGATTACAACTGCAACAGAATGGTGGGCAAACCTTAAATACAATAGCATACACCCCAACAGGTATAACACGTAAATATTTTTCCTATTGCACAGTTATTACCTAACAATTTATAATTGCAATTAATTAAAATATTGATGGATTAAACTGCATTTATTGTATTTTGCCGATTGTTTAGCAGAACATGTTCCTGCCACTAAAATACCCATAGAATGCGCTTGTGAATAAAGAATCACGTATACAGGTATCTTATATTGTCGAATACAAACTGGGTATTACTTTCTTTGGTAGAGAGGCCGTCTTGAGACTCCGAGCGGGACTGAGACTTCACTGAAATTGTTGAATAACTTATTCTACTTAATCGTAAGACAAAAATAGACTAGAGACGAGTATTATTGAGGAAAACACAGCAAATGAAAGCGTGTTTTGTAATCCATGCTATAATCAATTATATTATAATATATTATACGTATATCTAAATTACAGCAGTTTGTAAAACGGCATAATAGTATACCTGTTTTTTGTATATATATAATAGAACTAACATTCCTTTTTAATAGTAGAAATAATATATCTACATACATGTAAAATACATAGTTGAACTAGCACACACGATCTTAAATGTGTATATGTAGTAGAACTAGCATAACTATCCTTTAATAGAACTAGCATACCGCCTATAATTTCGAGCTAGCATACATGCATAGCACTTGCATTTCTGTCCTAGTGGAACTAGCTTAACTTTCCTATAGTACAAATAGCATACATGGCATATAATATAATTTGCATATAGTAGAAGTAGCATATCGGCCATATATATTGTAGAACAAGCATACCTGTCATATACTAGAACTAACATACATGTCGTATATATAGTAGAACTATCATATCGGCCATATATATTGTAGAACAAGCATACCTGTCATATACTAGAACTAACATACATGTCGTATATATAGTAGAAGTAGCATATCTGTCCAATTGTGAAAGTAGAATACCTGTCATATAGTAGAACTAGCATATCGGCCATATATATTGTAGAGCAAGCATACCTGTCATATACTAGAACTAACATACATGTCGTATATATAGTAGAAGTAGCATATCTGTCCAATTGTGGAAGTAGAATACCTGTCATATAGTAGAACTAGCATATCTGTCATAGAGTAGAACTAGCATACCTGTTCTATAGTAGAACTACCACTCCGATATTTAAGTAGAATTAGCATACCTGTCTTAAACTAGAACTAGCATACATGTTCTTGAGTAGAACTAGTATACATGTTCTACATTAGATCTACCACCATGTAATATAGTAGAACTAGCATACCTGTCCTATATTGGAACTAGTATACCTGCCCTTAATTAGATCTACCACCCTGTAATACAGTAGAACTAGCATACCTGTCCTATATTGGAACTAGTATACCTGTCCAACATTAGATCTACCACCATGTAATATAGTAGAACTAGCATACCGGCAGTGGACGTTTTTATTGTTGTGGGTGGATCCTCTGTAGGCGGTTTAGTAATAATTATTGGTGCAGTTGTCGGTTTTGGAGTAGAAGACGGTGAAGTGGTTGCTGTTGATGTAGTTGCTGTTGTCGGTGTAGTTGATGTATTTGTTGTAGTCGGTGTAGTTGTTGTTGTCGATGTTGTTGTTGTAGTTGTTGTTGTCGATGAAGTTGTTGTTGTCGGCGTTGTTGTTGTCGGTGTTGTTGTTGTTGTGGGTGTCGTTATTTTAGTTGTTGTTGGTGTCGGTGTAGTTGTTGTTATCGGTGTGTTTGTTATCGGTGTAGTAGATGTTGTTGTTGTTGTCGGTGTTGTTGTTGGTGGTGGTGTAGTAGTTGTTGTTGGTTTACTAGTTGTTGTTGTTGGTGTAGTAGTTGTTGTTATCGGTGTATCAGTTGTTGTTGTCGGTGTAGTAGTTGTTGTCGGTTTAGTAGTTGTTGTTGGTGAAGTAGTTGTTGTTGTCGGTGTAGTAGTTGTTGTTATCGGTGTATCAGTTGTTGTTTTAGGTGTAGTAGTTGTTATCGGTTTAGTAGTTGTTGTTGTTGGTGTAGTAATTGTTGTTGTTGGTGTAGTAGTTGTTACTGTTGGTGTAGTAATTGTAGTTGTCGGTGTATTAGTAGTTGTTGTCGGTATGGTAGTTGTTGTTGTTGGTGTAGTTGTTGTTGTCGGTGTGGTAGTTGTTGTTGTCGGTGTAGTTGTTGTTGTCGGTGTAGTAGTTGTTTTTGTCGGTGTAGTTGTTGTCGATGTATAAGCTGTTGTTGTCGGTGTAGTAGTTGTTGTTGGTGAAATAGTTGTTGTTGTTGTCGATGTAGTAGTTGTCGTTGTCGGTGTAGTAGTTGTTGTCGGTGTAGTAGTTGTTGTTGTCGTTGTGGTTGTAGTTGTCGGTGGCGGCAGGAACTGACTCTCGGTGCACGTGACTGTAATAAGAGGCTCCGTAGGTTCACCTGTTTACAAGCAATAGAGAATTTAGTAATATTTTGTATTTACGTTATGACTGGTAAAACCACTTTCCGATTACGTTAACCAACAAAGCGTAAGCCTCATTTATAATTTATTAAATTATGTTTCAACGTATAAAATATAATACATATGTCTACATCACAATTAAAGACTTTCATAACTGTGTTTACTTAACACCCGTAACATTTGTTTCGCTTATATGACTGAAAGAGTTAACAATTAAATTCCCGAGTACTTACTTGCAACCCCTGGCAAGTTGACGCCAGCTGAAACATAAAGAAACCTACGTTAAG
This sequence comes from Congeria kusceri, assembly GCA_027627225.1. Classification (NCBI taxonomy): domain Eukaryota; kingdom Metazoa; phylum Mollusca; class Bivalvia; order Myida; family Dreissenidae; genus Congeria; species Congeria kusceri. The sequence continues at coordinate 61,158,922 of CM051024.1, forward strand.
TCCTGGCAGTCAGGTATTGATAAAACATATCTAAAAACAATTCAAAACATTTTATGTGAATATTCATATAAACTATTGTTTGTATCGATATATTTTAAGATATTGTTTATAATACAAAAGTACCGAAGTTATTATTTACGTGTAAGTTAAAAATTGGTCGACTTTGTAGGTGATTAAAGTTTGTTGGACACCACATCGTTGTCTTGTACAATGTTAAGAACAAATTTTTGAAATACTTAATTTTAGTGGTTAAAACAGAGATCATGCCCTATACATTTGTTTTGTTTTACAATAATATGTGAACTTGTGAGACTTACTGCACGATATGGGCAAGAAGCATGAAGTGACTTTATACAGCATTGATGCGGATAAACATGAAGGAACTATTTCACATCACTAATGCGGATTAACATAAAGATCGAACTAGTTCACATCACTTATGCGGATTAACATAAAGAAACTTTTTTAAATCAATGATGCGGATAAACATAAAGGAACTATTTCACAACACCAGTGCGGATAAACATAGAGGAACTATATTACAACACTGATTCACATAAACATAAAGAGAATATTTAACAACACTATTTCACAGCACTGGTGTGGATAAACATAAAGGAACAATTGAACAACACCGAAGCGCCTTAACAAGAAGGGACTATTTTACAGCATCTATGCGGATAAACATAATAGAACTATTTCACATCCCTGATGCGGATAAATATATATAACTTTTTCACAATACTGATGCGAATAAACATAAAGGAACTATTTCACAATTCCGATGCGCATAAACATGCAGGGACTATATTACAACCTTTATGCGGATGTGCATAAATATTTCAAAACTATGATGTGCATAAACATGACCGGACTATTTTACAGCTGTGATGCGCTTAAACACGAATAGACTATTTTACAACAGCTATGTGCATAAACATTAAGGGACTATTTTACAACTATGATATGCCTAAACCTGACGGAACTTTTTACAACTCTGATATGCAAACATGAGGGAACTATTTTACAACTACGGTACGCAGAAATATGAGGAACTGTTTTTCTAGAGCGATGTGCATGAATATGAAGAAACTGTTTATAACACAGATGTCTATAAACATGATCGAACTATTTTACAACATTGATGTTCATAAACATGAAAGGACTATACTACAACTATGATCGCATATACATGAAGGAACTATATTACAATGCTGATGCGGATGTGCAAAAATATAAAAGGACTATTTTACAATTATGATGCGCATACAGATGAATGAACTATTTTACAACTATATCATGTGCATAAACATGATGGGGTTATTTTACAACTATGATGCGCATAAATATAAAGGAATTATTTTACAACACCGATGCGCATATACATTCATGTCGGGACATTGATATCTACAAACTGGTGAAGAAACCTGGCTCTATTACCACTTACACAAACTTTGGCAGTTAGCTTCGTCTGAGCCATCGCCACAGTTTGTGACCCCGTTACACAAGTCCCATTGGGCCATACAGCCTTGGCGCCCCGGGCACGGAATCAACCCCTCGGTACAAACCAGAGTTCCTGAAATAGACCAGGTAGTCGTTCACCTTGTTTTATTTGTCATGTTGGAAATACGCGGCCATTTGTACACCAGTTGTTGAAGATAAAAACAATGTACTTATACTAGTTTACCGAGGCAAGAGTACGTCATACAAAAATTGTAATCGACAAAATACGAATAAAGTTTTAAAAAGAATGTTAAAGCGTCTTTGCCTACCGCAGTTCATCTCATCCGATTCATCCCAGCAATCCGGATTACTGTCACACGTATACGATTCCGGTATACATTCGCCATTGTTGCACTGGAATTGACCTTGACTACAGAAACCTGCAATAGCGTGTGCTTACTTCCTACATAAATAGTTAATACATAGGGACTAAATGATTTAACAAAAGTAAACAGACCGATACATTCGATTAAATCCATTCTCAGCAATGTAAACTCATTCTATACACTATATATACACGAAATAACGCCACCCCTACAAAAAAAAGCAATTGTATCGATTTGACAGAAATATATCCAGTTTTGAGTAGTATTTTTTTCTTGGAGATAAGAGCCATATCTCGTTACTGTAATATTTGATACTTTAACCACGAAATAACGAAAACAATATTCAACTTCATACTGAATCCTTGATATTCAGAGGGGCTGTCATTCTACATAATAAACTACAACCTACAAGACCTGCTCCTAGAATGCACTCAACGCTTCGCGAGCGTGTACTTACGTAACTGGAGCAGGACACAGTACGTGGACAGGTACGGTGGCGTGTCTTTGCGTACGTCGACGGTGACGTTCCTGTACGTATGTGTGGCGACGTTAAAGGCGTAGTCGTAACACGGGGTGGAGAAATGCTCGCCCTGTAGTCCCTTCCCCGTGTACTCCATGGCTGTGCCACACCTAAGGCATTAGGAATAGGCATTAGAACGTAATAAGGGTGAATAGACATCGTACAACTGCGTACGAATAGTTAGCGAATAATATGTAGATATAAGAATTATGTAGCCATAAAATTATCATATTAGCCATAAAATTAACTTAGGCTAAAAAAATGGTTGGTTTTTGCCTACATCTCCAAAAAAAAAAACCTAGGAGAGGAGGCAAAAAATAACTTTTTTTCTTTAACTTTGTTTTCTTCGCGGCATATTGACCCCACAGTTTAGGTATAATGCATGTAACACGTTTAAACGCGTCCCATCAAAGACACTGTACTTAAGCAATATGGTCATAGAAAAGGCATTTCACAATAATGAACATGAGTTTGACATTTACTTTTTTTTAAATATCAATTACTGAAAAGCGAAAACTGCTCTTTTGACAGAAAGTCAGAAAACCGAAAGTCAGAAAAAGTTAATGACCGATAGGCAAAAAACTTTTAGGGTCGGCGAAAAAAATAGGGGTTGGAGTTGGGTAGGCGGAAACAAACACGTTTTTTTTACGCCTTATATGTTGTTAAATGAGTGTATACCCCAGTGCACATTTAAACCATTTCTTTTTTAAACGAAGAGCTGAATGATTTTAGTTATACCCGCATACGGAGTTTCAATCGCATACATTGCTGCAAGGGGTGTGTGAGAGTCATCATGAGGTTTCCAGAGCGGTCGGCATTTGACAGTGACTCTTACGAAATTTCATTATTTCATATACTTTAGCATTGTTTTTATATATCAAGACATAACTGCCTGTCACAATGTGTGAGGTCACATAAGGCCATACCAATTTTATTCTATGTTTAGCGTCCTCGGGCTGGTAGGTTTTTGGATGCCTGAACGAAAAAAAAAATTTGACAGTGTGAAAATTCGAGTTGTAAAGCATATAAAAATTTGAAAAAAAGAGACTTTTATGTGTTTTTACTAATATTTGTAAAAACAGTGTGCAACTAGTCGATTTAAACAGTTAAAATACTGTGATAAAGTAGATTCCCAATAAGAAGATGATATAGAACTGTTTTGCAGGTAAACATTTGCTTTAGCTTGTACCACTGCGATGAATAAGTTGTGAAATAATTTTTTTTTTATCGACTCATTGTTTGTTTTTTCCTGCCTGGTTGGTAGGTTTCGAAAAATCATGGGGACGCTAAACATAGAATCAAATTTGTATGGCCTAATGATTAATTGCAGATGTTTGTTTCGCCATTTGCATTACCTTGATCTATCAAATCCATTAAATACGGAATGGACCTCCATCTTTTTGCCGACCTGGGTCTGCACAGTGCACGTGCACGGAACTCCCGACGACAGAGTGGTGCTGCCGGCTTCGTCGGCCTCGATATAGACCCTCGTGCCGGTCACGACGCTGTTGTGGCATATCCGGGCAACTGTCGTGAACATAAACTCTCATTCACTATCATGGTATTGCTCTTACTGATAATAGCTCTATCGACGTTTTTTTATACGAGTAAGTAATAGTTATAGCGTACTTTTACCGAAATATGTTAGTTATTTAACGAGCCCCCAGGGAGAGGTTAAATTATAAACATATTGAGGTAAAAATATGCTACAAGTGTTTTATACCATATTGAGTGCGGTATATTGAATATTAGTTGTAATTTATACGCACGCTACTTATTGCATGGTTAGGCTCCGCCCACCAGTGATATCACAGTTATTGAATACCGCAAAACAAAGAAAACTGTCTTAAATATGGAATAAGATACAATTCTAACACAGCACATTCATAAAAAAGAAAGGAAATCAAGTATATGTTAGTCTGCAAAAACCGGTGGGCAGCTCGCGCTACCTCGAAAACGGTCCAGGCAAAGGTGTCGATATTTTTTCCCCATGTTATATAAAAGGAAATGTCGTGATCAAATTCAATGCTGTCTTCAAATGTGTAATATTGACATAGAGTTTCCAGCGTTGTTCGTCTGCAATATGTTTTTTTCGCAATATTTCTGATATAGTTTTGTACAATAAAATTCAAAATAATAAATAAAACTATTAATATAAAGAAAAAAAAAATCAAAATTATTGAACACAAACATCCTTCCGGAACGTGAAGAATCTTATTGGTGGTGACAGTGGTTATTTTAACCCGGGAAGTAACCGCTGCGGGACTTATATTGTGAACGATGACTGAGAATTTGTAATAACTTTTTAAGAACGATTACAGTTCTTAAAAAGTTGTATAAATCTTAGTGGATTGCAGAGGCTGACTGACTGACTGACACACAGTTAAATGTATGTGAATAAAGCATGGGACTCGAAATTAATGCATCTATAAATACTGGTTGGGCACTTTCGTACATAGTTATAAGACTTTGGTATATTTATAAATGTAATATATATATATATCTATATCGGTTTAGTTTACCTGCAGAGGTGTTGACTGGATCAAAGCCGGTCATGCAGCTGGAGGTTAGTACACCTGAAAGTGAATGCGCGAAGATCATCCTTGCAACATAGAGTTGGCTTTTCAGAATATATTATTAATATAGCGTTTCATCATTTTAAACAATAACGTTTAAGCTGTTGATGTTTTATTAATTGGTGTATTATGTTGTTGTTTTTTTTTTTTTTTTTTTTTTTTTTTTTTTTTTTTAACCCCCAACTTATCATGAAATATAATTAATGAGGCATTTTTTCTGAAGTGTTACAAAACACATCTGTGTTGTTATTCTGATACATTTAAAACTATTTTCAACTGGATACCTTAAATATAATAGGGCAACAGGACAACTCAAATAAGACATGTTAAATAGAACAACTTAATTATAGCACTTTTGGTTTCTCTTACAGCTAATTTTACAATAGGACAACGCATTAAATATCTAATATAATTTCCGCACTCAGGCAGCTATTTTGCTTTATTTGACCGCTATTTTGGACAATATGACAACAGAAATAGGAGAACTAATGATAACATTATTTTGTTTTCTATGGTTAGTATTTGCTTTTTCTGACAGCTATTTCGGATAATACGACAACACAAACATGACAATTTAATTATAACATAATTGGTTTGCTATGGCTGCTGTTTGTTTTTTCTGACAACTATTTCGGACAATAGGGCAACAAAAACATGAAGACTTATATAAAACATTATTTGATTTCTCCTACGGCTATTTTAGAATTATTCGAAGAAGAATCGAGCATTCCAATTTTTATGAAACGTTAGCTGTAAAATAACCAGTTTACGACAACCGTCACCTTGACGGAACCTTTAAAACTGCACTTAAAGTACAAAGGAGCCTCGTGAAATAGGAGCCGTGATTGATGTAGGTAGACCCCGGGTAATGTATGTAATTGTATTGACTGAGATCTGATTGACTGAAATCTGGCGTCTGTTAATGCAGTACGCGTGTATGATCGCTCAGTGAACGCAGATAATTCTGAAATTCTCCTCAGGAACGAATGTATAATCATTTCAACGTTAAACACTGGTAAATTGGTTCAAGGTGTTATAAAGGTCGTAATAATGATTAGCCCAAAGCATTTGGGCGTAAAACGACGGGTTACTTCATATAGATATCTATGTCTCATCACGGGAAAAATAAAATACAAAAACATGAAGAAAAAAATTAATTTGTTTTTCATAGTGCCCTGTGCACTTGTAAGCGGGTTTAAAACAATCACGAGTCTATAATGAATCTGATTTCGTATGTCATTTAAGAAATAATGTTCGATTTATCGTTGTTTATCTGCCAATAAACAACGATTCGGAGTTCTGATGCGTAGGAATTAAACCACGAGGGCGTTAGTTGTTTAATAGCCACGTATCAGAACGACAAAAAGTTGTTTATTGGCCGATAAACAACGATAATGCGATTCTAACCTGACATATTCTGCAATTACAATGCAAACTATATTTGCCAGTTACGGAACTACAATTTCGAGTTGTTTATTGGCAATTTAACGACGGAAGTTCTTCTTTTTTTGCTTATAAAAAACTCTGCGAGTGTCATGCTAGAATTATAGGTATGTACTTTTTAATCCGCCACAATTACCCAGATCACCGTTAAATCTTTTATCATACCACTATGCTGATATCGGCCTGATACAAAGGTGTCTGATACATTTTTTTTTATATCAGGTCACTAGCGTTTATATCAGTAAATGTTTGGATGTACGTCATATTATTCGGAATCAACTATAAAGTCAACGGTTTCAGTAAAAATGGATCAGATTCAACAAAACAAACAATTTGATATAAAGAACGTATATAGTTTATTATTTTTTATCGTCATAAATCACAAACACGTTATTTTTTTAAACACTCACATAAACCCGCACTTTGGTAGTGAGATGACGTCATCTATGGAACACAATAAATCATCCATACAAAATTATTTCAATACATTCATAATAAATGCACTAAAAGTCACTACACAGCATCAATTTGTGTTGAACCAAAAACATTATTACCAAAAATTGAACACACTATAGTCAAATACTGTCAATAATGACACGATCTTGGAAATGTCAATTTCAATACACAACTCCAAAATGGCGTCTCCAAACAATGCGGCGTTATGTGTTCTCCGATGAAATTGATCGTTGCAATCCATTTCAGTTCGCATTTTCAGTATTTTATGAATTAGCATGCGTGTAATCTATGTATTGGTAGTGAAAACAGTTCATTTATCATTTATCATTTATCATTACGAAATGTTAATAATAAGGTATTATTCAGTCAACTTTTAGAAATCCATAACTACATGTACGTGAACGTGTAAAAGTCGGCTCAGCAAAATCAGCGCCGCCCTTAGTTTTGATATATATAAAAATCAGCTCGTTTGGTGATATTTTACGAAAAATGTGGTATGAGAAGCCTCGCCGTTATATTATTCTAAGCCTCACCTGATATATTACACAAGACCAGGCAGTAACCTGTTATTCTCTATATCCTCACCTTACATACTAATGTATATATCTTACAAACATGCACTGTTAACTTTTATTGCAGATTTATAAAATGCATTTTAAACAAAGATGACCAACTAGTTTTATTTTGACGGTCACAGCTCAGTGCAACTGCTTCAAATATCGAAGTAGTTTTAAACATTTAAACGTTTATCATACGATTGTATCATTATAGAAAAAATTACATTCATTTGCCAAAGACATTCGCATGCGTCTTCTTGCAATTTCAGATATATAAAAAATATCTGAAATATTAATTACATTGCAACGTTTCATGCACCGAATAAATACGAATAAACGGTATGTGACCTTATCCTCTCATATTTGTACGCATTTAGAGGCATCTTTCTGACATAATACGATCGTTTTCCTAGTACACGTGTATTTCATTATTAATACCTAAAAGCTATCTTCGATCCTTGGCATGCACGGACCGTAGAAGAAAATATTTAACAGATACCGTAGATCGAGAGATGAGTGACAAGCTGTTTTGATAACACAGCCATTATGCACCCGGATTCGGACTGATCTAGATTAATTTCAGTTTGGCTGAAGCTTTTATATCCAGTACACGTATCAAATACAATCAGGGAATTCCCGGGAACTAGGAAAGTCCAAGAAATGTTACAGTGAACATTCGGGCAGATTTATCATTATAACAACACATTTATCATAGATCGTCCGGTAATTATTATTCAGTGAATATCGCTGTTCGGTAGTTTGTTTCATTGTCGAAATGTTTTTGAATAATTAAGCACAAATGCTCATAAAATTTCGAAAAGTGCAACCAGCAACATTTTAAAACTCAGCATAACATTGAAGACACTTAAGATGATGCTCGAAGTCATTCAATGCTGGCTGCATAACGCCAATGACTCAATGCTGGCTGCACAACGCCAATGACTGAAGTCATTAAATGCTGGCTGCATAACGCCAATGACTGCAATGGCGCCAGTGTTTTATTTTGCTCTTTGCACAGTAGGGGTTAAGATTTCTTTAGGGGTTAAGATTGTTTTAGGGGTAAGATTGTTTGTTTGTTTGCATTTTTCGCCGGTTTAACCGTTTTTCAGTCATATCACGGCGGTCAGTTAACCTACTCACACTTTTCCTGGACAAGCTTAGCCGATCTAAGCGGTTTACCAGTACTCAGTGCACATACACATGCCAGTAACTGACAACTGCCCTACTTGAGGTAGGGGAAGAATGGCCGTAGAAATAATTTCATGACCAATCCCCACACAAGTTATGTGGCCGGTCTGGGGTTCGAACTCACGATCCCCGGATTGACAGTCCAGCGCTCTACCAACTGAGCAAGCCGGGTCATAAAGAGTGTCATGAATACATTCAGATTTTGTTTTAAGACATCTTTATTTGACAATGCAATTTAAAAAAACGCACACCGACATCTTGTCATAAACAAATTCATAATCTTAAAACCCATTATTTGCTTAATCACATATAATGTCCTGTTTGATTATAATACATAATAATGTTGATCGAAACACTCAAGATATTGTCATAAACACTAACTGAAGGGTATTTAAGATGTATAAAGTCAAGTTATGTTTGTTTTATATAAAATTTGTAATTCAAGGCACCGCATCAACATCGTGTTTAAATCTGATAACTCTATCTCGGTTTTTATCTAGCCATAAACTTTAATGTACTTGATCCACTGTTTGAGTCAAGCATAGTTCTGGAGTTCTATTAAGATGATAAATCACAATTCCAGATAATCATGACGCGCAAATGTCATTTAATACGCTTGAGTATCAGAAAACAATGTGAATATGATTTATTCTCTGGAATCGGGAGTTGTGATGGAATGTCAGTATCTTCAATATATATGTAAAGCAAAGCATGAATAGTTCATGTTACTCAAAGAAAGTAACATGATAACTACACAAGTTAACAATACTACTACTACTGCTGCTGCTGCTACTACTACTACTACTACTACTACTACTACTACTACTACTACTACTACTACTACTACTACTACTACTACTACTACTACTACTACTACTACTACTACTACTACTACTACTACTACTACTATTACTACTACGTTTCAAAATACTACCGGGAAATACATCTCATCAAGGAATAACATTATTATTATGTACAACCAACTGTTTATCGAAATCAATTTATTAGTACTTGACATTTAGGTCGATACAAGTGCTTTCGAAAACGTAATCAATGATACATCGGGACTTTGCAATGATACTAGTACATCGGGAGTATGCAATGATGCTATCACATCGGGAGAACGCACAAGCCTGATTCACACAATACGCGTTAGTGTAATGCCCATGGTGTCCGTATTGTGATCGGGAGATTCCTACTCAGGGAGCGTTCGAATGAACTTTGTCTAAAGGAACCAACTACTGGTATTTTCTGTTTCAAGGAAGTGTCTTCTAAACATAAATCCACTGTGTAGGCGGATAGTGCCGCACTGGATAAGCCTGTGCGGACTGCACAGGCTGATCCGGGACGACACTTTACGCACGCGCACAAAGCCCGGTTTTCCCACGACAAGCCGCGTATGTATACTTTGTTATTAATTAAGGCCTTTGTTTAGTGCCAACGAGGAAATGTTGTAAATGCACTGGAACATTACACTTCGCATTGATACCACATCTTTTTTTAAAAATAACTTACGTATGTCATGGAGATGTACTGCTGTTGCATCGTTCAATGGCGCAGTGAGCACGATATGCTGCACATAGTATACATAAATTGAATCTCCCGTACCCCTTCTGACTTCAAACAAAAATGAAATGTATTGATCTTATATTTACGTGCTGTACATTCCGGTGTATGTTTTAGGCCATGTTCAACCATGATTATAATGAAAATATATTTCATAAATTTGAACATATCATAATCATACCTCGATTAAAGTACTGTATATAACGTAACAACTTAAACTTATCGCATACCGTATTCACTGTCAGCTCAGTTATATATACTAGTACAGGACTTGTTTGGACTAGAGATGTTTGACCATGCAGTTATTAACAACTTACATCTTTAAACGTGGCCATAGAAACAACTGAACTAATTTCAGCTAGGTTTAAAATGTATTGCATTGAAACCGATAATTAAAATCCCATTAAGTTTGACAATGACCCGGATATCTCGCCCAGTTAGACATATAATATCAGGTTTGCGGGTGCTTCAGTCAATAAAATCCTGTCCTCAGGCGTTCAAAACCGTTATTTTAATTTAAGATACACGAGACTGAAAACTGCGCCTCGCGTTGAAGGTGTATCTTTTTGTACTCATCTATTTAATATAGTGACACGGTACCTCAAACAGTATTTGATAATTGCGAACTTACAAGTACATGAAGTGTAATAAATGTACCGGGTATACTTCAAGAATTAAAATATTTATATGCTATGTCTTATTTTGACGTTGTTAATATCCCGTGCGTTTACGCTTGGTTCTACTGTTTAAGAGCAACACGCCAATGTGTTCTTAGAAATGTCTCACATCTGTTTCAAATGCAGTATGTGAAAAACAAATGCTAGCAAAAACTGGGACACTTCTCTTAATAACTGAGATGCAAATCTGCAAATTTCCTAGATACAGAAAACATTTCACAAGCAGATAAAACATTTCAAAGAATAACAAGAACGAGCGACATTTGAAGTCGTTTATAAACGCACTACATATTAAAGGGACTATGTCAACGAAAAAATGGCTTCCTATTGCACTATAAATTATTTTATATGATATTAATGTGCTATACCTAGACATGTGCATAAAATAAATATAAATAATATAATATACAATATGATATTTGATAAAAACAAATTAGCAAAAACGTCTGAAACAATTAAAACCCTAAGTGGGTATCGAACACACGACTTACAAAGAAAAGAGCCATACAAAGAAATGGCAGTAGACAGAGCTTTAAGCAACTGCGCTTGGGAAGGAATCGTGCGTAAACTGTGGTCACATAAAATGCTCCCAACTCTGACGTCAAAATATAAATAGGAAAAGGACCAAACAAACAAAACCCATATTATAAATTGATTTTTATCTCAGAATGCGTAAACTCTTTTCCCATTATATATACCCTGTTTTAACCGTTATTATATGCCGGTATTAATATCTAAATTTCATATTTTTTAAAAGAAATTGCCTCCTTGGGGCCCTTTTCGATGACATAGCCACTTTAAACTGACACATTTCTCCGAATCGTCCAAACTTAGTTATTGACACATTGTAGCATAGACTCGTCGAATATGTTCTCTGTATATTCCTTTGTTTGAACAATTCAACTTTCTTGTCAAGAAGTCATAGAGCATAATGGAAATACGGATAAATTTTCTAATTAAAGGAAAAACAAATCTACCCCTAGTCGACACTATCGCAAATGTATGCACTAAAAATTATGATGACAAAGTTGAAGGCTATAATGCTATATTTGTAAAAGAATGTTTTAGAATGGAGAACCGTCTATTTAACTTGAAAATCGGTTTACAGAATATTCTATACATTGTAAATTTGTTTATCATATTATAGATCTACTATCAAGTTAAAAATTTATGTCATACATAATCGTCGTCATTATCAAATGCAATACCAAGTAGAGTAAATGACACAACAGCGGACATATAATTATGGTACTATCAGTTATTTACTTACAACTGAACTTCTACCAACAACTAAGATATACCCCTTACAGATATTTTATCAATCTGACGTAGACTTTTGCCACAAATTCGAAGAGTCTGACACAGACTTATACTTACTTTCAGTATCGGACTTATCCTCCACTAATATTAATCCTGTCATAGATTACTACCACTGACATTACAGATTGATATAGACTACTACCACTGACATTACAGATTGATATACACTACTACCACTGACTTTAATGTCTTATATATATCCTACCACTCACTTAACAATTTGAAATTGACTACTACCACTGACTTTACAATCTGATATAGACTACTACACTGACTTAACAATCTGATATTGACTACTACCACTGACTTTACAGTCTGATATAGACTACTACCACTGACTTTAATGTCTAATATATATCCTACCACTCACTTAACAATTTGAAATTGACTACTACCACTGACTTTAAAATCTGATATAGGCTACTACCACTGACTTAACAATCTGATATTGACTACTACCACTGACTTTACAGTCTGATATAGACTACTACCACTGACTTTAATGTCTAATATATATCCTACCACTCACTTAACAATTTGAAATAGACTACTACCGCTGACTTTATAATCTGATATAGACTACTACACTGACTTTAAAATCTGATAATAGACTACTACCACTGACTTTGCAATCTGATATAGACTACTACCACTGACTTTACAATCAGATATAGACTACTACACTGACTTTACAGTCTGATATAGACTATTACCACTGACTTTAATGTCTAATATATATCCTACCACTCACTCAACAATTTGAAATAGACTACTACCACTGACGTTACAATCTGATATAGACTACTACCACTGACTTAACAATCTGATATAGACGACTACCACTGACTTTCATGTGTTATATATATATATATCCTGCTACTGACTTAACAGTTTGAAATAGACTTCTACCTCTGACTTAATAATCTGATATAGATTACTACCACTGACTTTACAGTCTGATATAGACAACTACCACTGACTTTACAGTCTGATATAGACTACTACCACGGACTTTACAATCGGATATAGACTACCACTGAATTTACAGTCTGATATAGACTCTTACCACTTTCTTAACAGTCAGATATAGACTCTTACCACTTACTTTACAGTCTGATATAGACTATTACCACTGATTTGCAGTTTGATATAGACTACAACCACTGACCTTACAGTCTTATATATAGACTCATACAACTGACTTAACAGTCTGATATAGACTCCAACCTCTGATTTTACACTATGGTATAGACTCCTAGAGCTAACTTTACAGTCTAGTATAGACTTCTACCACTGATTTAACAGTCTGATATAAACTCTTACTACTGACATTACAATATGGTATAGACTCCAACCACTGACTTTTTACAGTCTAGACTACAGTTTAGACTCCAGTTTAGACAGATTTTGAAGTTGGATATAAACTCCTGCCACTAACTTTTAAGTCTGACGTTTAAGTCAAACATATAGCCCCATATGAACCGCAAACTTTTAAGTCTGATGTAAACGCATATTTACACTAACTTAAGAGTCTGATATAGACACCTACCACTAACTTTAGAGCCTAACACTTACTCCTTCATATAGCGCAAACTTGTAAGTGTGATAAAGACCGTTGGACTTTACCACTACATTGAGAGTCTGATATAGACTTATTCAACTAAGTTATAATTTAGTAGAGTCTGATATAGACTCCTACCATAACTTTATAGTCTGATTTTGACTCCTACCACTAACTTTACAGTCTGATATAAACTCCTACCACAACCTTTAGAGTCTAATATAGACTTATTCCACTTAGTTATAATTTAGTAGAGTCTGATATAGACTCCTACCACCAACTTTATAGTCTGATTTTGACTCCTACCACTAACTTTACAGTCTGATATAAACTCCTACCATAACCTTTAGAGTCTGATATAGACTTATTCCACTAAGTTAAACTTTAGTAGAGTCTGATATAGACTCCTACCACCAACTTTATAGTCTGATTTTGACTCCTACCACTAACTTTACAGTCTGATATAAACTCCTACCATAACCTTTAGAGTCTGATATAGACTTATTCCACTAAGTTAAACTTTAGTAGAGTCTGATATAGACTCCTACCACCAACTTTATAGTCTGATTTTGACTCCTACCACTAACTTTACAGCCTGATATAAACTCCTACCACTAACTTTAGAGCCTGTTAAAGACTACTCCTACTAACTTTTAAGTCTGATGTAGACTTCTTACATTAACTATAGAGAACTATAGAGTCTGATATAGACATTTCCCACTAACTTTTAATTCTGTTATAGACCCCTTCAACTAACGTAAGAGTCTGATATAGGCTCCAACCACTAACATTTAAGTATGGCACATACTTCTACATGAATTGCAAACTTTTAAGTCTGGTGTAGACTCATACCACTTATTTATAGTCTAATACTCCCACCACTTACTTTTAGGTCTAATACGGACTCCAACCACTTACTTTTAAGTCTGATATAGACTTCTGCTATTAAGGTGTAAGTCTGATTTAGACGCCTACACTAACGTTTAAGTCTGATTTAGACTCCTACGACTTACTTTTAAGTCTGATAAATGCAGATAATTTATTCTTTGCAATTAAGAGATATTGTGACATTAAAAAAATTAGAAAATCTGTGAGTGATTCTCTAAGCAAAAGGTTTTAATGCCACTAACTCTTAGTCAAAAATCGACTATTGTAATTAACTCTCAACATAGCAACACATGTTCCGTGGAACAATATTAAAACTACAAATATACGAAGCGTTAACGATAACATTAAAACATAACTACAGCATTATTGCAAAAATAGCAATTTCCTTTCACATTTTAACTTTTGTTTCAAAATATTTTTGAAAGAAACTATGGTATATTGAAACCTGCGCTATACGACAATGTTAAATATTGGTTAAACAACACTGACAAATGTTACGCATGTTAAGTTCCGTATACTACAAATAATTTGCATAATGGCATAATTACGTCGTTTTCATTATAGCTACTGTTATATTTATAATGCAGACATAACACATGCTTACCTCTAATTAGATACACTGCGCAAAGACAGGCTAAATGCAGGTGTGACAACATGGTGCATATGTTCTTAATTAAAATTGTACTAAAACAAAAAATCCTTCACGAAACACAAAAATCACACTAAATCTCCAAAACCGTTTCAACCAATCTTAAAAAGCACTAATAAAGCTGTCTTAACACAGAATACATTTAAACATCCGTTGTTTCATACTTGTCCGTCACGCTTAAAATTGTGTGGCATTTTCGACTTTGTAAAATGCGAGACCATGATTTTACTTAACGCTTAGGGTTTGCTTGTTGTCTTTTTTTAAAACATTTTTTTTAATATAAAAAGCGGTTTCACCATTCGACTAGAATTTCAGTTATGCAGTAAACGTGGAAGACTTCATCGCGGCAAGATAATGGGCGGGCTGCAAGCTAACTGCGTTTAAATCTAGGCACTTTGCCTTTGTCCAGATAGCGATCAGAATATGCTGTTACAGGGAGGTTAACTGGGTGAAACTGAACAAATCATCATTAATATCGTTGTCGCCATCATCATCATCATCATCATCATCATCATCATCATCATCATCATCATCAGCAGCAGCAGCAGCAGCAGCAGCAGAAGCAGGAGCATCACCATCATCATCAACATCATCATCATCATCATCGTCATCATCATCATCATCATTATCATCATCGTAGTTGTCTTCGTCGTCAGCATTTTCATCATCATTATCAGCAGCATCATAACCACCACCATCATCATCGTCGTCGTCGTAATTATCACATTCCTCCTCTTCATCGTCATCATAATCATCATCATTATTTTCATTAGAATAATCATCATCATCGTAAGCAGCAACAGCAGCGTAGGAACAGAAAAACACGCGGGACACATCGATAGCATTTTTTAAAATGTACTTACACTACAGTATATGTTTTTTACTTATTTGTTTGTTATTTATTGCACTTGCACTTGTAGCCGATATTGACTGCGATTAAACTCTTGGAAGTACTTAAGACACTAGATATATGAAGACAAATGAACAATCGGTATATACATCAACATTGCTTATTTAAAGGGATCGCAGTTCCCTATGTGTCAACTGTGAACTAAAAGTCATGGATTGATATCCAATAATGAGGAGACATTACTGAAGTATACTGACATTGCAATGCTGACTAGTACAACATTTTGCTTAGTTCATACTCAGTTGCATAATTTGGACTTATACCACTAGTGTCCGTAAATTTGCAATGCCCGTTGTGCGAGTGCAGTTTAACAGCCTTTTCGAGAGAGAACTACAGATCATGATCGCTGACATTACGACAATTAAATAGACACCATCAATGTTCCATGTACTTAATTTTACTTCTTAAACCTTGCGCGTGCGACAGGGGCATAGCGCGCTGAATAGTAAAGTTCAACTTACGTTAAAGCTACACAGCATGAAAATGTTTGAGCTGCAAAACTTATTATAGCACATTGAATTATAGTTGTTATTTCAAACTTGAAACGTCGTGATTTCGAACGTGTTCGCATGGTGAAAGCGATCCTTACATTTTACGTTCCGTAGGGTATATTATTATTTGAGGAATACATAACTACTGGTGAAATTATAACCGATGGTTAAGCATGAAACTATTGTATCTGACATAGAAATGTTAAGCAGATACAACAGTTTTACGCTCAACTCTCGTAATGACTTATATACGCTGTCTCTAAACAACAATAAAACCTAGTCGGTATGAACGGTGTGTTTGTGTTTGGTGTCAAATCAGTCCTGCCACAACATTGAGTTTACGATCAATTAATTATATATTTCACTATCTTCATTCTGTATTCAACGCATGATGCGTAGATATCCTTTGTTTCACGCAATGACGTATTATTTGTAATCATTACATTATTTAATCACTAAGATCTTTAAAAAAAACTGGTTGACGATGCTAAAAATACAGAGGATTGTGCGATTTTATTGACCTGGCACTCATGGATATTCCGTGAATTTTCGTAAATCTATTTTCAGCTACTAACCCAGATAATAGATTCCGAAATGAATAATGTTTTGATTTAAAATCCGTTCTACTAAACAATTGCTACTGTAGTACAGTGGTAAGTATCCCAGAACAGGCACTTTTAATAAATTTAATTAATTAATTAATTAATTTAATTTATTTAATTTATCATTTTGCTGACGTCATGACACGTAATCTCACAATTAACCTCGATTCCGGCGCAGAAGAGAGCTGCACCAATATTGCGAGCGAAACAGAGTCTTTGTGAATGCATTTTTATGTTGATGAAATGAATAAACTAATAAAAATAAAACAAAGTAAAAAAGAGGGAAAAAAGTGATGTTGAAGTATAAGAAAATGATGACAAATAAATCTTTTGGCAGGACTGGAACCACAGTCATTGTGATTCAAAGTCTAACACACTATATCCACAGCGCTATTCTTCCTGACTCTTGTTGATGGGTGCTTTTTTGTTATATGACTATGAAATCCGTGCTTTAGACGCTATAATAGACACATGTTAAACCGACATAAACAGAACAGTCGAACACTACCGGACATTAATGAGTGCCAGGTCAATTAAATCGTACAAAATATCAATTAAATTGTATCGCACACCAAACTCGTGGTTCAAATGACTCTATGCAATCAGGTTATAACACACTGATTTAACGTCCGTGTTTTACAAGTAAGAGACACGCCCACATTTTCTCATCCTCTGTACAATACGGCGGAGATGTGATCGCCTCGGATATGAACTTGGTGTGCACGCTTTGGTTTTCTTTCCGAAGACGTACAAAAGAAATCTTTGTTTCTTTAATAATACATGTAGTTTCATATTTACATGTATGTTACATATGACCAACGAAAAATCCCATCTGTTTGCTAACCTATAATGATGATGCCGCATACGCGCGCGATCGGTTTCGTTAATGCGGTGGTATGCTTATACATTAATCTGTTTGTGAAGCAAAAAGGCATATGTAAATAGACAACGATTTTTCCTTCTGATGCACGTATATTAAACCGCTGGGGCTAACGCCCTCGTGATTTAATTCATACGCATCAGAACTCAAAATCGTTGTTTATTTACAGATAAACAATTCAAAATCTAAAAATATTTCTTTAGTAACACACAACTGCACGTTTATGGCACATATTATCTATGTAATATTTGGAATGCAATGCAACTGTTTCGTGAGTTCGATCCCTACTGAGGAATCGTTCCAGTGATATGTGTTTAATAACCGAAGTACTGGTTCTACCCAGAACATGGACTTCGAAAAAGGAGCTAAAATAATAGGGTTAAAAAAAAGAAAAGAAAGTTACCTGGTAGAAGATCTTTCCGCTGTTACACAATCACTTCTTGTTGAGCAGGAATTTCACGAAACATGCGAGTTAACGTTACAAAGAACGTGTTTATCAAGAAATGTTTGAGCTTGTTTGTAATCTAAGCTGCTATTCTGGGAGAATGTTTCTTATCAGCCGCCGCCGATACGTGGGAAGATTCCGATGACGTGCCTAGCACCAGCGCCCGTGCTGCAGATCGCTTTCAGGAACAGGGATTGCACGAATAATTGGGCAAACTCACGAGCTGAAGTAGCATTGTTTTCAGTAGCATTTCCGTCTATATTTCTTGGCAGATGCATGCTGTTCGAAATAGAGCAGCTTTTGAGTAAATTGACTCACGCAGTAAGTAAATAACAGTGATTGCAAATATATATCACGAAGGTCATAACAATGAATACAAGTCAAGTGTATTAAAATGATGTTTGTTTACAATGGAGAGTGTTCCATATCGAAGGCCTGGGCCGGTATTCACAAAGCTCCTAAGGAAAATCTTAACTTAAGCTGGAAGTAAGTGAAAATTTCAGAACAAATTTGTTCAAAGTGAAATCCAGTGATTTCTGTTCACAAAGGGTAAAATACTCAACATCTTAGCAATATTTACTACTTTACAACATGTTAAGGTAAACAGCTACAGACTTTATAAATTTAAGGAATTTAAGAAATTAACTCAAACTGTCGATAAGCCGCTTTTTGAATACGGACCCTGGCAATAATGCACTTTCTCAACTATTCCAACGGTGCCATTTTGTATATATCAATGTAATAAGGGACACTGCTTTAAAGGGAAACTGCCAACAACTTTATTTGTAACTAAAATTGAATCATCTGTATAACCAAACATCAAAGATACGGTTACCTCCCGTAGCGATTTGAGATATGCTCGGAACCAGACAAATCTCTGCGCGGAGGTTGCAAGCCCCTTCGACGATTTGCATTTAGGGGCGCGACGTTACCAATATTACGAGAATATCGATAGCATGGACAGTGTACGACAGTCTTTGTTAAGGTGTGTGTAGTACATTTTTATCGAGTGCTCCGGGATTCTCTCCCATATGGCCATCGCCCCCAGAAGACTGTTAGTTGGGTTACGGGGGATAGTGCAAGATACAGGAGACGCCCCGTTCCAGAGACGACCCTGGGTCTTTTAGTGCCCGGTGTGAAGCACCTAGTACACTGCACCTCGGTTTAACGTCTCATGCGAACGACGAATTAGTAGGTTTGGGTGTAGCGGGGGCTCGAACCTGCGACCCCTGGGATTTGAAGCCAGTGCGTTACCACTAGACCACGAATCCGCCACCTTTGGTAAGGCCTAGTTTAATCCTTTTTTATTTGACCCCCCCCCCCCCCCAATCCCCAAATCTTGGGTATTATACACCTGTGTATTGGCACCCTGCTGTGGTCACAGTGTGGCGACCCTTATACACTGCTGCAGAGGAAACAGTGCACACAGCCATCGCTCAGTCAGCTGAGAGAAAAGATTACAGATAAAGATAACAGACTTTATGGTGGACCAATACACAGAGTGGAATACCCCATGGAGTGGCCAGACATTCCTAAAACTAGGTCTTTACATGCTTTCTTGTTATACATGTATTATTATGGAGTTTGTTCGAAACTGTACACCTGTTTGTTGGTTCGCTGGTTTTATTACACCAGCCCTGTTTATTGTGTTTAAATTGTTAATTCTACGTAAAGAAAGACAGACACTGTACGATGCAAGCAATTGTTGATGTAGTTTACACGTCAATGAAAAAAACGAAACAAAATAATGTTTGGTTGTCCGATTCATCATAATAACGGGATTACAATATTGTATATGTTTACACATGAATACACATCGTAATGATTGCAAATATCAAAACCGATTTATGCTGAAACTCGAGTCAAACTGTCTATGGAAACATGCGACAAAAAAGTTAACTTTGATTTGTCATTTTGAGAATAGAGCAAAACGAGATGTGCGCACCTAGTTTATTTGGTATGTATAAACATAGTGAAGGTTTGCAAAGAATTGTGGTGCAAAAAGGATATGATTGTATACTACTAGTATTATATCGAATACCCCATTCCCTCATTCTTAACAGCAATTTTAAAATCATTTTGATAAAATCTCTGTATTATATTTCAGTCTTCGTTGTCCGCCACATCTTGATTATACTTAGTTATGCTGCATCCTTCGTTGTCCGCCACATCTTGATTATGCTTAGTTATGCTGCATCCTTCGTTGTCCGCCACATCTTGATTATGCTTAGTTATGCTGCATCCTTCGTTGTCCGCCACATCTTGATTATACTTAGTTATGCTGCATCCTTCGTTGTCCGCCATATCTCGATTATGCTTAGTTATGCTGCATCCTTTTAGAATTGTGACATTTTCCGTCTCGGTTAAATAAAAACATTTGTGCGAGCTATTGAATTGGAAGGTATTCAGCGGTTTCAGAGAGAGCTGGACCCATTAATACGAACATGATTAATATTCATCTTAGACTTCATCCGATGCATTAGCAGATTGATTTGAAAAGTCGTATAAGCATGCATATGATACGTATGCATAATTTTGAATCAGTGGGGTGTAAAAATAACAATCGACTATATCTTTGTAATGCTACATAACATAGTGATTCAACTTTTGTTATATTAGACATATATGAAATTAATTATTTTAATCTATTATTTGTTATTATTGTCTCAATTTTGTGTTTTTATTTTTATTTTCACATGCATGTCTTTTCCCCTTACAACTTTCCAACGCACTTAGGGTAATGCTAGATGATTCGAAACATAGTCGAGAAAATTTCTTTGACTTAGGTACAACTGTATGCAAAAAGTGTCTGTGACACACCTCATACGAACTAAGGCGTACAAAAAGATATGTTTGTTTCTGGTTACCCGACCTACCCTAAAAATATGCCCCGACCCTAGAACATTTTATTGAGTTTGTCAGGTATTTTTTTGTTTATCTACCTTTTTTCAATAATTGAATGTTTTTGGATAAATAAGTGGTTTGTTTTGATAACATCCACTTATAAACACTGTTTTAGGATATAACTGATATGTCTTGAATATATATTCAGTTTTAGAATCTTCAAGTTGACCATTTACCAAATATAAAAAATAAAAAAATAAAAATAAATAACGACCTACCTAGCCTAATTTTGTTTGTAACCTCAAACAAACATAATTTTTTTTATACGCCTAAATGGTTCTTTCCTAAAACTGAGATCCCAAGAACGGCTGAGATCCCAAGAACGGCTTAGCTGCTCTTAGTGCAGTAATTAAGGAAGTACGAATATACTGGAAGAAAAACATCCGCTTCTGCTCATTATGCCATGCGCAACACTTGTAATTCAATTGTTCAGATACTCGGTGAAGTTATTGTTTGACAATCAACATGTTACGGCATTGCTTCCGTCTACGACTATGAAAGTACTTTAAAGTACCAGTACAAGAACTCAACGCGCATTCCAAAGTTCACATACTGCGATTCCGAATTTGACATACTGCGAACTGTCAGTTAACCATGATTTTCATGGATTTTATGGAAACAGAAGACATGTAGGCTAAAGGTCAAAGCGCGAAAAGGTCGAACAAGTACGAAGGTCTATCCCACACGTTTATGCTCACTGCATCATTTGCGATATTACCGCTGTTTTTTCTTGAATAAAATGTCACAAAATGATCACAAGTTGAAAGTTTCGAAGTATGATAACTTAAGATTTGTCATGTTTTCAAGCCAAAAACAGCGACACTTTTGCTGAGGATGCAATAATCGTTGTAACATAGGGGACTAGCATTCGTACATAGCGTCATTAAACTTTTACATGTGTTTTCTTTTCCATATATTCCACGAACATCAAAATAAATCGACAGTATGTATGCCAACTTTGCAATGCGCACGCACCGATTACTACAATCATTAAACATTTACATGTATGTCTTCTTTTTCCATACATTCCACGAAAATCAGAATAAATCGACAGATTGCAGTATGCCAACCTTGGAATGCGCACGCACCGATTATTACCCCTGTATATGCTGGTATATTAGTTGAAGCGCAACCACATAAAATCAACGGTTGTTAAGACAGAACTAGTTTGTTTCATTCAAAGTGTACAATGTTATAAATTATTAAAACGATAAAACATAATATAGACGTGTCGTGGGAAAACCGGGCTCAATGCATGTGTGTAAAGTGTCGTCCGCACAGGCTTATCCAGGACGGAACTTTCCGCTTTTTATGGTATTTTCTGTTTCAAGGAAGTCTCTTTAAACATAAATCTACTGTAGGCGGAAAGTGCCGTCCTGGATTAGGTGCGGACTGCACAGGCTAATCCGGGACGACAATTTACGTACATGCATTAAGCCCGGTTGTCCTACGACACGCCTCATTAATGTAATAAATTTTATAGGTAAAACAAATGCTATAAATTTGATCATTGCTATACGTTTACACTCAAAACCCTACCCAGCATTCGATATGCGTTCTGGTGTTGGTTAGAGTTAGCTCTTCTTATTCGGCAAAAATAATTGATTTAAAACAGAGAAACATGTTCTTGATACCCAAGCGAGACTCGACCCAGCGACCAGTCCCCTCCCACAGTCACGTGCTACGGATAGTTCAAATAGTGAACCACCAGTGTCTTATGGTCAAGTAATAGTATCTGATTAACGAGGAAACCGAATGTGGGGTGTGCGGAAGACATATTTCCCATGAAGCTGCTGAGGCATATAGCGCAATGTGGGGTGTGCGGAAGACATATTTCCCATGAAGCTGCTGAGGCATATAGCGCAATGTGGGGTGTGCGGAAGACATATTTCCCATGAAGCTGCTGAGGCATATAGCGCAATCACACTATACACCTTATCTACATGAACATGTACATTATTATACATTGTAGTTTTCATAGAAGTGATATCGTTTATTGCGTCATTGTTTCAACATTGCTTATGGTAATACTACCACCGCACCGTGACTCAAGCAATTTACCAGCGCTTGGCCATTGTGGTAAATGATCCGTAAACCTTACAGAATTAAAAAAAACACTGTAAAGATTATAACGTTTAGATTCCATGCGCTTAATTATTTATGGCCATAATGCGTTAGTGTTGCGAATCTGAGCATGTCCCTTTAAAGACAGCACGGTACGCACCGTCTCGCACGGAAACATATACATTGACTCTGACACACTCAGTTTCATGTTTCAAACCTAACACATTCATGATATCACAAATTTAAGATATACGAGTATAGTCGTGGAAATATATTTCAACTTTAAAATCAGTTTATTGTAGAAATTCGAGCCTAAAGAAATCAGGCGTGAACCTTCTTCGTACATTAAGAATGCTTAAAAGTAATTAAACAGTGGGAAGTTATGCTGATCTTGTCATGTAATTGTAATGATGATGACGAGGATTATAATACAATAATGGTGACGATGGTGGTAATGGTGGTGGTGATGATGATGATAATGATGATGATGATGATGATGAAACTAATGATGATGGCTTTAAAATGACGATACAATAGTGATGATGAATATGATTGTGTGATATGTGATATTTTTGTAATGAATTGATTACAAGCAATTTTGTTGCTTGGTTCGCCGGGCTGTAATTATAGGCTAGGTACTTATGCAAATGTACGTATGCTATAACTTTGTGTTAGCACACACAATGTCACCTGAAAATAAATTATTAAAGTGACAAAAAGATAATATACAATTTAATATGAGTATGGACAATATTTTTAAGAAACAAATCGTACGAAACTCCTAAAATATAGACGATATAATTTTCGAAACGAGTATTACCTGCAATTACAAAAGTTGACGTTGATTTCAAACAAGAAAGATGTTCTCACCAATGTACCAAATATTATTCATAACGTGTCCAACAAACGTGTCAACGACGACATCGATGAAGACATGTATTCACAATATAGGCCTTTCCCAAAACTAGGTGATCTCCCTTGGAAACTACCTCCCGTTATTGCGAATTCACATCCGCCATATTTGAAACCCGACTTCCGGCGACGTTTTCCCTAGCTTGCCATATAAAGTATTATAGATCTAAGACCAAGCGGCTTTCAAAACTAGTAATGGAAATTTTAACACCATGTTTTTGATTAAATATTATGAAAAACGTATAGAGGATATATCTTACAAAAATAAATTATTAGAACTAAATGTAGTATTGTTTCAAACTCATTACTAAGGCCACATGTCAGTATAACAGGTATCCGGAAAAAAGAAGGTCTACTTGTTTCGTCTTAAACGTGTGTATTTCGAAGTTTATGAGGTCCTTCCGCGCCTGAGGCTGCATTATGTGAGGACCCGGAGTGTGTCCCAGCACTCCTACCTAATTAATTTACTAGAGACTCACGAAAGTTGGGACGAATTTTGAATCATAGCTGCAATTTCCAGCTATTTATTTTCTACTAAAAGATATTTAATTTTGGTGTGGTCTTGTGCTGTGGGGGGAAACCGAAGTACCCGGAGGAAACCCCACCTGTCCGGTATGGTGACCACCAACCAAACTCACATGCGCCGGGAGTGGGAAGCGCGTGTACCAACCACTGCGCTAGCCGGACAGCCATTTCATCTTAAACGGTTGTTTTCCATACATAAATACCACCACATGTTCTCTCAATGGATACTTAGTTATCTGACTGAAGAAGGGTTCATCAAAATACCAAAGCCACAAACCGCTGGGATCTTATCAAATTGCCCTTAGAACAATACCGCTAATCCGCGCAATTGCGTAATGCATTGATGATAAAGATCTACATGCAGAGACACCTAACATGTCAAACTTCGTCTCCATTGTTTGCGTGTGAAATTAATGTTTATCTCACATTTTAAAATGTTGTTGTCTCCGTTGTTGTTCTTTGCCTATCACCCTTTGAAATTTCGCCACCTTATTGAACAGAACAGAACATAATTAAAAGCATTAAACACTTTTTCGAATTAATAAATTGGTTTAAATTGAAGAGTGAAATGATACAGCACAGCATTTAATTTTCAATTCTGAAGAATTGAAAGGTGGTGAACATTTAAGAGCTCATCGTGTTTTTTTTTTTCTAAAACAGACGGGAATTACCGTAGCTGCTGCGAGAATAAAATGTTGTTTGTTTACCACGATTCCGACAGAAATGAAGAAATAATCTCAGTTAGAGTTATATACATGAAGGAAAACTAAATACTTGATCAATCAGACACAACAAGTGTAAAAGATTTATTCAAACGTATATAGGACTCTTCTGTTGGGTTAGTTAATTACTTACTCTGAAATGTGTAAACACATTTCAAAATGAATATATCTATGTCTGTTTTATTATAGATACTCACCTTATTATGTTCATAATTTTCACAACATATTTATTTCCTGGTGAGATATAGACCCATTGGGTCGGGTGTTATTTGTTTCGTTGATTATATGAAGTAATCATGCACATTGTTTAAACACATGACACAATAATAAACAAATAACTTACTTAATCTCTTTAATACAACATCAGTTATAACATTTAATGAGGAGTGACATCATCTTTAGTTATTGAAATATTGTGTTAACAGTAATTAAAAAGATAGTTGTTTTGTTACATTATATTTCAAGATTAAAGCGAAGCCTGTTAAAGCACCGTATAATATTTAGCACCCAACAAGAAAATCTGCAACGAAAAAAGCTTTAAAGTTAAACACAAATGTGTATGGAATTCAAATAAGAAGTTGCTGTCGAAAACATCGGAATCACGCTAAAATGTTCTGTGATGATACCTTATTATGTTAGCTTCGAGTTATTTAGCAAAATCATTTTACTAAAAACAGCTTTTTATTTATTTTATTTAATAATGCAAATTTAATACATGATGAAAGCATAGGTTGTTTAAATACTGAAATCGATATTTTTGTGTTTTGTTGCATAATAACCGTTAAACGTATTGTGTACAGTTTGTACAATTTGCAAAGAGTGGACAATATTGTTATAAATCAAAATAATAATTTAATTAAATTGATAAATAAAGTACATGATGCATATAACATTCGAATGTTGATATTTGTAAATTTATGTTTACGACACAAACAGAATTTTAAGATTGAAAATAAAATATATTGCATGTTTTTCGGTAAATATCAATACGCTTATCCCGCCTTATAATGGTTACGCATACGCAAATACATTCCTTCTTTGTTACATATTAAATATTCAAAATTTGATCTCACTTTTCACCATGACCAAGCTACTTTCCAATATATCACCATACATTGTTGGAAAGATGAGGACATAACCTTTTGAAAAAACAGCATGTTAAAAAATTCTGTGTGTTGTAACTCAAAATATTTACCTTAGAAAAAACACACCGGTTTTGACGGGCATGGCGACTGCCATTTGGAGCATGAATACATGGGCCAAAAGTTATGAAGCTGGGAACCATTAGACAAAAAGTAGTGCACTAAACAGCCTTTTTTTTTTATTGCTTACATATATACCTTTAAAATGATACCAAAACATATCATTTAAACTGTTTTTTTTTAAAAAATTATATGCTCCTGCACTCAACCACATGTGCTTATTATAGCAGAGAAACATGTAATGACACCAATATTTTTGATTTATTGACAAATGACATGATTTATTTTGAAAATCAATATGGCAATGATTGTAATTTTGTACTGTGTGGAGATTTAAACGCACGCGTGGGGATTAAGCCAGATTATGCTGAAAACGAAAATAAATATGTATTAAATTTATTGCCTGATGACTATACTATGGATGATGTTATTTTAAGAAATAGTCAAGATAAAACGGTAAATGAATATGGTAAAATATTGCTAGAATTTTGTATTGCGACAGGTTTAAGGATTGTAAACGGAAGGTGTGGTTTAGATAAAGACATAGGTAAATTTACGGTTGTAAACTCACAAGGTTGTAGTGTTGTTGATTATGTTTTGTGCAAAAGTCAGTTGTTTAAATTGTTTAAAACATTTAACATTCAGGATCCTAATCTTGTTTCTGATCACTGTGTAATTACTTTTAATTTAAATGTATGTAAACTTAATTGTGGTGATAATTCAAACACTAAGGAGGATAATTTAAAATTATTATACAAGTACAAATGGGATGATAGTAAAAAGGATTTGTATATGAATGTATTAGGTTCACATGATAGTGCTACACGTTTTGAATCTTTATGTGAACATATACATGTATCAACGTCAAATGCAGATTTAGATGAGAATATTCAAGTCTTTACAGATATATTAGATGGCGTTTGCAAGCCTCTATTTAAAAGAGATTTAAATGGTAATAATGGTTATATAAACACTGGTAAGGATGCTGTGTATTTTGATCATGATTGTAAACAATTGAAGAGTTTTTATTATAAGTGTCTAAATTATTATAGAAACAACCCTTGTGATGTTACCAGGAGAGATCTGGTAGAAGCTAGATCAAACTACAAAAATTGTGTTAGAAATAAAAAATGTGATTTTGATAAATTACAAACACATAAATTAGAATTAGCTAGAAAAAATAATGCCAAGTTATATTGGAAAATGTTAAAGGGATCAGTGGTAAACAATTCTAGCTCACTGACATCAGATGATTTTGTGAATTATTTTAAATCTATAAATGATCCCGATTCTGTATTTTTTCAACCAGATGATGACATATTATATTTTAATGAACGGTATTTAGATGGAGAATTGAAGATTATGTTCGAGGAACTGAATAGTACTATAACAACAAATGAAATTAAAAGAAGCTGTAAGAAATTAAACAATGGTAAAGCGGGCGGGCCAGATTGTTTTTTAAATGAATTTTTTAAATACGGATGTGAAATAGATATGTTTTCGACAGTTCTTTGTAAATTGTTTAATAAGATTTTTGATTTGGGTTACTTTCCAGAATCATGGTCAGAAGGTTATGTGGTACCATTGCATAAGAAAGGGGATATGAATAGTACAAATAATTACAGGGGTATTACTTTGTTAAGTACATTAGGGAAACTATTCACAAAAATTTTAAATGACAGACTAACAGATTGGGCAGAAAGGTATAATGTTTACATAGAGGCTCAGGCAGGATTCAGACAAAAGATGGGTACTATAGATAATATTTTTGTGTTACATAATGTAATAAGTTACTTATTGAATAAGAATAAAAAGTTGTACGTAGCATTTATAGACTTTACTAAAGCATTCGATTATGTTGTTAGAGATATTACTTGGTATAAACTTATTAAGCTTGGTGTTAGGGGTAAAATGCTGAACATCATCCGCTCAATGTATAGAACTGTTAAATCAAGAGTTAAATATGATAACGAGGTTAGTGATAGCTTTACATGTATGTTAGGGGTACGCCAGGGTGAATCATTGTCTCCTTTTTTATTTTCGATGTATTTGAATGATGTTGAGGAATTTTTGCTGACTAATAATTATGAAGGAATAACTTTAGACGTTTTTAAGTTACTTATTTTGTTGTATGCAGATGATATTGTGTTGTTTTCAGAGACTGAGACTGGTTTGCAAGAAGGGTTAAATTTATTAAAACAATATTGCGATAGATGGAAACTAATGGTAAACTCACAAAAGACTAAAATCATGGTTTTTAAAAAAGGAGGAAGACTGCGAGGAATTTACAGTTTTTCTATGATGATAATCATTTAGAGATTGTTGATCAATTTACTTACTTGGGTTTTGTTTTCTCTTCTGGAGGTTCATTTTCAAAAACTTTGGACAGTGTGTCTGGACAATCTTTGAAAGCTATCTTTAAATTAAATGTTTGTCAAGATTTAATAATATTACAATACACCACAGGTTAGAAATGTTCGATAAACTAATTTATCCTGTTTTAAGCTATGGTTCAGAGATATGGGGGCTTCATAACAGTATCCAAATAGAGCGAATACATTTAAATTTTTGTAAAGAATTACTAGGAGTCCGAAGACAAACACAGAATAACTTTATATATGGTGAATTGGGAAGAACACCTTTATCGGTTAGACATGCACTTAATGTAATTAAATATTGGCTGAAAATAGTACATATGCAATCTATTAAATATGTTAAAATTGTTTATTATATCATGTACAGAGAATTTGATATCTATCCCAATAGAAAATCATGGGTATATATGGTTAAAAATTTATTAGGAAATTGTGGTTTTAATGATGTGTGGTTAAATCAAGGTGTTGGGGATGTAGATGTCTTTTTAACTATGTTTAAAGTCAGAGTAAAAGATATTTTTTTACAAAGATGGAACTCTGAATTACGTGAATCAAGCAGAGCTAAAACGTACATATTGATATCAGATTTTAAATTTCAACCATATTTAAATGATGTAAATATTTCCTAGTATAGAATGGCCCTCTCCAGATTAAGGGTATCTGCACATAGACTTAAAGTTGAAACTGGTAGATGGCATAAACCAACAGCTATACCTTATGAAGAAAGAAAATGTTACTTATGTAATGTTCTTGAAGATGAATACCATTTTATTCTTGAATGTACATTGTATCATGATGTTAGAAAGATTTACATAAGCCGATTTTATTATCTTAGACCAAATATAATCAAATTTATAGAATTACTTACCTCTCAAAATAGCAGTGTTAATAAAAAATTGGCACTGTTTATTTATAAAGCTTTGCAAATTAGAAATTCTTTCTATACGTATTATGGCTAATGTATGATGTTGATTATACAATATATTCCACCTCTCGCTTATTATCTATTGCTGAATAATTTCGATATTTGCTTGATAAATGTTTATATATGTAAACATTAACATTCAGTATGGATGTTATTGGTGACCTTTGACTTTGTTTTTATGCATATTATTATACCTTCAGTTGTATACTCATGGGCATATTGCCCACTGTATTACTCAATAAACTGTAAACTGTGCTTATTATCAAACTAACTGCATGTAACCCTGAGGATGTGACTTCCGTTTTGGGGTAATTAGACCTTTAAGAGAACCCAACACTTCCAAATTTGAATAAAAACCACAATTTTCATCAATCTGATCTATTTCGAGAAAGAACATGAAGTCCTATTACACTGGTTTAAAGATTTATTGGAAAAAAAAAATTTGAAAATGTCACATATAATGGTGTTTTGAGGCAAAAATTTAGATGGAAAAAAAATGTACTTGGGTACATCTGGAAAACATGATTTTAACTCAGAATTAAGCATAAGTTTGAGTTTTAATAGGTATAGCAGATACAATATATAAAGTCAGAAGTGAAAACAATCTTCATTGGCATTTTAAATGTTACAGAATAGGTTTTTAGTCCGTTTTGAACAATTTATTTTTTAAGTTTCTGCATTTTTGGGGGTAAAATCCATACAAATGTAGCATTTCAGATGCCATTTGACCCCAGAAAAGGGTTTGTTTACATAACACACAACAGATTTGACCTCCTGTCAAACAACAAACAAAGAATTTGACCCCAAAATGTCAATGCCAGATATTAATTAACAGTCTTCTGTCACACCTGAACCTGTGGGTGAGGTCAGCCGCCTGCAATCTTCAATCTGTTCCAGGTACTCTCTGCTGAGTAATATGTGAAAATAAAAAGGTTTTCTGTACATGTTTACTCAATATTGTGATTACTAGTGTAAGTTAGATACAATAAGTGTACATATACAATAGTTTACTAAGTTTTATTTACTGCGATAAGGCTAGTCGCTATGCCGGCTTCAGATTGTCGAGCTCATGTGCGAACAGTTCAGTTCTAAAACGGGTTTGAGAGTCCCAGCAAGGGTTAAACTCTTGCTTTTCCTTCTGGTGTTGATAAGAAGAATGCCAGGCTGGAAAAGAAGTCATTAGATAGTAGAATACATGACAATAATCATGTACCAACCTTAAAAAATACCGACGGTACGGACACGACTGTCAGCTTTACGGCCCCGCCCCAACGCTCCAGTGAAGTTGACAAGTAAAGTAGTTTTGATGACTCGTCACTTCACCCAGACTTGTATACCAATGAGTTGATGGTTCCGGCTGAGGTCCTGGTTCTTTTCAACACAGCATTAAAAAACATACTCAAATTAAACCAAACTGTGATGGTGATTTAGATTTTGATGCCGCTATCTCCATTAGGTGGGGTCTAGGTTGGCGTGAGCGGCTTAAGTGTTTTATGCATGCATTTTATGTATTTTTCAGCTGAAAACCTGATTTAAGTACAATTACATAATAAAATATGAACTAAATAGGATCTGTTTACTTTGCAAATTAGGAAAATTGATATTATTCAAAGTGGGCAGGTCGGACGGTCATCATGGCCAAAGCATCGGCCAGTGCGGACACGACCTTTGCGGGCATTATTGTCAGTTACAGGGTCTCAAACTAAATATTCAGGATTACAACACAAGGCATTATGACATAAATGAAAGAATTGTTGAAACTAATGCAAATTAATGTCAAACAGAAACTGAAAAACAACACGATGAACACAGTGGGACTCGGATTGCCACTCTGGTGGACATTTTGCTTTAATTTCCCCATATTTACCCCCCTAATGCCCCTAGAGCAACCATCCCATAAAGTACAGCCCTAAATGGGGTCAAGGTGGCATCTGGCTGTTATTCTTTCCAGTACAGTGTGTTTGTAAGAGTTCATTTTCAAAATCTTTGCAGACGACTAAAATTAGGTGAAGTTCTTAAAGGTTACGTATGCGCAAATAAATTCCTTCTTTGTTACATATAAAATATTCAAATTTGATCTCACTTTTCACCATGACCAAGCTACTTTCCAATATATCACAATACATTGTTGGAGAGTTGAGGATATAACCTTTTGAAAAAACAGCATGTCAAAAAATTCTATGTGTTGTAACTCAAAATATTTACCTTAGAAAAAACACACCGGTTTTGACGGGCATGGAGGCTGCCATTTTGCGCATGAATACATAGGCCAAAAGTTATGAAGCTGGGAACCACTTGACAAAAGGTAGCGCACAAAACAGCCTTTTTTCTTATTGCTTACATATATACCTTTAAAATGATACCAAAACATATCATTTAAACTGTTTTTTACAAACTATATGCATCCTGCACTCAACCACATGTGCTTATTATCTAACTAACTTTGGGGTAATTAGACCTAATTAATAAACGTCGCCAGAAGTGAACAGGGGACATCACTCATGATTACGCAATGGAAGTAACCTAGTTTTGGGAAAGGCCTATAGGTTAGATACCAGTAAATCATTGTGTATCCCTCCGTGGTCCATTCAAAAGTAGTGCCTATTACTAAAGAGTTCCTCTTCTCTTCTGGCATAAAAGCCATTTAGGTATCTCAGTCATGCCTTTTGTGGTTATTTCCATTATCCTATGCGTGTCTGCAACATTTTGGTGCATTTCATTGGAGGCTAACTTGAAAGGTGAACTTTTGGGGTGTGTTTACTGTGGTCTTGTCGAAATATGATTGCCGAAACCCTGTTTTATACCGGTGCCTGCATTCAAGTGAGATGCATTTTGTTAGAAGTAACATGACATATCTCTTTTATTAAAATTTTTGGAAGAAGACAGATTGATCTTTAAATTGATAACAGTCTTGCACAATCTGAAATAAAGGAAATGCTAGAAAAATGCTTGGAAAGTTTGCCGTTTTATAATGGGACCCTATGGGAATTGGATTTACTGGTTTCTAACCTTTAAGAAAACCAGGGCCCCCCCCCCCCTTTAGGGTCCACTCATACATAAAATCACCATGTAACTGTGTAATTTTATTGCGTTTATTACTTTTCACGGAAATAAATGTGAATAATATCGTAACTGACACGTTATATACACTTTTTAAAGCGAAACCTGTTTTTTGGGGGGTAAAAAAAAAGAAAAAAAAGTACGGAAACTCGTCTTATGCCGCTCACAGCACATCGAATCATGTTATACGCGAATATAACATGTTTTGTACCTTATTACTGTCCATTGCATCAAAATAAGTCTAAATGAACTGGTATTTTGACTGGTTTCTGTGATTTAGGTGCGAATTTTAGTTCACGCTCCCCATACAATCCAAGTACTGAAGCGCAAGCCAGATGGCTTATCATGTGTCATTCTCAAATGCGTTTTTGGGGCATTTCTACTTAGCGGACCGATCCGATATTTTGCATTTGTGGTACAAGTAGGTTAATAATGATGTAGAAAAGTTTTTTTCATGATAGCAAAATGTTGAGTTTTTTTTAAGGTTAGATACCAGTAAATCATTGTGTATCCCTCCGTGGTCTATTCAAAAGTAGTGCCTATTACTAAAGAGTTCCTCTTCTCTTCTGGCATTAAAGCCATTTAGGTATCTCAGACATGGCTTTTGTGGTTCTATTATTCTATTCGTGTCTGCAACATTTTGGTGTATTTCATTGGATGCTAACTTGAAAGGTGAACTTTTGGGGTGTGTTTACTGTGGTATGGGGCTTTTGTCGAAATATGACTGCCGAAACCCTGTTTTCTACCGGTGCCTGCATTCAAGTGAGATGCATTTTGTTAGAAGTAACATGACATATCTTTTGTATTGCAAAGTTTGGAAGAGGACAGATTGATCTTTAAATTGATACCAGTCTTGCACAATCTGAAATAAAGGAAATGCTAGAAAAATGCTTGGAAAGTTTGCCGTTTTATAATGGGACCCTATGGGAATTGGATTTACTGGTTTCTAACCTTTAAGAAAACCAGGGACCCCCCCCCCCATTTTAGGGTCCACTCATACATAAAATCACCATGTAACTGTGTAATTTTATTGCGTTTATTACTTTTCACGGAAATAAATGTGAATAATATCGTAACTGACACGTTATATACACTTTTTAAAGCGAAACCTGTTTTTTGGGGGGTAAAAAAAAAGAAAAAAAAGTACGGAAACTCGTCTTATGCCGCTCACAGCACATCGAATCATGTTATACGCGAATATAACATGTTTTATACCTTATTTCTGTCCATTGCATTAAAATAAGTCTAAATGAACTGGTATTTTGACTGGTTTCTGTGATTTAGGTGCGAATTTTAGTTCACGCTCCCCATACAATCCAAGTACTGAAGCGCAAGCCAGATGGCTTGTCATGTGTCATTCTCAAATGCGTTTTTGGGGCATTTCTACTTAGCGGATCGACCCGAAATTTTGCATTTGTGGTACAAGTAGGTTAATAATGATGTAGAAGAGTTTTTTTTCATGATAGCAAAATGTTGAGTTTTCTTTAAGGTTAGATACCAGTAAATCATTGTGTATCCCTCCGTGGTCCATTCAAAAGTAGTGCCTATTACTAAAGAGTTTCTCTTCTCTTCTGGCATAAAAGCCATTTAGGAATCTCAGACATGCCTTTTGCGGTTATTTCTATTATCCTATGCGTGTCTGCAACATTTTGGTGCATTTCATTGGAGGCTAGCTTGAAAGGTGAACTTTTGGGGGGTGTTTACTGTAGTATGGGGCTGTTGGCGAAATATGACTGCCGATACCCTGTTTTCTACCGGTGCCTGCATTCAAGTGAGATGCATTTTCTTAGAAGTAGCATAACATATTTTTTGTGTGTGCAAATTTTGTAAGAGGACAGATTGATCTTTAAATTGATACCAGACTTGCACAATCTGAAATAAAGGAAATGCTAGAAAAATGCTTGGAAAGTTTGCCGTTTTATAATGGGACCCTATGGGAATTGGATTTACTGGTTTCTAACCTATACTCGACAAACTCGCGTGATATAGACGAAGAACAAAAGATGGAACTGAAATTACTAAACTCATACACCGACCTACCCGCTGGACGGATATCGCATCAGTAAGGCTGCTGTTTCAGTTTTTGGGTGTAACGCACTTTCTGTTATCATTATTCAAGATCTGTAATCTATAAATATAACGAGTTTAGTCAACGTGACTATTCATATTTTGTAACGACAACACAACACGTGCTTGACGCTATGCGAGCATTTATTAACTGAATACACTACAGCTACAAATAAGCCTTGGAGCGCGGGGTGTAGTCCTAAGCATGCGCAGTATATATAACATAAGCCAATATGAAACATCCCCTTTGTTTTGAAAAAAAAATTGCTCATGCATCAGCTTAATTACATATAATACACACAGACATCTAATGAAATCAATTTGATAGCAGTGTATATGCAATCACTTGCTTAACTACACAAACATATACTGAAATCAACATGATAACAGTGTATATTTAATTACTTATTTAACTGTCAAACTGTTCAGGTTTCCCACTCGGGACTTGTTAACATTTGAGGTAATCGTACCTTCCGACCAGATTTTGTAGCATAATCTTTGTTAGAATTTTCTGAAGATTTCTGATTATTTATTTCAGGGCTTGTCTGAATGTCGGTGTCTTGCAGGCATTGACTTGGGCTGGTGTTAGGTGACCTACTTGACTTGTTGAGAAAAATTCGGTCACGACGATACGTCTGTTGTTTGTACTGAATATGATCTGTCATTGTGTTGGGAAATAATTCGGGAACCACCCCCTTTGTAGCATGACCCTATCTCCGGAATTCAAGGAGGGTAGTGATCTAGCTGATTTGTCGTAATTAGCTTTTGATTTAGCTTGCAATTTTATCATCTTCTCACGGGCGTTTCTAGAGCTCACTGTTTTATATCTTAATTGCTTGGGATGACAAGGTAATGTTGACCGTAATCGCCTAGACATCAGCAGTTCATCATATGTATCGCGTTGAACTTGTCCTTGTCTGCGGACAGACCATTCGAGCTAACTACATGCCCGAAATACTTAACTTCTGGTTGGCCTATAACCACTTTATCTGGGTTAAATTTCAGGCCTTTTTCACGTGCTCTTATAAGCAAATTTGTCAAATTCCTATCGTGCTCTGCCTTTATAGAGCCAAAACAAATGACGTCATCAACAATAAAGGCTACGCCCGATAGTCCCTCTAACGCTTCGTCCATTTTCCTGTTGAAAATGTCTTGCGATGACTTTAAGCCCATCGCGAACGTCGTAAGTAGTTTCTTCGTTTAGCTTAGTAATAACCCTTTGTCGCGTTAAGTACGCTGAAATATTTCGCGCCGGACAATTTTGCAGTAATGTCATCAATTGTTCTCATAGGGTCATGCGGTCATTTGATACACTCGTTCAGTGCTTGCGGATCAATGCAAATTCTCAATTTTGAAATCGGTTTCTCAACACATACAAGTGCGTTTACCCATTCGGTGGGTTCAGTTGCTTTGCAAACGATACCTTTGCTCTCCATTGAGCTTAATTCTGCTTTTAATTGATCTTGCAGGGCATGCGGTACCTTGCGCACGGGACAAACGCTCGGAACATAATTTTTTTAAAGATGAATCGTTCGATTCAGTTCTAGTGCCTTCGAACAAACCTATTCCATGAAACACATCTTGAAATTTGCTCAATACTGTGGCCTAATCAAGTGGCGTTCACTCATCAATAGCGTAAGTCAACTGAATCAATTTAAGGTCAAGAGCTGTTTGAAGGCTAATGAGTGCAGGGACTTTTTTTGGATTCGACAACATAAACATCTGAAACTACTGATCTAGATTTGCACTGGATATTTAAGCGAAGTTTGCATCGAACATTCAACTGATTTCCTGTGTATGAAAGTAGTTTAGTATCAGAAGCTTGCAGCGGCGATTTTACGTTCAATGCATGGAATTGTGTTGATGAAATTATATTCACCTGACTGCCCGTATCAATCTTTGCATTGATTTTTGTTTTGTTTGGTCCAAAATGTAAAGCAACAAATGCCTGGTCGGAAGAAGAAAGATTACTTACAGTATAGACATAACATTCTGGATTCTAATCTTTTGGAGAATTGCCATTCTCAACACTGTGTATTGTACGTTCACTTTTACACATCTTGGCGAAGTGGTTAAGTTTTTGGCATTTGTGACACGTTTTCCCGGAAGCCGGACATTGTTGTTGCTGCTTATGAGCACTGTTTCTACATCGTTGACACTGTTTGTTGGTCGCAGTGGCGCGTCGTTGTTTTGGATGGCGGTCCCGTCGTTGTTGCTGGCGTTGGCGTTGTTGTGGTGGTTCGCCATTTCGAGTTGCCCCATTACGTCGTACATGGTCTACGGCGGCGTCTGCATCGGATCCTCGGATTTGCTGTATTTGCATGTTATTATATTGCATTGATTTAGCAATAGAGTTGACTAACGGTAAAGTTAAATCATGTCCATTCTCAATCAGTTTTTCTCGTACTTTATCACTTTTGCACCCCATCGCCCTCCCATTGTTCCGTGGGACAGGGTTCACGTTACTGCTGTCATAGGGGCGTGTCAGGTTACTATCAAACTCAGCTTCAAACATTCACAATTTGTATTGAGTTAATGGTATGGAGTTTGTGTAACATACACTATTTCTTTGCTGACAGCTTCTTACCATGTGGTTTTTAATCATACACGAAACATATTGATGGCGTGAGTCAATACGGTGGCAAAAAACGATTTTTACAGCAACATCATGGCAGCGATTTGAACATTTATCATTGTATGTTGCCCTTGCATAAAGCCTAATTGATGCTGTGTTCTGACTCTTCACTGACAGAGATAGCATTCACCGAGTATTTATCTAACAGACTTGGTGTGAACTGACCACTGGCGCAGTGATGAAGCACTACTTATGTTGACCATACGTAGGACATGTACAGTTAAGACTTCAAAAACGACGCGATAAACGCGTAGATAGATCGAAAACTTACAAGTAACAGTCCGAAGCATGTCTTTTTTTTCACTGTTGGCGGAAGCCAGCAGTATTTAGTAGGACGATTTCGAGAGATGGAATCAAGCGACCTACTTTTATTTTGCAGGCAACGAAGCACTAACAATCG